>JAPDVU010000001.1:229068600-230268600 GCA_026230045.1 Corynorhinus townsendii | reverse complement strand
CGTGTATAGAGGCCTTCCTCTTTCCTTTTACACCATTGCATAGTTCTCCACTGTGGGGATGAGCCATAGTTGATGCCAAGTCCCTATTGGTGGTCCTTGGTTTTACAGGTAATTTAAAAATAATTGTACATATGGCATGTTGTATGATCCCAGTACATCTTTAGGATGGATTCCTGGAAGTGGGGTTACTGGATCAAAGGTAAAAGCATCTGCAATTTCCCTGGGTATTGGTGACAGGAATCGTCCCCAGCACTTAATCAGTTATCTACTTTTTCTTACAATTTGGCAAAAGCAGGTAGCCTTTTCCAATTCCAAATATAGACATATTTTAAATTTTTAAAAAGATAATTGGGAATTCTAAGTCCATACTGGTCAGATATGTTGAAGTTAAACTAGATATCACAGGTAATCACATACATAGTCATGCTTTGCATAATTAAATTTATTTTTAGGCCTCGTGGAAAGTTTTACATATTAAAAGTTGCACATTGAGTTGTTAATATCAATTCAAAGGGTTTCTTGATCTTAGATCATAACTTGATATCCATGTCATAATAGGCATTGGCAGATTTGACCAGCTATCCTCGAATTTCCATATTTGCATTGACGTAGTTTTGAAAATGTGTTCTCATGGACAGTGCTCTTTGAAGTCTGGTTGCTCCAGTCTACCACTGAGAAAGATGGGAAGCATGTTCCCTTCAGGCCTGCCTGTGTGCATGTTTTAGACCTGACATTCGGAATACCTCAGAGCCGGAGATGGCCGTCCTCACCCTGTGGAGTCGGTGTGCAGGGATTTTACCCCAGGCAGTGTGTGGAGACCTTCTGTTGAAAGCATGCCCGGTCATTGCTGGCCCCGGGTGCCACAGTGGTGCCTGGGTCTCCAGCTCCCCGTTCTCCTCACCTCCCCCACCCCCCGGGCCTGTCCGCTTCCACCTCAGACTCTTCTCCTTTCACTTCCTGTGGGTTGGCGAGTCCAAGGGAACCCACCAGAGTGTTGCTTTTCAGAGCCCGTTCTCACATGAATTCGTACCATAGCTCTCAGAGAGAGAGGACATGCCCTTGGAGCACTTACAGACTAAAGCCTCTACTTGATGGATTAGGAAAAGGGTCGTTCCCCCCCCCGCCCCGGGGGTCCTGCCTGCAGTCACACTGCCCATCAGGGTGTGCTAGGCGCACTGGGCCCGAAGGGACAGAACGTGGGAGTGACTCAGAGGTGGCAACATAATGCCTCTTCTTGGAAGCAGGGATTTTGTTACGGGAATTTAATGCAGCCTGGTCCACAAACACATGTTGAATACCTCCTGGGTGGGGGCGTCTCACAGGTGCCACTTCCCGGAACCTCCAGTCTAGATAGCCAGGCCAAGACACAGGGGACTGACTACGTGGGGCATTTACCTCTTCTCCCCACTTAGTCATTTACTCAGTCACTTATGTGCCTCCGTGTGGACTCAAGGCCTTTATTTTTAAACTTGGGGCTACAATCCAATGCAGCTTTATTTCGTTGCTCAAATTGTTCCAGCTTTGGCTGTCTGGAGCCTTTGGCCATCGGGAGCTTTCTGTGGGCTCCCACCTCCCTTTGACTCGTCTTTTCTAGAATGATTATTAGAAACCAAGGTTTGGGCCCTGGGTGTCCCTGCTTTAGGCTCTCAGCAGACAGAGCTGGGAAAGCCATGTGTTTATACTAGCCTGTGTATACACATGTGTCTACAATTTTGTATCCGTAGCTCTACCCAGCTAGACGTGGCTTCATCCCACGTCTCCTTGTCTGCCTCCTCACCGCCTGTTCCTTCTGCCCGCCCCTGGCTGGTCTTTACCGCCCTCTCCAACTGTGAGAAGCCTGCCTCCAGCCACCCCCCCATGCATTCGCTCGGTTGTTCAATCCAGTGTTTATGTATAATGGTTTCAGAGTGGCGCCCCCATGGGGAGCAACCTGACTAAGCAGAATCCAGTGCTCTGTGCAGTTCCTTCTGTAGTCTTACAACCTCCACTCACTGCCAGGATCACTTGTCAGCACCTTTCCTCTCCACTCCCACCCATGAGGCTGGAACATATCTCTGTAGTAAGTTACGTTCTTTTGTCACAATCTGCATCCCATCCTGAGGTTCCCCCGTCTCCTAATTGATTTTATTTGCATACATTCAAGTTCACTCTAGGCCCGTGGTTCTCAACCTTCCTAATGCCGCGACCCTCTCATACAGTTCCTCATGTTGTGGTTGCCCCCAACCATAAAATTATTTTCGTTGCTACTTCGTAACTGTAATTTTGCTACTGTTATGAATCATAATGTAAATATCTGATATGCAGGATATATTTTCATTGTTACAAATTGAACATAATGAAAGCATAGTGATTAATCACAAAAACAATATGTAATTATGTATTGTGAAATATTTATTTCTATACAAATAAATGAAATTTTGTCTTGAAGCATGGTGTATCATGGGTAACAGTCTTAATATAACAACAGTAAACTACATTGCTACATTTGCGACAGTATGCGTAAAAAGCCAACGTCAGTGCGAAGGTTGAGATTGCTTCTTTCTCACCAGACCAGAAATTCTCGGGGCAGTCTTTGCAAGAGCACGATGAAGATCATCTCCCACAACAAGTCTACTCTGTATTTAGACTTGATAACCGACAAGCTGGAAAACCCTGTTTCACAAAGACATGTTGTTGGAAATGGAAGAAGAAGGCGCAGCACAGTCTCAGACAGAGCAGGATATGACTGCAGACACTTGATCCAGAAATTTGTAACTGGCATGGTAGAGAAATCAGTTCTCGCTGCATCGCTGTTAATAAGTTCAATGAACTCCTCTTGCGCTATCTCAGGAACATCTTCAACTTTGACTGTGAATGGGCTTCTGGCAAGTGCAAATGGGGTGTCAGGTAGATTTGGAAGGTACGATGAAATTTCATCTGCAAGCATGTGCAAGTGTTCTTTCACAGAAATTATCATCGTAATCCTTTTGTCTGGTTCAATGTCATGTTCCTCAAAGCAAGCAGATAAGGTAGGCAACATGTAAATTTTATTTTCATGCAATTTTTTTTTGCCAGAGCTGAAGTTTCATTTGCAATGATTGGATCTTTTCAGACAAATTGAGGCGTGTTGCATTTGGTCCTTGCAGTGATAGATTTAACTCATTCAAGATGGCAAAGATGTCAATCAAGTAAGCTATTTTCTGCAGTTCACTTTTATTGCTGAAAAGTGCTTCGAACTGCGGCCTTGCTTTCTGATTAAAAAATGTTTTGCGCTCATCACGAAACTCAAAAACACATTTTAAAACTTTTCCTCTTGACAACCATCTCACTTCCGTGTGAAATAACAGAACATTGTTCGGCGCATCCAACTCGTTGCACAGTTGCGAAAACAGTCGACTGTTTAAAGTGCTCGCCTTTACAAAATTGACAGAACTTACGATGCTTTTCATTACTTCTTGTAACTCTTGTGGCAGCGTCTTCATTGCTAATATTTGCCGATGAATCATACAGTGAGTTCTGATGACTTTTGGTGACTCATTCAGTACCAAATGTTGAAATCCAGATCGACATCCTAGCATAGCTGGAGCACCATCTGTGCAAACACCACAGACCTTTTCCCAAGAGATCTTATGCTCTTTCAGAAATGAACCAACTGTGTCAAATACATCACGTGCAGTAGTTGTCGTTTCAAGAGGTTTTCAAAAAAGAAACTCATCTTTAAAGTCGCCATCATTAATATACCTCACATAAACCAGTAACTGTGAACAGTTTGCAACGTCTGTAAGATTCATCAAGCTAGATACTAAATGTTGGAAGTGGAGCAGATTTAATTTCCTGGATTACCTGATCAAGAATATCAGCAGACATGTCATCTATTCTTCTGTGGACAGTGTCGTCAGATAAGGAAATTGCACTCAATTTCTTAACAAATTCGTCTTCGATCATAACTCGAACAATGCCTTTGGCCGCTGGCAACAGTAAATCCTCAGCAATGGTGTGAGGTTTCATAGCTCTGGTGATTCTGAGTGCCACCAAATACGAAGCTTCAACGGCTGCTACGTTTTGCTTGTAGTACTTGCCACCAGTGTCAAGTCTGGCTTTCTTGAGTCCATCAGCTTTGCTTCTAAAATAGTTGGTATCCTTGCCGGCAAAGCTCGGATGCTTGCTATCAAAATGGCATTTTAGTTTGTTCGGCTTCCTAGATTTCAACTGATAGAACTTCACAACAAATAACACATTGCGGTTTCTCAATTCCTGCTGTAATTATGGAGGTAAAACCATACTGTAAAAATTCCTCACTATATTTTCTTAATGTTCTTCTCTACATGATCCATTGTCATGGGATGGTTTGCTAATGAAAATAATATATAACAATAGTTTTAATAATACAAAAGATGATACATGGCATAGTTCAGTCAATACAGTTCATTAAAGTTGCCTATGATTTACCATTCTGTGTGTTTTTTTTTACATACCTATTACTATCACAAGGGGGCAGTATTCACATCAACCACAGCTGAATATAAAAAGACTGATCAGCATCCAGATTAAGTTCCCATAGTACAGATTTTTTTTTTTTGGCAGTAGTTGATGATTTTATAGTACATGATTTTACATTTACCCAGTAATTATAATTCATGAAGTGTCGTTTTACCTCCAGTACTGCTGCTTTCAACACAGTAGCTGCTTTTAACACAGTAGCTGCTTTCAACACAGTAGCTGCTTTCAACACAGTAGCTGCTTTCAACACAGCAGTTGCTTTCTACATAGTAGCTGCTCTCTACACAGTAGCTCCTCTCTACACATGTGTGACTGGTCCACATGAGTACATTATGGTGCCAACCCTGTCACATACACCTGTATTTGTACAGGGTGTATGTGATGGGTTTGGCGCGATGATGTCATCACGCCGGGTACTCGTACGTGGGTGTATCTGCATGTGGGCAGACCCGCCTGGGGACGGATAGAGGAGTGGTGTCTTGGTTCCTAAAACCATCAGAAATATGTGTTTTCCAGTGGTCTTAGGCGACCCCTGTGAAAGGGTCGTTCAATCCCCAAAGGGGTCGTGACCCACAGGTTGAGAACCGTTGCTCTAGGCTTTGACAAATTTGTAGTGTCACATTTCACCACCACAGTAGTATTCAGAATAGTTTGACCACCCTAGAAAGTCTCTGATGCTTTGCCTGGTCAACCCCATCCCCACACCGCCACCACCACTAAACGCTGTCAACCTCTGAGCTGGTCTTTGTCCCTATAGTTTTGCCTTTTACAGAACGTCATGTGAGGCTACAGTCCGTAGCCTTTCAGACTGGCTCCTTTCACTTGGCAGCATAGAAATAGGGCTCATCCATGTTGTCCTGTGATGGGTTCATTGCCCTTTTTTGTGAAATCATATTCCATTGTATGGACATACCAGAGTGTGCTTATCCACTCACCAGTTAAAGGATATCTTGATTGCTTCTGGTTGTTGACAGTTATGAATAAAGCTGCTATAAATATTAAATGCAGGTTTTATATAGACATAAGTTTTCCAATCATTGGGTAAATACCTCGTGTCACTCAATTGCTGGATTGTATGGTAAAACTCTCTCTAGCAGCTGCCAAACTGCCTTCCACAGTCACTACACTTTTGCATCCCACCAGCAAGGCATGAGTTCCTGTGCCGCTGTGCCCTGACCAGCAGTTGGTGTTTTGTCTGTTTTCTGGAGTTTAGCCATCCTAATAGGTGTATAGAGATATCTCATGATTGTTTCAATTTGCATTTCCCTAGTGACAAAAGATGCTAAGCATCTTTTCATATGCTTATTTGCCATCTGTGCATCTTCTTTGGTGAAGGGTCTGTTCAGATCTTTTGCCTTTTTTTTAAAAAAAAAATGGGCTGTTTGTTTGCTTACTGTTGAGCTTTTAGAGGTTTTTTTTTTTAAAATATTCTGTATACAAATCCTTTATCGGCTATGTGATTTGCAAATATTTTCTCCCAGGCTATGACTTCTCTTTTTATCCTCTTCACAGTGTCTTTCACAGAGCAAAAATTTTTATAATGTTAATGAAGTCCAAGCTACTAATTTTTTTTTTTTATGGATTGCCCTTTTGGTGTTGTATCTAAAAAAAAAAAAAAAAAGTCATCTCCAAACCCAGGTCACATTTCTCCCATTTCTTCATCTAGACGTTGTATAGCTTTGCATTTCACACTTAGCTCTGTGGTCCGTTTCGAGTTCGTTTCTGAATAAGGGGTGAGGTTGGTGTCTAGGTTGTGTGTCCCAGCACCACCTGTTAAAAATCCCCATTGAGTTGCTTTTGCACCTTTGCTCATTTTTGCTAGCATCGGTAAACATCGATTCCTTTCTACGGATCTGAAAGAGTTACCTTGACACGGGGCCCGTCCTGATTTCCTTTTCTGCTTGTCTTACAGCAAGACCCCTGGTGCAGACCTTGCCTTTAAGAACCACCGTCAACAACGGCACCGTGCTACCAAAGAAACCTAGTGGCTCTCTGCCGTCCCCCTCCGGGACCAGGAAAGACACTGCTATGCCGGCAATAACCAAAAGGTAGGCACAAAGTGACTTACAGGAAGTCTAGAAGCAGGTCCGTCTCCGGTGTTTAAATATGTATTCCTGCCCTAGCTGTTTGGCTCAGTGGCTAGAACGTGGGCCTGCGGACTGAAGGGTCCCAGGTTCTATTCCGGTCAAGGGCGGACTCAATCTCCAGTAGGGGGCGTGCAGGAGGCAGCTAATCAGTGATTCTTTCTCATCATTGATGTTTCTATCTCTCTCTCCCTCTCCCTTCCTCTCTGAAATCAATAAAAAATATTTTTTTAAAAAGGCTATCTTTTAAAAAATGTTTTTCTGTTCTTATATGACACTTTACAATTTCTCCTCTGATTAAAGCTTGTAAAAGTATAATATTTGGTGTGTTGCCATGACAGAAACCATATAGATTTATTATGCTGCTTTTTTAGATTTAATCACATTTTTTGCTATTTATTTATTTACTTTTTCAATTACAGTTGACATTCTGTATTATTTTATATTAGTTTCAGGTGTGCAGCCTAGCAGTTAGGCATTTATACAATTTACGAAATGTTCCCCTGATAGGTCCAATACCCAGCTGGTTCCATACATAATTATTACAATGTTATTGACTCTATTCCCTGTGCTGTATTTCACATCCCTGTAAAATTTAATCATAGTACCTTTGACAAACCCATTAGCTAAAACTACACTGTACCGTCTTGTATTTTTACTTACAATTCTCTTTTGGGGGAAAAATGAGGGCATAACCCAGGTAAAGCAGAAAATGCTGTTCCCAGGTCTACACTTGGCACATGGCAAAATTCAGGTTACCACAACCTTAATGTGACAGTCCAGCTCTGTTCTTTTGCATGTAGATATTCAATTTTCCATGTACCATTTGTTCAGAAGACTGTCCTTTCCCTTGTGTGTAGTCCTGGCATCTTGGCCAAAAGTCATTTGGCCGTATGCGCAATGGTTTATTTCTGAGCTCTCTGTTCTATTCCATGGGTCTGTATTGTCTGTCTTTATGCCAATAAAGATACCACAGCAATTTGATTACTGTTATTTTGTAGTATATTTGAAATCAGGAAGTGTGAGGCCTCTAACTTTGTTCCTTTTCAAGTTCATTTTGGCTATCTGCGGTCCCCTGAGATTTCTTATGAATTTTACAGTTTTTTTTCTGTTTTTACCAAAAAAAATGCCATTGAGGTTTTGATAGGGGTTATACTGACTCTATAGATTACTTTAGGTAGGATAGACATCTTAACAGCAGTAAGAGTTTCAATCCATGAATATGGGATGTGCTTCCATTTGTCATTTTTCAATTTTTTTTTAGCAATGTTTTGTTGTTTTTATTTTTAATTGAATTTATTAGGGTGATATTGGTTAATAAAATTATATAGGTTTCAGGTGTACAGTTCTGTAATACATCACCTGTATACTGAGTTGTGTGTTCACCACCCCAAGTCAAGTCTCCTTTCATCACCATTTATCCCTCCTGTACCCTCTTCTGTCTCCTCCCATGTAGTTTTTTTTTTGTACAAGTCTTTCCCCTCCTTGGTTAAATTTTTCTTAAGTATTTTATTCTTTTTGATGCTATAACAAATATTGTTTTCTTAATTTCCTTTTTGGATTGGCTGTTGTTAGTGTATAGACATGCAACTGATTTTTGTGTGTTGATTTTTCTATCTGTAACTTTGCTGAAATTGTTTGTTTTAAATTCTTTGTGTGTGGAATCTTTAGTGTTTTTTACATGTAAGGTTATGTTCTCTGCACACAGGTAGTTTTATGTCTTCCTTTTCTAATTTAGATCCCTTTTATTTACTTTTCTTGTCTAATTGCGCTGGTTGGACCTCCAGGACTGTGGTGAGGAGTAGTGGGGAGTGGGTATCCTTGCTTTGTTCCTGTCCTCTGAAGAAAAGATTTTAGTCTTTCAGCACTGAATATGATGTGAGCTGTGGGCTTCTCACAGATTGCTTTTACTATGTTATGGTATTTTCCTTCTATTCTAGCTTGTCGAGTATTTTTCATATGAAAGGATGTTGAATTTTGTCAGGTACTTTTTCTGCATCTACCAAGACAAACATTTGTTATTTGTTCTTCATTCTGTTAATGCTGTGTATTATATGGATTGCTTTCCACATGCCAATCCTTGCTTTCCAAATGTGAATCCCACTTGGTCATGGTATTATATAATTATTTTAATGTTCAATTCAGTTTGGTCTTATTTTGTTGAGGATTTTTGCATCAGTGTTCATCAGGAATATCAGTCTGTGTAGTGTTTCTTGTTGTGTCTTTGTCTGGTTTTGGTATCAGAATAATGGTTGCCTTCATAGAATGAAATTGGAACTGTTCCCACCCCTACCCCCCACCCCCGCTTCAATTCTTTGGAAGAGTTTGGAGAGGATTGGTATTAATTCCTCTTTAAATATTTGGTAGAATTCTCTAGTGAGGCCATCTGGCCCTTGGCTTTACTTTGTTGGGAGAGTTTTGATTACTGCTTCAATGTCCGTCCATTCATAGATGTGTTCAGAATTTTTACTTGTTTATGATTCCGTCTCAGTGGGTTGCATGTATTGGAGAATTTATCCATTTCCTCTAGCGTCTCCGTTTGTTGGCATGTATTTGTTCACAGTGGTCTCTTACAGTCCTTTTTCTTTCTGTGCTAACTTTTATTTCTAATCTTAGTTGTGTCTTCTCCCTTTTTCTTAGTCAAGCTGAGGATTTGTCAAGTTTGCTGAACTTCTTAAAAAAATTCTTGATTTCACTGATTTTTGTTTTTCTCTTCTCTACTTTATTTATCTCTGCTGTACTCCTTAGTATCTCCTTACAATTGCTAGCTTTTGTGTTTTTCTATTCCTATTTGACTGTGGCTTAGAATTAGGTTGTTGATTTGAGATCCTTTTTCTTTTCAGCGTAAGTGTTTGCGGCTATAAATTTCCCCCTTAATGCTGCTTTTTCGCATCCCAGAAGCTTTAGTATGTTTCGTTTTTGCTCCTATTTGTCTGCGGGTATTTTCTAAATTCTGTACTCATGTCTCCGTTGACCCAATGGTTGTTTAAGAGTGAGTTGTTTAATCCGTAGATTGACTTTTTTAAGGAGCAAATAGTTAATGGGGGGGAGGGGGAATGAGATTCCCTTTTTTCTTGAAGAAAACATAATTTTATAATTTACGCCTCTTTCATATACTTGGAACTTAAAAGAAATTCTTTTCAGAGCTTAAAAATAAAAGTGTAAGTTATTATCTAGCTGCCAATTAGAAATACACAGTTTTCTAGGATTGAGTGTCTAAGACTCTTGGTTTCTGTGTAGAGTGTAGGGAGTCACGTTCTCTCTCTGGCTTTTATGGGCTTCTGTGGCTGTGCGTTCCCATCGTTGGGAGTTGGAAACCCAAAGTAGCGTCTGATGGTTACTCCATGTTTGTAAAGTTCCTATAGTCGCTCATTAGGAGAGAATTTTGAAAACCAAGGAGGGAAAAAAACACACACACACACAAAGACGGGCATTGTAAATATTAGGATTTAAAACAACTTCCAAGCACTTCAAATATGTTTACAACCATGTAGAAATTTTCCTGTCATCAGAGTTCCAAATTAACCGAGTTGGAGCATCTGTGGTGTGCGGATGGGTCTGTTTATTTTCTTTCCTCGGGGCTCAGCCTAGCGCTAAAGAACAAAATCCCCTGGAAATTGTCCAGGACCCAGTGGTTGTGCTTTGTGTTGTCAATTAAGACTTGGATGGGGCGCTGGATTTGGCCTCCTTGGGAAAAGCTTTGTTTCCATTAGTGAAAGGAAAAAAGGCAGAAAATCCAGGAAGATGTTGTAGGTCATACCTTGCTCAGTGGGAGGGCTGAAGCTGACAATAGAGTAACACTTCCACGGGTTCAACGCAGACCATCACTCTTTCTTCCCACCCCTAAGTGGGGTTTTACAATGGGGCGGCGCTGTGAGAGGAGAGATGGAGAGAACAAAGCTGGTGCAGAAAGAGAGCATTTTTTTTTAAATCACTCTGCTCGGGGTGGAAGGCAGGACGGGTCAATGCGCTTGCTTCCAGACAGGCAGTTGACGGTCCTTAGGAAAGGTAGTCGCACTTGTTAGAAATGCATCTTTTATAGGTGCACCAAAGCCAGATACGGACCATGCACAACTTAAAGAATAGAAAAACAATATCTGCTTTTAGTTTGTTTTTAAATATTTAGTTCTAATATTTTTATCACTGAGGTGCATTGAAATGTAGGCATTAAATTCGTGCTCTGAGTCTGTTCTCGGCAGCAGAATAGAGATGGAAATACTCTCCTGTCAGCAGAGGTAGACCAGTTGGCTCCTACCCTTTATCAGGCGGGATCCTGTCTTCTCTCTGGGCTCAGGTAGTTGGCAGAAAAAAACCCACACACTTCCTTTGATCTGTCGATTCTCCAAGAACACCAGCCTTTTTTTTGTTGTAGTTGTTGTAGTTAATCCTCACCAGAGGATATTTTTGCATTGATTTTTGTAGAGAGAGTGGAAGGGAGAGGGAGAGACAGAGAGAGAAACATCGATGTGAGACATCATCGATTGGTTGCCTTCCGCATGCAACCCAACCCGTGTCAGGGATTGAACCTGCAACCGAGGCACGTGCCCTTGACCGGAATCAAACCCAGGATCTTCCAATCCACAGGCCGATGTTATCCACTGAGCTAAACTGGCTAGGGCAAGACCACCAGCCTTCTCAGGAAATCACTTGGTTTTTGCCACAAAGTTATGTCGTTAGACAGTGAGAGATAGAGGTGTTCTTAATCATTGGAGGAGTGACCTGAGACTGTCAGCTTTAGCTCAGGCTTGGTTTTTCTTTTTGTTTGGCTTTTTTTTTTTTTTTTTAAATATGTCTTTTATTGATTCGAGCCCACAACCCAAGCATGTGCTCTTTTCCGGAATCGAACCCAGAACCCTTCGATCTGCAGGCCAACGCTCTGTCCACTGAGCCAAACCGGCTAGGGCATTGCTCAGACTTTGTAGGACAAGAGCCACGTTGTGGCCCCACGTAGACTCCCCAGTGCTCAGCACGGCGCCCAGGATAAGGCTGATGCCTAGTAAAGGTTTGCTGAATGGATGATCATCTTAATCCAGGGTTAGTGTCGCGGCTGCCATGACACCGTCAGGGAACCTCTGGTCTTGCATCACAGCTACCTGTCAGATTTCTGGTTTTTCTACTGTAAAAAATGTGGGGTCATTTTGCAAAAGTTTGTAAAAACAGTTCTCAGTTCTGAGTCACACACACACACAAAGACATAGTGGTAGCTTATTACGTTTAGAGTTATCTGATCGTAAGAAAGATTGCCCCTTTTTTTCTGGTCACTAACTTCCCTGGCGGAAATTTCATTCGGTTGGCAAAAACCATTGAAGGCATATGTAAGTGTGACATCTGTAGGGCTGTTATCTTTTCAGAACTTAGGTATTTATATTGGAAAAAGAAGAAAGGGTGGCATCTGTGTATCTCCCCACCAGAAAGCCTTTACGTGCCTTTGTGTCTCAAGCCAGCATTCCTGCGACTCTCGGAATAAAGGGCATTCTTCCCACTTGCTGTCCAGAGGGAACACGGCTTCTTTGCTGGTCCCCGCCGGCTACTTAACAGAGGCGCCTCCTAGTGAGGATACAGTATTACTCCCTCTGGCTGCCCTGGTTTCTGCAAATGTCTTGTCTTCCAGCTTTATTTTCTGTCCTTCACTCTGGGTCCTCGTAAATCCTTGCATTCATAAGAGCTCTTGGCTCTCACACGGAAATGTCTTGTTTCTTCTATGCATACAACAATGGTAGGTTAAAAAAATAAAAAAGCTTTACATTTTAATGCAAATGTGTGCAGGACAAGTATGCAGAAAGAGTTGTGCTGGATTATATCCACGTCTGTATATGCAAACCGCGTGTTTTTCCATTCCACCGTGTGGTGTGAGTCCTGTAATTTATGGGAGCTCACCGAGCTATTTCTCCAGCCTTGATGATGGCACTCACGTTTATTCCGCTTTGTTTCCGCGCCCTTATGCATAGATTAAACGGGTCTGTGAGTCTCCTCAGTGCAGGCAGACTGAATAGGTACCAGGGGAGGGCCACTCAGCTGTACTTGGTAACCCTGGCTGCCTCCCCAGTAACCTCAGCTCCCTTTTTAAAATGTGCAGAGATGGATGGATGGATGGATGGATAGATAGATAGATAGATAGATAGATAGATAGATAGATAGATTTCAGAGAGCGATAGGAACATCAATGATGAGAGAGAATCATTGATTGGCTGCCTCCTTCACACCCCTTACTGGGGATCGAGCCTATAACCCAGCATGTGCCCTGACTGGGAATTGAACCTTGACCTCCTGGTTCGTAGGCCAGCACTCAACCACTGAGGCACACTGGCCGGGCTCGGCTCCCTGTTAGACGGTAGCTGAGAGATCTTCGCCAGTGCCACCTGTTCATCAGGTCTCAGATCATGTAACTCAGCAGGTCCTCAAAGCCCCTGTGCTAGGCTCTCATGGACTGCAGGGCGTCACGAGGGGGCTCGGGAGAGAGAGCAGGGGTGAAGGACCTGCAGCGGTGGCTCTGTGCCCGAATCTGTCCCCTCACCTGTGAAATGGGGTAGTGATGCTTCTGCAGGGGCTTTGTGAGGTTTGAATTAGGTGACAGGTAAAAGGCAGGGTCCTTAATATACACAGATGATGATGATCTCTGAACGCATAATAATCTGGCCACTCAGTGTACTTCTCCTGAGTACCTCATTTATTTGATATCAAAGATACTATAAATCGTGCACCTGATCAGTTTTCCCCCTTTGCACTGGCTGATAGAAAGCCCAGTGCAAATAGGTGGCTGATCTCCAGCAAAAGTCTAGAATACTTTTGGTACCCACTTGAGATACAAATACACTGAGTGGCCAGGTTATTATGCGTGCAGAGATCATCATCATCTGGCCACTCCGTGTACATCACCTGTTGCTGCCACTCTGGTTTCCATCACTAATATTCCTGTTAACGCTTCCAGCCACCGGGTTGAGTGTTAATTATCAGAAAATTGGGGTTTCAGCTCTTTAAGGGTGTTTTCCTGGAAGCCTTTATTTATTTATTTTCCCCCAGCACCCTCTATGTGCAAAAGCTCCTCACAGACCATTTGAGCTGGGAGGGACCTTCGGGGCGTCACCACTTTCTCCACTTTGCAAATCAAGGCCGCCCATCTGTGAAAGGGGCCAAGGGCGGGGATAGGAAGCTCAGATGTGCCCAAGGAGCATCTGTTCTCCGGGCATTTTTTCAGGGCATTTCATTCCATTGAGAGGTTGAATTTTTTTTTATTTTACTCTTGTGGGTGAGGAAGCTGAGACTAGAGTTTCAGGAACCTATCCAAGGTCAAGGTCCCCCCGCTCATCAGTACTGCCACCAGGGCTTGCAGGAATCCAGCCTGTTCCCCCGCCCCTGAGAGACGCAGTCCGTACCACAGCGACAGCCAGCGAGCAGGGGACTGCCACCACCCTGGCCGACTGCCCACAGGGCTGTGGGTCTCTTTCTTTGTTTTTATTGAATTCATCGAGGTGACTTTGGTTAATACAGCGCTACAGGTTTCAGGTGTACGATTCTATAATACATCGTCTGAATATTATACTGTGTGCTCACCACCCCAAGCAGGTCGAGTCTCCTTCCATCACCATTTCTCCCCCCGCCCCCCCATTAATTGCTGTGAACTTGCCGTGAACTCCCGCAGGGACCCCTCGGAGGCTGCCTCGCCACCTCCCTGCCTCCCGGGGCCTAAGAGCCTCCTACGGGATGATTGGCACAGAATGACCCCTGACGTCACATCAGCTTGTGCTTTTCCTCATTGAAAGATCTTGAACTTGAAGCACAAAGGTTTCTATAATTTTAAGACGTCAATCCCCACATTTCAGAAATGTCATGCTCTCCCTAAGATCTGTAATTTCCTTGTCCCCAAATTGTGTGTTCTAAAAATTCCCCGTGGGCCTGAGGCCCGCCCACCCCTGTCGCTCCGCGGGGAGGTGCTGGGCTGCGCCTTCTGAGCTTCCTCCGCCCCCAGCAGGGCGGTGCAGGGAGCATTCAGACCCCAGCACCGGGCTCATTTTGGTTCTGTTTGCTCACGCAGAGAGGCAGCGGTTTCTCAAACGCCGGTGCACCGTGCAGTTTTTAAAAACATGCTGAGGTTCCTCACGGAAGGATGGAAGTCATGAAGGGAGGAGGACTGCACGGTGCCCGGAGGGAGGACGAACTGAGCGGAGCCGAGGAGGGGCAGCTGGGAGGAGCGAGGACAGCGCCGCTCAGCCCAGGGCACGGTCTCTGAGCCACGCACACTTCTCGGCCCTCTCTCCTCCCTCCCGCCCAGCCCCTAACCAGTCCTGCCACATTTTCTCTGTCTGGGCCTCCCTCTCCTTGCTCCTGCCTTCCCTATCCCTCGGGGCGTCTCTGCACCTCGGGGGCCCCTGAGCAGTTTCTCAGGCCACAGCTGAAACTTGACTCAGACCTGGATTCTTCTCAGGCCTTCAGTGGTTCCCCCCAGAGCTGGGGTTCAGTGCCCGCCCTGAGCACCGCGTGGTCACAGGCTTGCATTATGACGCCCGCCCCCCCGCCCCCCCCCCCATGCGCCTCCACATGGGCCAGACCTGACTCCCCCCAAGTCCACTTCTTCCCGCGGCCCCAGCCCTGGGCCCGCCCCACCAGCCTCCCCTCTCGGCCCCTTGTTCTTCTAGAGCAGGTGCTCAGCGGAAGCGCTGGTGTCTCTTCCTGTGACAGGGTCAAAGCAGGGGCTCCCATGTATTAGTCACTATTTCACCCTTCCCGGTAATAAATATGTATCCGGCTTCAGTGCCAAAAAGTATACGAGAATGATAAATGAGAGAAGATTTCAAGAAATGCATGGCCGCCGGTGGTAATTTTAAAACTCTGCAGGGATACCTGTGAGACAGTCACATGACCCAGAGCAGAGCAGTCAGCGCGCACCCCTGCCTGGCCCTGGGTACCTCCACCCCCACCCCCTTACCCCCCCCCCCACTCCTCCACCCCCGCCTGTGCGTCTCCTGAGTCTGGGATGTGCCTGTGGGTTAACTGTGTGCAGGCTCTTCCCCACTGTGGGTCTCTTTCTTTGTTTTTATTGAATTCATCGAGGTGACTTTGGTTAATTTCACTTCGTTAAAGCCCTTCATCTCTCCCAGAAAGTCAGTCTTCAGGCGTCTTCCCCACACATCCCCCCAGTCTCCCGCCACTCCGTCAGCAGAAAGGGACCTGGCCCCACGTGCGGCTTCTTGACTTTGTACCGGAACGATGTCGCACGAGCCCGGGTGGTTTTGAGAGGACGTTTATTAAATCCGCGAACAGCCGTGGAACAGAAAGGGCCTAGGAGAGAGGAGCAAGAGGAAAGAGACGAGGCAGGCTGCTCTGGCTCCAGACACCGCGTGGGAGAGGAGGGAGCCTCACGGGCTGCTGCCAGCTCACTGGGGAGTCAGAGCAAAGGAGGCCTGGGGCAGGTTCAGGGGGTTAGCCGGGGACGAGCTGCCGCTGCCCGCTGCTCCCCTGTGTGCAAATCTCATGGGACCCTTAGTTTAGGAGAGGGGGGGTGGGCATGGGCATGCTCCAGAAAGAGCCTGCGAGAAGTCCGTTAGTTGGAGGGTTCTTATCTACTTTCTGCAGATGGGGATCCAGGGGAGGTCCCTGGGAGGGTCTCAGTAGAAAGTGCCTCAGTGCCAAGAGGGACCGGGGCTGCATTCTGGTCCGCTTTCCCTCTGTTTTGGATTTGCTTGGTTCTGATTGGGTCTGTTGTTGTTTATTCCCCTGACTTAACCCGTCCTTGGGTTTGGCGGGCACCGAGGGCACTAACTGGGCCTCTGGTCTCTACCACCCTGACCAGGTGACTTAAGCTCTGCCCTTTGCGGTGAGAAGAGAGAGGTGGAGCCGTCTGCTCCCGTGCCCTGGGCTGGGGAAGACAGGGTCTGGCCGTTTGCTAGCTGGCGGTAAATGGCTGCGGTTGTGTGGCCCCATCTATCTAACCATCTACTAGTATCTCAGTTTTCCTTTCCTCCCTTGTCAAAAATTTCACTCACACCTAACCACCCCGCCTCCACTCAGTCCTCGGTTCTCCAGAAGGAAGTTGGAAACTTCCGTGGGCTAACCGCTCCCGTGGGCTAAGCACCAGCGTGAGCACGGGTGGGCCCTTCCCGCCACGGCCTGTGGCGTCTGTTCGTGTCGGTCCCACGGGTGCCTGCCGACCAGACTTCTTCAGTACCCGCACCATGGGCGTTGGGGGCCGTCCGGGACACGGCCGGGTGTTGCGCGGCGTCCCGGGCCTCTGTCTAATAGATGTGAGCAGCAGCCCTCCCCCCGCCCCGGCCCTGACAACCCAAAGCGTCTGGGACATGGCCCCGTGTCCCGGGGCAGTCCTCGTGTCCCGGGGCAGTCCTCGAGTGGAGCACCCGGGGTGAACCGGAAGCTGCCCCAGGACAGGTGGCCTCCCGTTATGCGCTGGGGTCCCCTCGCCTGGTGCTGTGGGGCTCTTCCTTTCGGTTTCCTCTCCGCCTCTGAGCGCTACTCACTGCCAAGGTTACAAATCCGGGAGCAGAGGCGGAGTCCAGGTCGCGTTCTGCAAAGCGGTCTGTGATCTCTGGAGTCGGGACGTGGGAAGCCATCTGTCCTTCACACATCCTCGCGGAAATGGGTGCCCGGGGCGCGCGTTTTTATGCTCGGCCGTGAAGAAGGTCACCCGGTACGGCTCTCACTGTCCTCTGCCTCTCACCTCAGCACCATCAAGAGGACCAGCTCTTCGGAACGCGTGTCCCCCGGCGGCCGGAGGGAGAGCTACGGGGACTCCAAAGGCAACCGCAACCGCACGGGCTCCACCAGCAGCTCTTCGAGCGGCAAAAAGAACAGCGAAAGGTACGGGGCCTCCCCCCCCCCCCCCCCGAGTCCGCCGGGTCCCTGTCTTCCCCAGAGATGAGCAGAGACCCCGACCACGCACCCGAGCCAGGGCCCTCGAGGGCGCCGAGGCCGCTCAGGCTGCGGCAGGTCCTGTCCGGGTGGAAGTTCCCTGGGGACTCCCAGCCGTTCCTGAGAAGCTGATACCACCAGCTCATGGAAGTGGGGGGGCTGGTCCGCTCTGTGCCTCTAGCTCACCCTGAAAGGTAGCGTGAGCGCATTGCTGAAGGGTGGGTGAAAAGTGGTACTTCCATGATTTGTCAGGAACCGTCCGCAGCACGGAGCGAAGGCCAGAAACAGTCCGGTTTGTTTCATTTCCTGGTTTCAGGAAATGCGATTTCTCCCAATTTCGAATTTGTCTTTGAGGTTAGTGTATCATGGATTAGGACAAGTATCTATGGAACGCATAGAAACATTTTGGGCGTGAGGGCTCATTTTTGGCATGTGCATGGCTTTCCATGTGGACGAATGTATCGTGGAGATGAGATCCCTTTCTCTGTGTATACCGACCTAGTGCACTTTGGTCTGCCTTTTTAAACATTGTCCTTCATTTTCATTCTCTCTGTTGAGTGAGGTTTAGGGAGGAATTTCAGCTTCAGAGGCAAAAACGCTTTTTGTTTTTGCGAGTGCTCATGTAAGGAAAAAGCTTAGCCATCAAGCCATCCGCCCCAACCCACAGCCTGTAAAAATCCCAAGTGTGTAAATCCGCCCCGACCCAGTCCTGTGAAGGCTTAGCCCGTGTCCCATTTCATCTCTGAAGGAGATCTTTTGCAGAAGAGAAGCGAGCCCTTCTCACAGCCTCAGCAGGCCAGGTTCATGGCCGATAAACAGTCTCTCGAAACCACCGACAGGGGTTCCGTCTTCTAATGAAGACTATTAGTGCTTCTTATCAGAAGATTATGTTAATTGGGTGATAATACCCTGGAAATAAGGCCAAGTGGTTGCAATGGCAACCGAGGGCGGGCGAGTCCAGCAGGCACACAGCAGCCTGTGGGCACCCTCTGAGTTCCGGGTGAGCTTGCCAGTTGACCTGCGAGGTCTAGATTTGGCAGCTGTTGAAAACTTGGCCCCTTCTATGCACATCTGCATTTTATTAAGAATTTCCAAAAGGAATCTGCATTGTGCAAACTCCAGATCGGTTTTATCTTTTAAAATCCTATGGCTTTGGTGAATATGCTGGGTAAATATTCCCATAAAAGATATTTTAAAGGGGATTTTTTTCCCCAAAAAATAAATGCCACAGTAGGACATTTTGATTTGGGAATGAGGGTCTGAGTAAATTTACTAATCATGTTCTCAAAATAATGTAAGCAACCAAACGTGTCCATTTAAAAATAATTCCCTGTCCCAGAAGAACCTCCGCTCCACATGGGTCTCACTGCAGCGGCTGCCGGGAGGACGCCATGCTCGGAGGGGCATGCACCGGGCTGGGTGTTTTCCTCCTGTTTCTTACACATTTGTAAGACTCAAGGGCATTGGCTATAAAATACCTGCTTCACAGAGGGAAGCACCGAGGCCCAGAGACGGTGAGCGGCAGAGCTGGTGTACAAACCCAGACCCTTCCTTCCCTCCAGAGCCCTGGGCCCTTTCCATTCTGCCTTGCTGCCGGCAGTAACCAAACAGGACATTCTTTTCCAAAGTGAGACCGCATCCCAGAACCATGGGCAAATACTAGTGAGTGGTGGGTAGGAGACCACGAAATCAAAGTGGTTAGGTGGGAATCAAGTGTGGTAAATCCTCGCGGTTCCCACAGCCATTAATGTCACCTTAGAATGAGACCTCCGTCTGTGTTCAGGGAACTACATCAGACCGAGAAAGACTAATACTGTGTGATTTCACTTCTATGAGGCATCAAAAACACACCACACACACACACACACACACACACACACACACACACACACGAAAATGAATAAGCAAAACAAAACAGAAACAGACCCATAGAGAGAACCAGCTGATGGTTGTCAGAGGGGGAAGAGAGACATGGGTGAACGTTTTTAAAAAAAGAAGCCAAGATACCTTGACATTGGGCTTAAGGTGCCAGTCCTTTCAGCCAGGCTTTGACAACAGAAAATGAAGCAAAAGGAAATAGGTCACATGTACTAGGAGGTCAAAACTCAGCTTTCTCCTGGTCCTCAGCGCTGGGGCAGCTGGAAGACTGTGTATCTTTAAAAAAAAAGTGGGCGGGGGGAGGGGCGGGGAGGTGAGCTGGTCTGCAGGTCTGGTGATTCAGGACCACTCATCAGAATGCAGGTGGGTGAGGTGATGCTCGCAGAAGGAGAATCTGGATCTGCCCTGATCGGTAGGGCAAATAAGTCATTCACTGGCGCTGCTTTAACTGGTGTCAGTCACTGGTTAGCTGCTGTAAAGCTCACAGTCACCACACACCATATGCAAGCTGTCGTTGGCACGTGTGACACTTTTGTGAGAATTAGAAAAAGGCTTCTCTTACTCAAGAGAAAGGAGGCTTTTTTGCACATCAAGCATATAGTTCTCAATAACAATGATTACAGCAAGTGAAAAGCCGGTCCATATCAATTGGGCAGATCTTACTGTTGAACCGAAAAGAATAGTGTTCTTGAGATCTCCACATTCACATTTTCTAAGATATAATTCATTTTAAAGTCATTCCATTTGGCTTTCATAGACACCCTATGATTTATGATCGTGTCAGTCTTCTTGCTTCTGTTTCTCATTTTCTTTGGAAATGGTCACTGCATTGGACAGTCTTCTATGTGACATTGTAGACTTCTATCTTAGAACTAGAGGCCCAATGCACGAAATTTGTGCACTCGGGGAGAAGGGGGTACCTCAGCCCAGATTGCAAGAGCACAGGCCAAGGGACCCCACCGGTGCAGGATCGGGGCTAGTAAGGGACACGGGAAGGCTCCAGGGCGTGTCTGGCCCATCATACTCAGTCCTGATGGGCCAGACCCCAGCAGCAAGCTAACCTACTGGTTGGAGCATCTGTCCCCTGGTGGTCAGTGCATGTCATAGAGAGAGGTTGAGAGGCCTTAGCATATCATTAGCATATATTACGCTTTGATTGGATGAACGGATGACCGGACACTTAGCATACTAGGCTTTTATTATATAGGATGCTTAACGTTTTTATAATACTTGGTAGTAACAAGCTATTAAAACAAAAATTTTAATAGCACTTAATCTTTGCACTGACAAAACTTCCAGAAAAACAATAGCAATATATAGCAATGTAATATTTTCTTTATATATTATTGATGGCAATAAATACTAACAATTATATAGTGATTCATGTCACAGTGACGTGCTTATTAAATTTAAATAGGGAATTGACAGTAACATCCTGATGAACAACCTGGACTATCTAATGCAGCCAGTATATCAGCCCAATACGATTTTTTTTAAGTCTTTTATTTCAGACTGAAAAAGATACTATTTAGAATGCACAATTTATGTTAGATGTTAGACTGTTAAATTGTTTCAATTATAAAACTGGTTCCCCCTTTATAATTCTGCCAGGAATGAGACATAGCAACTTAAAAAAAATACTTTGTTTCCATCAAAAAGCTATTCTCATGGTTTGATTTTAAGAAATGTTTCAACCATCTGCTAGAAACCTTGTTGTAATAAACATATAAGCTGTCCTTCTTCAGAGTCAACATATATGGAAAAAACTTCAAAATAATGACCACGTTGCCCTGCCTGGTGTGGCTTCGCTGGTTGGGCATTGCCCCTACACGGAAAGGTTGCCCATTTAATTCCTGGTGAGGGCACCTGCCCGGGGTTTCGGGCTCGATCCCCAGGAGGGGGCGTGTAGGAGGCAGTGATAAATGTTTTGCTCTCACATAGATGTTTCTCTCTTTCCCTTCCTCTCTCTCTAAAATTCGATAAAAATATTTAAATAATAACAGATATCTGCATGTGGAAGGAGTCCCCTATATGCCCTTTTGCCTTGCACAACCTGTGCACCTGTACCAGCCGTGTTACCCAGACTGGGAGGTCCAGACCGCTAGGCTGGACACTCAGCGCTCCATCCTTGAGTGACACATGGAGGCCCTGAGATTGGTGCTTTAGCATCACCGATGGTGCAGCCTCACTCCTACTGCTCCAGCCACCTCCTGACGCCTCGTCACCCCTGTGCCCTGAGAGCCACGCCGCTCAACACCAGCTCTCACTTTTTCCCAGCAAGGTTTTTTGTTTGTTTGTTTTTGAGGAAACTTATTTATTTCATAAGTAACATGTGTTTTAGGAAACCCAGATGTAAAAAAAAAAAAAAAAAAAGAGGAAATGGAAATTACCTATAATCTCATAGCTTAACATTTTATTACATTTCCATCTGGTTTTGTTTCTGGGGTGTAGTGTATAATTTTGACAAAAATTATACTCTTCAGCATATGTTTTGTAGCCCTCTTTTTTATTTGCTCTATGACTAGGTCTTTGTGTCAGTAAATATACTCTTCCAACGTTCTTTTAGCTGTGGATCATCATTTTGCTAGGCAGATGCACTGTCGTTTCACGCTTAGTTACCAGCAAGGTTTTTCTAATCCAATTTGACCAACCCACCCTCTAGAACACTGCCTGGCACATCGTAGGGATTCAGTAAACATTTGTGGAGTGTGTATTTTCACCTCAGTCAGTCTAACAAAACAGGTTAAACGGACAGGCGATGCAAGGCGATGCAGCCATAACCTGGGGTCACTCCCAGCCCGGCCACTTTCTGTGGGACTGTGGGCAGAATCCTCACTGTCTGGGCTTTTTCCTCAGCGCCAGCAAAACCAGCACTGCCTCCTGGGCCTGTCGTAAGGATTAAATACGATCCTGGACACGGAACCCTTAGCATGGAGCTTGCTACTGTTGGCCCTCGGTAAATGGTAGCTGCAGTTACTACTTTTCTCTCCCAAAGTGTGCATGCTGCTGTGTGCATACCTTTGCTAGCTCCACTCCCCAGTCTGAGGCCCCTCTCCTCGTTGGGACATTTTGGAATCTTCCAACTCCTGTTTCAGCCCTCACCCCTCCACCCCCACGGGGAAAGGGAGGAATCAGAAGTTCTGGATATTTCTGTCACCTTACTCATTCAGTTCCATAGCACTGCCTAACTTACTGAGCACCTACGATGCGCAGAACACAGCGCAAGGCGTGGTGGTAAATGAAAGGATTTGCACACAAAGATTCATTCTCTCAACAGACACTAGTGACATGTGTAACTGGAAAGGGCCAGTTTCCCTCATTTCCAAAGGACTCAGCACAAACCAGTGAGAAGAAGGATAACAGCTCAGTAGAAAAATGGGTAAAGGGCTGGGACAGGTTCTCTCTGTGACATACAAATACCAACTAATGAGAAGATGGGCAAACTCAAGTCTTAATTGGAGAAATGCACACCTAAGTAAGAAGACAGCATATTTAGAAAAATCTTTATTATAAAATACAGATACCAAAAAAAAAATAATACACACACACACAAATGCATAGCTTAATGAATTAAACTTTCTAGAACTTTCTCCTGAGTGACATATATGTACAGGGCGTCCCCCAAATATGTATACACACACTTTGAATAATTATAAGGCAGTGCTTATTAAAATACATTTCACCTTCATTTAACAGACCAGCTGTTAAAAGTGTGTGCATGCATTTTGGGGGACACCCTCTATGTGTGTCTGGGAATTCGTCGGGAGAGGGTGTTGGGGATGTGTGGAGGAGCTGCAGCTTGTCCTTCCGGTCCCAGCAGGGTGCCCTTTCGCTGGGAAGCCTCCCTGGCCCTCAGGGCCGAGGCAGGTGCAGGTCAGGTGGCTTTGGAGCAGCCCATTCACTCTGTCCGGAACTGGAACCCCTTCCGTACTCCCCACACCCACACTGTCGCCCTCTGGGGCTCTGGGAGGCAGAAGCTGCATCACTTACTATTCTTGCATCTCTAGCACTTTGCACAGGGCCTGGCTCACAGTAGCTGCTCAATAAATATTCGCTGAATGAATGAAAGGCAATTATCTGTTTAATTTAAAACCATTTAAGATGTGTGTAAACAGCGCCACCTATTGGCAGACGCTTTTAACACTACATTTTAGATTCTGTAACATTTTGCACTGAAATTAAGTGATTACAATTTGGCTTTTTTTTTTTTTTAACTGAAGAGATTGTTTCATTCTTCGGACCCCCGGGGTCCTTTATCCTTTAATAAATGTTAAAATAGTAAATGCTAATTTTCTTACATTGCTTTAGTTTTTGAGGCTACTAGGTGAAGAGCCCAGAAAGGCATATACTCGTGTCAGTGAAGTCGGGAGGAAGAGGGAAGTGATAGTAACTGGTCACCATGCACTGGGCCCTTTGTCACACGACTTAGTTGATTCTGACTGCCCCTCGGTGGTTGTCTCCGTTTGCAGACGAAGGACACGAAGGCCTGTGGAGGGAAGTGACTCTCCCGGCTGGAGCAAGGTCAGCTGACTTCACCACCCATGCTCCGCCCACATGGCGCGCTGGGAGCAGTGGTGGGAAATGTGTCCCAAGCAGCAGTTTTTGTCCCCAGTCAGGTCTTCAGTGCCTTCTAAACCTTTTTAATAGATGGGTTCCTCAGTGACCCTATTTCTAGCCGGTGGGGGCTATTTCTGTAAAGAACCTTCGTTTGCATAGGATAGTATTTTGACTCCCAGCGGGAATTTTATCTCATCAGGTGTCTTTGGAAAAGGGCTCATGGAATGTGCGCTGAGGGCTGAAGTGTTCACAGGTGATAAGTCACAGGGAAATAAGATGTTTGACTTTGCAGCGGTCTCCTCCTTGGTCCAGCCTTACCAGTCATTTTCAAAAGCCGGTATCTCTGCTCAACCAGCATTTGGCCCTGTCGGTGTAGCCCGAGCCCCTTTCGGGAACCTGGGGTAAGTCAGGGAGCAGATACGAAAGTGCTGTGCGAACCCACTCGGAGGAGGAGGCAGTGCACACTCCGTGGATCGAGTCTGGACACGGTCCCTGCTGGTCTCTCTCCTTAGAAACACCCAGGCTGCAGGTGGCAAGTGTGAGTTTTATCAGCTGCAGAGGAAGCCGGCCACACCCAGCCCCTGCACCCCGAGGCCGCAGAGCGTTTCCCGGGACTTGGTAATAACGTGACGTAGTTGTTGCTGATCTGTGGCAGTGCAGACCGTGACCCAACTGCCTGCTTTGCAAAGCAGCTGCCTCCAGACCCAGCCACGAGTCTGGTGAAGGCTCCAGGCTCCCCGTACCTGCTGTGAGCCCCCAGGTCCTGCTTGTAAGAAGGCTTGGGAGAGTCTCCTGAACCCCCTAGGTCTAGGGAGTGTAAGCCAGGCTCATCCAGCCCACCTCCTTCCTGCCAGAACGCGGCAGTAAAACCACCCCGATTGCAGTACTGTTCATTTTGCAGATATTGGCCGCAGCCTATTGTTGGGGTAGCCAAGAGATGAGGGGTCGCTTGCCAGTGGGCACATCCGTCCTCCCCTCTGGGCTGAACTCTCTCCCAGGCCTCTCGGGAGGGTGGTGACATCTGTGTCGACTCCATGCTCAGACAGGGATGGACGAGGCCTCATCAGGTCCCGGGCCTAGTCCCCCGCCCGAGAGGGTGTTGTCACCCACTTCATCTTTCCGTGAGCCCCCACTAAGGAATGGTAATCAGAGACAAATGCATGACACCTGAGAGGCGATCTCCAGTGAACCAGCCACGCATGTCTCACGTGGCGCTGGCTTGATGCCCACGCCCAGCTCCCCTGCCCGCGAGCTCTGGCAGGACGCGTGTCCACGGATTTTGACGAGAGGCCACAGTGTCCTTGAGGTTGGGTCATTGGCCTCCTCACCCATCCCATGGGCCTCGCCTACGTAGGCTCATGGCCATGTTCTGGGTCTGTGTTAGCAAGACGTGCACCCATGCGTGGAATTACCTTCCCGGGCGCCCTTCTCGCCGCTCAGGACAATTGGCGCGTTGGCAGGGATAATGGAATCTAAAGTCAACGTAATATTTTTTTTTTCCTATAAAAATGTAACTTTCTAAAATAACGCAACATAGCGACAGTCTGCTTTCTAAATACAGCAGGCCAGAGAAGCGATGCAGAGTTTAGGGCAAGACGTAAGGGAACGCGAACACCTCAGCGCTGCCCGGTGCCTCTCCTGGTGACCGTCTGGTGTCCCACAGGCCGCCCTTTCTAACCCTTTGCGGAGACTCGTGGCTCCTCCTTCACTGCCTTCGCGTGGGGAGCCCCGCCACCCTGCACCGCGCTCAGGTCCCTGCGGTGTCCTGTCTGGGAGGAACGCAGGCCGTGGCTGCTGTCGCGTTCCCCAGAAAGGCGCTGGGCGGCTTATTTCTGTGTTCGTGGCTCTCGGGTTTTTCTGTTTCTGTGATCAAAGTCGTGCTGGGCAGAGCACCTTCCATCTTCAGATCCCTGCCTGCACCCCTGCCCTCGGGTCCCCGGGGCGGGGGGTGGGGGTGCCCGCGCTCTGTTTTCCCCTCCGCCTGTGTCCGTACCCTCCTGCGAATCTAATCAAATCGTATAGAAAATGTGGAGTGAGGGCTGGTGCTTCCCCGCCACAAGGGGACACGCCGCGGAGCCTATGAAATCACGCTGTTTTAACCCGACCCGGGTCACAGTAAGGCCGCCTGTGTCCGGAGCTGCAGGCAGAGAGAGCTTGGTGCTGGGAGGAAGGAGGGCGGCTGGAGGCTCGGAGTCTGGGAAGCTGAGTGCGGCCTGGAGGACTGGACCGCAGGGCAGTTAGACTCCTGGAGCCCCCGGCACGGGGGCCCCTCACACCATACCCCCTCCCACAGACCTCGGGGAGCTGGGAAAGACGGCGGGCAGGTCGGGGACAGAGCAGAGAGCCTGGAGAAGTCCCCACTGTGGCTGGCAGGTGCCAGGCCATCCACGGGGGAGGGATGGGAGACCCAGAGAGGGGCCCCGGGGTGCAGGCAGAGTGGAGTCAGGCCTACCCCAGGGGGCCTCACCCCAGGTACCAGGTACCAGGTACCAGGCAGCAGTGTCTCCCCACCCCGACCCGGGCACAGCCCCACAGGCTGCTGGAGTCTGAGGAGGGACAGCGGAGAGGAAGTCCCTGCGACTCCAGAGGGCACCAACTTCCTGGCCTGAACGCAGCAGGGGGCAGCACTGAGACCCCACCCCCTGCACTTACCTCCTGGCGGGAAAAGCCAAACGGATGGCTTGGCGAATAGGGCGTTAGAGGAAAATGAGGGAGATGGATGGGGGGGGCCCTTGGGAGCAGGGCCTGAGGTGCCTGCAGGTGGAGCGGCACAGAGCCCCCTCGGCCTGGGGCTGGCCACGGCACTGGCCGCCAGGACGGGGCAGCTGCGACAGAGCCCGACACGGGGCTCCTGGCACGAGTGAGGGCGGCGCGGGCCGCGGGGCTGGACTCGGTGACGTTGGCAGAGTGTAAAGGGCAGTAGGTGGTTCAGGGCCTTTAGGCCAAGATCAGACGGGGCTTTTTCTCAGGGGCATGCCATGCAGTGAGGAGTTCTCAGTGGCCAGAGGTCAGAGGTCAGGAAACTAACCCTGTAACAGGCCCTGAAAGCACACGAGCAGAACGCAGACAGCCTGCCGCATCAGCAGGCCCCCGCGACTGCGTGCAGCTCCCCGGAAACCCGGGACATTATTTATTACATTGCGGGGCGAGGGCAACTCCGCGGCTGGTGTTTCAAGGTTAAAATTAAGGAGAAAAGTCACATGAGGGTGATAGCTGCTCAGGGACGCACAAAATCAGTGAGCTCATATTCCTCCGCTGGCCCACACGCCTCGGGGCCCCTTGGGCGGGTTCCCTTTACAGCGTCTCGATCTGTACCCGAAAGTGGGACGTGATCAGGGGGCCGACGGCCGGGGAAGACGCTTGGATGTCGGAGCCTCGCTGACCTGGACTCACATACGGGCCCGGGGTCTGAACGGGTGCACTTCCTGCCCGGCCTGAGCTCCCTTTCTGTCCTGGCAGGGGCTGCCCCACTGGCGGGCTGTCTCTCCCTGGCACCTGGACTCCTCGCGGGGGCTCGCCCTGCCGGGAGTTTGCCCAGGGGTGACCTCCATCTCTCCATGGCCCGACCTTGAAGGCTTCGGGGGATTGCTTTCCGGGTGCAGTCATGGGATGGCCTCAGCCTGGCCGAAGTCCACAGTGGGGTCCCCACATCTCCGATGACATGCCCCCCAATCCTCACTATTCTTTCCTCCTGTCTCCCTCCCGCCCTGTGTCCCTCCCTGTGGCCTCCCTGCAGAATGGGGCTCTGAAACGCCTCACCCAGCCCCTCTCCTGGGAGCCCGCTCGTTTTAAATTAAGTTCTTTAAGTGGCCGTTCTGAAGGGCACGGGCAGGAGAACAAACCTTTAGCCGGGCCGTGCCCACCTCGATCAACCAGGCGTCTCCAGCCTCACCCGCTCACCAGGAGGCGGCGGGAGCGCAGCCCCTGGCCCCGGTTTGGGAAATGTTTGCTCACACTTGCTCCTTTTTAGTTGCGTGGTTCTGTTGTCCTTGTTAACACGCGCCCCTCACGCAGCACACGTGTGACAAGCCAGCTGACCACGGCGGGGTCTCGCGGGCATGGGGTCAGCCTCCCTGTAAAATCTGCTTTTCTTCTCTCCACAGCAAACCCAAGGAGCCCGTCTTCAGCGCGGGTAAGTCTGCTGCACCTGCCGGTGCCCTCACTGCCCTCGGGGCCCGGGCACAGCTCAGCAGCAGCCGGGCCAGGGCCGCTGTCGGCACCAGAACCTGGGTGTCTGCGTGGCGAGGCTGAGGTCGGCCGTGCCCGGGGGGCCCACTGCTCAGATCGTACAGACTAACCCTTTACCGGCCCCGTGAAGAGCTGGTTTCTGATACGTCCGCCGGGAGGAGGTCCTCAGACCTGCCGCCTCTGCCTTCCCGCTCGGCTCGTGGGGTTCCCGGCATCAGCGTTTGCGTTTCCTGGACAGGAGTGTCTCCCACGCACCAAGTTATAACTTGTTCACGAGGAGCTTTTCTTCCTCTCCCTGCCTTCGTTTCCTAACCTGCAAACACATAGTTCCTGTGGACCTTCCCGTAGGTCCTTTGTAAATGCATTTCGTAATAAGGTGCACGCTATTTATAGGGCATTAACCTTATTTAAACGTGCATTTAAAATGCAGAAACATGGGCCCGTGAGTAATTGCGTACATCCACTCATTTAATTTTCGTCTTCCCCGTGTTTTCCACCTGGAATTGAAGCACGGAAGTCAGAGTCCCGGGTGTGTCCGAAAGCGCTGCCGTGTTCATTGCGTTTCAGGGAGCGTGAGCTCGCTCCTGACCGTGTAGTGACCGCGAGCCTGCAGAGCTAGGAGCTAGGCTTCCCTGTCCGAGTCCCTGAAATGTGTCCAGGGTTTTCTCGGGGGGGAGGGGGGGTAGTGAGGGAGTCTCTCCCACCAAGAGCTAGGAGCGCTCGCCCAGGCAGGCAGACCCCCTGCAGTCCTCCACGTCTCTTTATCTAGCCCTTCTGTCCCTGTCTCCAAAATCTCAAGGGAAGCGCCGGGTGACCCACTGCCAAGGTAGGCCGCCTGTCTGCCCCCCATAGCTCTCCGAGCGAAGCCATGGCCCCGGCTCCGGAAACGGTCTTCATACGCCAAGCAGACCCTCTCCCCGTGTGACAGCGTTTCTGCGACGCACACACGTGGCTGGATGTTGAGCCCCTGAGCATTTTACTAAGTAGCTGTCATTTGGGTCTTGGTCGATTATTGGCTGATTACAGGAACTTTCCCCAAAAAATCTGGATAAGCCTTGGGAGAGCTATAGGACAAGGCCTGGGCGCCCACTGTGTGAGATGGCCCCCACTGTGTGAGCTGGCCCCCACTGTGTGAGATGGCCCCCACTGTGTGAGATGGCCCCCACTGTGTGAGCTGGCCCCTGCACCCCTGCTGGCCTGCCCCGGCGCCTCTGGGTGTGGTGGCTGTGCGCTGTTACCCTAACATGCCTGAAAACCCTGCTTCCCCTCCGCATTGGGCTTTAGATGCTGAGTTACTGGGACAAAACCATGCCAAGGCCGTGCTTTTCCTGGGGTACTAGGGTACAGCCAGCAGTTGAGATTGGTGCAGGAGGTAAACCTCAGTTGTAAGGCCTCCGTAAGCAGCACCTCCTCCAGGATATGCAAGAAGATAGGCTGGATCCCCTTCCGACACCGATGAAATACAGCACGGGCTCTGCGTGTGCTGCAGACGTGGCGCTGTGTTCTCTCGGCCCCTAGCCGGCAGTCCGATTCCTCTCACAAGGAGAGTGGGTGGACTCATTTCGAGTTAACGGGAAGCTCTGTCATGCCGGCCCCTCTCTTCACGGCTGTCAGCCTGCTGGGTGCTTTCGGCTCTTTAGGGAGCCTTGCAGTCTGATGAGCTCAGATGTTGGCGAGGGAGTAAGGAAGGGAGGAGATTTGAGGCCAGGAGAAGAGCCTGTGAGGAGTCCAGAGCAGGACGGATGTGTGGGGTGGCCTGGACACGCAGCTGGCCAGAGAGGAGAACCCATGTGGGTGGCTGTGCCGGGCAGTTAGACCTTTGCATCTAGCACGTCAAAGACAAGTGAAGGGTTTGGGGGAGAGACTCGGTGAAGTCCAGGTTGGGCCTTCATGGGTTCAGCCACAGAATGTGAGATGGCCTAGGGCAGTGGTCGGCAAACCACGGCTCGCGAGCCACACGCGGCTCTTTGGCCCCTTGAGTGTGGCTCTTCCACAAAATACCACGGCCTGGGCGAGTCTATTTTGAAGAAGTGGCGTTAGGAGAAGTTCACATTTAAAAAATGTGGCTCTCCAAAGAAATTTCAATCATTGCACTGTTGATCTTTGGCTCTGCTGACTAATGAGTTTGCCAACCACTGGCCTAGGGGACCGATAGGAGAGCCTGCAGTGCCGGGTCTCAGGTGGGCTGGGCCCGGTGCATCGGGAGGACGGAGCCCAGGGAAGTATTCCAGCAGGAGCTACAGCCCGGCTGACCGCAGAGTCCCGCTGCACGTGCCGAGTGAAGAGTGTGTCACGTGCATGCGTCAGGCCTGGGGGCACGCACACGGCCTCGCGTGGATCTGGCCTCGTGCTGCTGGGCAGCATTGCATGCGGCCTGGTTTGACACCCTCGGGACTAAGACTGACAAACTAATGTGTGACTGCGGTATCTGGCGGTATTGGAATGATTTCCTGTTTGCTCACCACCCTCCTCCTGCGGATGGTTTTCTGTGGGGTTACGCATGGATCTCCCTGGTCCAACGCCCCGATTTAAGTGCCTCTCGGCTGGTCCTTTGATCCGCGGTCTCGCATCCGAGCGCAGTGAGCTGCTGAATGGGAACCGCATTCTTCAGAAGCACACCAGAACTTCCTTTAGTCTTATCATGACCTGAAAACGCTAGCCGGAAGATCCCAAGTTACTTCTTTTCCAAAGTCCAGGAGATCCCCATGTCAATATATCCCTGGGTTTTACTTTTGTCCCCACAATTTATGGAAACATCGAAAGTTATTTTATTATGAAAGTGTTTGCTCTGGAAAGTTTTATTTCCCAATTTCCCTCTCTGATGGGCCTTTTGCTCATTTGTTTTCCATTTATAGCTTTTCCTGGAGCAATTCCCTTTTTGCATGCATCCTAGCATGTACTTCCGCTTTGAGGTTCTTTACAGGGGACTGCATTGTTCAATGTCAGACACGTAGAGATTCATTTTTACATTGCACTGTAACCAACCAATTTAAACATTGAAGGATGTCTTATGACTTTCGATCTGGAAATTATATATATACATTGAGCTCAAAAAGTTTCAATGGATTTCTTGTGTTATAATATGGGAGGAGGACCATTCTCTCCCCTTCTGATGATAAGAAATGTAAGCCCTAAAATCTCTCATGAAAAAAATAATGGAATCCAGTTCTTGCCAGCTTTTTACAGCCTCTGTATACTTCAGGTACTCAAGTGAGCAGAATGTCGAAAGAGGACAAGGGGAAATTAGACATGCGTTAGAAGCGACAGGCAAGGGCGGAGAGTTCCCTCTGCACTGAGAGGCTAGAGCAGGGGCGTGGCCTATAGGGGGCGTGGCCTACAGGGGGCGTGGCTTGCAGGGGCCCTGGCCCCAGCTGTCTGACGGCATCTGTTCTTGTTCCCGTAGAAGAGGGCTACGTGAAGATGTTCCTCCGCGGCCGCCCGGTCACCATGTACATGCCCAGGGACCAGGTGGAGTCCTACAACCTGGAAGCCAAGGTGGACCTTCCAACCAAGAGGCTCAAGCTGGAGTGGGTGTATCCTCGTCCCTCGCGCGGGGCTCGCGTGAGCCATCACTGGTCATGCTGTGGGCTTGATGCTTAACGGTAGAAACTCTTAAGGCTTAATTTCTCTTAAGCTTCTTTAAAAAGCAAAAGAACCTCTCTCGTTTAACGTTAATTTAACAAGATGGCCGTAAGTCAGCACCCCGCAGACTAGAAAAGTCGTTCCATCAGAGCTAGCGGTGATGAAGGACGCCGACTTGTCATTCCTGAGGTCAAAATTTGTGGTCCTCACTCAAATACATAGACGTCATCTTCCTGAAGAGAGAATACTCAAATGTCATATGGTTGAATGGTTCTTTTGGACAGCTGTGGGAAAATGCATCACTAGTTTCTGGCCTGTATTTTAATTTTTCCGGCAGAATAAAGTTAGTTAAAAACTCCTTGAAAAGCAAATTTAGCAAAAATAATCTCAATGGGTAAAGATTAGGATTCTAGTGAAAATGAGAGCGCTGAAGGAAGGACGGGTACCCCCTCCAACCCAGTGGGACTCGGCCCCCAGGGAGCCTGACTGCAGGTTAACACGGCCTCGCTGAAGGGCTTCTGTCAGCGAACACCCGGTCCTAAATGGAACCCCCACGTGGCATAGCTATGATACCACCTAAACACTACAAAAATCTCTCCCCCACCCCCAAATCTAGGCCACAGAAATGCCAGTTGGCCAGATGACGACCGTCCTTGAAATAAAGCTGCTGCCCAGCCTTCGTGGAGTGAGATTTAGAAAGTGAAGAAGCTCCCAGTGGGAGACGCTCAGAGCCTATGGAAGGACTGAATTAAATGTTGACTTTTTTAAAAAATATATATTTTATTGATTTTTTTACAGAGAGGAAGAGAGAGGGATAGAAAACTAGAAACATCGATCAGCTGCCTCTTGCACGCCCCCTACTGGGGATGTGCCCGCAACTAAGGTACATGTCCTTGACCGGAATCGAACCCAGGACCCTCAGTCCGCAGGCCGACGCTCTCTCCACTGAGCCAGACCGGTTAGGGCAAATGTTGACGTTTTATTTTACTTGACTTTTTTGTGCTTGAGAGGAAGCCTGCAGAGGCCACCTTCCAGTCCACACAGATTTTAAGACAAAGCAAACATCCTGCCTCCCCCTTAAACCGCTGTTAATGGTTTTCAGTTTAATGCGAAGCCCTAAGCACGGGTTATACGAAGCAGTTTTAAACAGAAGCTGTTGCAGTTTCACTTGCGAGAATTGCTACTGTATTTGAAGTTATGGAATCATATGCTTTGGAATGTTTTTAGAATTAGCATCTGTACCTAAATTTCTCCCTTCAAAAGGTATTTTTTATTTTTCAGATTCAGATGTCATAAGCATTTCCCTGCCCCTATTTTTCCATCTATTTTTGGCTCATGGAATTGGGAGTTCTTTAAGTCAGTAATTGTTAAATTGGCTAAATCAGATCTGGAAAGCATGATTGAAAAATCGCATTTGTTCAGCCTACTCCCTGTCTATATTGTAGAAAATACAAAACACTGGAATTTGCTCCCAGTAAGTGGTGTGTTGTTTTTTTCCAGGTTGCTTTTTCATATCCAAGTTCACACGTTTTTCTTGCAAAATAGTTTTCAAGGTTTGGAAGTATTCATGCCAAAATCTCAGTGGTATTAGCTTAAGCAGCAGGGAGTGGTTGGAGGAAGGACCTAAATATTTTACTTTTTATTTGTGTGTGTGTGAGAGAGAGAGAGAGTGTGGTCTGTACCTTTTACAAGTACTTTTATAAAGATTGAGCTCCAAGGTTACAATAAGAAACAAGCCCATAATTGACTTAATAACCGTAGTATGTGAAAGTCCATTATCAGCATCTCAACTTTTTTTTTTTAAATACTCTAAAACCTAAGGAATTATCAAAGCTCCAAGTTTTTTCTTGGTGTGGGATTGGTAACCTCCCTCACCATTTCCAGATGTGTTTTGTTTTCCACACAAGCTACAAAAGACACGAACTAAAAGGGGAATTTGCCTTATTTCCCAATCATGGCTCCAGAACCAGGCCTTCTCTCTCATTAACCCACAGAGCAATGGCCATTTCAGGTCCCCATCGTAGGCTTGTGTCTCAGGACGACAGCGACATGGAGACGTGGACGAGGGCAGGCTCCGCTGGCCCTGTTGCTCCTTCCGGTTCTGTGTCCCAGCGTCAGGCCCTCGCCTCTAAAGAGCAGAGGTGCACGAGGGAAAGGGAACACCCAGGGGCCCCGGCGACGGGCCGGCAGACCTGAGCAAGTGTGATCACCGGAGATAAACGTTAACGCAAGTGAGGCAGCAGGAAGGAACGAGAGGCAAAATGTGGTGCCAAGTATGCCAGCATTCTTGTGAGATGAGTGTCTACAGCTTCAGGTGACTTCAATTCTGGAGGCAGGATGTCACGGTTGTCAGCCTTTGAGAACACCAGTTTGGCCAAATTTAAAGAGAGACGAGGTGCAAAGAAGACAGGCATCCATGTAAAATTCCAACAGCTCAGCATAAAAATGTGCCCCGGCTGTCGCTTCCCAGAGCCAGGATTAATAGGCTGAATCAGAAAGAGTTCATCGGCGGTGACATCACGAATGTCTGATCTAGCTACCTTTAGTAAATAAAGTGATAGATTACCACTTTTGATCAAGCCTAAACAATTCAGCTTTCAAAATATAATACATACGTTAGCCTTGGCCGGTGTGGCTGGGTGGTTGAGCGTCGACCTATGAACCAGGAGGTCACAGTTTGATTCCTGGTCAGGGCACGTGCCTGGGTGCGGGCTCGATCCCCAATGTGGGGTGGGCAGGAGGCAGCTGATCCATGATTCTCTCTCATCATTGATGTCTCTCTCTCTCTCTCTCCCCCTCTCCCTTCCTTTCTGAAATCAATAAAATTAAAAAATAAAAAATTTAAATATATATATATATATATATATATATATATATATATATAATACATGCTTAAAATAAAACCAAATCTTCATATTGTTAAAAATAAGTGTTCACATTAAATCAATGGCCATTTCCAACTTCATTGCCTTCCTATTTAGGGAGGGAGATGTATTCGGGGTGCAACCTGACGTTATTTAACGTGTGAAACCGACGGTAGCAGTCATGTAGAATTGCTTGCCTGTTAGATGAAGCTGATGTTTGTCAGCTCTTCAGAAGAAAACAAGTTTTCTCTTGACACACACGAAGCTACGGGTACAGGGGCCGGGACTGTCGGAACAACCTGTACCTGCTCCCGACGGGCGAGACGGTGTACTTCATCGCGTCCGTGGTCGTGCTGTACAACGTGGAGGAGCAGCTCCAGAGGCATTACGCCGGCCACAACGACGACGTGAAGTGGTGAGTCCCCCACGCCCTGAGGCGGGGGCACCTGCGCGGCTCCGTTTGCAGAAAGGGCTCCGTGTCGGGACAGCACTAACGAGAAGGGACTGAGAAAAGCATTTCGTGTTCCGTGCTGTCCCTGAGCTCCCTGGCTCTCTAAGGCACCTTTGTAGTTTTCTATCGTTATAACCCATCATCTTAACCAACCGCCTTACCTGAACCAATACCTCTAATCGACCCCTGCTTAGAAGCCTTCTTAACGCTTCTCATGCTAACGGCTTCTAATTGGGGTCTTTATTTTTTAATAAAAAGGAAAACGTTTTGCCTCATGTTTCGGGCTGGCTCTGCTATTCCCATAATTCGTTCACAGCCTTCAGTGGGGTTTTATGTATCTTGGAGGGAGTGATGGATGGATGAAGCGATGGATTTATGCTTTTCTATTTGCCCTAGGTCCCTAGTCCGTTATAAAAGTCTTGTTGAAAACAGTGATGTCTTTGCTATTTGATATACTCAAAAGGACTTCTTTAAAAAGCTTGCACACTACTAATTAAGTAGTTCTGAGATTGAAATGATATTTTCCAGCAAAAAAAAAAAAAATGCTTTTTCCTTGAGTTGAAAATTCTCTAGAGATGAAGGAATTAAGATGAAATTAAATAGGCGCTAATTGTCTAAAGCCATTGGAGTGCTAGGATGATTTACTGTGAGTCTGGAAGAAGTTAGGCATTCTATATTTTTATATTTGAACTAGTGACCCGGTGCACCGATTTATGCACATTGAACAGAAATTAATTAGAAGGTGCCGGTGGGGCGGGACTGGGTGAGACAGGCCAGACACATCCTGGAGCCAACCTCCCGCGGTTCCTCCCCACTGACTGCACCTGGGGTGGTGCCGTGGCTCGAAGGGCGTTTGCGAAGTGAGCAGGGTCCTTCCAGCAGGTGGGGTCCCTCGGCCTGGCCTGCGGGAATGGGGCCGACACCGGCTCTCTAACATCCCCCGAGGGGTCCCAGAGTGCGAGAGGGCACTCTGCAAAGTTGCTGTCATACAGGGTGTGGAACACAAATGCAACGGTGCAGTAAACTAGATTCGGGGTGACAGTGACCCAGCAACAACATAACCCATGGCCGAAGGTGGAATCGCATGGCCATGCGAGGAATCAGGCTCCCTCCTCTCTGGTTTCAGGGTGTGTCACCCAAGAACCGCTGCTGCCAAGTCACTGCAGCTTGGCAGCCCCTGCATTGAGTGTCTGCCCCCTGGTGGTCAGTGCACATCATAGCTACTAGTCAGACAGACAGCACATTAGCTTTTTATATATATAGACTAGAGGCCCGGTGCACGAAAATTCGTGCACTTGGTGGGGGGCAGTCCCTCAACCCGGCCTGCACCCTCTCACAGTCTGGGAGCCCTCAGGGGGTGTCCCACTGACAGCTTAGTCTGGGCTCCCTCTGTAGGAGGCAACCGGTGGGCCGATCAGAGGAGGCACCGGCGGTGAGCGGCTGGCCCCGCTCCCCTGATCACCCCTCCACTGCTGCTGATCACCGCTGTCTCCGATCGCTGTCCCCTTCCACTGCCCGCTGGCATGCACCTTGGCTGATCTGACGCTGCCTGCTCGCTGGCCCCACCCCCCACCAACCAGTCGTTCCACCATTCGGTCAATTTGCATATTACATTTTTATTATATAGGATTGTCAACTAGATTATATTTGATCAAGGAAAAAATAAAGCTTACCTTTAAAGAGAAAGAATTTTATAAGTATCTTTTTTATAGCCTAGCAGTTCATCCGGATAAGATTACAATAGCAACAGGACAAGTGGCGGGCACGTCCAAGGATGGGAAGGTGAGTTACGTTATCTCTTCTCTTTGTATCACATAACCTTGTGCTGATGAACAAGCCGCTTAGATGTAGAGCACCTGAACACTTCCTAATCTCTCATTAGAACTTTTCATTGCAAATTTAAAATTTTATAGCAATCTTAAAAGCTCCTTACATTCACCTTAATTCAGCCAATGTTTCAATAACATCATTCTTGCCTAAGAATTCACTAGTTCTTAAGATAGTTACATACAGGATAAACATTAAAATACCAAGTACACATTTAATGCGTAAAGTTAAAATGCTCATGACATCCTTTGAAGTGGGCCTTTTGCCTCTCCGCTGATTTCAGGCACCTTCTCTTAATCCCTGTTATCAAGACCTCAGCCCTGGAATCTGCATCTGTGTGAGATGCGCAGAGACCGCCGGGCTTTCGCACAAGTTCTGCAAGCGCCTCAGCGGTCGCATCAGCGGTTGGAGGGGGAGCTAGTGGAATCCAACAGAGAACAATTCAGAACTGGCTGCCCGTTCCTTCCGCACTGCAGGCTGTGGCCATTGCCGTGTCTTATCCAAAATTCCTTGTAGCTTTTTGTTTTTGTTTTTTTATTATTTATTTATTTATTTATTTATTTTTAATAAATCTTTATTGTTCAGATTATTACAGGTGTTCCTCTTTTATTTTTCCCCATAGCTCCCCTCCACCTGATTCCCCACCCCACCCCATGCCCTTACCCCCCCGCCACTGTCTTCATCCATAGGAGTAAGATTTTTGTCCAATATCTTCCCGCACCCCTCACACCTGCTTCCCCTGAGAATCGTCAGTCCACTCCCTTTCTATGTCCCTGATTCTATTATATTCACCAGTCCATTCTGTTCTTCAGATTTTTCATTCACTTGATTTTTAGATTCACTTGTTGGTAGGTATGTATTTGATGTCATTTTGTTGTTCATAATTTTTATCTTTACCTTTTTCTCTTCTTCCTCTTCTTAAAGGATACCCTTCAGCATTTCATGTAATCCTGGTTTGGTGGTGATGAACTCCTTTAGCTTTTTCTTGTCTGTGAAGCTCTTTATCTGACCTTCAACTCTGAATGATAGCTTTGCTGGGTAGAGTAATCTTGGTTGTAGGTTCTTGCTGTTCATCACTTTGAATATTTCTTGCCACTCCCTTCTGGCCTGCATAGTTTCTGTTGAGAAATCAGCTGACAGTCGTATGGGTACTCCCTTGTAGGTAATTAACTGTTTTTCTCTTGCTGCTTTTAATATTCTCTCTTTGTCTTTCGCCCTTGGCATTTTAATTATGATGTGTCTTGGTGTGGTCCTCTTTGGATTCCTCTTGTATGGGGTTCTGTGCGCTTCCTGAACTTGTAAGTCTATTTCTTTCACCAGGTAGGGAAAGTTTTCTGTCATTATTTCTTCTAATAGGTTTTCAATATTTTGCTCTCTCCCTTCTTCTGGCACCCCAAAAATTTGGATGTTGGTTCGCTTGAAGCTGTCCCAGAGGCTCCTTACACTATCTTCATATTTTTGGATTCTTTTTTCTTTTTGTTTTTCTGGTTGGATGTTTTTTGTTTCCACATATTTCAGATCTTTGGTATGATTCTTGGGGTACGTTAATCTACAATTGAGTTTCTGTATATTCTTTATTTTAGACAGTGTATGCTTCATTTCTGACTGGTCCTTTTCCATTTTTTTGGCATTCTCATTAAGGTCCTTGAAGGTCTCACTAAGCTCCTCAAAAGTGTCATCAAGTTTCTCAGCGGTTTTTAGAAGATTCTTGAGTAACCTTATACATGTGGTTCTGAACTCTATGTCATCCAGTAGTTTGCTTTCTTCCGTTTCTTTCATTCGTGACATGTTTCTTTGTTTCTGCATTTTGGCTGCTTCCCTGTGTTGATGGAGTGGCTTTGTGTGGTAGGTGACCTATAGGGGACAGTAGCTCAGCCTCCCCAATCACCTGATGTGGATGCTCTTGGTACACCCCTTTGTGGGCTGAGTGCAAAGTCTTGGTGTAGTTAAGCCTTAATTGCTATTGGTACACTGGGAGGAATTGACCTCCAGGCCAATTAGCTGTGAGCACTCCCTGTGTCTATAATGGAAGAACTGCTGCGCTAAAGGCACACTTATGGGGCAGGACTTGTTTCAGTGGGGCTTTGGTGCTCACTGAGTCTGCCTCTTGAATGTGTCACTTATGGATGTGAGGAGTTGAAATCTGGTGTCTCACACTGACCACTAGGTACACTGGCTTCTGGATCTCCAATGGGGTGCAGGTCAGCTACTGTCTGAGGCCACTCAGCAGGAACTACAGTGAGAGCTACAGTTTTCTCCTCTTTGCTTGGGGTTTGGAGGTTTTGGAGCTGTCTGACCCAGGCTGCAAGTTTGCTAGGTTAAGCTGAGATAGGGCAGGCCTTTCTTATGCTAACTCAGCTGCTTGGAGCTTGGGTGGGTTTGTAGGTTGTGCAGGGTGGGGCCTCAGGGTGTCACTAGGTTAGGGCGTGGCAAACAGCAATGGCGGATCCCCAGTGGCATCTGCGAGTCCCGTGCCCCAGTGCAGTAAACAATTATTCTTGCGCGCAGCTCTGCAAGCAAGCCAGCCACCCTCACTGGCAGACAGTCCAGCTTCTCCCCGTAGGAGTTTGGGTCCCCCGCGTCTCCCCAGAGACTGGATTTCAGAGTAATTGGGGGCTTGTCTCCGTTGGGGTTGAAAAAAGCAACGCACCCAGTCGCCCGCAGCCAGCCCGGATCACGCGCCTCTGTACCTTAGCTTTTCAGCACTGTGCACGTCTCAATGCTCTTTTCTCTTTCCTCCTAGTTGTAGAACTTCCACTCAGCCAGCTTTCCCATGGTTCTGGGTGATAGACGTTTTGTCTTTTAGTTGCAGTTTAAATTGTTGTGGGAGGCAGCAGTTTAGGTGTTTACCTACGCCGCCATCTTGGATTCTCCCTCTCCTTGTAGCTTTTATTTGTTGTTGTAATTGTGGTTAGTCCTCACCCGAGGCTACTTTCCCATCGATAGTTGTTCTTTACAGAGGAAGAGACGGAGAGAGAAACATCAATGGGTTGCCTCCTGCATGTGCCCTGGCCAGGGCCCGGGATTGAGCCTACAACTGAGGAATGTGCCCTTGACTGGAATTGAATCCGAGACCCTTCAGTCCTCAGGCCAACGCTCCTACCATTGAGCAAACGGCTAGGGCTCCTTGTAGCTTCTTTGTTACCTGCCTTAGGATAGCTTATTACTGAACAGTAGATGATCTGATACCACATGAAATACTTCCGTTTTTATCAACATTGCCTTCCAGCAAACACAAGTGTTACCATTTTTTGGAAAGTATTTCAATAACATCAACTTTTAAATATTAACTGCTCCATTTTCCATTGAAGTTCTACAGTTGAAGTAACAGGAACAATAAATCACACCACCCTTATGTAAACACACATGCGTGGAACAGAGTCGCCTGTTTTTGTTAAATGTTAAATGGCCTTAGAAGTCCTTTGAAATTAGTAGTAAGCCATTTGTTCCTCCCTCCGGTGAATTGAATGTGTATTTCCGTTTCTGGCATTGAAATTAGAACTTTGCAGCCAGAGAAAATGTGATGGCTATCTGAGCCTCTCTTTCCAAGTTACAGCGAAGTCCAGGGAGGTCACGTGATGGCCTGCAGCCGCCCAGCTGCTTAGAGACAAGTCCACATTAGAACCTAATTCACCTGACCCCACCGTGTCCGCTAGGTGCACTGCTGGGCCTTTTCTCGACAAATCTGCTGGTAGTTCTGGGCTGCTTTTCTCTGTTGAGGAAGAAAAAAATTAGGATAAATCACATTGAAACACAATTGAGAGGGTATCGTACTGAATCATAGCAGTTCTACATTTTATTTGTGCATAATTAATTGCCTGTTTTGCTCTTAAGGGCCCCACAGAGTCCTTAAAATGATTTGGTGGTGACCGTCTTGATGAATTCTCACACACACACACACACACACACACACACACACACACACAGTAACGATATGAACTTTGTAAGACTAATCCTTAGACGAGATTCCATTCTCCTTGTCATTTTTTAATTTTAAAATTCAATTGCATCCAGATGTATACATTAGAATATCAATTCCTGTGTGATCAAGAATTGGCTATTCAGCCCTAACCAGTTTGGCTCAGTGGATAGAGCGTCGGCCTGTGGACTCAAGGGTCCCAGGTTCGATTCCGGTCAAGGGCATGTACCTTGGTTGCAGGCACATCCCCAGTAAGAGGTTGTGCAGGAAGCAGCTGATCATTGTTTCTCTCTCATCGATGTTTCTAACTCTCTATCCCTCTCCCTTCCTCTCTGTAAAAAAATCAATAAAATATACCTTTAAAAAAGAGAAAAGAAAAAAAAAATTGGCTATTCAAAATTTAAAACTTGGCAGACCTCACCTAAGGTTAAATGACACAGAGGCTACGATCCCCTGAAGACACTGGGAATCTGTCATTTATGTTAAAAGAGAATTATCAAGTGCAGAAAAAGACCTTTTGTCTTGACAAAGTTGAAGTCCTCTTGCAGCTTCAAGGTAAAGGTAAATTTGCGTAACTCTCATAAATAGTGACTTTGTGTGTTTTTCCTCAACAGCAATTGCCCCCACACGTGCGCATCTGGGACTCCGTGACCCTGAATACCCTGCACGTCATTGGAACCGGGTTTTTTGACCGAGCCGTCACCTGCATCGCGTTCTCCAAATCTGTAAGTCTGAGCTCAGCGGGTCGCGCTCTCCCCACGGGGAGTCAGCTCGCGGCCGAAGAGGGAGAGAGTTACCCGGGGTGGCTCCTGAGTGTGTGTGCAGGTTTTACCCCGAAACGCGCCCACGACTTCCCCGGCCCCACCTTCAGAGGCCACCCCCTTCCAGGCCGACCTTCCAGCCCGCGGGCCGTTGCCTGCTCTGGCCTTGAATGTCGCCTGCCTCTCCCTAGGGGACCCCAGCACGCCCCTGCTGTCCTCACAGGCTGGTTCACTGTCTGACACGGGGGCTGTACGGGCGCCAGGGTCTCCCCCAGATCCTCCCTGTCAACCACGTCTTCATCCAGTTCAGAGACTTACGTCCAAGGCGCACGCCTGTGTCCACATCCAGGAAGCACACGCTTCACCCCAATTCTCTCCCTCCTGGCACAGCCTTTCGGTAACCCCGTTGGTACCAGGCCTGTGCTGTGCCGGGGAGGGTTCTGCGGCCCTGAGGAGGCTGTTTTTAGTGGGCCTGCTGGTAGGGAGCCCCCCCAAAACCCCTCTCCTGCTGCTGTCCCTTCATTAGCCCCCCTTCACCGTCTCTCCTTGTCTATCCGCCCAAGTCAGCAGGTCTCAAAGGCAGTGGGCACACATTCTTTAGCCAACATGCAGTAGGCTCCATGTTAAAAGTGAAATTAGTGCTCATTTCTAATCACGCTCAGCCTGTCTTACCCTCCGACGTTGTCTTCCCGGGGACGCTTTTCTCTTTCAGAACGGCGGGAGCAGCCTGTGCGCTGTGGACGACTCCAACGACCACGTGCTGTCCGTGTGGGACTGGCAGCGGGAGGAGCGGCTGGCAGATGTCAAGGTCTCTCTCCCAGCCTGGCGCTAGCCACGCTGTCATTCTCCAAGGGGAGCCTTCTCTGGCCACGGGCCACTGGCCGCTTCCCTGCTTCTCCGAGGGCTGCGGGTCCCCATCCCAAGGCAGCCTCGGGGACACCTGCCCCAGCATCCCTGTGGCCCGCCCCTCCCAGGATGCCATGCGCAAGCCTAGCAGGGTTGCTTCCTCTCTTCACAATGTCTACCAGGGTCTGCCGACCTCACTGGACAGCCACGGCCCTTTAAATTCACTTGGTCACTTTTCCTCGCTTTGATTCCACAAATGCCAAGTGTCCCCTGTGTGCCCAAATGTTGAGGAGGCACTGGAGGTGTGGTGACACTGAGTTCCAGGCAGGGAGGGGCGGGGAGGGGCCGATGAGGGTGGGGGGCAGAGGGGGAGGAGGTCTGACCGCCAGCCCAGGGCCCAGAGGTCAGCCCTGGGGAAGGAGGGGCCACGCCGGGTCCCAGGCTCCCGTGGGATCACCGGGCTGGTGCCCTTAGGGTTGCTCGCTCCCACCTTTGATCCATTCCACACAAAATAGCAGTGAACTTCCCGAACCCGTTCTTATGTTCCCTCTGTTAAGTCATGGTTCAGTCTCTTTTATAGAATCAACTTCGTATTTCTTATGCTGGCATCAATTAACCTTAGGTAACCTTGCTTCCCTCACATTAATATTAGCATTGAGTCATCTTACTCACCTGACGTGAGGGGCAGCATTGGGCACCTTACTCACCTGACATGAGGGTAGCGTTGGGCACCTTACTCACTTGCGAGTCTGGGGGCAGGTCCTGTATACTAATCTCACGTTTCCGGGCACCTGTTTCATGCTGTAGCCTGCCTCCAGCGTCAGGTCCAGCGCTGACATTCCTCTTACGTTGCTAGGTGGGCAGTAACCAGAGGCAGGTTGTTACCCAGGTGTGAGGAGGTGTACTGATTACCAAGCGGAAGGAGCAGGCAGTCTCGTGCCTCTGGCAGGGTTCATAGGAGCCAGATAACGGGGTGAAGGGTAACCCAAAGAGCTGCATTCCTGCACCCACCGGCCCAGGCCCAGCAATGAGCCCAGGAGGGACTCCCAGGGCGAGTGGTGCGGAGCGTCCAGGAGCAGTGGAGCTGTATAACACGCAGACTCCTAGGCCCTCCTCGAGGTCCCTCACTAAATGGGGACCAGAGCTGGCACCTGCACGAGACGCACCCCAGCTGATTCTGCTGTCCGTCCGGGGCTGGGATCCATGTCTGACGAGGAGGGCAAATGCCTGCCATTAAGTCCCCTGCTGCCCCGACCCCTCCTTCAGCAAATGCCCGCTGCCAGGCCTGCTCTGCACCCACTCCTGTGATGGGTCCTCACAGAGGGGGGGCCTGCACTGCCCTCAGGCCATGGGCCAGTGGGGGAGAGGGACAGGAGAGGCCAAGGTCAGAGGCTTGGTGTTTATATAGACGCTACATTCAGTGGGGAAAATGGGGAGGGTGGGGCTTAGCTTGAGGGGGTGGTTTGTTTGTGGGGTCTTGCACGATCCGAGACATGTGAGCCTCCTGTTTCACTCAGTGCTCTAATGAAGCCGTGTTTGCCGTGGACTTCCACCCCACGGACACCAACATCATAGTCACCTGCGGGAAATCACACCTCTACTTTTGGACGCTAGAAGGAAACTGCCTCATTAAGAAGCAAGGATTATTCGAGGTAAAGTTCAATCACACTGGTAGTCGGTTTTCACTGAGTGTCTGGTGACCCCCTGTCTTTGCTTGTGACCAGGGAGCTGTCGGGCATCCGGTCTCAGCATTTTTTTCAGTGGCCAATGTGGGGGTGCAAGTGGGGGTGTCGTGATAAAGACTATTCCCCGATCCAGATCCCTAACAGGATTGGGGAGACCCTGTGTCGTGGGGACGACAGTGGTGATGCCGAGGGAGAAGGTGGGCCAGCTCGGGGCGCACAGGAAAAGGGTGCCCGGGAGCGGCCATGATGGCCAAGAGCAGCTAAGAAGGCACTTAGGGGGTTCACCTGGCTAGCCCCCCCCTTTGCCAAGGGTGGGAGACACTCTGTGCCTTTCAGTCCGGCCATGCGGGGCCTTGTGAGAGCCCCGGGAATAGCACACCTTCTCTGTGGGGACAATGGCTGCTCCACCTGGAGGTGGAGTTGGAGTTTCTTTATTCTGGGGGCCAGGACCCCGCTCCTCAGACTGTAGTCATGACAACACCACCCGCCCCGTAGCCCCCTCCAGCACCTTCCTCCGCTCTAATTGTCTGCAACTTGGTACATCCCGGGAGCCTCTGTTAGAGCAGGTCTCTCAGCGTGAGTGCCATGACGGTCGGCGAACGTGAAAAGCATCAGTGCGGGCGCCATCCAGCTGGGAGGATGGGAGTCTAGAGCGTGTTCATCCAGACGAAAAGCTGCCTTGGCTGACTGTATTTGTACCTTTACAACATCTGCAGAAGCAAGAGAAGCCAAAGTTTGTCCTCTGTGTGACGTTTTCTGAAAACGGCGACACCATTACCGGAGACTCGAGTGGCAACATCTTGGTCTGGGGAAAAGGTAACGCCTGGTGCTCCCAGAGCTGACTGGCTTTGGCGGTGCTCGGAGAGGTCAAAGGCGACTTCCGTAAGAATCGTCTACCAGTCAGCCCACAGGGTGACTGTGCAATCCCAACATACGCAGGTACATCACACACAGGAGCAGAGGAAAAGGGAGGGGAAGAGTCAGCGGCCCTCCATCACCCTAAAAGACTCGTTAAGCCCCGATGTTAGGATGGAATAATAGCTTTATTAGAAGATCTAGGAGCATATCGTAAGGATGAAGTCATCCGTGACTGTTTGCTTAGCTGTGAAATATTTAATAAGTGTTCTGGTTCTCATGGCATTTGGCAGACGTTACCGATCCCCGGGATGTGAGAGGCAGCATGCTAGACCCCGGGGCGTACAGCTGAGTCAGACCCGAGTCCCCCGTGCCAGGGAGCAAACCTTGTGGTACGAAGGAGCCGTCGCTCAGAAAACGTCCATTCCGTTCCGTGCAGGGAGCAGCTATGCACACCCACCACGTGCCAGGAAATAAGGACAAACGCACCATCCCTGGCTCAGGACCGCAGGGTCTGGGCTGTGGGAAAGGTGGGAGAGACCCATCGATGTTATTTCCGGCCAATAGGGTGACTTCTGTGGAGTCCCCGCTCCTCTGGGTGCCGGGTGCTGGCTGCCGGGTCTTCTCTCCCGTTAGAACAGGCCTGTGGATAAGCAAAGGGGAAACTGAGGTGGGGCAGGTTAAGTCGCTTGGCCGAAGACACGGCTCCCCGGACTCGAGTCCCCGTTCTGAGCTCGGGTCCCTAGGTTCCCATCACACTGCCTCCGCGTCAGCAAGTTTCCTTAACTGTGCAGTAACCCTGCCCATGCCTGCCCGGTGCTCTGTGAACAGCTGCCAATCAGACCCCTATAGACTTACCCATCAGTGATGTCCTAACCGACAGTGTCAACGTTCAAACAAGAGTGGACACGACGGGCAGAGGGGAGCCTCTTCGCGAGGGACTAAGAATGGTTTTCTTGGTGTGTCTAGGTACGAATCGAATAAGCTATGCCATTCAAGGGGCCCACGAGGGTGGTATTTTTGCACTTTGTATGTTAAGGGACGGCACCCTGGTGTCGGGAGGCGGGAAGGACCGGAAGCTCATTTCTTGGAATGGAAACTATCAGAAACTTCATAAAACCGAGGTAAGACAGCAAGCAGTACTATTGACATCCGTTTTGAACCTTCACCTGTTGCCCTAACCCGTTTCCTTGTTCGTTTGAAATCCTTAGCCTACAGTTTTGGAAGTTGTTTTGATGAAATTTTGTTAAGTAGTGTAGTATTTTATTAAAACCCTGGAGGCAGTTTAAGTACAGCTATTAACATGGGATTCGATGTATGAAATCTGAGGTGGTAACATATTTCACATTTAGAATATTTTTATAATAGAAACAGTCTCACTTTTCCAAGGGAATATTGTCTACATTTTTACTTACCATTAAAACCTTTCTCCTTCTGTTCACTTTAATCTCCAGGGTGTTACTGGAGAGACATTATCGCTTTGAGCTAATGTTTACTGAGTATCTACTTTGCACTCGGCTGAGTGCCAGCATGTTCTCTCGTGAGCTCTGAGTCCTTGACCATCTCTTTCACCTCCTTTTACCTGGTTAGCAGCCTGCAGTCGGTAGGAGCCAGAGGCGAGAAATCTAATATTCCCTCCGCACACTCCCCCCTAGGCTCCAGGAAATGATGAGCAGACAGAGGCCACGTCAGTCTGACGGTTGATGGTCTTTCTCCCTCCCGTAGAGTGGACACGCTGTAAAGCATTTCCTGCCTGGAAGGCAGATTCTCAAACTCATTGCATCCTGCAGCACGAGTTCCACCAGAGAGCGCCGCACTGCACCGTGCTTTGGCTGTGGAAGAACTTGGTTTTCTGATTATTGCTCTTAATAAAGGAAGGCTTTCATCTGAACATGGAAATCACTTTCCCCCTCATGGAGTTGTGTGTTGTTGTTTTTCTAGAGAGAATGGAAGGGGATAGGAGGGGAGAGAGGAGAGAGAGAGGGAGAGAGAGAGAGAGATACATCAATGTAAGAGAGACACATCCTTGTACGCCTCCTACTGGGGACCGAGCCCAGAACCCAGCATGTACCCTGACCAGGAATCAAACTGTGACCTCCTGGGTTCATAGCTTGACACTCAACCACTGAGCCACATCAGCTGGGCAAAAATGCTTTATTCTTTATTATATTTTAACAGCTTTACTCTTGCTGGGTTTTTTAAGGTATATAAAATGTTCAGAGTTTAAAAGTAAGATTTGGGGTTTTGATCGTTCACTCAACCATTTGATTGTGGGCCTTTCCCTGTCTCTCTGTGTATACCTGTGTGTGTATATGTGTGAGACTGTGACAGGAGCTGTCGTCATGGTATATAAACAGGCATTTTTAATGACGCCTTAAATTTTCTCTTTTCAACGCAGATTCCAGAACAGTTTGGTCCGATACGGACGGTGGCCGAGGGGAAAGGCGACGTGATCTTGATAGGCACCACCAGAAACTTTGTTCTGCAGGGCACGCTGTCAGGGGACTTTTCCGCCATCACTCAGGTGCGTCCCAGCAGGCCCACCCCACGCGTCCCTGTTACAGAATATTGGAAGCTGGTAAAGATCCACAAAGAGGAGGTTACTGCTGTGTTTTATACCAGCACAGCCTGCCTGCACTGCGGGGCTTCCCGTTGGCTGTCCTGACTGAGGTTGGGGAGGAAGAGACTGATGAGGTTAACCGCAGCAAGCCTAGCTTGTAATCCTTGAAAGCTCCTGGGCCCAGCGGCGTGGCTCAGTGGTTGGGCATCAACCTATGAACCAGGAGGTCACAGTTCGATTCCCAGTCAGGGAACATGCCCGGGTCCAGGGTTCGATCACAAGTGTGGGGAGTGTAGGAGGCAGCCAATCGATGATTCTCTTTCATCAACTGATGTTTCTATCTCTCCCTCCTCCTTCCTCTCTGAAATCAATAAAAATATATTTTAAAAAAGAAAATGAAGAAAAGCTCCCGAGTGTTGTTTGTAGTGTTTCAGAGAGCGTGCATTTGTCTTGGTTCTTTAGGGTCACACTGATGAGCTCTGGGGACTGGCCATCCATGCCTCAAAACCCCAGTTCCTGACCTGTGGGCACGACAGACACGCCACGCTCTGGGACGCCGTCTGTCACCGGCCCGTCTGGGACAAGATAATAGAGGTAGATGTGCACGTTGCATCCATTTTCCTTGTAGAAATTCATCTGGAACATGTTTCTTCTTTTATTTGCATGAAATGGATAGATAATAAAATTGTCCCGATGCAAATGTCACTTAATTTATCTTCGATTCGAATTGTGTTGTTTTAAGCATTCCTGAGCGGTCTCACCCGTGTAATTGTGCAGGTTGCTGTCAAACTTGATTTCTTTTAATATATTTTTATTGATTTCAGGGAGGAAGGGAGGGGGAGAGAGAGAGAGAGAAACATCAGTGATGAGAGAGACTCATTGATCAGCCCGCCTCCTGCACGCCCCACACTGGGGATGGAGCCTGAAACCCGGGCCTGTGTCCTGACCAGGAATCTAACCAGGACCTCCTGGTTCATAGGTTGACGTTCAACCACTGAGCTGCACCGGCCGGGCACTGTTGAACTTTCTGACAGCAAGCCAGCCCCTCTGAGTCGGTGGTTGGGTTTCCTGACTGTGCCCATCCTCCGGCTTAGTGCTGAGACGCCCTTGTTTGAGCCTGCATTCTGTTCACAACGTACCTTGGGAATGAGAATTATAAACCGTTCTACACGCGTCGTTTCTCTCGACAACTCGATGATGACGGCAAAGCTTTCGTTTTAAAGTCCGCATCTCTGTGATTTTTATGAAAGGCCTCCGTTCCCATAGCACAGCGCTGAACTGTCCTCCGACGCGTCAGGCAGCCGTGGCGGCACGTATTGAGGGCCGTTGGCATACCAAGCACCGTGCGTGCATTAATTATACCCTTCACCCCGGTGCAGTCTGCGAGTTAAAGTCTTTTTACCCTGCTCTTGTTGATTAGGACACTGAGGCTTAGAGGCGTCACATCGCTTGCCAAGGTCACTGAGTTGGTGACAGAGCCAGTGTTCACCCAGCTCAGCCTGATCCCCCAAACCCGGGGTCTTCCGCCGCTCCCACTGCTGTGGGCCAGGAGCACATCCGGCAGGGCCCCGGGTAAGGGGGACTCCTCTGTGGCCCACACGCCCTGCAGCCCGCACGGTTGCCAGCATGCCCCAGTGCGCTGGATCTGAGTCTCAGCCACCTGCGTTTTGCTTTCAGAGGTCAGGTCGCTCACTGGGAGAGCAGATCATGGGATGCCAGGGCCTGAGGGATAGTCCGGCTGCTCAGAGGAGAGAATGGTGTGGCCCGAGGTGGCAGGGCATGGCTCTAGGAGGTTCTGCCTTGTACCTGTCCCCGCGCAGGGGCTTCATGTATGAAAAATACATGAGGGGTTTGTGCAGATCTGACAACACCCCCGCCCCCCAGCACAGCAGGGACAGTGGCGGTCCGGGAGGGTGGCCTTCCCCGATGCCCCGGCCAGCACAGCAGCCCTGCTGAAAGCAATCCGGGCACGCACCCACTCCTGCACCAGGCTGTGAGCTCCCTCCACCTGCATAAGGGTAGGGACTGACCCGGACGCCGGAAATATCCAGAGTTAAGTCCTACCGGCTTTCTCCACTGGCATGTGACCTTGGACAAGACCTCCCTGAACCTCGGTGTCTTCAGCTCATGAATTATATGCTGGCGCCTCAAGTGGCCGTGACCTCTGTCTGTGTGTCCGCGGCAGCCTGGGCTTCGTTACAGCTCCCACTTTGGAAAAAGCGCCGCAGTAATAGAATCAATACCTGAAGAGCTTCTGGTCTCATCTTTTTAGTTTATCCAGAAGTTTCTCCTTCCCCTAATTCCGTTTCCATCGCTGCTCTTTTCTGGTCTTCCCGGGATTAGCCTCTTCTCACTTCAGTTTGTCCTGAACACCCCTGCCAGGTGACCCCCCGTCTATCACAGATTCGATCATGCACTCCTTTTACTGGAAGAAAAAGACCACTCAATCTGTTATTTTCTAGTGACCACAGTCCTTAGCATAGCAACTCAGCCGCATTCCCCGTGTCACCCGCACGCTTCCCCGTCCCCCACCCCGTGAACTCTGCACTGTAAACCCACTGCCCTTTCTCAGCTGGGCCCCAAACTACATTGCTTCCACGTTTTTTTTTATCACATTACTGTCCCTTTAACACTTGATCCCCCAAAATACTGGTGTGTCTACTTCCACATTCACCACCGATGGTTCTTTCTGTGGCAGAAGGCGGAGTCAGGCCGTCTGCCTCCACCGAGCCTCCACCCAGCCTCCCTGTCTGACTCGTCTGACTCCCTGCTCCTGGGACCCCACAGCTTTTCATCCACCACGTTCCATCTTGTATCAGTTAGCACTGAACACGTGTGTGTACCCCCAGACCCAAATGGGAACGGGCCTTGCTCGTCTCCGATCCTTCCAGGGCTCCGGGCTGACCCGCACTCATCCAGAGTCCACCTCACGGAACAGGTGCAGTGGTCATGCGTCCCGACAGATGGCGCTCACCCTGCAGCCTGGGGTCACCCGCGCCGGCTCCCAGGACTTGGAGGACGGGCGCTTACTTCCTGCCTGTCACCTGACCACTGTAGCTGTGAAAGGGTGTAAGACAGAAAGGGGAAAGTCCTGCTTAGTCCGAGTAGGAAAACAGTTTCCTCCCTGAAGAGGAAAGATTTGAAATGGGGCCACACGGCCCTGAGGGACTGGGCTGGGCTGTGTTTTTATGCGACAGTGCTGTCTGGCCATCAATTTACACTTCCTTTAAAATGTTTTAGGATCCAGCTCAGTCTTCTGGTTTTCATCCTTCAGGGTCTGTGGTTGCAGTTGGAACACTGACTGGGAGGTAAGTCCACAGCAGCGCGCTGGGCTCGGGGTTCAGGGAGTGTTTCCCCGGGGGGCCACTCCAGCGCTCTCGGCTGCAGCCCCAGCCTCTGGTGACCTACCAAGCTAGGCCAGAACCCCACAGGGAAACGAGGCAGGGTCCGTCACGTGTTAGCCCTGGGGAAAACCTGGGGGAAGCTGTGGCCCCCTCTCCTGGAGGAGTGCCCACACACATGCATGCACAGGCACATGCACACACGTGCACACGTACACACAGGCACACACACCCTTGCATCCAGTTTCACAGGATGCGTGGCTCCTCCAGCCCTCTGCTGCCCATGGTGGGAGGAACCTCAATTCAGAATTGGGCAAGGACGCATTTCACAGCCCTGAGAACTTAAAAATGCTTTTTCCTGCTGCCCTTTCAGAATTTTAGAAACCGCCCTAATCCCGCGCCTCACATTCGCACTTGGCTCCCACTTCCTGACCACGTGCCTCTGAAGGCCAGGCAGCAGACTGGGTGCTGCAGCTCCCGCTTCTCCGCTTGGAGAGAGCGGTCATTCCACTATTTGACATTTGCCGAGTGCCGTGTCCTTAGAAGGGATTTGCATCATTTCTGCATCTATTACAACCTGCACTGACTTAGCACGGGATCTGCATGGTGGTTCTGGGCCCCGACCCCCACCTGGCAGCTGAGGAAACAGCCCAGAGGGGTTAACGTCAAACGCCAGCCCTCTGCTCGCTCTTCTTCCGTCCCCTCCATCGTCTCTTTCGCCCGGCTAGTTGCACACAGCATTCCCAGAGGTCAGACACTTCACGCAGTTAGGCACATCACCACCCCTAAGGGTGTCCCAGCCCCACCTCCGGCACCTGCTCCGCTTCACCCTGGGGTGGGGCCATGCGGGGGGGTCCCTTTGCCACTTCCTGTGGCCACAACCCCGAGTTAGGTGTTGGTCCCACTTCTCCGCCCAGAGCTGACCCTCCTTTTACATGGAAGTGGCGGAACTCAAACCTGAGGAAGCCATCATAGCCTTGGTAACCGCATCGTTTCTGGTGGTAGGGTGTGCTCAGAGGTAGGACCTTCTCTGTACGTGAAAGCTGGGAATAAGTGTTCTTGCTAAGTGAATACAGAGTACTTAGTAAGCCCCTGGGTTAAAGCTTCTAGCAGTCTTGCTGCTGCTGTAATCGTCTTGCTCCACTTCCCACTAAATCACATACTGTACTTTGCTCCTGTTGGCCACAGGTGGTTTGTGTTTGACACCGAAACGAAAGACTTGGTCACCGTGCACACGGACGGGAACGAGCAGCTGTCTGTCATGCGGTACTCGCCAGGTCAGCGCGCACCGCTCCCTGGGAAGTCCTGTGCATCCGGATGTCTTTACGGAAAGTGGCACGCGCCTTCCGGGATGCTCACTGTACTTGTGTTGTTTTCTAACTCTTCATTGGGGAGATTTTTAAACCAACGGATCTGGACAGAGGGCATAAGGAGCCCCCGTGTGCCCGTCACCTGCTGCAGTGCTACGGACTCTCAGCCAGTCTCCTTCATGTTTCTTATTAGCGCCCCACTGCCCCGCCCCCCGTGTTATTGTGAAGCAGTTCACAGACATCCTTTCGTTAATATCGCTGAGTCTCAGAAAAGTGAGGACTCTTTTAGCAGCTTTATTGAAGTGCAATTTACATATGATAATTGACCCATTATAAACGTATAACTCATTGATTCTTAGTGAATTAGTAGAGTTGTGCAACCATCACCACAATTTTTTAGCCTTTTCAGCACCCCCAAAAAGTCCCCTTCCCGCCCGTTAGCAGTTAGTCTCTGCCTCTCCCCCCAGGTCTGGGCACCCTCTAATGCGCTGTGCCGATCTGTGAATGGCCTGTTCTGGGCATTTCCTATCAGTGGATTCATACAACATGCAGCCTGTTACATCAGCTTCTTCTTTTTAGAATAATCTTTTTGAGATTAGTTGTGTTATTGTGCATGTATCAGTACTTTATTCCTTTTTTTTTTTAATTTTGGGGGTGGCATTGGTTAATAACATTGTAGGTTTCAGGTATACAATTCTATAATACGTCAACTATATATTGTACTAGAGGCCCAGTGCACAAAATTCATGCATGGGGGCCGGGGGGTGTCCCTCAGCCCAGCCTGCACCCTCTCCAATCTGGGTCCCCTCGAGGGATGTCCGACTGCCAGTAGGATCGGGCCTAAATGGGCAGTCAGACATCCCTCTCACAATCCAGGATTGCTGGCTCCCAACTGCTAGCCTGCCTGCCTTCCTGATTGCCCCTAACCACTTCTGCCTGCCAGGCTGATCACCCCCTAACCACTCCCTTGCCAGCCTGATTGCCCCTAACTGCCCTCCCCTGCAGGCCTGATCACCCCAAACTGCCCTCCCCTGAAGGCCTGGTCACCCCTAACTGCCCTCCCCTGAAGGCCTGGTCACCCCTAACTGCCCTCCCCTGCAGGCTTGACCGCCCCCCAACTGCCCTCCCTTGCAGGCCTGGTTCCTCCCAACTACCCTCCCCTGCTGGCCATCTTGTGGCGGCCATCTTGTGTCCATATGGGGGCAGTCATCTTTGACCACATGGGGGCAGCCATCCTGTGTGTTGGAGTGATGGTCAATTTGCATATTACTCTTTTATTAGATAGGATTGTGTGTTCACCACTCCAAGTGAAGTCTCCTTCCATCGCCATTTATCACTCCTATATATTCCTTTTTAATTACTGGATAGTATTCCATTTTGTGGATATACCACATTTTCTTTATCCATTTATCAGTTAACAGACACTAGGATTGTTTCTGTGTTTGGGTTATTAGGAGTAACGCTGCTATGAACAGTCATGATATGTACTTTTTGTAAACATTTGTTTTCATTTATCTCGGGTGAATTCCTAGGAGTGTAATTGGTGGATCATAGGGTAAATTTATGTCTAACATCTGATGAAAATGCTTTCCAAAGTGGCTGCCTCATTTTACATTCCCACTGTGTCAGGGGTCTAGTTTCTCCACATCCTCACCAACACCTGCTGCCATAGTCTGGCTTTTTCAGTAGAGCCCTCCTAATAGAGGTGTAGTGGTCTCTTGTGTGGTTTTAAGTTACATTTCCATAAAGACTATCACAGAGGTTAAGCATCTCTTCATGTATCTACCAGTCATTCTGTATCTTCTTTGATGAACTATCTATCTAAATATTTTGCCCATTTTTAATTGGGTTGCTTGTCTTACTACTGAGTTATAAGAACTCTTTCTATATTCTGTCTATGAGTTCTTTATCAGATATATGATTTGCAAATGTTTTCTCTCAGTGTATGGCTTGTCTTTTCATTTTCTTAATGGGGTCTTTTAAAGCAGGCACTTTGATTTTGATGAGGTCCCGTTTATCCATTTTCTTCTTTTATATGGATCTTGCTTATGGGGTCATAGTCAAAGTCACGAAGATTTTCTCCTGTGCTTGCTTTTAGAAAGGTTATTGTTTTAGCCATTATATGTAGGTCTGTGATCCATTTTGAGTTAATGCTTGTGTATGGTGAGAAGTCAGTGTACGCTTATTTATTCTGCATATAGATATCCACTTGTCCCAGCACCATTTGTTGAAGATAAAATTCTGTCCCTATTGGATTATCTTGACACTTTTGTCAAAAGTCCATTAACATACCCTAGCCAATTTGGCTCAGTGGATAGAGTGTCAGCCTGCAGACTGAAGAGTCCTGGATTCAGTTCTGGTCAAGGGCACATATTTGGGTTGCTGGCTCAATCCCATGTGGGAGGCAGCTAATGGATGTGTCTCTCTCACATTGATGTTTCTCTCTCTGTGTCTCTCTCCCTCCCTTCCACTCTCTAAAAAAACAATGGAAAAATATCCTCAGGTGAGGATTACCAACAACAACAAAAAATCCATTAACAATAAGTATAAAGGTTTATTTCAAGATTCTCAGTTCTGTTCATTCATTTATATAACTATCCGTACACCAATATCACACAATTTTGATTACTGTACTTTTGAAGTAAGTTGTGAAATTGAATAGTGTAATTACTACAATTCTGTTGTTCTTTTTCACAATTGTTTTAGTTATGTTAGGTCCTTATCATGTCTATGTAAATTTTAGAATCAACTTGTCAAGATCTAATTTTAAAAAGCCTACCAGGATTTTAATATGTTGCACTTATAGATCAATATGGGGAGAATTGCTATCTTTACAAGATTGAGTCTTGTAATCCTTGAACTTAGACTGTCTCTCCATTTATTTAGATCTTTCTTTTTTATCAGCAAGGTTTTATAGTTTTCAGTGCACAAGTCTTATACTTCCGTTGTTAAATTTGTTCCTAAGTTGCTTTTGATGCCATTGTGAATGAAGTTGTTTTTTATTTTATTTTCAGAATGTAGTTTGCTAGTATAGAGAAATAAAAATTTTTTCACACATGGATCTTATATCTGTGACCTTTTAAACTCTTTTATTCGTTTTAGTAGGTTCTTTTTAAAATAAATCTTTATTGTTCAGATTATTACAGGTGTTCCTCTTTTTTTTCCCCCATAGCTCCCCTCCACCTGATTCCCCACCCCACCCCACCCCATGCCCTTACCCCCCGCCACTGTCTTCATCCATAGGATTAAGATTTTTGTCCAATCTCTTCCCGCACCCCTCACACTTGCTTCCCCTGAGAATCGTCAGTCCACTCCCTTTCTATGTCCCTGATTCTATTATATTCACCAGTCCATTCTGTTCTTCAGATTTTTCATTCACTTGATTTTTAGATTCACTTGTTGGTAGGTATGTATTTGATGTCATTTTGTTGTTCATAATTTTTATCTTTACCTTTTTCTCTTCTTCCTCTTCTTAAAGGATACCCTTCAGCATTTTGTGTAATCCTGGTTTGGTGGTGATGAACTCCTTTAGCTTTTTCTTGTCTGTGAAGCTCTTTATCTGACCTTCAACTCTGAATGATAGCTTTGCTGGGTAGAGTAATCTTGGTTGTAGGTTCTTGCTGTTCATCACTTTGAATATTTCTTGCCACTCCCTTCTGGCCTGCATAGTTTCTGCTGAGAAATCAGCTGACAGTCGTATGGGTACTCCCTTGTAGGTAATTAACTGTTTTTCTCTTGCTGCTTTTAATATTCTCTCTTTGTCTTTTGCCCTTGGCATTTTAATTATGATGTGTCTTGGTGTGGTCCTCTTTGGATTCCTCTTGTATGGGGTTCTGTGCGCTTCCTGAACTTGTAAGTCTATTTCTTTCACCAGGTAGGGAAAGTTTTTCTGTCATTATTTCTTCTAATAGGTTTTCAATATTTTGCTCTCTCCCTTCTTCTGGCACCCCAAAAATTCGGATGTTGGTTCGCTTAAAGTTGTCCCAGAGGCTCCTTACACTATCTTCATATTTTTGGATTCTTTTTTCTTTTTGTTTTCCTGGTTGGATGTTTTTTGTTTCCACATATTTCAGATCTTTGGTTTGATTCTTGGGGTACGTTGAGCTACAGTTGAGTTTCTGTATATTCTTTATTTCAGACAGTGTATGCTTCATTTCTGACTGATCCTTTTCCATTTTTTTGGCATTCTCATTAAGCTCCTTGAAGGTCTCATCAAGTTTCTCAGCGGTTTTAAGAAGATTCTTGAGTAACCTTATACATGTGGTTCTGAACTCTATGTCATCCAATAGTTTGCTTTCCTCTGTTTCTTTCATTCATGACATGTTTCTTTGTCTCCACATTTTGGCTGCTTCCCTGTGTTGATGGAGTAGCTTTGTGTGGTAGGTGATCTATAGGGGGCAGTAGCTCAGCCTCCTCAATTACATGAGGTGGATGCTCTTGGTACACCCCTTTGTGGGCTGAGTGCAAAGTCTTGGTGTAGTTAAGCCTTAATTGCCGTTGGTACACTGGGAGGAATTGACCTCCAGGCCAATTAGCTGTGAGCACTCCCTGTGTTTATAATGGAAGAACTGCTGCGCTGAAGACACACTTATGGGGCAGGACTTGTTTCAGTGGGGCTTTGGTGCTCACTGAGTCTGCCTCTTGAATGTGTCACTTATGGATGTGAGGAGTTGAAATCTGGTGTCTCACACTGACCACTAGGTACACTGGCTTCTGGATCTCCAATGGGGTGCAGGTCAGCTACTGTCTGAGGCCACCCAGCAGGAGCTACAGTAATAGCTACAGTTTTCTCCTCTTTGCTTGTGGTTTGGAGGTTTTGGAGCTGTCTGACCCAGGCTGCAAGTTTGCTAGGTTAAGCTGCGAAAGGGCAGGGCTTTCTTATGCAAAAGCCACTGCTTAGAGCTTGGGTGGGTTTGTAGGTTGTGCAGGGCGGGGTCTCAGGGTGTCACTAGGCTAGGGCGTGGCAAACAGCAATGGCTGCTAGTTAGCCGGCTCTGAGTCCCTGTCGGCAGTCCCATGCCCCAGTGCAGTAAACAATTATTCCTGCGCGCAGCTCTGCAAGCAAGCCACCCTCACTGGCAGACAGTCCAGCTTCTCCCCGTAGGAGTTTGGGTCCCCCGAGTCTCCCCAGAAACTGTATTTCAGAGTAATCGGGGGCTTGTCTCCCTTCGGGTTGAAAAAAGCAATGCCCGCCACCAGCCCGGATCACGCGCCTCTGTACCTCAGCTTTTCAGCGCTCCTGCATGTCTCAATGCTCTTTTCTCTTTCCTTCTAGTTGTAGAACTTCCACTCAGCCAGCTTTCCCGTGGTTCTGGGTGATAGACGTTTTGTCTTTTAGTTGTAGTTTTGAAATTGTTGTGCGAGGCAGCAGTTTAGGTGTGGTAGGTGATGCTTTACCTACGCCGCCATCTTGGATTCTCCTAGTAGGTTTTTTGTGTGTAAAATTCTTGGACTTTTCTTCACACGGGAGCATGTCATCTGCAAACAACAGTTTTACTTGTCCTTTTTATCTGGGTGCCTTTATTTTTTCCTTATTGCATTTGCTAGAACCCTGAACATGACGATGAATAGAAGTGGCAAAGTGGGTCCTTGCCTTGCTCCCAGGGTGAAAACAGTCATTTATTGTTTAGTAGGATGAGGCCATTCCCTTCTATTCCTAACCTGTGTAGTTTTTATTATGAATGGGTGTTAGAATTTGCCAAATTCTTTTTCTGTATCTATCGTGATGATCATGTAGTTTTTGTCCTTTATTTTATTAACATGGTGCATTCCATTAATTTTCAGGTGTTAAGCCATCTTTGCATTCCTGGGATAAATCTCACATGGTCATGGTGTCTAATCCTTTTTATATTTTTCTGGATTCTGTTTCATCTACTGTTAAGGATGTTCCGCATCCATGCTTATGAAGGATATTGGTCTGAAGTTTTCTTGTGATGGTTTTGTCTGGCTTAGTTACGAGGCTGCTATTGGCCTACAGAGGAACTTGGAAAATGTTTCCTCTTTGTTTGTTTTCTGAAAGAGTTTATACAAGCCTGGTGTTATTTCTTTATTCAGTATTTGATAGAATTCACGTGAATTCAGTGCGCTATCAGGGCTTTTCCTGGTAGGAAGGTTTTTAACTTCTAATTCAATTTCTCAGCGTCTTATAGATGTATTCACATGTTTTGGTTTTTTTCTTAGTCAGTTTTGGTGATTTTTCCACCTAAGTTGTCTAATTCATTGGCATAAAGGCGTTCACAACGTTTGTTTTTAATCCTTTTCGTTTTTCTGAGGTTGGGAGTGAAGTCTCTTCTTTTGTTCTTGATTCTGGCACCTGGTGTTTGCTCTCCTCCTTTCTTGGTCCGTCTAGCTAAAGATTTGTCAGCTTCGTTTATCCTTTCAAATAATCGGTCAGCAGGGGGCAGTGTGCACAGAGACGGGGCGGGAAGGGCCTTCCAGGCAGGGGAGGAGGAGGTGGTCAGAGGCCTGAGAGAACCTGCAGCTCCCTGAGCAATGAGTGGCTACATCCTGGAGGGCCCTATGGGCCCCACTTACAGACTGAGCCTCAGTCCCTCCGTTTCTGAGCGGCGAAGGGTTTTATCAGGAGAGGAACTGGCCAGGTGCGGTTTTCAAGAGGTATCTCTAGACGTGGTAGAGGAGGCATTCGAGCGCACATATTTATTGAAATAACTCGTTAATCTGGCTGTTTTCTAAATCTGTGATGGCAGCTAGCATTACCCCTTAAAATTGATCACGTGTTTACTTTTACTAATTGAATTATAATCTGTCATATCTTTGTAGATGGGAACTTCTTAGCAATAGGCTCCCATGACAACTGTATCTACATATACGGAGTCAGTGACAATGGGAGGAAGTACACGCGAGTTGGCAAGTGCTCGGTAAGCCCACTGATTTCTCATGCCCGTGTCGGTGGTCATTCCTTGCTGGTCAGGAGCTCAGAAGGCAAGGGAACCTCATACAACGTGTTTCTCTCCCAGGGTCATTCCAGCTTCATTACTCACCTGGACTGGTCTGTAAACTCACAGTTCCTTGTGTCGAATTCCGGAGACTACGAAATCCTTTACTGTGAGTAGCACCCAGGGTTACGTTTACTCTGAGACCAAAAGTGGCCTCCTGCAAAAACCCACTTGCCGTACATCTCGGGCCTCGGCTTTGTCCACTGTGAAACAACAGGGGTGCTGGGCACCCCTCAAGTCCTTCCCAATGCTGAGACCAGGCCGACCATGGCCCTGGTGAGGACATAAGGGCCCCGAGAAGGAGAAGGCCAGGCTCTGCCGAGAGAGGCTGGCGGGGGCCGATGTGGCCGAAGAGCGTGGGGTCAGAGCCGTCACAGGGAGAAGGGACCCTGTGGGGACGTCATCCCCCTGAGGCAGACCATGAAGGCTCTCCCGCTGGGTGACGGCAGCCCCCTGGGATCCCTCCTCCTCCTCTCCCAAACCCTCTGCTCAGTGTCTGTGCCCAGGCAGGACCTGGGAGTGGTGAGGGTCATAATGGCTGGCACTTACTGAGCACATGGTGCGTGCCGTGCTCGGCTTCTGCAAACACTTGCCAAGCACCTGCCGCATGCCGAGCTCTGGCTAAACACGGGTCACAGAGCATGAGGGCCTGGGCTCCACCTGCTGGAAGGTACTGAAAAGTGTGCTGCTCTGACCTCCATCTCCTCCACGAGCCACAGCCCTTTCAGGCTCATCCCCTTTTGTAGACAAGAAAATCGGGGCCCAGACACGAGGCCATAGGCACCAAGAGCCGGCGGGGGCGGGAGGGGGGGACAGGGGGGTGATTGCCCAATTGGTGAAGAGCCCGGACAGGCAGGGCAGCTGAAGGTCGAGGAAAGGAGAGGATACCTGAGCCAGGACCATGCCCCCTCCAGCAGGGCAGGCAGCCAGGGTCAGCCCTCCCGCCCGCTCCAAGGTCCTGCCTGATGCGGGGCAGAAACGGGAAGGTTTTCAGGGGCAGGCCCTGGGTCTAGTCTCCTCTCAGACACAGTCTCCCACTTCACTGGTAAGAGCTCACGTGGGGAACAAGCCAGTTACCCACCTGGGAGGCCATAGGGACTTGGTCGGCCGGTTTCCATAAGCTTGGAGTTAAAGGGATTGTGTGTGTGTGTGTGTGTGTGTGTGTGTGTGTGAACGTGTATGTGGGGAGGGGGCGGGCTGGGAGCTCAAGTTGTGCTCAGGGCTCCAGGGAGGACAGGAGCAGGTAGAGGCCTAGGAGCCAGAGGATGGTCAAAGAAGAGAGAAGCTAGACTGGGGGGAACAGGCCCAGAGAGGGAGGTGCGAAGACAGCGAGGAAGAGGTGGGCCCCTCGCAGGCCCCGGGCTGGGCTGAGTGCCGGCCAGGAGTGCGATTCCGCTGGGCTGGGAGGTGGATGGGTCCCGCTCCTGAGGGCTCTGTCTCAGATGAGGCTCTGAGGGCCCCGCCTCGCCCCAGAAGGAGAGCGGGCTGTTGCTCAGGTGTCACCCCACCTGCGTGTGCTTTTCCCAGGGGTTCCCTCTGCGTGCAAGCAAGTCGTCAGCGTGGAAACTACACGAGACATCGAATGGGCTACATACACCTGCACTTTGGGATTCCATGTCTTTGGTAAGTCCCCGCCGCTCTCACGCGGTTCGGATGTAAGTGTGTCCGCTTTCAGAATGTTCCCTAACGGTCAGGAAGGCGCGGAGTCGCCAGTCCCGTCAGCATGCTGTGCCGCTGCGTGAGCCCCGCAGGACCCAGTCCCTGCAGCTCCGGGAAGGGCTGGGCGAGAGGAGCCAGGACATGGTGTCCACCCTTGCCTAGTGTGTGACGTGGGTCCTGGGAGAAGTCTCTCGCATCTTCTCACGTGTGGTTGTGCCCGAGTTCCTGGGTAGATGAAGCAGATGGCACTCAGTCAATTCACTCATCCTTTGCTAGTTATTACTCCATCTTCTTGGTCCTTAAACTCAAATTTCCACTTCTAAGTTCAGATTAGGAATATATTCATAAATGCCCTAAATTAAATTGCCACAGTGCAGTAGGAAAAAGCAGTATTTATAATCTCTATCTGTAAGACTACAGGTCAGTCATTCGGTCAGAATTTCACCAATCTCCTTCGAGCTGGCATTTTACCATTTTCTGGTATGAAAAGCGAGGACCCCCAGGTTTACTGCAGAACTTCCAGCTGAGAAACTGATGCACACACGGCTCTCTCAGAGCCAAAGTGACTGGGATCAAAGGGGTTTCCTGGAGCAATGGTCAGGAGACACCACCCCCAGACCAGGCTTCCTGCCCGCCAGAGCCAGAGCTGCTGCCTCCCCCGGCCCACGGCAGGCAGACACCACACCTGCCCGGTGTCAGAAGCAAGCAGCAGCCACAGAGAGCTGACCCCGAGAAATGTCTGAAAGGCAGACTCAGACTCAGGGTTAAAAAGTTCTTGGGAGAGACTTTCACATGTAAAGAGTTACCTAGAAAAAAGAAAAGTTAGGAAACTGCATGCTTGAGGACTAGTCAGCTTCCCATCAGACACTTTGGGACAGAAGAAAGGCATTGTGTCCAGAAGCAGGGTTTCTGGCGCACTTTGTGCTGTATTGTTGAGAAGCCACCAAAAAAGGACAGAAAAGAAGAGGCCCCCAAAGGTCGGAGCCCAGCGAGCCTGTCGTTGCTCCTGCACAGCCACAGAGTGGGCTAAGCCTGAAGGGGCTCCTGGGAGGCCTGGAGTGAGCTGCTGACGGGAGCAGGGTGAGGCCAAACCAGACAGAGCGCTCTCTTCGCCCTGGTCTGAGCCCGGGGCTTGGGCGATTTTACTTTGGTGAGAGTTTAGAGCAGTCCCCACGCAGCGTGGCCAGTGTTTCTGGTATTTCCAATGCTGTCTGTGGTCTCTGTTTTAGGAGTGTGGCCAGAAGGCTCGGACGGGACCGACATCAATGCCGTCTGTCGGGCCCACGAGAAAAAAGTCCTGTCGACAGGCGATGATTTCGGCAAAGTACACCTCTTCTCTTACCCTTGTTCGCAGTTCAGGGTAAGGACTGGTCTTCACAAATCCCACCCCTCATGGGATGCGTTTGGCACTTACATAGAAAGGCCCATGAGTGAATGCCACCTGTCACAGGTGCAGACCTGACCCTGTCACCCGCTGCCCTTGGGCACTTCAGGGGCTCCCCCGGCCCTCCAGGAAGCCCTTAGACCTGGCTCCCTACCTCTGTGGCTTCCTTCGTGAGCCCCACTCCTCTCCCCTCCACCACAGCCTCTCTGCTGCAGCCCTGCTGTGCTGAGCCAGCACCTCTGCCCAGCGTGCCCCTCCTGGCCCTTCCCTTCCCTGACCCTCCTTCAGCAGGACATCCCTCTCCCTCCACCCCTGGCATCTCTGGGATTGAATGTATCTGCCCAGGACAGTCCCTTGCCCCTGTCTGTCCCGCAGTGGTTGTGTCTGGGTCCCGCCTGAGCTGTGCAGACCACTGCACAAACTAGCACCGCCGAGTGAGGGCAGATGCGAGAATGTGGGAACGCGCACAGAATTCTCACCCCTTCGGCTGCCGTTGGTGCGCTCTGCGTTGAGCTCCCTCCCTGTCTTCTTCCCAGGCCCCCAGCCACGTGTACAGTGGGCACAGCAGTCACGTCACCAACGTTGACTTCCTCTGTGATGACAGCCACCTCATCTCCACGGGCGGCAAAGACACCAGCATCATGCAGTGGCGGGTCATTTAGTGCCTGCGGGGACCCAGGAGCAGCGCAGGCCCCGAGGCACAGACTCGGTTCCTCGGTCACTGTGATTTCTGTTTTGTTTGAAAAGTTCTCACAAACCTCAGGAAAACTACTCCCTGTACCGGTTACCTTAGCGTAGTGGATCAGTAAGCGCCACGTCGGATCAGCAGTTCAGGTTTCTCTGTTGTACCATATATAAACCACATTTAATGTAAAAAAAAAAAAGCCAAGGTTTACAGCACGGCGACATCAACAGGTTAACTGGTATGTCCTTCCTACCTTTTCTATGAACTCTTCGAAACAGTCACAGAATGCCTTTTCAGATCCTGTGCGTAGGCTCACTCCTTCACCGTGGAGCCTGCGAGGCCGGATATTAATGAGAACGAGGTACTGAATCACGATCACTGTTAATTGGCCCTAAAGGGACTCATGGACTGAGTAGAGGGAAGAACCGACTGCGCAGCTGAGTCAGGAAATGCAGCTACGACTTTATTTGGTTCCATTGTCTACGGTTCCATTCAGTTCTCCCTCCGGGAGGCGCGTGGGAAGGGGGTTGATTAACGGTTCAGCCGGGGATACAGGCATTTCAGAGTTGCAGCTAGACTGCCCGCCGAGCCCCCTGCAGTCAGCCCTGACACCCTCGTGAATGGCCCCACCCCCCCACCCCCGTCCCGTGGTCCCCGTCCACCTGCCCCATGAGTGGAGACGTGTGGCCACCTTCCTCTGTATATTAATTGGCATGATATGGTATTGTACTTGTATAGGATTTTAGCGATTCAAAATAAATACGTAAGGCTAGGCTTTACTATTTTATGCTTATGGACATTGTATATTTGTACTTTAAGACCAAGTAGACCAAGTCAAAAGGACACCACAACCCTGCAGCAGGGAGTGTGGGAGGCTCCGCCAGGTACACAAGGCAGCTGCTTTCCTGTCTTCTGTGCCTGGCCGGCTCGTTTGGTGATGAAATAAGATTGTGTTCCGATGAGCAAAACGTAGGCGCCGTCCATTTGTCAAGAAGGCCTTATCCATTTCGATTGTGCGGTAGACTGAAATGTATTGTTTACATTGGGGAATGTATCTCAGATTTTAAAATGGAAGAGTAATAAGCAGACTTTAAAAACAAATATGAAGATTTTTACTTGTTCTAGGCAAGTAAATGAGTCGAGCTGTCTGGACTCAGCCCTGGCTGTTCTGCCAGCCGATGGGGCACGACACTGCGAAGCTGCGGACGGGGCGCCAGTGAACATGTGTTAAAGGTGAATCTGTTTGTATGTATCCTTATCAAATATATTCTGTAATGAAATAAAATCTGAAAAGTGGATTTCTTATTGCCCTATAATCATGAAAGTATATAAATTAAAATATTTAAAATTAGCTATGATTCACACTATATTCTGTTTCATATATAGATGTTTTACCTCGCCTAGGGACTATAATTTGCATATGGTGTATAAATAATCATTCTCAAAGGGATAATTGAGGGAATAACCATATCAGAGAAGGAAAAGGGAACCATTATCTATGTATATAAAAGCCTAAGCAACCATCTGACCATTCTCCTAGTAGCTGTGATAGGCAATGACCACAAGGGGGCAGACGCTCTGATCAGTAGAGGACGGAGCCCAATTCCTTTCGGAATGGGCCGTGGGTTAGGTTGCTGCTGGGGCACTGTCAGCCCCAAATCTGCTTCACCCGCACCCAGGGCCCATCAGGGGATGTCGGAGGCCCGGTGCCCAGATTCATGCACCAGTGGGGTTCCTGGGCCTGGCCTGAGCCCTCTCCCAATCTGGGACCCCTCGGGGGATGTTGGAAAGCCAGTTTAGGCCCGATCCCTGCAGGCCAGGCCAAGGGACCCCACCGGTGCACAAATCCATGCACCAGTCCTCTAGTTTACTTATAAGATCTATTTTTATTTCTGTATACTTCCACTATTTCTTAAGCTCAATAATAGAAAAAGGGTATTGTAAACCATTATTGCTATCTTCCTACTTGCCAGCATTTAAATGAAATTCTTTAAACAGCCCAGGATTAGCCTTGTGGGTATTCATCATTCATTCCCTCCCTCATTAGCATAGCAAGCAATGGCCCTGGCCACTGGGGGAGGAGCCAGGCAGCATCCCAGAGCTCCGGGCCTGGGGGAACCTCAGGTTGCCCCATCCTCACATCAGTCTTTGGGGGTCATGACATCAGGCAATGTGAAAGCATTTTCAGAAATGCAGTTTGCAGCGATGGAAAAGGAGAGGATTTTCCCTGTTCTGGCATGTTCCCTCCTCTGTGTCTCCTTCCCAGGCCAAGGCAACACCTGAACTCAGGCATCAGCCAGGAGCAGAGGCTGGGAGAACACAGGTGCTCAGGACAGCCATTGGGGGGGGGGGGGGTTGATTCGGGGTCCAGGAGGGCAGCCAAGCAGCTACCGAAGTCTCACCTCCCCCCAGGTCCCCCAGGTGCTCTGCCAACCCCACAGAAGGATGTTTATCTGAACGCCTTGTAGAATGGTGGAGCTGCAGGGGAACTTGGGGAAGTGTTTCCCAAAGTGTGTTCCTTGGAACACCATTCCACAGGATGTTGATAGACCTGGTGTTTGCCAGTTAAACAGATTTGATCAGGGCTTTTTTTTTTCTTCTCGGATGGATCTTCTCAGAATTTGTGAGCACACAGGGTTTCCAAAGGCTGGCTACAAGGCCTTTCCTTCCTGGGACATCTCCGAAGGCAGGCTCTCCAGAAACACACGCTGGGGAACCTTTTCTTTAGCCCTCTCTTTCTATAGATGCAGAAACTGAAGCCCTCGGAGAACAAGGATTTGCCCTAGCCACCCTTGTTGGTTTCTTTTTATAAAATAAAGTTTGCTTGACTTTTTCATGAAAAAGCTAACGTACACCCATCCTGGCAGATGCAGAGGGAAGCCTGCTCGACCGCTACCACCCAGAAATAGCACCACTTCTTCTAGGCGTCTCTCCCTGCATAGTCTCCTACACGGACATTTTTGGGGTGTGTTTCCATAGGTGACATAATTCACATATACAATGCTTTACATCGCTCGTTTCGTATCACTTTATAAGCAGTTTTCCATGTCGTTATAACCTCGCTATAAATAACTCCTGTTAGCAGCACAACAGGGGGCTGTGATTAGTATCGCGGCTCCTTGTCCAGGCCTTTCACGGTCATGATACCGGAAAGAAGAATCATAAAGGCCACGCCTATGGGGGCATCTGTCCTCAGGGCGCTCGCTCTCCCCAGGCCCTTCCCACCAGCCTTGAGGCAGCTCAACTGCTTCCCATTAAAACGAACCCCCCGTCTGTCGCTTAGCCCTCTGTGCTCTGCAGGCCTCTCGAAGGCCCAAGTCCCTGTATTTGACTCGGCTTCCTTAGCTTCACCCCTGCTGACCCCCTGGTGCCTCAGTCTCATGCCCCAAACCACAGCGCCCACCTCTCCCCCCACATCTGCACTCGGTCCTCCCGAGTGCCCAGACCAGCACTGTGGGCATCCATCTTGCCCTCTCTCTGACTCACCGCCCATAGCAACGGCTGCCGGTAACTGACGGGGATAGCAGCAGTGACCCCACACGGCACCATGAGTGTCTGACACATGGCGACTCCTCCATCCTCTCAGCAAGCCCGTGAGGCGGCTTCTGACTGTGACCTTGAACTTCGAAGGGCCACACAGCGAGGAAGTGGGATGGGAACCTGAGGAGTCGGGTGCTGAGTTCTCAGGAACCACAGCACCAGTCTGCCTCCCCAACACTCACTGTCGCCTGCATCTACGTGGGCTCCCCTCCGTCTGCGCTGCCTCCGCCCCGGCCGGCCAGCCGCTGTCACAGCTGGCCTGGCTGCACGGGCCTTGCTGGTGGTGAGCGAGCTTTCGAAATACGTCCCTCTCTTGGTCAAAGCCCCACACTGGCTCTGGGGGAACACTCCTCCACGTGGCACACAGGGCCTGTTTGGTGAGCTGTGACCCTGCCACACCGGCTCGGTTCCCACTGCCGAGCCATCTGTCCTGACGCTAAGCCTGCTCTCTGCCACCAGGCGCTCGGTCCTAACGCTCTTCCTCCCGTATCCCCTTGCCAGCCACCACAACATGCATAGCTCAGCCGAAAAGTCGCTTCCTCCAGGAAGCCTTCCTTGAGCACCTAACCTTGAGCTCTTGTCCTTCTTTTGTGTCCCCGCTCATTGTGCTTCCCTGATCCCATTGAATTGTAAGTGATGTGTAGCCCTTGTGTCCCTAAGCTCCCTGAGGCATGAATGCCCTGCCTCCCGCACTTCGCTCAGGACCAGGTGTGCACAGGTGGCCAGTAGGTGTTGGTTGGACGAGAATGAATGAGTGAGATTCCTAAACCTTCGCCCTCAACGCGGAGTATTTTTTCCTGTTTCACTGTTTCACCTCTGCCCACAGCGCTGCCGAGAACAGCTTTGTCCAGTGAGCTTTTTTTTCTTTTTTCCGACAGAATGGAAGGGAAGGAGAAGGTGGGGGAGAGAGAGAGAGAAACACCAGTGTGACAGAGACACATCGATTGGTTGTCTCCCGCACACAGCCAGCACCCCAATCAGGGCCACGGATCGAAGCTGCAATCCTTCGGCCTGCTGACCAACGCTCTAACCACTGACCAACCATCCAGAGCAGCCATATAGCTCAGTTCATCTCTAAAGCCATGTGACTTACTTCGGCAGGGTCATTGTTATGATTAAACGAGTAAATGCGTTAGGGGGGGCATTCATACATGTTACCAGTGTACCCGCCAGGGTCCTGGGAGGAACCAGAAAGCACATTTAACCGGGGTGGTCTGAGGAGGGTTAATAAAGGTCTACAGGTGTTTACAAAGTGTGGGCAGAATTTAAGGGTCAAGGACGAGATATTGCAGTGCTGTGGGGCTGCTCCCCCACTAGAGGAGTTAGGCGGGGAGCAGTTTACGGAACCCAGAAAGGGGGGCTGCGTGGTGCCACCCCGCAGGAGCTGTGGCCCTCTTAGGAGGATACAGCTAACCAGTGGGCTTTTTTCTAAAATATATATTTTATTGATATTTTACAGAGAGGAAGGGAGAGGGATAGAGAGTCAGAAACATCGATGAGAGAGAAACATCGATAAGAGTGTGCCTCCTGCACACTCCCCACTGGGGATGTGCCCGCAACCAAGGCACATGCCCTTGACCGGAATCGAACCTGGGACCCTTGAGTCTGCAGGCCGACGCTCTATCCACTGAGCCACACTGGTCAGGGCCAGGGCTTTTTTTTTTAAGTTGGGGTTACTTCTTCAGGGCGGGTGGACTGGCTGCCTTGAGCACAAGATTATCTTTCTGCCTCCTGATACATTTTGCAAAAATAAATTCTAAAATTATGGTAGCAATTTGGGAGCCTTTTTCTTTTTTTTAGCAAATGAGTCCCTTTTCCCTTTGTAAGTGTCTTCCTGCCGGAAGCTGCTCGAAGCTATTTTTACCCAACGGCTGTAAAGCTCATCACTCTCAGAGGAGAGTGGGGCATCGTCCAGAGACTGTACCCGCCTCCCCAGCCCGTCAGCCCTGCGCACTAGCCTAGTTCTAGGTCATTTGGGAAAAGCAAGTTTAAATGGTGTTCCACATTAAGCAGTGGTTTTGTAAAAGAAGAAAATCTTACACATTATGAACTTCTTCAAAATGCTAACAGGCCAGCAAAAGTCATCAAGGCAGAACTGATGAACTGTGGCGCGTGAATGGTATAAAAAGATGAGAGGGAAAGCAGCTTGGGGGCTGGGGGCCAGCTGGCTTTCAAACTTTGGTTTTAGCAGCAAAAGCTTTCTTCAGACAAAATCGCACAGGAAAACCCACTCGGTGACATGAGCGCGAATGCCGCTGCTTTGGCTGAAGCGTCGGGGTGGAGGTAACCACGAATACTCTCATCCTGTGTTCGTTTCTCCCACCCACGCCACTCCCCTCACCACCCCACCCCTCCCCGGCCACCTCCAGCTGCCCCAGTGACACCAAAGTCTACCCTGTAGAAGCCAACTCAAGACAGCCCAAGCCCAGCAAGGGCCGCACACTGAGTGGTGGCAGAGCAGGGTCACCCGCTGGGCTCCTAGCCTTGCCTACCTGCGGTCTTGCCACGAGCCTGCTGGGTGGTTGCAGTCACAGTGTATAACGTTTCTCCAAGTTGGTCCCAGAGCTGGCTGGCTCCCCAGCGCTCGCCACCCAGGGGTCCCCAGCTATCAATTTGGTTTTAGGCAGTGACTTTCCACCAGTGTGCCACGACAGGCACACGGGTGTCCCGCAAGAATTTTTTATAAACATACAATACTGACTAGTCAGGGGCACTGACCTCTTTCCCCTAAGACTGTCAAATTAAAAATGAGAGCAGCCAATGCAGCAATAGCTGTCCAGTATGAATGAATCAAAATTATACTTACATTTTTGTCAGATCGGCAAAAAATATATAGATTTTGCTGTGCCACAGAATTTTAGTAATTGGTTCATGTGTGCGATGAGGTGAGAAAGGTTGAAAATCATTGGTTTTAAGGTTCGGTCCAATTTCTATTACCAACATTTCTACCTATTTGTGTGTTTTTTAAAAAATTATCCATTTCACATGGCTCCTCAAATGTATTGAAATGAAACTGCCATGATATCCTCATAACTGTATGTAGGTTCCATGGCAAAGGGAAATTCAGGTAGAATTACATTCACAGCCAACCTCGTGGGCGCAAAGTGGCGTCTCACCGTAGTTGTGGTTTGCACTGCCCTGGTGGCCAATGCTGCTGAGCATTGTTCTACGTGCTTGTGGGTCGGTGGCATATCTTCTCTGAAGAAATAGCTATTCAGATCCTTTGCCCACTTTCGAATTGGCTTACTTGTATTTGTATTATTGAGTTGCAAGAGTTCATTATATACTCTGGATTCCCTTTTCAGATATATAATTTGCAAATATTTCCCCCCATTCTGTGGTTTTGTCATTTCATTTTAATGGTATGATTTCCAGCAAATGTGTTTTACATTGATGAGGTCCACTTTATCTGTTTTTTTCTTTACTTGCTTGGGCTTTCGGTGTCATATCTGGGAAGACTTTGCCTACCTCAAAGTTATGAAGATTTCCACATGCGGGGTGGGCGTACGTTGGATTACAGCTATGAGCCCACAAAACACAGAGTTTATTCTTGTATTATTATTTATTAACTAGCGGCCCAGTGCACAAAAGTCATGCATTCAAGGGGTCCCTCAGCCCAGCCTGCACCCTCTTGCAGTCCAGGCGCCCTCGGGGGATGTCCGACTGCAGTGGAGGTGGGAGAGGCTCCCACCACCGCAGCTGTGCTCGCCAGCCGTGAACCTGGCTTCTGGCTGAGAGCCGCTCCCCTGTGGGAGCGCACTGACCCCCAGGGGGCAGCTCCTGCATTGAGCATCTGCCCCCTGGTGGTCAGTGTGCATCATAGCGATGGGTCGTTCCATCATTTGGTGGATTTGCATATTAGCCTTTTATTATATAGGTTTATTGTATCATTTTCCATACAAACAACTGTAAACATCCTTTTGCCACACCCTGTATGTTTCCTTGTCAGGGTTTTATAGCTTTAGCTGTTACATTTAAGGCTGTGATCCACTTGGGGGTAACGTTTGTATATGATGTAAAGAGGGATCCAGCATCATTTTCTTAATATGTGGTTATCGAGTTGTCCCAGCACCATTTCTGGAAAACTATTCTTTCCTCCACTGAATTATCTTGGCACCCTTGTTAAACCTCAATTAACCATAAATGTAAGGGCTTTATTTCTGGACTCTCGGTTCCATTCCATCAATCACACTGTCTTGATTACTATTGTTTTTTCAATAAATTTGGAAATCAGCAAATCTGACTCCTCCAATTTTGTTTATCTTTCTCAAGATTGGTTGGCTGGTCTAGGTCCTTTGCATTTCCAAATGAATTTTAGGATCAGCTTGCTAATTTTTTTGCAAAAACAAAAAACAAGCCGCTAGGACTTTGACAGGGATGGTGTGGAATTTGTAGATCAGCTTGGGGATTCTTTTTATTTAAACCATATTCAACCCTTCAATCCATGAAAGGATGTCTCTCCATCCATTTAGGTTTCTAATTTCTTTCATTGGCGTTTTGTCATTTTCAGTGTATAAGTCTTACACTTCTCTTGTCAAATTTATACTGAAGTACTTTATTCTTTTTGAAGTTACTGTAAATAAAATCGTTTTAATTTTATTTTCGGATGTTCAAAGCAAGTGTATAGAAATACGATTAATTGTGCATCCTGCAACCTTACTGAACTTGTTTATTTAAATAGTTTTTTACTGGATTTCTTAGGATTGTCCATACACAAAGTCACGTCATCTGCAAATAAGAGTTTTACTTGCTTTCCATTAGGGATGTCTTCTTGCCTGATGGCCCTGACAAGCGTCCAGTGCAACAGGGAGAAGCCGTGGTGAGATAGGTAACCTGTCTTGTTCCTGATCTTAGGGGGAAACACCCACCTGCCGGTGAGTTCTTTTAACTTAAAAACTCTGTTTTGTCCTCACTTATGGCTTCTGCTCCTTCATCCCTTTTGGAACTGCTATTATTGAGAAGTTGGGCCCCTTGAATTTATCACTTACGTGTCTCATTTCGACAAAATGATCATTTCCATTTCCTCCTATTTTACTCTGCTTTGTGAGGGAATTTTTTTTTCATTTGATCTTCTAGGTCCCGGATCAGAAAGACGGTCTGCGGGCCCAATCCAGCCTGCCTCAGAAACAACACTTTATGGGAGAACAGTCACGCCCATTCATTTACCTGTGGCCTATGGCAACCCTCAAACTGTAAGGCCCGGTGGAATAGTTATAAAATAGTTTTTGCCGAATGGCCTGCAAAAAGCCAAAGATATGTGCTCCCTGGCGCTTTGCAGAAAGTGTGCCAACCGAGTTTCGATCAGTGTGTTTTCTGTCTCTCACTGCCCCTAATTAAAGTTTACATTTTCAAAGCATGTACTGTTTTTAAAACAGCCCTTCCAGCCCCACGTGGGAGTGAGCTCCATCGGCCCCCACAAAGGTCTGGCTGTCAGGGCCTCCAAGGCCGAGGCCAGTGTGAGACAGCCAACAGGGACAGGTGACCAGGAAGTTCTTCCCCAGGCCTGACACCCCTTCCCCCCTCCCTCCCTTCCCCACTGCTCCTCTCTGCCCCCTCCATCTCCCCCCAACACACACACCACCACACACACACACACACACACACACACGCACACACGCCATGCTAAGACCTGATGACTGAGGCTGGGATACTGGAGAGAGGGGGGTTTTCTGAGGGGGGTTGGGGTGCACCCCTCCCCAAAGTCCTGGGCTCCTGGGAAAGGGCACAGGCTCCCGTGGACTCAGAGCTTCCTCTGGGTTCCCGGGCTAGGCTGGCCTGAGGCATGTACTTGGCTTAGTTTTCTTAGCTTAATGAGGTGGGAACACTCATGCATCCTGGGACAGCAGGACTTGGCTCCAGACCCCTCCAGAAAGGTAGGCCTGCTCCAGCCTGGGACTCAGCCCTCCTCCTATTGCCAACAATGGCAGGAAGAAGTTGTCATCTGCCGGGAAAGTACCCAAGGTCCCCTCCACATCTGGCCAAGCTTCCCCTTGATTGGCCCAGGTTACCCCATCAGGAAGCTGGGGTCGCTCCCCCCCCACCCATGACACCAGCAGGCTCCTCTCCCAAGAGCCCCCCCTCCCCCACCCTCCCACCCCCAGTCTTCCAAGCGGGTGAAACATAACCTTAAGGAGAGTTGTATTTTGAGCCAAAGAGCCCATGAGACGGAGTCAAATGAGAAGCGCCAGCTGCGACCCATCCTCAAGCACCAGGAAGGCAACATGGGCCGGAAGCCGGTTATATGTCCTGCCGGATGGAACCAGAATCCAGGCAGGACCTCCTGCTCCCGACGCGTGATGCCTGTGCACACAGGCTGGCCCGACCCCGCAGACACTGCCTCGATGAGGACGATGCTGCAGCGGGGTGTCTTCCGTTCTTCTTCGCACGGGGGCAGAGAGGAATAAAACGTGCTTGCCGCCCTCGGGAAGCTCCCGGTCTGGGGGCGGAGCCAGCCGCTGAGCCCATCGGGCAGGGGAAATGGGCTGAGCCCAAAGCCCCAAAGCAACGTGGAGAATGGTGCGTGCGCGGCGGCTCCGGGTTCCAGGAGCGAGACCCCGGGGGTGGGGTCTGAAGATGATTTGCCACGTAGACCAAGGCAGTAGCCTGCCAGGCTGTGAGAGGAGGCAGAAAGGTGTAGGTGCTCAATGAACACGGGAGGGAAGGAAGGGAGGAGGGAGGGAGGGAGGGAGGGAGGGAGGAGGGAGGGAGGGAGGGAGGAGGGAGGGAGGGAGGGAGGAGGGAGGGAGGGAGGGAGGGAGGGAGGGAGGAAGGAAAGGAAGGAAGGAAGGAAGGAAGGACAAATTGTGTTGCAACTGTTGTGTCACAAAGTCACTGACTTCGGCGAGCTATTTTTCAAATCCCAAAACCGGTGACCTCCACAAAGAAGTCATTTGGGGGCCACATATTCCCCCAAAATGTGAATTTTCTTTTTATCAGAAGAATGGAAAGCATGAATTCATGGGCTTTTAAGGAAGAACGCCTTTATTCAGTAAATGGAAACACGCTAAAGAGACATGTTTCCAAAGATGCACAGTGAAGGGAAAGAGGATGGAGACGCGAGCGAGGTGCTGGAGAGGGCGGAAAGGCTGCTTTTGGGGAGCTTGCTTTGTGCTGGTTCTCAGCAGGGCCTGCAGGACAGAATCGGGGGGCCCCTCTCTTGAATGAGAATGGAGGTTCAAAGAGGTCTGCAGTTGGATCTGCGCGCTCTCCCCTCCTCCGGCTGGTCAGACAAAGACCAACACCCACTCATGGGGAATGGGAGCTCAGCTTAGGGCACAAGCGGTCCCCTGTTCTCCCTGACCCTTCCTGCTGCTCACGATGCCCTGAGGAACACACATCAGATGCAAGAGACGACCTCTCCGGGAGCCCAGCCCAGCTACTGCCATGAATGCGCTGAGTGATGTTGGACCGGTCCCTTTCCCTGTCTCCGTGTGGGGTGCCCTCACCCTTCACCAGCAGGATCTGCAGGTCCCTTCGAGCATCAACATTCTCGGATCCCCCTAAAGGGAATGTGGTCTTGCCCTGGCTGGGGTGCTCAGTGGTTAGTGTGTTGGCTCACACACCAAAGGGTCCCAGGTCGATTCCCAGCCAAGGACGCATACCTGGGCTGCAGGTTCAATCTCCGACCCTGGCTGGGGCGTGTGCGTGAAGCAACCAATTGATGTGTGTGTCTCTCTCTCTCACATAGATGTTTTTCTCTCTCCCTCTCTGACTCCCTTCCACTGTCTCTAAAAATCAATGGGGAAAATACCGAGTGAGGATTAACCAAAAAAAAAAAAAGAAAGAAAGAAAAGAAAAAGGAATGTGAATGTCTTTATTGTTCCAGGCCAGTGGTCGGCAAACTCGTTAGTCAACAGAGCCAAATATCAACAGGACAACGACTGAAATCTCTTTGAAGAGCCACATTTTTTTCACTTCAACTTCTTCTAACGCCACTTCTTCAAAATAGACTTGCCCAGGCCGTGGTATGTTGTGGAAGAGCCACACTCAAGGGGCCAAAGAGCCGCATGTGGCTCGCAAGCCGCGGTTTGCCGGCTACGGCTCCAGGGGATTGGTAGTTAGCAGGAAAGGTTGATGGAGGGGGTGGGTACGTACCCCTTGCCTTTGGTACTAGAGTTCTATAGCAACTCTACCAGCAATATTTCCCAGCAAACCTTCTTCCAGTTAGAGGATAGTAACAACCTGTCAGACTCCAAATCAGCAAGGAAAGTGCCTGATCTGAAGGTCAGAGTGGGCCACATGCTTCAACAAACCAAGCTGGGAATAAACAGGTCCACATCCCCGGGAATCTTCTCAGAGAACTTTGAGATGCACTGACCAGGGGTAACCCTGCCTCTGCAGAGCACGCCTAAATGGCACCAAGTGACCTGGGCTTGTCCATTTTGGTAATTTTTAGGGCTTAACCAATCTCTTCTGATTGGTCAAGAAAGACCGATCTCGACCCTTGGAAGAGTGGGACAAATCAGATTGGGAGGCGCTGCTGTCCTCTGGGGCTGCTAACAAGACTAGGGAACCAAGGTGCCCTTCTGAGTTTAAAGATTCAGGTTCAAGCTAACAGGAGAAGGAAAGCGGAGCTGTGACAACCCATCACTAAGGAACTCTGACAAGTAGATGGTGAGGGAGGGGGATAAGCATGTAGAGACCAGCCTGCAACACCCGAGAATGATATTCAAGCGCAGAAAACCATTGGATGGGCACTAGGATTCCGAGTTAGAAAAACCTTGGCGGGAGAACTGGCTCCACCATTCCTTATCCACAGCACTCACAGAGCCTCTTCTCAGTCTGGGCCCGGAGTAAAATAGCGACCCTTCACTGCCCACCTACTGTAAGCCAGGCACTGTCAAACGCTGGACAGGTTCTTATTAAAAGGTAGACATGATGTCAGTGTTGCTGTGACAGAGGGGAAAGGGATTTGGAGCAATGTCTACCTGGATATGGGAAGTGAGACCCTGAGGAACCGCTAACCTTTAGGAAGGATGGGGATTTAACAGCCAGAGAAAACCTGTCTGACCTACTTTGATGTGATTTTTCACAGGTTTGGGGCGTTGGGTGGGGCTCTTGTTGAGCCGCAGGAAATCCTTCAAGTGCTGGTATTTCCCAAAAGCTGCGACTCCCAGTCCCAGCCGTGGCTCTTTATTTAGAAAGAGAGGCGTCAGGAGTCGGTGACCTCGACGCCCCTCGGATCGGGATTGCCCACAGCGTCCGCACAGGCGGGGCGCACTGCAGCGCCGGAGGTGGCGGGCATCCTCCGGCCACCGCGCAAGGACGCTGGCGCATTCACCGGCTTCCATGTGTGCAGGAGCGCCTAGCGCGGGGAGGGACGCAGCGCTCCACGTGCGGGCCCATCGCCCCACTTCCTTTAGGCCCCGCCCCACCATGGCTGCGCCCCACCCACGACCCCACACCTCCTGTATCCGCCCTTAAGCCCCGCCCCTCATCGCTCACCCTTTACCCAAAGTTCCGCCCCTCCGGTATCCCCTTCTCACAGCTCCACCCCACCTCTCACGACCCCACCTCTCACGACCCCGCCTCCCAAGGCCCCGCGCCACTTCACAGGACTCCGCCTCTCACAGTTCCGCCCCACCCATCACGCCCCGCCTCTCACAGCTCCGCCCCACCTATCACGCCCCGCCTCTCACGGCTCCGCCCCACCTACCACGACCCCGCCCCTCAAGGCCCCGCCTCTCGCAGCTCCCCGCTCCCGTCTCCCGGAGGCGCGGGCGGTGGGGCCCCGCGCCTTTTGTGTCGGGCTTGGACCGCCGCGCGCGCTCTCCCTTCAGAGGCCGCGCGCGCACCCCCTCAGCGGGCGGAGGGGCGCACCCTCCGTCTCGGCCCTGAGGCTGAATTCGCCTTCGCCTCTCCGTCAGCGGGTCTGGGGGCCACCGCCCCCTCCTCTCCGTCCACCTTCCCCGGCGGCGCGCGCACACGCCGGCCCGGGCACGCGCCCGCCAAGATGGCAGGGGCAGGGGCCCAGCTGTCAGGCGCCGCGGCCGCAGCCCATCCCCGCAGCTAGCGGCCCGGACACCCGCCCCGAGAAGATGAACCCCCGTTGCCCCCCGCAGCCCAGCGAGACGCGGAGCCGCCGCGCCCGGGGCCGGGTCCCCCGCTAACGCCCCGCGCCCCGCGCCGCGCGCCCGGCCCCGCGCGCCCGCCCCGGCAGCGACAATGAGGTGAGCCTCGCGGACGCCTCGGCGGGAGGGGACACGGCGGGCAGCGCGGGGCGCGGGGCTGGCTTCGGGGGAGTCGTGGGGGCGTCGAGAACGGTAGGAACATCCAGGGGTGTCGAGGTGGGGGCGTGCTGGAGGGAGCGGGCGCGCCGGCCTTGCGGGGTGTCGACGCCTCAGGCAGGTGTGGCCGCGCGCCGGCCGCGCGGTGGCACATGGTGGCCGAAGCCCGGAGGGGTGCCTCGCAGCCCCCAGGAGACCGGTCCGAAGCCCCTCTGGCTTCCGTCTCTCCGGCTGTGTACCCCTGGGCCAAGCCGCCGGTGCCGGCGCTCAGAGCCGCCTTTCGGTTTACTTGTGAAGTGGTGCTTTTCTTCCTCTCCCCTGCCTCGTTCCCTTTTCCTTCCTTTCTGAACGCCCATAAAGTGCAAGACCTCGGTGGTGTGTATCAGCCAGCCAGGGGTCTGCTGGTTATGCGGTCAGGAACTAAAACATTGCCAGCAGCCCCGAATTCCCGCTCCAGCGGCAACCTGGCCCGACGTGTGGGAGATAATAACTTCCTTGCTTTTTCTGTGTGTGTGTAATTTTACCTTCTAAACACAGGTACCATATAAACTGTAGTGTCTGTAGCTTCACTTAGCCTGTTTTGTGAACTTTATTTAAATGAAATAATACAATCTGTATTCTTTTGTGTCTGGCTGTCTCACTCAAGATGTTTTTGAAATTCATTTATTCTGTTGTAGTTGTTCATTTTTATTGCCCTCCTAGAGGCCCGATGCACGAAATTAGTGCAAGGGGCTCGGCCCTCGCAGCCAAGGGGGCTTGCCCCCCCCCAGCCCCGCCTTCCCATTGGGCTGTCCGGCCTAATTAGCATATTACGCTTTTATTATTATCATCGATAGTATTGCATTGTATTAATGCACCACGATTTAGCCATTTCACTGTTGGTAGACATTTGAATTGTTTCTAACTTTTGGCTATTAATGCTGCTGTGACTACTCTTATGTGTCTCCTGGTGCATTCGTTTCTCTTGGGTATATACCTCGCTGGGGAATTTCTAGCTCACAAGATATGCATTATCTTTAACTTCCGTAGCTAATACTGGTCCAAGTTGCTAAAGTGTTTTTACGAATTTACACTCCTACCAGCAAGTGTATAAGAGTTCTTGTGCTCCACATCCTTGTTTACACTTGGTATTGTCAGCCTTAAATTTTAGCCATCCTGGTGAGTGGTTTTAAATTGCAGTTTCTTGCTGACTAATGAGGTTGGACATTTTTCATATTTATTTGGTGTCCTCTTTTATGAAGTGCCTATTCAAATGTCTTGCCCAGTTTTCTTTTGGTGTTTACATGTCTTTTTGTTCCTCATTTGTAAGAGTTCTATTTGTAGCTCAAGAAGATAGCTTCCTGCCCCATAAGTGAGACTCAGTGGTTGAGTATGGACCCATGAATCAGGAAGTCAGGGTTTGATTCCCGGTCAGAGCACGTGCTGGGGTTGCAGGCTTAATCCCCCGTGATTCTCTCTCATCATTGATGTTTCTGTCTCTCTCCCGCTCCCATTCTCTCTCTGAAATCAATAAAAATGTATTTTTTTTAAATGATAGTTTTCTATAACATCTAGAAATCGTACTGTTTTGTCTTTCAAATTAAGATCTACAGTCCACTTGGAATTGATTTTTGTGTAACTTGTGAAAATGGGTTCAAATTTTATTTCTTAGCACCACTTATTGAGCATGAAAGGTTTGGGGTTGGGCTGAGGTCACACACAACGGACTGAAGGTTTAGTATAATCAAAATGATGTTTATTCGAGGCACCTGGGTGCAGGTGGACTGACTCAAGAAAGAGCCAGCAGCCCTAGCTGGTTTGGCTTAGTGGATAGAGCGTCAGCCTGTGAACTGAAAGGTCCCAGGTTTGATTCCAGTCAAGGGCATGTACCTTGGTTGCGGGCACATCCCCAGTGGGGGGTGTGCAGGAGGCAGCTGATCGATGTTTTTCACCGATATTTCTAACTCTCTCTCTTCCTCTCTGTAAAAAATCAATAAAAAATATTTTTAAAAAAAGAGAAAAAGAGAAAGAGGGAGGGAGAGAGGAGAGGAAGGAAAGAAAGAAGGAAGGAAAGAAGGAAGGAAAAGAAGGAAGGAAAGAAGGGAAGGAAGGAAGAAAGAAAAGGAAGGAAGGAAAGAAGGAAGGAAGAAAGGAAGGAAGGAAGGAAGGAAGGAAGGAAGGAAGGAAGGAAGGAAGGAAGGAAGGAAGGAAGGAAGGAAGGAAAGAGCCAGCGGTGAATTGGGGAGGGAGCAGGCTTCTTATGCGCTCAGGAGAGCTGCAGACTGGGCTTCGGCTTGACCCAGGTATCAGGACCGTGCCCCCTTCGTAGTTTTATGGCCATGTCCTTTCTCGGTGGGCTGTGCAGAGGTGATGGTCTTGAGGAATTTCTGTAAAATAACCACTCAAGGGGAGCATGCTGTGCAAGGCTTAGGCTACCAGAACGAGCTTTCCCTTTGGCATTTGTTAGATTTTGTAAGGCTCAAGCCTTGTGTTCCCCAGTTAACCCTTTCAGAGCACTGTTTATCCAAAGGGTCATCTTTTACCCATAGCTCTGCATTGCACATTTGTCATCTTCCATTTGGGGTCATTTTCTTTCCGCCGGAACAGTGCCCTTTAGGATTTCTTCAGTGCAGGTCTGCTGGTGACAGATTCTTACCGTGCTTATTGGCAAATGTCGTTATTTGTCCCTCAGTTAAAACAAAAACAGCTTTATCGAAGTGTAACTGACATACTATGAAATTTACCCATTTAAAGTGTACAGGTCAGTGGTTTTCAGTGCCCTGGTGCTGGTGGCTCAGTTGGTTGGCTGTCATCCCCTGCACGAAAGGGTCATTGGTTTGATTCCCATTTGGGATATTAAACACTCTTTTTAAATAAATAAAGTCTACGGTTCAGTGGTGTTTGGTATTTTCACAAAATTATGCAAACATCACCACAGTCTAATTTGAGAACCTTTTTCTCCGTTTTTGAATGGTTTTTTAGTAGTTACAGAATTCCTGATTTGCCACTGTTTCCTTTTAGCACTTTAAAGATATTATCTCTGACTGGGATTGTTTCTGTTGAGAAATCACTTGTCTGTTTTAATCAAACTTTTTTAAGTGTTTTCTTTGTGTTTGGTTTTCAACAATTTTTAAAAATATATAATTAAGGTTTTTAGGGCTTCTTGTATTTGTGGCTTCATGTCTTTCATTATTTTGTGACGTCATCAGCCATTAGGACTTCACATATTGCTTCTGCCCAATTCTCTCTCGCATTTCCTTCTGGGACTACAATTACACATGTGAGAACATTTCACTTTATTTTCTGTGTCTCTTAACCTTTCTTCTATGTTTTCTATCTGTCTTTCTGTCCTTAATTCTGATCATCCCACTTACCTCTTCCTCTTCTACTATGAATAATCTGCTATTAAACCTATCACTTGAGTTTTTAATTTCAGGTACATATTTTTTATTCTTTAATTTCTACTTGTTATTCATTTTCTAGTTTCCAGTTATCTGGCAAAACACTCAATCTTGTCTTTTACTTTCTTGACTACAGGGTGTATAATTAAAGTTTGATTATGGTAGGGTGTGTGAGTCGTTTCCAGTGTCTGCTTCAGTTGGTTTTCATTCGTATAGTCTTGTCTTATGTGCCTTGTTCTGTTTTATAATTGTGTGCTGGGCATCATGTTTGCAGAATTGTTTGTGGGAATAATTAGAGGCCTAAGATGATGTTTTTCTCTTTTAGTGATAACTCACAATTGCTTTTGTCAGGCAAATGGGGCACTTAAGATCTGGAGCCACTTCAGTGCAGTCGCAGGGACTGAGGTGTTTCTAAGCGGAGCTGCAGTCCTTCTGAGAGCCAGACCATTCTGTTCAGCCTCCTGGTGTCCAATTCGTCCCAGCACCTTCACCCCCAACCCAATGCCCAGCTTTTAGCATTCACCCTCGCAGGAAAAGGAGCCCCCAAAACTGTGTTCACCTCCCGGAGCCGCTGACATGCCTTCCTCCCCGAAGCCTCCAAGCAGATATTTTTTCTATTTTCCCCTGCTTTTCTAGTTCTCTGTTCAGGTTTACTTAGTCCATGGTTCCTGGAAATAAGAAGCCCTGATGTTTGCATTTTCAGGGGCAGTTTGAGTCTATATTCAGTTCCGGAGGAGATTTCAGAAGCTGCAGAGAATAATACTATTTTTTTCTTGTGTTCTGTTGGAACTATATTAGGTTGTCTCTGTTAGTGAAAAGATCTGGAATCAAGATAATTTTAAGAGTACATTTTTAGTTCCTCTTAATATATAATTAATTGAAAATATGGTAATTTAATTCAGATTATTACTGTGAAGCAAAGGATTTTAGAAGTGGGTGCTTTCCTCTCTTGTTTCCATAGATCTATCTTTCTCCTGTCTTGATTTCCTTTATTATTTATTTGATAAAAGTCACCGTTTATCTGGTCCTCTTGAATAGAAAATTTAATTTTTTTATCAACAATAGTGGAATAGCATTCTTAGGTCCCAATCTTTTGGATCAGATTTTTTTTTAAATACATTTTTATTGATTTCAGAGAGGAAGGGAGAGAAAGAGAGAAACATCAGTGATAAGAGAAAATCATTGATCAGCTGCTCCTGCACACCTCACACTAGAGATCAAGCTGGCAAACTGAGCAGGTGCTCTGACCAGGAATCAAACCGTGACCTCCTGGTTCATAGGTCAGTGCTCAACCACTGAGCCATGCCAGCTGGGCTGGATCAGATTTTTTTAAAAAAGACATGGACATAGAAATGGAAGTTCTTAAATGTTTTTTCCAAAATGAGTCAGTCAGCTCTTTTTCCTTTAAGTCGTTGGTTTTCTACACATTTTTAAACTACTGTTGCCAGTTTAACATGATTTTCTGTTGCAAACTATTTATAGTTAAACATCTATATAAGTATATTTACATGGACCTCAAATACTTGGCTCTTTCAAACGGACCTAATGTCAAGGGAGTCTATTCATTATGTCCGTTCATCACGCCTGTTGTCAGCTCATTTGATTTGGATGCGTATAAGCAATTTGTCTCATCCATGAAAAGCACTTTCCTTTTTGTTCAATCCTGAATTTTTAAAATGAAAATGACACATCATTTTACCTAGGTAACTTCGGTTACCTAGCTGTGACCCAGTGATAAAGGTCTAGAATGCAAACTCTCCCTTCGAAGGAGTGTCTCAGAAAGGCATTGGCTGCAGAGGCATTCTAACCAGTAAGCTGAATGCTTGCGGCACTGGCCCACATTTCGGCAAAAAAGTCCTGTGGAATCAGTTACTCGGATAAAAAAGACTGTGTCTGCCCTGATTGGTGAGCTAAGGAATACCGGTCCATGTACCATAGGGTCTCAGGTTCAATTCCCAGTCCAGGGCAGGCACCTGGGTTGCAGGTTTATTCCCACCCGGTTGGGGCATCTGCAGGAGGCAACCAACCAATAAGTCTCTCTCATCAATCTTTCTCTCCCCCTCCCTCCCTCCCTCCCCCTCTTACCTAAAAGAATTCTATCAGGTGAGGATTTTTTTTAAAAAAGAAGAAGCTGTGTCTGAGGTTTTCATTATTTTCTAGTCTACTGCCTGAATTCTTTTTGTAACAGACCTTAATGTGTTTTCATATCTTCTTTCAGAAATCATTTTTGAGGGCTTACTGTCCCATGGTACTGGATTATATGGGTAAGGAGGTGGAAGGAACCAGACCTCCCTCCCCCGCAAGTATCCCCCATCCCTAAAAGAGTTACAGGCATTTACTGAGTCCCTTTCTACCAAAACAACATCAGCAAACGCCACATACACAGTGTATGAATACATCTCTGTTTATGTACTTGAGTCATTTGCTGGTACTGTCTCTTCTGTGAACATTCCCGCTATCTCCCTTTTATCTTTTAAAGATTTGATATAAAGAAGTTTGAGAATTTTATGTCACTGAATAATTTTCTCTGTAATCCCCCTCCTCCCCCCCATCATTTCCTATGTTTAGGGCGGCATTCTTCTAGAAGATTGGTTACGTATTAAGTTGTTTTTCTGTTTTATATGTAAGAATTCTTTAAAAGATATTCTCCGGCCGAAACCGGTTTGGCTCAGTGGATAGAGCGTCGACCTGTGGACTGAAGGGTCCCGGGTTCGATTCCGGTCAAGGGCATGTACCTGGGTTGGGGGCACATCCCCAGTGGGAGGTGTGCAGGAGGCAGCTGATCGATGTTTCTCTCTCATCGATGTTTCTAGCTCTTTATCCGTCTTCCTTCCTCTCTGTAAAAAAATCAATAAAATATATATATATTTTTTAAAAAGTTATTCTCCGGATAGGAATGAGATAAAAGTCAAAATTACATTTTTCTTCAAAATTGCTGACAGATACTTGATTATATCAGTAGATACCTGGCAGCAATACCAGCCATGTTTTCTAAGTTGAATGGCTGTACAAACACCTGGATCCCAAAATCCTCTTCAGGGGTGCATAGTCGCAGCTGGTAACATCTGAGTGAGGATCACCTCCGATCCTCAGAAAGCTTATCTGCCCCCATCAAGCCAGCCTTGTATATGTAAGTCATGGCCAGACTAGCATATTGGAGGTCTGGTTGTGTGCCAGGGGACTGCCTCATCTGGACCAAGGGCACTTCATCCATCTTGGAGTACCTACAGAGTGCAGTGTGATTGCAAGGTGCCGTATAAGACACGCAGGCACAAACACAGCCCTTGTTTATCGCCAGTAGCCTGCGCTAACAGCTGGTCCAAGTACATTTCTGAACTTAGTGCTGCAGAATGAGGGGGGGGGAGGAATGGGGGGGAGCATCCCTCCAGATGTCTTTAGAGTCACGTCAGGAAGGCCAGCTCTAGAGTCTATGGGACTTGTGTGTGTGCATCCTTCTGGGCTCTCTTCTGTTGTTCTGTCTACCTGTTTTATGGCAGTGTCATTACCGTATTTACCTTGTGGGTGATGGTTTTTAATTTGAGCGACTTCATCCTTTCACTTTAAAGTAATGTCATTTTTAATCTTACTGGCTTGGTTGTTTGTGTGTAGTTATGTAAAACAAAAATTTAGACCTAGTTGATAATTGTACATAAATAAGCTGCATGAGAATAAATTACGTCGGCATTGTTTCACATAAAGATTGCTTCGCTTTAAAGGGAACATGTGTACCACCCAGGTCTCAGCCTTGCAGTGCACTGTACGCCTGATGACTCCAGGTTATCGGGTGAGCGTAACGCGCTGGCAACTTAGCGAGGAGCACGCCCAGCACTCAGGGCTGACGCGGGAAGGGCTCCGGTCCCTCATCAAGGGCACAGTTTCCCCTTTCCTAGCCCAAAAGGAGATCCCCATAGAGATGATAATTTCTGGGGGCAGTTTTCTCTTACTTTTAAAAAATACTTTTTTTTCTGATTTAAACGGAATATATGTTGAATGTAGAGAATTAGAAAACACAGAAAGGTATACAGAAGGATTCGACCCTGGTCAAGTGCATGGCCAATGCTCTATCCACTGAACCAAACTGGTGAGGGCATGAGTCACCACTTTTTAAAAATCAGCAGTGATCCTGCTGGTTAGGGATAATCCCGTAAAACATGTGATTTAGTTTCTTTAATTTTTTCACGTGTACCTGTAACATTTTTACAAGCTTAATATTGTACTATGCATTTGTATTGGAAATTTTGCATTTAACATGTATGCATTTCCTTGTCATAAATATTCTTTGAAAACATTTTAAGTAGTTGGTAATAGTCTATCACATGATATACCATAATTTACTTACCAGTATCGCAGTTTTAGGATAGTTAGCTTGTGTTTAGCAATCCATCATTTAAAATACCATGATGGTCAATGTCTGTGGATATACATCTTGGCATGCTTCTCTGATTATCTTCTTAAGGTAAATTAGCAAAATGGTATTATTACTGATGCCAAAGGGTATAAACATTTTTAAAGTTATTGAGCGTTAAATTCAAACAAATTATTTTGTGAAGCCATCAGCCATTAGGACTTCAAATATTGAACAATTATTATAAGAATGTTAAATTTAAACAAAGAAGAGAGAAAGAAAGAGATAAAGTTAATGAAAGGAAGTTTAATCCTGGTCTTAACTTAGAGGTTCCCTCCAACCCCGCCCCCACCCCCCCCCACCCCCAAAGAAAAAAAAGGCAAAGGACTAGGAAAGGATTCGAAGGAAGGAAGTGGCGTGGCTCCCTGTGCTCACCAGTGGAGGGAGCCCTGTTCCTGAAGTCTCTAGCTGCTGTGTTTGAAGATGCACTGTCTTTGTCTTCAAGGCCGTGCGAAAGACAGCATTTACTCCTTGCTTGGGAGGTAATGTAGCTGTGAATGAAGTCTGTGTTTGTTATAACTGATTTAGGTCGCATTTTGTCCCCTTGTCTTCTAAGCGGGCTGGGTTTTAGAGTCAGACAGACCTGGGTTCTGCCCCAGAGCCACTCCTTAAGGCTGGCTGACATGGAGCAGATTTCTTACTGGTCACCTTCTCAAACCTAAGTCAGAAGGTGTGTGAGAGGCTCCTAAATCCAAGCTTTAGGTGGGCTGTCCATTGTCTCTAAAGATCCCCAGAGCACATGTCTTTAGGGCTCTTCGAAGAGCTGCTCCACCTTCACAGGGTTTTGTGAGGGTCAAATGAGGACACATCGAAGGTTCTTGGCTTATAGTGCTCCGTAGAGGTTAGTGATCTACCTCCCCACCCCAGTCTGCTGTGTCTGTGAGGAAGGAGAACCGGGCACGATTCTGATTTCAAATATTCTGCCCTTTTGTCGGATCACTGTATGACTTACCGATCATATGTGACCATTAGTATTTGGTTTAGAAACCACAGCTGCTATTGATGCTTCAACTTCTAAAAAAGATTCAGGGACATTCTCTCTAAGAGACACAAAATAGAACTATTGAAATAAAGACAAAACTGGAGGCATGCTACTTTGGGGTAGAGATCATTGTACCAGAGTATTTAGATTAAGAAATCGTTACTGTGTCCACCCGGTGTGGGTCAGTGGTTGAACATTGACCTATGAACCAGAAGGTCATGGCTCTATTCCCAGTCAGGGCACATGCCTGGGTTGCAGGCTCAATCCCCAGTGTGGGGTTGTGCAGGAGGCAGCGATCCATGATTCTCATCATTGATGTTTCTCTCTCTCTCTCTCTCCCCCCTCTTCCTTCCTCTCTGAAATCAATTAAAAAAATATTTTTTAAAAGAAAGTTAATGTAATTGAGTGCATTTAGCTGTGAAATTCATGGAAGCCATGGGAAAAGGAGAAACGTGAGCTGATGTGTGTGTTTCTCATTCTAGAGCAGTGATTGCGAGCCATGGTTTGCCGCTCCATTGACTAATGAGTTTGCTGACCACTGTCATATACTACCCTTTACTTCTTTGCACACAATATGCCACAATTGCCTAATCCTCACAGCTTCCAACTACACAGTAACATTTAGTCTAGTCCAGTGGTCGGCAAACTTATTAGTCAACAGAGCGGCAAGCCGCGAGCCAGCCGTGGTTTGCCAACCACTGTTCTACAGTAAAACAGACATGGCTTTGTAAAGCTCCAGAGACACCTTTTCCCGTATCTTTAGAGACACTGGACAGCTTACCTTACAAGAGCTTACACGAGCTTGGATTTGGAAGCCTCTTACACGCCTGCTCCAGTCCTCCCCCCTCATGATATATTTGCCCAGAGTCCCTTCCTTAGAGGCTCCCAGAACCCTTAAACCTTCTCTGGGGCCTGCCCTCCACTCTGGCCTCTTTGAGGAACTGTGTCTACTGCTCTGGTCTTCTCTTCTCTGTTCTCTCTCCAGGAATCCTTAACCAAGAAAAGATCTAATGGACTAATCCACGCGTTGACCAAAGTCCACCTCCTTTTCCTCTCACCTTGCTAACTTCTTAGCCTTCAAATCTCAGTTTAAAGGCCACCTCCTCGGGGAGGCATTGCGTGGCCTCTAGGCTGCCTGAGGGCCCTTCCTTGTTGTTTGTCGCTATGGCAAATCGTATTTTTTCTTCTGTAGCTGTTTTTGTAATTACACTTTCTCCTGTATTTCATAAAGGATTAGGCCGTATCGATCTCTGTTGGATCCCTAGAGCTTAGCACTGTGCCTGGCACTTGCTAGATGCTTAGTAAATATTGACACTGGCGCCATAAAATGGGCTGTAAATCATGCCATTCTTCCCACTTGGCATGGGTCCTTCCAGGTGCAACATTCCGGGCAGCCACCCCAAGCAGTTGAAGCTGGCGTCCAAGATGAAAGCCATTTCATTACCCGCTTAATGGATTAATGCCTTGCTGGGGGGACAGTGCTTTTGTCTGTGTTTCCATACCACTGCCACGAGGCATGATGTGGAGGGTGTTTTCCGTTATTTCTTTGTAAGGACATTACGTACTACTAGAGGCCCGATGCATGAAATTCATGCAAGAGTAGGCCTTCCTTCCCCCAGCTGCCGGCACCGGCTTCCCTCTGGCACCCGGGACCCAGGCTTCCCTCCAGCCCCCAGCAGGCACCTGGGACCCGGGCTTCCCTCGCAGAGAGCAGCCCTGCCCACCCGCCGCAGCCCGCTGGTCGGTCGGTCGCAGCCGCAGCAGCTTGATTCGGCCCTCGCAGCCACGACGGCTTGCCTCAGCCCTTGCAGCTCCAGCTTCGTCCAGAAGGTTGTCTTCCAGATGTCTGGAAGGACGTCCGGAAGGTCGTTCAGCTGTCTGGTCTAATTAGCATATTACACTTTTATTATTATAGATAACTCTCAGCGTCCCAGGTGTTTCTCAAACTTTACTGTGCAGAAGAATCACTGTATCTCCTTCCAAAATGCAGACCCCAGGCTCCATTGCCAGAGGTGGAGGAAGCTTTTTAAAAGCTTTTGTTCTCTTTTTATTAATAGACTTTATATTTTAGAACAATTTTAGATATACAAAAAACATGAGCAGATACTACAGTTTCCATACTCTGTCCCAAATATACAGTTTCCCCTGTGAACATCGTACATAGTAACATTTTTTATACTTAGTCGACTAATATTGATACATTATTATTAATCAAAGTCCATCCTTGACTCAAGTTTCCTCCTTTCCTTTTTTGTCCCAGGGCCCCATCTAGGACAGCACATGACATGTACTAGTAGTTGTTACACCTCCTCAGGCTCCTCTGGGCTGTGGTCCTTTTCCAGACTTTCCTTGCGTTTGGTAGCCTCAACGATTTGGAGGAGTCCTGGGTAGGCATATTGTGGGGAGCCCCTCCTTGGAATTTCTCTTGTGCCTTTCCCATGATTAGACTGGGGTGATACGTTTTAGGGAGGAAGACACAGTGGTGAAGTCCCATGCATCACATATAGAGGGAGATACTCCCGCAGGATTTATGACTATTGAGGTGTCATCGCCATAATGTCACTCATTTATCCCCCCATCATACTGTCCTCTCCCCAGGAAAGTCTCTACTCACAGCCCTCCCTCAGGAGTAGGGAGGCATGCTTCGCGCCTGAGGAATGCTTTTTAAATTTTAATAACGAAGTATTTTTCTGTGTATTAGAAACAGTTAGTGTGTTAACTCCACTAATTTTAACTGGATTCTCCAGAAAGCTGTACCCAAGATGAAGGCTCCTGGGAGAGGAGTTTTAGAAGGCATGTGACCTCTGGGAGCAGGAATGGGGAGAGGGGAGATGAGTGGAGGAGGAAGAGCCAGTACAGGTGTCCATTATGGGTTAGGACCGATATTCGGGGAGGAAGGGAGAAGCATCTCTCCATACTGCCGTCTTGTGTGACAAAGGATTGTCCTCACTACAGGCGTTCCCAGGTGGGTTCTGAGAGGGCTCGCATGGCATCCCCTGGGCAGCAGGTCAGAGCCTGGGCAAAGTGGTTCTGCAGAGGTGGCATCAAAATGATGCAGAAGGGGTTCTTGATGCATGTGATTTTGTGGATATTGTTACTAAATAGAAAGGAAGTAGATTTCTTTTTCCAATTTCTTTGATAGAGGCAGAAATAGGATATTGGGATCCAGCTTTAATTGTAAGAAATATCAATCATGCTCTGTTAACTGTAATTGTTTTGTTCTGGTTAAAGAAAGCACATTCTAACCTGGCTGGGAGTTGCACCTGGGACCTGGGAGCTCACCAGGAATTCAGCCCATTATCATGGAAAGATTAGCAAACTTGTTGCAAAAACCAGAGCCACCAGCCTTTTGAAGACCCCCCAACCCTTCCTGCCTTTGCAAATCTTTAGCCTGCATTATCTGTTAACTGCCCATTTGGCATAACCTTTAGCCTACTTCCCCACACAATCTTTGTTCTACCCAATATAAGCAGCTGGTTTATGGGGAGAGGCAGAGCAGATGTTTGTGGATGACCTGCTGCTCTCCCAAACTGCCAGCAGTATTGGAATAAACACTCAAATAGGATTCAACCCTGTCTCTGCTTAATTGGCTCAAGTAGTGACAGGCAGCATGGACCCATTGATCTTTACTCGCTGCTTCTTGCTGGAAAGTTTTCTAGGTTGAATTCACCTGTGTTTTTTCTGATACTTGCTTACGTAGTGGGGTGTTTGTTTGTTTGTTTGTTTGTTTTCCTGATCCTTGTGGAATAAAATGTATAGTTTGAGGGCTGGACCCAATTTTATCCTTTTCTATCTAATTTTTCAGTTATCCCAATACCACTTATTAAAAATTCCATTTTCGGCCCTGCCGGCGTGGCTCAGTGGTTGAGTGTTGACCTATGAACCAGGAGGTTGTGGTTCGATTCCCGATCAGGGCCCGTGTCCAGGTTGTGGGCTTGGTCCCCAGTGTGGGGTGTGCAGGAGGCAGCAGATCAAGGCTTCTCTTGCAGCATTGATGTTTCTATCTCTCTCTTCTTTCCTCTCTGAAATCAATTTTTAAAAAATATTTTAAAATTTTAAAAATTCCATTTTCGCCCTGGCTGGGTGGTTCAGTTGATTGGAGTGGCATCCCATACACCGAAGGTTGCAGGTTCGATTCTGGCCAGAGTACATACCTAGGTTGCAGGCTCGAGCCCCAGTTGCGTTGAGTATGGGAGGCAACCAATCATTCTCTCTCTCTCTCTCTCTCTCTTTCTCTTTCTCTTTTTCTCCTTTCCTCCCTCCCTCTCTAAAATTAATAAAAATATATCCTCAGGTGAGGATAATAATAATAAAATTCCATTTTCTGGGAGCACCCTTCTAGTTGCTAGATGAGATGCTGCCCAATTCATGATTCACTTCATAAAGCCAATTAGATCTTCACAGTCAATCAATTAAATTCCATTTTCTCCCAGTGTTTTGAGATGCCGTCTTTTATCATATTTAATTAATTTGACCCATTTCTGGATTTTCTATTGTGTTTCATTGGTCTGTGTTTATTCATGTGCCAACATCCTCACTTTTAATTAAAGAGGCTCTGTACTGTGTTTTAATATTCAGCAGGGCTAATACTCTTATGTTCTAGGGCAGTGGTCGGCAAACTCATTAGTCAACAGAGCCAAATAGCAACAGCACAACAATTGAAATTTCTTTTGAGAGCCAGATTTTTAAAACTTAAACTTCTTCTAACGCCACTTCTTCAAAATAGACTCGCCCAGGCCGTGGTATTTTGTGGAAGAGCCACACTCAAGGGGCCAAAGAGCCGCATGTGGCTCGCGAGCCGCAGTTTGCCGACCACAGTTCTAGTGAGTTGATTTTAAAGAAAAAGGTTAAGTAATAGCATTTGTGGTAAACACACATGGGAAAAATTGTGAATGACCGAAGTTTGGTAAGTAGTACTTTAGCCCAGAGGAGCACATCCAGAAGGGCAAGATGCAGCATCTGTGGCCCCTTGGGGGGGATCGCATTTATGACCTGATGCCTGTGGCTTTTGGATTTGAATCCCAGGAGGCATGCTTGAGACTAGAGGTGACTCACGGCAGTTTGGCCTTTCAGCATAGGATTGTTGGCACAGCAAGGTACCTCCTACCCTTAGTCACCCTTCCCCCAAATTATTAATGAAGCCACAGGATTCTTTTTTTTTTTTTTTTTGAGGTTTTTGACCTGTAAAAAAGGACTCATTTGTAAAGTCATAGGAAGTTAGATTCAGAAACTTAGAAATCCTCTAAGTCCAGTGGTTTTTAACCCTCACTGGGCATCAGAAACATTTGAAAAGCCCTCTTCCCTGCCCTCCCTCCCCCCAGTGCCAGGACCCTGGCTCAGAGAGTCCATTAATCTGGAGTGAGGTGTCTTGTCTTGTCTTTTCCAAGTGTCTAGGCTGTTAAATGTGCAGTGAGAGTTGAGGACTGCTGACCTAGTCCTGAGGCCAGAAGCAGCACTGTGGTTTCAACACCTAGCCTTGTACTGGAATGGAGGAAGTGCTCACTGTGCTGAATGATGCACGAGTTCCTCATTGCTCAGATGAGAAAACAGACAGACTCCAGAGGTCGCTTGCCTCAGGTGCACAGACAGTGGGGTAACAGGGACATGACGGTCAGGTTCCTTGTCTCACACTGGTCTTTGTTCACTCTCCTCCATCACATTTTCCTCTTCAGTTATGGGCAGAAATAGGCAAGAGCATATGCTCTCTCGACTCATGTGTTGTCCATTGTTGTGGCCTTGACCCCAGCTCCTACCCAGTGCAGCAGAAATTGGGCATGAGCTTTAGGAGGTAGTAAGATCATTGGATGAGGCTGAAACATGGGGTGGGGGGAGGGGAGCGGGCATTGCTGTGCACCTGCTGTGAGAGCTGCGGGTTTCCAGCTCTCACATTTTTTGAACGGAGTCCTGCACCCCCATTTCCGGCAGTAAAGCATGTTAGATTGTAGATCGGAATACATGATGACATCACTTTTTTATGAATGCTTCATTTCAGTGGAAGAGGATGGACAGGTGAGCCTGGCACTTGGCACCATTTCTTCCCATGAAGCTTGTCAGCTGAGAAGATGATTAGAGCTTGAGGCAGATTCGTGGGATGGGGAGGTAAAATTTGGTGTTTAGGCCCTGGCCAGTGTCGCTCCGTTGGTTGGAGCATTGCCCCATCCCCCAAAAGGTTGCAGGTTCCATTCCCAGTCAGGAGACATACCCAGGTTGTGGGTTCAGTCCCCAGTTGGGGCACATACAGGAGGCAGTGGGTCGATGTTTCTCTCTCACGTCCATGTTTCTCTCTCTAAAAATAATAAAAATAAAAAACATGTCCTTGGGTGAGTAGGAAAAATAACAACTTGGTGTTCAGAACCTGCCAGGAGGAGGAGCCCTAGTAAACACCCCAGGTTTGTCCTGAGGGCTCTGTTTAGGGACAAGGGTGAACCAGAAGTTGGGGGGCCTCTCCAGATCTGGAGCGCTGCTGTGAATCATCGGCTCTCTGACTACACTAAGGTGCCCTGGGGTTGTGTTTACCCCTGACCTACCTGCCCGTCAGAGCAAAAGAAAATCGTCTCTGGAGGAGCCGCAAGTTGTCTGTAGAGCTTTCAGATACTGCGAGTGGCACTCAGAAACGATCCGACCTCTGGGACTGTAAGACTTAGAAACCAGGAGAAAACAGACACCAGGAACGGACATAAGGAAATGACCAGACTTGGATTCTAAAAGAACTGAGAGTAGTATGTTTAAGGAAATCAATTGTGTGGAAGCTTTTCTTGTTCACCGCGGCCATCCCAGCTGAGAGGCTGACTAGACTGCAGACAAGAGTGTTTATAGTGTGTGGTGGACATGTGTGACCAAGCGTGTCTGCCATGCGTCCTCGGTGTGTTTGCACGGCTGTAAACATTTTGCTTAGTCCCCTAGTGGGTAGCTTATAGGTTGGGACAGGAGATAAATTGGAGTGATCACAGGCTTTTAGATCTTTGAGCAGGAAGGGCCCCTTTGACCTTATTTTGCTTTTGTTTTTGAGAGCAGTGTACATTGTGACTGGTTTAGGCTATGTCAGCACGTTGATATTATTTTATCACACAACAAAGGTAGTGTGAAATAGTTAATGTTAGCATAATTTCAATAAATGTGAATACGTTAAAAACTGTAAAAATTGAAATTTACTAGTCAACCTGAATTTTTTTAAAGTGTAGACTTTTGTTATAAATACATTACTTATGTATGTTTTGATGTGTTATATTTGCTTAAATGTTTACTTGCAAGATGTGTATTGAGTGCCTAGCATATGCAAGACAGTGGGGCTGGAGATAGAACTACAGACACGAGTGAGAGTTGGCCCTTAAGGAGTCCAAAGGCCAGAAGGGGCGCACAGGGCACTGAGATGGGAGAGCCAGAAAAGAGGCCTGGGCAGCACCGTTTTATTTCTTTGTTTTTACTTAGCTTGATTTGAGTTTGCAGCGGACGAGGCCAGGGGATGTCATCTGCTCCGGCCCGGTCTTCCCTGCTGCGCTTCTTTGACCTGGCTTATTCTTTCTTCAGTTGGCTTTTCAGCTCCTTGACGATAGTGGTCTTCAGAAAGGCTTGCCTCACCTAACGTAAACGTCCTCGGTTCTCGCAGTTGCTCATGGTATGGCTCTAATTAGCGACCCTTTTAAGGGTCTTCCTCTCTCTCAGCTCTGAGCCACCGAAGCCCGTTAGCAGTGAGAACATTTAAATTCTCTAACCTTTGGCTTGCACACAGAAAGACGCCGGGCCTGGCAAACAAATGAAACCCATTACAGAAAATTGAAACACGCCACACCTCGGAGCCTGTGTGCCTGTGGACAGATCAAAATCAGATGTGTCCACTGGCATAGCTTTCTTGGCAGCTGAGAGGTCTAACTGAGCCGCTTTAGGGCACTGTTTATCAACACTTCCTTTCTGGCAAGAAGGAAAATGCTCTCCTGGATTTGTGTCGCTACGCAAATGGAACTGTGAGCAACAGAGTGAACCAGGGAAAGAAACAGTCCCCAGCAGAAGAGCATCACTAGAGAGAACCAGAGCGGTACGCTGCAGAGCGCCGCGTCTACGGGTGATGAGGCAGCACCACGGTGAGCACACGGGTGCGTCGTCATTCGCCGAGTATTGCCTGAGCTCGCTCTGCTGCTTCCTGGGCTCCACGCGGAAGACACGGTTTCCTGCACGTACAGCTCAAGTTCAGCATGTGTAAAACTGAGCTCACTACCGCTGTATTTATAGGCCACTGGCTTTTCAAGGACGTGGTTTTTCAGTGGGGAAAACAGCCTTCCAGCAAGTGTTGAGACAACTGAAGATCCACCTACCAGAGAATTGAAGTTGAAGCACTACTTCACACCATGTACAGAAGTTACCTCAAAATAGATAATGAGCTTCAATATGAGAGCTAAAACTCTCAGTCTCTGACAGGGAAAATGTGAGAGTGAATCTTCATGGCCTTGGGTTAAGCACCGGTTTCCTAGAAACGACACCAAAACAATTGATAAAAGAAAAACATAAATTGGGTTCATGAACAGGTCTGAGGACAAAGTGACTAAGACCTCCCATGGATGGCTGCTGCTGAGCTGGCATTTGGTCGGTAGCTGGTTACATTTGGAACCAGAGTACTTTTTAAAAGGTGTACACTTGATAACAGGAGAGAAATGAACACTTGGATTATTTTCTAAATATCATTCTGAAACCATTCAACTCTCCCACGATACTACCTTCCCTGGGTCCCACAGAAAATGCTGAACAAAGGCAAGAGAAAAGAGAGCGAAAGCAGGCGGGCACTGAAAGAACGGAACTTCAGGAACCGCCGTATCACCTCAGGACAGGGGCTTCCGAAGGTGGCATAGCGTTCCCTAATGCAGCCGCCACCTACGAAAAATGTCAGCCGGATCTCATTTTGATCAAAGGAGAAAAACATAGCGCCTGTCTAGGGTCACACACTGCTGTCAGAGATGGAACAGGCTGGAGTCTCCTGATTTCTAAGTTGATGCTTTCCCTTCACCCCGTGGCTCTCGAGCGTGGGGTCCACGAGCAGCCTCAGCATCCCCTGAGAGATTTCTTATCTAAGATGAGAATTCTCAGCCCCTCCCCAGACTGAGGAGGAGACCTGCGGGAAATGGAGCCCAGCACTCTGTGCTTGGACAGGGTCTCCAGGGGCCTGTGATGCACGGTCAGGTTTGAGGACCACTGGCTGCTCTAAGGATACCTGTGATTCTCAAGGGGCCGGGCGGAGGGGGGGCGCGTTCTGCACCCTGCCTCCAGACATTCTGCACTGGAGACATTTTTAGCTGTTGTAGCTGGGGGTGAGAGAGTGCTCTTGGGTAGAGGCCAGGGATATTGCTAACCACCCTGCTCGCTACAGGACAGCCTGCACAGCACACACTTACCTGCCCCCGTGTCCATATGGGAGGTGCAGAAACCCCGCTCCACACCTGCTGCTGGGCGGGCAGAGGAGAGCGCAGAGTTGTCAGTGTTGCGCTCTCAGTGCCTGTCCCCTCGAGTGGAGGGTTAGTGCATCCTCTCAAGCTGTGTGCCTCCACCACCAGGGAAGGTGGGCCGGCGTCTGGGTCCCTCAGCCGCCTGTGAGCCAGAGCCCCAGCCCCGAGGCCCGTCACTCCCATTGCAAGCAACTTCATCCAATTCCCTAGTGTGGCAAACAGATAGTCTCATTTTCTAGAGTGCCATGATGTGATTAAAGGTTAGAGGTCTTTAAAAACCACTCAGAGAGCCCTGCCATTTCCAGTAATGGTGAACGCGGTATTTCAGATCAATGCTTCTAGTGAAAATGAGCGTGTGCGCGCATGCGCGCACACACACACACACACACACACACACACACACACACACACCAGAGTTATCTGCTGGGGTCGGAGCTTTTTGTAAGAAAGAATATAAACACACGCAAGACTCATGCAAATGGGAACTCTTTTGGAAACTAAGACGCAGTGCTATTTTGGATGAGAAAAAACACCACCCGTGTACATTTTAGTAGGAAATCAGAAATAGAAAAAGCCTGATTTTCAGAAATAAAATGTGAGAAAGAAAAACTAGCTTTTTGAGGGAACAAAATACATTTACATAAAGCAGGACTTCTCAAATTACAACTCTCATAGGCATATATTCATGCAATTGTTTAGCATCATCTCTGGCTCCCCTCTAACTCCTCCAGTCAGCAGATGTGTTGTGTGAAGGTTTTCCTTTTTAGTGTGTTGCAGTGAGGTTGCAGGCTGGGAACAGGTTGTGTGGACAGGATTGGTACCCAGACTCTCTGCCTTAGGTTCAAATAGGGACAACTATTCCCTTTGAGGGCAGCAGAGGTGCCTTTTGACCTGTGTGGTTTGATTTTAGAAATACACATTTATTCCTCTCCTTTACTTCCCTACCTTCAAAACAAAATACCTTCATTCCTGCCTTGCCAGTAGGTGCTAGGAATTCCCAGTGTTCATTCACTTGGTCTTTACTATCGCCTGAATGCTGTGCTCCACTCCCCCTCAAGTTGGTGTTTTGGAATCCTGACTCCCTATGTGATGATGGTGTTAGGAGGTGAGGGCCTTTGGGTGATTAGATTATGAGGGTGGAGCCCTCCTGAATGGGATTAGTGCCCTATCAAAGAGACCGGGCTAAGCTCCCAGGCCTTTCTTTCCCGGAAGTCAGGACACAGGGAGAAGTCTTCCACCTGGAAGCGGCCCTCACCGGGTCTCAGACTTTCAGCCTCCAGACTGTGAGAAATAACTTTGTGTGTAAGCTCCCAGTCTGTGGTATTTTGTTGTGCCACAGCCCAAATGGACTAACACAGGCTCCATTTCTGAAGGCTCCCATGGGACTAGTCCCCAGAAATTCCCTTCCCCACTTAGCTTCTCAAAAGACACGTAGCATGCCAAAGCCCTTGGAATTGAGTCATCTTTCAGTTCTTTAGATCACTTGATTTGTGCATCCGTTCATTCCAATTCCCAGTCTCTGTGGGAAATGCAGACTTTGAACAAGACATTCTCTGATTCACTGCATTTCCTCTTTGACTTGATATTATTGCACCTGGCAGTGTAGGTTGAGTTTATATGTGACTCTGTTGTGGGTTTGGTTTGTGACTTTCAAGCAGGGTTATATTGGAAAGAAGGGGTAATAGGGGTGGATTTGTGAAGTTAGGAAATTAGAGTTAATTGTGGTAACTGCCTCAGAATAGCCAGAGTCTGGGGGACTCTGTGAATCAGCTTCTATGAATCAGACATTCACGTTCCTTTCTCCTCCTCAAGAGACCCGTGCATGTGATCATTAGAATTCAGAGAAACTTTGAAGACTGGAAGTTCTGGAAAATAGGGCCCCCCAAATTTCAGGAAGACTAAGCAGTAATTTAGAATCAACTTCATTCATTTGAAGGATTTTCAGAAATTAAGAGGATGTAAATAAGGCAGAAGCAAAAATGGACCAGATAGGAAAGAACTTCTCATGCAGTTCACTGGGATGGATCAGAAAGTGTAAAGGTATTTTTAGGAAAAGTATCTAAAACTTGGAGAAAAAGCACAAAGATTATTGTGTGCCTTTCAGTATCATTCCAGAGCATGGTTCAGCAAGTCCATCTAAGGGATAATCTTGGAGACTTACTTTTGTCAAGTTAAATGTTAACTTGTAGAAAATTGGTAAGTTACAAATGATTTTTTTGTCCAGTGGCGATCTAAAATTGATTTCTGTTTAGTAGAAAAGATAACCTCAAAAGTTTTGGTTTAATTGCTCTAAAAACTGGTACATTAACCAGTTTTGTATCTAACTTTAAAGATTATCACAGCTTTCTTTCTGTCCACTGACTGTGTGTGTCTCTGTATTACCTTCGTTTTTGTTCGTTTGTTTTTTTAAATTTATCTTCTAAAAACTGGTACATTAACCAGTTTTGTATCTAACTTTAAAGATTATCACAGCTTTCTTTCTGTCCACTGACTATGTGTGTCTCTGTATTACCTTCGTTTTTGTTCGTTTGTTTTTTTAAATTTATCTTCTAAAAACTGGTACATTAACCAGTTTTGTATCTAACTTTAAAGATTATCACAGCTTTCTTTCTGTCCACTGACTGTGTGTGTCTCTGTATTACCTTCGTTTTTGTTCGTTTGTTTTTTTAAATTTATCTTCATTGTTGAAAGTATTACAAATGTCCTCTTTGTTGGTTGGTTGTTGTTGTTTTCTCCATTGACCCCTTCCACTCGGTACCCACCCCTCCCAGGCCTTCACCACTCTCTTGTCTGTGTCCATTGGTCCTGCACACATGCGTATTACCTTTGAACCAGCTTTGCATCCTGCTGGTTCCCACACCAATGAGTTGCATCAATCCTTGACACATACGTACTGTCTGTTTGTGTAGGAGTTACATTTTTAGCTCTTTTTAAATTACACTTTAAAAGGATGAGTGCATATTGAGGAATAAGCATCTTAGGTGGCTAGGCTGAGTAGGGTTTGAGTAATTTGCCTTTAAGGTCATCTTAGCCCTTAATACCCACAATTATAGGTTTTTACATAAATTCCCTCTTCATCACTTGGATAGTAAGTTGCATCTATGGGTCATCTAACTATATGGCCTGGGTGAATACTTAAAATTCCTGCATTATCAAAATCTCAGAGCCACACGTAGAAAAGGATCATTTCCTTTGTTGTTCATAATAGTACAATTATTTCTTTATAAAGCACCTGTAATTGACAGAACATTGGCGCACCTGCTGTTGTGGTTGGCCCTCACAGTTTCTTTGTGAGGGAGCAGGGCAGGAATGCTTACCCACACTTTTAAATGAAAAGGCTGAGACTCTAGACTCTGGCAGGTAAAGTCAGTTGCCAAAGGGCACTGGGCTGGTGAGGAGTGGCGCTGAGACTGCCCCGCTCCTTACCCTCCACGCTCCTGGACACCTCACGGCGGAACCAGGACTCAAGGGGGTCTTGATAAGAACAGTGAGTCGAAGTGGGACAACAACCGAATGCTGACGGAGTAACTGTAAGTCCTGTGCCACGGCTTCAGACACGGTGCCTGCCGATGCACTATCTGGACTCCTGTTTCAGTGTTTGGAGTGTGTGGTCTGTTCCCGACTGTTGGCAAGGCCTGAAGTGGGCCTGCGTCTCCTTGGACCTCCCTCCCCTCTCAGGGAGAGAGTGGTGTGGACTCATCGCGGGTGCCCAGGAAATCTTTCTTGATTGAATATGGGAATTTGCTTCACGTGCTTTTATCTTCTTGATTCTTCCTCTATTCCTGGTAAGATTTTCTTGGCCTGTTTCTGTGTATCTGAGTGACATTGGAGCAGCTGCATATGTCTATGTAGAAGGATAATCTGCCCTTTTATTGGATGCTTGCACCAGAAAGAGGACTGCTGGCCTAATCCAGTTTCATCTCTTTATGACATCTTCTCTCTAAGTCAACAAACTGCTGATTCATTAATTCAGCAGGTACTTATTGAGTGATTTGGCCAAACCCTGGGATAGAATGATAAAGATGAGAAAGGTCCTTACACTTCTTTGGCTGCTGGTCCTGGTGGTGGCCATAGCGTTTCTGTTTAAGTATTTTAACCTTTGTTCTGCTTTGCTAGTAATCTAAGAACCACATGAAACAACCGAGTTGTGAGGAAGACCATCTCTAAATCCTAACTACCTAAAACCCATCAGCTTCTTGCTTGTCTCCTGGTGCCACCGAGTCTAGACCCCGTCACTTCCTATGACGGCTGCAGTGGCTTCTGACTGGTCTCCCACTTCATCTTCCTTCCAACAGTGAAAATCAGGTCATGTTACTGCCCTCTCAGACTCTCCAGGGCTTTCCTGGCTGATAAAGCCCTGCTTAGCTCTGTCGTATCTCCCTCCACTCCTTGGGTGCTCTAGGCCAACCACACCACGGTAGGAGAAGGAGGGATGCCAGGCTGGTGCCCTCCCACCTTGGGCCTTTGTGCCAGCTGTCTCCTCTGCCTGCAGTGATTTTTCCCTCATGTTTGCATAACTGTCCCCTTATCATCCACACCTTAACTTAGGTATCACTACCTGAGGGGCCTTTCCCATCACCTCTTCACAGCCCCAGTCACTCTGGCACATTGCCCTGTTTTATTATCCTTTTCTCACCCATTCAGACTCTGACTGGGTTCCTTCCTTAGAGCAGATGCACTGAGAAGCTCAGGGCTTTCACTGCACCTAGAGCAGCATCTAACATGGTAGCCCTTCGAGCACTTGCCAGGTGAATGCAATGACCTGGGCAGCTATTTAGAGAGCACTTATTTGGGGAGATAGATAGACATGGACAGGAATGCAGAAATAAATAGCAGTAAACTCCTGCTTTTTTTTTTTAATATATATATTTTTATTGATTATTCACAGAGAGGAAGAGAGAGTTAGAAACATCGATGAGAAATATCGATCAGCTGCCTCCTGCACACCCCCCGCTGGGGACGTGCCCGCAACCAAGGTACATGCCCTTGACTGGAATCGAACCTGGGACCCTTGTGTCTGCAGGCCAACGCTCTATCCACTGAGCCAAACCAGTTAGGGCAAACTCCTGCTTTTGAGAAGCGGTAGACTGAAAGATGTATTGCAGTTGTGTTTGCTTTATGGTATTGGGGGTTAGCTTTCGGTTAGTAGCTTATTTAAAATTATTTTAAAGTTAAACCTCACTGTAGAAGCTCAGTTGAATTATGTAATCTGAGGGAAAGAATTAGTTCACAGTGTAGAACTCACACATTTCTTATCAATTCAAGAAGCATTTTTTTGTTTGTTTTTGTTTTTAATTCTTGGAAAAGTTAATTCAATTGGAATGAAAACACATTGAGTGAAATAAAAAGAGATATTGACCAGTCCAGTTTGTGTGGCTCAGTGGTTGAGCATCGACCCATGAACCAGGAGGTCACGGTTCGATTCCCAGTCAGGGCACATGCCTGGGTTGCGGGCTCGATCCCCAGTAGGGAGGGTGCAGGAGGCAGCTGACCAATGATTCTCTCTCATCATTGATGTTTCTCTCTCTCTCCCCTTCTCCCTTCCTCTCTCTGAAATCAATAAAAACATGTTTTTTGACCAGAGACCTACTATGTAACAGGAGTGTGCTGTGCGTGGGGGAAGGCTTAAAAAGGACTAAAAACGAAGGTCACTGGTAGTGAGGCCCCCATAATTACAAAATAGAAGAATTTGGGGATGGTGGCCCAAAATTATAATTTACTTTTCTTGAAGCTGTGTTTGCATAGCAAGCATACTGTTTTTACTTAGAGTGTTTCTGATGGAGGTCATGAAGAGCTAAACTCTTTAGGTTTCCTCCTGCCAGTCCCGTCAGCCCCTGTCCCCAGGGACTCACCTGGTTAGAGGCCAGAGACATGGAATGGACAAAGGCTACTCCTCAGCACAAGATGATATGTGAGATTAAATATGTATATGTATATTTATCTATATACATATATACACATACACACACACACACACACACACACACACACACTAGACGCCTGGTGCACAAAATTCATGTGGTGGGGGGAGGCCTCAGCCTGGCCTGCACCTTCTCCAATCCAGGACCCTCGGGGGATGTACGACTGCTGGTTTAGGCTCAATCCAGGACCGCTGGCTCCTAACCACTCTCCTGGCTGCCTGCCTGATTGCCCCTAACCACCTCTGCCTGTTGGCCTGATGCCCCTAACTGCTCCCCTGCTAACCTGATCGCCCCTAACCACCTCTGCCTGCTAGCCTGATCGCCCCCTGACTGCCCTCCCTTGCGGGCCTCATCACTCCTAACTGCCCTCTCCTGCCAGCCTGATCGCCCCTAACTGCTCCTCCGTGCTGGCCTGATCATCCTAACCACCTCTGCCTCGGCCCCTGCTTTGTCCAGAAGGATGTCTGGAAGATATCCAGTCTAATTAGCATATTACCCTTTCATTAGTATAGATGTGTGTGTGTGCGTATATATACACTAGGGGCCCAGTGCATGAATTCATGCACCTTAAAAGGAACTGTAGGCCACAAGGCTACAGTAGGCATAGGGGCGGGTCTCGGCCCATCTGCTGCAGCCCCCAGTCCCCTATCTGCCAGCAGCCCCACTCCCGCCACCTCCTCTCCCATGCACTGACAGCACCGGCCCTGCTCGCACGTACTGATGGTGCAGAGCGATTGAGGCCCACGCCAGCAGTAGGTGCAAGCGGGCCAGTGCTGTCAGCAGGTGTGAGCAGCAGTTGCTGCCCTGATCACCCCTTAGGAGCAGGGGGAGGGGGAGGAGCCTCAGGGGCGATCAAGGCCGGCAGCCTCCGCTCACACCCACTGATGGTGCTGAGTGATTGGGACCAGTGCCAAGCACCGGCAGCGGGTGCAAGCGGTGGCTCCGACGCCGGCAGCAGGTGGGAGCACTGGGCAGTACCACACTGTGCGGGACTGAACCAGGTGGGACCACGGTGCACAGGAGCAAAGAATTTTCAGTAACCACCAGAGGCTCGCCCCAATGACAGCAACCGGCACCCCGCCTTGGTCTGGCGCCCCTGCTCACCTGCTCCACCATCCTGCTGTGGCCAACGCCTGCCAGGTTCCGCACACGCCCCCTGGTGGTCAGCGCACGTCATAGCGACTGGTTGTTCAGTTCTGGTTGTTCCGCTATTTGGTCTATTTGCATATTAGCCTTTTATTATATAGGATATTGACTACCTAGGAATTCGGGAGCTTTAGAGATCACCATTGGCTGGTTTTGGTCAGAGGCGGGACTGCATGGGGCTTTGAAATGTATGTGATATTAGCTACCATCGGTGGTGGTTCCATATACCGGGTTCGTCTGTGGAGCACCCCCACACACTGAAGCTTACACGGGTAAGACTGTGTCCAAGGCTGCCCAGGGGGACAGTAGACTGGACACAGAAGCACACTTCCCATGATCACTGTGGGGAGAAGGTGGGACTAGAGCAGCTGCCTGTGGTCCCAGGCACTAAGTGGCAGACCTGGGGCTTCCAACAGGTTAGTGCATGACTCTGACTCTCCTGTGTTCCTGTTACATCATGATTCTGCCAAGGAAAGTGTCTCAGGCGAAGACTTGTCGGGAACATCGTGGAAGGCATTCTGGATTAGCTTAGTTGCTGATTGCTATATGGTTTGAGGGACCGCAGGATTCCCCCAAATTTCTTACTAATCAGTCTGCCCCAGTTGGCTGTTATTACTTCATTTCTTTGAGGCAAGTTCTGGACTCTCACTTCTCTTCAGATAGGGATAACATAAGGAGAGGGGTGTGTTCATCCCAGGGCACCTAATGTGAGGACGAGGTCCCTTTCTCCCTGGTGGAAAGCTGGGGCAAAAGGAGGTTCATTCAGCAAACCTTTATTGAGTTAACTCCTCTCACCCCCTGTCCTCAGGGAGAGCAGCTGTCCTTGGGATGCTCAGGCTCCTGGGGACGGACAGCTGAGGGAACCGTGTGGGCGCATGGAAGGGTGCAGGTCACAGAGGGAGCAAGGAATCATTTAGGCAGTTGGCCCCTGGACTGAAGAAAGGAGGTCCTGGCATATTTTGGGAACTAGGAATATCTTGCTGGATTTGGGGATTATTAAGCGTTTTAATGGAAAAAAGGAATTGGAGAAATAAGATTCTCTGTGCTGGGCTGAGGGGTTTTCCGTAACACTATGGGCACCGAGGGACTAATGCAGGGTTCTAATAAGGGGCCTGAGAATCAGAGTTAGAAACACTGCTCTGGCAGAATCTGTGAGAAGGAATGGAGAGAGGAAGGCCAGTTATAATGCAGCAGACCAGGTGAGAGATGCTGAAGGTAGGGGGCTCCGGCGGTGGGCAGGGAGCGGGCAAAGGGACAGGTTCAAGGAAACTTTCATGATGTAGAATCTGAATTAGGGACCGATTATCTTTGTGGTGTGAGGGAGAGAAAAAAAGTCAAGAGCAACTCACGGTTTCGTTGGAGGTCTGTCCGCCTTGTTTTATAAAGGTTTGCAGCCCCGATGCTGAAGGTTCTTCTGAACAGCAGGTTTCAGAGTACAGCCTCAGCTCGTTTGCCGGATTTTACCAACTTGGGCTTTACAAACTGGAAAACATTGCTCTTTTTTTTTTTTTGGCTGACATCTCGTTTTCCTTTTTTACTGCTTTTAACTTCCAAAATGATTACACTAATTTTTTGTACTTCAAGGAATTGGTAAGAGCCTGTTACATATTAAATACTCAATAAATGAATAATCAAAGAAATGAGATCACAATCGACTGCAAGGTCATATTGTTCATGGGACAGTGGTGGGCATACAGCATGCCTTTCTGATTCCACAGCAGTGTATGCATCTGTGATAAAGCAGTGTTGAGTAGTGGACAGGTATAATATGGGATTCTGCAGAATTGTCAGTGAAATGGAGGCAGGTAGCACTGTCCACTCTCTTCACTGACCACAATGGTCACACCTGGTCATTTCCGCAGCAGCAGGCACAGGAAGATGAGGTCATCAGGCAGGTCACAGTGGCACAGGTTGTATTCTCATACCTTTAAGCTTTTACCTCCCGGCGAAATCCTGGTCTAGAGGTGGGATGTGATCTGTGGTTTACCCAGGACCCGGTTTCCACTTTTTTCTCTGGACTAATCCGCCTCCCAGCCTGGAGCCTGAGCACACACTGCATTAATCAGACTTGCTGTAATGATCACATGGTTTTCTCGCTGCCTCCCCTGTTAGCTGCCGCTTGTCAGCAGCTGGCGGAGCTGGAGGCTGCAGGCTCCTGTCTGCAGAAAGCCTTTTACTTCGGAATATTGGGGGGGTGTGGAAGCCCCGCCTCTTTTTTTCTGCACTTTGCACCATATGACTGACTAAATGGTTGTCCTCCAACCCAAAAAGGCTGCCAGACAATCTAAGGAAATTGTCTCTGTCTAGGTCATGTTCGCATTTGAAGAATTCAGGTATGTTCTGGTTTCGTACATCTGTCTGCCGCTGGGTTTTTGTTCTCCCTGGGTTTTTGCTGTGTAATGACAGCGTAGGTTCTGGCTGGTTCTCACACACAAAAAGGGCTCTCCTCTGCATTTGGTGGGGTCTCTCCAGGCACGGGGGTCGGAGGTGCATGGTGGTGCTGGTCAGGGTGTTTGCTGCATGCACAGATGCAGCGTGGGTAATTGTTTGCTGGTGTGTAAATTTGCCGAGGACCCCACCTTGTGCCTCATTTGAGCTGCTGTTGCAGGTGTACAGTTAAGAATACAGAATAGCAACTGTTTATCCAGAATGAGTCTGTTGCTATCTTTTGTTTTTCTTCCTTTGTCAAACTCATGGAGCCGACTGCTCTCTTTAAAAAATGCTAGTGGTAGCAGTGAAGGTGAAAAATTCTGCAAGTGTGTCTGCTTAGTTGAGATTTGATTTTGGCTCTGATTTTCCTCATCGTCGATAGTAATCTCATGGCTGGGCGGTTTTCTGGGAAGTGCCTTGATAATGTCCTGTTAACAGGAGCCTTCTTTGCTTTTGTAAGCTTTTCAGCTGCTGTAATTATTAATGCTGCAAATTGGAGCCTTTTGTGAATCTTCCTCCCTCTCTTTCCTCCATCTCTTCTCCGGGAAGCTGTGTCTGGGGGTGAATGTGGGAAGGGATGTTCCAATAGAGATAGTTTCTAAGAAATGAAAATAAAGGAGGTGGAATGGGAGGGCCATCAGTCATTCCTGCATGTTTCCATGTGGAACATATGGAGGAGAGCATATATGTGTCTGCTTCTGACCTCGGACAGCTTCTCGTTTCTCACATGGGATTTCTGTGTATCTTAGAACTGAGCATAAATGCCATGTTGGTGGGCAAAGATTGTGTGGGAACCTCAGTTCTGTCTCTGTTAGGCCCTTTTTGTTCCCTCCAAATGTTGCTGCAACAAACATTAAAATGATAATAGAGCAACCACTTTTCATTATTTGCAAGAGGTAACTAGAGACCTTTTAATCAAAATCAAGGGAGTAGCTGAGAGAATCATCAGATAGACGTGCACACAGGTCCCCCGCCCTTCCTGTAAGCTTGGGGCTTTGGATCCAGGAAGTTATCCTTTGTTTAAGAGTGTGCCCCTGCATTATTCCTGATGGATCGGGCTTGTGAGAGGGATATTCCTTCCATGTGGCAACATGCTGTGGTGACATGGGGCCTGTGCCCTTACATAGGGACCAGGCTTATTGTTTTATAATAGCTCCATTAACAACTAATAAGAATTTATTTAATGCTGGACAGGTTACAGTAGATTTGTCCTTTAAAAATGGAACAGGAGCCCTGGCCGGTGAGACTCAATTGCTTGAGTGTTGTCCCATGCACCAAAGGGTCACCAGTTAGATTCCTGGTCACAGCACATGTCTGGGTTGCAGATTCGAACCTGGGTCAAGGTGCATGCAGGAGGTGGCAGATCGATGTTTCTCTCTCACATTGATGTTTTTCTCTTTCTCTTAAATAAATCAATAAAAACACTTTTTTTTTAAAAAAAGAATGAAACAGGAGTTCTGGGTTCTAATCCCAGTTTCAAAATTAGCCTCTCTGATCCTTGTGAGAGTTTCAGAAGAGTTCTGTGAATTGTAGAAAGTAGTAAGGCTGTCAAGTTCATATTTGATTGTTAGCATTTATTCTAGATGGAGTAAGCCTTAGCTTGAACAGAGCTCGGAGCCCTTCCCACATTTCCTGAAGGGAGAGGTGTATCAAAAAAGCCATTCCCGTTGTGGAGGGCTCCTAGCCCAAGAGCTGGGTCTGAAGAGGTGAAAAGGGTCAGAATGAAAGGTCACCACACTGCTGACCCGAGAAAGTGGGGCCCTCTGTGGAAAGTACCATAAGCCAGAAAAGAAGTCTCTTACCCCTGTTTCAGGCTCCTGCCTGCGCTGGCCCTGAGCACTTGGCATTTTGGGTGTGATTGCATTTTGTGACCGCCGCACAGTACCAGACAAATGGCTGGCTTTTTTAGTGACCGGGTCCGCGTGTGTGGGACCGGGTGAACACAGTGGGGCAGCACAGGCACTGCAGAGAGCTTAGCTTTGGGTGTGATTGCGTTTTGTGATCGCCGCACAGTACCAGACAAATGGCTGGCTTTTTTAGTGACCGGGTCCGCGTGTGTGGGACCGGGTGAACACAGTGGGGCAGCACAGGCACTGCAGAGGAGGTTAGCTTTGGGTGTGATTGCGTTTTGTGATCGCCGCACAGTACCAGACAAATGGCTGGCTTTTTTAGTGACTGGGTCTGCGTGTGTGGGGCCGGGTGAACACAGTGGGGCAGCACAGGCACTGCAGAGGAGCTTAGCGTTTCAACGGAGGCCAAGGTGGGTCTCAAGCTGTACCAGGCAGAAGAGTCACCTGGAGGGCTCTGGAAACTCATTGCTGAGCCCCTCGGTTGGGGCTGAAAACCTGCATGTCTCACAAGTTCCCAGGGGAGTCCGATGCTGTAGGTCTTGGAACCAGAGACCCATTGGCTTGGGACAGGGGTCGGCAAACTCATTAGTCAACAGAGCGGCCAACCGCGGCTCGCGCACCAGTGACCTCTTTGCCCATCACCATGGCACTTATGCTCAGTTCTTAGATACACAGAAATCCCATGTGAGAAAGGAGAAGCTGTCGGAGGTCACTGGCTTGGGAGAAGCAGGCAGAGTGTGTTTGAGATGGGAAGGGTGAGGCAAAGGCAGAGTGGAGGTAGAGGAAGGAAAGAAATCAGGAGCCAGAGCAGCATACAGGCAGGTGGACCCGAGCCGTACGCTCGTAGGAGGTTAACTGGCCACGTGGGTCGCAGCCCTCCTCCTCCTGGGAGGCCTCAGAGCAGTGGAGAGCATACCGATGTGAAGATGTCAGGATTATCATCGTGGCTCTAAGCCTGGTTCTGCCATGTACTGTCTTTGGATCTTTCTTTGTCTCCATTTTCTCATCTGGAAAATGGGGAGAGCAGTTCTCGACAAGCCAGTCTATGATGCTGTCAGCATTAAATGGGAACGTAAACTTGCTTGAAAAGTCACAGCACTCTTTGTACATGAACCTAAGGGAGGAAAGGGCGCCGTGAGTGACTCCGTCCTCTTATCCACACACATTTACAGGCCTCCATACACCCCAACTCAAGAGCACAGGCCCACACTCATTGTTTAAAAGGAGGTCAGATTTTGACATGGACACGTGTACATGCTGACTCCCTATTGGACTAGGAGTCTTGAGAACTTTTGTGAATCGTGGGTATTTTGTTGTTTTTTAGAGAGAGTGGAGGGGGGGGAGAGAGAGAGAAACATTGATGTGAGAGAGACACATCGATTGGCTGCCTCCCGCATGCGCCCCCACCAGGGCCGGGGATCAAGCCTGCAACCAAGGTACATGTCCTTGACTAGAATCTAACCCGGGACCCTTGGTGCATGGGCCGACGCTCTAACCACGGAGACAAACCAGCCAGGGCAGTGTGAATCCATGTGCTCTGGGTCCTGCATGCCTAAAGCTGCTTGACACACAGTAAGGCCTTAATAAGCACTTGACTGTTGGTCTCACAAGGATTTACCAAGGAAGGAAGAGCAAGCGAGCTCTCCGGCTAGCTCGGTGCAGGCCTCATGGTGCCGTGGTGCCGGCTGGTGTGCTCACTTAGAAGAGCATGTTGAAGGCTGACCACTGACCTCCAGAGAAAGATGTGACATGTCTGCAGCACATCCCAGTTGCTGGAGCACCAGAGAGCTCCGGCCGTATCGCCCGAGGACTCGGCAGTGGCCTCACTCTACCACCTGCTTCCGGTTGTAATGGTTCGCTGGGACCTGGGGCCCACGCCTGGAGAGCTGGAGAACCCTGAGAGCGTGAGAGGTCCGGCCAGCATTTTCCAGCGGTCGGGGTTCTGGCCTCCCATTGACTACACTCTGCATCGTTCTAACACCAGGCGAGCTGTCCCAGCCGGCTGTTGTGATAGACACACTTTTCTTGAGGTTTTGCCTTTTTAAAGAAACTTCCTAGACAAGAAGTGTACTGAGCCAACATTTACCTGTTACTCCCCACCGCAGAGACCGTCACCTGAGCACACTGGAGACAGCTTTGTGGAATACTGGAGTTTTCCTCCCACCCCGAGACCCAGAGCCATGACCGAATGTCCTTCCCATCACCAGAACGTAGAGTTTTCAGTGTGATTTTGGCTCCATAACCCTCAAGTGAGAATGGAACCAAAATCAGAAACCACTGTTTCTCAAAGTTCCTGATACTTACTCCTACTTGCTTCCAGAGGAATGAGATATACCAACTCCAGATCTCAAATCCACAGGTGGAATGAGTCAGTCACATGAAAATGGGAAGTTCGACTTTTGAGTCTGTTTTAATTTTTAAATGTTCTGGACCAGTTAATGTTCAAACTCCAACTAGCTTTATCTTTATTCATGCAAATTGATATGTGGATTTGGGGAAAGATGTACATTTTCTTGCCCTCCCACTGGAATATTGAAACGAGTTAAAATAAGTGGTTTCAGGGAACACCTGAACTTCGAAAGCAAGGAGAGCCCACCCTCCCGTTCCCCAGGGTCCTGCAACCCTTGAAGAAACAGATGTTTCTGTCCAGTGACATTCCACTGCGGTGTGGAAACACATCTCAGATCAATGGGAGATGGAAGCTGGGCTGGGCAGGATGGGGAAGGTGCACAACTTGATTGTTGAGTACCTACTATGTGCCAGGCACTGCTAGGCGCTTTTCCCCTGGTTACTTTAACCACATCATGTCTTATAAATGAAAACGGAGGCTCAGGGACACAGACAGCCCCCAAATGGTACTTTTACCCAGACCCATCCCAGGAGCACCTGGTTGGAGGAAGTGGGCAGCGGGTGGAGAGCTGAAGGAGAAAAACAGAGCAGGTGCGGGGGGAAGGACAGACACATCTCATGGACTTGGCAGTTCCGCCTGTTTGTCTGACAAGCCACAAGCAAAACGTTATTTTGGGAAACAAATAATTTAGCTCTTGGGATGGCAAAGTGGATATATTTTTAAATACCAGTCTATCCTCTGTTATTAAATATGTTACAGTTATTGTTGAGTTTTATTCAAAGAGAGGCAGTGCTGGGAATTGGAGCCCAAAGAATTGAATACACTTCATACAGTGTAAACTTAAACGCTGTGACCGTGGTGAGCCACTTTATTTCTCCAGGCCACAGTTTCTGCACTTACAGGAAAAGGCTACTTTGAGGATAATATGTAAGACAGAAGTGTATAAATTATAAAGTTTTGCTATAATGCTTGTACTTATAGTTTGGAATTAGTGGAAGCTTAATCAGTTAATATTTAACCAGTTCGGGCTCATTCCCATTCCTTACACTTTTTGCACAGCACAGTAGTCATCTCATGTTAAAAAACAACGAATCAAAAGAAAACTAAGGCCAAGACGTGGGAACAACCAAAGTGTCCTACGATAAAGGACTGGATAAAGAAGATGGGGTACATCTACAGTGGATTCAGCTATAAGAAAGGGCGAGACCGCGCCGTTTGCAGCCCATGGATGGACCGTGAGAACATTATGCTGAGTGAAAGAAGTCAGAAAAAGCTAAGAACCGTATGCGTTCACTCCTATGTGGGATATAAAACTGAAACTCATGGACACAAACAGCAGAGTGGTAGTTGCCAGAGGGAAGGGGTGGGGGGAGAAAGGGGTCCTAATATATGGTGAAGGGAGAAGCTTTGACTTTGGGTGGTGGGCACACGGTGCAATATACAGACCTTGTAGCATAGAAACCCACACCTGACACCTGTATGTTCATGTCGACCAGTGGCACCCCCAATAAAATTTAAGGAAGGAAGGAAGGGAGGGGAGGGGAGACTTTAACAGGACTCAGCGAGGAATGAGTCCAGAACAGGATACCAGCCTGGGTCAGCACGCTGCTTGTCGCTACTTAGGATAGTTGCAAAGGTCGCACCCGCTGTGTAGATTCTGGAAATTTTGTCTGTCTTTTTAGAGGTGGGGAGGGCCTTTTTGCTGATAGCACAACATTCATTCAAAAAACACTTCCTGGACGTCTACTAACTATAAGCCGTAGTAAAAGGTGCAAATATGTGTGATCCTTAGCCCCGCCTTCAGGAATTTGCTGTCCTCAACCAGCACCAAAAGCATGGGGTGGGGCAGCCAAGGCACAGGCACGCAGGTGAGGTGGGCTCGCAGATCCCATTGGCGGTGCTGTGGTCCTGTGGTATTGAGGGGTACGGGGACTTTCAGGAAGATCTGAGTCTTGGGGAAGCGTAGGACTTGGGTGGATGAAAATAAAGGGAAGGGCTGGCTGTTGGGAGCAGTGTAGGGGCTGAGTCAGAAGAGTGGGCTGATAAAGCCCAAGGAGGGGCAACTTCCCTCCTTCTCCTCAAGGTGACCCATGTCTCATTTGCCTTTTCCTCATGATCGGTGACTTTCTCTGCCCCGAAGTTCACTACCTTGCAGAGGTAAGCACTTCACCTTCAGGGACCACGTGGTCGGGGACACACTGCTCGGTGCTCTGCAACGCTGGCACCTTTGGTTTTCCACTGGCCTTGTTACCTGAGCAGCTTGGTTAAGCTCGTTGTGCTTCAGTTTGCCGCTCTGTAAAATGGGGGTATTACCTGCCTCCCAGAGTTGCTGCGTTGATTAAATGAGATTACCTGCTAAAGCATCTAGCAAGGTACCTGGCACTTAGTAGATACTCAATAAATTAATTCCTTTAATTTTCCTCAAGCAGCAAAGCACTTAATTAGCCTAATGAAATCCTGTTCTAATCTAATCCTGATTAGAAATTGCACAGGAGCCAGGAGAGAGGCCTGACACTCAGGTGGGCGCCCTGGACTCCCGTCTTCCTAGGTGCTCAGACGCAGAACGCCGGAACGCAGTCCTTGGATGACAGTCCTGCTTGTTGAAATTTTGTGACACAGTGAACCAACTGTGATGTGACTAATCGGCTGAGAGCTTGGATTGGGGCTTGGTTGACACGCAGATACACGGGCCTGAGAGATTAATTAAGTTCCTCGCAGTTGACAGACTGGGACTTCAGTGCTTTCCGTCTAATGACGATGACACAGCCAGAGCCCACCACCAAGTGCCGACATTTCCCCGGGGCCGGCATAGCAGTGCATGCCTTGGCCTCACCGCCCTTTGTTTCCAGAGCCTGGCACCAGGTATACATGTCTGTTGAACTGTGTGGACTGCATTGACAGTTTGATGTGTGAGGTCTGTTCCACTGAGGGGGAGGGGGGCGAAGTGAATCACAAGTGAGAGCTCGGTGGTGAGCACCCTTCCCTGCAGAAGCCGCTGTTGTAGAAAGGATGGGTAATTTCAGGAGGTTCTGTCGGACTTCAGGGGAAGCCACTGAAGAGCTTCAGCTTGGGGACCCTATAGAATCCCTTTTCCCGGAGAGGATGCTCTCCCAGTCAGGTGGACCGGAGCACTTCCAAAGCCAGAGACAGAAGACTCCACCTTCGTTACTCTCCACCTTGTTGAAGACTGAGGGAAGTAGAGGTCCTAGGGTGGAGGGAGGTGGACACACGTGCTACAGTTGACACAATCATTGTCCTGGTCTTGGTAGGGACCCTCGTGATAACCAGATCCCAGGAGTGAATGAAGTGCGAACCAGCTCATCCTGCCCTGGGTGAAAACTTAAACACAGCTTGTTTCAGAGCAGGGTGGCAAAGGGAGGACCGTCTCCCAGTCCCTTACCGGGTGGCAGTGCAAAGCCCTGTCCCTGCCAGCAAAGCCCTCCCTGGCCTGACTGTGCGCTCTCTGGGACCTCGGCCGCAGGAGCCTTCCCTCCGCTCCACATTGATTTAGTCAGGCATCTGCGCACGACCTGTGTGTTCTCCCCATGAAACCCTTCGGAACCCAGCACTGTGCACACTTCCTTAGGAAGCCTCTTCCCACTCCAGCCCACATGCATGTCTCTTTTTTCCTGAACTTCCATACAACACGGACGTATAGAAAACAATCTAGCGCTTAATTTTTCTGTCGTATTTTCCTGACTTGATTGAGGGTTACCTGAAGGCAGAAAGAAGGTTTGATACTTTTGTCATTCCACCTGTCACACTTGAACAGGGCCGGATGCATCGTGGCTTCCCGGCACTTCTGATTTATTCATTTTTATGAACTTTGTTCAAACCTCCTGCCACACGCCATTGTTATAGGCCCTAGAAGGGGAAATGGCGGGAACCAAGGCAGCTGCTGCCTCTTGGGTGTCTGTTCATTTCAGCACATGAGGCACGCCTGGGATTTTGAGGGAAAATGAGTCCGCTGAGCAGTTGGCATGGGCAGAACTGGTCCAGGCAGCAGGTCAGCAGGCCACATGGGAGGTTTCAGAGTTTAGGGATTTACAAAAGGGTCTGAGCTAGCACCAAATACGAAGTTTACCAAGTCCTTACGTATTAAAATGTAAACTTTCTGGTTCTTCTAGATTCAAATACAAACAAGACACGTTGCAAGTGTAGGCACATGTTCTAGGACCTGTTATTACCTCCAATTTCCACATCAGTCTGTGGGCTCGGTACTGTTCCTACCGTTTCACCTGACAGGCACGTGCCTGAGAAGGTTCTGGGAATAGGTCACTCCCCAAGTGACACGGTCTGCTTCATTGGCAGAGCTGGGAATTGGACCTGTCTTCGAACTGAAAAGTCCATGCTTGCCTTTGCCACTCCATAGCTGCCTCTGACCCTGATTTTGTTGTTCCCATAAGACTCCTAGGAGGTAGCTGCTGTTACTGTCATATCTGTTTCACAGATTAAAAAAAAAAAAAAAAAGCAAGGTGTGCGCTGGCTTAGTAACCTCTCCAGCATCACACAGAGCCGGCATTTGAACCCAATTCCACCCGACTCTGGGGCCTGTGCTTTGGATGACTTAGTCACGCGAGAGGCTGCATGGGGAGTGGAAGGGCTGTAGTCAGTTGTTTGAGAAACACTGTGCACCCCACTCTCCTGGGCAAGGTCAGTGTGGGAGCATGAGAAATCTCGCAGAAGTAGAGGACAGAGGGTAGGAATTTTGCCCCTGTACTTCCCACATCTGTTTGATGAAGGAACTTTTACTGCTTAACACTTAATTTTTAGTTACACTCAGGAAAATACTGCTGCAGTTGAAATGTAGTCTGACTGTGAGAAGTAGAAATGGGGAAGAAGAGAATCTTGGGGCAAAATACATAATGGAAGAAGATAAGAGTGTGAGATTCGAAATGTCATTGGAGGCTAAGTTCAGACTCCTGCTCTTATCGGCTGTGTAATTTGGTGCAAATTGTTTATTCTTTTTGGGTTTCACTTGCCTAATATGTAAAATTGGTTCATTGTGGGGGAAAGTGTGATTATATATGCAAAAATGCTTTGTAAGCAGTACAACTGAAAGTTGTTTTTTATTTTATTTTTCCCATTACCATTTATCCTCTCTATGCCCCCTTCCATCTCCCCCTCTCTCTTCCCCCCTGAAAGTTTTTTTTGAGTTGTTCATGTCTGTCCCAGTACCTAGCACAGCACCTTCTAGCTGTTTGAAGGGCAGTTAATGGTTGTTGGAAGAATGAGTGATCTCTGGGTTCTGTAATTGGTCTGTTGCAACTGAAAATATTTTTCTCTCGGTTTTATTAAGATACTAGGAGCCCAGCATGTGAAATCATGCGGCCCCGCCCTGCCTTGACACCCGAACCTCTCCACACAGAGCTCCAGCACACCTGGCCCAGCCCCCGACCTCTCTGGCCTTCTCTGGCCGCTTAAAGCCCCACCTCAGCCCCTCATTTCACCTTGAGCTGGTCCCACCTTCTCCGGGCACCTCAGCTTCCACCCCATCTCTGGAGCAACGCGGTAGCTCCACCCCGTCATGGCTTGGGAGGAGAGCGTGGAAGCCTCCCGCCTGCTGCGCTGTGCTCCTCCCTCGCAGGTGGGTGGTTGGGGTGCTCTGAGTACGAGCAGTGGGTGGCAAAGGACTGGTGAGGGGGTCGCTATGGGCTCTCACCCCCGCCCTCCCCACCACAGGACGGCCCCACCTCCTCCAGGCGCCTCCCCACTTCTACCCTGTCTCTGGAGCAACGCCCTGCCGCACATGCACAGGCGGCCTCCTGCAATCGGTTGTGACGTTACGGAGTAACGGACAATTTGAATATTCCCCTATTATTATATAGGCTAATTGCCAGTGAGTTTTTTAAAAAATATCTTTTTATTGATTTCAGAGAGGGAGAGATAGAAACATCAATGATGACTGAGAATCATTGATCATTTGGCTCCTGCACACCCCCTACTGAGGATCGAGCCCACAAACCAGCATGTCCCCTGACCAAGAATCGAACCGTGACCTCCTGGTTCATAAGTCAGTGCTAAACCACTGAGCTACACAGGCCGGACTTGATATCATTACTCTTGATGTGTCCATGATAAATCGGACTCTTCCTCAGCACTGCCAGGAGGAGAAACTGCTGTGATTTCCCACACCCGTGCAGTTCTCACTGATGGAAAGAGCTGAGATGTGCGAGGACAGCTTACCCGCCTTGGATCAGTCTTTCGTGAGCACCTGGGCAGTGAATGAGTTTGAGTCATTCCAATAAGTAAAACGTGCAAAGATTGAGAACTTTTTAAAAAGAGAGAGGCAGGTAATCTTTTAGCATGCCTATCTGTTTCCTGTTCTAGCATTGTTATTCCTAGAAAGATATTGTTTGCCCAGCAGCCAGTTTAGGGAGGAGGGATAAGAAGGGGAGAACCAGCAGTCCATTCCACAGTGATCTGACCTGGCTCAACCCCACACCCCCTTTTTGGGGGTGACACATGACTCAATCCCTTGGCTGTGGTGATTGGTTTAAGGCAGTGGTCGGCAAACCGCGGCTCGCGAGCCACATGCAGCTCTTTGGCCCCTTGAGTGTGGCTCTTCCACGAAATACCACGGCCTGGGCGAGTCTGTTTTGAAGAAGTGGCGTTAGAAGAAGTTTAAGTTTAAAAAATGTGGCTCTCCAAAGAAATTTCAATTGTTGTACTGTTGATATTTGGCTCTGTTGACTAATGAGTTTGCCAACCACTGATTTAAGGCAAGCATGTCAAACTCGCAGCCCGCTGGCACAAGTTTGACATGCGTGGTTTAAGGGAAGAGTCTTGGGCTAGATCTGTGAGGAAAGATGCCGCTTTTTCTGGGATCAAGAGCTGTGTGGGATGATGAAAGCCTCAAGTCATTGGTGGTAGCCTTCTGGTACCAAAGCCTGCAGATGGGATAGAGTTCAGTGATGGACAAAGAACCGACTTCTCATGGCATCACTGAGCCTGGGCTTCAGGCATTCGGCCCTGCCCTGAAGGTAGTTGCTTTTGCACTGTATGAAATAACAAATTCCACTTTTTTCCCATCACAATCTGTCACTTACAACCTAAAGAATTCCAAATAATAAAAACTGCGCAGGATAAAGAAAAAGCAGACTTATCACTTGTACCATTTTTTCCTCCAATGGAGGTGACCACACTTGTCGCCGTCAGAATCGTCAGACCACGTTGCAGTGTTGTGTCTCATCCAGGTGTTTAACAGAGCACTGTGGCCTGGGATACTGGTTTGGACTCAGTTGTGTCCCCCACGTTCATAGATGGAAGACCTAACCACCAATGTGACCATATTTGGAGATAAGGCTTAAGAGATAATGAAGATTAAATGAGGTGAGGAGGGTGGGGGCCCTGAGCAGAGCCAGTGTCCTTATAAGAAGAGGAAGACACCAGAGAAAAGGCCATGTGAGGACACAGCAAAAAGGTGGACCTGTAAGCCAAGGTGAGAGGCCTCAGGAGAAACCAAGCTACTGATGCCTTGACCCTAGCTTTCCAGCCGCCAGAACTGTGAGAAAGTACATTTCTGTTGCTAAGCCACCCAGCCTGGTATTTTGTTATGGCAGCCCGAGCTGACAAATGCAGGCACATTTAAAAGAGAGAGAGGAGGTGGTGAGGGGACTTGAGACCTTATCTGTGGGACAATCTATGGAGGGCTTGCTGTGTGCTTTTAGAAGAAAAGGCAGGCCCAGCTGGTGTGGCTCAATGGTTGACCGTCTTCATATGAACCAGGTGGTCACGGTTCGATTCCCGGTCAGGGCACATGCCCAGGTTGCAGGCTCGACCCCCAGTAGGAGGCCTGCAAGGAGGCAGCTGATCAATGATTCTCTCTCATCATTGATGTTTCTATCTCATTTTCTCGCCCTTCCTCTGTGAAATCAATAAAATATATTTTTTTTAATAAAAATATACCACTGGCCCGTTTGGCTCAGTGGATAGAGCGTCAGCTTGCGGACTTGAGTCTCAGGTTCGATTCTGGTCAAGGGCATGTACCTTGGTTGCGGGCATATCCCCGTTAGGGGGTGTGCAAGAGGCAGCTGATTGATGTTTCTCTCTCATCGATGTTTCTGGCTCTCTATCCCTCTCCCTTCCTCTCTGTAAAAAATCAATAAAATATTAAAAATAAATAATTTTAAAAAATAAAAATATAGCCCTAGCTGGTTTGGCTCAATGGATAGAGCATCGGCCTGCGGACTGAAAGGTCCCGGGTTCGATTCCAGCCAAGGGCACATGCCTGGGTTGTGGGCTCGGTCCCCAGTAGGAGGCAGCCAATCAATGATTCTCTCTCATCATTGATGTTTCTCTCTCTCTCCCCCTCTCCTTTCCTCTCTAAAATCAATAAAGAAATATATTTAAAAAATAATAATAATAATATATTTTAAAGAAGCAGAAAAGGCTGTGTCAGTGCTGAAACAGCTGTTCGGTAGCCTCTGGTTCCAAGTTCTAGGGGGCACTTTTTTGGACACAGCCTTTACTTTCCACTTTCCTGAAGCAGACGTGTCAGGGTCCCTTGAGGCATTTCCAACGGGAAAGGGAAGTAATGTTTACTGAACACCCTCTGTTCTCTCTCACTCATTCAGCACTGGACCTTAGGGATCCAGCCAGATAGCTTCCGTCTAATTCAGCTATTAAGTGCCAAGAGCTCTAGTTACAATATGCTATTTAATTAACATCACACTCAGCACGTTAGAAATACACTCCCTTACGGATGAGGAAACAAACCCAGAAAGGGTCAGAACGTGGTCATGGTCCCCAGGACCCACTCGAGGGCTCAAGGCGCCTGATTCCTTTTCTGTTGCTCCTGTTTCCTGGCCCTGGGAGGCGGGAGGCTGGCACAGAAATCAGTGCTGCATGGGGGCCAGCGGATGGGGAACTGAAGGGGGCCCATGGGTCCTGGCTCCACACTGAGAGAGCTGGAAGCACTGTGGTTTAATGAAGCACCACATTGGCCATGCCCCATAAAATTAGGAGAAGAAAAGAAATTAAAATCTAAAGGAGTTGTGGCACGTGGAGAGAACTGTTAAGCACAGGCAAAGCAAATATGGCAGATTTGAGACCAACTGCTCTCATCATGCCGTTCTCTGGACAGACTTCAGCTCCGGTGGGCTGTGAGGACCCCGCCCTTCCCTCTCAGGGCAGGAGCCATGGACCCAGATGGGCAGGCATGGTGGGCCATCACCTCCTCCCTTGTATTGAATGCTCAAGTGTCTGGATGGCCAGGGCCTTAGACACAATCAGTGACTGTCTTAACATGGAGAGCAGGCCGGGCCCCATTTTCATTTCACTTGTCCCTTTGCACCCTTAAGTGTTTTGTTTTTCAATAAGCTGATTTTCGTCATTGAAAAATTAATAACTGCTTATAATAAAAAGTTCAAGAGAACAATGATAGAACTTCAAGATCCTTAAACACTCAGGTAGGAAGCCACCTGAGATACAACCTAGGTCTCAGATACAACCTAGGACCCTGTGTGGCCTGGGATATTGTGTGTGTGTGTGTGTGTGTGTGTGTGTGTGTGATGCTGTAAAGAGAGAGTATGGCTTTGTTTACTGACAGACTAGAAATTCAGTGGCATGGTTTGGGTTATTGATCACCTTTATGACTTCCTTTGGGTTCTCTTGAATATATGCTGCCTCTCCCAAAAGCAGAATTCCTCAAGTGCAGGGGCCGTCTCCTCCAGTCGTTCCCCAGGCGGCCCTGGACTGACTGCAGGTAACGAGCCGCAGGAGACCTGAAGGATGGGGAAGGATGGTAAGGAGCCCCACACTTGACTCCTCATGGAACTACCCCATAATCGCAGCTTTCCTACTTCACACCATTGGTTAGGATGAAGTTCGGTCATTTCCTGATACTAAAAATCCTTCTGAAAGTGGGACTTTAAATAGAATGAATGGCTTGGGCGCACAGTGTGGATAAAAGAATTGGATTTACCGGTATTGAATGAACACGCAGGAAAGTTCTAACTACAGGACACCTGCAGTCCATCCCCCCAGACCAAGGGGGTGGTGAGTGGTTTCCTGGCCTGGACTTGGTCAGCATCTGGACCCACTCTGTCCTCCCTGGCTCGGTGTCCAGGCAGCGGTGTCACTTGTTCCCACTGGTCCCGGCCCCTCTGCGTGTTGGCTCCTGGTCCCGAGACGGCTCGGCAAGTGGCTCGGTGCATGGCAGTTGTGTTGCCAGCACGATTCTCCCTTCCACACGTTCTTACAAGCTCCTTTTGTTGCTCTGCTTTCTCCCCTCCCTGCTTTTGTGCACTTTGAAAATCATTGTGTTTTTCCCCTTTTGAACTCCTCCTCACCCTGTTCCTCATAGGCCGTGGGGTGGGTGCACCTCTCCCTCCGGGCTGGCCGGCCTCCTCTCTGACCTGCAGCAGGCCCCTCTGCCTCCTCTGTGGGTGGATGATGTCTCTTTCTCACTGGTCCCCAGGTTTTGACTTTAAACATCAGGGCAGAGAATGGGTAGCATGTGGCTGCTCACCTGCTCCTTAGAAAACTTGCCTCAGCAAAACTCCCCTGACTCCTACACAGCGAATGCAGTTCCCTCCCAAGGAATCCGCCTTTGTGTGATCTTCCTGCCCTTTGCTTTTACGTTTCCCCTCCAGACCAGAAGGTTTACATTCCCGCACACACCTTCCCTGGGCAATTAGAGACCAAGCGGACAGGTTTCTCCATGGTGCTTCTCTGTTTAAGTTTTCATTACCTTCACTACCTCTGCCTGTGTGTTTAATTTGTTTGGCCCATAAAATAACACACCATAAATTTATGGTGCTATTACTTCATCCTATCTAATAAGAGAGTAATATGCAAATTGACTGTCACTCCAACACACAAGGTGGCTGCCCCCATCTGGACACAAGATGGCCGCCACAAGATGGGCAGCAGGGGAGGGCAGTTGGGAGGGACCAGGCCTGCAAGGGAGGGCAGTTGGGGGCAATCAAGCCTGCTGGGGAGGGCTCTTATGGGGTAACCCGGCTGCAGAGGAAGGAAGTTGGGGGTGACTGGGTTTGCAGGGAAGGGCTTTTGGCGGGGTGGGGTGGCCCCAGGCCTGCAGGGGAGAGCAGTTGGGGGGTACCAGGCCTGCAGGGGAGGGCAATTAGGGGCAATCAGGCAGGCAGGCAGAGGCAGTTAGGCATGATCAGGCAGGCAGGAGGTGAGCGGTTAGGAGCCAGAGGTCCCAGGTAGCGAGAGGGATGTCCCCCAAGGATTGGAGAGGGTGCAGGCTGGGCTGAGGGAAACCGCCCCCCATGCACAAATTTCATGCACCGGGCCACTAGTCTACACTAATAAAAGGGTAATATGCTAATTAGACTGGACATCCTTCCAGACAAAGCCACAGTGGCGGGGGCCGAGGCAGAGGCAGTTAGGGGCGATCAAGCCCAACTATTTTCTGTATCCGTGAGTAAGAAGAGAACATTTCTAAGGTGCAGCTCAATCAGTCATCAATGATGGAGAACAGAGGAGAGTGAATAGTGGTGCTGCATTCCCCAGAGCAGGACTATCATAACCACCAATGCGAGCCACATGGGGAATTTCAATATTTAACAGCCCTGTTAAGAAAAGTAAAAAAGAACAGGTAACAGTAATTTTAATAATGTACTTAAACTAGTATATCCAGAATATTATAATTTCTACATGTAATCAATGGGAAAATGATGAATGACCTATCGATGACTTCCTTGTATTAGGTCTTTGAAACCTGGCTTTTACACTGCCTTCACTTTTCTAGAATTTCCAGATGTGTGCAATATTCCTAGCTCTGTATTCGATTTGCATTGATGTCAGAACCTTCCACATACTCTGCATTGCTCATAGCTCCTCTGTTGCTGACCAGTGGAGATGCACCTCCTTCAGCCCCTCAGCTGTGAGCTCCGTGACCCCCAGCAGGGCAGCATGCTGTGACAGGGCGTTAGTAGTGAGCCCTGGGCTCAGGGCAGTTCATGTGCTTTTTGTGGAGGGACAGTCACTTCTGGGAGGTCAAGAGCACCTTTGAAATATTAATGAAGTTATTAACACAGTCCCCTGGAGGTGCAACATGCTCTAAACCACAACACTGCAGGCAGTTGCATGGGTTGTGTGGAAGCCACCTGTGCACCTCAGGTATAGAACAGGAGGGGCTGGTGTGTGCCCATTTATGGGGAAGAAAAGGGGCTGGGAGCCTCTCAAACTTGCCTGCATGTGTGAGGGATAGCAGGGAAAAAATATACTCGAAACTAGTACCAGCAGTTGCCTCTGGAGGGAGAGATTGGGCTTTGCAATGGGAAAAGGAACTCGTGCAAACGCCGATCCTTCAGAGTAATTACTTTCAGTGCAGTTTGTCTGTAGACCCTTCCTACACGCACAGGTGAGTTGCAGTTCCTTAGTCAGAACCACTGCTAGAAATCCCCGGGCATGAGGAAACTGGCACCAGTCCCAGTGGTCCTTTATGATATTAATAAGGCCACATGCACCCTGGCCAGTGTTTCTCAGTGGTTAGAACATTGGCCCATGCACCGAGGGGGGTCTCAGGTTCAGTTCCCAGGCAAGGGCATGTTACCTGGGTTGCTCCCCGACCCTGGTCCGGGTGTGTGCAGGAGACAACCAATCAGTGTGTCTCTCTCACATCGATGTTCTCCCGCCCCCCTCCTACTCTCTCTGAAAAGCAATGGCAGCCCAGCTGGAGTTGCTCAGTGCACCAAGAGGTTGCAGGTTCAATTCCTGATTGGGGTGCCAGGGTTGTGGGTTTGATCTCCAGTGGGGGAAATGCAGGAGGCAGCTGACCGATGTTTCTCTCCCATCGACGTTTCCATCTCTCTCTCCCTCTCACTTCCTCTCTAAATAAATAAATAAAATAAAAAGCAGTGGGAAAAATATACCCTGGGTGAGGATTAACAGAAAATAAGTAGATCAATAAAGGCACGTGCTGAGCTCCACAACCCCCTGACCGGCTTCTCTGACAATGGGATGTTCTGCTTTTCAGCAGTCTTGCCCAGTCATTTTAAAGTTAATCTTTATAAGCAGAGTAGAAATGAGGAAAGTGAGACCCAGATGAGGGGCTGGGGGTGCTGGGTGACCTGTTAGCTGAGTCTCTCACTGCACAGATGAGGACACTGAGGCCCGAAAGGGAAGGTGATCGCCTGGGAGCCGAGAGCAGGTGGCGTTTGTCTCCTGCCTCCCAGCTCAGTGCCATGTCCGTCTAGCACGTGCCACTCGGCACACATCTGTGTGCGATTCCTGCCAAGATTGGCCACGAATTTGCTTGAAACAGCAGCCAGGAAACTTGGACAAAGATTTTTTTAAGGATTTAGTTTCAGGTTTTTTGTGAAAATTAATTCATGAACAAAGTAATTATATTTCCTGTCCACCTAGACCAGTGGTTGGCAAACTGCGGCTCGCGAGCCACATGCGGCTCTTTGGCCCCTTGAGTGTGGCTCTTCCACAAAATACCACGGCCTGGGCGAGTCTATTTTGAAGAAGTGGCGTTAGAAGAAGTTTTAAGTTTAAAAAATTTGGCTCTCAAAAGGAATTTCAATCGTCGTCCTGTTGATATTTGGCTCTGTTGCCTTCCTAATAACAGTTTTCACTGGCTGTACTGAGGACAGTATTATTGGCTTCAGGAAAAGAGAACTTTCAATAGAAAAGACCCTGTTTTTAGAGCAGGGCGTGCTCTTAAGGTGATTCTGTGGTTCTGTTGCTATCAGGACAGGCAGCGCCGCCACCTACGCGTTCCCACCCTCAGCCTTGCCGCACTGTCAGACCGGGCTGTCTCTAGGTGCAGGTTCCATGGTCTGTCGGCTGTGTACCCGTGGTGTTCAGCACAGTGCATGTCTTTTATCAGGTGCCCAACACATGCTTGTTAAATGAATAAACCCTCACGTAGATGCAGTGTTTTTCACTTTGCCAAACATTTTTCTACCCGCCGTCTCCTTTGCTCTTCACCAGAACTCTGTCAGCAAGAAAGGACTGGTGTTGTGTCTGCCCTTTGTAGGTGAACATACATTAGAAAGGAAGAGGGGGGACTATGAACCTCGGTCCTGACTTCCTTCTGTAGCACTCTCTCCCCCCCCCCCGCCCCCACCCCATCATCCGAGGAGCTTGGGGGGTTGAGGTGTGGGGTGAGGGGCCAGCAATGAATGAAGTGTGACTGTTTTTCTGTTCTGTGCTGCCCTGGGTACATTAGTCAGACTAGCTCAGCCATGGTATGTGCTGTCCCTGCATGTCTGTGTCTGTGGTTCACCAGTGGAATGAATCGATGAATTCCTGGAATGCTGAGGCCAGCGGGGCACTGATGAACTTAACCAGCCTTGACAATTTTTCCTCCAGCCATATTCCAAACCTCACGAAAGCCAGGCTTTGTCCAGCCTAATTAGGGCAGCAGGTCACCCCAAAACAGCTCAGAGCAGGAGAGACCGGTCTGATTTGATATCATTTTTCCCCCATCTTGTCATTGAGAAACAAAGTGTTAACATTTCTAATAAGAGGCTGCCTTTGTCTTTAAAGGCCTCTACGAGGGTGAGCCTGCAAAATTGGAGAGCCTGCAAGAAGGAGCTAGTGGGTTATTTGTTCCTCAGCAAACACGGAGAATAAAGCGGAAGCCTGGACCAAGCTTCAGGAGGCTTGCTTTCCAAATTCAGTTTTGCAACCACTATTTTGAGACCTTGGGCAAATACCTTTCTTTCACATGACCTCAGGCTCTTCATGAGGCCATTAATCCCAAAGACAGAAACAGGTCATTTGTACAAAATAGTCAGAGTTGTGGGCCCTCTTTGGCAACCATGCAAAATCAGAGTCAACGCCAATGTTAGATCCAACCCTCTACTCACACAGATGTGTGTTACACCTGCAGTCGGCTGGGTGGCCTCTGTCACAGCAAGATCATCGTCCCTGTGTCTTCTCCTCTGAAAGCAAGAAGCCTGTGGTGTCCCCCATGGACTCCCAGCACCAGCACTGGACCTCACCAGCTCCCAGGAGATGACATAAAGAAGGATTCTTTTTTTTTTTTTAATTTATTGATTTTTTTTACAGAGAGGAAGGGAGAGGGACAGAGAATCAGAAACACTGATGAGAGAGAAACCTCCATCAGCTGCCTCCTGCACACCTCCCACTGGGGATATGCCCGCAACCAAGGTACATGCCCTTGACCGGAATCGAACCTGGGACCTTTCAGTCCGCAGGCCGACGCTCTATCCACTGAGCCAAACCAGTCAGGGCACAGGATTCTTTCTTTCCAGCAAGCTCCGTTCCACAGGCTCAGAACTAGTATTCACATCCCCCTTTCATCTCCCAGGCTGGACAGCCCGGATTCTCAGTCAGTCCTCATGGCTTATGATTCCTTTTGCCTCATCATCTTAGTCACCCTCTCAGAATGCTTCCAGGTTGCCAGTACCTCTGGTATTGAAATATCAAAACCTGATCTCAGTATTCTATGTGTGGTCCAGGCTGGAGAGAGAATGGATTACATACTCTACAATCTGAATCACAAAAGAAATGAATCAGATACCCAATCACCGTTCCTGATCCAGGTTCTGAGTTCTGATGATGAGACATGTATATGACACCAACAAGCTGGCCTCATGATTTTTCAAGATGACTTATGGAGATGTTGGACACTTGGGGCAAAAGTCCAGAAGTAGGTCCAGACAGATATGTCACTTGATGTTTGACAAAGGTGCGAAGGCAATTCAATGGACTCGGCATTGTCTTTTCCACAGATGGAGTTGGAACATTAAGCAAAATATGCCCCCAAATTAACTTTGACCTGATCCCCATACATTATACAAAAGTTACCTCAAAATGGATTCTAAATATAAATGTAAAATATAAAACTTCTGGAAGAAAATTTGGGGCAATCTTCACAACCTAGGGCTAGGCAAAGCGTTTGCAAATGTGACAGCAAAAGCTCCCTCCCGTATAAAAAGGGGGAAAAATAATGATAAATTGGACTTCATCAAATTAATATAATTTTGACTTGATCAAAATTGAAACTGTCATCCTGTGAAAGACACTGTTAGGAGAATGAAAAGATGAAAGACCGACTTCAGGAAAATATTTGCAAATTACTGGTACAAAGGACTTGTCTTAAGAATGTATAAAGAACTCTCAAAACTTAACAGTAAGAAAACAGCCCAGTTTTATAAAATGGGCAAAAGACTTGAATAGGCACTTCACCAAAACAACTGTATACAGATCCCACATGAAAACATGCAAAGATATACAGCACCATTACTCATTAAAAAAATGCAAATTAAAATTATAAGGAGAGCCTAGCTGGTGCAGCCCAGTGGTTGCGTGTCAACTTCTGAACCAGGAGGTCATAGGTTCAATTCCTGGTCAAGGCAAGTGCCTGGCTTTCGGGCTTGATCCCCAGTAAGGACCATGAAGGAGGCAACCTATCAATCTTTCTCTCTCATCAGTGTTTCTTTCTCTCCTTCTCCCTTCTTCCTCTCTCTAAAAATCAATAAAAACTTTTTTTAAGTTTACATCCCATATAATCCCATTAGTATGATATACTATAGAAGAAAATGAGAACAGGTCGGGTTGCTGGAAGTGAGTGACAGGGGAGGGTGTGACCCCTGAGGGACAGTTAGAGGGGGTTTGGGGGGTGATGGACTTTAGCTTCTGATTGTGGTAATGGTTACCCAGATTCACCCAGGTGTTCCATTCATAGAAATGAAATCCAATCAAACCAGAAATCCAATCAAACCGGACCAAACCAAAAGTTCCGAGAAACAAACAGCTCCTGTAATTCGAATGATGAAAAAATGGTTTCTCTTTACGTTCCTTTGGTTTTACTTACTTTGTCGTTAACCAAAAGTAGCCAGTGTGTCCTGTTTCTTCAGATGCTCACTAAAACCATTGGAAATCATTGAAAGGGGGCAAAAGGTTTGGAAACATTAAAGTACTCAACATATAGCTTGAGAAACAACTAGTTCTCGGGTCAAGGTCATGGGCTTGTCTTGAAGCCTGAGCACTTGGACTGTAGCTGCTGCATTCTGCCAGAGCGCCCTGATTCGTTCCTTCTCTTCACATTCTAGAACTGAAATGATTTGACAGTTGTTGTCCTCCCTTCCTACTAGTATCTGATGTGAGCCAGGATGGTGGGATGATTTTTTTTAACAATCTCAAAGGCCTACTGTTAATTCATAACCTATTTTAAAGTTCTAGTTTGGCCTGCATTCGGGGCATTTTAAAACCATGGCTTTATTGAGATATAAACTTCACCCACTTAAAGTGTATAGATTAATTAATTAATTAATTAATTAAAATCAAAACAAATGAAGTATACAGGTCAGTGGTTTTAGTATATTCAGTTTACCACCATCATCACAATGAATTTTAGGACATTTTTGTCACCCCAAAAGGAAGCCCACTATGTAGCAAGAATTGTGGTGGGCATGATTGGTTCTGAAATGACTAAAACATGGTAGCCCCTAGCTAAAGGTCAGTCATCTGTGACAACTAAATTGATAATGTTGTAACAGAAGTAGCACAGCAGTAGGAATAATTTTATCTATCTTTGGGGTTTAATAATCACTTCAATGAAGAGGTGATGAGTGTATTGGGTCTTGAAGGGCAAACCCAAATTGGATTACAGTTGGTCATGCAGCTTTTTGTTAATAGGTTTTCATAATGTGTCAGTGGTGATAACTAATTCTGTGTAGCCTTTTCTCCATTCCCTTTTGTTGCACTCCTGAGACACAAGGACCTTGTCATGAAAATTCTCATGAAAAACCAGTATTATATAAACGTAATTTTTTTATATTTCTTAGTTATAGACCCTTTTATGCTCAAACATCCTACCAAGGGGGAGAGGAGTATCTTTTTACAGAAAACGAAATTAAGATAAGTAACTCTACTAAGTAGAGTGTCTTTTAGTATAGCTCCCTGATCCGTTTCCTGCCATTCTTTGCCATTGGACTCTAGACACATGGAAAACGCCTCTTTCAATTCAAGTCAATATAGTTGTCATTTATTGAATATTTACTTTATTCAAGATCCAGAGCCAGATGCCTTAGCATTTAATTTCCTGTGTGAAATTTGGTGTTTTTCCTTTTTATTCATTCACTCATTCATTCATTCATATATCCATTCATGCAATCAACATGTACCTCATACCTACTATATCCTAAACAATATAGGAGGTGCTGAGCTCAATTTATAGTAAATTTCTTTTTCTATACCTTTCTCACTAAATTGCTCTTTGCCAATAGCTCCTATCCTGTTTTTCCAACATTTTTTATTGCTCTGACCCAACTGATTTAGGGATTGGTGCTGTACCTGCAATCCATAATTGTTAACATAGCCAGTCCTTGCATTGAACAGAGGAGGAATCCAGGATGGAGAGTGGGGAGGGGAATGCCCAGGGACATAATAAAGCATCTCAGTAATAAAGCACGGGCTAGACTCCATATCTCATAACCCCCTAGCCAGAAATCTTTCCACATTTCTTGCTCTTCCTCATAATTCTACTCAAGTGCCTTATGAAAGCTAGGTTGTTGAGTTAAAAGAATGCCCCCCAAAAGTTTACTCTTACCTGTTACCTACTTCTGAAACCGAGAAAAGGCAGTAGTAGCATGTGTGGAGGACAGGAAATGAGGGATGAAAGTGAAAGGCACATTCTCACAGCGAAGGTGTTTACACCCAGGTTAACATCCTCAGGAAATCCACACAAAATGAAAAAGAATACCTTTTGGTACTTTAAGAATCATAAATCTACTTCTGCTTCTGGCCACGACAGTCTACTGATGATGGACTTGCTCTCTTGACAAAACAATCATGAAACTGAACAAGATATGCAGAGCACCTTACTATTTGAAGGATACTGAGACTCACAAAAAACATTAAATTCTTGGTGTTTCCGGCATTGAGCAGGCAGCACAGGATTCCGATCCTTGAGTAAAGAAACACACGCGATAAGCCCCACTTGCTCTGGCTTTCTGCTGGAGTCTCTTCTGGTCTTGGCACAGAATGGTGGCGCTCAAGCTAAATGCTAATCTTAATAAGCTCAGGGGGCAGACATTGGAATCCCAGGCTGCTGAAATAGCTGGACATTGCAGGGCAAGGAAATAGAGAAGAGGAGGCTTCCTGGTAAGGGCAAGGATAGCAAAGTCTGTGTAGGTATTCACTTCGGCTTGTTGGCTAAGGGCCAGCTATATGTGTATAGAATGAGACTATCCATGAGGCTTAGCACGGATTGCACACTGTAAGGGCTAATGAATGATGATGCTTAAGGTCATGCATTGCTAGGAAATGTTGAAGATCCCAGTCAAGCTGAATGAAGACACCTTACTGAGCACCTCAGGCACCCCCGAACAGCCACACCTTAGCATTAAGGACTGTGTCCTTGAATAAGGGTCACACCCTAGGGCTAAGTTTAAAATGGAAATAGAGCTTAAAAAATAATTCGTCCAAGCTCCACAGCATCCAAAGGATCTGCCAATAATTTACCTGCCTGCCAGGACAAACTCAATACCTTCAAAGGAAAATAATACAGCCCAGACTCTCTGCAATGAATTATAACATCTAGCATACAATCATAAATTAATGAACATTAAAGAGATGTTACCTGTATTTAATTGGAAAAAAAAATCAGTGGACCCTGAGGTGACTTTGAAGTTGGAATTAGCAGGCAAGTCCTTCAAAGTTGCTATTATAATATGTTTAAAGACTTCAAGGAAAAGGTGAATATAATGAGTAAATAGATGGAGAATCTCAACAGAGAAATGGAAATTATTAAAAATTTACCAAATGGAAATCCTAGTATTAGACATGAAGCGTTAAAATTCACTGGATGAGATTAAAGGTGGATCAGAGACTGTATTAGAAAGAGTTCGTGGACTTGGAGACGGAGCAACAGAAATCATGAAATCTGAAAACCAGGGAAATAATATTGGAAAAAAACAGCACCTTGATGATCTGTGGTAATACCAAAAGTATATGTGTAAGTGTAGTCCCAGACTGCAGAAGAATAATTCTTGGAGAAATAATTACCAAAAATTTCCCAAATTTGGTGAAAAGCCTTAACTGACATATCCAATAACCTCAGCAAACCCCCAACAGGCGAAATATAAAGAACACCACACTAAGCTCATCCGAGTCACACTCTGGAAACCAAAGAAAAAGAAAATATTAAAAGTTACCAAAGGAAATGGTACATTATATACAGAGGATGACAATATGAGTGATGGCCGACTTCTCATCAGAAACCACGGATGCCAGAAGACAGTAGAACAACATTTTTTTAAGTGCTGAAAGGAAAAACAATTCTCAGAATTCTCTACTCAGAAAAAAAAGTACCTTCAATAATAAAGATATTTGGGAATTAAACAAAATCTAAAATGATGCATGGATGAAAGAGGAAATCACAAGGAAAAAGAGAAAATGTTTTGAACTAAAAGAAAACAAAAGCCAAAACATGTCAAAATTTGTGGTTTGTACCTTGTGCGGCGCTGAAAGCCTGGCAGGATACATCGTCAGTGTTCAAAGTGCTTTCAGCTCCCCGGTTAGGGCTGATCTCTCTTTGTACGGTACGCTGTACAGCTGGTTTTCTCTCTATCGGTAACAACATTTTATTACAACTGTTTGCTAACGTGTCAGTCTCTTGCTAAACTGTGGGAGCTGTTTTAGGACAAGTGCTGTGTTCTTTTCCGTGTTTAGTTTCTAGCACAATGTGTAACTCTGGGTCCTCAGGAAATTTTGAATGAAGATTGGGAATGAATGGATCTTATCATCTCCATGAGGACCCTGTGCAGCCCCTTTTCACACTCCAGGAAACTGAAGCCCCGGGTTACTTACAGAACAAGTGACACCAGGTTTCCAGTAATCCCCAGCATGTTCCTTTTAGGCCTTAGGTCACTGACTGAAAAATCACCATTAGAGAGAAGCAGTTCCCCAAAAGAAGTGCAAAATGATTACCAGAGCCCGGCTGGTGTGGCTCAGTGGTTGAGCATCGATCTATGAACCAAAAGGTGGCAGTTAAATTCCCGGTCAGGGCACATGCCCGGGTTGCAGGCTTGATCCCCAATGGTGTACAGGAGGCAGCCGAATCAATGACTCTATCACATCATTGCTATTTCTATCTCTCCCTTTCCCTTCCTCTCTGAAATCAATAAAAATATATATTTTTTTAAATGGTTACCAGAGTAAACTATTAAGTAAGCTATTACAACATCATCATGTAGTCTTCTTCTCTGGAAGATGAGTGAGGATGCTTCTGAGTCTTGGAGCTTTTCATAAAGGCCTGTAGGGAGCATGCGCGCTGACCCACCACCTGTAACAGCTGGGAGAGCCCAGGCCTGGCCCTGTCGGGGGCTCTGAGAGAGGGCTGGAGGGTTAGCAGTGAAGGCAGCACCACAGCCTGGTCCCACCCCGGCCCCTGCCTCTGCAGGAAGCACTTGGAGGCCTGAGGTTGCAACTGTGGGTGGTGGGGGGTTCAGGCCCCACAGTGGCTCTCGGCCACCCACGCTGGTGGGGCACTGCCTGGGAGCCTCTTGTTTCTCCATTTTCTACCCAGCTTTCAGTTTCCAACTGGGGTTTGTTTCCCCTTTGTCTCTGGTTCAGCTTCCTTTTCCTGTTTGGTTTTAAGTAGAGTCTGAAAATCAAGTTGCTGCCTCCCGAGGGTCTGTGGTCCAGTGATCAGCATAGCCTGGTAGGAGTACAGGACTCACCTCTTCGGGTTCCCTGTGCCAAAGCCTTCCAGCCATGGCCATGGTGTGAGTACTGGGACCAAAAAGGGGACAGCGGGATGTCAAGAGGAAACCTAGAATCATAGTGGTGTAGAGCTCAAGGGCCACAGAGATCACCCCAGGTCCCCTGTTGTACAGTGGGGAGACCCAGGAACAGAGCAGAGGGCATAGGACTTACCCAGCGTCACACAGCAAGATACTGGCAGCGTGCACCTTCCCTCTGCTGGTCTGTCCATTGCATGGCCTGTGTCTCCTGATGCCTGCGGTCTTTAATGGCTGCTGTGTGTAGAGGGGTTCTGATCTGTCTAAGGGGCTTGTGGTTTGGCTCAGGTGCTATGGATGGGTCCCGGCTCTTCTCTCCAGAACGGCCTGAAAACATTCAGGTTCTTGTTCTCTGAATGTGGAGCAAAGAGGGAAGAACTGAGGTTCCTTTCACCATGGAAACTTCATGGGCTGTAAAAACAGAGTCCTGACCTCAGCCTGAGAGACTTGGACTACCTGGGCCGTCAGCACCGGGACTGTTGCTATTTAGCACGAACGTGGGCCACAGCGGGTCAGTGTCTGCTTGGTTAACGGCTTTCTGAGGGTAACGTTACATCTGACAGGACTCCTCTGCCCTACAACCCACCAAGAAAGATGGTGGGTGATAAGGCAGAGCTTTACCTCCTGGGATGGGGCATTTATTTGGTTAACTCATTACAGCTTTGGGTCTTAGCATAAAGTTATAATCCCTACTTAAAAAGTACTCCACAGTGTCCAAAGGGCAGTTTTACCCACTTCTATTTTAGAAAAGGAGAAAGAGAGAACTATCTACTTGTTCCACTTATTTATGCATTCACTGGTTGATTCTTGTAATGTGCCCTGACTGGGAATCGAACCCGCAACCTTGGCATAGTAGGATGATACTCTAACCAACTGAGCTACCAGCCAGGGCCCAGTTTTCTTACTTGGTTCATTTCACTGTGTTGGGCAGATGAGGAAGGTGCTATCACTGGCTTTGTGGGCGAACCAGCCCAGCCTGGGCGCTTGCTCACAGCCAGGTGGCTCTTGAGGAAGGACTGGAATCTTCCAGGACACACAGGCTCCCTGGAAGCACGCTGCATGAGGTGCTAAATTGACATTACAGTGAGTAGAACTTCCCCAATGAGGCTCCAGGATCTCACAGGACCGGGTTTTCATGGTTGGCTTTACTCCTGCTCCTTTCCAGCCACTTTTCTATCATTTTAGTAATTTGCCCTGAGGGTTAAAGAATTTGTGGGTGCAGCTGTGGATAACAGAAAACTTCCTACTTTAGGGGCATGCTTACTTCCAGAGTCTGGAGGGACCAAGTCTCTTTCCATTGTAAATGTCAGCTGCTGACTCCAGGGAATGGTCTCAGAAGTGAGTGGGGAGGAAGCCATACGATGTTTTTAAGGGTCTTTTTAAATTGTAGGAATCCAAGAGGTTTCCATCTTAAAAGGACCTAGGAGACTGGAGACGTCTGTCTGCACTAGATTGTCTAGGTTAGAGGTGCTTTGGGGCCTTACCCTCCACCTCAGCCAGATTAACTCCTTCATCTTTGTTAAGTATTCCTCAATATTTCTTTGAGGGGAAGGAAGTTGCATTGCTCCTGGTAATGAATTTGAAGTGTGATAGTACCTGGCTGGTCCAGCTGTGAGATACACAGATCGGGATATTGAGGCCCGGGGTCTCAGAGGCCATGGTGTCCCATACTCTTCCCTGGATGTGTAGCCAGATCATTTAGGAGCTTCTTGGAGCTTCTCTGTCTTCTGTTCCAGAGAATGCTGTGTGCTTTCCACAAACAACATCAGCATAATGGACCTAGGGCACAGTGGTCGGCAAACTCATTAGTCAACAGAGCCAAATATCAACAGTACAACGATTGAAATTTCTTTTGAGAGCCACATTTTTTAAACTTAAACTTCTTCTAATGCCACTTCTTCAAAATAGACTCGCCCAGGCCGTGGTATTTTGTGGAAGAGCCACACTCAAGGGGCCAAAGAGCCGCATGTGGCTCGCGAGCCGCAGTTTGCCAACCACTGACCTAGGTGATTCTTGTGAGAGTGTTCGTGTTCCTCAGGTGTCCTGGGCACAGGTGGTTGGGAACTGGTCTTGTCCAGTGGCTTCTCTTAGGTAACTGAACCCATAATAGAGAAAAGAACAGCAGCCATCCCTGTTTGGGTTACATGCCAAGCATTATGCTAACTATGTTGCATACGCTGTGTTTAATCCTCATCCTCCGGGGGGGCTCTGCTGTCACTCCCACTTATAGACAAGAAAACCAGGGTCAGCAAAGTGAGGTTACTTGTCCCAAGTCCCACTGGTATCCCTGGCAGAGCTGGGCTGTGAAGCCAGGTCCCCTGTGTTTTCAGAAGCTAGACTTCACTAAAGCCTCTCGAAGGAACTGGCCCCAAAGTGCAGAGTAAGGGTTAGAATCAAGGCCTCCTGGTCTCTGTTACCCTTTGCAGTCTCTGATCTCACACGGTGGATGCCATGAGACAGAGAGACCTTCTCTGTCCTGTAGCTCCCGTGCGTTTCTCTGCCCATCATCCCTTCATTCACCATCTCCCCTCCCTGCCTAGACTCTTCCGGGCAGGAGGCAGGGTTATTCATTTCTGACCATCGCTGTGCCTAGGTAATGCTGTGCCCTCACCCAGGTGTTCACTGAACTGAGCCGAGTCGCCATGCGGATGGGCAGGGATGTTAGCTGGGCTGTTAATTCACCCTCAGAGATGAGCAAGGCTGTCCCAAGGCTGTGTTGAAACTCGTTCCACTTCCACAAGTGGTCAGAGTCACAGACTCTGGGGACACTGGGATATATTGGAATGTGTACAAGTAATAGTAGCCCTAATGTCCACATGCCCTACCAGATGGCTCCCCAAGGAAAGGGCTGTGTTGGGAGCCTTGAAAGAAAGTGTGGGTGTGAGACAGGTCCAGACTCTCCCAACAGTTGGTGGGTGTTTTCCCAGAAAGGCCAGACCAGCTGTCCGAGCATCTGGGACGGGGCTAGAGTGGAGAAAAGGCGAACGTCTTGAGGCACGTGATGTGCAGTCTGATCGTCCCACCCAATCGGGATGGAAGAAAAGATGTCCGGGTTTAACACTGAATGTATTCTTTATTTACCAAGAGCCTTTCCTTAATTCTCATGCTCACAGAAACGGGGCTTGAACGTCACCATTCAAATTTCTTCATGTTAATGTAGATCTAATTTCTGTCCTCAAAATGTGGTCAGAAGGCCTGCCTTTTCGTGGTCTGTGACTCAAAACTATATTTATAACAATGTTGAGACATTATTTGCCTTTTTCACTCTTATGTCATGAGTGAACAGTGGAATTTCCCAGAGGCCGCATGACATGTGTTGACATTATCACTGTGGCAAGTAATGCAATGTGTGCTTGTGTTTTAAAAGTTCTCAGTTTTCATTTCAAATATGGTACATATGGACAGGCGTAACTGACACAAACAGAAGCTTTTTGACAAACTCAGTAATTTTTGTCTGTGTAAAGCGGTCCTGAGACAGAAAGTGTCGAGAGGCGCACTGGAGACATGGAGCGGGCTGGGACTGAGAGGGGAGGCAGGGGCTCCCCCTGAACTCACCGCCTAGGAGGCAGCCTATGTCCTAGTCTGGGTGGTGGCATCAGAGGAACCTTCTCACAGGCGTGAACTATTTCAGAGCGAACCTTAGAACACATTAAATCCGTCTCAGGCTTGTCCCCATTAAGGAAAAACAGTCACCCTGCGGGTGACTCACCAGTTACCCAGAGGAAATGTACCTTTCCATTGCAGAGACCTGGCAATCACCCCCTGTACCCACCTTGCCTCTCAGAGAGGAGGCAACTGGCATTAGGGGGTGCCTGATGGGATATGACACAATAGGTCCCCACTGTCACCCGTGTCCCATTCTAGCTGTTTGCTCTGAATTTAATCAGGGAAAACAGCCCAGAATGGGGACATCCTATAAGACAATTGGCCTAAACTCTTCACTCACAGAAATCAGCGTCAATGACAAACAAAAAAATGGCCCAACTTTCCAGCTTTAAAAAGAGGGTAAATAGACAACCCAGATGTAACACGTGAAGTGGATGCTGGATCCCTAAAGATTAAAACGTTTTATTGATTTTACAGAAAGGAAGGGAGAGGAATAGAGAGGTAGAAACATCAATGAGAGAGAAACGTCGATCAGCTGCCTCCTGCGCACCTCCTACTGGGGATGTGCCCACAACCAAGTACATGCCCTTGACCGGAATCGAACCTGGGACCTTTCAGTCCGCAGGCCAATGCTCTATATCCACTGAGCCAAACCGGTTAGGGCTAGAATGTCATTATTTTAAATGATGTAGGCTGAACACCTTAAGATTGCAGTATATCTGCAACTTGCTTTCAGATGGGGGAAAAAATGACATAAAAGGTCAGGTGTAGTAAAAATGTTTTACTAAGTGAAGCAGGAAGCCCTATGGTACAGCAGAGAGTAGGCCCTCTAACCTCGTCCCGGCCCCTCCACATATTCGCCGCAGGACATTGAGAAACTTCCCTCTCCAGGCCTGTTTCCTCCATCCAAAAAAAGCACTTGCAGATATTCAGCTCTGACGAGGCTGTGCCTCCAACCTCTGTTTCTCAGTCACTGGCGGGGCCTGGTGATGACATGCCTGGTGTGGGTCTTCTCATTCCCCCTGAGGAGCCTGGACAAGCTACAGGCCCAGGTGATTGATGGCTGAGGATACTGCGCAGTCCTCTCCGAGCCTTTTCTGCCGCTGTTCACTCTGCCTGAAATGGTCCACTCCCCCCTGGCAGGCTGAAGCATGCCCTTCTTGTACCCGCAGCACTTGGCACACACCTGTACACTGTGGGCCTCCCCCCCATTAACAGAGACGACCACGTCTTTTATTCAAGAGAAGGTTGAGTAATGGGCCTTGGAATATTATTTTGTCTGAGTAATGGGCCTTGGAATATATTTGGTACATGGTTGGTACTCAGTAAATGGGGTGTTGTCTTGGTTTATTTTGTGAACGAATGCAGGAAAAGAGATAGGAAGAATGGGGGTGGCCAGATCGAAGGTGTGTTGTAGTCCCTCCCACCCCCAAGGAATCCTTGAAGGCTGAGAAATACAATACCTGGCAAAACTAGGCAAACTCAAAGCAAGCATTTAGCCCTGGCTGGCGTTGGTCAGTGGTTAGAGCATCAGCCTGTCCACGGACCCACTGAGGGAGCAAGCCCTGAGAAGCCTGGATGAGAGGCCTCCAGAGAAAGGAGGAGGAAGGTGGGGTCCCAGCCAGGGGTGTCTCCCTGCCTTGGGGGACTCTGGGTAAGTCACTTAGTGTAAAGTAGGTAAAAGTGATCACTCCCTCCTAATCATTGTTTTGAGCATCACATGAAATCACAGGCTTTGACCTGCAGGGGCCACTGAACTGGCAGGTGCTGTTCCTGGCCATGGTCCTGGGCGGTGAGGGCAAGCGCGCCCTGTCCTGGAGCCCTGGGCAGGTAGCCAGAGCCTGCGTTCTCGGTGCGGCCGCTTTGAATCTCAGCCTCCTGTTCGGGTTCACTCTCCTGGCTTGTGTATTGAAAGTAAACAAGTCAGGATTTCACAGACTGCCTCTGCTTCTGCTTGGCTTTGCGAACATTTATTTATAGCCACTTCCCTCTGGCCTCCCACTGCTCCCTCACTCGCTTATTCCCTTGGCGGCTACTGAGCCCGGGCCTGTTAATGAGAACCTACCGTGCCACCCCGAGGAGGGTGTGAAGGGGAACCTGGTGGTCAGACCTGACTGCCCTCTAGGGGCTCATGGTCTCGGGAAGAAAATGAGCTCTAACTGGCCCCCATGAAAGCTGGAGAGTAAACAGAGGCTCACAGGGCCTTGGCACAGGCAGCACCAGCTGGGTACTGGGCACCCTCATATAGAAAAACACAATAGCACTGTCCTGTGCCATTTTGTAACTGCCTGGTTCTCCTGCTAGATGGGGTCTCCTTAAGGGCAGAGACGTGCCACGCCCTTCCCAGGGCCCAGCCTAGGGCCTTCCTCTTGGCAGTTGGCAGTGAGTGGGAATGAATGAACAGATGCTCTCTGAAGACAGCGACATGACCTGAGCTTTGAGCACCACTGAGATGCAAACCTGTGGATGTAGGAAGAAAAACGCATATCAGGCAGAGGAAGCATCTTCTTTAACTTCTTGAGTAACACCAGGACAAATGTCCAGAGGATGCTTTTGCTGTCAGACCAGGCCTTACCACCAGGCTGCCAGTTGGGCTGTGTGAACAGACTGCCCTTCCCCCGCTGATCTGCACCAGGCACAGTGTGGGTAGCATCAAGGACGAGGTTCCTGGAACCAGCAAAGAATCTGCCCTGTTTTAGAAATCCAGTTATGAATGGGGAAGGGAACTGTGGCCTGAGCCCTGGGTCACCCTGCAGGGGAGCCAGTCTCAGGGAAGTGGCTCTCACTGGCCCTGTGTCTTCAAGGAGGCCTTTCTAAATGAGGTGACGTTAGGATATGTAGGAATTACTGGCAGCCTAAGCTGGAAAAGCAACCCAGGCAGAGGGAACAGCATGAGTTAGAGCAAAGGGGCCATCGAGTAGGATCTGTTAGGGGCCATGAGTATGTTAGGGCCAGAGACCAGGTGCCAATGGGCAGCCAACGGGAGAGAAAGGGAGAGCTGGGTCAAGAGTAGGTGCCAGGCCCAGCAGCCAGCTCCCATCAGTGGTATTCATTAGGTGCTCAACCCTGTGGTCATTATTGGGGTGAGAGAGCAGGAGTTCCCAGCAGGGTGGCACGCACCCTGGTTTTCTGGGACTATCCTGGGTTTACACTGACTGTCCTACCTCACCGGAAGTCCCTCCGTCCCAGGCAAACCGAGTTCCCAGTCCTGCTGGTGAGACATGATGGACAGAGCGATGGGTTGTTCCCTCTGAAGGGAGCCACCAAGTCAGGGCATCGGGCTGAGCAGGGCCACTGCCAGCGCTGGGGAGAGAAAGGGAGGCCGTGAGCCTGTCTTTCCAGTAGGATATCCAGGCTGCAAAGAATGGGGCTCCTCGGCTGAGCCTCCAGAGGAGCAGAGGCCGGCGCCCACATTTCCGCGTTCCCTGGAACAGGCCAGCGAGACGCACCATCAGAGGCAGCAGCCTCCCCGCTCTGCGCAGTCGGCCCACCCTCAGAGTTGCGTTTCCTGACTGATCTCAGGCCGTGGCGAGACAGAGAACCTGATGCTAATCTATAGCAGGTGCTCTTGTTTGGCAGCTGCTCTCTGAGAATAAATAGAGTGGGGTTTGAAAGGCACGTGCCCACGGGCACCCCATCATAAACGCTCTTCTTCACAATCATTTCTTCAGCGAGCAGTTGTGTCGACAACATGCAGGGCTGGGTGTACGAAGGAAAAGCGAGCCCCGCCTTCAGGGAGCCCAGCGTCCAGTGAGGCAGACACTGAGAAGCAGGACAGACTGGGGAGTTCCGTGCTGAGAGGCAGAAGCGAGCGCAGGCCTAGGTGCTGGACTTTCCGGCTCAACCCTGGGCGGATGCTCTCCGCCCGCAAGCCTCTGGTGACCAGCCCTGCTCCTTTCTGTCACCTTTTTGGCTTTACGCCCTTCTGCCCTGGCTTGTGAACTTACACTGTGCTGCAGGTTTTCGTAGGAATGCCTGGAAAAGCCCCGATGGGTATTCGCAGGGTGGGGAGGGAGTCCAGGTGCCCGTACACAGGCAGAGCGTGGCCTGGGGAAAATTCAGAAACTCCCTGGTCAGTAGGAAGTGGGGTCGAGAGAGCGGCAGCTGGTGGGGCAGGAAGCTGCGCTTTCCCGAGGGTTAGACCGAGTGAGCAGTGTTAGGTCCCGGGGGTAGGGGGTGCGGGGAGGTACATCGATCTGGTAGCTCAAACCCAACTGCATTTCACCGGTTATTTCCACTTATCAGCTGGTTGTTTGATCACATAAAAGCAGCCCTGTGAGAACTGGCTGTAGCTTTTCTCCAGCCCCACGTGGTTCCTCAGAGCCAGACAGGATGGGGAGCACTGAGGCCGCATCTACTCCGGCACAGAGTGTATGGGGCCCGTGGGGAGGGCGTAGGGACAGACTTTCTAAATTTAGTAAAGGAATTTTGCGTGTTCGTGTTAAAAAAAAATAGTGCAGTCATTCAAAAATAATATACGTAAAAAGAAAATACTTGTCTGTCAAACATGCTTTCCTCAAATGATCCGTGATTGAGACAGATGGAGTTTCTGAAGCTTTTGGGTACCGTGAGGATTTTATTAAAACAAAACCCCAAACGGATGGTAAGCGAGACAACCCGGAAGCAGAGTAAGTGGGTCTTTCCCGGCCCTCGGGTTTTGTCAGTGGGAACAAAAGAAGCAGGTAGACAAGCACTGTTCACATGGAGGCAGGGGAACAGCTGGGCTTTTGGTTAACCACACGTTCAGTGTGAACCTCGTGTTAAAGCAGCAGCAGCAGAAGGAACCCATGGCGATCATTACAGTAAGAAACATCACTATTGGTGTTTGAGCACCTACTAGGGGCAAGCACAGCAGTGGGTACTTCCTTTATATGTCCGTCCAAGCACCCCTACAGTGTGTGGGGTGTGCGTTCTCTGCGCGGCACCTGGCCCTGCCTCCCTGCCTCTGCTCTCCCCACCACCCACATCCCCTTCCTGATTCGCTGGGCTGAAAGCTCTTCATCTGGGGCCACTCACAGCATTGCCTGCCTAGAGGCTCCCCGGTGCCCCACCCTCCAGGCTCTGGAAGGTGTAATCGTCTGTCCCCTTTCCTGAGTGGCCGTGAGCTCTGAGGACAGTGGCTGTCACACTCGGTGCTGTGTCACTACACATGTTTGACTCACTGGTATCTATCTGTGTTTGTCAGACTGAGATGCCATGGTCCTATCCAATCGTAGGACCCAGACAGTCAGAGGAAATGTAAAAAAAAGTTAGAACTCACTAGAGGAGAGTGACAGGTGGCAAGGGGGCTATGTCGTGGGAATAACGGATGGAAGAACCAAGATGTCCCTTCAGTCGTCCACTGGACTGTCATGCGCTAACCGGACACTTTTGTAACACTGGAGGGCAGGGCGTGGACTGTCCCAGAACAGGAGGGATGCCTCACAGCGGAGACCACTCCCCAGCAGGGTGGGCTGCTTTGGGGGGGGCAGGTTTCCCTCGCTGGCAGTTTTCATTCAGAGGCTCGGCGTCCACTTAGGGCCACTTAGAAGGCATGTCGTTTTGGACATGAGAGTGGATCAGGCCATCTCGAGGATTCTGCTCAGCCCTGAGAGTCTACCCTAAGCATTTATGAGGCACCTGGTCTGTGCCCGGTTCCAGGGGCACAGCAGAATGTGGCTGGCCTGGCCTGCCCCTGCCCTTGGGGAATCTACACTGTAGCAGGTGCTTTGGGTCTTCCAAGAAGCAGAGGCCAAGGCCCTGGGGACATCAGTGCAGGATGGAGGGAGCAGGAGCAGGCAGGGGGCTTCAGGCCAGGGTGCAGGTCCAAAATCTGCCGGCGAGAAGGCAGGAAGGACGGACGGAGTGGGAGCCTCTCAGACCACAGCACACAGGCTGCTGAGGAGGCCGAGCAGGGTTTCCCCATCGAGGAGGCCCGTGTCGGGCACTGACAGAGCAGCCTGGAGAAGCATGGCCTCTGTGTGACATGGTGGCATCCAGAGAGGTGGCCACTGGGACCACCGGTCAGCTCTGCTCCGTCACAGGCTCTCCTGGAGCTCTGAAAGGCACTTCCATGGCCGCCACCTAGGGGCTCTGGAGAGCGCTGCCCTGCCACCCAGCACCTGCCCTGTGAGGACACTCAGCTCTACGTCACCTCAGGGCCTCTGTGGTCACGTGCCAGTGGGGGGGGGGGGGGCGGGTTTTCATCTCACATCCCTCAGGCTCGGTAACATCCTTGTTTTGTTCACTGACACCAGGCTGCACCTCGGGATCTCTCCCAGCACCTGAGACAGTCCAGGGCGGCTGAACATGGCAGTGACACAGCTCAGCCCATAACTCGATTCTGGTCAGTTTATATTGGAAGGAAACTAATTTTATCTGAGGTCCGTCCGTTTCTGTGTACAGTGTAATTTCTTCCAGACTTCATGAAGACAAGGCCCAAAGGCCTAGCCAGAGGGAGGGCACCTCTTCCTAAGCATGTTCTCTTTTTTAAAAGACACATGGGCTCTAGCTGATTTGGCTCAGTGGATAGAGCATCAGCCGTCAGACTGAAGGGGTCCTGGGTTCTGTTCCCATCAGGGGCAGGTACCTTGGTTGCAGGCTGGATCCCCGCCCAAGTCGGAGTGCATGCAGAAGGCAACATTCCACCAATTGATGTGTCTCTCACATCATTGTTTCTCTCTCCACCCCCCGCCCCCCTTCCATTCTCTTTAAAAATCAATGGAAAAATAAACACCCTTGAGTGAGGATTAACAACTACAAAAAAACGTGGTTTCAGGCGCCAGAAGGCAGAGGCTGGTTTCTCCCTCCCAGAGGGTATCACATGGCTCTCTTCTGGGAAGACCATGCCTGTTGTGCTCATCACCGATTTCCCCTTAAATGTCTGTTAAATGAACGGTGAACTGTGGGGGGAAAGATGCGGCACAACTGCACAAAAAGGCCCTTGTGACTCACTTCTGATGCATCTGATCCCGGACAGAACCTCCAGCATGAGGCGTGGGCCGCTGACATCAAGGTACCCTGGACTCAGAAACCCCAGAGCAGAGCTGGGGGTCGACAGCAAGTTTAAGGCACGGCGTAGGCTTTCCCAGGGGGTTCGACACCCAGCATTGGCACGCCAAGTCACTGCCTGGGCCCGTGAAATGTGCGAGTGACTCATAGGAAGGGAAGTGAGGGGACATGTGGAAAGGCTCGTCTGCACTGTCCATTGAGCCACTGTTACAATGATGATGATGATGATGATGATGATGATCTGTGCACTGATCCTCTGCCATCCACATCAGCAGGGAGCTGAGCAGGTCCTGAGGAAGCTCAGCCCTCGGGGACACTTTGGCCCCAAATACCTTGGCCAGATGGGGGTTTCCAAGTCACCAAGGGCTGATCTCCTAAAAGCCACCGATTCGTCATCCAGTAACCACTGGGGCTGGGAGTGGGACCTTTTTCAAATATTTTATTTCCCTCCAAGAAATACGGTAAAGTGACCTAATGTCACTTTTCCCGACAGCTTGGGCTCATTTTGACGCCTGTCCATTAGTGCACACACTTGGGCTTCTACGAAATTATCTGGGCTCAAATTGTTGGGCTTTAACTTCTGTTTCTAATTCTAACGCAGTTGTGTTCATATGGCCTCCCCCTCTGATAGCGGCCACACCTCCCTGTTGTCGGTGTGCCTGCCTTTAAAACCGGGTCTTACCTTTCTAACCTGGGGTTCTGATGCACTGAAGACAGAAAGGAGCTGCTCAGGATGAGGAGTGCCTGGTTTTAGCGACGGCCGTTTCCTCTCCCAGGGGTTTCTTTTGCTTATTCCCCGGTTTCCTGCCATATTCTGAACAGATGATATTGCCTGTTACTAACAGTGTACAGCAGAGTAGGTGCAGCCACGTGTTTATTTGGATTGCTCTCGCTCTGTTTGGAGAAGATCACCTCCCGTTTTGTTGTCTGCGGAGCTTGTGTGAGGGTGCCCTGTCACAGTGTCACAAACAGAGCGTTTCGTTGGCTGTTGTGAAGATGGTTTGTCGTGTGCTCCACAGGCGGACAGAACTGGTTGGGAATCCCAAATGTAATCACTAAACTCCTGTGTGAATTGGTAATCAGTTTTCCCAAGTCTCCAAGCCTCTGTTGTTTTCATCTACAAAGTGGGGTGATTGTGGCTACCTCGCAGGTTGTGAAGCCCAGTGCTCTCATGCATTACCTTATTTCACACAGTGCCTGGAGGACTGGAGACAGTTGGCCAATTGTCATTGTAATTCCTTCCACAGTCAAGCGCCTTTTCCCCTAAAAGGAAAGCTGTGCGTCTTTTCCACGCCATTGAGAGTGTTGGCACAGCACACTCCTCTCCAGCCCCGGGGTCTCTGGAGAATGACTCTCTGCCTCCCAGAGCAGCCCTTCCACAGACTGCGGGAAGCTCTGGCAGTTAGGAGGTTCTCTGTGGCAAAGAGCAGGTGGCCTCTGACTCAGAAAAGGGCAAAGCCAACTTCCATCCCCCCGTGGCTGCCCCTGACACTTAAGTTTTCTCTTGCTCTGCAGTGAACAGAGCATCTGCCAAGCCCGGGCTTCCGTGATGGTCTACGATGACACCAGTAAGAAATGGGTACCCATCAAACCCGGCCAGCAGGGTTTCAGCCGCATCAACATCTACCACAACACTGCCAGCAGCACCTTCAGAGTCGTCGGAGTGAAGCTGCAGGATCAGCAGGTGAGTGCCGGAGCCACCGGTGACACCCGAGCCTGTGCTGCACATGCGCACCCACACGTGCACGCATAAACACACACAAACACGCACATGCACACAGTATAGTGAAAAGAGGTCTAGAAAATAAGGTCAGGTTTGGAGTCAGAAGATCTGGGTTCAGATTCTGACCCCACATTCTCCTATGAGACCTTGAGCAAATTATATTTTCTGAACACCATTTTTCACATCTGTCTCATAGAGGCGGTAACCCACATCCTGCATACGTCTGTGTGTTAATGTAACATTAGAATAAAATAATAGATATGAAACAGCTTTGAAAAATACATTGTACAAATATATTAGTTTTATTCTATGCCGACATATCCATGAGTAATATGACAAGAAAAACTTTTTTGTTCAACCCCCCTAAGTCAAGCATGTCAAACTCAAAGGCTAACACAGGCCAAATAAACAAGGTTTAAGTTTTAAGTTTATGTGGGCCGCAAAATAAAACCACAAAAGCTCCAATTTTCATAGAAACGTAGGTTTATTTCGATAGAGACATGCTGAATACAAAGGGCTGAAATAAATGAGTAATCGTTAACATAAAATAATAGAACATTTGAATAAAAATTAATATTTTTTCTTGAACATTAACTTACCAGACACTGAATAACTGCACAAATTAATAAGCGTAACGCAAATAAACCTATTTTTCTTGTTCTCTGAAAGCGAAATATTTTCTGTTGCGCACACCAAACAAGTCAGTACAAGACTAATGATGTGGCAATTGGCTGCTAAAATATTCACTGCTAGTATTAGTGGCGAGAAATGGTGCGCTGTGCGTAAGGGAAATGAATGCAATGTGATTATAGTAATTGGTCATTAGTGAACATTATAGTTTGTTATTAATAATTATGTATAACAGGATATTGTAAAAATTAAGTTACAAATTTTTATTAAAAAGATTCCTACATACTGTTATATTGGCTGGGCCGCAAAAATATTCGTTGTGGGCCACGTGCGGCTGAGTTTGACATGCTTGCCCTGAGTCTTACTTTGGAAGGAACAGCAAGTTGATTTGAAGAATCTGGGGTTATTTCTCTCCCTAATAGTACATCCCAGACATATCGGATAAGGTAGTTTGTGAGTGAACCCGGTAAGTACCTCCACAGATACAGGGTAAGTCCACCTATGTCAGGAACAGTCGTGCACACCTAACTAAGACGGAGCAGTGTAATGTGACAAGGACCAGAATAGAGACGTGGAGAAAGAGCTTGTGTGGCGTAACCACGGGGACTCTGGTTAGTGCTTCAGTGCTCGCCCCTCTCTCTTAGAGATTGAAAGGGACACATTTAGCAGTGAAATCAACAGACCTGTGGTTTCCGCATTTGTGAAAAACTCGACCTAAATAGCATCTCTGGCATCCTTTGCTGGTCAGGCCTTGGCTAAGCTGAGCAGCAGGTTAGCTGCTATCTGCAAGAATCAGCATGTTAGCAATTAGAAAAGAGAGGACAGCTCCGGCTGGTGTGCCTTAGTGGTTAAGAGTGTCAGCCTGCACACGGAAGAGTCACAGGTTTGATACCTGGTCAAGGGCACAGACCTGGGTTGCAGGTTCAATCCTCAGCCCGGTCCGGGCACATGTGGGAAGCAACCAGTCGATGTCTCTCTCCCTCTCATTCTCTCTCTCATTCTCTCTCTCTCTCTCTCTCTCTCTCTCTCTCCCCCCCCTCTCCTGCCCCCACTCCTTCTCTTCCACTCTCTCTAAAAATCAATGGGAAAAATATTCTTGGGTGAGGATTTAAAAAAAAAGAAAAGAAAAGAGAGAACAGAAACTTAAGACTATTTTTAGCGGCTGCCAGTTGACTGTGTTTCTGCTTTGGCCAAAATAGCCCTTTAAGTTTCAGATTCTTGTGGCTAAAAGGGACATCCCCGCTTCAGGACTCCTGACCAAAGGTAGTCTCTCTAACCTGGAACTCTCGATACCTTCAGAGGCATCCCTTTCCCTTGTTGACAAGCTTACTGATAGGAAGGTTTCTCTAAAAACCTCCTAGAAGCAGCTTCCCTGTTCTTCCAGTTCATCGGTTCTAGCTCTGCCTTACAGAGGTACACCGCACCATACGTTGAAGGATATATAGCACCCTTAGTCCCCATTATGGTGGCAACCAAAACATCTTACCCATTTTCATAACATACCCATGGGTGGGGCTGACGTGGGCATACCACTCTGGTACTCGCCTTTGCCATCAGGCCCGTTACCCAGTGCGGTTTCCTAATCGCAGTGGGTGTCCCTAAGTGATTGCTTTCATTATGTCCAGTTCTCCACTCCCTTCATGCCTCTTGGTTGCCCTTCAGGGTGCTCTGGGAAGATGGAAGGTATGTTGGAGGGGGCCCAGGACTGGAGAACAGGATTCCCAGAAACTAACGTTCACCTTGTTCTCAGGAGGCTCCACACCTCGCTGCCTCCTGCAGAAGACACCACATGGCGGGGCTTGATTGGGAGGAGGACTTCCCGTGCAGGAGACTCTGGCAGCAGCCCGCAGTGACTCCTGGGCCCATGCAGGGTGTTGACTCTAACCTGGAGATCTAGAGTCTGGCAGAGAAGTTACCAGCACAGCCTTGCGCTTGCAATTGGATGTTCATAAACATGCAATCTGTAATAATAAAAGTGTAATATGCTAATTAGACCAGACATCCTTCCAGACGACCTTTCAGATGAAGCCATGGCGGCGGGGGCCAAGGCAGAGGCAGCCACCGCGGCAGTGGGGGCCAAGCCCCTTGCACAAATTTCATGCATTGGGCCTCTAGTCCTATATATATAAAAGCCTAGTATGCTAAGTGTCCAGTCAACCGGTCAGCCGTACAACCAATCAAAGCGTAATATGTTATGATATGCTGAAGCCGCTCAACCACTTGCTATGGCCTGCACTGACCACCAGGGGGCAGACGCTCCAACTGGTAGGTTAGCTTGCTGCTGGCGTCCGGCCAATCAGGACTGAGACAGGTCAGACACACCCTGGAGCCCTCTCGTGGTTCCTCCCTGGCTGGCCAACCTCCCGCGTCCCTCCCTGGCCTTGATCGTGCACCAGTGGGGTCCCTCGGCCTGGCCTGCGCCCTCTCTCAATCTGGGATCCCTCGAGGGATGTTGGAGAGCTAGTTTTAGCCTGATCCCACAGGCCAGGCTGAGGGACCACCTCCCCTGCACCGATGCACGAATTCATGCACCAGGCCTTTAGTAGGAACATAAAAGAGGCTCTTAATAACCCAAGGCATTGTGAGAGTGGCAGGAAACCTGGTTCACAGTGACTTTATGGACCTCCAGAGTGAAGACTAATTTTCACAGGTCTGTTTCCCAGTGTGGATTACAAGGTCGGACATTTTAAGGGAGACATATTCCTGGTATTTTACCAAATAGGGATATCTCACATGTTTAATCTCTTTATATCTTACTAGAGGCCCAGTGCACGAATTTGTGCACGAGTGGGGTCCCTCGGCCTGGCCGGCAATCAAGGCCGATCTATCTCACCCAGTCCGGGAAGAGGGACCATGGGAGGTTGGCCGGCCTTGGGAAGTTGGCTGTGGGAGTGCACTGACCACTCGGCTGGCCTGGGGGAGGGGCTGCGGGAGGTTGGCCAGCCAGAGGGAGGGGCTGCGGGAGGTTGGCCAGCCAGAGGGAGGGGCTGGGGGAGGTTGGCTGTGGGAGCACACTGACCACAGGGGGCAGCTCCTGTGTTGAGCATCTTCCCCCTGGTGGTCAGTGCATGTCATAGCGACCAGTTGACCAATTGTTCAGTCGACTGGTCATAAAGGTTGCTTAGGCTTTTATAAATATAGATTATTCCAGTCTCCCAATAACTCCATGGGGATGATGATACAAGAATTATCACCAAATTGTACTAACTGTAGTTATTTTTAATGCTTATTTTCCCTTTAACCTTTATATCCTGATCCTGTCCGTCACCTTACTCAAAGTTTTGTACGCATTTGTGTTTTTGCTTCCTGTAGAAGAGCATCTTTCACTATTTCTTGTAATGAAGATCTTGTGTAAATACCGTCAGCTTTTGTTGATATGGGAAAACCTTTATTTCTCCTTCACACCTGAAGGATAACTCTGCTGGATATAGTACTCTTGGCTGGTGGTTTCTCTCTTTCAGTATTCTATATAATAAAAGGCTAATATGCAAATTGTCTCCTTGACCGGGAGTTCAGCCAGGGGGCAGGGCCAGCTGGTCAACCACCCACAGCCCCTCCCCCTGGCCAGCCCAGCTCAATTGGCTTCGATCGGGGCAGGCCAGCCAGACCCCACCCATGCACAAATTCGTGCACCAGGCCTGTAGTTTATAATATATTACTCCACTCTCTTCTGGCCTGCAGGATTTCTGCTGAGAAATCTGATAATAATCCAGTGGGGTTTCCTTTATAGATTGCTGTCATTTTTTTCTCTGGCTGCCTTGAGAATTTTTTCTTTACCATTAACTTTTGACAATTTATAACGTGTCTTGGAGAAGTAGTTTCTGTGTTGAGATAATTAGCTAGTCTATTAGCATCTCATACTCAAATACCCAATTCCTTACGTAGGTTTGGGAAGTTCTCATCCATTATTTCTTTGAATATGCTCTCTGTTCCCTTCTCCTTCTGGGATACCCATTTTTCTAATGGAGTCAGATCGTTCTCATGGAGTTCTTTCACTTTTTTAACTCTTAGTTCTCTCCCTTAGTCCACCTGAATCATTTCCAGATTTCTGTCTTCGAGCCCATGAATTCTCTCTTCCATCTTGCCTGCTCTATTTCCAGTGCTCCCTAATGCAGTCTTCATCTCATTTATTGAGTTCTTCAGTTTCAGAATTTCTGTTTGGATATATATATATATATATATATATAGTTTCAGTCTCTTTGGTTGAGTACTCCTTTCCATTAATTTTATTCCTGAGCTCACTGAGCTGCCTTTCTGAGTTTTCTTGTATCTTGTTGAGTTTCTTCATTACTGTGTCTTGAATTCTCTGTCATTTACCTATCAGTCTTCCATGACTTTGAGGTTGGTTTCTGGAGACTTGTCTTTTTCTGTACACTTGCGATAGACTCTTCTTGTTCAGGTACCATTTGATCTTAATTCAGCAGATTGGTAATTGGAGATCTTTCTTTTGTTTCCCAGTAGATGGTGCTGTAGAGCAAGTTTTGTTTTCCCTTACCACCACTACTTGCACCTCCTGGTTGCCACAGGTGTTGTGGAAATTGACTACTGGGTGACCGGGGTGGTGGGTGTCCCCACTCTGTCCAGGTTGCCTCAGTCTCAGGGCACCACCACTGTGGCAGGTGTGGGGAGCCAGGTTCTGGAGCAGCAGCACTGACTCCTGTACTAGTGGCCTTGTAGCCCCAGGCACCATTGTGCTGGTAGGGGCATCTCCATAACCGCTCCTGCTGCTACTGTGTTCCGCAGCAGTGGGGGGAGAAGAGGAAAAGGGAGCTGGCTTTATGGGCACCAACCCTGCTTCTGCCCTGCTTACCTTCCTCTGGGCCATAGTGTGGGGGCCACCCCTGACTCCTCCACTGCTGCTGTGTTAGTGGGGCCTTGGCAGCTGCTGAATGAACTTCACCTGCAGACACTGTCCCTGCCCTTCCTTCTGTCACACACCCACTGCAGGTTCCAGTACGTCTACCCTCAGGTGTACTGATATGTGGGTCTCTCGGGCATGTTTTTGTGCTGAGCAGAGGAACCTTTGTTGGATTATAGATCTCTAACATGGAAATTTAAGGGGAGATAGATACAAAGGGCTCTTCTTACTCCGCCAGGATTCTGATGTGAGAAGAGTTTTTGGAAGCATAAATTGATAGAGCCTTCCGAAAAATGGTTAGACAGACTGTGTCAACTCAGTACACACCTGCATCCACTAAAAGACATGTCTGAAAATACTCAGTTTTATTAGTAACCAACAGCTAGAAACTGCACAAATGTCTGTGAACAAGACAGTGGATTAGTTATTTATGGTATATCAAAAGCTGAAATGTGCCCGGGCTGCTGTTCTCAGCGGTTAGAGCTCCTGAGCACCAAAGGGTCACGTGGTTGATTCCCAGTCAGGAAATATATCCAGGATGTGGATTCCACCCCCACCGGGGTGTGTATGTGAGGCAACCTGTTCATGTTGCTCTCTCACATCAATGTCTCTCCCTCTCCCCCCACCGTCCTATCTCTCAAATCTATGAAAAACACATCCTTGTGTGAGGATTTTTTTAAAAAAGATGAAATGTTACTAATCGATGTTTCTCTCTCTTCCTCTCTCTAAAATATAAGGCGAAATATTATGTAGCAATAAGTAAGAATTAAATACTTATAAATGTAATAACATGGATGAATCTCATAGACATTATGTTGAGGGAAAGAAACAAGAGCATATACCATAAGAATCCACGTGTGTCTAGTTCAAGAACAGGTGAAAGTGACTCATGGTGATAATGGTCAGAAACGCAGGCACCCAGGCAGAGGGGACAGGGACGCAGAATAATGGCTCCAGGCCTCCCACCCCTTCGTGAGCCCCACTAGCTAAATAATCCTGTTACATGTCTGAAGGAGGAAGGTTAGAGGTCAGGCGGGCCTGGTGTGGAATCCCCTGCCTGCTGTGAGCCCCTGAATGTCTGGTTCTAGCTGCTCTCTGTAGCTTTCCCTGGTGGGTCAGTTGGTATTTCTTGCTTGATTAATAATAAAGATATTAATGCCCTGCATTGGTGTGGCACATTTTAACTTTTCCAAGTGATCCTTCTAACTACGGACCCATTTATTAATGCAGCCCAAGTACTAGACTTCATGCAGAGGGCCCTGGAAGGCATAAGTAGGAATTGGAAAAGACTCCTGCCCTTCGGATCTCCGTGTCTCTAAGTCTAGATAAGCTATGCATCACATTGGGACCTTCGCAGTAATCCCATGAGGGCGGTACAGCCCGGATTATCATCCCCCTTTTATAATTGCAGGAACTGGGCCCCGGAGAGGTGCAGTGACCACTTGGGGCGATACAGCTGGAAGGACCCAAGGAACCCGACTCCCAGCTCAGGGCTCTCCTCTGGATGTTGTGACTACACAGCATTACAGTTAAATGATGTGACAGAGGTCCTGTGGGAAAGCTGCCTGGGCGTGCTCTCCCCTGCTTGTGACCCCATTCCCCACCTTCCTGTCCTCTGGTAGCCCCTGGGGACACACTATCCTTGCCCCATAGCCGCTCCCTCCAGCTCACTTACCTTTTATTTATTTACGCGTATTTCTCGCTCTTTTTCCTCCAGGTTGTGATCAATTATTCAATCGTGAAAGGGCTGAAGTACAATCAGGCGACACCAACCTTCCACCAGTGGCGAGACGCCCGCCAGGTCTATGGCCTGAACTTCGCCAGTAAGGAGGAGGCAACCACGTTCTCCAACGCCATGCTGTTTGCCCTCAACATCATGAATTCCCAGGAAGGAGGTAAGCGGGGCTCTGCCCCGGCTGCGCCGAGCTCCTCTCCTCCTGTTCCCGGGGCCGCCCACAGCTCTGGCTCTCGGGTGCCCTCCTTCCCCCCTGCGCTGAGCTGGCTCGCAGCAGCTGCTGCCTGCCTGTAGGTTTAAAGGGAAACGCCTGGTGTTGACATCTCTCGCCATTGGTGAGATACAGACCTGCGCTGATGTGTTCCCAGGAGAATAAGTCCAGGCCTGTGTCACGCTGGTCACCTGCTTCCAGGTTCCAGATCCAAACTTGGCCGAGGTAGGAGGGAGGGAGCAGCCATTTATTCTTTAATTCGGTTATTTATGCCTAACAAACTTTTACTAACATGGACCAAGGGTAAGAACCTGGTAGGCAGAACATATAAGAAGTGAACAGATGAATCTTAAGCTGCCAATGACGCTGTCCTGGGGTAAGTCCTCTGTGAGGTGTGAGCACAGGAAGGGAAACAAGCAACTGCCCGTCTGGGCTGCCAGGGAGGCTTCGACAGGTGGCGGCATTTGAAGGATGAGGGGGTCACAAGGCAGAGGTGAGGGCAGGCCTGGGGCAGAGGGAGCAGCACACGCAGGGCCACCCGGGCATGAAAGCTCAGGGTGTGCTAAGAAGACACTGCAGTGTTCCCGAGGCCCGGGGTGCAGGTGGAGAAGGGGCTGAAAGGAACCCAGAAGGTGGGGGGCTCACAGTGAAAGGCCCCACAACCTGAAGACTTGGGTGCACTTGATACTTCTGCAGACAGTGGGTGGGTGGGGGTTGCTAGCAAAAGTTCCTAAGTAGGCAGTTAAAGCAATGAGCAAAAAATGCATGTGGCTTGTATTGGAAATTTGCAGCGTTAGCTCAGAGGGATGGTGGAGGCTTCCCGGGCGTGGGTGACTCAGTAGCCACGGGCATGGTCCTGCACTTGGCTAGAGACCTTACCTTGCTGGAGCCTGGGACCCACGGCTGGGCGTGAGCACTGGTTCTGCCGTGGGGCCCTGGGACAATGACTTCATTCTTCTGTGCTTCACTTCCTTATCTGTAAAGTGGGGGTGCTACGGGGTTATTTTTACATTTAACTGACTAGAATGTAAAATGTTTAGCAGACTGCCTGACACATATCGACCCCCCGTGTCAGTATTGTGGGTGTAATTTCTGTTGCCGCTGTGGCTGCTGCCAGAACCGGGGTGGGAAGTGGCGAGCCTGGTACTTAGAACCTGGGGGAGCGAGCAGACATCTGTTGTCCTGAAACACTGCAGCTGTGCAACCCAGTTTAAGCCCTGGGGAGGTTTGTTGTGTGGTTTTTTTGTTTTGTTTTGTTTTGTTTGTAAATGAACATGTTTTGAGTATGCTTCCCATAAGTCTTACACAGAAGAGGTGCTCACAGAGGTCTTTCCCGCCTTGAAGTGGCTCCAAAGTGTGTGGATTTTCTGCTGCGAACTTGGGGTGCGTGGTGGGGCAGCTGCTCATCCATGACGTGCGGAATGATCAGAGCAGGGCCTGAAACATCGTCGGCACCAGATGCACAGATGCTCGTTAGACGTTGCCGCCCAAGAGCCTTGAGCCTTGTGGTAAAAGGAGCCAAGTTTAAGGTTCCCGTCTGAACTACCCGACCTGCCCCAGGATGTGAGTTCGGCTCTGTTTTAACTGTACATCTGGATACCTTGAGGGTCAAAACACAAGAAAAAGGTTTCAATTGAGTCAGACAACTAACTCTTTCAAAGCAACTGCTTACATTAAATAAAAACCTAGTTTCTTTATTAAGTCTACCATAGAATCACAAGGAAATCAGTTAACCCACCTGTGACCCGTTATGAGGAATAACTTACTGGTGTCAGGCAGGAGCCCCGATTCAGAACCCAGACCTCCTCTGCCGGGGTGAAGGGGTGTCTTGTTGGGGGAGTGGGTCACATTGTGAGTGGCCTGGTCTCACGCTTGCATCCTGAGTAGCAGGTGCCCGTCTGGGTCCATTGGCCGTGGCAGGTCTGCTTCTGCGTGAGGCGAGCTGCAGTGCAGGGGGCCCCGCGCCCACTGGGGGCTGTGCTGCTCCTTCACCTGAGGTATAGCCTGTGGACAGTGCGTGCACAAGTCTGAGATGGGCAGCTGAGGTTTTACACGTGTGCACCAGCACGGCCAGGAATCTTTAACAACAGCAGTTTTGCCGGCTTTTGAACTTCATTGTGTGTGTGCACGCCATGCAATTTCTTCCCCTCCACGCTGTGTCTCCGTGGTCGGTTCCTGTGGCTGGGGGGTGGGACTCCATGGTGCGGCTGTGCCACACGGATCCAGCCTTCCTGCTCTCGGCAGTTCAGCCTTGGCGCTGGCGCCCGCACAGGCAGCCTCTCCTGCACCAGCTGCCGCGGAGGCCTGGCTGCCAGCTCACTGGCCCTTCCCTCCCGGAGGGGGCAGTGTGTAGTAGTGAAGAAAGCATTTGTTTGGTGGCAGCGAGAGCGTATAGTCAGCCTCTGCCCTGCCACCTGTGGCCAGGGATAACTAACCTACTTCCTCAGGGGGTGGTGAAGATTAAACTTGCAATGTTTATAGAGCCCTTGGTGTGCAGTGCCTGGCAAAGGGGCTGGGGTGAGGACACCGTTCCTCCCCGTCCACATCCAAAGAAGCAACATGGTGAGGCGGAAGCACGCACCTCGGAGCCTGGGTGTCGTGGTGCTGAGGATGCCTCCCACCTCCCGTGTCCCCGCTGCCCTCTGTGCCTCCCTTCTGGTACCAGAGGGTGGGTTCCCCAAGGTGACGGGCTCCGTCTGTCAGACTGCCCCGCCCCCGCCCCCCACGCCTACTTCAGATGCCAGCAGGGACCCAGGCTGTCAGTCACCTGTGCTTCTGACCACCGTGCAGTAAATCAGAAGTTCCCACACCCCGCCCCCCGGGGGGTTCAGTTTATTTACTAGAGCGTTTCACAGAGCTCAGGAAGACCTTTCACTCACTAGGTCACTGGTTTATTGTAAAGGATGTAACCGGAACAAGCCAGACTCGTGTGGCTAGGTGTGGGGGAGGGGCGCGAGCATTGTGCCTCTGATGCTCCACTCCACACTCTTCCACTGACAAGCAGTGTGACTCCGGGCACGTCCCTTCGTGTGTAAAGCGGATAGGATCGGGCACTGAGGGTTGGAGGATTACCTGACACCATACCTGTGTGGGCACCTCACCGCTGTCGTGTCCAGCTGTTTCCTTTGGCTGCCCCACCCTGCCCGCGCTTTTTCCCAGATCCAGTACTTTGTTCCCAGGTCCAGTAGTCATCCTCGACACTGCTTTAGTTATCCGAAAACTTCTCGCCTGGTAACAGACCGGCTCCGTTGCCCAGGAGAGCAGGGCCACACTGATGGGATCCAGCCACCTGCTGGGAGAGAATTTCTAAGAAAACCTTCATCCTCAAAGCCCCTGCGGGGGGGGAGGGGGGAGATGATAGTTGAGGCTCAGGTGGGGCTGAGGAGTGGGGGCGGGGAAGGAGCCTCGGGCGTCAGGAAACCTACATTTTGCAGACGACAAAGCTAAGCCCACTGAGGGCAGCACCTGTACAGGGTCACACAGCAAGTTGGGCAGAGCTGGGGCCTGCACCTCAGGTTTCTCCCTCCAGCCCAGGAGGCTCAGGTTTGACACACCCGCTCCTTCCTAAGAAAGCATTTTCCCTGGACCTGGGCTGCTGTGCGGCTGTAGGAGGAGAGCTGCTGACAGCCAGTATTCAGGCGGCGTGAGTTCTCACTAATGAAATCCAGGCAGATCCTCCCCGTGGGTGGAGCCACCTGCCCTTACCGCTAAGTTTCCGCAGAGTTCTTGCCTCAGGAGCCATGGTATCCTTCAGCTCACGCTCCTACCGCCTCCCCTGCCCTTACTGTCAGCTCAGGACAAGGGGGCGACCCCAGACCAAAACAGGTTTTCTGTCTCAGCTCCCACTAAGATTACCCCAAGAAACTCTTCCCAGGTCAGAAGGTCCAACAACCCCTAATCATCACAGTCATAGATACTCCCAGGAGGTGGCGGGAGTGACAAGGGGAGCTGGCCACGCTTCATGTTGTGACTGAGCCTGAGCATATCAGGGAGAGCGGAGAGAAAGCCCGAGACACCCCCACGGCAGATAGTAGGCCGTCCGCTCAGACCACTGGGGCCTGGGCCCAGGGACACATCCAGTAGGCTGAGGGGGCAGGGGCGCTGGGGTACGTGTCCCAGCACCCGGATGTCCGAGGCAGGACTGGCCCGTGGGACCGTAGCATGGAGTTCATTCACAGGGTCGAAGTCGGGAGCTGCCCGGTTATTGCAGATAGGCTGTCTGACCTTGCACAGGACTCTCTCCAAGCCTCAGTTTCCTGTCTGTAAAACGACGCGGTGATGTTTATCTCCGGTGAGGTCATGGTGTACGCAAAGAGCAGGCTGATGGCGGGGGGCTCTGAAGACGCGCTGGCCAGGGCAGCCTGTGCCCGGAAATTAGGAGTCCAAGCCTCTGGTGTGCGGGCTCGGTGCGCCGTGGGGGTTTCCTTCAGAAGCCTTAGCTGGGCCCGCGGTTCGACGTGGGAGCCTTCGGGTGCCGAGGCAGGTGTTGGGGGGCTGGGCAGGACCGGAGCAGAAGCGGAACGGTCATCGGCACCTTCGTTTCCAGTCTGGGGTTGAATGCAGTGAATGTCAAACTGGTCATGTTGAGGAGTTCTGAGGGGCCTCACCCTGACGCAGCTGCAGTAGTTCCGCTCTGTTTTACCGCCTGGGCTCTGGGCTCTGAGAAGAAGAAAACGGGGTGCACCTGGTAGCTTAGTGGGATGCACATGGGGTGGATTAAAACACACGGGGAAGCGCTTGTTTTCATCAGCCTCGGGATTTAGCAGGACAGCCCTCCCTCAGGTGGCTTGCTTGTGATAACAGCGTTGCTGTATTTCAGGAGGTGACTGTCCTGGACTGGGTGGTGTTTCCCACCTTTTCCTGGGTCCCTGTGCTAACCCCCATCCAGTCAGTGTCAGTGCCAGCAAGGGGAGGCCCAGGAAGGACTCCTGCCTAGACAGCCGCTTCCTCACCCTGTTCCCCTCAGAGGTCAGAGTCGGGCTGAATGCTGCTTCTCACAAACCTTTTATGAACTTCTTTCTCCTAAAGATGAAGACATTCTGGGCTGTCTCACTCCCCTCAGGTACAGAAAGGAAGCCCAGCTCGGGCACCTGGAAGCCGGAGGAGCTGCCCCTCCCCAGCCTCTGCTCCTGACTGCCCTCTGCTGGCCGCTCCTGAGTGCCAGGCGCCTGGGTCTGGCGCAGCCTCTGCTCAGATTCACCTCGGGTCAGGCAGGCCCTCGCTCCCTTCCTGGCCAGGTCTCACAGGGCACAGGCCACTTAGCAGGATGCCCCCTGCCGCCGCCCCTCTCACCTTCAGGCCCCGCCCCTGCTCTCAGAACCTGCTCCTCGGTGAAGCCTTTGCAGCCACGTGACAGGACCCGCTCCCCACACCCCCTGGGGCTTTACCTGTGCTCCATCATGACAGCTCCGTTTGGCGTGTCCTCTTCTTCCAGCATTGAACCCAGTCAGGTCTCGGGTCCTCGGAACCAACGCTCTGTCGAGCCTGGGAGCTCTTGCCACCTCCACAGGGCTGTACACCTCAGCCCCACACTCCCATGCCTCCCCACAAAGGGTTGGAGCAGGACCCTGCCTGGCAGCCTCTCTGCTCTCTCAGGCTGTCCTCCCTGCTGGCACTTCCAGTGTGACCTCTCTAAAGAACAAGGCCACTCCCTCCAGGCCCCTTCGCAGCCAGGCTCTTGCTCACTGCAGTTCCGCGCGCCCCCCCCCCCCGCCTCCCCTCCGACACACACACACACACACACCCACACCTCACTTTGTGCTGAGCCATGCCCGACGGGGTCATGCTCCCTGCTCTGGGCGCCCTGCCCCTGCTGCCCACCTGCCCTCACTCTGAACACTGTGTCCCACGGGGTTGGACTCATGGTTTGCTTCCTAGACTGTGAGCCCTCAAGGGCAGGCGCCCTGAAGAAGGGCTGTTGCATCCTAGGTGTTTGGTGAGTGGGGGGCTCGCCATTTGCTCCCGCATCCGTTTTGTGTGTTCGCAAGCCTGGCGCTTCCTGCCATCACGCAGTCCTCTGAAGACCAAGGCGACATTCCTGAAGCAGCGGCACTCTCAAGCCTGAAACTGGGCGCAAGGTGAGGGGTGCTATCTGTGATTGAGGGACATGGCACATAGAATTGTCTCACACAGAAATCGCACCCGTCACCTTGGCCCAACTCGCACCACCCCTGACGACGGAGCGCGCCTGCCCAGCCAGCAGCCCAGTGTCCACGGACCTGCAGTTGCTGTGGCCCTGAGGTGCGTGTACATCAGACATGAACGCAGACCTCGGTTCAAGTATAGCTTGTGCAGGGTGTGCCCTTGGACAAGTCACTTCTTCCAGAAACTCAGTGTCTCCATCTGTGCAATGCGTTAGTCATACCTACCTCACAGGGTTGTTGTGAGGGTGTCAGGAGATGATGCTTGTGAAGGTTCTTTGTCAGCTGTAAATGACTATAGCTACTAGGAGTTACTCTTTGCTTTAATATTTGAAAAGTTAACCATACCAGCTCCTGGGGCGAGGCTGCAGCCTGAGGTTTGGGACACGGGGTGAGGAAAGCAGGGCTTGGCCTGAGCCTGCAGGGTTGAGGGCAGGTGGGGAGAACCGGATGGTAAGGAGGATTCTGGTGGAACAAGCAGATCTTGGTGGTTTGGGGGTCCCAGAAGAGGCTTGGCCTGACCCTTGGGGTCTCCCTCTGCACATTGGTGGGACTTTGTATCCCTCCTGGGGACTCCTAACTTCTGAACACCCTGCTGCCGCCATTGCCTTCCTTTAAAGATGCTGGTGTGTTTGCACTTCCCTCCTGGAGAAGTACCTCCTTCCGCCGGCCCCAGGATTCTCTCCCTGGCACTAACGGAAGATGTCCTTGGGGCTTTTAGTTTTCCATAGGTGAGCCTGGGCCCCACGCCCAGTCAGGCCGTGAGATAGCAAATGGTTCCCACAGAATGCTGCCTCGCCAGGCCTGCCTAATGAGCCCTGGGTTGGGCACAGTGAGCAGCTGTGGGCAACACAGGTGACTGACAAAATGACACAGACTCAGGGGCAGATGACAGGGTGCCAGGCCCATGCTCCAGGCCATGGCACACAGCAGCTGTGAAACCTGGAGCAAGCCATTTCACCACCCCGAGCCTTAGTTTCCTTATCTTTAAAATGAACCTAATAGCCACCTACAACGCTGTGAAGCTGAGATGGTAAAGTAGACGGGAACATGGTTTCTAAGCTGCCAGCACAAAGAAATCAGGCTGCTGCTGGAGCACCCAGTCCCGAGACACCGTCCTAGGCTCTCACCCCTCTCCACAGCGAGTCATGACTGGGTAGGAGGAAGCGGGGACACCCTCAGGGCTAACTCCCATGCTCCTTAGGAAAAGGCACAGGTCTTGCCCTGGTGAGTGTGGCTCAGTTGGTTGGAGCAGCGCCCCATGCACTGAAAGGTTGCTAGCTGGATTCCCGGTCAGGTTACATACCCAGCAGCCTGCCTTTCTTCTGTCTGGTGTGTGTGTGTGTGTGTGTGTGTGTGTGTGGCCTAAAGTGACCCCCATTCTTCTGAGCCCTTGAAAGTCTTGTGTCGTAAAAACTCATGAAGATTTTATTCTCTACTCTATGAATATTTCCCTGTTTTGAACTATTTACCATTCAGTGTAGAAGGGTGGTCAGCGTTCTCCCTATTTCTCCACATACCCCCAGAGCACACCAAGCTGTTGGGGTGCCCACCCCTGAGTTGGAAGGGCCATTCCAGTTCAGGAGTAGTCAGGGAGTGCACGGGCCTCTAGCAGAGCAGGCGTGGCCAGCATCATTAACAGCATGTTCTTGGAGATCTGTTCTGGGAATGCCTTCCCTCCTTTGGAGTAAAAATTAGGAGTAAGTACTTGTTGAAGAAACAAATACATTTCATTAACAAACTCATAGGCTCATGGTATGAGAAAGGGCCCTGTGGTCATATCAGCCAAGACCCTCATCTTAGAGATGGAGAAACTGGCTCGGAACGTCGGACCCCAGAGAATCGGGGTTCAAACCCAGCCAGCCACCTGGTTTCAGTGGCACTTGTTCCTCCTGGCCCCTGTTGCACACACTGATGTTGAAATGTCATTACTCCCCTCCTGGGCGTCCAGCTCCACCAGGGTCTGAGCCCTGCTGGGTGGGCACTGCCCACAGGGGAGGGCAGGCAAGTCTGTGATCCCATCCAGCACAGCTTCTCTGGTGGGGACTGATGGAGAATGAACACCGGGATCTGCTGAGCCCTCGTCCCAGGTCCGGTAACAACTCACTTTCAGTTTCTCCAGCGCCTTCCTCCTGACACGTCCCTATGCCGCTCCTGGAAGCCAAGTGGCCCATTGCTGGCGGGCAGGTCTCAAGTTGGATGTTTGCCCACTGGGTGCTGCACTGAGGCCTCTCCTTTGGGAGTTTTCACAACAGAACCCAGGGTGGAGGCGGCCCCACAGAGACAGAGGGAGCTATTGTGACAGCATGGGATTGAGGCTGCAGGTCCTGGTCTGGTTCTGGCCATATCTTTCACTAATTTGATGCAGGCAAGTTCTTCATCTCTCTGGGCATCCGTGGCCCAGTGGGGTAATGATAGCCACTGCTGGCCTCTTCGTGCGGTGTGTTATGAGAATTTAATAGACAGCATTTACTAGGAAATGCTAACCACTCAGAACTACCTAGCAGGGAAAGAGACAGGTATTGTCGAGTTGCACTGATCAGTGTGCCATTGATCCTCACACCAAGACAAGTGGTGCTTTTGTTCATTTTCGGACAAGAAACAGAGTTAGAGAGGTTCAGTAACCTGCCCGAGGTCAGAGAGTTGGGCACAGTGCCGTTCCTATGGAGGCTAACTCGACCGACTCCATTTAGCTCTCAGTGGCTTCAGGTCTGCGGGCTCAGAACAGCGCCTGGAGCCTGGTGAGCAGTCAGTAGATGGTGGGTGCTGCTGCTGCCCGCATCTGATGCTTCCTCTCCAGCACAGCCCAGGGGGTGGAGGGGCATGGATTAAGTCCCAGAGAGGGAAAGTGACCCGCTGCCCAAGGTGCAGAGCCCACTAGAATTGATGTGCTAATTGTCTGGGGAAGGATTGGGATAGGCAGGGCCCATGTGAGCCCTGAGTCAGGAGGGGAGATGCCAGCCTTCAGATGACCTTCCTAGGCAGTGAGTGGGGGCTCCCCAAATTCCTCGGAAGTCCAGCGTTGTGCCTTACAGACTCATTCGTGTTTTGCACATTTGCATTTTAGTCCAGGGAGGTGACGAGGGAGCAATCAGTATCCACAGGGAAGACTGTAAGGGAGATGGAGCCTGGCCCTGGCAGGTCGCTAGTGGGGACACACTAGCTGGAGGAGGCAGGGAGGGCTGGGCCAGGCAAGTCAGAGTGTAGGAGGCCGCAGGTCCCAAAGCAGGATTTCCCAGGGGAACCAGCGGGAACCACTGGTTTCCTGGCTGGGGAACAGCATGGAGGAGCTAAGCTTCCTGTTTCACGTGAAAGCAGGGGCTCAAAGGCACGAGCCTGGGGCAGAGAGACCAGGTGGGGGCTGTCGGAAGACCCCCAGTAGGAGAGCATGCATCTGGGATCTAGGCAGGGCAGCAAAGGTCACCTGAAGGACAGTCTGTGAGAGAAACAGCATTTTCTGCTGTTTCTGGCCTCTCTGGGGACAAGTGGAGGGCGGAGAGCAGGAGAAACCACAGTGATGGGAAGCAGCCATTGCTTTTGTGAGAAGGTGCCGACTTGGTTTCGGACAGGGAGCGTTGGAGATGATGCCGAGTTTGGGCATGTCCCACAGACATTCTCTGCACACTTTGTGCCAGGCCCTGAGCAGGGTACTGGGGTCCAGAGCAGGGTAAGGCCTGGGCTTCCCTCTCAAGGAGCTCACGGTTCAGGGGGGTGAACAGCAGCTCCATGTGGGCAGTGAGTGCAATCTTTAGGACAGAGCAGGGGGGTGGGAGAGGACCCGAGAGTGCTCCAGGGGGACAGAAGCCCAGCCGGGACCCCAGTTACTCCTGTGGGTTTGCCAGTTAGGGAAGCACAGATAAGCTTCCTGCAGGTCTGGTGCCAGTAAGGCTTGCTGGTGAGTTGAGGGATCCACTTCCTGTGGGCCTTGGAGCTGGTCAGGCTGGTAAAAAAACAAGCAGGGCTCACGGGAGCCAGTTAGGATAGCAGCCGGTACCCTGGTGAGGAAAGGTAGGCCAGGGAACAGCCAGCAGGGACGCCTGGGTGGCCCAACGTGGAAGAGATGCCCAGGTGAACAGTGCCCCAGGTTCTTCCTTTGGCCGGTCACCTGTTCCCTTTGGCTCCGCGCCCACCTGTCTCATCCCATCGCCCACAGGGGACCAGAGGAGAGCCGGAGCAGGAGGTTTCCTCTGGCAGACCCTCCCCCGGGCTCCCTGGAATCGGGTAGACAGGAGGGTTCTGATAGGTTAGCTGGGAAGCCGCATTAAAGATTGAAGCGTGAAGCCCATCTGACGGGCGCCCGAGGATCGGTTTCCCACTGCAGGAGCCAGGCAGCTGAGGAAGGAGAGGTAAGTGGCCAGGATGCGAGGAGCGCGCCTCCCGGACTGCGCCCAGGGGCCTGCCCGTAATGGTCAGCAGGGAGTGGACCTTCCACTGCTTCTGCTTCTGCCACTGCGACTGCACCGTGCTTTGCAGAGTGAACTGTAGGTGACGGGCGCCTCCCTCCTTCCTGCTCCCCAGGGCCCCTCCTTCCGCCCCAGCTGTTGGGGGTTGGGGTGGGAGTGGGGGAGGGTAACGCACTCTGGACCTCGGGCCAAATACCTACCATTGACCCATGGAGGGCTTGGACGCTGTTTACACGCAGCCTTCCAGGAGGGGCGGGCAGAAACAGCGGCGTGCAGACTGGGCGTCGGGACATGTGGGCACTTGTCCCAGCAGCACCCGTCACTTGAGACGCAGGTGGCCTTGGGCAAGTCACTTGCCTTGTCCGAGCCTCAGTTTCCCCATCTATAAATAGGTCTGATAGGCCCTGCCCTGGATAGTTGAGCAGATTAATCAAAAAAATGATGCCCAGAAGCTTTGTCGCACAGTCAGGGTGTGGCAGGTTTTTATTGCTCTTCGTTCTGCTTGAGATTCTTTTAAAGGCTTGTTGTGTGTCCTAAAATGAGCTGACTGGGACAGGGAGAGACAGTTTTACTAGGAAGCTCACTGGCCTGACAGAGCCTGAGGGGGACCATGCAGGCTGGTGGCCGTGTCCCAGCCTAGAAGCTGGGAGACCTGGGTTCCAGCTGCTCCCGCCAGCGTTTAGGATGTGTTCCTCCCTCAGGATCCTCTGTACAAGGGGAGGTTTGGGGCGGGAGTGCTGCTCGCAGGCCCTGGGGTGGCTCAGCGGCCTCCTGCCGCCCTTGTCCCAGGGAAAGGACTTTCCTCTAGCCACCAGTAGGCGCTCTGGCTATGGCCTTGGGCTTTAGTCCCTCTGGATTGAGTCTCTGTCTCTGCACATGCTGACCTCCCAGGCCCACGGGTCATGCAGACACGGGCCCTGGAGACACAGCTGTAGCCATCAGTCACCCTGGGGTTGCACCGACATTGGTGGCCCCGGGGGCGGGGGGGAAGCGGGGATCTCCTGCAGGGTTGCAGTGGGTGATGCATCAGCTGATTCTGCCAGTCTTAGCTAACCAGACTGCTTCCCACTTCAGCCCACTGCGAGCCTGCACTCCGTAACTCAGTAGTAAGGACCGGGCAGAGAGGGCACCAAAAACACCCCGGGTGACGTAAACAAGCAAGGAAACTGGTGTTCGACAAGGGAGGCAGTCGGAGTTTGCTGCTGAGCTGGGGGGCGGGGGGTACTGGGCACAGCGTGCTGGGGTGGACACAGTCCTGGGCTGGGTGACATTCGTCCTGGGCACTGGTCCCAGCTCTGCCACCAGTTCCTGTGTGGCCTTGGCAAGGTGACTGATTCGTAGGCCCAGATCACAGGCTCCATTCCCGCATGGTCACTTGCCTGCTTGGCAGCAGGAACCTGGAAACCAGAGAAGACGTACTAGGGAATGGGCCTGGGAAGGCTGCCTCCCCCCATGTCACAGTGTGGCTGTAAGTCAGTCCAAAATGGAGGGGCCTTCTTGACAAAGGAGAGGAGCCAGCCAGAGAGATGGCAGAGGGGGGAGGGGAGCCACAGGGCTTGGGCCTCTGCCCAGCCCCGACCAGGTGGCTGTCGTGTGCTGGCCAGAAATCCCATCGAGCCTCACGGAGCAGGTGCTGGATCCTTTGTCTAGGAGCTCCTGCGAGCTCAGGTTCCGTCCCTTCAGGAGGCCCAGGGGATGCCTTTCCTATGGAGGCTAACTCGAAACCTGGCCGTCCCTCTGTCCCAGAGGAGCCGGGGGCGGGTGTCCCCGCGCCTCATAAATGTTAATGGGTAGGCAGAAGGATGGCCTTTCTCAGGAGGAGGTGTCAGCAGTGGCTTGGCGCGTCTGCCCACTGCAGGCTGTGCCCTGCGCCAGCCAGTCTCACAGGGCTGGGTCCCAGAGGGCTCTTCCCTCTGTGGGGACGCTGCCATTTGTCTTCAGTATAAGGTAGTGCATCCTTCACTTGCCTAATGTGGAAGACAATCCCACAATCCAGAGATAGCCACTGTTACCATTCTGGTACATTTTCTTCTCTGTCCCTTCACACTGTAGAGGTTCGGAACCCAATGGCCTTGGTTCTGTTCTTCTCGTTTTATAGGAAACTGGGGCCCCGAGAGGGGCTCCCCATAATTATTTGTGGCAGAACTCCAGCAAAAACTGGGGTTTCCTGGCTCCGAGTTCCCTCTGCGGGGGTCTGTATAAACTGGAACAGTCCAGAAGAGGCCAGCCAGGAATGGGGAAGGACTGGGAACGGGAGTGAGGGTCTGGAGGGGGCACAAGCACTGTTCTCGCTGTCCAGCAGCCGCCAAGCCACCACCACTGGAAAGACTGACCATCTGCCAGGTCCTGCAGGGAGCAGTGCTAGCGAGGTGGGTCTCAGCGCACTGGGAAGAAGCCACTGGCGGCTAGAACCGCCCTCCCCGGGACACCTCTGTGATCAAGTCCCATCCCACCTTCAGCCCTCTGCACAGAGGCCAGACCTGGGCAGCCCAAGAGCCTGGGACAGGCTTGGGTGAAGCTCGTTTGCACACACCTCACCCAAGCGCTGTGGGGACAGAGCACCAGGGCAGCGACAGGTGGGAGGCAGCAGCAGGCGGCCCACAGCCTCACTTTCCAGAGGCCAGCAGCTCCTGCCCGCCCCACCCCTCCCTCTCTCCCCCCTGGTTCTTGTGCTCAGCTCTTCCTGATCCTCTGAAGGACCCTGGCTCCCCCCACCTTTCTGCCCACCCTTCCTTCCTCTGGAGGGGAAGTCCAGCATGTGCTTCACGTGCCCTGGTGTCACGGGGCAGCAGAGGGCACTGGCTTTAGAGCCTCTGTTCTGGGCCTGGAGCTGGTTCCACTGGTGACTTGCGTCCCCAGCTTTCCAGCTTCTCATGGAGAAAACGGAGATGAGTATGAGGGTTCGATGAGGCTCCTCCGTAAACTGCCCAGGAAACTTGTGCTCTCTCTTCCCTTTCCCTTCCCACTGCGTGCTCCACCGCGGGCCTGCAGCGTCTCACCTGCTCTGACGTCTCGAGGCTCCTGGGCACAGCCCAGCCCAGCCAGCGTCCAGCGGCAAGAAGCGCTGCACAGACGTCACCTGCTCTGGTCTCCACAGTTGGCTGGAGACGCGCAGACCATTTGCCCAGGGCCCTGTCACTTCTTTTCAACAAATATTGATTGAGGATTGACCAGAGGCCAAGAACTCTGTTGGGAACCTAGAGAACAGAGCAGTTCTATCCCTGGAGCGTAAAAGTCAGACTGTGTGGAGGTGTACAGGCTGTGTCCTGGGACGAGGGCCCGGCGCTGGCAGAGTCCCTGCACAGCGAGTGTGGCCTGGGCCCGCCTGTTCCCTGCCTGCCCCAGCTCTGCAGCGTTCTCCTGGAGCCCAGCCTCATGGGCTGTCCCTGCCCCTCTCTGTTAGACAAGGGCAGCTTTCCTGGGTGTGATCATCCCTCATGGTGGGACCTTGTGTCAGATCATGTCAGAGACAGGTATGAAGCCTTTAGAAAGGGTGCCTGAGCTCATTACCACCTGCTCACAGGTGAGAAACTGAGGGGTGCCTCCCCAGGTCTCAGGGCGATCCAGGGAGGGACACACCACTGACCAACGCAGAGATGACTTCAGACCTCCTGGCCCCACTGCCTCCTTCAGTCTGGCCCCCGTCAGTGCCTCCGGTCAGCCAGGCTGATTCTCGCCTGGGTCCTCGTCTGTGGCTCGGGGTCAGCCCCCGCCCAGGTGGACTCATGGCTGGAACCTGGCCCAGTGACCTTCCCCAGAGTTGTTTTCTCTGCTATGCCCCCTGACTTCAGTCAGCTCCCAGATTCAGCAAGCTCATGACACCAAGGCCAACATCATGAGCCCCATGGCACTGGGCCAGCCCCATCACCTCTCAGAGCCACCACCACTCACTCTGTGTCCCTCCGGGGTGGGGGGTCCAGCTGGGGAGCAGAGGCAGGTCTGTGTGGAGGCGGGCCCAGGAGAAGTGGCTGAGGGGTGGGCTGGAATCTTGTTCGATGGAGCTTGGACCGAACCCTGTAAAGGTCAGGCTTGTGTTTCCAGAGCGTAGTCTGCACTGTCAGTGTGGAGGGCAGACAGGAGAAGGGAGGGTGGAAAAGGCTCCTGAGGTAGACCGAGGCATCACAGGAGGGAGATGCTGAGGCAGCCACATGGGGATGGGTTCTGTCGGGGTCTCAGACACAGCAGCAGTGGGACTCGGTAACTCACGAGATGTGGGGTGGAGGAGGCGGAGCTGGGCCCCACCCACTCCTCGCCTGGATCCTGAAGGTGGGACATGACTCCGTGACACAGGAGAGCCTATGGCCTCCTCCCTGGCTTCCTATGCTTCACCAGGAATCATGCAAGTGACTCAACACCGGGACAGGGAAGTGGCCACCAGCCACCCAGTGCCCCACCCTGAGATTTTCTCACTGAGGAAGCACCTACAAATGTCTGTACCAGCAATTCCCCAATTTCCCACACAGTTCTGGGGGAGCAATCCTTCTCCGGTCTCTCCACCCTGCCTCCGCCAGGGGGCAGCCAGGCCAGTGGGGGGAATTGGCCGGGAGACTGTCTGCTAAAGGTACTGTGGGCCACTAAGCAGACCCCTCCACAGGGAGGGACTGTACTCCTAACGTTCAGGACACTCAGAGCTCAAAGCAGACTAACATTTCTTAGTTTAAGCAGAATGCATGGAAGGCCTTATACACCCAGTGTTGTCTCTTCCCTCCGTACTAAGATGCCAGCTGTCTAATTTTAAAGCATGTCTCAAGTACAGGGACCAGAGCCCCTGGGGACAACGAGGGCCCCTGGGAACAGCGAGAGCCCTGTTAGACCCCCCAACCTCTAGAGGACAGGCTGGTGGGGGACCCAAACGCAGGATCAGCACAGACTACTGTGTAGACAGCTGGCTGTCCTCTGGGGTCCTGACAAAGGGATGGCAAACACTTCCTGTGACCAGGCCAGTGCAGCAGACACAGAGGCCTCCGAGCAGCTAGTATTGCCCGGGTGTAAGACCTCGGCCCCAGGGTGGGGCCTAGCCAGGGTATAGTGGCTCCAGTCCTCAAACCTGGCGCTAGACAGGGTCTCCGGGACAGGGCCTCAGCCTCCAGGAGGGCAACCTCCAGGTTCAGGCCGTGGGCTCAGCAGCAGAGACCGGGGCTAGGACACCTTCCCTCCTGCCTTGGCCAGGATGTGGGTGGGTCAGAGCTGGGGGACCCCTGTCTGCTGTGTGGACACCAGGCAGAGGCTGTGCACCCCTGAGGCTGCGGCCCTGTGGTCCTGGCTCTTGGGCAGCGGGCCAGCCGCCCCTTCTCCTGCGTTCTCCCTCCCCAAGCCGGCCATCCGACCCCGCAGTGTGGTTGAGTTTAAGAAGAAAAGTGTTTGGCATGTAGATTGAATCTGGCTTCACCACTTGCCGTCTGTGAGGCCCTGAGCGAGTCGCTTCCCCCTTCTGGCTGTTTCCTCGCCTGTTACAAGCGGCGCTGTCCGGTAGGGCTGGGAGTTAGAATCAGGGCGTTGAGAGAGCTGATGCCGCTGTCATCTGTGTTCTCATGTTCCTGCTCTGGTTTCCTGATGACCAGGGAGGCGCCCGGGACCTGAGCCTGGCCCGCTGGGTGAAGGAAGAGCTTGTCCCTCTGGATCTTTTTAATTGAGACTGTGTCTTTTCTTTGTTAAACTTTTCAAATGTTCTAATGAACATGTATTACATGTTATTTATAGTCAGGGAAATAAATGTTTTAGAGCACATACTGATGTGTTAAAGAAAGAAGAAAAAGTACTTAGAGACAGGGAAAGGACAACACTTATTTCATACTATAGCCAGGCCACGGCAGACATCATTAGCCACCTCTGTAAAAAGGCCGCAGGCCTCTCCCCTGCTACCCCAAGAGCAGCAGGAGGCGTTGAGCCAGGAGCAGGCCTGGCAGGTCCACCAGGGAGTTTTCCTCGAGTGTTGGGCAGCCTCTCCTCCTCCCACCCAGCCTGGCCCCCACCCACCATCGGGATCCTCCACACGGGGGCGGGCAAGCCACAAAGCATGGCTCAGGGAAACCCTGCCGGAAGCAGATAGATGCCGGGGCCCTGGACAGCAGGGTCTGAAACTGTCAGATATGGAGGCTGCTATAGGGTCCGGAAAGGGCTGTCAAGCAGAGAAAAGTATTCAGACCACGTTGCATCACATGGTGGAGGAAATAGGGCCTTCGAGGGTGGGTGGGTTTGGCACCTCAGAGTAAGAAAGCCCTTGCTCACCTGGTAGGCAATGGGATGCACCAGAAGTGCCTGCCCGCGAGCCACACGGGGTTCCTGTGCTGGGGAGGAGGCTGCCCGAAATCAGATGGTCCGCTTCCGCTCTGAGATCCTGTCACCCTACCCACCGGGCCCTTGATCCAGAGCACAGCCCGCTCCCCCCTCCGCTGCCTGAAGCCCCTCCAGAGAGGCCTTCTGCCCCTGGTGGGTTTTGTCGCAGGCTGATGCTGTCACCTCCTCCTGGGGAGGAGACAAGCTCCTGCCCCACCTAGTCAGAGAACGAGACCTGCCCGAGCCCCTCCCCCTCGCTGAGATGCCACACTTCCCCGGACACCTGAGCTGGCAAAGGCAAGGAACAATCGGCTCTTTCTTGGGTCGGGGCAGAAGCCTGGCTTTTCCTTTAAAAGTGACGCAGCATCAGCCCCGTGTGGACACGGGTCATGTGCAGGCGCCCCCCTCCCCCCTTCTGCTCCAGGCCCTGCCTTCAGGGTCCAGGGCAAGGGTGTGGCCTGAGAGGCTTCACGATGACAGCTCTGCCTCCACCGGCCACTCCCACCCCACCACTGCAGACCCATAGGTGCAGGCCGCCCAGGGCTGACCCTGGCTCTGACACCTACCTGCTCTAGTGCTGTTGCTTTGCTCAAAAGTCGGAAGAAATGGCTCTGCGGGGTCTGGTGACGCCAAGTAAGTGCACTGGCGATTTTAGTTACCGTGGCTTCGGGAGACAGTGGCAAGTGAGGAAATGGAAAAGGCAAATGTGGTTAGAGAGGCGTCGGTAGCCAAAAGGGGTGGTCTGTACCATGTGAAAACGCCATCCCATTTATTGGCTCCAGTGGAAGAGCCACAGGAAGGGCGAGAGAGGTGATTGAGAGGCTGAAATGGGGACGGCCATTACACAGGTGTCAGAACCACTGTCGAAAGGTCAATGACCCTCATGGGACCGACCAGGAGGGCAAAGACAGATCCAGGTGTGTTTGCCAGGGCCTTTCTTCTCCACTAACCACCATACTCTGTGCTTCTCTGCCCCACAGGCCCGTCCACCCAGCGGCAGGTGCAGAATGGCCCCTCTCCTGATGAGATGGACATCCAGAGAAGGTAATGCTCCCCCAGCAGGGCCCAGCCTGGTGGCCAAGGCACCGTTTGGCCAGCGCAGGACACACTGCAGCTAGGGCCAGGACTCCCGGAGGCGCCCACCGGGACAGGGAACAGGCCTGAGCAGAGAGGAAGAGGGAGCTAGGCCATTGTTGCTTTGCCAGGGTGGTGAGCCCCGCGGCCTCCCGTAGCAGCCCTCGTGAACCGGGCAGTGTCCTGCGGGCTGTGCTCTGAGCTAACATGCTTCCAGGTGTATGAGGAGGTAGTTATCATAATGGGAAGGGATTGGGTCACGTGGCCAAGGCTGCCCGGGTCTGTCTGACCGAGGCCCCAGCCTTGGCCTCATCCTGAGCCACCTCCCCTCACTCTATCTGAAGGCCTCGTGAGACCTGGCCCTAATCCCCTCCGCTGGAGGCCTTGGACAGTGCCACGGCCTCTTTGGAGGACCTCAGCCCCCTGCCCACTCACCTCCCGGGAAGGTTAAAACGGCGCAGGCCATGAGAACGCTGTGTGAGCCAGGGCCGGGGCCGGTCGATGTTCTTGTGCGGCCAGCCTGTGGAGGAGGCAGCTCCTGGGGGGCACGGGCCCTAGGATGGCACCCCACTTACTCCAAGCTGCTCCTACAGTGTGCGAACTGGGAGGAAGGGCAGTGCTGTTGTCCTGACATTACAGCGGCTGTCCTGGTGGCCAAGGAGGGCGTGGCCTCCCAGGTCATGTTGCCAGGAAAGGCAGGGCTAGGGCTTGAACCTTGGCGGCCATGCCCTGCGGGGCCCTGCCTCTCTGTGAGGCTTTGCATCCTGGTCCCCACCACGCTCCCCAGCTTCTGGGAAAGACTAAGGGCTGTGGCTAGATGCTAGTAGGACCCCAGGCTGGGAGTGGGAGGGATGTCCCAGCTTCCCTGGCCTGAGGCTCCCTCGGGTGTTCCCGCCAGGCTCTCCCTCCCCCTGGAGAGAAGGATCTCTGAGCGCCTCTGCTCTGACGTGTACTTAGGACCCTCCGCAGGTTCCCAGGCCTTAGTTTCCCATTTGAATAGGACAGGGACTTTTTTATTTTTGTTTTCGTTCTTTTTTGTGTCTATTTTTTTTTTTTTACTTTATTTTTAAGTTAAAGTTTACATCTGTATTTTGTGTTAGTTTCAGGTGTACCGCCTAGTGGTTAGGCGATCGTGTAATTTACAAAGTGGTCCCCTCCGTCTTCCCAGAACCCACCTGCAGCATACAGTTACTACCATGTGACTGCCTCTGCGCCCTGTGTGTGCTTCCCATTCCCGTGACTGCTCTGGAACTGCCGCGCTGCCCTTCTCAGTCCCTTCACCTTTCTCACACAGTCCCCAGCCCGCTCCCCTCTGGCACCGTCATCCGTCCTCTGCATCTGTGAGGCTGTTTCAATTGGTCTCTTCTTTTAGTTTTTCGTTAGATTCTGCACGAAAGTGAAATACGGTGTTTGTGTGACGTGCTCACTGAGCACAGCACCCTCCAGGTCATTTGTGCTGGAGGATGACAGCGTTAGCTTCGTCCTTGCTCTGCTCGGGCCAAGCAATGAGGGAGGCAGGGAATGCTCCCTGGACAGACGCCTTGGCACTAACTCCCATGTTGACTAACTCCTCGGGCCTGTCTGCTGGCCTCTCAGGAAAACAGCAACTATTCACAAGGTGTACCCACCACTGCCCTCCATCCCAGCTCAGCCCCCCGCCAGGTCCCAGGGCTGCCTGGGCCCAGAGGGCATGAGTGAGCCCTGCCAGACTGAGAGAGCATGCACCAGGGGCACATGGGCCTAACCAGACCCTCCCTTTGCTCTCTCAGAACCAGTTGAATATCACCACGCTGCTTTATCTTAACCCACCACCCAAGTCCAAGGCGTGGGAGGCCCCTGGCTGCAGACAGTTCAGTGTTGCCAGCAGTCAACTGTCCGCAGGCTGGAGCGCCCCCGGAAGTCAGTCTGTGCACGGCAAGAGGCAAACGCAGAGCAGGGACCCTGCTGCTTCCTGCCACTCCCCACAGAGGGAGAGATGGCTGACACGGAGCCTGCACAGTGAGCTGTTAGGAGTGCACCCCGATTTGTAAATACTTCCGAACACCTCGTTTTACTGAGGGCTTCTACGTGTGAATTCTGCCGAGCAGAGGGGAGTTCGGGCGATGTCTCGGCAGTTTAGGAGGAGAGGCTAGGGGAGGTGCTGCTGGGAGTTTTTCAGACACCTTTAATGCCCAAGGGTCTTTTCTGTTATTTTTTAGGTACCAGGTATAACTCTTAAAAGAACTCCCTAGAACAGGTGATATTATGCTTATTTTACGGAGAAGAATCGGAGGCCCACAAAGCCAGGAATCCCAGAATGGAAACCAGAAAGCTCCCTCCCTCTGAATGGTCTTTGCAATAAACTGTGACCTTCCTCTAAGATGCGAGCAGCGGCACTTACTGAGCAGCTGCTGCATGTGGGACCCGGTGCCAGGCACCAGAGAAAGGCCAGCTCGCCGTACACAGGGCACAGACTCACGGCCCACATCCCCCCTGCCATGCAGACACCACTGCTGGCCTCCAGTTCACCCTCCCCTGAGCCAGGTGGGCATCGAAGTGCCCTGCCCCATGCTGCACAGCAGGCATTTAGGGTGGGCACACACCAGTGAGGCTGCTGCCGTCCCTGGTCCACAGGGTTCCTGAGCCCCCTCCTGCTCCAGCGCCACCGTCCCAGATGCTGCGGACATGTTTGTGGGTCAGTGTCCTCACTCGACCGGCCTGTGAGAGTGCCCAAAGCTGCTCTGCCGTAAGGAGCTCGGTGTCGGTTCCCCGCAAGGCTCACCGCCTGCACTGCCCGCACCACATGGCCCCATCATGGAGGCCAGGCCTGCGGCTACATCTGTGCTGAAAAGAATGAGCACGTGCCTGTGGAGTGTCCGCTGCTGACAACCCACAGTGCCTGGGAATTGTTCCGGGATTAGCCAGTGCTATAGAGACAGGACATTTGAGGTCGGGTCAGCTGAGGCCACAGGCACAAAAGCCAGGAGGCCCATCCAGCCTAGGGGAAAGCATGGTCACTCATCCACATGGTGCCTGAGCCTTCATGGAGGGCTCCCTGTTTAGGGGTGCCTGAGACTCAGGAGGCTGCCGGCACTCACCTGTTTAGAGATCTTGAACCAGTCACGTGCCTCCTCTGTTAAGTGGGGGAAGCAAGCCCAGTGGCCATCAGAGCCAGGGAGGGGATGAGGGGAGCTCACTGTGAGCCCCCCCCTGCCCAGCCCAGGGTGCAGAGTGGGTCCTCGGGAAGAACCGGCAAAACCCAGTCCTGCAGCCTGTGCTCCATGGACCCCCTGGTTCTCTTGCTTTTCAGACAAGTGATGGAGCAGCAGCGCCAGGAGTCTCTAGAGAGAAGAACCTCAGCCACAGGTGAGAGGCCGCAGGCCTGCTCCCCACACCCGCTCGGTGGCAGCCCCCACCGAGGCGGTGATAGGGCGCATCGGGCCCTCTGAGAAGAGCTGCATAGGCCTCAACATGTGCCAGTCAAATTCGATGAGAGTAGGGGACCCAGAGAGCAGGAGAGAGTGGGCAGTTAGCTCAGCTTGGTGGCTCCTCCCACCAGCCTCTGGTGCTGGATGTTGAGGGGACTGACCAGCACTCAGCATTGCTCCCTGACATACGGCCCGGTCAGCCCTGTGACCCACAGTTACCTGCCACAATCCCCAGAGGCCAAGGGGCACTCACAGTCGCATCTCAGGGACCAGCGTCTGCTGGTGCCTAGGGTGGTGCAAGGTGCGGAAAAGGGACACAGGAGGAAAGGGTACAGTCTGAGCCACCAAAGACCTTCCTCCCCCTGGAGACCCACCATTAGAGCAGGACAAAGGTAGCTGAGCTCAAGGGGTGCTAGGCACTGGGGTCCAGCCAGGCCTCCAAATGCTGGGGATACAGGGACCAGTCTAGGGAGGGACCAGAGCAGGGCCAAGCTCACCCCAAGGGAATGGGAGAGGCAGCCTAAGCTGTCCCTGCTCCCTCAGAGCAGCAGGCTGCCCTGTCCCTCTTCCCTCCCAGGAAGCACAGCGGGGGCTAGGGACTAATTGAGCCCCTCTGTTGTGTTTCAGGACCCACCCTCCCACCGGGGCACCCCTCATCTGCAGTCAGCGCCCCTCTCTCGTGTAGTGGGCCTCCACCCCCGCCCCCACCCCCTGTCCCACCACCACCCACTGGGGCCACTCCCCCTCCCCCACCCCCACTGCCAGCCGGAGGAGCCCAGGGCGCCAGCCACGACGAGAGCTCCGTGTCAGGACTGGCCGCTGCCCTGGCAGGGGCCAAGCTGAGGAGGGTCCAGCGGGTAAGCGTCCTTGAGCACAGGCCGGATAGGCGGCGGGGGGAGGGGGGGGGCAGTTTCTAACTGCCAAATGGACAGAGCCTTCACCTATCCCGGAGACCCCAAGCAAAGCCCCACCCTCCCCAACCTGGACACCACCTCTGCCAGCTGTTTTCAGTGAGAACTGGACAGGACGGCACTGGGTAGACCAGGAGCTGCTTGCAGCTTTGTAACCTGCTGCTGATCCTCACGGTGACCTTCACAGCAGGGCAGGAAGTAGTGCCCTCATCAGGCGCAGTTAGGACTTGGGCCCGGGGTCCATCCCTCCATCAGTGCTTCTCATGGAAACCAGCCCCCTAGGCCCAGCCTTATTACTTCCTGAGCCCTTCCGCCCACAGCCTGGAAGGCAGAGCTCCCGGACTGCCCGGTGGCTGGGCTCTGACACCTCTGGTGGGAGGCCGCTTCCTTCACAAGGACTGTCTCCTCCCCTTGGGTCACGCAAGGGCACTGGCTCCGCGCCAGGAGAGCATCCACCATAACCGGCCAGGCCTGGCCCCTCTCTGGTTTTGTCACCTGTGGGTCGGGGGATGGGACTCGATGACCCCTCAGGCCTCCTCTGCACTGCCATCGTGGGAATGACACGTTCACACTCACACACGTCCCCATGATCCCCTTGAGTGACGTCTACCACAATAGCAGACGAAACGCTGGTCCTTCCACGTAGCCCGAAGATGCGTCCGGAGGCTCCAGTCCCAGCGGGACCTCCAAGTCTGACGCCAATCGGGCAAGCAGTGGGGGCGGAGGAGGAGGCCTCATGGAAGAGATGAACAAGCTGCTGGCCAAGAGGTAGGTGTTCAGGGGTTTTTAGGGTGTTCAGGGTATTGGCGCAACTCAGCGGCCCCAGCACCGAATGAGAGCCCTTGCCTGAGCCCAGGACACCTCGTCCTCACCACCTGGGCTCAGCCAGGCGGACAACCCTTAAGTTTCCGCTTGTCCTGGGGTCAGTCTGAGGCGTCAGGCCGAACGGAGTCCGTGGACTTTAAGGCCCTCCGCATTTCAGTGTAACAGATACTGAAGCATCTTTCCTGTACAGCCGCCCCGAGAAGGGGGAAATGTGGCGATAGTTTCAGAGGGGAATGAGGGTATTCCCTGCACTTAGGATCCCAACACAAACGAGGTGTGGGCCCAGGGCTGGGGCGGCATGGCTGCCCCACGTGAGACAGGAAAAGGGACTGTGAGGCGGCCAGAGCCCGGGGACGTCACGCTGAGGTGGAGAAACAGCTCCATCCGTGTCCTGGCTGGGCCCTGGGGCCTGCCCGCCACGTCTCTGCCCACACCCGCAGGTGTGGCTCCAGCTTGCCCAAGGCCACTAGCCTGTCCCTGGCTCTTAGTCATTTCCCAGGTGGAACCTGAGCAAGTGGAGAGATCACACAGTTCCTTGGGAGAGTTGCAAAACTTGATTTTGCTCGTTAATGTGGCGTGGCAGCAGGAATGCCCTGACAGGTCCCCAGTGTCATGGCTCACCTCTCGGGTGCTCCCTGTGGTCCAAGAAAAGCCAGGGCCGGGACCTTGCTCCAGCCGGGACCCCTCCTGCCTGCTGTCACCCTCCAGACTCTTCCCTCTGCCCTCCAAGTCAGCTGAGCGCGAGCTCCCTGTGTGCCCAGGGTCTTCGTGTCCTTTCACCTCCTTAAATCTGCTCAGCTCCGTGAGGGTGAGGTGGGAGCGGAGGCCACAGTGTGCAGGTAGCTGGTCTGTCGCTTCTCACCTGGGGCAGAGCCAGCATTTCCTGCCCAAGGCCTCCACAGCACAGGGCCTCCCGAGCCTGCAGCGGGGCCTGAGTGTACAGAAGTAACCAAGAGGGGGCAGACAGTGACCAGGTGCAGGGTGACCGCGGCTGCACCACGGAGGGAACAGCTCCCTGGGGGAGAGAGCCGGGAGGGCTTCACAGAGGAGGTTCCACACGTGCCCGGTCTTGAAGGATGAGAACACTTCTGGGGAACACTTGAGGTGGGAGAGAAGAGCAGTCCAGGCAAAACGAGCAGAGGGTGGAGGTTCAGTGCCTGGGAAGGCCGAGCCGCACGCTGAGCCCTGGGAGTGGAGAACACAGCCTCCTCGTAGGTGCGTTGGGTTCTGTCTCAGAGAGGTGAACGGGGCCTCCTGGAAAAACAGAGGTGTTTTCAAAAAGAAAACATTCACTCTTCCCCCAAGTCCAAAACCAACACGTTAACAATGACAGCTTGGCCTAGATGGCCTAGACCAAAGGGAGAGGAAGTTCCTCAGAACCGGAAAAGGCACGTTGCCAAGAGCGGGTGGGACGCCCAGACGCTGGTGGGCCCTGCCGAGAACAAACACATTTGCACAACTCGACGGGATTACTTGAGTTGCTCTTTGTCGTCCACCAAGAGGTGGATGTGGTGGAGCCCACTTCTTCATGCAGGCAATGGCAGACTGCCTCCTCCCCGTGCGCCCTCCCTGCAGCGCCACAGCGCTGGGGTGGCCTGGCCTGCTTTGGGTGGGAGCAGAACATCACGGGGCAGAGTGACAGCGGGTGGGCCAGGGCGCACACCACCCTCATCCAGGAAGCAATGATGGTGGCTTGCACCAGTTGTCCAAAGTGAGATGGGGAAAGGCAGATTTGCTGTGTGGGAAGGAAGATGGTTTCTGAGGAGCGATAGGTGGGTGGACCTGCTTCCTGAGACGAGAAGACTGAAGAAGGAGCCCTTTGTGGCTGCGCAGCCAACCGTGTGGGCTCTGTCACCCGACTGATGACATCCGACCTGCAGCCCCTCACCACTCGCCGGGCCAGCTTCCTTTTTTCTCTTTTTTAAAATACAATTTTTATTGATTTCAGAGAGAAGGAGAGAGATAGAAACATCAATGATGAGAATCATTGATCGGCTGCCTCCTGCATGCCCCCTACTGGGGATCAAGCCCACAACCTGGGCATGTGCCCCACTGGGAATCGAACCACAACCACCTGGTTCATAGGTCAACGCTCAGCCACCAAGTCACACTGGCCGGGCGTCAGCTTCCTTCTTGATGGGTTGCTCACCCCCCAGATCTAAGAGTTCTGTGCACTGGCGGCTTCATAGAGCTAAAGACCCCAGCGGCAGGCCTTGGGGAATATCAAAGGTCTATGTGTGTAGATTTGGGAACCCGGCATTATTTCAAAGCTGCCTTTTCCCATCTCACACACAGGCGGCCACTTAGGTGAGATTTTAAAGTTTGTGGGAAACGCGTGAGTTGTCTAGAGGCATCAGCTCGGGCTGTTCAGAGTCTGTCTTTCCTGCGCATGTCCGTTCTCAGTGGTGGTCCATGGCGTGGTAAAACAAAAAGGGTCCCTCCTCCCTCCGCAAGGTGGTCTGCTCACCCAGGCAGTGGGCCTGCAGATGAAACGTGCCCACAGCCCTGGCTGGCAGGTCTCAGCCTAGACGGGGCCTCTCCCGTCCCATGTGGCCAGGCCAGTTTTGTGTCCAGGGTCCTGAGACCAGCACAGACCTGGACACTTCGCCACAGACCAGAGGGGGGCTTCAAAACAGGTCAGACCCCCCCCCACGGGATCCTCTGAGGGCGTCTGGCTGGGTGCGGAACCTCCAGGAGCTGATTTGCTTCTTGCTCTGTGTTAGGAGAAAAGCAGCCTCCCAGACAGACAAGCCGGCTGATAAGAAGGAAGACGAAAGCCAAACGGTGAGCAAGCACCCCTCGCACACCCCACCTGCGTGCACACCCGGGAAGGCTCTCTGGCCCCAAGCCAGGCCTTTGGGGCATGAGGTGCACTTGGTGCAGGTGATAGGTACGTCCCCAGGTGACCTATGGGAGGGTCTGTGGAGCAATCATTGTCATCCCCACGGCCCTGGGCACCAGCCAGTTATGCTCTTAACGACCAGTCCCACCGACAGCCCTGTGGCACGCTGGCCAGGCAGCCACACCAGCTGTGCGACTGGTAGAGTCACCCGCCGTGGGCCAGGCTGTGCACGTGCTGGGGCCCCAGAGAGATCAGGATGTAGCCTCTGCCCTTGAGGGAGGGGACACAGGAAATACTGAGGGCAGAGAGAGAAGGAGCACCAGAAGCCCTGGGAGCTGAAGGAGGAGCCCCGAAAGCCTGCCTGGGGTGCCCACGAGAAGCGCCATTTGCCCTGAGCTTCAAGGCCGAGAGCACAGCACAGGGAGCAGTGTCAGCAAAAGCACAGACCGGCCGAGGGCCCGGGAGGCGGCTCTGCCCACCCACCTGTCCCACTGCCTCCACCTCCCACCAGGTGACTCTAGAGACTTGCCACAGAGGAGCTGAGGGACAGACCTAGGGTTTAGAACTCATTTGGCAGCAACGTTCATGAACTTGTGGGCTGATGGGGACAGAAATAACCTTAGGATAGATTCTCAGAACCACCTCTCAGGGGAAGCTCAAGTAAGGCCTTCCACAGCCTGGTCCCTGGGAAGTGGGCTGTGGGTGGCCACAGCATCCAGATATCTGGTCCTCACATCAGCCATCAGAAGCGGGAGCCAGGCCCAAAGAGCAGAGGTCCCTTAGGTGAGTCCCACCTGGCTACGCCCCTCACAATGGACAGCAAGGCAGAAGCTGCTCCTGGGCCAGGAGTGGCGGGCACACCCAGGAGCTCAGGCCGCCGTTGTGCGGAGGGTGGGGCCCTCGGCGGGCTGCGTCGGGTTGGTGCAGCCGTGGAGTCTGCCCCACCAGGCAGGAACCTGTCTCCCTGCAGCCCGCTCCTTCCCTGATTCCGTGGACCAGACCACCTCCCACCCGGACTTGGGGTTTCATCTGTTAACAGAACTCATTTTGCCAATTACAAAAGTAACATATGTTCCTTAAAAAAACCTAGGGTTTTCTAGATGGCCCCAGTCCCAGGCATCCTGCCCCGCCCAACAGCCTTCGTAAGCAGACTGACGGCCAAGCTTCTTTCCCCATTTTAGGAAGAGCCCAGCACCTCTCCATCTCCGGGCACCCGAGCAGCCAGCCAGCCACCCAGCTCCTCAGGTAAGAGGCGCCCCGCCCGGCCTGCGGGGGCCAGGGTCTCAGAGCAGGAGGCACCCCACAGGAACAGATCCCGTCCCTCCGCCTCACTGTACAAATGAGCAGAGACGGCCAGCGGGGCTGCGCTAGGGGTCTCCCGGCCACCTCCCCCGAAGCCACCACTCCGGTGAGCCCCGGGCTCCCCCGGTGCCCCGGGGAGGAGTGCTAGCGTCCAGGGATGGCTGCCCGTGGGCACCGGAGCTGCCAGGCCGCAGAGCCCACCCACCCAGCCCCGCCTTTCCCACGAGAGGAGCGCTACCTGCCAGCGCCTGTCCAGTGCAGGAGCTCCGACCTGCCCCGCCTCGTGGCCTGGCGCTCTGCTGGCGCGTCTGCCTCCCTGGCAGGATTGCTCTGTGTGATGCCGCGTGGGCTCACGGTGAACGAGTGTGTAAATACCACCCGCCCTGGCCATGGGTCTGGTGTTGGCCTAGTGTAGGAGGTCGAACCTGTGCCAGCAGTTCCCAGGGGTGGCTTTCAGGAGACCTGCCTTGGCCTGCGGTCGGCCTCTCTACTGCCTGGGCATTCTCCCTTCTGCCTCTCTGCTCATCCACAAAGTCAATGAATCCCATTCCGTTTGACAGATCTCTTGACAAAAAGGGAAATATAATTTAATGCCACTTAATTTAAAAAAGAGAAAGGTAAACCAAACCAGCCCTCACGCCCAGGCTGAGGAAGGGCCAGCTGTCCTGTGGGGAGCACCACGGAATCAGAGGCAGCAGGTGCTCATGGGGCCCCAGGGGCCTGGCCCCCTAAAGCAAACGTGGGCCTCAGGCTGGTGAGCACCTGGCGCGGCTGCCTCTGCCCACTCACCTGGGCTGACACCACACCCACGGCAGAGGGTACAGCTGAGAGCTCCCTGGCGCTTGGTTTGCACTTCAAAGAGGGTGGGCTTTTGTGGTGAGGTTCAAAACCAGACCACACATCAAGGCCAGCCGGGTCCTGAGTGGGGAAACACGGGGGACGGCAGAGTCATCCACAGCCTGCGAGAGCTGCCGGGGCCAAAGGGGGCCTGAGGACAAGCCAGGCATCAGCTCCCCCAAAGCAGAGCTTCCTGAAGGGCACGGGGGGCTCCTGCAGGGATGTTGGGCGGGGGGCTGGGAGTCCTCAGCCCTAAGGCTCCTCGTTCTGATGTGACTTGACAGAGGCCGGCCGGAAGCCCTGGGAGCGGAGCAACTCCGTGGAGAAGCCCGTGTCCTCATTGCTGTCCAGGTGCGCGGGCCCCGGGGAGGCTCGAGCTGCGCCGTCGGTGGGGCCGAGGCCGCCACAGTACCCATTCACATGTCTGTTTCGTTCCCCTGCCCTAGAACCCCGTCCGTGGCCAAGAGCCCCGAAGCTAAGAGCCCCCTTCAGTCGCAGCCTCACTCTAGGTACCAAACACCTCTCTGGGGCCTCCACTGTCCCCTGCCCGTGACTAACACCAGACCCTGTCCGTGTCCTGTCATCTAACAGTGCTGTGGGCGATCACCCCGAGACCTGGGCCAGGTGTGGCTGGGGACCACTTCCTCCTCCCTCTCAGGGAAGGAGAGACAGCTGGGAGGGCGACCTGCCCAAAGGGGCATGACCTGGCCCAGCTCTGGGCTCCCTGTGTCGTTGGGCACGTCACCCCCACCCCGTGAAGAGGTCTGTCGGCCTCTGCCTCTCAGGCGGTCGTGTGGACAGCTGTGTGGACAGGAGCTGGACACAGGAAGTGCTCACTAGCCACAGCTGCGCCCCACAGCTCAGCCATGTGGGGCCTGGCCCGGCACGCTGCCTCCTCGCCTTCCTCCCCGTACAGTTTCTGGCGGATGCTGACCATATTTCCCAAACCAAGAGCTGGTGTGGTAACAGGATAGGATATTTGAAACTGAGGAAGCCCTGAAAGTCAGAGCCTAGCAGCCCCGTAGTAACTGGAGGCCAAGCTGGCCCTCACTGCAGGCTCCAGAGCCCGGGTAAGAAATGTGTCCATTGCCCACCAGGATTGAGGGAAGCCACTCGTGTGGCAGAGCAGGTGGCTCTGAGGCTGGTCTTGCAGAGCAAAAGGGGGGATGAGCAGAGCGCGCTGGCCTGGCCCTGGCCGGAGGAGCGATGACACTTGGTGATCAGAAGGAGGACTCAGGGATAGCCAGGATTTGTCCAGGGCCTGTGTCTGCCAGGTCTGTGGTGGGGGGCAGGGGGAGGAATCCTGCTCATCCTGCCTGCAGGGACCTCGTCTCTCTTGGGAGGGCCTGTGGGTGGACAGCTGTGGGTTCTGACAGGTGCCCGGGAGGCCCGGAGGGTCACATGGGAGACAGCACTGGGGTCAGGCGCTGTAGCGAGTGGGCTGGGCAGGCCTCCCTCAGAGTGGCATTTAGGTGGCTCTGAGATTGGGGGGATTGCCTTCCAATCGGCGTGGAACTGCTGAGGCCCTGTGGCTACAAAGTGAGAAGGGAAGAGGAAGGGCAGTGGGTAGGAAGGCGTCTCGTTGATTGGATTCAGTGTGCGGGCCCAGTGTGCACGCCCTCAACACAGGCGCTGGCTGTCAGCTGTTGGGGAGCTCACTCGGCTGTGAAGGGAGGTACAAGGAGGGGCAGGAACAGAGCAGGCCCAGGAGGAGGCAGGGTGCCCAGGGCACAGTGGTCACTTCCTGCTGCTGGAGGAAGGGCGGGCTGCCCGTGCCCCTCAGAAGGGGACTCTCCAGCCCTGAGACAGATCCGTTCTCTAGCGCGGTCCGTCCCTCCGGCAGGGGCGTCCCTGCGCTCACCGAGTTTGACGGTGTCACCATCTGGGACTGTTGGGTGTACATACGCCATATGGAGAGAACGGAGGCACGGAGGGGTGAGGCAGTTGGCCCAGGTGACCCGGAAAATTTCTGTTGCAACAGGGACTTGAACCTACAGGACGGGCGTGATGGCCCTTGGGGGTCTCAGGCTGTACCCACAATTCCTTACAAACTCATTCGGGACCACGTTTGGCCTCTCTCTTGAGTTCATCTGGGAGGGCTGGGGAGCATTTTATTTATTCATTCGTTTTAATTCAGTTCTGTGCCCCGGACTGAAGTTTCCTATGGAAGGCAGCGGATTTTCCCAGCTGTATTGAGTTATAATTGACACCTCCATCGTGCAGGTGGAAGGCGTACAGCGTGGTGTTCGACATGTATGTACACTGTGCAGTGATTACAGGGAGCTCAGTTAGCCTCGCCTGGTTACCTGTGAGTGTGCAGTGAGAATCTCAGGATCTGCTTCCTTAGCTACTCTGAAGCACACAGTACAGTGTTGCCACCCAGTTACCATCCCCAGAGCGGATCCATCTGCTCACCGGAAGTGCGTGCCCTGGACCACCTCCACCCGTCCCCCGCACCGCCCTCAGCCCCTGACAACCACCAACATATGCTTTGTTTGGATAAGTCTGATTTTTTTAGATTCTACATTCAAGTGAGATCATACCGTGTCTGTCTTTCTCTGCCTGTTTAGTCCACACAGCCTCATGCCCTCTAGTCCATCCATGTTGCCACAAATCGTGGCTTCCTTCTGTCTCACGCCTGAGTAATTCCACATATGTATGTTCCACGTCTTCTTACCCACCGTCTATCCATGGACACTTGGGTGGCTTCCGTGTCCTGACAGCTGTGGCTAATGCTGCAGTCAACATGGGGGTGTGCAGGTACCTCGTCAAGATTCCCTCCTCCAGCGATTGCATCTCCTCCGCATAAAACCCAGACGTGGGCTTGCTGGCTCTGTTTTCATTGTTTGAGGAGCCTCCGTGCTGTTTCCCAGTGAGGCTGCAACAGCGCCACAGCTGTCACGCCTCCTCTCCCTGGCCGCGGACAACGCCGGTCCTCGATTTCACCACACGCTCTCACCCGTCCAGTCACAGTGTGTCCACCAGCCGTCACTCCCACGGGCCCTGGAGCGGTTCGGCCACATCCTTGCCCTGAACCCGCAGGCCCCGCCCACCTCTCTGTCCACATGGAGAGAAATCGGGCGTTTTGCTAAGAATTTCCAGGAAAGATTCATGTGGAAGAGACGTTACATTTTAAACCAGCTAGCTTTAGTTCAGAAACTTCTCAAAGACGCAGCCCAGGAAATGGAAACCTTTGCCTCCGAAGAGCAAAGCCACATCCAAGGACGTTGCCTGCAGTCAGGCCTTTAAGGGGCGTGTTTGTTGCACAGGTTTTGCGATTCGCATTGTACTCAATGCCGCCATTGCTGGTTTCCCCGTTTGGCCAGGAACAGAGAGCCCGTGGCAAGGACTGGCTTGTCGGTGTTTTCTTTCCCGGGGAGGCCACGTGCGCGGGCATTGACGCCCGAGAGAGCTCTCAGGTCAGAGAGCAGCTCCTCGGTTGGACCCTGAGCCCTGACTCCTGGGCTGGGAAACACGGTCACAGCATCCCTGAGGTCCTGGAGGCGGCGGCAGAACCCTCCTGGGTAGCTAAGGAGTGGCCACAGGCACAAGCAAAGAGGGTTTGAAGGGCCACAGGAAGGGGCAGTCTCATCCCGCAGGGCCTGCCCCAAGCAGGAGGCCCTGGTGCCGCGCACAGGTGCCTGCTCAGGCTCCGTCCCCCGCGTGGTGCGTGCCTGCCAGGCCCCGCCACCTGCGTCACTGCACCCACCGTCCTCTCCCCAGGATGAAGCCGGCTGGAAGTGTGAACGACGTGGCCCTGGATGCCTTCGATTTGGACCGGATGAAGCAGGTGAGCGTGTCCTTTCCGGAGAGGCTGTGAAGGAGCTCGGAGCTGGGACCACCTCGGGGGCACATTGGGGGCAGCCCCAGTGGGGCCCTCACTGCAGCACAGTCAGTCAGGGAGCCAGCAGTGGAGGGGGCTGTAGCATTTGTCCCCAGGCCCACCCCTGCCCCCATCGCAGAAATAAACATCCCCTGCAGTCTGGGCACTCCAGAGGGGCCTGAGGTGCTGGAGGCCAGGCAGGGCCAGCCATGGTGTTCCTTCCCCAAGCACACCATCCTCCCCCCAGCTCCAGGGTGTGGGTGAGGGTGATGGAGGGGCTGTGGCTCCGGAGGGAGGCCCAGGACACCCCCACTCCTTCCAACACCTCACCCTGCAAGGCGGCTTCCCGTCCCTGCCTCTGAGGCTCTGCTCCCACAGGAGATCCTGGAGGAGGTGGTCCGAGAGCTCCACAAAGTCAAGGAGGAGATCATCGACGGTGAGTCGGGCTCACCCTGGTCCTGAGGGAGGGCAGACAGCGGAGCCAGGGCGGCCCAGCCAGGAGGCATCCAGGGCCCCGAGGCCTTTGGCTTTGTACTTGGGAAGTTTCATTCTCCCCCAACAGCCCACAGGCCCTCTCCATTCTCTAGTCAAGCAAACTGAGGCTCAGACGAGTGAAGGGACTTGCTAAGTATACACACCTCCCAGGAAGCTATTGTGTGACCCTGACCCAGCTCCCAGCTGCGTGGCCTGGGCTGGGGGAGCAGGTGGTGGTGCTCCCAGAGAGCCTGGTTCCAGAGGGCAGGGCCTGGCCACCGTGAGTCACACCCGCCCGGGCCCCCACCGAGCCTTTGATACAGCGGCTCAGATCTGGAGCCAGAGGGGAGGACAGGGCTCTCGGCAGGGCTGGCTCGACCCGGGACAGCAGGGAGGTGCCTCAGGCCCCACCTGCTCCCCACCAGCGGGGGATGAAGTCACAGCTGGGTGGCAGAGGGCTGCCTGGACTCTGGAGAGAGAGGAGGTAAGGGTGAGAGCCTACCTGGGTGACAGAGCCACACCCAGTTCTGGTCCCCGCAGAGAACACTAGGTTCCTGTTTGTCGGGTCCCCGCAGGCCTGAGCTGGACAGATAAGGAGTTAATGAATAGAGAGAGCGAGATGGAGCTGGAGCCAGAACGGAGACAGGCCAACCATTAACTCGGCTTTATAGCTGGGCGACCCCCAGGAGGGGCTGCCTGGGGCTGGAAGCAGCCGTGTGGGAGGGAGCAGGCAGTGGGGCAGTGGGCCACGGCACAGGTGGAAGCTGCTGCAGCGGTGGGCGGGCCCAGGGAGTAGGGCTCTGCGCTCCGAAGCAGGCTTTGATCTGACAAGGCCCAGCTCTCATCAGACTTTCTCCGGCCCAGGGAAAGGCCCAGATTTGGGGGCAATGCTGGGGGTGGGGACAAGAGGAAGCAGAATCCCTGCCCTCCTGGGGGAAGAGCTCTGGCCAGGGAGTGGGGGAAGGGGGTGCCTGCCTGCCCCTCGGGCTCCAAGGCTTCCTGCAGCCAATGCCCCCACCCCAGCCGGGTCCCAGCTGTGGGTGCATGGGAGCCCCACACACCTCATCGGGGCCTCCGACCTCTGCGAGCCTGGTCTCAGGAGACCAGAGGCACTGGAGCTACCTCACCGGGGGTGGGCGGGCCCCGGGCCCAGCGGAGGAGGAGGTGGGCTGGTTCCCGCCACACCTGAGCCTCCCTCTCCTCTCCTGTCCTCAGCCATCAGGCAGGAGCTGAGCGGAATCAGCACCTCGTAGATGTGCAGGGCCCGAGCCACGGCCCCTGACAGACGGAGGAGCGCAGCCCAGGTCTCCAGCCGTGCGCGCACTGAAGCCAGGACGTGTTCCACTTAAAGTCTTAACCTGTGAGAAAATACTAAAATGAGGGGAAAGCCCAATTCCTGGATTTTTTTAGATTCTACCTGACACAAAACGCCAGGTCTACTCGCCTTTTTTTGTATTTTATATTTGTCTATTTAAGTGTACATTTCTTTTGGTTTATAGAAAAGATACCCCAAACCACATGCTTCATTAGTGGTTCCAAGTTCCTCCTGGGTGCCCCTCGCACCTGGGCCTGGCGCACTGTGCCAGCAGCTCCTCCCAGCGTCACGGTGTGAAGTCTGTCCGCGCCCCTCGGTGTCTGTGTCCACGTGGTAATAAACGCTTACTGTACACACACCGGCTTCTGCTCACTCTCTCGCCTCCTCTTGGCCGCTGCTGGCTGGGGCACCCCTTGTGCGGGAAGGCCCCCCGGCAACGGTGACCAGGAGTAGTAGGACAGGATGGAGGCCTTGGGGGGTAGCTGGGCTGAATTCATGTGGGATGGATGGGAGGGTGAGCAGGCAGTTCAGGCACTTCCTGTGGGGCCTGGGGTGGCCACGGAAGCCACACCCACAGGGGAGTGGGAAGTGGCCTGGAGTGGCACCCTGGCCTGGAACATCAGAGGGAGTCCACGTGCGTTCTGACCAGCAGGGCTGGGAGGATGAACCCCCTGCACCCTCCGCCACTTGGTTGGCTTGGCGTCTGCTAAGCCCCCACAGGGACGCCCCCGAGGCACCTGCCAGCCCTTCTCAGACCAGCCAGGGAGTCTGCCTCTCGGCATAGGCAGTGGGCAGGCCTGGAAACCCAGTGGCCACGGCCATCAGACACAGCAGTGTGCCCAGCCTCTGGCCCAGCCGCGGGAGGGCCACGGGAGGAGTGGGGAGGCAGGCCCCAGTCTGGCTGATGATGGGACTGATTTTCCTGGTCAGACTCTGGACATACTTCCTCCCACTGAGTGTCCTCAGCTCCGAAGGGAAGAGGGTTGATCTGCCCGCCAGGAGGTGGGCCCTGAGGCTCCGGTCTCTGAGTGCTGCTCTCCTGCTTCCTCCTGCCTCCCGGCCCAGGAGGCCTGCAGTCTCAGGGCTGGGAGAGGGGGCCCAGGGCGGACAGGAAGGATGCTTCCCGAGGTCACCCGTGCCATCGGCCTCACCAGAGTCAGGCCAGAGCCATGGCCCCCTCACAGAGACACGGGACACCTGCTCGCCTCCCTCTGACTGTAGTCACCTGTCTGTCCAGCTACCGTGTGTCTGGCCTGTGGCCCCTGGTCTGTGAGAATCTCAAGTCCCACATCTCAGCTGGTTGTGGGGACAGATCCCATGGGGTGAAGCCTGAACCCTCGAGGCTGTGATGGCTTCCCACGAGGGTGCAGGCTCGAGGCTGGATTGAGCAGGGGGTGGAGGGACTGGAGCAGACGACATGGACCGAGGGGAGGCCATGGCTGCAGCACTCAGCAGGGTGAACGTGAGGGAGGGCTTCAGGGCACATGGACTTGGCAGGCATGTGGGGCCTTCTGCTGCCTACACCCCCAAAGGGTGCCTCCCCCCCCCAAAGGCAGGGCCCTCAGGAAATGCTGCCTAATGTGGGAGCAGCAGCAGCCCCAGGGGCGGGAGCAGGTGGGGACCACCTCCAGGCAGCCCGGGGCCTCGTTCTCAGGCCCAGGCTGGGGCCGAGATGCCTCAAAAGCATGCCATGCCTCTGGAAAGAAACGCCAGTTTAATTTAGGGCAGGGGCACAGCAGACAAGCCAGCCCCGTGGAGGCTGCGCACAGAGCGGAGGAGGCAGGGAGGCCCAAAAAGGGCGGCCTGGCCCGAGGCAGCAGCGAGTCCACATGCAGAGCCTGTGTCCGTTGTCCCGGCGTGGTACCGGGACCTGGGGACAAGCAGCAGCCCAGGGGTCCAGGACCAAAGGCAGCCAAGTTCTGAGCACCAGGCAGAGGACAATGACCACCAGCTCCGCAGCGACGGGCCAGCGCCAGCGGCCCAGCTCACAGGCCGTCCCCTGCCAGCTTGCACACCCGCTTCACCCTCGCGTAGGGCCCCAGGGAGTCCTCGAACACAAAGTCCCAGAGTACCTTCACCCACGAGTGGTGCTGCGGCAGGTGGTCGTAGTACTCGGGCGCAATCTTCCGCACCTGCGGGGAGGTGGGGGTCAGAGGCTGGGCCTTGGCACAGACAGGCCTCTGCCACACGTGTGCATGGACACACAGGCGTGTGTACACAAACACGTGAACATGTACACAGTGACACACACCCTGTCATCCCCAGGGTGCCTGTGCCCAGCTCAGCCCGGCAGGAGGCTGGCTGGTGCTGGCCGTTAGCCCCAGGCACAGTCTCTGCCCCCTGCCCACCCTCTGCCCCCTCAAATGCACCTGTCCCTGGAGCCAGCTGGAGTTTCTGATGCAGGAGCCGGGGCGGCCAGGCTGTCTTTCCTCAAGCACCTGCCCCGTTCGGAGGCACAGCCTGGCCTGGTCATTCATGCTCCTCACCTGTCCAGTGCCCTCCCCAGCCTGCCAACCCTCTGGCCTCAGCTCCCACAACACCCCCCGCCATCGCCCTCCTCTCAACCTCAGTACTTATTTCCCAAATGCCTATCTTGCACGCTTCTCTTCAGCTCCTCGCCCCTGCCTGCACACGACACCCTCAGCTGCCTCCTCCGGGAAGTGCTCCCCGCCTCAGCACCTGCAGCAGCAGCACCGCCGCCCCCATGGAGGGCACGCCGGGCACATCAGTGCTCAGGGCCTGCGTCAGAGCTGCAGACAGGCTCAGGGAGACCAGGTGACCTGCACGGGCGCAAGCAGGGGGCCGTTCACTTTGCCCGGAAGTAAAGACACTCGCGACCACCCGAGTCTAGGTTCTGGCTCTGCTGCTTCCTGCAACAGGCACCTCCCCTCTCCACCTTTACCTTCTCATTTGTGAAATGGGGGTAATGGGTAAGGCGGGCACCTGTCAAATCGGACCTCAGTGCCTTCAGCAGGACGGGAGGGGGAGGGCAAGGAAAGAGGGTCCCCACCTGCTCCCGCCCCTGGGGCTGCTGCTGCTGCTCCCACCGACCCTCTTTCCTTGCCCTCCCCCTCCCGACCCTCTGACACAGGCTGTCAGACTCGGTCACCCAGGCCAGGGTGCAAACACCTGCACACCCAGACAAATGCTCACACATAACCATACGCACACATACATGTACACACCGGGCACACTCACAGGCACACATGCAAACCCCCAAAGGCATGTGCACACCCATGCACACAGAAAACCCCACTGCCCCCTCTCCTGCCCTGAGGGGCACCTCAGCTCTTTCTATCGCACCCACACCAGACTGGACTCCTCCTCCTCACCCTGCCCTCCCTCCTCCTCCAGAAATTCTCCATCCCCAGGCCTCCCAAGGCAGAGCCACCAGCCCAGACGCTTCCACTCTGCACCAACACAGGCCAAGCCCCTTGGGTCACAAAACCCTCCCTGTGCTCTCTGCCATGTGGGGCCTCTAGAAAGCAGTTTGCCCAAGGATACACAGCCAGTACATGCCATAGCTGGGCTCAATCAGGTTGGCATTACGCTAAGCGGTCTAAACTGTAAATGCACCTCGAGCCCCTGCCCTGCCTGGATTCACCTTGTCACTCTCCAGGCCCAGGCCCCGCCCCTGTGCGGCCTCTCCCTTTGCCTTGAGACCACAGCTGAGAATGTGGCCACTCCATGATCAGCAAGAAAGGAAAAGGAGGTCAGAGCCAGGCCCCAGGTCCACCCCGCCACATCTCCTGCCTCCTTAGACACCGTGCACCCCTCACCGCTGTGTCCCTGCCCACGTGGCCACCTACCAGGGGCAGGTTGCAGCCGGGGATGCTGGGGAAGTCATGGTGCTCCATGTGGTAGCCCACGTTGAAGGTGATCCAGTTGAGGGGCCCATAGTAAGAGTAGGTCTCATGGCCCTTGAGGAACATGTAGTGCTCAGCCACAAAGTGGCCGGAGATGGGGTGCAGGCCCAGGCCCAGCAGGGTGCTGGCCAGCAGGTAGACCACGGGCTTGAGCCCCCAGAGGGCGAAGATGGTGACGTCGGCCGCCAGCTGCACCAGGGCGTTGAACACCTCCATGCGCGTCAGGGCCTTGGGGTTCACGCAGAGCGGCCGCAAGGAGTAGAACAGGGGCTGCAGCACCAGCCAGAGCAGCTTCCGGGCCGGCGTGCAGAAGAGCCAGCCCTCCAGGCGCGTGGGCACGTCCACGTCCAGCCCGTCGCCGCCCAGGTAGCGGTGGTGGTCCACGTGGTACTTCTTGAAGGAGGCGGCATAGGGCACGCCCACGGGCAGGTTGGCGAAGATGGCAAACCAGCGGTTGTGGGCGGCACGGCCCGTGCCAAAGGCCGTGTTGTGCGAGATGTCATGGATGGCCAGCGTCAGCGAGTGGTTCACGCAGCCGCCAAAGGCGTAGGCCCAGAAGAGCAGCCAGCGCCACGCCAGCCCCTGCACCAGCCAGCAGGCCAGCAGCTGCACCAGCACCAGCCCCAGCACCGTCCACTTGAGATGAGGGTCCGGCCGCATCAGGGCCTTGATGGCCGGGTACTTGGCTGCAGGTAGGGCCAGGAGAGAAGGTGGTGAGGGGGGCGCGGCTGCACGGGCCCCAGCCATATGCCCACTCTCCCTCCCTCCCTCCCTTCCTCCCTTCATTCCATTTGGCTTTCCCTCCGGTCCTCCTCCACCATCCACTAAGCCCCTGGGCAATGACATGGGATAATTCGCCCTCGGGGATCATGCTAAGATCTTGCCCTGCGTGTGATCCTGGACCTAGGACCAGCCGGGCCTGTGGGCGCCCAGATAGTCAGACCTGCCTCCTCCCCAGCGCCTGGGGGCACTGGGGAGACTTCCCAGGGGTATGGGGAGCTTTGCCATCAACCTAAATAAAGAGCAGGTGTCACCACAGGTCACAGAAATGTGGTCAGAAATCAAAGCAGCTGCAGAGCCAGGAGCCGCTGGCTGTGCCCCTGACCCTCACACGCGGTGCAGCGGATTGTGACCAAGTGGACGAGGCATATCAGGAACCGGGAGGGGCACCGGCTAGGGGAGGGGCACATGGAGGGCTCTGGCTTGCTCTCAAGTGTTTCAGTTCTTAAAACAAGATCTGAAGGAAGCACCATAAAATGTTGAATGTGTTTATTTTGGAGGGTGGGTGTTTGTTATAGTATCTTTTGTATTTTCTGTTTCATTTCTCAGAAAAGGAAAAAACAATGAGAGTTGGCCTTCCCGGCCCAGAAGCAGCAAACCCTGCAGGAACAGGGGGAAAGGGATGTGGGAGAAGTACCCTCTAGCAAGACAGCCTTGCCTTCTAGAAACCTCTGCAGCTGCCGGGCAGGAGGGGCCGGCAGGGCCAGGCCGGGGAGGGTGCTACGTCCAGGGACAGGGACAGACAGGGTGACAGACGTCCACCATGTCTGTTCCATCCTGCCTCCTAGGGCACAGCAGGTAGGCACTCAGCGCCACGATGCACAGAGAGGGAAACTGAGGCTATAAGGGTGGGGCTTGTCCCAGGGCCTCCTCAGGACAGGCAGTGTCCACCCTCCCGAGCAGTGGGCAGCCTCGGGCTCACCCTCCCAGGCTGTCCCATGAAGAGGGTCCCAGGACAGCAGCAGAGGCTGGGCCCCAACTGGAACTGACCAGGCCAAGGCTGCGTCCTGCCCAGCTCTGCCCAGCTCTTTCGTCCAAGTGACCCAGGCAGTGGCTCCCCGCTCTGTGCTTGGTCCGGAAAGATATGACAGCCCAGCTCAACCGTCCCAAGGCCCTCCTCCCTCCTGCCAGCCCTGTGTCCCATTTCCAGATGAGACTGAGTCTCAGGGTGATGCCCGGGCTCAGCCGGCACCTGAGGGCATGTCCCCAGCCTCCCTCTTGAGAAGATGCATCTGACATGGGGACGCCAGCCTTCAAGGTGGAGTTATGTCTCTCCAGTGACATAACTGACTAAAGATAAGCCAGGATGTCCGGCTACAGCACGCTTTCTGTCAGAGCCACCCAGCAGTAGGCCAGGCTGTTTCAGAGGTGGTGAGCTGCCTGTTCCTGGCAGCGTACAAAGAGAAACGCAGCAACATGGCAAAGGGATTCTGCTCCAGAGGGAAGACTCAGGCTCACAATCGGAGTTGTGTAGCCATGGGTTCGTCCCACCTCTGTGGGCTGTGGTGTCCCAGCATGAGACGGCGAGGACATGGTGCGCCTCTCAGTGTCTGTCCCCTCTGACAGGTCCTGGCTCCCGGACAGCAGGACAGCCCTCATCTGCTGGGAGATGCTGGGGGGTATCGGGGTCCCCGAATCCTAGAATCACAGGCCACCTCTGCCCAGGAAACCAACAGAACCCCCCAGGCAGTTGCCCACATGCCCGCCGTACCACCCAGCCTTGGCCTCGTCTGGCAGCTGCGGCGATGTGGGCTCCAACTGCATGAGCAGTGGCTCCACAGAGCCCTCCGGACTGCCTGCCACCGGCTGAGTGGCTGATGGGTCCCCACCCGACGGCGGCTGCCATGGGTGGGCAGAACCAGGACTCCCAGCCGCCACTCCCACCCCAGCCACCCTCTCTGCAGGAAGGGGCCGCCTGGGGCCCGAGCCCTGTGATCCTGGGAGCTCTCTCCCTGCAACCGGCCAGCGACACCACCCGATCAGCTCCACAGGCACAGTGGCCACAGCACAGTGAGAAAGAGTGAGCAAGCAAAGAAAGCGCGAGTCAGCCCACCCCAGCCACAGCCGTCCCTGAGCGCTGGGAGGGAGCCGCGTCCAGAGTGGCTTCAAACCCAGTTCTGGACAAGGATCCTTTTTATTATTTTTTTATTATTATTAATCCTCAGCGGAGGATATTTTTCCATTGATTTTTAGGGAGCGTGGAAGAGAGAAGGAAAGACAGAGAGAAACATCGATGTGAGAGAAACACATTGGTTGGATGCCTCCTGCATGCGCCCCGACCAGGGCCGGGCCGGGGAGGAGCCTGAAACCGAGGCACGTGCCCTTGACTGAAATTGAACCCAGGACCCTCTGGTCCACAGCCAACACTCTCTCCAGTGAGCCAAACCAGCTAGGATTGGACAAAGATCTTGACTCCACAATATGTAACGATCTCCTACAACTGAACAACAAAAGGCAAGCAACCCAACTTAAAAACCAGCAAAGGACTTGAATAGGCATGTCTCCAAAGATGTGCAACTAACCAATGAGCACATGGGAAGATGCTCAGTGTCATCAGTCACTAGGGACACACAAATCAAAACCACGATGAGATATTGCTTCGCGCATGCACTAGGACGGCTACATTTAAAAAGCAGAAAGTAACAGGTGACGACAATGTGGAGAAATTGGAACCCTTGTTTGTACGTTACTGGTAAGATCACAAAAACGGTACAGCTGCTGTGGAAAATAACTTGATGGTTCCTCAAAAAAGAAAAAAGAAAGTTAAACACAGAATTACCATATGACCCAGCAATTCCACTCCTAAAATGTATGCCTAAAAGAATGTGAGCCTGGCCGGTAGCCCAGTTGGTAGAGCGCTGTCCCAATACTCCAAGGCTGTGGGTTTGATCCCAGGTCAGGGCACATACAAGAAGCAACCAATGAATGCATCAGTAAGTGGAACAACAGATCGATGTTTCTCTCTCTCTCTCTCTGTCTCTCCTCTCTCCTCTCTCTAAAAGTAATTGTGGTAAAATATACAGAACAGAAAATTTGCCGTTTTAACTATGTTTTGTTTTTGTTTTTCTCTTTTTAAAAAATTTCTCAGCTCCAAGCAGGTAACCTCAGCTCCAGGAGCCGTCTCGGAACCACAGACGCGGTCACTGGCGGGATGAGCGGGGAAGCCCAGGAAGTCCAGGCCGAGGCGGGAGCAGGGACTCAGGCTGTGCCGTGCTTGGTGATGGCTGGTCAGCACAGGCGCCCAGTGAGGCAGGGTCCAGGCGCACACCGTGCCAGACCACCGCTGCAGGTGTAGGACGGGGAGATGGTGGGGACCATGCTGAGGCAATACTGGGCTGGGCAACTGCTCTCCCGGGCCTGCTCCGAGGTGGCGGCTCAGGTCCTGGCTGCCCAGGAAAGGCCGAGGCCCCGTAGGGTGCTCGGCACCCCAGCATCATCCCACCAGGTGGGGTGGGAGAGACCAAAAGACCCAGGCGGGGGGTGGGAGAGAGAGGCAGGTGGGCAACTTGCAGACCCCACGTGGGAGGGGGGCAGGGGGCAGGCCTCATCCCAGCGTATTCCCGTCCCAAAAAGGGTCACAGTGAACGGGATACTTCTGGGGGTGTTGCCCAGGAAGATGGGTGCCTCCAGTGGAGGTTGGGGGCTTGGGGGGTGGGAATCCAGCAGGGAAACAAGTTTCCCGTGAGGGCCAGGGCGAGAAGGAAGTGCCAGCAACCTCCTCATCAAGAATGCCCTCGCCCACAGCCGGGAGCCAGGCAATCGCATGCAAAGTGCCCTGAACCTTTGCATACCTGGCTGGGGGGCGGGGACCGCAAACCCTGAGCCGTGGCCTCTGGGGACCAGCCTCTCCCCTCGGGCAACTGGGGGCCAGGCCCTCACCTGCCAAGGTGCACCTGGGAGCCAACTCAGGCACCAGCCTCCACAGGATGGGCCTGCCCTGCTTCCCCTTGGAAGGAGGCCAAGCCTGGGGCAGGGGGGCGGGGCAGGCCACACCTGCGCCAGGTGAGCACTGACTCGAAAGCTCGGGGCAGCTGAGAGGACCATGGCCCCAGGGCCCAGGCCAGCACACAGGCCGCTCCTGTGCCCCTCAGAGGCAAGGGCAGTCACAGAGCTGCCAGCGGTGACCTTGGACAGTGGGCCTCCAGTGCCCTCCATCAAGTAGATAAGTCCTGCCTATGGGAGCAAAGGAGAAGACCCCTGGGTGCCTTCACTGCCCCTGCCCAGCCCACCTTTGGGGGCCTGGTGCCCCTTCCTCCTTTCCCAGTAGAAGCTCAGGCACAGGGTGCCAGGTTCCCAGCCCCTCCCCCAGCCACCCCACCTCCCGGCTTGGGCTCAGTACTTCTGATGCCCGCCTGAGCCCCCAAGCTCCCGGAGCTGTTATGACTGAGGTTAGGAAACACGGTTCTCGGACCTGAGAGCACGCACAGCCCATTTCTGACTTTTGGGACCTTGGGTGCTGCTCAGGGAGGCCAGTCTGGCCTGGGTTGGCTTTTACCTCAGCTCCTGGGCCCTGAGGGTCCCCGGACCTGGCCATCCTGCTGGAAGCAATGCAATGTGGGACCGAGCCCTAGCCGGTTTGGCTCAGTGGATAGAGCATCTGCCTCGGACTAAAAGGTCCCAGGTTCGATTCCCGTCGAGGGCATGTACCTTGGTTGCGGGCACATCCCCAGTGGAGGGCGTGCAGGAGGCAGCTGATCGACGTTTCTCTCTCATCGATGTTTCTAGCTCTCTCTCCCTCTCCCTTCCTCTCTGTAAAAAATCAATAAAATGTATTTTAAAAAAAGAAAGAAAGAAATGTTGGGCCGAGGGGTGAGGCAGCTCAGGGGCGACAGCTCAGGGGCGACCCCCAAGATTGTAAGCCCCAGATCACCTCACTGGGCCTGAGAGCACCTTCCCCCACAAAGCAGGGAGGAGCCCCCACAAGTCCGCAGGCCCAGCACAGCCCTCAGGAAAGCCATGCAGAGCAGGCACTGAGGCCTACAGCCTGGTCCCGGGCGCCTTGGCTAAAAGCATGGGGGCGGGGCGGGCTCGGTGGGGGGGGGGGGGGGGGAGGCTGGCACCCATTGCGCTGGGAAGTGAGGCTGGGAGGCCTCCAGTGGAGACCCCAGAGGGCCCCTCCAGAACTAGGGCTCCTCTGGACCGTCCTAACAGCCCTGTGACCAGGAGCCCCCTGGTTCCCCACCCCACCTCCCCATCCCTTCACCCACACCTGCCGGATGGAAACTCAGTCCTCACTCAAGGGAGACAAATAGCTAACCTTTTCCATTCCAGAGCTTCCGGCTCCCTGACGAGGTGGGAGGCCTGGGCGACCTCCCGGGGAGCTGCTCTGAAGATCACCAGCCACACAGACCCAAGGCTGAGGTCACTGGGCAGGGCAGGACTTGGGGCAACTGGAGCCATGGGCTTAGGATGTCAGCTGGGGGAGGTCAGGGAGAGTCACAGACAGGAAGACAAGACAAGGGCCCGTTGAACTTGGCAAGGTCACGGGGGCCTCAGCAGGAGCCATTTCGGCACAGCCGGGGTTGAGATGGCCGAGAGGTGAGGTGGGGAGGGGCGTGTGCGGGCCGGGAGGGGCAGGACGCCAAGATGGGATCACGGACAAGGTAAGCAGTGCTGGCCCAGCAGGAGGGCCTCTTCCGGGGGCTCAGGGAAAGGCAGACAAGGAGAGGGGGTGTGAGTGGGGAGGGGGAGAGAACCAGAACCGTACCCCCCAGGCACCCCAGGAGGAGCCCCAGCCAGGCTCTGCCCCCGTGGGACCTCAGCTGGCCGAGGGGACCCTGGCCGCTCAGGCCTCCTGCTTCAAGGACAGAGCAGTGGGGCTAGGACCTGCGCGCCTCCAGCAGAGCCAGAGCAAGCGTGGAGGGCCACTTGGCACCAAAGACAACACGCCTGTGCAGACGGCTCCGGGCAGCAGCCTGGCCAGAGCCGCTGGCCATGAGTGACAGCATTGCTAGAAGTCACACTGTCCAGGCACAGCACAGAAAGGAGGCTCTGAGACCCAGGGAGGCCCAGAGACGGTCAGAGCCAGACGTGACCTCAGGACCCCCGAGTCCAGGCCTGCAGGATGCAAGAGGAACCAGGCCTGGACACAGAGACCAGCAGGGGCTGCATGCCCAGCATCTGACACATACTCACCCAGACACACACACACACCCAGGAGGAGACCTCCGCCATCCTAGAGCGGAGGAAACAGGCTCCACCAGCAGTGAAGCGCCTGCCTAGTTTCCAGGGGCCCCTCTGGAGGGTGGAATGAACCTCAGCCCCCAGGGAGCTGAGAATCCGGGTCCCGGCTCAGGCCCACGGCTGTGTGCCCTTGGGTAAGGCCCTGTCCCTCTCTGGGCTGCTTCCTCACCAGGGTGCTCACTCTGACAGCCCTGGGGCTGGGGCACATGGAGGTAGGGTCTGCCCTGGGGCTGGGGGCACATGGAGGTAGGGTCTGCCCTGGGGCTGGGGGCACATGGAGGTAGGGTCTGCCCTGGGGCTAGGGGGCACATGGAGGTAGGGTCTGCCCTGGGGCTGGGGGCACATGGAGGTAGGGTCTGCCCTGGGGCTGGGGGCACATGGAGGTAGGGTCTGCCCTGGGGCTGGGGGCACATGGAGGTAGGGTCTGCCCTGGGGCTGGGGGCACATGGAGGTAGGGTCTGCCCTGCGGCTGGGGCCACATGGCCACTGCGGGGTGAGGAGGCGGCAGGTGCTCAGGGGCTGGAAAGCAGGGCTCCAGCAGGTGTGTGCACTTACATGCATTACATATATTTACATACTTGACAGGCTGGGTCATCCGGACCAGAGAGCAGAGCAGGAGGACAGCCTGCTGGGAGGGCAGCCTGACCCTAATCCACACCAGTCTCAGCTGTGGACCCACGATTACTCCCGGAACCTCTCCTGGCTGCTTCTGCTGGGCCAGCCAAGCGGAGGAAAGATGGCAGGCACCACAGCCGGGCACAGGAGGGGCTGGACCGCACCCCCGCAGACAGCGGGGTCCACAGGCGGGCACCAGGCTCCTGCCCTCAGCACAGGCCTCCGCTCCTCCCTGGGGTCCAGCTGGCGATGAAGTCACACCCCCCTGGTCTCCAGCGGGGCTCCCAGGAGCACCGGGGGTCCTCCCCTCGCTCACCTGGACCTGTCACACACCAGGCCCGGCACCGGCTAGGACCCAGGACGGCTCCACCCCCAGGGCCGCCAAACCCCACTGCTGCCAGTCTCCTGTGACGACCCAAGTCTCGAATGTTCCATAGCCGAGTCAGCTTCTGCTGCCACCTGCCTCCGAGCCCCCACCTGACCCTCCGCACGAGCATAAGCCGCTGCCCCCGGGGCACCAGGAGCCCACGCCTTCCCTCACTGTCCCCACCGCAGCGCAGTAACCGGACCTCCGACAGCCTCTCCCGACAAAGGCGCCAAAGCCCTCCTAATCCCCCGTCCCAGCCTGCTTCCTCGCAGCACGGGCCCTGGCACCCGGTGCGCCGGCTCCCAGCTCAGCCTCCCGCCTTTTCCGCTTTGGAGCCAAAAGGCCAGCCTCGCCCCGTCTGGTCAGCGTGGGAGGCCCTCTGGGACCCGGTTCGACAGAGAAAGGGTGGAAAGTGGCCCAAAGTGCCTTCAGCAGTCCCTGCTCGCCTCCTCACCCGCCTCTCGTTAAACCTGCTCTTTGCTTGTTGACAAATATTTGCTGAAGGTCTGTGGCGGCCAGGCCCCAGATCGCAGCGATGGAAGGGGTTCCCGGGCAGAGCGGGGTGGGGTGCCAGGGCATGGGCAGTGTGCCCCAGGTAGAATGTGCCAAGAGACGGAGTCACACACACAAAGCCCAGTGACGTGCCAGCTCAACTCAAAGGAGAAAGAATTTGGATTTAGCCCCACAGGTGTGGCTCCGTGGTTGAGTGTCCACCCAATGTGCCAGGGTTCAATTCCTGGGCAGGACACATGCCCAGGATTCAGGCTTGATCCCCGGTGGGGACCTGCAGGAGGCAGACAATCGATGTTGATGTTTCTCTCTCATCAATGTTTCTCTCTCTCTCTCTCTCTCTCTCTCTCTCTCTCTCTCTCTCTCTCTCTCTCTCTCTGTCTCTCTCTCCCCCCCTCCCTTCCTCTCGCTCTAAAATTCAATAAAAAGTGAATATTTTTTTAAAGAATTTGGCCCTGGCTGGTGTTTCTTAGTGGCTAGAGCATCGTCCCTATGTGCCAGGGTTGCGGGTTCGGTCCCAGTTGGGATGTGTGCAGGAATGAACCAATGAATGCTCGGGTGGGTGGAGCAATGGATCGGTGTTTCTCATGTGTGCACGGGCTGCCGGCTCTCTCTCTCACCTCTCTCTTTCTCTTTCTCTTTCTCTCTAAGTCAATAATTGTTTTTAAAAATTTTAGAAGGATTTGGAGCCCTGGCTGGTTTGCTCAGTGTCAGCCCGGCCAGCGGCCCAGGTCAAGGGCACGTACCTCACACGCAGGTTCAATCCCCAGCCTGGTCATGGAGAGAGTGGGAGGCAGACCATTGATGTTTCTCTCTCCTCCCTCCCACTCGCTCTAAAAACCCATGGGGAAAATACCCTCACTCCTGGGTGAGGACTTAGAAAAAGGGGTTTGGGTTTGAGAATATGGGGTGGGGCTGTGGAGTGACCATGAGCGGTCGGTCATAAGGCATCTTTTTCAGGTGACAGAGATGCTCTATGTTGAATGACTAAAAACCATTGGGCTGTGCCTTTAAATGAGTGAATGTTACAGTATGTAAATCATACCTCACAAAAGCTGGTGCAAATCAAGGACGGCGGGGGGACAGGGGGGCACACACCCATCTACATGGAGGCCGGAAGGGGACACGTGATTTGGTACCTGCCAGGAGTCATGTGTTGGGGACCGAGGACAGACAGTGGCTCGGTCCCACCTCTAACTCGCTGGGTAACAGTGGGCAAGCAACAAGTTCCCAGGGCCCTGCTGTGCATAAAATGTGCACATGTCTATGAGCAGCAAAGAGAGGACAGAAGACATACTCCAGTGAAAAGACCAAGGGCCAGCCAGGGGAGGTAGCTGTCACCTGGGCCAGCACAGGGCCGCCATAAGACGGAGTGAAAAACAACACTCAGGCCCTATCCAGTTTGGCTCAGTGGATAGAGCATCGGCTGGGGACTCAAGGGTCCCAGGAGGCAACCAATGATTCCCTCTCATCATTGATGTTCATCTCTCTCTCCCCCTCCCTCTCGGAAATCAATAAAAATACATGTAAAAAAACAACACTCAGAAATCAAGAAAAAGGACAACTTTGATGGAAAGGGAGCCAAGGGCGTGGCAGGACATGCACAAAAGAAAGCCGTGAAAGCAGGAAGAGCAGCTCAGCCTCACTAAGCTGCTGAGAAATGCCACTTAAAATGGGGTGCCGCCCTAGGGTCCTGGGCTCGATTCCAGTCAGGGGCACATGCCCGAGTTGAGGGCCCGACTCCCAGTGGGGGGCATGCAGGAGGCAGCCGATCAATGATTCCCTTTCATCATCGATGTTTCTCTCTCTGTCTCCCTCTTCCTTCCTCTCTGAAATCAATAAAGATATGTATTTTTTAAAAACGGGGTGCCTCCCAACCACCAGCTGCAAGGATGACACCTCGCTCTGTGAGCCCCTCAAAGCGAAGCGCTGGGCTGGAGCCAAGAACACGCCTGCTGTTTCACGGGCTCACTCAGACTCTCTGGGAAGCCAGGCCGCACCACGCCGCGCCAGGTAGAGGTGGGCCTGGCCCTGCCCTCGGGGAAACTCTCAGGTGACTGGGGAAGTCAGAGAGTTGAAGCAATCACCCTACAGATCAAGGCAGGATTGAAGACAGGGAAAAGGCCGCAAGGTAAAAGTGCAGGGCCCTGTGGGAGGAGCAGGGAGCAGGAAGGAGGAGCTCAGTGGGGAGGCAGGGGGAGGTAGGTCATGGCGTGGGCCAGCAGGCTCCTCCCTTCCCAACTCCATGATCAGTGATGATGCATGCTGATCACTTAATACCGATCATAGTAGAAATATTTACAAATATTTACAGATCGGGGCTCTTGTTCCCTCCAGAGACTTGATCACTTAGCGTTTACCAGCCTGCAGTGTGTGCGTGCGTGAGTGTGAGTGTGTGTGCGTGTGTGTGTGAGTGTGTGTGTGTGTGTGTTGTTAGGGAGTGTTTTAGAGAAAAGGGACATTTAGGCTGAAACCTGAAGGATGCATAGGAGTTCGGTAGAGGGAAAGAATCCAGGAAGAGAACGGCAGTTGCTAAAGCCACGAAGTAGGAAATGGGCAGAAGACAGGGTGCATTCCACAACGTGGCTAGAGAGCAAAAAGGAAGAGGGGCCAGGCCAGGGCCTGGGTGTGGCACTCGGGCCCCGGCCGAGGTGGGATTCCAGCAGGGAGGCCCTTGGAGGGTCTGAGCAGAGAGGACATAACCAGGTCAGTCAGGGTCCAGGAGGAACCCCGTAAGGATCACCTACTCTCTGTGCTGCTGTGGGCCAGACCCACAGCACCCCTTCCCGCCTCCTCACCCAGCTTAGGATCCAGGCCCCCTTCCTCTCCTTGGCCAGCTGCTTCTCTCTGCCCTCCCTGTGCCCATCACAGCTCACCGACCAATCACAGGGCCCACAGCTCGAGCCAGAGATTAGCTGGCTCCAGGGGAGGTGGTGCTGCTCCGAGCAGGAGGGGAAGGAGGCACCCCCCTCTCTTCTGTGGAATCTCGGGCCTGGGTGGGCACAGACTGGGCACCGCCTGCAGCCTGCCTGGAAGAGGGGGCAGGGTCTGTGTGCTGACTGCAGCAGGGACAAGGACGTGAGAGAATGGCCCTGTGACCAACCTGCTCTCCCCCCGCAGCCACACCTCTGTGATTGGATGAGAACATCCCCAGAGAGCGGAGCAAAGGGCTCAGCCAGGTCTGGTCTGGATCTCACCGCTTGGCTGCCGAGACATCCCCAGCCAAGTTCTTTCCTGAGCAAATAATCCAACCAGTGCCAACAGTCTTACTTCCTCGTTTTCCTTTGATTATTTGAACTTCTTTTCACTGTTCGTGTGCCCTATTTTTGTAAGTCAAGAACAAAAACAAAATCACAAAGCTATTTGTTTTTGAAAAGACAAATCCAAAGCCTGCCTTTTATTCCACGGCCGCACCTGGCTTGGGTTCTGATCTCAGCCAGACAGACTCCCGCTGGCTCTGCTCTGCCCTCCCAGTACAGGAAGCCTCAGCCCCGCCGGGGGCACAGGGCTCCGAGGGGCTGCCGTGGGATCCCCTTTTGCTAGGACACCGTGCCCTGGGAGCAGGTCCCCACCCAGGCAGGCAGGCAGGAGCTGCACGTGGATTTTGGTCCTGCCGGAAGAGCACTCAGCAGCTCTGTGCCAGGACTTTCTGGGTTCTGACCCTGAGATTAGGATCTTTATTGAGCATCCATTCGCCCTGGCAGCTTGGCCTGGGCACAGCAGACACCTGGGTGGGACACAGCAGATGCCCGGGTAGGGCCGCAGCATGTCCTGAGCAGGAGACTGGCTGAACACCAGCCTGGCCTCTGTGACCTCCAAGCTGTGTGGCCATAGGCAAGTCGCTTCCCCTCTCTGAACCTCACGCGGCTGCCTCTTCTGTAAAGAGATGCTGGCTGGCAGTTACCCATAAGCCATCTCTCCAGCTGGAAATGGCACAGGTGGTCCCTGTCCTTGGGGAAAACACGAGCCTGACCACAGGAGGAACAGCTGTCATGAAGGTAACTTAACATTCCCTCCATTTCACCTGCACAACAACTCTGTTAGGAAATATTACCACGAATCCCTTTTAACGCCAATAAGCCTCAGTTTCCTCCTCTGTTTATTGGCTTGCCTGAGATCACATGGCTACTGAGTGCGTGTTGAGTCCTTGCCAGGAGATCACTGCACAGCCATGCCCTAGACCCCTGCAGACTGCCCCAAAGAGACAAGGACCCATGGCCTGAAGCCACGGAGCTCCCTCACCCAGCCCGGGTCCACGAAGGAAGCCAGGAGGGCTTCCTGTAGGAGGTGGAACTGAGCAAGAGCCCAGTTGGGCAGAGCAGGGGAGGACATTCAGGCAGAGCAACAGCAAATGCCAGGGAGGGAGGGAGAATGGCACAGTCCCAGTTCCTTGGCTTCAAACTAGATGCAAAGGGAGGACCCCACAGCACCCAGTGGGAGTGGAAATGATCAAGGCTCCCTGGAGAATCAGCCCTTGAGAACTGGTGTAGTCCCTGGCCTGGCCAGGATGCCTCCCGCTCCAAGTCCTCCAGCCTTCCTGGTCAGCTGTCCAGCAAGCGCCCAGGATTGGTGCCAGGGCCCGTGGCTCCTCTCTTCAGAGAGTTCCTTCTCCCTGACCTGGAGTGCTGGGGACCATGCTGAGCACTTCCCATCCAAGATCTCCTTCCCTCCTCACACCCACTCCGCCAGGCAAGGAGGAAGGTGCCGCTTTACAGACGTCACCATGGGTCCCCCAGCCTTCTCCACCTGGGCCAGGTGCCCAGTGAGTCTTGTAAGGGAAGGTGGGGGGAAGCGGGGGAGCCGGCGGGGGGGGGGGGCGGACAGGAACGCAGCCTTGCCTTGGACCTCCTGAGGGGCAGCAGCTCCTGCTCTCAGGTGGGTGCTGGTGGGAGGCAGGACCAGGTGACCACCGAGGCCCTCCCAGCCACCCCCAGGAAGGTCACAGGCGCAGGGGACCATGCTGCCACCGCTGAGACCACAAACAGGGCTGGACTACAGGTCACCTCACAGGAGAAACACCAAGTCACAAACCCACCCAGGGGTCTGCAGCCCCTGGTCCTCCAGGTAGAGCAGGGTGGTCACACACGAACCACTCAACATGCCCGGTGTCTGGAAGGTTTAAGGTAGTGGGAAGCATTCACCCTGGCCAGGTAGCTCAGTTGGTTAGAGCGTCGTCCCCATAGGCCAAGGTTGCTGGTTCGATCGCTGGTCAAGGGCACATACAAGACTCAACCAATGAATGCATGAATAAGTGGGACAACAAATCCGTGTTTCTCTCTCGCTGGCTCCCCTTTCCTTTCTCTCTAACAATTTTAAAAAGTAATAGGGTGCATATTTCCATCGCCTTGGGGTGGGGTGAGGAGACACCGAAGGACAAGCACTAAAGACAACAACGAACCCCTTCACACGCGCTAAGAAAACAGCTCCTGTGATGGCAAAAGACCAACGGTAAAGGAGAAACTGCGTCGCAACACGTAAGGCGCGGGGTTAAAAGCCTGCAATTCCAAGAGCTCTAGCAATCAACGAGCAAAAGACCAAGCCGAGAAAAAGAAGCTACGCTGGCCGGTGAAACACGAAAGCCGGTTATTAAATAAAGGCACATGCAACTCACAACGAATACTACCGCGTTCTCAGCCTCACTGGCAAAGACAGGCGTGCTGCCAACGGGGTGTGGGAGGGAGGCAGGAGCATGCCACCCGCGGACCCGCCTGGCACTGTGGGGGCGTCCCGGTGGCATCTCCTAAAAGCTGTTTGGGAGGTGTGGGCCCTTTAACCCTAAATGCCGGGTCCAGAGGAAGGCGCTGGCATGCGAATCCTGAGCATGTGGGTAAAAATGACCTGGTGGGACACTAGACGAGAGAGGGGCGGCCACCGCGCGTTCAGCCACAAGATCCAGGACAGGATGGGCGGGATCCTCTGTACAATCTCTGGTTTTTAAAGCAGCTGAATCTCTGGTTCAGCATTTGCTTCCATCGGGGTGCCCATTCTGTCTACACTCGGTTTGGGGTGGGCGTGGCGCCCTCTCGGCGGCCGCGGGAGTGACCGGGAGCTTCCCGCGGGCGGGGGCAGCGCATCCCCCGTAGCTGGTCCCTTTGGCCAGCCCCTGGGCCGCGGCGTCCCGCGTCCGGGAGCCCCAGGTGTGCGCCCGGGTCTGCGCCCGGGTCCCCACTGGTACGCAGCAGCTGAGACGTGCTCCCCGGCGCACGGGTCCCTGTGTCCCGGGTCCCAACACGGAGGCAGAGACAGGGCGGAGGAACGCGAGGGGACGCGGGCCGGGGACGCCCGCGGAGGGGAGCCGCTCCCATCTCCCCGGAGCAGGTGTAGGGAGTGCCCAGGGGCCTCGGGCGGCGCTCACCCAGCATCTCCTTCCGGCGCTGCGTGTGCGGCTGGTCGGTGTAGACCCACTCGAAGTCGCTGCGACCCGCGCTGTTGCCCATGGTGGGCCGGGAGCGCGCATGGAGCAGGGAGCAGGGAGCAGGGCACGACTCGGCTGCGCTCCACCTGTCGCCGGGTCCGCGCCGCGCGAGGCCAGTTAGGGGCTTGGGGGCGGGGCCTCTGGGGGCGGGGCCTGCGGGAGCGGGCCTCCGGGGGCGGGGCCTCCGGGGGCGGGGCCTGCGAGGAGCTGGGCTCCGGGGGCGGGCACTGCGGGGGCGGGGTGCGTCCGGGACTGCCAAACCTGGGGCGGTGGCACCCCGGCCTGGAGGCTCGCGGGGCCTCAGTTACCTCCGTGGGGAAATGAGAGTCTGTGCGCGCGACCCGCTGCAGTCCCTGGCCCTGAGGTGGTGCTGGGGATGCTGGGGACCTCTCGTGGCCCGTCCAGGGGAGCCATCCTATGTTCTCCCCGAGCCCCCGACTCACTCGCGTTCCTGGCTGCTCACGTCCCACTGTCGAGTCAGTAAACAGAAGGTGTTCCCTTCCTCTGCCCACTCCTGAAGGCAAGAACGCGGAGGCAGGTGATGTGTCCCTGACGAACTCCTGACGGAGCCGGACCCCACCCTGCCTTGGGGGACAGGGACATTAGGGACAAACTAAAGGAATCTGAATACAGGATGGGCTTTGGTTAAAAATAGTGTGTTGAGCCCAGCTGGTGTGTCTCAGTGGTTGAGTGTCCACCTAGGAACCAGGAGGTCACGGTTGGATGCCCAGTCAGGGCACATGCCTGGGTTGCAGGCTTCATCCCGAGTAGGGCATGGGAAGGAGGCAGCCAACCAATGATTCTCTCACCAGTGAAGTTTCTCTCTCTCTCCCCCTCTCCCTTCCTCACTGAAATTAAAAATATGTATACAATTACGTTAAATTAACAAATAAAAGAGTGTGTCAAGCCCTGGCTGGGTAGCTCACTTGGTTAGAGCATTCTCCCCATACGCGAAGGTTGTGGGTTCAATCCCAGGTCAGGGCACACACCAGAATCAACCAATGAATGCATAAATAAGTGGAACAACAAATCCATGTCTCTCTTTCCCTCTCAAATCAATACATAAAAATTGTAAAAAGCAAAATAAATGATGGTGTCCATAGCAGTTGGTCAATTGTAACAAATGCACCATACTACTGTTATACGATACTAAAATAACGAAAGAAAGGTGGGTGTAGGAAGCACCTCATCCAGAGTCTTGACTGTAGTGTGTGGCGCCCGGCAGGAAGTCCCCTCTCTGCCCCCCATTTGCAGAAAACAGGCCAGTGCATGGGGCACAGCGCCTTCCAGTCCCTGAGGCCAGCGGAGTGTGACAGCCTGCCGCCCAGAGCCACCCAGAGCCGCCCACCTCGGAGGCGGGCACTCCGTGAATGCAGGGCTATCGGAGGGGCAGCGCCGGAACAAGGTCAGAGGAAAACCTCTCCCAAGAGACGCGAAAGGCTCTTTCGTTCATAAAGTGAATAAATCAATAAAGCAGAGACAGACAAGTGTAAGTTGCTTGTGGAAAACAAAACCAACAAAAAAAACTAGCCCTGCCGGTGTGGCTCAGTTGGCTGAGCGCCTTCCTGCTCATGGAAAGGTCACCACGTGATTCCCCGCCAGGGCACAGGCCTGGGGTGCAGGCTGGATCCCCAGTGGGTCAGGGTATGTGCAGGAGGCACCCAGGCGACTTTTCTCCCTCCTCCTCTCCCTTCCTCTCTCTCTAGAATCAATGAAAACTTGTTTTTGAAAGATATTTTTTAAACATATGTTTATTGATTTCAGAGAAGAAGGGAGGGGGGGGAGAGGTGGAAACATCAGTGATGAGAGAGAATCATGGATCGGCTGCCTCCTGCACGCCCTACACTGGGGATGGAACCCAAACCCAGGCATGTGCCCTGCCCTGGAATCAAACCGTGACCTCCTGGTTCATCGGTCGATCGATACTCAGCCACTGGGCCACCACTGGCTGGGCTAAAAACTATATATATATATATATATATACTTAAAACGAATAAAAATAAAAAAAATGAAAAGGGAAAAACAAATAACCCTCTCTTGAAATGAAAGTACATGAAAGACCAGAGACAAGCCCCCCAGGCTCAGTTGGTTGGAGTTGGTGTCGCGTCAACCATCGGGATTGATGTATCTCTCTCACATGAATGGCTCTCTCTCCCCCTCCCTCCCTCCCTCCCTGTCTAAAATCAATTAACAAAAATAAAATAAAATGAAAAAAGGAAAGAGACAAGGAAGCCAGAATCCCAGCCTCCATCTAATGAAATTTCTAGAAGGGCAGAGCATGGAGGAGAGGCACCATTTACCCGCCCCCTCCCTTGTTTTGTTTACGGAAGTCCTCTCTCACGGGCATTGTAGTTACAATGTAATCATGTGTCACTATGGCTATCCTTATCTGAAATGACTTTTATGGCGTGTGTTTATTTACTTGTTTGTGGCCTGTTCCCTCTTCCAGGGGGTCTGCGCTCCTGGAGTCACACCTGGTAGCCGTATCAGTTTCTGGCAAGGGAGTTGCCCTTAGTACTGATTTGCTAAATGAAAGAATAGACATATCTTGTCAGACAAGTACCCTTGAGGGCCCCCAGGTCAGAAGAAGGGCAGGCGCGCAGGCTGAAGAGCCTGGACGCTGTCCCCGGACCCCCTTGGTTGAAGCCTGGGACCCGGCTCCCCTCCTGGGCACAGGGCCCGGGACCCACGGGGCAGGGATGTGCGGCACCGCTTGACTGCTGAGAGTCCGACCCTGGAGACAACCCGCCCTTCCCTCCCGGAGCGCGGAGAGGCGTCTCACGGTGGTGTGCGCGGCCACAGAACATACACTGCCGCCCACACCCACGCGGTGTGTCACCCGAGCCTCTTTATTCCCTGTGATTCTGCTGCTATGACACCTTGGGGCGTTGCTGACCCTGAGGAGCCTGCCCCTCCCAGGGAAGCCAGTTCCGGAGACAGTAAATGCCTCACCTGGGAGGGTGCCTTCATGACACACTGACCAGGCCAGCGTCCCGCACCTTAAGCGCCAGGCCGGGCCCCGCACGGGGCAGATGACTGGAATAAATGTATTCAAGCAAGCCGATACCAAGCCTGCTCACCCTCCTCCTGTCCCGTCCTCCTTCCCAGGAAACCTGGGAGAGGCTCCTGCCCAGGCTGCCGCTCCTCCCTCTGCTCCTGGCCACCCTGGTGCTTGGCGGGGGGCGGGGGAGGGGGGGGAGGGAGGGGAGGTGTCGGGGGAGGGGAGCCTCCTGGGAACTATACCTAGCAAGCCATCTTGTGGATGGCAGTCTCCTCCTGACCTGTTGGTTACATATAATTAAATAAGAATGACGCCTAGCCCTCGCTGGTTTGGCTCAGTGGATGGAGCTTCAGCCTGCAGACTGAAGGGTTCCAGGTTCAATTCCGACCAAGGGCACGTGCCTGGGTTGTGGGCTCGATCCCCAGTCGGTGGCGTGCAGGAGGCAGCCGATCGATGATTCCCTCTCATCGTGGATGTTTCCGTCTCTCCCTTTCCTTTCCTCTCAGAAACCAATAAAAACATATATTTTTTAAAACGAATGAAGCCTACACAGCAGGAAGCAGGTGGCTGGCCTCAGACTGGGAATGACAGGCCACTAGACTGCTGGTGGCTCAGCGAGTGGTTCCCGCGAGCGTCCCTGGCAGCCCGAGGTGCGCCGCCTGCTGGCACCACGGACACGCAGCGTCCCTGCTGCTGCTGCTGCTGCTGCGATTCCCGCTGAGGCCGAGAAAGCTGGGCCTCCGGGGGCCCTGGTCTGAGCCTGGGCTCGGGGGATATTCCCAGCCCCTTCCCTGGCCATCCTCCCCCATCCCTCCCCGGTCCTGACGGTGCACCGGTAGGGTCCCTTGGCGTGGGCTGCACCCTCTTACAATCTGGGCTGAGGGACCCGCCCCCCAGTACACGGATATTGTGCACCAGGCCTCTAGTGTTTTTATAAATATACTAGAGGCCCAGTGCACGAACTTCGGAGGCCAGCGGAGTGTGACAGCCTGCTGCCCAGAGCCGCCCACCTCGGAGGGAGGCACTCCGTGAACGAGGGAAGAGCTTCCCCCCCAGGGAAACAGAGCTATCGGAGGCTCAGCACCGGGACACGGTCAGAGGATAACCTCTCCCAAGAGACGCAAAAGGCTGTTTCGTTCATAAAGTGAATGAATAAATAAATAAATAAATGAAGCAGAGGTGAACAAGTATAAGTTGCTTGTTTAAAACAAAACCAAAAAAAACTAGCCCTGCTGGTGTGGCTCGGTTGGTTGAGCGTCAGCCCAGCCTGCACCCTCTCCAACCTGGGACCCCTTGAGAGATGTCCCTCTCAAGTTCAGGGAAGGCTCCTCCAGAGGCAGAGGTGTGTGACGCCCTCCTGACCCTGAGCACTACTCAGTGGGGAACTGAGGTGCCACGTGTCCCATTCATCCGGCCCCCCTCCCAGGAGCCCACCGGGGTGCTGTCACCACACAGAGTCCATGAAGGCACCCACCTCCACAGCCGTGGCGCCCGCAGGTCCTATGGGAAGGGCCCTGTTGGTTGTGGGTTTGTCTGGCTGCCATCCTGAGTCCTCCCTGATCCAGTGGGAGGTGGGATCACACCCAGGGAGGCCTTGGAGGGAGGGAGGTGAGGAGGAGGAGGGAGCAGAGGGGAAGGAAGCGGGTAGCAGGAGGGGGAAGAAGAGAAGAGGGAAAGGAGGGGGGAGGGGAAGGAGAAGGAGGTGTGGGGAAGAGTGAGGAAAAAGGGAAGGAGGAAGGTGAGGAGAGAGCAGGGTGCAGGAGGGAAGGGGAAGGAGGGGAGAAGGGAAAGGAGGCACAGAAGGAGGGGAAGAAAAAGGAGAGAAAGGAGGAGGAGGAGGGTGGAGGAGGAGTGAGGAAGAGGAGAAGGGGCCTTCCCAGGTAGAGGCTGTGGCCTAGAGGCTGGCCACTGGGCCCCTCTCCCTGCCCCCTTTCTTTCCTATCTGCCTGAGATAGAAAACAAACCCACAGCCTCAGGAGGCTAAAAGCTTAAAACAGAAACAAAGGAGTGTGGGAAGGGTTGAAAGGAAAAAAAAAAAAAGGAAGAAAAATCCCTAGCTACAGGGAAAAGAAACTAAAGGTTAATAAATGTTACATATTTTATCCTAACTAATACAATAGTAATATGCAAATTGACCATCACTCCAAGACACAAGATGGCCACCACAAGATGGCCTGCAGGGGAGGGCAGTTGTGGGCAGTTGGGGGTGACCAGGCCAACAGAGGAGGTCAGTTGGGGGTGACCAGGCTGGCAGAGGAGGGCTGTTATGGGTGATCAGGCAAGCAGGGGGGGCAGTTAGGGGTGACCAGACCAGCAGAGGAGGGCAGTTAGGGGTGACTGGGCCAGCAGGGGAGGGCAGTTAGGGGCAATTGGGCCAGCCGGGGAGCAGTTAGGAGTCGATCAGACTGGCAGGGGAGTGGTTAGGGGGTGATAAGGCTGGCAGGCAGAAGCGGTTAGGGGCAATCAGGCAGGCAGGCAGGCAGGCAAGCAGTTGGGAGCCAACAGTCCTGGTTGTGAGAGGGATGTCCGACCTCCTGTTTAGGCCAGGTGGGATCGGGCCTAAACAGGAGGTCGGACATCTCTCAAGGGGTCCCAGATTGGAGAGGGTGCAGGATGGGCTGAGGGACACCCCCCCCCCCATGCACGAATTCCATGCACCGGGCCTCTAGTATATTTATAAAAACACTAGAGGCCTGGTGCATGATATCTGTGCACTGGGGGGCGGGTGCCTCAGCCCAGATTGTGAGAGGGAGCAGCTCAAGCCAAGGGACCCTACCGGTGCACAGTCAGGACTGGGGAGGGATGCAGGAGGTTGGCCAGCTGGGGAGGGACCATGGGAGGGCTCCAGGCATGTCCAGCCTGTCTTGCTCAGTCCTGATCGGCTGCTCCCCAGCAGCAAGCTAACCTACAGGTCGGAGCATCTGCCCCCTGGTGGTGAGTGCACATCATAGAAAGCTATTGAGCAGCCTTAGCATATCATTAGCATACTAGAGGCCTCGTGCATGGGTGTGGGGGGGTACCCTCAGCCCAGCCTGCACCCTCTCCAATCCAGGACATCCCTCTCACAATCCTGGACCATTGGCTCCTAATCGCTCACCTGCCTGCTGCCTGATCGCCCCTAACTGCCCCCCCCCCACTGCCAGCCTGATCGCCTCTAACTGCCCCCCCACCACCAGCCTGGTCACCACTTACTGCCCCCCCCCCACTGTCTGGTCGCCCCACGCAGCCTGGTGTTCAGTTGTTTGGTTGTCCCTCACTAACCCCCCTGCCAGCCTGGTTGCCCCACGCAGCCTGCTTGTTCAGTCATTTGGCCATCCCTTACTAATGCCCCTGCTGGCCTGGTCATAGGCAGCCATCTTGTGAGGGTGTGAGGGTTAATTTGCATATTACTTCTTTATTATATAGGATTACACTTTGATTGGTTGAATGGCCGACCAAATGACCAGACACTTAGCATATTAGGCTTTTATTATATAGGATATGACAAATACATTATATATAAAACAAAAGTCCATAATTTGGCTGAATTGGAAATTAAAAGTATATACACTGCATGGCCAGAGTGGCTCAGTTGGTTGAGCATTGGCCTGTGCATCAAAAGGTTGCAGGTTTGATTCCTTGTCAGGGCATATACATGGATTGTGTGTTTGATTCTCAGTCAGGGAGGGTACAGAAGGCAACAATCAATGTTTCTCTCTCATCTCTCTCTCTCTTTCTCTCCCTAAGTCCTCTCTGTAAGCAGGTCCTCGGGTGAGAATTTAAAAATATATTTAAGGTGTCACGACTTCGGCAGTGGGGGAACACAGCGGCTCCGATGCTAACTGGGAAGCTGTATTCCCTGCTATTCCGCAGAACCTCCACCTTCGCCCTAACTATCGCCGTGGGTGCCCTGTTCTTCCAGCGTGCCTTCGATCAAGGGCATGGACGCGATCTATGAACACATCAACCAGGGGAAGCTGTGGAAACACATCAAGCACAAGCATGAGAACTAGTTCCTCGGAGGCGCCCGTCAAGGCCAGACGGACCAGGTCCACCCACCAGCTGCTTGCCCGGAGCGGGGCCTCGGCGTGAGAAGATACTCACAGCACTGTCCGCGGACCACGTTTCGCTGTCCTTACGAAATGCCTTCACCTGACAGACTCTTCACTTGGGCTGTGTTTGAGGTATGATTAGTCAGCGTCATCAGCGAATAAATGTAAGCTGTCCTTGAGAAAAAATAAAATAAAATAAAAATAAAAATAAAAATATACTTAAAAAGCTTATACCCTAAAATATAATATGTATATATAAAATAATTATATGTAACAAATATACAACAGAATTTATATACTAAGATGATTTCTATAAAAAATATTGTTAAAAGTGCTGACTGGCTCTGGCACCTCTACAACAGGGCTCCCATTGACAAAACCTTATGGAATTAATCAATACTGGGGGGGAAATGATAGTCATATGTGGGGATCCCACTAAATATAAACATATGGCCCCTATAATCTTAGGGAAGTAACTAAATAGAGGGAAACTAGACACACCTCATTTAAACTGCAGCTTTGCCTAAATTTCCATAGTCAAGTACTCTTTGCCCCAGAATATCCCATATTGGGCAAAGACGGGCTAAGGGAATAGTAAGTTGATACTAAAGTCTCTGGCATGTACAGATTTACTTGATTAATTGGACCTCCACTTAAAATAGTTACTCTGGCCCAAGGCAAGTTAAAACAGGGCCTTCGGGGAGCATGACTTAGCCTATAAAACCTAATTAAGAGAGGCCAGGCCTCATGGTTTTGCTAAGGAGCTTGGCTATTAAGAATCCTACAAACCAGCCTGGACGGCATAGCAGTGGTTGAGCATGGGCCTGTGTCTGTGGTCGATGTCGTTCCCACCCTGCCCACGGGGCAGCACCGCCTCTGGACACAGACAGGTGCAGCGAGGCCACAGCTCCACCTCTCCCAGGCCAGGTGGCCTGGAGCGAGCCACCTCACAAACTCCCAGCCTCAGTTTCCTCATCTGTAAAGTGGGGATAGCTACCCTACCTTCTAGAGCAGTTGCGTGGAAAGCACCCCAAGACCTCACCTGGCACGTAGTAGGCCCTCAGCCACCAGCAGCGGTCCACTGGGACACCTAGGCTGCTGGGGCAGGAAGTGTACATGGGACAGTGGGGGTTATTGGCTGCCCAGGGAGGCTCATCAATCATCCTGGGGCCCTCAAACCCAGGCCTGCCAGAAGCCAGGCCCTAAGATTTAATTTAGGACACCTCTTGGATTAAGTCATTTTCAAATGTGGCTTAAGGACAAAATAAAAACCAGCTGGAGAAGTCTGCCCTGGTTCTGGGGAGGAAATTCCAACTGCAGACCACATGCAAACAAAACCAGTCATCATGGCCATTTGGAGCAGGGGATGGGGTACCAGCCCACAGGGGCGAGTCAACCCCAAGCCAGAAGCCAGGTCCTTTTCCAGGCCATGCCAGGCCCACTCCTGGGTCAACAGTGGCATGCCTTGCCCTTCTGGAAGCTGGACAATGAAGGAAACAGGCTCAGCATCCGGCCCAGGCTCGCCTAGCAGTGAGCACTGCATCAGACATCCAGGTCCACGGAACTGAGGTTTCCAAATCAAAGCTCTGGCATGCTCATGGTCTCCAGCCCAGGCTCAGGTATGCCAGTGGACAGCCAGGCACAGGAGCAGCCCGGGTTGGCACACTGCAGCCCAGTGCCCATCTGTCACCCTCCCTCGCTCTCTGTGGGTCCTTTTAGGATGCACCTCTGCAGGACCTCCACCTGACCCAGCAGCCTGCAGAGATGCATCCTGAAGCTCAGATCTTGTGAGGAGTATGAGGCCACTAACTGCCTTTACTGCTGGCCCCACCCTACAGAACACATTCCAAGTGGGGACTGGAGCTGGTTCCTGGACAGAGGAGCTGAGGTCCTCAATTGGGGCATAGTGGCTTTTAAAAAAACGTGTGTGTTTATTGATTTCAGAGAGGAAGGGAGAGGAAAAGAGAGACAGAAACCCCAATGATGAGACTCATTGATCTGCTGCCTTCTACACGCCCCCAACTGGGGACCGAGCCCACAACCCAGGCATGTACCCTGACCTGGAATCAAACTGTGACCTCCTGGTTCATAGGTCGATGCTCAACCAACTGAGCCACACCAGCCGGCCCATAGTGGCTTTGAAGAGGAAAACTCCCAGAACTCAGCAGAGTGTGTGTGTGTGGGGGGGGGGGGTAGTTGGGGCAGGTTAATGGTAGAATCACAGGATACACGGGAGATACACGGGAGACTGGATATGGGAGAGCCCTCTCCTTAGGAGTCTCTCGGGGATCTCTTCTCTGTTGAACGTGATTGCGTTTCCAGCAAATAATCAATGTCTGTGGTCCGCACAAATCTGTGAGTCCCAAAGGTCTCAGACATGTGCCTCCAGAAGGTCAAGGGTCAGCCCTGGTCCAGCTGCTGGCCTCTGGCTTCTCCTCACCTTGGCTTTACCCTCACACCCAGGGCATCTCCCTGAATCCCATGCCCACACCCAGGACACGGGAACAGCCCTGCCAGGTGTCCTAGGCTGGAAGAGTTGAGATACGGACACTCTGCACCCAGCAACTTCAGCTGGGCCTCCCCCACGGCGTGGAAGATGGCATGGAAACACGAAATGCTTGTTGATGGCGTGGTGGAAGGAGGGTCAGAGAAGGTGAGGTTTCACACAGCAACACCTGTAAAGATGAAATTTACATAATTAACCATTAGAGACTGCATAAATACGCCCACACCACAGAATATTCTGACCACCCTCTTTATGCAATCCAAGCGCTCCCACGTGTGTTCCCGAGTGCCTCTGGGTGGATGTGTGTCTGTGCATGTCTGCGCGGCATCTGGGAGGGAGCACATGCTCGTGTATGAGTAAATGCTCTGGAGAAGGCGTGGAGGATGCTCCCAAACCGGAAGCAGAGATTACTTCCGGGAGGCGAGGCTTTGGGTCGAGGGTAGGTATTTTAACATTTCTGCTCTGTTTGAGCTTTGCAGGCATGGGTCATTTAAAGGGACCAGAGATCGCTGAGCATTTGAGATCTTGCTCCCTGGCCTATGCCGCCAGTTTGGCCCAAATAAATTCATGAAAATTAATAAAATTAAAAATAAAAGAAGAGAGTTATAACTTAATGTTTTTATTTTTAATATATATATTTATTTATTTCAGAGAGAAAGGGAGAGGGAGAGAGATAGATAAACATCAATGATGAGAGGGAATCATCTGATCAGCTGCCTCCTGCCCACCCCCTACTGGGGATCGAGCCCACACCCAGGGGATGTGCTCTGGACTGGAATCAAACCTGGGACCCTTCACTCCTCAGACCGCCGCTCTATCCACTGAGCCAAACTGGGCTAGGACGCTTGATGTTTTTAAAGTAGGGGACTCCTCCGGGCCAGTATCCCTGGGGCTCGCCCTCCTCCACGCCCCACCCGCGCCCCCTGCTGGCCAGGAGGCCCATCAGCGCTCCTCGAGCTGCACGTGGCTCGGTGCAGACCCTTCCCTTCGCGCTGGGCGCTCGCGGTTCCACCCCTGAGAGCACTACCCTCTGACCCTCACCCCAACCCCTCCCCCGCCCCACCCCGGCCCGCGAAGGCAGCGCAAAACCCTACCCATGAACCTGCTACCCTCCCGTCCTTACCTCGGGGCTTTCCTGGGGCAAGGATGTGCATGCAGCGGGTGGGAGCCGGGCGAGGGCGGCCAGGGGGCTCCCCAACGCACCCTCCACGAGCTCGGGCCGAGAGGAGAAGGCCGCAGAGGGCCAGGGGATCGCCGGTCAGCGTCTCAGCAGCGGGCCAAAGGCAGAGGAGAGAAATTCTTTTGAAATTCTTATGTTAACCCTTTTCTGCCCATCTGCCCCCTATCTGGGAGGACAGCAGGCTCAGAGGCTGCACAGGGAAGGAGCCAGTTTGCAGGTGGAGGGAGAGGGAGGGGGGACGGAAGGGCGATTCCCCGGGGCTGGGGAGACACTGAGCGGTGGGTGGGGAGTGGAGGCGTGGCAGAGACGCAGCCACAGGACAGGACCATTAAAATGTCCAGTAAAACAATCCATGCAAGAATGAATCCTCCTCTGCCTGACCAGGCTGGTTCAGTTCAGTGTGTCCATGCACCCGAAGGTTGTGGGTTTTATTGGTCAGGGCATGTGCCTGGGTGGCCGCTATATCCTCATTAGGGGGAACTGGGAATTTAGGAGGCCGTTGATGAATGTTTCACTCTCACGTGGGTATTTCTCTCCCTCTCCCCCAATCTCTCTCTCTCTCTCTCACAAAACAAAACAAAACAATAACAACAAAAACTCAATTAAAAAGTCTTGGGGAAAAAAAACAAAAGAATGATCCTCCTCAAACATTCCTTCTTAGGCCCCTGCTCCTGGAGCTAACTGCAGGAGTTAGGTCAATGACACGTCCACCTCTTCAAAAAGCTAAGGCAAAGGGGGCACTTGAAAGAGCCAAGTGCATCTAGGAAGCTGGTCACTGGTTGAACCAGGGGAAGTGGGCAAGGCTCTGGTCGACTCTGCCAGAGAAACGGAGGTTGATCCCCTGGAAGGTGGAGTGCAGGAATGGGCTGCTCCAGGAGGTGAGAACAGAGAGCCTGACTAATGCAGTAACTCCCCCCGCTCCCCACCCCACCCCATCCTCCGTTTCCTTTTCTACAATTTCAGTTACCGGTGATCAAGTGCATTCCCAAAATATTAAACGGAAAATTACAGAAATAAACAAATTATAAGTTTTAAATTACACACAGTTCTGACTTGCCTGATGAAATCTCACACCATCCCTCTCTGTCCTGTCTGGGCCGTGAATCATCCTTTTGTCCAGTGTCTCCACACTGTATACGCTGCCCACTCTGCCCACTCTCAGCCATTTAGTCGTGACTCCTCTTGGTTATCAGATAGACTGTCCTAGTATCACAGAGCTTCGGTTAAAATGACCCTTATTTTACTTAATAATGGCCCTAAAATGCAACAGTAGTGATGCTGGTAATTTGGATAGGCCTAGGGGACTGGCTCCAGGGAGGCAACCCTACCAGTCTCCCTGGCCCAGACTGCAGCATTCAAACCCCAGTCACTGGCTCACTGACTCACTGACCCCACTCCCCATGCATCACGGGGAGGGATTTACCGTGGAGCCAGCACAGGGTCACACAGAGGGCGTAAGGGAGGACCTGGAGCCAGGGTCCTCAGGACCAATGGGAACCTACCCCCTGGGAGCCTTGGGCCTGAGACACCAGCTGGAGATTTCTACCTGGGGTGTTCGGAGCAGGATTAGGGATGCTTTCTCCCTTTGAGACCAAGCCCAGGGGCTCTGTGCCTGTCTCACCTCCTGGGTGCCCACCCAGACCACAGAGGACAAGAGAGGGGGCCCATTTGACAGGTGGAGACACCAAGGCTAGTTAAGGAGCAGGCGCTGGGCCTGGATGGACCCGGGTGGAGTGGAGGGGCAGGGCCCCGGGAGCCCAAGGGAGGCCCGCAGCCACTCGCCTGAAGTGACCTCAGGACGCTGCCAGGGTGTTTATAAACAGCCAAGCCAACCTGGAGGGCATCGGCCTGTAAAATGAACTCCTTGGCATTCCCTGCGGCCCTGGTTTGTACCTTCAGTGCCTTTCTCAACAATGGACTCGACTCAGGCCACATCCTAGTATTTAAAGAAGCTGAATGGGTCACGTTGCCTCCACCAAGACTCACTATGAAGTAATCCTTTGCCAGGGGCCAGGTCCCAGGGGAAGGACGATACAAATATGACTGCTATCACAGCAGCGCACAGGCAAATAGCATCAGAATGTTGAGTGGAAGAAGCCAGACCTGAGAGCACAGGCTGCACGATTCCATTTGTAAAAAGCACAGAAAGCAGGCCTGGCTGGGGCGCCTCAGTTGGTTGGAACATGGTCCCGTACCCCAAAAGGTTCGATTCCCGGTCAGGGCACATACCCAGGTTGTGAGTTCAATTCCCCGTCCGGGCATGTGCAGGAGGAAACCGATCAATGTTTCTCTCTCACTTCGACGTTTCTCTCTTTCTCTCTCAAAAAAAGAATCAATTAAAAAAATAAAATAGAAAGTACAAAAGAACAGGCAAAGTTCATCTGCGGTGGTAAAAGTCAAAATAGTAATTGCCCTCGGAGGGGGCTCTGCCTGGAGCCACAGTGAGGACGTGGGAAAGTTCATCTGCATGGTCACATGAGATTTTGCCCTTTAATGCAAAGAACTAATAGGGCTGATCCTATCTAATAAAGAGGGAATATGCTAATTGACGGTCACTCTGTCACAAAGATGGCTGCACCCACAGCTGAAGCCAAGTTCCCATAAGGAGCCTTAACAAGCAATCAGCAGGGACCTGAGGCTAAGCCCTCCCCTGCCCCCATAGGGCTTGACAGGGGACCTCAGGCCATGCCCCCTGCCCCCATAGGGCTTGACAGGGGACCTCAGGCCATGCCCCCTGCCCTGGTACCAGGCCAGGGGACCTGAGGCCATGCCCACCACCCGGCAGGGCTTGACAGGGGACCTCAGACTTCACCCCCCGCCTGGTGGGGCTTGACGGGGGACCTCAAGGTGCACCCCCAGTACTGGGTCTGGGGAACTGAGGCTGCGCCTGCCCCTCCGCCTGGTGGGGCTTGACCTCAGGCCATGCCCTCAACCCAGCAGGGATTGACGGGGGACCTCAAGGCACGCCCCCCACCCTGGTCTGGGCTGGGGGACTTCAGGCCACATTCCCCATCCTGGTGCTAGGCCAGGGGACCTGAGGCTACATCCCCTGCCCAGCAGGGCTTGACAAGGATGGGACTGGCCAGGTCTGGATCTAGCCCAATGGGGGTGGGGGCCGGCTGGGTCTGGATCTCATGTGATTTTGAGACGCATGTGGGTGGGCGGGGACTTGACTCTAGGTCCTGTGGTTCCCCCCAGACTCTGACAGGAGGAAGGTTTTCATACACATTTTACTAATTTTCTTTCATCTCTGACACTTCTATTATGGAGAAAGGGCAAATAGCAATATTAAATTATTTCCTCTAATTAATCCCCTTTTAATGTGCACGAATTTCATGCACCAGGCCATATTAGTAAGATAATAACAGGCCACCAGTGCTAATGATAGCTCCTCATTTCTGAGCCCCATCCATGCTGGCGGGCAGGGCTGGCTCCACCTGTGTGCCCAGAGCCAAGCACAGGGCAGCCACGACGCGGTAGGCGCCCCTCCCATCTTCACCGCAGCGAATGATCAGCAGTGTCCCCGCTATCCCCACTTCACAACAGTGCAAATTGCAATCAGTGCAGGTGGACCTTGTCTGACTCCAAAGTTCTTCCCAGAAAGTTCCACGACCACCCCGGCTCTGGGAGGGGAGCAGAGATGTGAGACAGAGGATGAAGCTGAGCTTCCAGACTGTGAGATGCCGGAGGGGGGAGGGACGGATGCTTCCGATGCTTCCAGCAGGAGATGACAGTCAGTTGGTCTGAGTCTTAGAGAATGAGGAGCTTCAGACCATCAAAAACGGGAGGGAGGACAGCAGCCTGAGGAGGGCGTGGGGAGGAAGCAGCAGACGCCAAGACCAGGAGAGAAGCAGGTGCACAGTGTAGTGGGACAGGGGCGCCCTGGTGGGGCTGGCGCACAGGAGCCAGAGGAGGCTCAGCAGGGCGGGCCTGCCTGGCACAGCCACGGATTGGCACCAGGCAATGCTGGATGCTCCCGGAACTCTGGGGTCCTCAGAAACTTCCAGAACACTTTATTTATTTATTTTTACATTTCCATGGGACATGATCTGTGTGTTGCCTTGTGCGCCCACCACCCACAGCCAAATCATCTTCCACCTCCATGTATTTGGCCCCCTTTCCGTTACTACCCCCATCACCACCCCTCTGGCAACCACCATACTGTTGCCTGAGTCTGAGTTTCAGTTTTATGTCCCACATATGAATAAAATGATATGGTTCTTACATTTTTTTGTCTGACTTATTTGACTTAGCATACTAGTAATATTCTCAAGGTCCATCCATGTTGTCGCAAATGGCAGCATTTTGTCTTTGTTTTTCTTTTTTTAATATATATGTATGTATTTTTCTGTTGGTTTCAGAGAGGATTCAAGAGGGAGAGAGAGATAGAAACATCATTGATGACCCCACAGAAATACAAAAGATTCAGCAGTACATCAGAAAGATCATACACCATGACCAAGTGGGATTTATTCCAGGGATGCAAAGGTGGTACAATATCCGCAAATCAATAAATGTGATATATCACATAAACAAACTGAGAGACAAAAATCGCATGATCATATCAATTGATGCAGGAAAAGCATTTGACAAAATCCAACACGCTTTCTTGATAAAAACTCTCAGCAAAGTGGGAATAGAGGGATCATACCTCAACATAATAAAAGCCTTATATGACAAACCTACAGCCAACATCATACTCAATGGGCAAAAACTAAAACCATTTCCCCTAAGAACAGGAACAAGACAGGGATGCCTACTTTCACTACTCCTGTTCAACATAGTACTGGAAATGCTAGCCATAGTGATCAGACAAGAAGAAATAAAAGGTATCCAAATTGGAAAAGAAGAAGTAAAATTGTCATTATTCGCATATGACATGATATTGTACATAGAAAACCCTAAAGACTCCATAAAAAACTACTACACTTAATAAATGAATTTGACAATGTAGCAAGATACAAAATTAACATCCAGAAACCTATGTCTTTTTTATACACCAATAATGAACTCACAGAAAGAGAAACTTAAAAAGACCTGTACTCGGAAAATTACAGGATGTTGAAAAAAGAGATAAATAAACAAATGGAAGAATATACTATGTTCATGGATTGGTAGAATCAGCATCATTAAAATGTCCATACTACCCAAAGCAATGTATAGATTCAATACAATCCCCATTAAAATACCAATGGCATATTTCACAGACCTAGAACAAACACTCCAAAAATTCATCTGGAATAAAAAAAAGACCTCAAATAGCCACAGCAATCCTGAGAAAGAAGAACAAAGTTGGAGGGATCACAATACCAGATATCAAACTATATTACAAAGGCATTGTTCTCAAAACTGCCTGGTACTGGCATAAAAACAGACATATAGACCAATGGAGTAGAACAGAGAACCCAGAAACCGAGCCCAGCCATTATGCTCAATTAATATTTGACAAAGGAGGCAAGAGCATACAATGGAGTCAAGACATTCTCTTCAATAAATGGTGTTGGAAAAATTGGTCAGATACATGCAAAAAAATGAAACTAGACCACCAACTTACACCATTCACAAAAAGAAAACTCAAAATGGATAAAGGAATTAATGTAAGATGGGAAACCATAAAAATCTTAGAAGAGCCCATAGGCAGCGAAGTCTCAGACATGCCGAAGCAATTTCTTCACCGATACAGCTCCGAGGGCAATGGAAACTAAGGAGAAAATAAACAAATGGAACTGTATCAAAATAAAAAGCTTCTGCACAGCAAAAGAAGCCATCAACAAAACAACAAGAAAGCCCACTGTATGGGAAAATGTATTTGAGTGGTCTGGTTCCTGAGTAGGGGCTGCTGTGGATTGAGAAACTGAAAGAAAGAGACAGACACAGAGATAGAAGGAAAAAGCTGGGGCCAGGTGGGACAGCTGTCCTCTGATGGAGAGACAGTGACCCAGAGCCGATACAGGTTATATAGCAAAATACCAGGAAGTTTTACTAAAGCCCAAGACAAAGGAGATTACGTGCATTCTTGTGGCTCCTTTGTAATGGTCACTTCTGGGTGGGCTCAGATAATCCTGTTTGTTCCTGGTACTTGACTGGATTTAGATAATGAAACCCAACCCCTGGCACCTGAGCTGAAGGTCAAACTGACAACACACCTGCCTCTGGCAAGGTGTGTTTCCAGGACGTGGCTCTGCCAACGCCACTGGATTCAGCTGACAATAATTAAAGAAATGCTCATGTGCCTTCCCAGGTGCTCTCTACAGGCTAGGGCTTAATATATCTTTATTGATTTCAGAGAGGAAGGAGTGGGAGGAAGAGACAGAAACATCAATGGTGAAAATCATTGATTGGCTGCCTCCTGCAGCCTATTGAGGATTAAGCCCAAAACCCAGGTATAAATAAATAAATAAAAACATGCCCTGACTGGGAATCAAACCTCAGCTTCCTGAATCACTAATTGATGCTCAACCACTGAGCCACGCCAGCTGAGCTGGGCTCCTCTCTTCCTATGGCGGAGTAGTACTCCATTGTGTATTGTACCACATCTTCTTTGCCCAGTCCTCGATCACAGGACACTTAGGTTGTCTCCATGTCTTAGCCCCCAGGAATAATGCTGCAGTGAACAAAGGGTGCATAAATCTTTCGAATAAATGTTTTCGAGTTTTTTGGGTATATCCCCAGGAGAGGAATTGCTGGCTCTATTGTCAATTTTTTGAGGAATCGCCAGACTGCTTTCCGTAGTGGTTGTACCAGTCTACATTCCCACCAGCAGTGAATGAGGGTCCCCTTTTCTCCACAACCTCTCCAACACTTGCTATTACTTGTCTTGTTGGTAATAGCCATCCTAACAGGTGTGAGATGGTATCTCATTGTGGTTTTGATTAGCATTTCCCTAATAGCTAGTGAAGTTGAACATCTTTTCATATATCTATTGGCGATTTGCCTGTCTTCTTGGGAGACGTGTCTATTCAGGTCCTCTACCCATTTTTCTTTTTTAAAATTTATCTACCCATTTTTTCAAAGATTTTTTTTTAATTGATTTTTAGCCATGACCCTTTTGGCTCAGTGGAGAGAGCGTCGGCCTGCGGACTGAAGGATCTCAGGTTCGATTCCAGTCAAGGGCATGTACCTTGGTTGCGGGCACATCCCCAGTAGGGTGTGCGCAGGAGGCAGCTGATCGATGTTTCTCTCTCATCGATGTTTCTAACTCTCTATCCCTCTCCCTTCCTCTCTGTAAAAAATCAATAAAATGTATTTTTTTTAAATTGATTTTTAGAGAGAGAGGAAGGGAGAGGGAGAGAGAAACATCGATGTGAGAGTGAAACATTGATCAGCTGCCTCCTGCACACCCCCTATGAGGGATCAAATGAGCAACCCTGGCATGTGCCCTGACCTGGAATCAAACTGGCAACTGTTTGATGCCCAGGACAACACCCAACCAACTGAGCCACACCAGCCAAGGCCCTCTGCCCATTTGTAAATTGGATTGTCTTTTCGTTTGGTGTTGAGTTGTATGACTTCTTTACGTATTTTGGATATTAATCCCTCGTTGGAGCTGTTGTTTGCAAGCATCTACTCTCATTCAGCTGGTTGCCTTTTTGTTTGGTGGGTGGTTTCTTTTGCCGGGTAGAAACTTTGCAGGTTGATATAGTCCCATTCATTTATTTTTGCCTTTACTTCCCTTGCCTTTGGGGCCAGATTCATAAAGTCCTAAGACCAAGGTCCATAAGTTTAGTACCTATGTTTTCTTCTACGTAATTGATTGTTTTCTGTGCAGAACACTTTCATGAGATGTTATCAAACACAATCTGCTTTGGAGCGGGTGTCAGCCACACCCAGATTCATGAAAGGGGCTAGGGAAAGAAAAGTATTGTGGAGGCCGAACTGACGTCATCCACTGAGACACAGAGCCTTGTGCAGCTGGGAATCCAGGGTGACACAGCCAGAGCCCCTCCACCCATGGGGCTCCTGCTGAGACGCTTAGGGCTGGGATCACTGCCCAGGAAACCAGACTCCTCCTCCAAGTGGCCCTTGTGGGGGCAAGAATTTTGTCCCACAGCCAGGGCAGGGACAGAGGGCTCAGAGACAAGAAAGCCAACGTGCCCTTGAATTCCATCTGGAAAGCAACCATTGTCAGCCCTCTGTAGGGCCTGTGGGATGGAACAGGTTTCTTTTCTTTTTCATTTTTTTAATATATTTTTATTGATTTCAGAGAGGAAGGGAGAGGGAGAGAGAAACAGAAACATCAATGAGAGAGAATCATTGATGGGCTGCCTCCCGCATGCCCCACACTGGGGATCAAGCCCGCAATCCGGGCATGTGCCCTTGGCCGGAATCGAACCTGGGACCCTTCAGTCCACAGGCCGACGCTCTATCCACTGAGCCAAATCAGCCAGGGCGGGACAGGTTTCTTTTCATTCAAAGAGCTGTTACTACATCAGTGGAGCATTTTATTTTATTTTTTTAAAATATGTTTTTTAAAAATATATTTTTTAATTGATTTCAGAGAGGAAGGAAGAGAGAAATAGAAACATCAATGATGAGAGAGAATAATCAATTGGCTGCCTCTTGCATGTCCCTGACCAGGCATCAAGCCAGGCATGTGCTCTGACCAGGAATCAAACCGTGACCTCCTGGTTCATAGGTCGATGCTCAACCACTGAGCCACGCTGATCAGGCTTAAATATGTTTTTATTGCGTGTTTTTTTTTAGAGAGACAGGAAGGGAGAGGGATAGAGAAAAACAACGATGAGAGAGAAACATCCATTGGCTTCCTCCTGCACACCCCCTACTGGGGATGAGCCTGAAATGCAGGCATGTGCCCTGACCAGGAATTGAACTGGTGACCTCTTGGTTCCTGGGTCAATGCTCAACTGCTAAGCCACACCAGCCAGGCTCAGTGGAGCATTTTAGATACAAAATGATATCTTAGACACAATTAATCTATAATAATAAAAGGGTACTATGCTAATTAGATCAGATATCCTTCCGGACATCCTTCCGGATGAAGCCTGGGGCTGCCAGGGAAGCCCAGGTCCCGGGTGCCTGTGGGAAGCCAGTGCTGGCAGCTGGGGGAAGGAAGGCCTACTCTTGCACCAATTTCGTGCATCGGGCCTCTAGTGTATTTATAATACATTATAATTCTATTTTATAATAAATTCATGTATTTATTCTGATGTTTGTCTTCATTTATAATTAAGGAGGTGGAGGGAAGGAAGGAGGAAGAAAAAACAATAGTGTCATCCTAGCTGGTTTGGCTCAGTGGATAGAGCATTGGCCTGCGGACTGAAGGGACCCAGGTTGGATTCAGGTCAAAGGCACATACCCAGGTTGTGGGCATGGTCCCCAGTGGGGGGCGTGCAGGAGGCAGCTGATCAATGATTCTCTTTCATCATTGATATTTTTTTCTCTCTCTCTCTTTCTCTTCTTTCCTCTCTGAAATTAATAAAAATATATTAAAAGACAAACAAATATAGCGTCATTACTACTCATAGCTGGAAATCAAAGGACGCTCTTTAGAGAAATAAAGGATTAGGTGAGCTATGTGAAATTATAGAGGTAACCACAAGTACACAGCTACAAAATTTCCAACATACCAGGAGAAACACGTGCACCCACATTAAGCAAATATTTTATAACCTGCAAAACCTAGAGAGTATTAAATAAAAGGACTTCACTGAGTCTAAGGAGATTTGTCACCTCGATATATGCAAATAGGTTAACTCATTGTAAAGGGAAATGCCTATTAGAGGGCTCACATTTGACTCTGAGCTGGAGGCAAAAGACACTGCCCAGACAGGAAGGCTCAGAAAGAATGCAGCTAGAAGGATAGTAACAGGCAAAAGCCAACAGAAAGCAGGGGTCAGGTTCAAGGCAAAACATTAAAGGAGACCAGGAGGAGCACTTTAAAATGGCAATGCGTGTGTGCAATCACAAGGAAGGTGTCACGCACCGGCACTGTACCAAAGAGCATGGGTTACTATTTATGTGTTGAGAAATAGAGTGAAGACATAAAATGGAGTTACTCTAGTCAATCTGCTAAATTACTAAAATCGAGTGGGTTGAGACATGAGACATTCTATTCTTGTTCTAACAAGCCTAGGAATTCAAACTTTCAACTTCCTAGGCCTGCATCCATGCCTCGATACACAGACAGCAAACCTCCAGATAAACTTGACCCCCACCCACCCGGAAGGACTCATATCCACACCCCCTGGCATTCGTTACCCAGACCATTCGATGTGACCAGAGTTCGTGGTGCCCATCTTTGACCACCTAGCACCCTCATCCAGATGTCTGACATCTGACTGATAACCATCCTGGACTAATTCTAGGGCTGAGTGCAGGAGTGATACTTCCCAAAAATGTACTTCTTACTAGAAGAAATCTTAACTTTTCTTTCTTCTTTCAAACACTTCTAGGTTTGGTCTCGCTATGTTCATAGTTTTTAAACTCTAAGATCCTTGAATAAATCTTTCTCAACCTTGGCCAGGTAGCTCAGTTGGTTAGAGTATCATCCTGATACACCAAGGTTGTGGGATCGACCCCTGGTCAGGGCACATACAAGAAGCAATCAGTGAATGGATACGTAACGGGAACAATAAGGAAATGTTTCTCTCTCTCACTTCTTCTCCCTCAATTAAAAAAAAACAATAACTTATCATTTATTTCTAGCAAAGCTCCAGATTCTTTTTGAGTCAGTTTGACAGCATTAAATAACACAGTATCTGCATTCTTACAATGGAAAGAAATACAAGGAGAAAGAGTGAAAAACACAATTGTAGTAGAAAATTTTAATTCATCTTTCTTCTCCCCCCAACCCACCACCACAAATTATACAGTCAAGTTTCCCACATTTGGGGAACTCGTAGGGGTCAGCACATCTGAGAGTAATGGATAAGCCTCTCCCTGGAAAAACCACCTTGGTGATCATGGTACCTCCCCTGCCATTAAGTATTAATTAATTCATCTTTCATAGATGTGTATACAAAAAAACAAGTCAGATTAAAAAGGACCTAATAATTTAATTTGAGATTTAATTAATGTATATTAAACTCTTTATCTTAAAAACAGACTACTCCTTTGCAGGTGACCATCTGAACGTTCACAAATGACCACCTATTAAATTGTTTTTTTTTAAAAACAATATTTACCAAAAAAGTATAGAATAGACAGCATTCTCCAATTACCAGAAATTAATATCAAACTACAAAACAAAAAAGACCTTACTACCTGTCAGTTTTGAAACTCTTAAATTGTCTTTGGTCAGAAAATAAATCAAGTTAGAATTTCATAGAAAATAACCATAGGTCAGACACTGCATAGCAGGACCTAAGCTAAAGCAGTACATGGAGGTAAATTCATAGCTTTAAAATATTCACATTAATAAGGATGAATAAAAAAATAATGAGCTAAGTATCTAACTCAAGATAGAGATAAACAACAACAAAATAATAAAAACAGAAGGATAGAAATAATAAAGATAAAAGTGTAAAGTGATGATTTAGAAAAATCAGTAGAACTAATCTAAATAAAATAAACCAAGTAGAAACAAAATTTAAAAAATTGGCAATCGCTAAATCTGTAGTTGATCTAGTTGGGAAAAGAAAGGAATAAAATACACATACACTCAAAAAAAATTGTAATGAAGGACAGACTTCTTTTTTTAAAATATATTTTTAATTGATTTTTTACAGAGAGGAAGGGAGAGGGAGAGAGAGTTAGAAACATCGATGAGAGAGAAACATCAATCAGTTGCCTCCTGCACACCCCCTACTGGGGATGTGCCCACAACCAAAGTACATGCCCTTGACCGGAATCGAACCTGGGACCCTTGAGTCCGCAGGCCGACGCTCTATCCACTGAGCCAAACCAGCTAGGACTGAAGGACAGACTTCTTATCGCATACTTTCGATGTAGTGATTTATAAGATATTTGGTCTTCATCCATAGTCAACTAGCTCAGAGTTCCCCAAATCCTTGGAATCTCCTAAGAGTTGAGAGTGATACAGGGGTCTTTTGTTATGTTAAGGAGAGGGCTTCTGGACCCCACTGAAGGGTGAGGGCTGGTGGCCAGGAAAACCAACCAAGTGATTACAGGTTTGTAACTTTCAGTCCCACCGCAGGACCCCCGAGAGGGGAGAGAGGCTGAGATGGAGCTCAGTTGCCAATGGCCAATAACTTAGTCAATCGTGACCAGGTAATGAAACCTCCATAAAGTCCCCGGAAAAGAACAGCTCCTTGGCCCTTTTTCAGAGTGTTCCACACGGGGTTAGGGGGAGCGGTGAGGGGCTGGGGGGGGGGGTGGGGGGGGGGTCGGCAGCGGGAGCACAATGCTTCCAGGTGCCACCTTGCGGGCCCCAAGCTCCATGAGGACAGAAACTCCTTCATTCGGGACTTTGCCCTAAGTACCTACATCTGGCTGGTGATCTGTATCATTTAAGGTCCTTTGTAATAAAGCAACAATCCAGCGAATACATGGGTTTTCCTGACTGCCAACCCGTTCTAGCACATTGATTGAGCCCAGACACAGGGTCTTGGAACCCTCTGGTTTACCGGCAGCCAGGAGCTCAGGTGACAACCTGGCCTCGCTCCTGCCTCTGGAGCGGAGGGCGGTCTTGTGGGACCGCGCCCTGCGCCTGTGGCAGGTGAGTCTGCCTCCGGGTCGCTGGGTCAGAATTGGGTTGAGCTCTCCCACACCCTGCTGTTTGTGGTTGGTGTGGGGCAGACCACCCCCTCCACCCCCCACCCCCGGGGATCGGAGCCAGAAACCCTTTTGAATACCCTTTGCTGACTTTAGAGCTGACCTCCGGGGGAGAGCGGGCGTAAGGAGACAAAGCAATAAGGTTCCATTTCGTGCCCTTTGCTGGTGAGTGGCCACCCTAACAGGGCCTGCAGCCCTCAGGAGAGTGTTCTCCCCAAGCTTCGGTCCTCCGTCTCCATCTGGACCGGCACCGGCAGGAATTCGGAGGCCAGATAAAGCTTCCCAGACACATACACCTCACAAGGACCCAGACCGCACACCTCACAAGGGTCTTGGCAAGGGGTCGGCCCCGCCGTATCTCTTCCCAGTCAGTGCAGGGTGGTCCCAGCCAACTGCAGCCCTTCACCTCACCTTAACGGACCCCCTCTCCTCCCCAACAAGCCTGGGGCTCTGGGTGGGGAGGGGCCCCTGTCGAAGCCCTGACTCTGGGATAACCTTGCAGGCTGAGAGCAGCGGAGGGTGCCCGAGGGAAGGCTTCCTGGAGGCGGCGTGCACGCTGGAACTCCGAGATCCAGAGCTCCAAGGAGGCGGGGACCGTGGAGGGAGAGGGACTTGTAACCCCCAAAGCCCCCGCAGGCCCCCCTGATCTCAGAAGCCTAGCGCTGAGGCTCTGCAGAGCGGGATGGGACGGTGACCGCGTGCCAGACCACACAAGAAATGATCGCTGCCCAGTGGGTGCCGGAGGGCGGGGCGGGGGGGCGAACAGACACGTCCTAGGAAATGGTTAGAAATTGGTCCTTTGGCCAAGCGGACGTCCCGGAATTGCTCATGGCCAAGCCTGGCACAGCTGTCCCCTCCCCTCTATCAGTGCGTGCGCGGGGCCAGAGCCGCCCCCTGCCGCCCGCTGCGGGCCAGTCCGTTCGCTGCTCCCAGGGCAGCCGGGGCTGGCGGACTAGACCCGCGGGCCCGGGCCCGAGCCCTGCCCGCGCCGGGATTGGCCGGCCTGGGTCAGGTCCCCGCCCCAGGCCAACCGGAGAAGGAGGCGGGGTCTCTCTCACCTGCGGCGGGCTGGGGGCGGGGCGATGGGAGGCCAAGTGCGTTCCGCCCGCCCCGCGCCTTGGACCTGCAGCTTCCCTTTTCCGCTCTGAAGCTGCAGCGGCTTTCAAACCCCAAAGTAGTTTGTTTGTTGTTGTTGTTGTTTTTAATATAAAGACATAAATTCTTGCCAGGTTCAGGGACCCCCGCGGCCTCCTTTCTAGCCACCTTGGCCTTCTACGCCTGCTCCCTCCTGCGCCAAGCTTTTACCCAGCCTGTGCCCTCTGCTTAGCCTGCCTTTCCCCCACTTCCCCTCCCCCTTCTAGCTTGCTCAGACTGGCCTTTCCAGACCCAGGTGGCGGAGAGTTACGGTTCCTCTGGGGGCTTCCTCAGACCCTGTGCACGCTCCTTTTCCAGGCACCGACCACCCTACGCTAGGCTGGTGGCCTGCCTGTCTCCATCTCTGTATCTCTCCCACCACATGTAGCGTGGTACAGTGATGATCTGAACTGGACGAAAGGGGCCACATGCTGAGCTGACAAGCCCAGGAAAGGCCTGCATGGCAGTCTTACAAACTCAGACACCTAAAATAACCACAAAGGAGGGTCTGAAATTAAACTTTAACTAAAAGCAGTATGGTGGATAGTTCCAGCCTAGGCCGATATCTTCACTGAAAAGGTCAACCTTTCCCTTACTGAGCCTGTCTTTTTGCATCTATGATAACACTAGAGGCCCTCTCTCAGCCTGGGAGCCCTTGGGGGATGTCTGACTGACAGCTTAGGCCCACTCCCAGTGGGACACCTTAGTGCTGCCACAGAGGCCTCTGCTGCGCTCACCAACGGTGAGCCCAGCTTCTGGCTGAGCAGTGCTCCCCCTGTGGGAGCACACTGACCACCAGGGGACAGCTCCTGTGTTCAGTGTCTGCCCCCTGGTGGTCAGTGCATGTCATAGTGACTGGTCATTCTGCCGTTCGATTTGCATATTAGCCTTTTATTACATAGGAGGATACCCTTGAAATGTCTGGGTAACTTGTAACTTCCCTTTTTCTGGACCCCTTGGGGCACAACCTAATGTGCTTGGGCGCCAGGACAAATACCACAAATTCCTTCATTGTTATCATACTAATTGTTCCTGCACCCACCTAAGTATGTGTCTATCATTTTACTTTTTATCCAATCCCAGGGGTTTCCCTGCTTTGCTTTCTCCCACCCCTCTAGTCTATCACCAATAGATTTCATGTACCCCACCTACATCCCTTTCCTTTGATTGCAATGTATAAATACAGATGTAACCCGCCATTCTCGGGAGCATTATCTCAATTCATTGAGGTTCTGCTTCCCGGCATATGTCGACAGTTTGGCTCAAATAAACTCACAAAAATTCCTTACAGGTTTGAAAGTTTTTATGTTAACAGAACCAAGGAGAGGGAGGATGACTTAAGGGATTAACATCCCTGGGCATCATCGGAGTACCAGGCCCCCAGCCAGGCACTTTATAGATAGTGCTGACTGCCACTCAGTTCCCTGCTAGCCCTGGAAGTGATGCGTTGGGGTCCCCTTTTCCTGGGAAGTCAAGGGAAGCTCCAAGAGGCGGAATGGCCCAGGATTCCTCACCTCAGCTGGACTGGTTAGGGGCAGGTCTGTGGGCCTGGGGACACCTCCCTGCCAGGCAGCCTGGACCTGAAGGTAACTGATGGACAGGTCCCTCGAAGGGAGAGTTCCCATGGTAAGATGAATGTAGTAAGGTACGTGAAAAAATGTTTTTTAAATGCTTTTATTGATTTTCAGAGAGAGAGAGAAAAGGGAGAGGGATAGAGAGATAAAAACATCGACGGGAGAAACACGGATCTGCTGCCTCCTGCACGCCCTCTCCTGGGGACCGAGCCTGAGACCTGAGCATGTGCCTGACGGGAAATCAAACCAATCAAACCAGGGACCTCTTGATTCACGGGTCAACACTCAACCACGGGGCCACCCAGGTCAGGCAGAAGTGATAATTTGGGGTTTCCAACAGGGACACACAACTTGACTCATTTTTTGAAAGGTAGTGGGTGGGTTAGGGTAGCGGGCTCAGAGCTGGGCTGCCTGAGTTAAAATCCAGACCCACCATTCCTTTGACCTTTGACTTACGTTCTCTGTGTCAGTTTCCTCACCTGTAAAGCTGTAGAGTAGTATGTGCCCATCCAGGTAGTTTAGGCAGGTTATGATACGCTTTTTTAAAGCTGAAAAGAAATGCTCCAATACCTTGGTGGGGTTCTGGGTGATTTTTTCCCCCCTCATCTGCTGCTTTATTTCCCACTGGCTGGAAGGTTCTGAAGTGGTTGGAACCCATTTTAGTTACTGATGCATCCCAGTATCCACCACCCAGCACAGTGCTCGTTTGTTGACTGAGTAAGTGAATGATCACAAATATATGCCTACCCTTTCAGAATATTCCCTTGAGTGCAGATTAATTCTACCCAAATCAGTTTTGATAATATGCAAAAAATACAGAGCTATAGGAGGGAGGCAACTGTAGCTAAAGGGGAGGGGCAAGTCAAAACCGGTGTGGCTCAGTGGATAGAGCGTCGGCCTGCGGACTGAAAGGTCCCAGGTTCGATTCCAGTCAAGGGCATGTACCTGGGTTGCGGGCACATCCCCAGCGGGGGGCGTGCAGGAGGCAGCTGACCGATGTTTCTAACTATCTCTCTCTCTGTAAAAAAAAAAAAAAAAAAATCAATAAAATGTATTTTAAAATAAAATAAAATACAGGGCAGGCTTCCTGTTAGAGGCGGGTTTAGTGGCAGGAGAGGTCCCAGGATGGGACAGACTTTTGTGTCCATCTTCATGGGCAGAAGCTGTGACACAGGAAGCCCGGGTGTGGCAGGAGCTTGACAGGGCGCAGCGGAAGGGAAGGGTGGACAGGTGGTCCAGCCCCACTTGAGGGTCTTGCTGTGGATTTGGATTTGACCTAGGAGCAGTGGGACTGTGGACGCTCCAGGGCAGGAGAGAGCGGGGAGCCAGGTGGAGCTTCAGGAGGACTGGCTGGGGAGGCCCCTCACCGTGACCCCAGGGTGCCCGGTGGTCCAGCTCTGAGGTGGTGGCTCTGGGAGGATGGGATGAGATTTCTGAAAGTGAAAGTTGGTCAGCAGTCAATCTTCCCACCGAGCAAACCCCAGACCCAGGGGTCTTCGCCTGTGGTTCTCACGCGCATTTAAGGAACAGGCAGCCCCACTTACACAAACTCCACGTAGACAGAGAGGGAACTGCCCAACCCGTTCTGTGAGGCAATCATGACCTTGACACCAAAACCCGATAAGGAAAATGGGAAAGAGTGCAGGGCACTCTCGCTCAGGAATAGGTTCCGTGTTGGAAAGCAGCATAATCTACCACTTCCCAGGAGAAGGGAGAGTCAGGCGTCCTCTCTGCGGTCGAAGATAGATAAAACTCGAGATCGGCTCTCCAGAAAAGCTTGGCACCCTGCGAAGGGAGGGGCTTCCTCGCTCTGATGAAGGGCAGCTACAGAGCCCACGGACAGACCTCACTGAGGGCGGTGCAACCTGACCGCTTTCCCTGGGAGAGTGGGGTCGGGACACGCAGGACCTGGCCAGGGCAGTAAGGCAAGGAAAAAGCGTATCAGGAAAGATTCCAAAAGAAGGAGCAAAATTCCTTACTTAGAGATGATAGAAACATCAAAGTTACTAGACTGGGTTTTGCAAGGTTGCTGGATAGAAAAATCAATGTGCACCCCCCGCCCCCCCCCCACACACACACACTGAAACAATTCCAGCGGTAACGATTAGAAAATGAAGAACCACCATTTACAATGACATCAAACACAGGCCTCTTCACAAAACATGCTCAAGCCCCGGCGGGTGGCTCAGATGGTTGGAGCATCATCTTGTACACCAAAAAGGTTGTGGGGCCCTGACCGGTGTGGCTCAGTGGATGGAGCGTTGGCCTGCGGACTGAAAGGTCCCAGGTTCGATTCCGGTCAAGGGCATGTACCTTGGTTGCGGGCACATCCCCAGTAGGAGGTGTGCAGGAGGCAGCTGATCGATGTTTCTCTCTCCTCGATGTTTTTAACTGTCTATCCCTCTCCCTTCCTCTCTGTAAAAATCAATAAAATATATTTTAAAAAAAGTTGTGGGTTTGATCCCCAGTGGGGGCACATAAAGGAGGAGGCAGCCAATTGATGCTTCTCTCTTACCTCTCTCTCTCTCTCCCTTTTTCCCCTCCCTCTCTCTCTTTCCTCCGTCCTTCTTTTCCTCTCTGTCTCAAATCAATAAGCATATCCTAAGGTGAGGAATAAAAAAAAAATGTACAAGAGCTCTTTGGAGATAAAACTAGTGTGAGATAAGAGGCCTCAGAAGTGTTGACATATACCATGTCCATGGACTGGAAGACTTACTATAAGGAGGTCCCCTGTCTCATGTGATACCCAAGTTCAGTGCAATCCCAGTTAAAGCCGGGCTGTGTCAGGGAACTCTGCACCGGGCTCCCCTGCAGGGGGAAGGGAGGGTCATGGTCAGGACTGGGCACAGCTTCAGCAGTGCAGCAGTGTTTCTGGGGAAGGGGGATCATTTTCAGGTGAACAGGTCCATGGTTGCTGGCCTTGTGAGTTGATGCCCCCATTTGGGGGCAAAATTTGATCATTATATATCAAGATCTATGAACCTATGTTTTGACCTTCTCACTTTGCTCCTGAAAAATCATCCAAAAGAATAAAACACAATTTATTCCTTGCCAAAGTTATTTACAACACTGAAAACTATTAGAGTAAAATTCCCATATTCAGCAATGGGGTTGAATTCTCTGCCACTTACTAGCTGCTTGACATAGAGGGAATGGGTCCCAACAGCCCCTCAAAGCCTTGCTGGATAAGAAGGAAGGCTCGATCTCCTTCCCTTGCCCATGCCTCTGGGAGACATCTCTCCTGACGTCAATGCAGCAGGCTGAGCCTTGGCCACCACCTCTGGCAACAGAAGCAAAGCGTTTGAGAGCTGGAGGGCAGGCGCTGTTTCCTGCCACACCCAGAACAAAATGGAAAGCTGGGTCCAGCCCCAGACCCGCGAGCCCAGGCGGGAACACAGCACAGGCTGCCCGGCTTCCTCCTTCGCTCTGGGTCAATCTGCTTTTCTTCAGGGTCTGCCCCAGGGAACTCTGTGTCTACCAGACCTCAGGGTGACACAGGGCAGAGTCCTACTTGACACAGCCTCCTCAAGCCTCAGGAAGTCACCTCCATCCACTTTTTAAAAAAATATATTTTATTGATTTTTAAAAAATATATATTTTATTGATTTTTTACAGAGAGGAAGGGAGAGGGATAGAGAGTCAGAAACATCGATGAGAGAGAAATACCGACCAGCTACCTCCTGCACACCTCCTACTGGGGATGTGCCCGCAACCAAGGTGCATGCCCTTGACCTGAATCGAACCTGGGACCCTTCAGCCCGCAGGCCGATGCTCCATCCACTGAGCCAAACCAGTCAGGGCCACCTCCATCCACTTCGTTTTACCAGCCCAGGTGGCTTCCTCCCTCCTTTGATCCTGAGACAATTGTTCCACTTGAGAGAGAGCAGAAACTTGTTTTACAGCTTTTCAGCTGATACATACCCCAGAGCCTTTAATCTCTGTCCCGGAGGTAGGCCCAGAAAGCTGCCCTCAGGACATCACAGGCACGACCCAGGGCCTGGTAGAATTCCTGAATTCTGGGATGGGCTTGGTCGTTTGGGGGATCAGAACCTTGTTGAAACCTCCCAGAAACTTGGTCTCAGGCAGGGACCCAGCCAACTTCCGCCATCCTGGGCATAAGCAATGTGTAAATTACAGGCTGAAGTTACAGGAGGAAGTGACAGTGCCAGTGATGGAGCTCTCCCCTCCCCACATGGCCTGGGAGAGTGGCTGCTGGCCGCCAAGTGCAGCCAGAGGCGCTGCCATGGGTGGGTGTGGCGCTGGACCCCTCAGGTGACGCAGTGAGCATGGACAAGCCCTGAGCAGGAGGCCAGGCCGATGCACAGGGCCTGCACCCAGTACCTTACAGCCAAATGGCAGAGGAATGAATGGCAGAGAAATGAGGCACCCAACCCCACCTAACTACACACTGTGACATGTAGCGGGGGAGCAAGGGTCCAGGGCTAGGGAAGGCTCTGTCTTAGTCCATTCCAGCTGCTGTCTATAAGGAAGCCCCAGAGTCGGGGTGCTTATACAAAGAGGCCTTTATTTCTCACAGTTCTGGAGGCTGTAAGCCTGAGATCAGGGTGCCAGCATGGCCAGGTCCTGGTGACACCTCTCTGCCCGTCACAGAAGACCCTTCTCTGTGACTTCACATGACAGAAAGGGCAGAGGGGCTCGGTGGGGCCTGATAAAGGTGCCAATCCCATTCACCAGGGCTCTGCCCTCAGGACTCATCACCCCAAAGGCTCCACCCCTGACACCTCGCACCACTGTACCCGAACATCTTTGGGGATTAGTGTGGACCAAAAGGGGCGACACACTAAACCTGACGAGCTCAGAGACCTGTAAGACAGCCTTACAAACTCAGAGACCTAAAGCAACCACATAGGATGCTCTGAAATGAAAACTTTCTAGCCCAGTCACCGTGGCTCCGTGGTTGAGCATCAACCTATGACTGATTCCCTGGGTTGCAGGCTTGATCCCCAGTGGAGGGGAGAGGGGGAAGGAGGCAGCTAATCAATGATTCTCTCTCATCATTGATCTTTCTATCTCTCCCTCTCTGAAAGCAATCCTATATAATAAAAGCCTAATATGCTAAGTGTCTGGTTGTCCGGTCATCCGTTTAACCAATCAGTGTAATATGCTAATGATATGCATATTACACTTTGCTATTCAATTGCTCGCTATGACATGCACTGACCACCAGAGGGCAGAAGCTCTGACCAGTAGGTTAGCTTGCTGCTGGGGTCTGGCCAATCAGGACTGAGCAAGATGGGCTGGACACGCCCTGGTGCCTTCCCGTGGTCCCTCCCCAGCTGGCCAACCTCCTGTGTCCCTCCCCAGCTCCGATAGTTCCCTGGTGGGGTCCCTCAGCCTGGCTTGTACCCTCTTGCAATCCAGGACCCCTAAGGAGATGTCGGAGAGCTGGTTTCAATCCAATCCCACAGGCCAGGCCGAGAGACTTCACTGGTGCACACCAGGCCTCTAGTAAAAATATTAAAAAAAACAAACAACTTTCCTGCCCTAGCCGGTTTGGCTCAGTGGATAGAGTGTCCTTAGCCTTCGGACTTAAGGTCCTGGGTTCAATTCCTGTCAAGGGCACATGCTTGGGTTGCTGGCTCCATGCCCAATTAGTGGGGCGTGCAGGAGGCAGCCAATCAATGATTCTCTCTCATCACTGTCTCTCCCTCTCCCTTCCTCTCTGAAATCAATAAAAGTATATAAAAAAATGTCTAACTAAAAGCAGTTCAGCGAGTAGTCATGTACTAAGGCAGTATTTTTCCCGAACAAAAGTCTACCTTTACCTTAGTTGAGCTTATTATCATTGCTAACCTACCTTAGGAATGTCAAGTAACTTCCTTGTGTCAGACCCCTCACCTACACAGGCATAGATGCCCTCATTGTACTGTCATCATGTTAATTGTTGGCTGTTAACTACAGTATCCCGCACCCACCGATGTAAAAGATGTGTCTATCACTTCACTTTTTTGTTTTTTTCTCATTTCACTTTTTATCCAATCCCGGAGGTTTCCCATTTTGCTTTCTCCCATCTCCCAAATCTATCACTAAAGGATTTCATGTAACCCGGGTACGCCTCCTCTTCTGATTGTAATGTATAAAATAAGTTGCAAAACTGCCATTTTTCTGGAGCATTTTCTCAATCCTTTGCGTTTTAATACCTGGCAATTGTCAGTTTGGCTCAAACTCCTAAAAATTCTCTACAGGTTTGTGCCCTAACTGGTTTGGCTCAGTGGATAGAGCATCGACCTATGGACTAAAGGGTCACAGGTTCGATTGCAGTCAAGGGTATGTACCTTGGTTGCAGGCACATCCCCAGTAGGGGGCGTGTAGGAGGCAGCTGATGGATATTTCTCTCTCATCGATGTTTCTACCTCTCTATCCCTCTCCCTTCCTCTCTGTAAAAAATCAATAAAAAAATATTTTTAAAAAATAAAAATAAAAAATTCTCTACAGGTTTGAACTTTTCTTACATTGACTTTAGGGTTCCACATGTGAATTTTGGGTGGGAAAACATTCTGACCTTAGCAGGCTCTTTGCAGTGGTGATATGTTAAACTGACAAGGACTAATACAGGGAATTAGGAGCTTACCACACCACTGGATGGGCTGAAAACAATGCACCAGAGATCCAGGAATGGGGACACATGCGGGGGGGTGAGGGGGGTGGAGGCGGGGGTGCACTATGTGCAAGGATGTGCAGCTGGATGGTGACCCAGGGACCCAACACAGGGTGACTGCTGCTGCAAACTGTCTCCCGAGACCCAGAAAACAGAGCCATAGGGATGGGGTAGAGACAGTGGGTCTCACGTGAGGAGGAAGGTGATTCTGCCACTGGGTACTTTAAATTCAGGCTGTTAATTTACACATCACATACACCTTGCTGACGTAAGAAATGCTCAGACTTGTAGAAAATTTTTATGAGCTCGAGCCAAATTGTTAAGAGGCCAGGAGCAAGGTCTCCAATGCAGTTTCTTTTCATTTAGAACGAAGACAGCCAAGGTGGGGGTGGATTACAGGGTAGTTAACAAGAAAGATTATGTGCCCTCTGGAGGATGATTATGCCTTGAGGGGCTTGAAAAACAGGTTCACTCTGGCCTTGCAAAGCCCTGTTAACCTAGAAGCACAGACACAATGGGCGGGGCTGATAATAAAAAAATTCTGTGCCTGGGGCTTATCTACCCACCATGACCTGCCCAGCTAGGGATTTGTGATCAGACCACCTTGCGAGGCCACTTCGTCACTGGACTCAGATTTATTACAGAGCCCCCTTTTCATCCATAACCTGCAAACACCAATGCCTACTGTAGGAAATAGGCCTCTGTGATCCATCTTCATCATAGTCAACTTTTAATGGAACCCGTCACTGAATTTCCCCAGGGCAAATGGAATGTAGGGAGGACGGAGGAGGCTATAAGAACAAAGAACTGTGTATGTGAGCTAGCCTCATGGTGGAAACCCCCGACATGCCCAGGATGAAACACCTGGAGGTGGAGACTAGAAAAGGCCTCAGCCCGTTTTTAAAAAATAACCCAATAAGAGACAGTAAGACCCAGGCAACATATGAGGAAACCATTAACCCCATAGTACTCAGCCAATGAGGAACCGGAGGAGGGACTACCTTAGGGGATAAACAGCCTGTGATCACTACTCTACGTGAGCCTGTACATTGGGACAGACACCCACTCTTGCAAGGACTTATTAAGAGTCTCGTTTCTTGCCATACTTCTTTCTCCGTGTCCATTATTTGAATTCGGACGGGTGAGCATTTCTCACACTACTTTCCCTCAGCCTTCCAAAATTGGGCATCAGATTGAAGCAACCCAATTTCCGCCCAGAAGCCCAGGTACCAGGGAGTCTGGGAATGTTTGCACCTTGCTGTTCTCTGCAGTGCGGGGAGCAGCTCAGGAAAGGCACCAGCCCCGCGCTCCCCTGCCCAAGGCTGGGGGACCGCTTTATAGAGACCTGACGCCAGGGCCAGGGAGCAACTCTGCGCACGCAGCGGAGGCTCTGGGAGCCCTTCCCGCCTGTGCTTACAGGGCGGTGGGGCTTTCCTGTAGATCATTGACCCATGGGGGGGACATCAATGCAAGTCCATGGACTGGAAAAATAACTTGGGCTGGGATTTTTCTAGGGAGAAAAAGCTCCACACCATAACTCAGAAACCACGGCCGATCAACGGGATGAGTGTGAACATACACACTGACTACATTAAGGAGGCAGGCTCCGAGCGGCCCGGGGCAGGGAAGAAGGGTGTGGGGGATGGTAAAGGAAAAATGATCGGACAGGAAAGCTGGGGAAGTTGGAGGCAAGATGCATAAGGAAGAGGTGAGAGCTGGGTGCGGAACGGGGTGAGGGTGGGGTGGTGGTGGAGGAAGGGGGACAGGACGCTGCAGCTGCATCACAAACAGTGGGTCTCATGTGAGGAGGGAGGTGATTCTGGCCGTCCTCCTGTAACTGAGAGCTCTGTTCACTGCACTGTAAGTACAAGACACCTTGCTCCTGGAAGTGGTCTCCAACCCAGGCGCCCAGTCGTGATGCAACAATCCGCTTCCTAGTGAACCAGATGTGGGCTGCCAGCCTCCTCCTAGCTTCAGAGTTCAACAGTACGTCTTCAATTCTTTTTTTTAATGTATTTTTATTGATTTTAGAGAGGGAGAGGTAGAAACATCAGTGGTAAGAGAGAGTCATTGATTGGCTGCCCCCTACTGGGGATTGAGCCTGCAACTGGGGCATGTGCCTTGACAGGAATCAAACCCGGGACCCTTGAGTCCACAGGCTGACGCTCTATCCACTGTGCCAAATCGGCCAGGGCCATATTTTCACTTTTAAAGACATTTTTATTGATTGGAGAGAAACATGGATTTGTTGTTTCACTTACTTATGAATTAATTGGTTGCTTCTTGTACGTGCCCTGACTGGAGACCAAACCCATAACCTTGGTGCATCAGTACAATGCTCTAATTCAGTGGTCGGCAAACTCATTAGTCAACAGAGCCAAATATCAACAGTACAACGATTGAAATTTCTTTTGAGAGCCAAATTTTTTAAACTTAAACTTCTTCTAATGCCACTTCTTCAAAATAGACTCGTCCAGGCCGTGGTATTTTGTGGAAGAGCCACACTCAAGGGGCCAAAGAGCCATATGTGGCTTGCGAGCCACAGTTTGCCGACCACTGCTCTGAGCTACCGGCCAGGGCCTACTACCTTTTGTCTAATTATAAAATAGATGCTTACTCATACGCCCATCAACTGCTACCCACTGGGATTAATACATCCATCAGTAAGGCATTTATTTCGACAGGAGATGGTCGTTTTACATGCACTCTCTTTGCTGTGGTAGCTGTGCTAACAGGATTTTCCTTGTAATGCGTTTGCTGTGAGAGGGCTGGATGAAAGATATGTCAGCTTCATCTGAGCTGGTCAAAATAAGGTGATCTTTCCGGAGCTCAGTCTACTTAAAGACTTCCTTTTGAATATGCTTCTGAGAGATAATGAGACATGCACATCACTTTCATGCAGTATGGGGCAAGCAATATTCTTTCTTCACATTATAAACTAATTCCAAGACAGGTGCTTTTTTACTGTTTGGAGTGAATTTTCTAGAATTGTGTCTAATTCCCATCACTCAAAATCTTAAGGACAAGTGAGCTGATATGCAGACTCTCACAACTATTCAGCCCAGTGAAGAAGCCTTCCCCTGCCTGCCACCCCCTCAGAGTAAGCCACCATTTACTTAAGTCTCCGCATGTCCCAGCCCTGAGCTCAGAAGCATAAAGAGCTGCAAAACGGTAGAAGATACACCCCTATCTTCCAGGAGCTTCCAACCCAGGAACCACCGATGAGTACAGCTGACTGCGTCGTGGATTCCTACACGCTGTGGGGGAACAGGAGCCCGGGGAAGGGGTTCTTTCCAAAGGGAAGATCTGAGCGAGTAGAGGCTGGTGGATGTGAGGAAGCTTCCTCCATGAAGGGAGTGTGAGCCAAAGCAGGAAGACCGAGGGGCAAGAACAAGGAAACTTCGGTGAGGCCGGATGTCAGGATGGAGCAGGAGGGAGACAGGAACAGCTGTAACAGGTAAGAGACACTTATTTAGCACCTATTACATGTCAGGGGCTTTGCATATGTTATTTCACTCAAACTTTGCAACAATCTTAAATAGTAATAGTCCTAATGTACGGATAAGAAACTGGCCCAGGCAGGTTAAAAAACTCACGGAAGACCACTTAGCTTTGGAACAAATATTCAAATCCAGGCCTGTCTGCTTTCAGAACTCCTTTTTCTACTTGCCATGTTTCCTTAATGCAGCTATGGGTCCTGGACCTGACTTTCCAAGCAGTAGGGCAGGACACGGGCAGTAGCATCACCAGGTATTTCTGCTGATTGCTTCCACCCATATTTTATCTGGCCTGGCCCTGCTTCCCTGTCCTCAAAGGTGTGGTTTTGTGGGAAAGCAGACACATTAACAGCCACTTTCGTAATAACATAAGAACAATTGCAGCCCTAACCGGCTCAGTGGATAGAGCGTCTGCCTGTGGACTGAAGGGTTCCAGGTTCGATTGCGGTCAAGGGCATGCACTTTGGTTGCGGGCACATCCCCAGTAGGGGGCATGCAGGAGGCAGCTGATCGATGTTTCTCTCATCGGTGTTTCTTTTTTTAAAAAATATTTTTTTATTGATTTTTTACAGAGAGGAAGGAAGAGGGACAGAGAGTCAGAAACATCGATTCAGCTGCCTCCTGCACACCTCCTATGGGGATGTGCCCGCAACCAAGGTACATGCCCCTTGACCAGAATTGAACCTGGGACCCTTCAGTCCGCAGGCTGATGCTCCATCCACTGAGCCAAACCAGTCAGGGCTCATCGATGTTTCTAACTCTCTATCCCTCTCCCTTCTTCTCTGTAAAAAAAAAAAAAAGCAAAAGAAAAAGAACAGTTGCAGTTGGGGCAGGGCGCTGTGGAAACACCTGTCCAGGGAAAGCTTCCTAGAGGCGTCTCCGCTGTTTTGGAAGAGGTGTCAAGTTGAGGAGGTGGGAAAGAGCATTTTAGGCAGAGCAAAATGAAGTCTAGAAAGTATGAACATCCTGGCGGATGTGTGTGGAGGTAGCAGGACCAAAGAGGAGGCTAGAACGTTTTGGAATGCCTTGCTGAGGAGTTGGTAGACCCTGAGGCCCCCAGAAACCCCTGCAGTTTGATCCGGGAGGGTGTGTTGCACCTGCATGCTAGAAAAGTTCAGCAGTGCCTGGGGAAGGAAGATCGCAGCTGGTAGAGCAGCTGGCTGGCAAAGGTTTAGGTGAGAGCCAGGGCCTGCATGGGACAGGAGCAGCAGGAATGGAGCGAAGTCCACTTGAGAAATATTTAGAAGGTAAACACATCAGGATTTGGTGGCTACCGGTGAGGATTAGGGAGTGAGAGGAGTCAACTGGTGAGAGACAGCAGTGGAAAGGAGGAAGGGTGCAGGGAAGGCCAGTGGACCCAGTGAGTGAGCCTGTGGGACAGGAGCAGGGCCACCTGGAACAGTGGGGCATGGACTTAGAGCTCTGGGGAGAATCCAGACAGAGACAGAGACTAAGCACGGTCAGCACACAGCTGGTTGTTAAGCCACAAGAGTGGATCAGATGACCCAGGAGGACAGGCCGAACAAACAGAGCAGTGAGAGAAGCACAAGTCAGAGACGGGAAGTGAAGAAAAAGGAGAGTGGTGGGAGTCCCAGGGACAGAGAGGCAGGCCATGTCAAGTGTTAAGAGAGGATGAGTCAAGGTCAGGAGTCTTCACCTGTTTGGGCACAAGACCAGGGAGATGCCAGAATGTCTGGCACACTGCTGCAGACACGATCCCGGGGTGAACAGATAAAGTAGAGACCATTACAACAGACCTGGTCTCAGAATGGAAGGGGATAAGGCAATGGCTGGAGACAGGGTCACGAGAGCCTTGTTTAAGGAGCAGGACTTAATGCAAAGGCAGAGAGCCAGGGAAAATGGCAGGCACATGGGAGAAGATGAGTGGGCGGGCGAGAGCACAGGTGGACACAGGCTCAGCATGGCACAGCACTGCGAGTAGAGGGAGCTTGTCTGTTAATGTGCAGGGAGACAGCACAGAGAGAGGAAGTAAACTCTGATCCCTCCAATCTCCATGAAGCAGGAGGCCAAGGCATTGGGCTACTGCAGGGGGATGAGGAATGGGCAGCAGCAGATTTCTTAAGGATTTTGAGGAAAGTCATTTAGAGAATTTGCTGAGCAAAATGGTGCAGGGAGTTTGACTTAGGACAAGTAGGAAGGGTTCTCAAGTGACATACACTCAGTTGATGCCGGAGACCATGAATAAGGCAAAACAAAAATCTATGTACACCGGTGAGGTTTCCAGTAGATCCTAGGGTTTCAGAAGTATAGACAGACTTGGGTATTTGGTGACATTTCATCAGACACAAGTAGCACTGGCGGCCGAGGATGCTGTGATCAACCCGCGTTCTGGTCTGGGAAAGAGAGGGATTGGAAGGTGTGAGGCTGAAATATAGCAGTAACAGGAGAGAAGGCGTGAGCGTCAGAGAGGATGGGATATTGGGAGTTAAGATTCCAGATGTGGTGCTGTTCGGGAGCATGACAAGGACATGGCAGCTGAAGAGGTGGAAATGAGAGTAACAAGTTAGAAGGCCAACATATAAGGAGGCTGTGCTGGCTCAAGTCAACCACGGGTCAGGAATGGCTTAGGTTCAGGAGGAAAAGTGTAGATAAAGTGCCAAGTCTTCAATGAACACGGGAGAATGTGAGATGGTAGAGGGTGGCATCTGTGATGGCGTTAGTCTTGAATCACGTCAGAGTAAGCACTGCCTTTGGATGACGTGGTCAGAAAGTCACCTGGGGTGCTAAACACACAACACAGCGTACAGATGATGTGTTATGGAACTGTGCCCTGAAACCTGTGTAACTTTGTTAACCGTATGACCCCAGTAAATTCCGTGAAAAAAGAAAAGAAAGGAAAGATTCAGGCAATCCAAGATTGCATTCTTACAATGACAATGCCACTTAAGCAAAATAGGACATGGTCACTCCCAATCCATTGCTCAGGCAGAAATAGGATGGCACAGTTTACAACGTAATGAAGTCCCCGCCCCATCCTTTCACGCCAAGCTTAAAACTCTACATGACCTAAGGGAGGGAAGAACTGTGCCAGGAAGAGCGCCATGGCGGTTTGGCGACAGTTCTGAATTGGACTGAGGTTCGCTGAAGCGGGGCGAGAAGAGGCTGCTGGTGTTCCTCTTGTCTGTCTGGCACCTCTAGGCTGTTTTGTCGCGTGGCAGCTGTTGACCCACCATGATAACGTCCTTGCCAAGTCTTCTTGGGTTTACCCTCCCCATCCAAAGCACCGTGTCACAGGGGGAAAGTGACCAGGAAGACAACAGACACACAGATATAGACACACTGCCTAAAGGAGCTCCAACGTTGAGAAATTGGGTCTTGACACAAAACAGAAAAGCAAGTTGTTTATTCTACTTTTAATAGAAAAGAATCCACCTAGCTCCGAGAGATTAAAAACCTATTGTTAAAAAAACTAAACAAAAACAAAACCTATTGTTGACAAAAAGTCTGGTCGGCAAATGAGTTCTCATTTGCTCTAAGATACCACGTGAGTACTGGGCCCTGTTTGTAAGCTTTAGCCCCAAAGCTGGCAGTGGATGCAAAGCATAAGCACAGAAGTGGAGCTGTGTGTGGGCAGGGCTGGAGAAGTGGAGCTGTGTGTGGGCAGGGCTGGTTCACCTAGCAATGAAAAGGCACCGTGACAGGGGACCCGAACCAGTCCTGGGAACATAGACTTTTCCTGCCCAAGTTGGGCAATCCACTTACCCTGTCCGCTTACTCCTATAACCTGACACTGGCAGTGCTTGGCCCACTGGGCAGAGGAGAAAATGCAGAGTTTGGAGGTTCCAGGACTTGGCTAATGTTACCTGGATGATAAATGGCATGACCAGAACCCGAAGTCAGGTTTTGAGGACTCAAGTCTGTCCTTCCCACTGATCAGTTCCACAGCTGTCCTGCCTTCCAAAGCCTGAAACGCCCAAACAATCTCCAGGATTAATGCCCAAGCCGCGTTGGGAATTTTGAACAAGGAAAGGTTCATAAAAAGCGGGTTCATAAAAATGAGGTGAGAAAACAAGCACGGAGAAACCTCAACTACCCTCAACAGCAGTTTCAGTGGATTAATCTGATGGATTTCCAAGGCTACAAATACCCTTTTTGTGCTGCGTGTTATTGGCTTGTCCCAAATGTTTACAATTTTACCACCTGCCTTATTCTATCTCCTCCCTTTCATATAGAAATTAACACAGAAAAAGCTAAGCGCTGCATTGGGCGCTGTGTGGTCTGTTCAACCCTTCCAGGGCCTTTATCTGATGAGGTTGGGCTCCGCCCTCTCTACTTCTTCTCAGGACAAGAACCAAGACAAGCATTTGTGAGCTGTCTGTCCACAGCCTATATCCCCTCCGTACCGCAGGCTTCATGAAGACAGCTATTTCTCTTGCTTACACTGCAAGAGCAGGTACTCACAAATGGGGCAGGAACACTGGGCTTACCTAATCCCCTAGTTCTGTCCTCTTTAACAAACGAAAAGCCCCTATTCCACTCACTCTCGCAGAGAACAAGGTAAGTCCCAGTCCACTAGAGCTCTCCCCATTCCGCCACACTAACCTGTCTCACGCTCACAAGCACGCGAATAAGACAACATCCTGTTTCTTACAGTGCAGTAAGTGTGCTGGGAAACAAGTGTGGTGGTGCGTTACCTTGGGCTGAAGGAGAATTTTCTGCCCCTTCTGCTTGAGTGTGCAGGCTGCATTCGTTTGGAAGGGCAGTGGCAGGAGCAGCTGCCATACAAATAAGTTGATGTAGCTGCTTTGAAGGCGCGTTCTAACAATCAACGAGAGAAAAATGAGGCTCATCTATTATCATGATTTGGGGCGGAGGGGAGGAATGCCAGGACCAACAATCACCAGCTGCCCAAAAAAAAAAAAAAAAAAAAGCTTCTGAAATCTCTTAATGTCGATTATGCACGTGGGACAATCAAGCTGCCCTACCCTACATGTGCCACTCAGGACAGAAGCCCTTTTTTGAGGTTCATCTATTATTAAAGATTTCAACTTTCCTTATACTTATGGGCAATAACCAGATTCAGATACTGTAATAAACCACTTCGCCCCAGAAAAAGACTTGGACTAAGACCTTTAGGTGGGCTTAATAGACAAGTACAGTTAGGCCATTTCACCATAATTTAACTCCATGTCTATTATATGCATCGATTTGGAGAGTTATCCCTTAATAGCTCTTATTTCATAGATTCCACACTAGGAAAAATAATTATAGTTTAAATGGCTAAGAAAACCGCACACATCTGTAATTTTTCATTTAACTTGTACTAATCCAAACTAGGGGCAACCAATTTAGATGCACACATGTGTATTTTCATCCTAACTTTTCTAAGTATTTTATTGGAAACTCAGCATGGATCTGAATCAGAACAGAGGCTTTGCAGCCTAGCAAAGGCAGGAAATGCTGGCACTACCTGCAAACCCCAATACGGCCTTGCAGTGAGACCATGAGCTCCTCTCTGGGCAGGTTTCCTTGAAGACTACTGGCCCCACCCATGTCAAACAGTCTCCATACTGTAACTGATGCAGAGCAGGGCAATTTCATAGGCAGCTAAATTAGTTTGTGGTAAGGGAAATTATTTTTGATGAAAATTCAATCCTAACATATAAAAAGCCAGGGGCCATCACGACCGAAATAATGGGATGGACGACCGAACAGCAAGCTGCATCGTGGGGCGACAAGGCCATGGCGGGGGGGAGGGGGGGGAGCAGGGCGGGGTTAGTGAGGGATGACCAAACGACTGAACAGCAGGCTGCGTGGGACCACAAGGCTGGCAGGGGGGTTACTGAGGGATGACAAAACGAGTGAACAGCAGGCTACATGGGGTGACCAGACCGATGGGGGGTGGGGTAAGAAGTTCAGGGCAACCAGGCCGGTGGGGGGGAGGCAGTTAGGGGTGATCAGGCTGGTCGGGGAGGGCAGTTAGGGGCTATCAGGCAGATAGGCAGGTGAGCAGTTAGGAGCCAGCGGTCCCGGATTGTGAGAGGGATGTCCGACTGCAGGGATCGGGCCTAAACCGGCAGTTGGACATCCCCGAGGGGTCCCAGATTGGAGAGGTGCAAGCTGGGCTGAGGGGACACCCACCCCCATGCATGAATGTCATGCTCAGGGCCTCTAGTCTGTACTAATAAAAGGGTAATATGCTAATTAGACTGGGAAACCTTCCAGACATCCTTCCGGACAAAGCCATAGTGGCAGGGCCAAGGCAGAGGCGGTTAGGGGTGATCAGACCAGGAGGGGAGGGCAGTTGGGGGCAAGCAGGCTGGCAGTGGGGGGCAGTTGGGGATGATCAGGCCGGTGGGGGGGGCATTTGGGGGCAAGCAGGCTGGCAGTGGGGGGCAGTTGGGGATGATCAGGCCGGTGGGGGGGGCATTTGGGGGCAAGCAGGCTGGCAGTGGGGGGCAGTTGGGGGTGAGAGGCCGGCAGGCAGAGTGGTTGGGGGCAAGCAGGCAGGCAGGCAGGTGAGCAGTTAGGAACCAGTGCCCGGATTGCGAGAGGGATCCCAGATTGGAGAGAGTGCAGGCCAGGCTGAGGGACACCGCCCCCCCCCCCCGCCATGCACAAATTTTGTGCACCAGGCCACTAGTATATAATTAACACCCAGCTGGTATGGCTCAGTGGTTGAGCGTCAACCTACGAACCAGGAGGTCATGGTTTGATTCCCAGTCAGAGCACATGCCTGGGTTGCAGACTCAAGTCTCCCCAGTGTGGGGCATGCAGGAGGCAGCACGATCAATGATTCTCTCATCACTGATGTTTCTCTCTCTCCCTCTCCCTCTCAGAAACCAATAAAAAAATATATTTTAAAAAATATATAATACAATTAACAAGGAATTCAGTGGCATCCATTTTAAAATTGTGACTTATAAAGTTATATCTGACATATCACATGTTTAGGAATTTCATACAAATATACCCTCAAAAATTATGATCACTTCTTGTTTGACAATGCTTCCTATATAAATGAATATATCAAATAAGCCTAATTAGTTTACTATTTCTTTCATAATGAGAGAGAACATATCTTTTGAGATTTTTTCCAAGGCCACTCTGGAAAATCCCAATGTTAATCCAAAGTCAAGAAGACTTTAGCTGTCAGTCTTATGGGGAGTTCCCTTGTAGGCAACTAACTGCTTTTCTCTTGCTGTTTTTAAGATTATCTCTGTCTTTAACCTTTGGCATTTTAATTATGAAGTGTCTTGGTGTGGGACTCTTGGGGTTAATCTTGTTTGGGACTCCTCTCCAGAGTCATTCACATTTCCTCAACCATTAGTGAGCTTTGACTTCTTAGAGATTCTAGAAAGATATATATATCTCTTAATGATTCTAACGTTCTAATTTTTTTGTGATATTAACTTCCACAGTAGACTGGAAGCTTTGTACAAAGTTGGAGCTTTTATTCATTTACTAGAGGCCCAGTACACGGATTCGTGCACCAGTGGGGTCCCTTGGCCTGGCCTGCAGGGATAGGGCCAAAACTGGCTCTCTGACATCCCCCAAGGGGTCCCGGATTGTGAGGGTGCAGACCAGGTGGAGGGACCCCACCAGTGCACAATTGGGGCCGGGGAGGGACTGTGGGAGGGCTCCAGGGTGTGTCTGGCCCGTCTCGCCCAGTCCTGATCTGCCGGACCCCAGCAGCAAGCTAGCATACCAGTCGGAGCGTCTTCCTCCTGGTGGTCAGTGTGCATCATAGTGACTGGTTGAACTGTGGAACGAATGGTCAGACACTTAGCATATTAGGCTTTTATTATTTTACTTGTAGTGCTGCGCACGAATCCGTGCACCAGTAGCTCACCAGTAGTTCAATGCCGCCCTCCAGTAACTCTCCGCCCACTGCCCTGCCCTCTTGTAGCTCCCCCCAACACCCTCTCATAGCTTGCTGCCCTGCCCCCTCCTGTAGCTCTCCACCGCCCACTTGTAGCTCATTGCCCCAACCCTCCTGCTGACCCACTTACATATTACATCTTTATTATATAGGACTAGGGGCCCAGTGCACGAATTTGTGCACCTTGAAAGAACTGTGAGCTGTGAGGCTGCAGTGGGCACAGAGGCAGGTCTCGGCCCATCCTCTGCAGCCCTGCCCGGCCCCTCCCACTATGGCCCCCCCGTCCCCTGTCAACCAGCAGCCCTGTTCTTGCCACCGCCACTCCCACATGCTGACAAGCGCAGGCCCTGCCTGCATCCGCTGACGGCATAGAGCTACTGGGTCTGGCACCAGCCCCTATTGCCCCTAGGAGCAGGGGGAGGTGGAGAAGCCCACAGGGGCGATCGGGGTCAGCAGCCGCTGTTCCCACCTGCAGGTGCAAGCGGGGCTGTCACTGGTAGTGGATGCAAGAGGCAGCTGCCAGCCCCGATTGCTCCTCAGGAGCAGGGGAAGGAGGAGAAGCCCTGAGGGGCGATAGGGGCCGGCTCTGGGCACCAGCAGCGGGTGTGAGCAGGGCTGGCGCCAGCATCAGGTGCAACCACCGGGCGGGACCGTGGCGCACAGGAGCAAATAATTTTCAGTAACCACTAGAGACTCACCCCGATGACAGTGACCGGCGCCCCACCTTGGGCTGGCACCCCCGCTCACTTGCTCCACCATCCCACCGTGGCCAACGCCTGCCACGTTCCACGCTCTGCTGCCTGCTGCCGACACCCACCATCTTCCATGCATGCCCCCTGGTGGTCGGCGCACATCATAGCGAAGAGTTGTTCAGTTGTTCCGCTGTTCGATCTATTTGCATATTAGCCCTTTATTATATAGGACAGGACTTATTTATTTTTAATATATTTTTGTTGATTTCAGAGAGGGAGAGGGAAATAGAAACATTAATGATGAGAGGCATTCCCCCTACTGGGGATTGAGTTGCCTGGGCATGTGCCCTGACTGGACTGGAACAGTGACATCCTGGTTCACTGGCCCACGCTCAACCACTGAGCCATGCTGGCTGGGCTTTTTATTTTTTGTTAATCTTCACCTGAGGATATTTTCCCACTGATTTTTAGAGAGCGTAAAAGGGAGGGAAGAAACAAGGGAGAGGAAAAAGAAGGCAGAGAGAGAGAAATGTCAATGTGAGGGTGACACACTGATTGGCTGCCTCCCACACATGCTGTGATGGGGCTGGGAATTGAATCAGACCCTTCTGTGCATGGGCTGATGCTCTAACCACTGTACCACCTGCCAGGGCCAAAAAAGCTGGGGCTTTTGAGACAGGTGGGAAGGTCAAGCACTATCCCACAGAATTCCTGTCAGTGCTTTCCACTTCATTTTTTGATGAAACAAGCAGCAAACAATAACTCCATGTGCAAAACATTGAGCTGTAGACAGACATAGCCATGACCTTTGGAAGTGGGGAGGGTGAAAACACTGGTGGTGTAAGAGAAATACCAGATTAAGTGATGTTAAATCATCTGTCTTGGTGGGGGGAAGGACTCCAGAAGTTCAGAGGGAATGCTCATTGGTCCAATTCATTCTGCTCCAACAGAGCATAATAAAAGTGAGATTATCCTACATTTAAAGCTTCATGGCTCTGAAATTGCAATTTAACCTGATCTTTTAAATAGATTTTCACTTTTAGCAGCAAGTGCAAGCAGGCTAGAGGTGATTCAGGACAGTGTCTCTGCATGTCAAGCCAAAAGATACTCCACAGCTAAAGAGAGGAAGACAAGAAGATCTCTCACCACAGAAAACTGGAGGCCAGTCTAACAGGTCACCTGCTCCAGTGCAAGTTAAAAAAACTATTCATGAGCAGGTGCTAGGATAGCATTTAGGAGCATCTCACACCTACCACCTTCCTGACAATTTGAAAAACCCTTTTCAGCTTTCTCCACCCTTGCCTAGGGCCAACAGATCTGTGACTCAGAAGCTAGGCTACCTAATTGGGTATTTTCCCTTTTTCTTTTCTCTAAGGGGAAGTAACAACAACTTGCAAAGACATTTTCCCATCAATTAATAGAGATGGGGAAATTAAGCCACAAAAATTCTCCCACAACTGGTTTTCATATGTGAAATATTTCTGCAGACTTTACAAGCTACGAAGCTAGAATGGACGTATTTCAACAGATTTGCCAAACTGTGTGGGTGCAGCATTCCAAGGGGAATTACCCAGGTTTTAAATCTCAGATTCAAAATGATCTAATTTTTCACTCCTTTACAGTATTATTCTCAAAATTCAAGTCCAATGCCACTTAGAAATAGGAATTAAATGAAGACTGATCAAATCACTTAATCAAAATGCAAACATTTCCCTAATATGGTTCCATAAAGACACCAACTGGTTTTAACAAGTTGGATCTAAGATTAATGCATTACAGTTCATATAATCAGGGGCTTCAACTGCAGGGACACTCTCCAAAAGACAAGAGTGAACATGGAGAACATACACGTCCAAGAAATTCACATGGGCCAAACGGGTACAGCAAAGACACACCTTCCCAAGTTTTCAGTTTTTCATGGCTTTCTTAAAAAATCAGCACACCTTTATTTCTATTGCTTTAAACCACTTCCAAGGCCAAAAGAGTAAACGGGCAAAACCACTTCGCTGTAATATAACTAGCTATTCAGGAAGGTTCAACTTGTCCCGCTAATTCGTGCCAGGAAAAATCTCGGCTCTGTGGCAGGTATAACGAAGAACAGGGCAGGAAAAATTGTGGTATTTTCAAAGAAGAGACCAATCCAAAGCCTGGTGGGCATAAGGAGGAGCATCTATGAATGTGAGAAATAGGTGAAGACTGAGGTCAAGGGAAGCCATGATTGGCTGGAGAGCGAAGAAAGGGAAGCTCAGAAGGAAACTAGAAAACCAAAGGGAGCCGAGCTACACAGCGAGCGGCCGGGACCCTAGTTCTAAGATCTGTCGGGAAGCAGGCACCAACGGCTCCGTCCCAGGTTTCCGCGGGTCATAAAAGGATAACGGACACCCTCCCAACGGTGGACCTGGGGGCTTCGCGCGCCACTTCCACCTGCCCGCTCCGCGCGGCCAATCTGCGCTCCGCTCCGGGCCCAGCGGGGCTACGCGGGAGCGCGGCAGACCGCGGACATTTTCATTTTCCTCTGTTGCCCGCCCACCTTTGTCGCAGCCGTCATCGCCTGCCCGAAGACAGTCGCCAAGAGCAAACGCTGTCCCGCGAGAAAAAGGAGGCTCAGGCGTTTTTCGTCAAAACAGACTTTATTGGGGCGCCGGGGCTGCCTCGTACGCGCCGCCCGCTTCCCCACGCGGACCCCGGTTCCGATCCCCGCGCTCGGTCGGCTGTCCCTCCCCCACGGTGCCCCGGGGCGCGCGCACCGCTCACCAGCTCCCGAGGTAGCGGCTGCCGCGGCGACGCCCGGATCCTGAGTGCGGACCGGGCCTGGGGCGACGGGTTTAGCCACTGTTGCACCGCGGAGGGCGGGAGTCGCGCGAATAGCGGCGACGGCGCAGTGACATCACGCGCCGCGGGCCAGCCAGCGCGCGCGGGGGCCGTCCCACCTCCCCCAATCCGGGAGGAGCCCGGGAGACTGGGCGGGGCCTCAGTGGCGAACGGCTGACCGATTGGCAGAGGAGGAGGAGCGAGAGGGCAAGCTGGCGAGTAGGAGCGAGGCGGGGTGGGCCGGGACAGCGCGGAAGTCTCGCGAGGCGAGCTCGAGCGCAGTGTGGCGGCGGCGGCGGCGGCGACGGCCAGATCTGAGCTCGGGGTGAGGAGTTGGTATTTGTGTGGAAGGAGGCGGAGGTGCAGGAGGAAGGGGGAAGCGGAGCGCCGGCCCGGAGGGCGGGAGGAGGCGCGGCCAGAGCAGGAGGCCGAGGCGCGGTGAGGCGGGGCGCCGGGGTGAGCAGCGGCCGAGCGAGCGCGGGGCGCACCGAGGCGAGGAGGCGGGGAAGCCCGCCGCCGCCGCCGCCGCGCCCGCCCCTTCCCCCTGCCGCCCGCCCCCTCTCCCCCCGCCCGCCCGCCGCCTTCCTCCCTCTGCCTTCCTTCCCCACGGCCGGCCGCCTCCTCGCCCGCAGCCTCGGAGCCGAGGCCGCCGCGGCCGTGGCGGAGGAGCCCTCAGCCATGGCCTCGGGCGACACCCTCTACATCGCCGCGGACGGCTCGGAGATGCCGGCCGAGATCGTAGAGCTACACGAGATCGAGGTGGAGACTATCCCGGTGGAGACCATCGAGACTACCGTGGTGGGCGAGGAGGAGGACGACGACGACGATGAGGACGGCGGCGGCGGAGACCACGGCGGCGGTGGCGGCCACGGGCACATGGGCCATCACCACCACCACCACCACCACCACCACCCGCCCATGATCGCGCTGCAGCCTCTGGTCACCGACGACCCGACCCAGGTGCACCACCACCAGGAGGTGATCCTGGTGCAGACGCGCGAGGAGGTGGTGGGCGGCGACGACTCCGACGGGCTGCGCGCCGAGGACGGCTTCGAGGACCAGATCCTCATCCCGGTGCCCGCGCCGGCCGGCGGCGACGACGACTACATCGAGCAGACGCTGGTCACCGTGGCGGCGGCCGGCAAAAGCGGCGGCGGCTCGTCGTCGGGCGGCGGCCGCGTCAAGAAGGGCGGCGGCAAGAAGAGCGGCAAGAAGGGCTACCTCGGCGGCGGAGCCGGGACGGCGGGCGGCGCGGACGCGGGCAACAAGAAGTGGGAGCAGAAGCAGGTGCAGATCAAGACCCTGGAGGGCGAGTTCTCGGTCACCATGTGGTCCTCAGGTGAGCGACCGCGCGCGCCGGCCCGCGCCGGCCCCCGGGATGTTTTTGTTTTGAAGGGAAGCCATGTTTTATGTGTGTGATGGGCGCCGCCATCTTCTTCGCAGGGCAAGTATGGCGGCCCCAAAAGATGGCGGGCGGGCCGCGGCGGGGGCGGCGGGCGGCGGCCGTGGCCCGAAAAGATGGCGGCGGAGGAGCGGCGCCGCCCGCTAGGCCGCAATGGCGTAGTTTCCCTGGACTGGGCGGCCCCGCGGCGCGGGCGGGGCGGGGCGGGGCGCGCTCGGGCCAACGGACGGCCCGTCTGCTCGTTGTCCTTGGCCCCCGCCCGCCCGGCTCCCCGCGAGGCCCGGGGCGCGAAGAGGGCGTTGGTGGGGCGTACGGATCTCGCGCCCGGCCCGGCCCGGCCCGGCAGAGCGTCCCGCCGCCGCCTTTCCCCCGCCTTCCTGTAGAGGGCGTCGCTCACCCTCACGCCGCCCCCGCCCCCTTCCCCGGACCCTCCACTGCTCCCGGGAGGCGCCTTCCGAAGGGGGCGGGAGTGCCCGGGCCCTTTGCTCCCACGCACCGCGCAGGCCGGGCCCCGCCCGCGGCCGCGTTCGTCTTCGCTGGGCGGGACTTGGGCGGCACGTCGGGCTGGCGTCTGCGGGCTTGGCGTCGGCAGGCCTGTCACCGTGTCGCGGCCCGGCCTGGACCGCGCTCCTCCGCAGCACGTCGTGGACAGGGGCCACGAATGTTGGTAGATAATTGGTAGCTCTTGACGTTTCCGGAAGTTTTTTTAAGCATGTCTCTTTGCAAATAAGTTGGTTGGCTATTCCACTAAATAAAATTGAGTACTGTAAGTCTCTGCATGCTTTCTACTTAGTAGAAAGCTACCTTATTTTTCCCGTGAAAAGTACTCTGGAAAAGCGTCTTTTTACTTTTTTAATACTGCTTTGAAAGAAGGCCAGAAAAATATCTCAGGCATGTGTAAATCTCTTATGTAGGGTATTTATAAAAGGCGGGTTTTTATGTATCTTATTTATGGATCTAACAAGTTAAATTGCTGGGATATTAAATAGGCTGAGAATAATCCTGCCGTAGCTAACCTGGTACCTGTGATGGTTAAATTCAGTACTAAGTTACTTAATGCCATTTCATAAATTCTCAAAATTGCACGGAGTCTCAAAATGTGACCTTTGAGTATTAAAGGATTTTTAAAACTTAGAGGAATGATTTAAATAGAAGGTGAAAAGTCTGGACTGAAAAGCTGGTCTGGTTGTATCTACTGAAAGCCCCAAGTTGAGATAACTAATAACTAAAGCTGTTTGGATGGACCTGTGACTCAGAACTAAGCAAAGGGAATCAGAGCTGCTGCCAAAATCTCAATAGCAAGTGCTAACAGGAGCTGCTCAGGCATGGAATAAGGGAGGGAGGAAAAGTGTTGGTTACGTTGAGTTGGCTGAATGGAGGATTTCTTTGAAATTTGATATTTAGGTAGAGATATGCTAACCACATAACATTACATTTACTTTTTCTTATGGTATGGTCGTGTTGGTTTTATGGTAACTTAGAAAACCAGGGAATTAAAAACAAAAACAAAAAAACGGAATATTTACAGATTTTGCATTTGATCTTACCAAATTGCTAATCTATTTTCAATACCTTGAAAATTTGATAATGAGGCTTTACTTGATGAAGTGGTACATATCAAATCAGTCCGGGGGGGGGGGTCTCAGGGCTTGACTAAGGGGAGTTAATTTACACACTTAAGTCTAGTTTAAAAGTCATTACTTTCCCTGTGCCAGTGGCTGCTTACCTGGTTGCACACTATGGGGTAATTGTCTCCCCGCACCCCCCCCCCCTTTTTTATTTTTTAAAGAATGTCTGGTGTTACCGAGTCCTCTGTGCATAAAGATGGTAAATATTTGATGGCAATAACATAATATGGCCTATTTCCTAAGACATGTATTTTGGTAAACTAGCCCTCTTCTTGTGGTTTGGAATTATTGCCAAAGAGAAGGTAAATAGTTGGTAATTAACTATACATGTCCCAAGTTAAAGTTCTGCGTACACTGTAGTTTCATCTTCAGACCTGAAATGAGGAGCCAATTGATAAGAGGTGAAGAAATCAGCCCTGCGGGCATGGCTCAGTGGTTGAGTGTGTCAACCAATGAACCTGGAGGTCACAGTCGGATTCCTGGTCAGTGCACATACCTGGGTTGTGGCTCAGTCCCCACTGGGGCCTGCAGGAGGCAGCTGATCGATGGTTCTCTCATCATTGATGTTTCTGTCTTTCCCTCTCATTTCCTCTCTGAAATCAATAAAGATCTATTAAAGAAATCAAAGCAGGTTAATTGTGTGTGTGTGTGTGTGTGTGTGTGTAGGCAGGCAGTGTACTCACTGCTTCACATACTTGCTCTCATTTAATCCTAGTCTTGAAAGTTTCAACTACACTAGAGTTTCACTAAAACATCCTTTTAGGTTGGAATGAGTTCTGTGAGGTGACAGTTTGTCTAACACCAAGTTTAGTTACCTGAAGTTCTTAATAAAAGTAACTATAGGGTCATATTCTCAGGACTCTAGGTACTTATTAGTGCCTCCTGGTTTAAAAAAAAAAAAAAAGCTGAATGTGTCAGGGCCCCAGCATGTTTGTGAAAACCAAATATTTGCATTTTATCGGTTTCTTTTGGTTATATGCCATCTTCTTTGATTTCCCACCAGAGTAACAGTGGTACTTATGGTTGGTGCCTTTGAATTGGACAGCAGTAGCTATAGGATAGTTTTAGATCTGAAAGTTATAAAGTCCTTAGACATCTGCTTTTTCCTTTTTTAAATTGATATAATTCACATGTGCACAGTTCAGTAGTTTTTAATATATATTCACCAGGTTGTACAACCATGACCACTGTCTAATTCCAGAACATTTCCATCATCCCAAAGAGAAAACCATACCTGTTGGCGGTCACTCCCATTTCCTTCTCTCCCCAGCCCCTGGCAGCCACTAACTAATCTACTTTCTGTTTCTCTGGATTTGCCTGTTCTGGACATTTCTTGAATGAATTTGAAGTGAATTCATTTCTTGAATGAATTTCTTGAAGTGGAATTGTATAGTACGTGGCCTTTTGTGTCTGGCTTCGTCTGTTTTCAAGGTTCGCCCATGTTGTGGATGTACTTCCTTTTTATGGCTGAATAGTGCTCCGTTGTATGGATAACAGGACCTTATTTTTCACATGAGAAGGTTAAGGCCCAGGTAAGGCTGAACATATTCACTATTTAATCACAGTTCAACTGTTTTCATTATGTATTTACTTTTTATTTCAGAGAGGAAGGGGGAGGGGGAGGGGGGAGGGGGGAGAGAAACATCAGTGATAAGAGGATCATTGATTGGCTGCCTCCTGCACGCCCCCTACTGGGGATAGAGCCCGCCACCCTGGCATGTGCCCTTGACTGGAATTGCACCTGGGACTCTTCAGTTCGCAGGCCAATGCTCTATCCACTGAGCCAAACCAGCTAGGGCTGTTTTCATTATTCTTAATTCATCGCTTCAAGGCCCATGTTCCCCCCCCCCCCCCCCGGCATATAATTAATGACTATTTCAATATTGCCAGATTAGGGGCACAATATTATTCATCACTACTGTATAGGAGCGACATACTATTTTACAGAGCTTATCGTAAACTAAACCACTTAGCTAGAGCATTAGGTGGAGTAGGGAGGCTAATGATAAAAGCTGAGTATTTAAAACATTTAGTTTTGAGAGAGACCTAAGAAGGCTTTAAAATCTTGATGTTACAGGTAGTTAAAAATTGTGGCCTTCACTCAAGGCTGATGTTTTAATTATCTTGTTAGACCACGTGCAGAAGTGCTTTGTGGTGGATTGAGCAAAACATCTAAGACCAGAAAACTTTTGATACTAGAATTAGTAAATTGAAAGAAAATCGAAATATCTTAAAATTTTTTCAGTGTTTCCTGGCTGGCATGGCCCAGTGGTTGAGCATCAACCCATGAACCAGGAGGTCACTGTTCAATCCCCAGCGTGGGGCATGAAGTGGGTGGCTGATCAATGGTTCTCTCTCATCATTGATGTTCCTTTCTCTCTGAAATAAAAATACATTTAAAAATTTTAATGTTATATATTCAGAAAATTCAGGTATGCCAACAGTCATTAGTTGTGAACATTTGCCATTCTGTGGATTTTCAGGTTCTCCTTTTTGGCCGTGCTATTTATCACTAAGTTAGGAATGCTATAAACATAAATTTCCATGGAGCAAAGCCAAAGAAGTCCTCTCCAAAATAATGACGTCAACAGCTACGTGGGGCAGCCTAAGTCAGATCCTGACTCCTGACCTGGTAGCTCTGGAAGCCTGGTTTACTGATAAAGCCTCCACTGCTAGACTCTCCAGCCCGCATTATTGCCTTTCCTTCTCCCTCCCACCTTCAACAGCAGACTCTCCCCAGTGGGGAAAGAAGGATCTAGATCAGCAAAAGGTCAGAACTCCTGACCTACCTCCTAGCATTTTAGGCTTTTGGAAGAGGATAAATAAAATAATATTTGAAAGTGTGCCAGACTTTCAAAAGTATGTACTAAGTCTGCTTAGTAAGGTCAGTGTGTTTTAAGGCAGCGAATTTAGGGCCCATAACTGGTTATTAGCCAAAGAAAATTATTAGAACCAACAGTTCTTAAGGTCTGCTTTTTGCTGTTACCTCCAGATCTGTTCTTTCCAGGTGACCATTTTATAAATCCTGCTCTAACTGCTTCCCATAGGAAGAGGATGCAAAAGTGAAAACTTTTCTTAATTTTAGGATCCGGAAATTTACCCGAGTTGTATTTTATAATATTGGATAAACTCTTAAACCTTGTATATTTAAAATTTGTTATCTTACTTGGATGTTGGAAATAACACATTTCCCTATTGTTAGCAAAACATTAGGAAGATGTGAGGAGGTCATAGAAGTTAATGGACTCGGTTGTATAAATTTATATCTTCCTATGTACGGTGGGCTTTTATTTCAGTACAGGAAAGGAACCATTTCCTAGTGCTGAGTATATTGTGTTAGCGGGTCCCGTTTTATTTAACTTAGTGGTTAATTACCAATAACAGCAGCCCAGTGGTTTTGGGAATCATATTAGTAACCCATCAGATTTCCTCTTTAGAGGGCACTAATCCAAAGTATCTGACCTTGTAATATCTTAACTTCTGACCTTGGGATCTTTGTAAAATGACTTGTTTGGAGTAGGGGTATCCCTGAAAACATTTTCAGTTCCTTTCTACCAAGGAATTCTCCTTTCCGAATTCCTCTGTGACAGTAGGAAACAATATATTCCATTTCTTAAAGCGTAGCTCTTTAATTGTAGAATATTAGGAACTCTCGAGTAAAATGCTTAATAATCATTCAGTTAGTCTTACACAGTGGTTTCAGATATGACTAAACATTAAAACAATCTAACTGGTTGTGATGGGCTTTTTCTCTTGTATAAATACGTATGGTTTCTACATTAAATAAGTTTTTATAGATTTTTAATAAGGACTAAATACAGACCTTTGGATTTCCCACACAGAAAACACACACAATCTATTCTGAATTTTCTAAGACTTTGAAATCAGTTGACTTCATTTCCTGGCTTAAAAACCCCTCACAACAATGAATATGCTTAATGCCACTGAGCTATAGACTTAGAAATGGTTAAAATGGTAAACTTTATATTTTGTATGTTTTAACACACCTATACCCACACCCCACAGACATCCCATTATTGTCAGGAAAATTCAAACACCTTAGCATAACCTGCAGGGCCACACATGATTTGGCCCCTGCTTCCTTCCCCGCTCCTCCCTCTACTCCCATTATGCTCCGCCTTCCTGCCTTCTGTCAGTTCCTTAAATTTGTTTTTTAGCACTTGCTCTACTTCCAGTGCTCCGAGCCCGGTGCTCCCATTTTTACTGCAATCTTGTTTTTCAAGTCTCAGCTCTAAGAGGCCTTCTCTGCTCATTCAACTTAGCGCGCACACACTGTCACTCTATCTCATAACTGTTGTTTTATTTTCTTCGTAGCACTGTCTGCAAATGTCTTGGCCTTTTTCTTTTCATTTCTTGTCTACTTTTTCTAGAGTAGTGGTTCCTAACCTTGTTTTTGTCATGCCCCACATGCATCTCTAAAATCCTGATGTGTGTCTCCCTGCCCCGCCCCACTCCCCGTGACATATAATTCTTATTATTCAAAAAGTGAACTTCTCTTCACGTGGAGGAAGCCTAAAAGGCCATTAACTTGGTCTAAACAAGCTTCCAAGGAACATGGCGTCCATGAGAGAGAAGAAAAGAACAAAAGGACAGCTGAAGTACTGAGGAAGAAATCACTAAGAAACTTAAAAAAATAATAATATGAAGTGATATGAAAGCAAAGTTTCAGAACATATAATAGAGAGCTCAAATGCATAAATATGTCAATATATTTATATATTGTATATGAGGCCCCTAGAACCATAAGAAATGCAAAAAAATTCACTGTTAATAACTCATTATCGAATTGCCCTCCTTAAAAGTCAAATTGCCCCGCCTGTGGGGCATATGCCCCACACTGGGAACTATTGCTCTAGTATAAGCCCTGGGCTATAACCCTGCAGCCTTAGAACAGCACTAGACACAGAGAATATTCTCAGTAAATAGCTGAGTCCACAAGGCAGAATCCTAGCCTATAGACCCAAATGCCACACTCCTCTATTACGACAGAGGTGGGAAAGAAATGTGGAGGATGAGGAGGGGTGGAAAAGCCTTCCCTTTTTAGAAAAGGCATGGACTTCAGAATCAATCCTTGATCTGTGACTCACTGTGCTTTAGGTACATTACTGGGTATTTCTGGGGCTTGATTTCTTCAGAAAACATGGGGTTAATACCTTAAAGGTTTTTGCTTGAATTAAGGAATGTCATAGTTGCTGGCATAAAACAGGTACCCGGTACTCAGTAAGTGATACTATCCTTGCTTAAGGCCTTCATTCGTGGGGAAAAGTGGATATAGCCTGTGGCTCACTTTTGCCTATGGCTTAGCAGTGAGTCTCTGTCCCATTTAAGTGAAGGAGGTGGTAGTGGTGAATAAGGAATGTCATTTTTGCTAAAAGTCACCTAGAATGGTCAGATCAAAGTTAATGCCCTCAAATGGAAGGTATGGAGAAATAAAATCTAACCCATAAGTAAGTAAATAATTGTGAGAATTGGTAAAAATAGAAACTCAGGCTCAGAAGAAAGCAAGTATTAGGGTCCATCCTGGTCAGTTGCTCAGTGGTTAGAGCACCACCCTACGCACCAAAGGATCTTGGGTTCAATTCCAGGTCAGGGGTGGTGCGCATGTAGGAGGCATCCAATCTCATTGATTGATGTTCGTCTCTCTCCCTCCCTTCCACTCTCTCTAAAAAAGCAATGGGAAAAATATTCTTGGGTGAGGGTTAACAACAAAATAAGGAAGTAAAAAATATAAATAAGGAAGCATTAGGGTCAACCCTAATGAGCTTCCTGGCAATCAAGGTACAAAAGGAAATCTTACTACTGTTATCTGATTCCAAGATGGGAAAGTATTATAAGGAAAATCAAGCTTTACTTAGGACTGAATTCTAAAATAAACTGCTTTATATTTGAAGGGGACCACTGACTGGCAGTAATGCACAGATTCCCACCAATCTAGTGTCACATTTCACACACTTAGAATGGCCAAAAAGACTTAAGTGTAACCTACCTGAAGATTGTAATTTTCTATGTTCTTTACTCGCTTACTACATTCTTTAAAAACCATTAAGCATAGTACCTACTGTCTCCTTAAACCAAGGAGGGCGGGAAAAGTGGACCGAAGGAGTTTGTGCACACTCCTATTCCAGACAGAATGGTTGGCATTAGTGTGTTATCTTGTCTTAAGCTTATCAGGTAGGTGCCATTCTCTTTATTCATTAACCAAGGAAACCAAGCAAGGTTCAGGAATAGGAAGGAAAGGCCTCTTGAAGGAAAGAGGTCTTTTTTTAGAGATAGAAGAAGGGAGATGGAGAGAGATAAACATTAATGTGAGAGCATAACATCGATCGACTGCCTCCTGCACATCTCCTACGGGGGATCAAGCCCACAACTCTGGCTTGTGCCCCGACTGGAATCAAACCAGTGACCTTTCATTGTACAGGATGCAGCTCTAAACTAACTGAACCACACCTGCCAGGGCTATCATGTACCTTATATCAGACACTGAATCTCACAAAGCCAGTTTAGTTGGAGCATGGAGGGCAGGTGAGACTGCACTTTTTAAATAGCCCAGAAACAGCCCTTATTTATCTTGTATATTTCCAATATATTTTTATTGCTTTCAGAGAGGAAGGGAGGGGGAGCCAGAGATAGGAAAAACCAATGATGAGAATCATTGATCGGCTGCCTCCTGCACGCCCCTACTGGGGATCGCGCCCGCAACCTGGCCATGTGCCCTTGACCGGAATCGAACTCAGGACCCTTCAGTCCGCCAGCCAACGCTTTATCCACTGAGCAAAACCAGCTAGGGCGAGACTCCACTTTTTCACCTCTTCTCTGGAGACCTGTAGAATGCTCCCAGCCTTTTCATTTAGTTCCTTAATCATACCTTTTGGACTGTAAATTCTTTTGAGTCTTTGCTTTGCCTCTCAAACTAGACTTTCAGTGATTATAGCTTTGCTAACATAGAAGGAAAAGGCATAGATGAGAAATGGACTTATTATACAACTTTTCTACCCTTTGAATAATTTCATATGCAAAAAATAGAGAATATCTTTAAAATGTGAATGAATTGATTATCCTGCTGAAATAATTAAACATGTATGTCCCATTTATGGGTGGCATTGGCTAGCTTTTCCATGTTCCATTTTAGGCCATTAAGTAAACTTTGGTCTGATTGTAGCAGGTCATTTGTGTTTGACCAGAGGTTAGTGACACATGGCCAGTCCACAATTTTGATGAGAAGTTCTCAATATAACTTCTCCCGCCACCCTACTATCCGTATGAAGCAGTGCCTTGCATTCTCAGCTTTTTTCATATAGGAATTGTGACATTGGTTTTTTAAAAATATATGTTTTTATTGATTTCAGAGAGGTAGAAACATTAACGATGAGAGAGAATCATTGATCAGCTGCCTCCTGCATGGGATCGAGCCCTCAATCCAGGCATATGCCCCCACCGGGAATCAAACCGTAACCTCCTGGTTCATAGGTCAACGCTCAACCACTGAGCCACACCAGCCGGGCATTGTGACATAGGTTTTAATTTGCTTTGCCCAGTTGTGTTCTGGTAATCACAATTTTAAGTTTAAGTTAACACTGGTTATAGAAACCATTGCAATGAAACTTCTAATGTGGATTGACCCTGTCTCCTTGAAACAATGAAGGGGTAGGTAGTTAACTAAGTCCGCCCTCTAGGAAAGCTCCAGAGAGGATGTATACCTAGTATACACATAATTGACCCTTGAACAAGAAGAGGTTATGGGTGCCACATCCCCACAGTTGAAATTCCACGTACTCCCCACCTCTGATAGAAAATAGTAACAGGTATTATTGAAAAAACCTGCATACAAGTGAACCTGTGCCGTTCAAGCCTATGTTGTTTAATGACCAACTGTATACAACAGGTTTTTAAAGCAGATTTAGATACTTTGCTTCATTAACATGCTTTACCTAGATGGGTATTGCTATCACCCCCTTGCCAGTAAGTACAGCTCAATAGTGTACATAACATTTGACATTGAGAGTGGATCAGTTAACATCTTTTCCCTCTATATGGCGAATCTATTTCCATAGAAATGAATATGTGGCCAGTGAAAGTCGCCTTTATTTGAATGCATATTATAACTAAAACGTTTTACAATAAAATTGTAAGAAAAAAGAAAAATGAGTAACTTTTCACTACTATATTTTTTGAACATGTGGTCTGTAAATTTAATAAAATATTAATTTCTTTTAGAGCATCATAAATTTTTATTTGGCAAAGATTTCTGAAGATTTTCTTTTGCAAAAATCAAATTAAATGGCCAAGTAATAACAAACACTGACATTATTTAATCTGTTATTTTAATATGTGTCCAGCTCTTGCTGAAAATGAGATGAACATTGTCTTTGATTTCTCCTGGCCAAAGAACCCAGCATCTTTTGTCATTTCTCTGGCACTCTCTATTCTATGGAATATAATTTTTTTTCTATGTAAGTAGTTTATTTCCTTGCATTTTGTTATTAAAGAGTTAATGACCCTCTTTACAATTTCTGTGCATCAGTCTTCAAGTTTTCCAAATTTATTTCCAGGTAATTAATACACTGCTTATTAAGTAATAAGTAAAAAACATGAAAGTGTACCGTAACCACAGCAATTATTTTGAACTTAGACCAACAAGATTTTTTTTAAGGCCAAGAATATTGTATCACTGATGTTGTTTAGAAATGCGGGTATGTGGTGATAATCAAAAGCAGACTGACTTCTAATCAGTTTTTAAATTATGCCCAGACCATGCTCTTACTGCCTGTACTTGGGAGAGACTGCCTTCACTGTGAACCACTTGCACTTGGTGCGTCACTGAGTAAAAGTCTCAGTAGACAAAGCTAGTTTTCTCCCTACATCTGGACATAGCTCTTCAGTCTCCTTGGCAGAGTCTTCCTCATTCTCGACATTGGAATTATCTGGATTTTGGTTTTGAGTTCTCTCTTTGTCTATATATTTTTCAATAGATAATATTCTGTATTTTGGTGGCTTTAAATAGAGTCTGTATGCCATTGATTCCCATATATTTCTCCAACCTAGATTTCTTCTCCCCCACAGTTGCTTCTCCACGTACCTCCTTGAGGTCTGTCCACTGAGTGTCACACAGATCTCAGTGGAACTCCAGACCTGCTCCTGCACAGTCTCTTCCCCCCATTGCCCTCCATATCAGCTGATGATACACCGTCCTCCAAGAAATGGAAACCAGAAACTCAACATTCTTACCCTGCCCCCAGGCATCAAAGTCATTGCCCAGTCATATTTATTCCTCCTCCAAAAGAAAACTTCACTCTAACCTGTTGTAAAGGCTTGGCAGATGTCCTTTTTGGTAGTAAACCCCCTTGTTTAGTAATCTTGCCATCAAAAATTGTTTCTTTTTTCAAATAGAAGGCTTTCCACTGTGGTTTAATTCCTTTTTTTTCCTAAGTGAAATCACATTAAATAGACCAAAGGTCAGCAAATCTTTTCTGTAAAATTGTTAGTGATACTTTAGGTTTTGAAAATCCTGCAGTCTTTGTTGCAACAACTAATCAACTCCATGTGTTGTTGAAGCAGGAAAGCAGACATAGGAGGTATGTAAACAAATCAGTATGACTGTTCCAATCAAATTTTATTTATAAAAATAGAAGGTGTATTTGTACACCATCATTCTGTTATTCACAGTAGCTAAAAGATGGAAATAACCTAAGTGTCCATGAATAGATGAATGAATAAACGAAATGGGGTATGCCCATACCAGGTCAGGTATATTATGCAAGCATGAAAAAAAATGAAATTTTGATACGTGTTACAACATGGATAAATCTTGAAAACATGATCAGTGACATGAGCCAGGGACAGAAGGATAAGTACTGTATGGATCCACTTATAAAAGATACTTAGAATAGGTAAATGCATACAAACCAAGTAGAATAGAGCTTACCTGAGGCTGGAGAAGGAGGAGTTATTTTCAATGAGTACCAAGTTTCTGTTGGGGCAATTAAGTGATGGGTATAGATAGTGGTGATAGTTACACAACATTGTGAATGTACTTAATGCTACTGAATTGCACATTTACAGAGTTAAATATTATGTTAATATATTTTTTAAAAATACATTTTTATTGATTTCGGAGAGGAAGGGAGAGGAGAGGATGATAGAAACATCAGTAATGAGAGAGAATCATTGATTGGCTGCCTCTTGCACGCCCCCTACTGGGGATCGAGCCCACAACCCAGCATGTGCCCTTGACCAGAATTGAACCTGGGACCCTTTAGTCCACAGGCTGATGCTCTATCCACTGAGCCAAACCGGCTGGGGCTATGTTAATATCTTTTACCAAAATTTTGAAAAGTGAGGATAAAAGGGAAACAATGAAAATGAGGGGTGTGGGACAGGCTGAGCTTGACCCACAGGCTGTTCCTAGAGATTGTAAAATCTTGCCAGCCTCTGCTCTGGGTTTATTTTGTTCATTAAAAAAAAAATTACTGATTTTAGAGAGAAACATCGATTTGTTGTTTCATCCATTTATGCATTCATTGGTTGATTCTTGTGTGTGCCCAATGGGGATTGAATCCACAACCTTGGTGTATCCGAACAACACTGTAACCAACCCAGTCACCAGGCCAGGGCTGTATTCTAATTCTTAGTCATCTTAGTGTCGTCCTCTCCTCCCCCCCGGCCCCCCCATGCTTCATCTTGCATATTGAAACTAAGAACTGAGCCTTAAGTATTTCCTCATTTGACTTCTGTTTGTGTCACCCCAAAAGCCAGAAACTGAAGCCCTAATCCCTAATGTGATGGTGTTAGGGGTAGGGCCTTTGGGAACTAATTAAGTTATGAGGATAGAGCCCTGGTGAATGGGATTAGTGCTCTTATAGGAAGAGACAGGAATTCCGGGTATGTGAGGACACAGCAAAAAGGCATTTGAAGAGGGCCTTCACTGGGCACTGAACTGGCTGGCACCTTGATCTTGAGAACAGAGGGCAAAAACTTTGTTTTGTTTCTGGCTTTTGTTCCTGAACAGCCAGAAATGGGACAGTGCCAGGCACATAGGAGCCCTTTAGTCACAGTTTGAACTAACACAGCGAGTGATTTAGCCTGACTTCGTTATGCCAGGACGTCAGTCTTTTTCTGCCCCAGCATACTTGAGATGTGCTCTCATCAGCAGCTTGCTCAGAGCAGCAATGTTTCTGAGTCTTGGTATCATTCTAATATCAGAAATATAAAACATCAGTGAAGAGAAATAGCTTCCTTGCCCACTAATGTGTTTCTGTGCCACTTGAAAGTTAGTTGATGCATAGTAGCAGTCATGTAAGTTGGAGAGATTGGAGGTGAAAGAATTGCCTCGGCCCTGAGAAAAGAAGAGGATGAAGGAATCTGGTCACAGTGCAGAACCCCAGCCTTGTGGCTTATGATCGATAACTACATTTCTTGAACTTTCTTATTAATACACCCAGCTACTGTTTTCTTAGACTCCTTCATTCCTGGATGGATATTCTTCATCTCTCAGTGGGTAACCCGGGAGATATTAACTAGTGGTTTTTTGTGTGTTTGTTTTTGTTAGGCATTGTGCCAAGTGGTTTATTTTATTTTTCCTTTTTATTAATTTTATTGGAGTGACACTGGTTAACAAAATTACCCAGGTTTCAGGTGCACAGTTCTATCTAGTCCTTTCTAGTTCCAAATAAAAGACAGCTGAGCGTAACGGCTAAGCACACAGTCTTAGACTTCATGAGTTCACATTTGCTACTGACTTAATTTTTCTGTGCCTCATCTTTCTCCTCTGTAAAATGCAGTTGCTAATATTGCCACTTTGTAGGGTGATGTATGTGTGATTAAACTAGTGCCTACACACACACATTCAGTGAAATGTCTGCTGCTGTTCTATTCCTTGTAATTACCAGCAAGAGTTCCTGAAATGGAGAGTGATGGGCAAGGAGAGGCGCTTAAAGTTTAAAGCAGTTGTATTCTGTGCTTTTCATTGCTGAGTGGAACTGAACTTGAATCCAATGAACCTACGTTCTACCTGTTCTACTTGTATCTTTCCCTCACGTCTGGTGTCAGAGAGCAGGGTGCTAACCAGCTATGTGCTGGTTTTAGTAGTGACAGTAATTGCAGAATTTGGTTTGGTTTTTGGTCATGGGTGGAAGGTAATGCAAGAGTTGGACAACCAAGCTTTCACTTCTGAAAGTTCTAGTGTTCCTGCTGTTTGTGAATCACTTCCGTGGAGAAAAAGAACATTTCCGGAAAAGAAAATTTTCGTATTTTTGGAGCACTTACTTTTTGCTTTTAGGCACCAGAGCTGTAGAAGGCTGGTTTGGGCTCTGGGCCTTTCCCTCCAGTTTAGGAGAGCAGGCTGACAGAAACTCCTAACAGCAGGATTTTAGTGTTTGGCAGTGTTAATAGCAGTAAATAATACGGAAATTGAAAGTAAGAATGGGAGGCTCGGAAGTAGGCTGGAATTAGAGAGAACTGGGGGGGGGAACTCCTACTTATGGAGTAGCTTGCCAGGCACTTGTGAGTTAACCTGTGGGAAAATGGCTGGTTGGAGTATGGAGGGGCACATGTACTAGAGAAACAGAGGTTGAGCCTAGATGTATTAAAATGAAACTAGACAGCGTAGGGCCCGGAGTGCCAGGCTGAAGTAGTTTATAACTCTGTTGAGGCACCACCAGTGAAAGTGTATCAGCTTATATTTTCTGTATCAGTTTATCCTTTGGAGCATCACTAGAGCAGAACATGATTAGAACTAAGGTGATGGTGCTAGGACAAAGGGAGAGAAGGCCTTTTCAAAATGATCAATAGGATTTGATGTCTGTGATACAGGAGATTAATTATGGGGATCAATATTCCTTTACCCTATTGGATTTGAGATTATGGTAACTCATGAGTTAGAGATGTGTCCTACATTCTTCAAGCCAGATGCTCATTGAGGGCCAATCATGTGCAGACTTTGAACAAGGCTCTGCGGATACATGGGGTCAGGACTGACCAGCACCCCTTTCCTGGAGGGGCTGGCAGTCTGGTGGAAGAGCCGACAACTATTACACAGCTATAGTTATAAGTCGCAGTCAAGAGCGAGTTGCAGAGGAAAGGCGCTGAGCCGTGGTGCATTTGAAGAACTAAAAGGCCAATGGAGTTGAGAAGAGGGAAGAATGAGGAGGCTGGAGAGGTACAGGAGTCTACCTAAGGTGAAGGATAAAAAGTGAGACTTGTTGCAGTGTTGGTGGTTAACAGGAAATGTGTGTGATAGACCAAAAGCAGAACTCTGAGAGGTGGTAGCAGAAGCAAGAAGCTGACGATATGCCAGAGAGAGAAGTGGATGAATCCAGGCAAGCAGGTGCTGGGGAACCGCCCTATGGGCTGGGAAGGAGCATTCAGAGACAGACCTGCTGGGTTTGGCATTGAAGATTTTGGTGACCTTCAAGCAAAAATGGGATTTTAAGAGATTAAGGAAAAAGACTGGGTGCTTAAGAAATCGAGGTGTGGCTATAAATCTCCCATTTAAGAAGCTGCTAATGAAAACACTTTATATAGTTTTTAAAATGTATTTGCCCACAGAGACATTTTTACTTAGCTAAGATCATCTTTTGGTGTGCTTCAGATGAAAAAAAAGATATTGACCATGAGACGGTGGTTGAAGAACAGATCATTGGGGAGAACTCGCCTCCTGATTACTCAGAGTACATGACAGGAAAGAAACTTCCTCCTGGAGGGATACCTGGCATTGACCTCTCAGATCCCAAACAACTGGCAGAATTTGCTAGGTAAGTTACGAGAACTTTCTTTTCATCTTACTTGAGTGTTGCCAGCTGTATTTTTGTGCCTAAGTTACAATGGTGGTTTGCATTTTTGCTCTAGGGGGAAACATTTGAAAACAAAAGCAGTTGGTTTTATTTTTAATAGTAACTATACTGTTAATGTGAGTGGCACCATTTTAGACCCTTGAAGACAATAAGATGAGGTAAATACTCTTTAATTCCATAAATGACACTGCTTGTGAATAAATAAATTGGACATAATTTGTTTGGTAATGGATATCTTTACACCATCCCCTGGCCTGCTCGTGCAAGTTTCATATGCAGTGTTGTCCTGGGCTAAGCTACAGGAGACCTGGGTCTTTACTACTTTGTACAGCTGACCGCTAAAGAGGATTTCATGCGTTCGTGATTCACTGGGGCACTGGGGAAGCTCCCAGCATTTTGTTAATGTAAGCTGGTGGGGCATGAAGAGTTCAGGTATTCATGGCTGGGACCCCATGACTGTGAAGAGGTAAGCAGCAAGAAAGGTCTGAATCCATTAGATGTTTGTTTTGCCTAAAACAGGCCGAGTTCCCTATAGAAGAAGCCTCTGCCCTTTTACATTATTTGTTTTCCAGGGTTGTTGGGCAGTTTTTACAAGGGCATAGAAACGTTTACAGAGATGTCAACTTATAAGTAAAATGAAATGAACTAATAAGCTCTGGAGCAGAGGGTCCTCTTTTCCCCTGCCTGAGGTTGAATGGAGCCTGGAACCACCCAGGAAATTTAGTAAGGGCTGGGTCAGGAAGAATGAAATCTGTGATCCTACTCTCTCAAGGACAGAGTGGGGCACTTTTTTTCTTTCTCTCGAGAGCAGAGCGGAGTAGGAAGGAGCTGGAGGCCCTGGAGTATCCAGTGTCTCCTCCCAGCCCTGCCAAAAACAAGGTGGGCGACCTCTTGCTATTTGGAGCCTCAGTTTCCCCACATGTTAATAAATGAGTTTAAGAATTCCATTATGTTTTAACAAGGGTTCCAACACTGTTCTCCTGTCCAGTGAAACTAGTTACAGAGAAAAATATACACATAATTCATTTCTAATTTGTTATGGCTTAGCAAAAAAGTTAAGGCTCAATATTTATGTTAATGACATTGTTCCGGCTGTTAATCTGCCATTCATATTTTAAATGTAGGCCTGTGTCAAATATTAGCCACCCCACCCCCACCTCAGGACAAATACAGATGGAATCTGTGTAGTCATTACTGAGATTAGAGACTTGGGAAAGATTAGGGCAGATGCCATGCCAATGTTTAATATTGTCATGTGTTCTTAAAGTTACTGACCTCTTCCTTATGGTACTCAGAAGTTAGTGAGATATGTATGATATAGGCTCTACCTCAGGGGTAGAGATGATAAGAAAGCTTTGTGGCAAGTGGCATTTGATTGGGGCCTTGAAGAGCATTGAGCTTTGATGGGTAGGTGGGGTTTCTGTGGTGGGCTGCATGCTAGATTGGCATGGTCATGGTGCACACATTCCATATCCATATATAATCAGAGAACAGCAAGCAGTCAGGTGTGCCTGGGAGATAGGGTGCTGTGAAAGAGTAAACGAGAGAGGAGATAGTGGGAAGGGGGATGAAAGGCTTTGCTCCTTGCCCTGGCCCGTGTGGCTCACTTGATTGAGCATTGTTCCATGCACCGAGAGGTCTGGTTCAGCAATGCCTGGTCAGGGCGCTTGCCTGGATTACAAGCTCGATCCCAGGTAGGCGGTGTGCGGAAGGGAGCTGATCAATGTCTCTCATCTGTATTTCTCTTTCCCACTTCCTTTCTCTCTCTATAAAAAAGAAAACCAATAAAAACCTTTTTTTTTTTTTTTTTTTTTAATCTTTACTCCTTAGATGCTGGGAAATGGGGAGACGGTGCTGGTCTGGGGTTCAGGGTAAGGCAGCGTTTGATTTTAGGTACTAATGAAACATCCATTCTGGACTTGAGGTGGTTTTGGGAAGTTGGGGCTGATGAGGGGTGGCTGAAAGCCTGGAAGTGTTAGGTAAGTCAGCTCTCTGAGGGAGAGGTTTTGGAGGGAAAGGACTCCGCAGGAACTCCTGGGAAAGCCCTGGTATTCAGAGGGTAAGAGGAACCAGGGAAGGACCAGAGGATCGTTCAGGTGAGGAGGAGGAGACTCGGGTAGGTGAGCACAGCATGGAGAGAGCCAGGAGTCTGCAGGAGGCCGAGGGAGGGAGGGAGGAAGGAATGTAGTACTAAAATGTACATTGTGATGTGACCTCGTGAAGGAGCAGAGAGTGTTGCAGAAAGAGAACCTGTGGGTAGTGAGCAGTGGACAACCCTTGGCACTGTTGACCTTGCGGGAGAATCAGAGCCACTGATCTGGAAGCTTGCTCCCAGTCCCCTGAACAGAAAACCCAGAGTCTTTCAGCCCTCAACCCAGGAGACACGTGTCACTGTTGTGGAATAGAAGCCTCTGTGTTTCCCAAGTGGTTGGCCTCTGTATCGGTGCTCCCTGAGACCTTCCTTCTGAGGATCCAGGTTCCAGGTATCTTAAAGGTACCATTTAGGAAATTTCAAAACACTAAGGATAAAGAACCTAAAAACTTTGAGGGAGAAAAGATAGCTCATCTACAAAAGAATGATTGAGACTCTTCTTCAACAGCAATAGAGAACAAGAAATTATCTGACAGTGGAGCAGTGTTTTGAGGTTTCTGAGGGAAAATTTTAAATGTAGAATTCTTCATCCAGCAAAGCTATCGATCAAATACAAGATTTGTTTCATTGTGTTGCATGCATGCTTTCCGAGGAGGTTACTTGAGGATCTATTCTAGTAAAATGAGAGTAAACATCAAAAGGAAGACTTCCTAAAGAATACAGTGAGAAGAAAACCAAGAAGACAGCTTTGCAAGAGGCAGTTTAGTACAGGAAGTCTGTGGGTTGTGAGAATTGCTATAAGGAAAGTCTTATCTCATTCATTAGTGGACAGAATGAGTAAGAAGCTAGAAGATTTTGGTGGTATGGGAGTCTTCTAAAAATGAAAAGATAAATCAGAAATTCCCTGAAAAGGGGGCCAGGATGAGGGAAAGCAATGGCATAAAAATGGGGCATAATACTGACAGTATCTGAAGAGAGCTCATTTGACTCACTGTAGGAGAAGGTTCTTGTGGGTACCAAAGCTACTCCTTTGGATTTCTAGAGCAAGCAGGGTGATCCTGGCACATAGTTAAGTTCTGTAGTAAGGAGTATGTACATGATCACCTGAATATAGCATGGGTTTATTTCTGTTATGGCCAACCTGCTCTAGAATGAGATCTTGCTCACCTTGACAATGTATATGAAGTGTATAGGGTTGGGCTCATTCTCACTCCCATTTCCCATGGTATCTTGAAAAGATCATGTAAAACGGAACAAACCTCTAATTGGACAGTAGTGATGGTGAGAAATATTGAGCCAGGAATGCCCTATTTTGAGAATGTGAGTAACAACAGCTGAGTGGAATTTCCCAGAGTCCCCAGAATTGGTGACTGAGACTCTGAAAGCAGAAGGCACCAGGTTTCAAACTGTTGGGGCCAGACCCCATCTTGTTTGCTTATAAAGATCCACAGAACTTGTTTTTCTGGCCTCCACTCTTCATCCACTTCCTCTTGTAATTTGGCTGTTGGCTTAAGGAGGTGTGTTAGCTGCTCTTTTCTCTCCTTCATATACTGGGTGCGGGGATTTTGCACTGGACTTGCAGCAGACCACAGGCTGTTTCAGGCTCCTGCTGCACTGACCCTAGACTGCTTAGTGAATCAGTTAGTATGTGGGCAAGTATAAATAATGACTTACACTTGGAAGTCATGGTATTTGAGAGGTGGAGCTGTGGATCACTTACTTCCTGAAATGTCTTTCTAGTAAATACCTCCAAAAGGGTCAGTGGGTGGGACCTGGCAATTCTATTCCTGATTAAATGGACAACTTTTGTGCATTTTTCATTAACTAAAGTTAGCCCTTTGGAAACTTGGTGTAGAAAGATGAGAATAAAGAGTGCTTAAGCTAGTCCCAGGTTGGTTATTTTGTTTTCATTTCCCACCCTGAGACTTAATCACAGGGTTAACATGAATGTGATCATGGAGCTGAAAGTACCTTAAATCTCTTCAGTATCATCACATGAATATGCACTGTTATTTAGGAGATAATTCATTTAACAAATGTTGTCTCATCTGTCTAAGGCAGCGTTATTCTTTTATAGTTCTTTACCATGCTTGCAAACGCTAGCTGTGTTACACAGAAACCTCTGTCCTGTCAGCACAGGTCACAGTTGGTGGTTCCAGTCTGAAGTCAAGTGAGCTTTTGCAGGCAAGAGGCTTATTTTCATTCAAGAATCATTCCTTCAGAAATGTAATCTCGGCTCTGGGACATTGCAGATTTAACTTGACTGGAACTTCTGGTTTACTCAATGCCTGCAGGAAATCATACCAGGAAATTCCTACAGTTTCTGGTCCTGGAGTCCAATCTTTACCATGTCTTCCTTCCACAGATGCAGAATGAGACAGCATGAAACCAGTCATGTCGTAGGGAGCGGGCTCTCCATGTTAATTGAAAGGGAAACATCTCCTGTTGGTACCTGGCTCCTCATATAATTTCTAACACGCCGAGGAGGCCTTTTACTTTACCGGTGCCTCTTTCTCCAGTCTCACAGTCCTTTAGTTGAAAGAGTGGTTCGGTGGAGCACTAGACCTGGTTGTTAAGTATTACTGGCTTTTTTTTTTTTTTTTAAGGAATTAACTCATTTTTAGCTAGGCCCATTTAACACACAGCCAGCTGGTGAAAATAATAGCTATCATGTCCCAGGAGTTTAATGTGCAACTTTTAACCTTCACAGCTCTAAAGTAGTCAGCATTATACCTTTTTACAGAGTAAGAAACTGAGGCTGAGAAGTTAAGTAATTTGCTCAAGGTCGTGAAACTAGTAGATGTCAGCATCAAGTCGCACATCCCATTCCGTCTCATTTGTAGTGCCTTTGGTGTTGTCATTGTCGTCTTTGGATCAAAAGATCTTTGTAAAGTATCACAGTCCATGAAAACTCCAATCTTGGCTACTTCTGTCTACTTTGGGCAAGTCAAGAAGATATTCAAAATGGTAGTAATATGATTTTAGTCTTTTTTTTCCTCACAATTTTTGGATTTCAAATATAGAATATATATTTTTTATTTGCAAGTTATATATAAATTGGTGCTGTGAAGATTTTAGTCTTTATTCACAAAACTCTTTCCGTCTAAGTATATTTCTTTGGGAAATGACCTTTAAAAGGTACCAGCATTTACTGCCTCATTCGCTGCTCTGAGTGAAGCAGGGTGATTTGCCAAGCAGCTTAAGAGTGGCTGCAATTAAACACCTTCCACTTCCTTTTTGTCCAAATGCATTTTAAACTTGCACACATTTTGAAAATGACATTTAAAGAAAGAGAACACTCAATAAATAGCATTTTTAAAAATTAAGAGTTGAGTAAATGGTACATGGCACCATTCTCTTTACTTTTGTGTATATTTAAAGTTTATCATGTTTTTAAAAATGCAGTTCCTAGGAATAATCTAAGAAAATGTATGGGGTGTGGAAACTCAGCTGAGCCACACCTGCCCTCCTGGTACAGGGACCTCTACTGCTGCCACATTCAGACTCTGAGTGGGTGGGTCAGGGAAAAGATTGTCTGGAAGACTTCTTTGTCATTGTAGTGGGCATTAAAAAAAAAAAGATTTGTTGAGAGAATTTGCAGGGAGTAAAACTGACTCTCTTTAGGTGAGGACCATTTTATGAATTTAGGCACTCACAGTAGTGTAGCTGTCTCTAGAGTCTAGACCTAGAACACGTCAATGGGGTCATGAAAGGTAAAAACATTCGTAATTGGGAAGACTGAAGCTTGGTTCTTGATATACTCTTTTTTTTTTAATATATTTTTTTATTGATTTCAGAGAGGAAGGGAGAGGGAGGGAGAGATAGAAACATCAAGGATGAGAGAGAATCATTGATTTGGCTGCCTCCTGCACACCCCCTACTGAGGATCGAGCCTGCGACCCAGGCATGGCGTTTGACTGGAATCAAACCCGAGACTCTTCCGTCCACTGGCTGACACGCTATCCACTGAGCCAAACCAGCTAGGGCCTTAATTACTCTTTTGAATTGATGTTTGGAGTAGAATCCTTTCACATAAACCACTATAGTTTTTCAAACTTTGATATAACCTCCAGGTGGCGCAGTGGCATCAGATTTTTGTCCTACCTAGTTTTGTGAACTCAGACCCAACCAAACTCCAGGATTGAGTGGTATTTAAAATAACAAAGGCTAGTTCAGAGCCCTTATGCACAACAGGCACTTAGAAAATATTTGCTAATTGATGTGGTAATTCTCTTAAGTACAAGAAAGGCCCAGTACCTACAATGTTGGGGTACAGGGAGGATACTAGATTGGAAATGTTGTCATGTGAAACAGGAAATTTGTACAGTCTTGAACACATTCCTTAGAAATAAGTTACAGCTGCCAGATAAATTGTTTCACCTCTGCTCCCCCAGGGCACGAAAAGTTGAGGTGATTCCTGAGTTAGACTATAAAGTAAGAAGCTAGTCCTTGTCCCAGATGAAGGGTGAAGGAGGATGTTGTTAGGGCCTTTGCAATTACAAAGATGACAGCAAAACTCTAATAAAAAGGTGGAGGTCAATTAATTGGCTCTTGGTGAGGAATCATTGACTTAGTTGTTCATTTGATATGCATCCTCCTGTAGGAACCTGAGATGGCAAAACTAGGGTTCTATTTGTTCCAGAGATGTACATCTTTTTTCTAGGAACTCTTAATTTCTCACCCCTCCGCCACACACAGTTCTGTAGGGAGTATTTGGAGAGAAAGTTGTTTTTTTTTTTTAAATATATTTTGATTTTTTACAGAGAGGAAGGGAGAGGGATAGAGAATTAGAAACACCAAGGAGAGAGAAATATCCATCAGCTGCCTCCTGCACACCCCCTACTGGGGATGTGCCCCACAGCCAAGGTACATGCCCTTGACCGGAATCGAGCCTGGGACCCTTGAGTCCGCAGGCCGATGCTCTATCCACTGAGCCAAACTGGTTAGAGCTGGAGAAAAAGTTTTGACAAAAGACCAAGTATTGGTTCGGTGGAAATAGCAGGTAGGTAAGTTACCCACTCAGCAAGCTCTCTGGATAGTAATTCCATGCAGGGCTCAATCTGGCTGCTCACGGGATCAGAACTCTCGTTGCACTCCCTGTCTCGGAAGCAGGGCCAGACATCTCTGTCCTTTTAAAGAAATGCTCTTATTTTTTTGAAAAAACAATACTGTGCTAAAAATTAAACAGGATGAAGAGATATGGGTGTTCCCGTCTGTCCACCAGTCCCTCGGGGGCTCCTAAAGTAGCCAGCACTACAGTTAACAGCAGTTAGGTTCCCCTTCCGGAGCTGTTACACCTATGTGTGATCTAAAAGGTCATTTCTGTCAGTATGATGGGTCCCCTCCCTTTTTTAAGTATTTGTGTTAGGATATATATATATATATATATATATATATATATGTATGTATGTATTTGTATTTTAGATGGAGAGGGAGAGACATCTATGATAGAGAATCATTGATTGGCTGCCTCCTGCATGCCCCACACAACCTGGGCATGTGTCCTGACCGGGGAATCAAACCATGACCTCCTGGTTCATAGGTCAGTGCTCAAACACTGAGCCAGTGCAGGCTGGGCTGGAATATATATTTTTATTATTGTGGGTTTTTGAAGAGTTCTGTGGAAGGAGCAGATATTTGAGTCACACATATCACAGCATGGCCATCCTAAACTGCCCCACCAGCTCATTAGCATTGCCACCCTACTAGGCAGCAATCCCGTCTTTCTGAACATCAGCATTCTTTTCTGGCCAGTGGGAAGAGCTTCACACGCATAGGTATTCCGAATGTGAGTTGTCTCGTCCCTCCCCCGCACGGAAGCATATTGTAATCTTAGCTTTTGGACCTGTAAGGAAAACATTTTAGGGACTATATGATTTATGCCAGTTGAGTCTACCCACTCCTACAAATCTCTCTCTCTCTCTCTCTTTTTTTCTTTTGGTAAGAATGAAGCCAAGAAAAATTAAAGAAGATGATGCTCCAAGAACAATAGCTTGCCCTCATAAAGTAAGTAATGCTAGGGGAAAAGTGTTCATTAGACTGTTAATGGAAGTTTTAGAGAGATTATAAGAAATTTGCACTTTTTCTTTCTGGTTTCCTATTTTTTGAGATTAAGTGAGGAACTATATTCAAGAGACTATATTTTGTAATGTAAGTTTTGTTCAGTAAAGGCCACTTAAATTTAAAGACTATTAAATGGGGTTACTATAGGGCATCAGTGTTTTTATTATTATTACATATTGAATATACTATGTTAGGATTTTATTTATTTTTGGATCATTAACAAGTCAGTCTTAGACACTGGGTTGTGTGCTCACCCATGGACTTTATTGGGACTGTAGGTGCGTTACAAGAATTTGGGGATTATTTTGGATGTTGCTAACGTAAGCTTAATAAGACTTTGTCATTTTCTTCACAATTTTCTTAACTTACTCTATTAATTGTGTGTTACTAAAGGGGTACTTAATTGTTTTCAAATGTGATTTGGTCTTTAAAATAAAACGATAGCCCAAAAAGGTACTTTAAGATATTGGCTTGGGTCGGTTTCAAACTTAGTTGGATGTAAACTAGCAGAAAATATCACACAGGTTCAGAAAAACAAAGGGCAGAATTTTTTAAGGAATAAATAATTTTATAAATGACGGGTTGTAGGACAAATTTAGCTTTGAGGTGTCACCTCTAATGACTATGCAACTCACAAGTTCTTTGTTCTTTTTAATGCTCTTCGTGTGGAGAGTTTGAAATGTAAAGTGATATTCATTGGGGCCAAAATATAGATAAGCATTTGAAAACAGTTCTGCCTTTGAGTGCCTGCCATCTCTCTAGCTTCTCTGTCTACTTCTTTAAAATCCCATCTTCTAAATGGAAACTCAACCTAGGGGTCAAGGTGAAAAAACTGTGGCTTTTCCTGCCCGCCCTTCTGCCTGTGAAGCTGTCCACTGGTTGGCTTGTGCTGTCCTCTGTTGTGCTGTCTGTCATTTCCCCCACCCACTCCATCACTGGGCAACAACTGCAGAAGAAATTGGGCAGGACATGCTTCTCTGAGCGCCACCCTCCCATCTGCCGCCCCGCTCTCGTATCAGTTTGCCTGCTTCTTTTCCTAGTGTCTCACAAAATAAATTTCTTCTGTAGTTGCCATTCCTTGGAGACCCTCTTGCTTCTTTCTCTGTCAAGAAGGGGAAAGAGGCAAAGAGAGAAGAGGGAACAGTAGGCGATGGAGAATGACAGCCCATTCTTGCAGCACAGAATATGGGGCCCACCAAAGGTAGTGGTGGACTGCCGTCATTTTAACTCCATTTATTTCTCAGGGCTTCTGTTACTTCATGTGGGGGACGGAGTTGGGTGAGGCAGCGGTGGTATAGCTGGAAGCCAGGGTGTTGGGTTCTACTCCCAGCTCGGCTACTATTAGTAGTGTGACCTTGGGCAAGTCTACTTAAGACATCTCTAAGCCTCAGTTTCCTCATCTGTAAAACAAGGGTTTACATTAAGTGATAAGGCCTTTTTCAGCTGTCTGTTTTTTTGTCTTAAATATTTTAATATTTCTGCTGTAATACTAAGTAAAATTAAAACGGGGCTGGGGGTTGTTTTGTTTTGATGTGTCAGTGAAGGCTGTTCAGTGGTTGACCCTTTGCGCACTTTGCAGTGTGGACCACTAAGCTTCTCTCTCTGTTTGAAGGGCTGCACAAAGATGTTCAGGGATAACTCTGCCATGAGAAAGCATCTGCACACCCACGGCCCCCGAGTCCACGTCTGTGCAGAGTGTGGCAAAGCTTTCGTTGAGAGCTCAAAACTAAAACGGCACCAGCTGGTTCATACTGGAGAGAAGCCCTTTCAGGTAGAGCCAGTCCCTCGGATTTCCCCCCCTCCCCCTCCCCTCACACACCTCGAGTGTAGGCAGGCAGCTCCAGCCCAGGGAGAGATGGCCTGGTGTCCTGTCACAGGAGGGCTGCTCTGTGACATACTGGAGACCATTGTAGTGTCCATCACATCAGGAGAAAGGATTGCTCAAGAGCAAGCTTAAAATTAAATTCCAGGTGCATCCACGGTGGGGTCAAGAGCAGTTTAGTTTGGGTAGTTGATAGTATATTGAATCACAAATTGGCAGGGGACTTCTAAAATTTTACTCTGCGAGAGTAAGTGCAGTTAACATTTTGTCTCATTTTAGAAGCCCATGAACAAGGGAACAAACTCACAGTGTAGACAGTAAACCTGTCTTGATTTGGCACCAGCAGCTTTCCTGTGCTTTTTTGTGCGTAAGTGTTAGGGCCATGACATAATACTTAGAGATCCAAGTGCTTCTCTTACTTGGTATTTAAATGGTTCAGGAGGGCGCTCCTGTGGGGCTTAGGCGTTGTTCTCGCAGAGCTAGAGTTCCATGCCCACTAATCCCAGAACAGCTAGGAATTTCCCCTGGGCAGGGAGGAAAGGGTTAGGTCAAAGAAGTGAGTGCCCTGCAGCGCAGCGGTGGTCCTTGTGTCACTGAGCAGGTTCTCTGGTCTTTCCCCGGCAGTGCACGTTCGAAGGCTGCGGGAAACGCTTTTCACTGGACTTCAATTTGCGCACACATGTGCGAATCCATACCGGAGACAGGCCCTATGTGTGCCCCTTCGATGGTTGTAATAAGAAGTTTGCTCAGTCGACTAACCTGAAATCTCACATCTTAACACATGCAAAGGCCAAAAACAACCAGTGAGAAGACGAGAGAGAAGAGCCTTCTGGACCTTGGAAAGCATCTTCCAGGAGTGTGTTTGGGAATAACTATGCCTCTCCTTTGTATATTGTTTCTAGGAAAGAATTTTAAAAATGAATCCTACACTCTTAAGGGACATGTTTTGATAAAGTAGTAAAAATTTAAAAAACTTTAATAAGATGACATTGCTAAGATATGACTCTATCTAGCTCTGTAATCTCGTTTCAAAAACACGGTGTTTTGTAAAGTGTGGTCCCAACATGAGGACAAGTCATGAACTTCGCATCAAAAGACAATTCTTTATACAACAGTGCTAAAAATGGGACTTCTTTTCACATTCTTATAAATATGAAGCTCACCTGTTGCTTACAATTTTTTTAATTTTGTATTTTCCAAGTGTGCATATTGTACACTTTTTGGGGATATGCTTAGTAATGCTATGTGTGATTTTTCTGGAGGTTGATAACTTTGCTTGCAGTAGATTTTCTTTAAAAGAATGGGCAGTTACATGCATACTTCAAAAGTATTTTCCTGTAAAAAAAGTTATATAGGTTTTGTTTGCTATCTTAATTTTGGTTGTATTCTTTGATGTTAACACATTTTGTATAATTGTATCGTATAGCTGTATTGAATCATGTAGTAGCAAATATTAGATGTGATTTAATAGTGTTAATCAATTTAAACCCATTTTAGTCACATTTTTTTTTTTTTCCGAAAAATACTGCCAGATGCTGATGTTCAGTGTAATCTCTTTGCCTGTTCAGTTACAGAAAGTGGTGCTCAGTTGTAGAATGTATTGTACCTTTTAACACCTGGTGTGTACATCCATGTAACAGAAAGGGCAACAATAAAATAGCAATCCTACAGAAAGAATATGGCAGAAAAAGATCTGTAAGCACAGTCTTATTTCCTTTTGTTGTCCAGAATAATTATAATTCTTGAGCCTCCCAGAAATTGGAAGCTAAATAAAGCAACTCGAGTTTCCTTTATTTTGCACTCAGTTACAGTGACTTATGATTAAAGCAATGCATGGGTATCTCGATACTTTTCCGCATGGACTGAGTTCTGAGAGAGTAGGTAACAGGCATCCCGAGTTAAGGAACTACCTCAGAGGACTCCCAACCAGGCCCTTTGGCAATTGGGTTTTGATTTTTGCTCCCCCAGCAACGATGTGACTGACAGTTGCACCCTGGCCTGTGTTCTCAAGGTAAGGTGTTACCTGGCAGGGACAAGCAGGTGTCCAGTGCTCAGGCCGCCCTCCGGGCGGCTCCAGCAGGTCCTGGCCCAGCCAGAGGCAGGCCCTGGTTATGCTGTGTGGTTGCGAGCCTTGGGTCCTTTGGCAGTGGAGTCCTCAGTGCTAGCACATGTAGCAGTTGAGCGCCAGCAGCTTAATCTCATGCTTCTAAATGGACACTGAGTACTGATGGGCAAGGTGATTCAGTTCAGGGAAGTGTACTCAATGAGTACTTGGCCTCTCGCATTGTGACCTCTTAAATGTATGGTTATGAGTTTTTGAATTTTACTTCGAGTCAAATACCAGACCCATGAGAATATTTTATAAATTGCCACAATACAGCAAAATCCCATTTATTCAGAATGCAAACATCCGTGTGTCTTTGTGCTGTGTGCTCGACAAACTAGCTGAACCAGATTTATTCAACTGATGTCCAGGACACGTCAGGTCAGGAACGTTGCCCTGTCTCCAGCTCCTCCTCCGGTCCTGTTCAGGATTGGTGGCCCAGGAGCAGTGACACTGGCGCTCCGGAATTTTGAAGTGCCTTCTGATTCATAAATGAAAAATTTAACTTGAGACAATTTTTTTATTCGTTCAGAATCTGTTTTCCATTGAGTGAGTAGTTTGCTGGAACTGAGTTAATCCGAAGAGCCCAGCTGTCCCCTCGATAAGCCAGGAGTGGCTGTATCTGGCAGTCGGGGGCGAGGTAAGCCATGATGGAGCTCCCCTTTGAAGCTGAGCCCCCGGAGTACTGCTCTGGCTAGACCTGGGGCAGAGGCCTCCACAGGTGCCCGTGGTGTGAGCGCCCATTCCTTCCCTCGCTGCCAGCAGGCAAGCAGTCCTGGGGGGCATATTAGGTCTGGAGCTGCATCACCCTTGCCTAGCATTGCACCACCGTGGAGCCTAGTCCTGGCACTGTCCTTGGGATTCCTCCCCCAAGGGCCCACGGCAGGGCAGCCTTGTGCTGTGGGGACATGCTGGCAGTCCAGAGAGCCCCTCTTATGTCCTATGACCTACAGAAGCAGGACCCTGTGAGGAGGTTGATCCCTCTTCCTGTGCCTTGACCCCTAGGGGGATGCCTTTGGTCATCTCTTCCATCCCTCTGTCAGAGTGAAATAGTCATCACCCTCCTCCCCCCCCCCCCTCTGTTCATGTGTCTTCTCTCAATCTGCAGAGTTAGTTTCTGAAAGGAATGTAATTGGGGGGTTGAAGAAATGTACTGTCCAAGTTCCTTGTTGACGGAACACTGAACCCCGGCATAGAGAACGGGTAGGTGAGTGACAGTTAAAGAGCAGAGTCCTTCTCACTGGGGGTAACTGAAACCCAGTTCGCTGTGGTTAAAATTCTTAAGTTTGCTGAGGATGTACATGACAAAACTTTGACATGGTGTTCGAACAGTGAGTCAATTGGTGGTCTTGAGGGTTAACCTGATTTATAAGTAATACTGATAGACATATTTTCCTACATCTGAGCTGAGATACTTGCATGTTTGTAGGATATGTAATATAAGAGCCCAGAGGATACGTTTACATTTAATAAGATGTTGTTTTCTATTTTTGGATTTGTTATTATTTCCCCCCTCTTTGGTAGTGAAGTTAGGGGGAAGCATAATATTTGTATAAAGAACTGTCACCTCAGAGTGACATTTATTTTCCGGGGTGACACTGAACTCACACTGTTGGTTTCATATGGTGTTTGTGTGCTTTGCCTAGATTCAAGACCTGAGGATTTGAGGAATATCAAGATTATTTTTTCTATCTGGTTTTCACGTACAGTTCTTTCACATGTCACTTATTTTACTAAATTTGAGTAAAGTAAGACCCTTGGCAGAAGAGGAAGCCTGCCCATGTTCCCAGCAGAATTCTGGTTTGTTTCTTCACAAACAGAAGAGACACTTCACCCAGCGAGCAGCCCGGAGGGACACAGGGCAGACGGGTGGTGGGCAGAGGGCTTTGTCTCTGCCCGCCCGCCCCCCATCCGCTTAGCAAAACTTACCTGTTGTAACTTATCTCAGACTTGCCTGTGGCACAGGAAAAACGGGCCCTCAGAAGCTTTTCAGTGGGAAATCTGATCATTGTACCCCCATGACAGGCAGAGAGAATTGATCACTTCTTGTATCTGACTGATTTGGGATCACATGGTTTAGGAAGACCGTGTTATTCATCTTAAATTCTCCCAAGTTCCTCCTGCTTTCTTGATGCCTGGCCACCAGCCAGAGCATGGACTCCAGGGGTCAAAAAGGTGGTGAGCACTGAAGCTGCCGACAGGCACCCACTTAATGCCATACCCACGCCACGAGGCTTCCTTGCAGCTGCTCCGCTGGCTGCCGAAGCCAGCACTTTGCCTGTCGCTGGACGGCCTCGGACCCACCGGCAGGTGCATTCATTCCACCCAAACTTTTAACCCAAGCTCTGCCTCCTTGCAGCTCGGTCGTGTGCTCCACAGCCTGCTCTTCAACATGGCAGAAGGCACCTCTTGCCAGCTCAGAAACTGCCTGAGTGGGTGGCTAGGTCTCCTACACCCTAACGTATTGACCTTGGTTGACTTGGACGGTTACTGCGTGGGCTGTGCTCAGGTCCCTGGTCGCTGAAGACAGTGCAGTGCAGGCCGCTCAGAGCAGCAGCATCAGACAGGAATGGTCAGGTGCCTCCACGTGTGGGCTTCTCGTTGCCTCCAGGCCTAAGTGGTGAGCAGAGAGCCAGAGAGGTGTAAGCTGGGAAGGCAGGTGGCATATTGTCCACACAGTTAATCAGCTCTTAGAAAAACTGGAAGGGAACGTTGACAGCAGGTAAATCCAATTCCCTTAGCTGGTCACCTGGCCCCATGGTTCTGGCCAGGATGTGGGAGTCTGCACAGGGTGAGAGAGATGGTAGCACGTTCATCCTAAAGCACAGTGATTTTCCACACAGTGGCAGATTTGACCAGGTTGATTGCTTCTCCGTTAAGGACACTCAGACGCCATAAGAAATAGCACTGGGGTGTCACGGGGAGGGGCCAGTTGCTGTGCTGTATTCTGTTGGCTGCGCTACTGGGGGGTGGGGGGAGCTGCACCATGTCTGCGTGTACTTTACATGGAGGGAAAAAAGGCATCGATACCAAACCACCTTTTCTACAATATCCGTAACTGTTATGAGGCTCTATTATCTACAGATGGTGATTGGTCAAGTCATTTTCATAGAACAATTGTTTTTATTCGCTTTCTGGTAACTTCTGTAGGCCCTGGCTCAAGGACGTCGCGTTGCGTCTCATGTGCATCTTTTTCTTAAATGTTTTTTGCCATTTCTGGAATTGTCCTTGGTTTTTCCTTAGCTCATAGGTCATAGATGCAGAAGTGTTAGCGCGTTTAAGGCATCCGCATCTCAAGCAAGATGGCTTTGCATCCGGAAAAACATTTACCGTAACCCAGTTTGAAGCACCAAGCATGTGTAATAACATGGCTCTATAAGATACAATAAACGCATAATGTTAAGCTTTTCAATGCCTGTGGTTCTTGTTTGTTCCTCAAGCCTCGAAGCAGCCTCTTTGCCTGCATCTCACCACACAGTGAACCTGGCCGGAGGCTCCTGCCTGGTCTGCATCAGATCCTCCTGGGTTCCCTTGTGGCCCAGGAATGGCAACGCCAGGATTCAGTCAGTCTCACCAACAGGAAATGCTTCCTTTCCACTCCAGGAGGGACTGATGCACTGGAAGAGTTTGAATGAGAAACTCACCCCCTTTTCAGAAAGCAAATTCTCAACCCCAGGTGGTAGTTCTGGGAACTCCAATAAGAAACTCGACTGTAATTAGGCTCCTCAAAACTTGGTAAAGTAAACCGGGAGCTAGCTAGGATGTGGCCCAAAGCAAATGCAGAGAAGCACTTACTCCCATGGCGTCTGGCGCTACAGAGCGCCTTCATTCCTGGGGTGGAAGGGGCTGCTGGCAGGATGCTGCTGAGTGAAGGGCCAAAGAAGAGCTGGGGATCTAAGATTGGAGGCACCCTGCCCCCACCCTCACCCCATAGCTGAACCCACTGTCCTGTTTCACACTTGCCAGCATCTCCACCTAGGTGTAACAACATGGGGGCCTGTCCCCAGCACATGCCAGGCACTGAACACCCTTTCATTCAACTCGTGTCGTGGATGAGGGTCATTTGCAAAGATCTAGGCAGCAGGAAGTCAAACCCAGGCCTGCTTGGCTCCTGCTGCCTCTGGCCCACAGCCTGAATTCATCTCCAACCCCTTGGGAAGAAGCCCTGGCCGCTGATTATGGAGTGGTACCCTGGCCACCTCGATTCCCATGGGTTCCCGGTATGGCAGCCTGGGGCGCTGGCTCTGGGCCCCCACCGCCAGCATTCCTCACCCGCCTATTCTGGCCCAGTCGCTCCTCTCCAGCTTCCTGACGCTCCGCGCTGTGCAATCTCCTAAATGGGGCTCCAGCGTGGGTCTCCCCTGCCCACCTGAACCTATAGGGGCCCCCACTTCCTACCAGATCAAGTCCGGCCCTGACCTGCTTTTCCAACCTCAGCCCCCCTTGCAGCTTCTCACTCCCAAAGCTTCTGGCCCTCCGACTCCCAGGTTCACTCACTCAGCAGCTTCTGAGCCCCCGTTTTGTGTCAGGCCTTTCCAGGTGCTAATTCTAGTGGAGGAGACAGAAGACAGAAGATGACCGGAAGGAGGGGCCTCGCCCAAGCTTCAGCTCTTCCACCAACTGCAACAGGTTGCTCACCAGTGTCCCAGACGCTGGTGGCCAGAGTCCCTCTCCAGCCCCGTGTACCACTCCCAGACAGGGCCGGCCTGCCCATCCTCCCCACCCCTCCTCCTCACCCCTCCGTTGCCTGAGTTGCTTCCCCTCTGCTCTGGCCCGCAGGCCTGAGGGTTAGTTCTCCAGCCTTAGACCCCTGACTGGGCCCGCACCAGCGGGTGCGCCTTCCCCTCCGCCACCGGAGGGCGTTGTGCTGCGGTCGCTCACACGGTGTGAGGTGGTGGCGTGCTCAGGTGTGTGGGGCAGCCAGGACCCATCTGCGTAGGCCTGGCTGGGTCCCAAGGCCGGGTCCCGCGGGGGAAGCTTAGAAGCCTGCATCTTGGCGCCCACAGCCATTCGTGCCATCCGCAAACACGCTCGGCCCAGTGTGAGGACCCACAGGGTGGGGGAGGAGGGGTCACTCATTTGTCCTCCAGCACCTGTAGGGCTACCTGCCGCTAAGGGGACACTCCAGTTGGGAAGGCCTCAGGATTTGGCCAGGCAGAAGGGCAGATGACCTTAGGCCTGTCGGGAGCTTCCTTTTCCTCAGCAGAAGCTGGGCAGAGGGAAGAAGGGGGCGGAGCAGGCTGGACCCCAGGAGAGGCCAGGAGGGAGGGGGCGGTGCTCTTGGTGCCCTTGTAGGACCAGAGGGGAGACCTGAGCAAGGCCTGGGGTTGGGAGGGCTCCCGGTACACCCCTAGACCAGGGAAGGGGTGGCCGGATCCCGGTCCAGTCCTGGGTGAAGTCAAAGCCTGGTGTGGGTTGGGGAGAGGGACCAGAAGCCCTCCAAGCTGGGCTGCTTTTTCTCTCACCCCCATACCGCAGGAGCAGTGGACGGGGCTCCCCTTAGCCCACTTCCACTTCCAAATCCTTCCACCACATCCCAGCCCCACTCCGCCAGTCACCCCGTTCATTCTAATGCTGGGCCACCGGCTTCCCACCCATCTTCACTGGTGACCTCAGCATCGGTCTGGAGGATGGTCCATCCATGGCCTTGTCCTCCTGATGACCCCACTCCACCTGCCACTGCCATGGCCACCCCCAAACCTCGTGTTTCCGACACCTGCAGCCCCCAGTCTCTGTCCTGGGGTCCTGCTCTCTCACTGCCACTCCTACTTCTGTGGGACTGCACCCCAGTGCCCTCAGCCAATCACCTCACTGTCCGGCCCCACAAAGCTCCATGTCCCAGCTTCCCGCCCTCCTACATTCTTGCCTTTCCTTGTCTCTCTCTGGCAAAACTCAACCTGGCTCTATGCTCAGCAGCCTCTGCCCTCATCTATCCACTCAGCCATTTATTCACTGTGGCCCCCCCGCTTCCCATCCTGCATTCCACCACCCACAGGGACATTTAAGCCAGAAGAGGGTGCCATCGTGTCCTCCCATCTCTCATCCCCTCACATCCACACAGGCATCAATTCCGCCAACTTTGTTTCCCAAACCCAGCTGGATGCCCAGGGGTAGCTTTCAGGGTCTGCCCAACAGGCTGAGGAGCCCACCACACCTTGAGAGCTGAAGGAGCTCCAGGGATGGACGGTCCGCCCTGCCGACCTGCCCTGCCCGTCTGCCAGGGCACAGCTCCCACCCAGCAGCATCTAATGTGGAGCACCACGCCCCACTCAGGGGCCCTCGCCTTGGGAGGGCTGGACACACAATGCCCATCAGCAGGCCTGGAGAGTGGGGCTGGGTGGGTGGGGGCCACAGGAGGGCTTTCCAGTGTGGGGGGTGAGCTAAGGGCTGTATTGGCCCAGCTCCTTGTGGCCAATGCCTCCACCGTCGTCACAGTAGACACAGTCTCCCCTGGGAGAGCCGGTGGGTGCCAGGTAAGGAGGCATAGCAGCAAGGGAGCCGAGACCAAGGGGCACACAGGGTGGGTCCTGAACCTGTCTAAGGTTCCCGCCCCTCCCTGTGCTGCTGGGGTGCCCCTCCGGGGTGTCTGTCACTGCAGCCACGGGAACCCGGGGATCAGCCTGGGCCATGTGGTGCATAGCAGGTGGGTCATGTGGTGCATAGCCAGGCCCGGGGCAGGGGTGCGGTGAGGGCTGCAGACTAGGAAGGCCTTCGGGCTCTTGACCCAGCACCAACTGGCCATGTGACCTTGGAAAGTGCCCTCCCCACTGGCATCCCCTGCTGCAAAACGGAGGCTACAAGGACTGGAGAGAGTGTGTGCACAGGGGTGAGTCGCTGCCATCAGGGGGAGGGCGGGAAGGTCCTCCCTCGATCCCGGCCCCCTGCAATGCTGACAGTGAATGTGACTTCTGACCTCCCAGACCTTCAAAAGGATACATGCCTGTTGTTTGAGCCACATCTCCAAGATAATTGTCAAGTTCAAAGAACAGTCAGTACCTAGGCCATAATCTGCAGGAATGGAGTGTTCCCATCGGCTGGGACTCAACCAGGACATGCCAGACATCCTCCAGGAACTGAGACAGCACCAGGCTCCAGGGGGGAGGGTGCTGGCAGGGGAGGCGCTGGGGACCAGGTTTCCCCTTCATTACACAGCCTGGGTTTCTGTGCATTTTTATTTTTTGCCACATTAATAGATTACTTATTCCAAATAGAATAAACATAAATTTCAGTCAGGAAGGAAATAAATTGTCAAATAAATTGATTAAAAAAAAACACAGTTCTCTCAACCCCTCTTCCCACCCAACCTGTCGGTAACGTTTACCCATCAGCGCTCACAGTGGGAGTGGGGGACCCTGGTTTTTAGCATTTGCCTGGGGTTTCTCAGAGGAAGAGAAGTGAGAGAGAAGCCAGGGCATCTTATGGGGGGAGGAGCTGCTGCCTGGGACCCCAAGGAGGGGACACTGGTTAACAGGGCCTGTGACACACCTGAGGACACTTCACCCAGCCCCCTCCCGGCCTCCTCTCCCTGGACACTGCAGACAAGCCCAACATCACAGGCTGGTGCTGGGATTAAATGGGGTGTAAAGGCACCGGAGAGCTGGCTCCCCTCCTGCAGGGAGAGCTGGGGGCCCTCTCTCCTGCCCGTTCTCCCCCTTCCCCCATGGGTGGGCAAAGCTTTTTGGCGCAGCAGTTGGGAAGGAAAGAGCCTCCATCCAGGCTGGTAGTTTGGGAGACACAGGGTGTCCAGGATTGACCCCAAGAGGCTGAGAAGCGGGGGTGGGCACCCAAGACCTCCTTGAGGCGCCCTCAGGGACCTCTTCGGCTGGGTTAGGTCTAATCTCGGGTGGGCAGTCCCACTCACCCTCCTGCCAGCGGCCATGTCTGACCTGAGCAGCTCGGTCCTCCCGGAGAGCTCAGTACGCTGCCAGCCCCGCACAGCGGGAGGAGAGGGATGGGCCTCCTGTGGCTGGGGCAGCCAGACACCCCAGGAGCTCCTGTTGAATGCCCAGCACGTCCGAGCTTTGCTCACTTGATCCTCATGCCTCCATTCGCTAGCCCCACATTGCAGACCAGGAAACAGGGGCTAAGATGTGCCCCAAAGCTGACCCCAGGTCACACAGCTGGGGCTGCCATCAGGGCACAGACCACCAAGCCGGCCCCTCTCACTCCCCTTCTGTGATACACAAATGCAGCCTTGACCCTCTTAAAAAACAAATGACTTTATTACCAGTGACACCCATTCACACGGTGGGAGCCCTGTCTTCCTCGCCCAGCGCCTCCTGGGAGAGCTTGTCACACTGCCCAAGAGACTGAGCCCCACTCAGGGCAAAGGTGGCCACAGGCGCCTTCTTCCGTGCAAAACCATTCCCCTCCCCATCCGGTCACATGGCCACACCACTGGATGTGCCGGGGTTACCCCGAGTTCCCACCGCAGCATTAGCTTCAAGTGGAAGCCCCAGAGCGTGGGCTCAGCTCCCCCTCAACCCAGGGGGGCCCAAACTGGCCACAGCCATGCCCACCAATGGGCCCTCCCACCTCACAGGAACACCAGGCACCAAGGAGCTTGCCCAGGAAAGACACCATTTGCTGGAGAAGGGGGGAGGGGAGGCCCATACTATCTCCCTCTCCCCCCTCCACTCACCTTTGGAAAAGTGGGCCAGAGCTCTAGATATCAGTGGACCTGTGTGCCCATTTTATAGATGGGCAGCCTGAGGCCCAGAGGGTACAAAGACGTCCCCTCCCCATGGCTGTGTTTAAAACTATGGAGGATATGGAGCCTCCAGCTAATCCCATGGCCTTTCGGTGGTCCCAGGTCAGCCTCCACGGGGAGTGGCAGCAGTAAGGGTACCCCCAGCAGTGCCATGTGGAGAACCTGGGGTGCACTAGGAGAGGTTCAGTTCTCTGATACCGGGAGGCACCGGGGCTGCCTCTGTCCTCATCATAGAGCCTGGACAGGTGGCCAAGAAGGGCCCTGGAGCTCTGCCAGGTAGAGGATGTGCAGTGAGTGTCCCTGGGCAGCCTAGCCACGGGAGAGCCGGGGTGATGGTGGGTGGGATCCCAGGGAAGACTGGAGTGTTGGTTTGGCTTCTGGAAGCTTCCACGTGACAGGGCCAGCTTCCTGACTGCACAGCGTGGGTTTGAGCATCCCCACGTCACAGCTGAGAAAAATGAGGAGTCAAGTCTGTGGCCAAGGTTACCCAGCGGATGAGTGGCAATGGGCCAGATCTGATGGAGTCCCAGCCCTCCGGTCTGGGCAGGGGGGCCAATTATGTTGATGTTGGGTTTCTGAAAAGTGGCCCTCGGGGAGGTCACGCCTCTGTCAATGGGGTGGAGCTTCACAGGCTGGAGGGCTGGGCCAGCGCAGACCCCGAGGCAGCGGGCACACCCTCATCCTCGGATTGGTCCTCCGGGCCACGTGCATAGGTGAGCACGATGGTAACGGTGGCAAAGGTGGCGGCGTTGACAGGGAAGGCGCGCAGCAGCGTGGACGTCAGCCCACGCGTGAAGACACGCCAGCCCTCGGCGCGGTAGCTCTGGCGCATGCAGTCGAGGATCCCGTTGTAGCGTGGGGCGCCCCGCACCCCGTCTGCCTGCAACCGGGACTTGACCACGTCCACGGGGTAGGTGGAGAGCCAGGACAGGATGCCCGACGTACCGCCCGCCAACAGCAGCTTGGGCACCAGCAGCGAGTCCCCCGGCTCGCAGCCCAGGGCGCGCGTCACCACGTCGTAGGTGAGGAAGTAGACGCCGAAGCTGGGCGTCTCGCGCAGCAGGGTGGACACCATGCCCCGGTTCACGCCGCGCAGGCCCTCGTGCCGGTAGATCTGCGCCAGGCAGTCCAGGGAGCCCTGGTAGGTGCGGGCCGCGCCCACGTCCTGCAGCTGCAGACGCGTCTTGGCCAGCTCCATCGGGCAGCAGATGACGCACTGGATGGCGCCTGCCGCCGCCCCCGCCAGGAACTGGTTCATTGGCGAGTCTTGGCCCAGGGCCCGCAGGGTGTTGCCCTGCACGCCGAACACCAGCGCGTTGATGAAGGTGAGCCCCATGAGTGGTGAGCCCAGGCCCTTGTACAGGCCCAGCACCTGCGGGGCAGAGGGGAGTCAGGTGCCCACCTCCTACCTGGGGCATGGGCAGCCCAGCCTACCTCCCCTGGGAATCTGCACTGCAGGTGGCGGCAGCCCCAGCCCACCCCAGATGTTCCTAGGGATCAAACAGAACGTTATTAGAGCCAGAGTCCTCAATCTGAGCGTCCCGGGCATTCACGCCATCCCATTTCCAAAGTCCCGATTCCCCCACTGGGCCCCCGGCTCTTCCTTCCCACCCTGGGGTCCACACCGCAGCCTCCTCCTGGCTGGCTCCCGCCCCTGCCCACCTGCCCTGCCCACGCCACTCACGCTCTCCTGCTTGATGATGGACTGGAAGCAGTGCATGGTGCCTCGGTACTGGGGCTTCTCCAGGCTCTGGACCTGAAGCCTCACCTGGAAGGAGGGCCCAGGGAGAGGTGGGCAAGCCAGGGACAGAGTACCCAGCTCCATGGCACCCATGACAAAGGCAGAGGCCAGACCCACAGGGCAGGGGGCCACGCAGCTAGCTTTCTGTGGCTTTTGGAATGCCAAGGTGCGATGGGGCCGAGTGTCCGCACCTCTTCAGGGAGGGGTATCGGTGAGCAGACAGCCAGCTGCACTGGACGACACCCAGAGGGGCAGGGGCCCCACGACCTCAGACAGGCAGAGGCTAAGTGTGAACAAAACCAACTCCGTCTGTATGTCCAAGATTTAAGTGCCATGCTGTGACCTCTGACGGGGCTCACTGTCCTTAGCAAGGAGAGCAGAGCCTGCTAGTTGATGATTACCTGCGTTCCTTAAAGGGTGGCCATGGATAGTATTGTGAGTAACTGCCGGGATGGCATGACAACCGAGGTCAATATCCAATTGGTGGTCGTGTCAATTATACCTTTCTGACCCCTGGGTCTGGGCTGAAATGTGGCCCAAGGACCCACGTCTTATAATATCTGGAATGGAAAGTGCTAAGGTTTTGGGGGTCAGGATCTGGTTATGGACTAATGACCTCGCCCCTAGAAAAGTGCTCATTCTCACATAAGCCCAGGAAGACCCCTGAACCAGAGGGGGATTTTTCTCGACCAGCCCCACCCAGGCCCCCAACCCAGGTCCTGTGCTAGGCCCTCGTGCCCCTCCTGCCCTTGCCAGGCCCACAGGGAATTTGGGGGTCAGGCCCAGGGTCTGGTTCAGGGAGGACAGAAATGTGGGCTCACCTGGTCTCTGGGTGAGGCTTTAGCTCTCCTATAACAGTGACATTTTTGCTAAGGGTGGAGACAGCTCCAGCTCAGGAAGTAAAGACGGTTAAAGCAACACGAAATTTCAACATCGCATGCGGGCCTATCCCCTGCCCTGGGATAGCCACTCCCTGGCGAAAGGGGGCTTGGACACGGTGTCCCCTGTTACTGTCATGTCCCTAAAGTAGGACGGGAAACCATCTTCGTGTGAGGGCAGCGTGGCTGAAGACAGTGGCTGTGGTTCCAGGCTCCACCGAGGGAAACCAAATTTTGGACGCAAATTTCGGTCCCAAGGGTCTGGATGAATAAAGTGGGAACGTGCCTGCTGCGAGGCAGTGTGACTGACACAGAACCCAGGTGTCCCCTCGCTCCTTCTGGAGCCCAGGGCTGATTGCAGGAGGCTCAAGGGAAGGCCAAGTGAAATGGGCCCCGGTCTTGGGCGTGAGGAGGGGGAGGTCCAGGGAGGGGAGGGGTCTTTCGGGCCTTGTTCTTTTCCCATGATTTCTAGGTTTGCGCTCTTAGCACCCTTGCCCTTTGCTACACATTAAATGTTCACTTCAGCTGCAGGGCTATGAAACAAATCCCACTTTTTGCAAAAGCAAGAATGTACGACATTTCTGTTTTTCAGCAGAAATCACCCACGGGGCGGGGATGATGTCTGAAGGACTGTGGGTTTTTATTTTCCTTTGAGTTTATATGTCGCTACGACGGTTACATTTTTTTACAACTTGAATTACTTTTGTAACAGAAAGCCAACCAAGAAACTGTGTGTGTCCCTGATGACTGTACGCAGAAACGTCACCTGCCCGGGGAAGGCCAAGCCTGGGGTGTGAGGGCAGGTTGGTCTGCTGGAGGAAGTCGTTTCCTTTTCTACGTTTCCCAATTTTCTTGTAAGAAGCGCGTTTAACTTGCATAATGGAAAACAGCCAGTAAGAAAAGAAAGCCATTATAACATTACATTCAACCACGAGTGTGCTCCACGCCCAGCACCATGTGAGCCCTGGGCGGGACAATACGGCCACGGGAGGTGATGACTGGGACAGGTTTTCCCCCCTTTAAAGTCACAGATTTGCTCCCTCTAGGTGCCAGGTAAGGGGGTTCCAAAGAGCATGAACCCAGCAGGTGCAGAAGCTCCTGCACCCCACCACTTGCTGCAAGGGGTGCTTGTCCTGGCTCAGGAGCCCAGAGGGGGCAGGGATGCCAGGACCAGGCTCCTGGCCTGAGGGACCCAATGGGAGCCGGCAGAAGGCCTGGCCAGGCCTGGGCTGAGTCACAGCTCCAAGCGGCCTCCGCAGAGCTGGCCTGAGGACGTGGAGAGCCACTGCTTGGCTGGATGCAGCTTCAAGAGGCCTTTAATGCACGTGACCACAGATATAAACACAGCACAACGTGGACACTGCCAGGCTGGCCTGGGCTGCCCGACTGTGGGCAGACTTCACAGGCAGCCAGCGGAGCAGAGCCTGGGCAGCCGTGTGGACAGGCGCCACCAGGCCCTTGTCTCGGTGGCCCTCAGGGAACTCAGGGGCCACTGTGTGGTCAGAAAAAGCCTGGCCCTTCAGCCTCCTCCCCAGACCCACCCACAGTGCGACGGAAGGAAATCTGTGCTCTTCGGGACTGGCCGCTCGGCCCACGTAGTCTACACGACACCGTGCGCCCATCACCACGGGGCCTCAGGAATCTTGCCCAGCCCCTCTCCGTGCAGATGAGGACATCTGGGCCCAGAAGCAAAGTGACAGGCCCACGTCACTGCGCAGGCCAGCGGGAGGGAGGCCTGGCCCTGCATCAGGCCCAGGGACAGACCTTTGCCAGGAGCCAGTGCACAAGGCGGGGCCCCAGCACCTCTGTTGCAGGAAACTCAGCCCCCGGCTCGCCAGTCCTTTTCCTGGCAGAGGAACACCTGGGTCCGGAAACAAGACCAGAAGCCCGCCTCGAACCAGCAAAGGGGATGTCCTTGCCTGAGCTCTGCCCTCCCCCGGGGGGCAGTGCTCACGGTGGACAGGCCTGCCCTGTGCCCTGCCGTGTACAACAGCCACGCTGGCTCCCGGGGGAGCAGATAAGGTAGGCCCTGACTTGGCTAGTTCAAGGGCGGAAAACCCCAACCACAGGGAAAATCTGAGCTGGAACCTCTGGAGAGAGGACATGGATTTGCTTGGTTTCTGCGCTGAGGCGTCTGAGAACCTGGAACTCGGGTTTCTCGGGGCGCAGGGCGTGCTGCGTGCCGCCAGCACCGCGCAGGTGTGCACCTGCCCTGGAAAACGCTCACCCAGTGTCTTGACAGTGATGATCACCTTCCTGGAGGAATCCTGACTAGTTTGGATTTTTCTGTATTTCCGTGTATTTTCTCCCTGAGCTTTTCTTCTTTCTTTTAAGAAGCAGTCTGGAGGAGTTTTGCAAGAAGAGTGGGGATCCCTGCTCTCGGCGGTGAGGGGAAACCGGCCCCCCTCCCCCCCCCCCCCCCCCCCCCGTCTCAACTGGCCGAGCCCCAGGATGGGCCTGGACGAGCCCCAGGATGGGCCTGGACGGGCCGCCCCCGCTGGGAGATGTGGGGCAGACCCAGGAGGCGCGGCCCACTCGGCTCAGTGGGTAAGTGGTCGCCCTTACTCCACGTTACGCCAGAACCTGTGGGAAGACCCTGAGGGGTTCCCAAGGTGGGCACTGGAAAGGAGCCCCAGCCACCCAGACCCTGCAGGCTTCTGTCCTGTCTGGGCCTCCACAGGGCCCGACACTAAAACCATAAGAGACTCACCTTGACTGTGTCAAATGGGTGTCCCACCAGCACGCCTGCCACACCTGGAGGAAGAAAGGGGGACTTGAGACCCAGATGTCTCAGACACCTGCAGTGGGGGGTGGAGCTATGGGGAGGCCGTGATCTGCTGTGCACTGGGTTCTTCCGGGAGCCCCTTAATCCTCACGGCTGAGGGGGAAGGGGGAAGGTGCATGTGAGGGTGACATCCCCAAGGTCACGCCAGGATCTGTCCAACTCAAAGCTGGTGTCTCTCCCTCACCTGCTGCTCACGCAGTTGAAACGGAAGATGTCCCCCGGGGGGCTGCACATGCTATTTCTAAGATGGTCCCACTGCTCCAAACACCCCTGGCATTGGCAGGGGACTCCAGAAATTTTGGACTTGGACCCTCACTCAGAATTGAGTTTCCCCTCTGTCACCAGCTGGCCGAGCTCACAAAGGGCTCAGGGTCTGAGCCTCATCTCGGAGTCAGTCCAGGTGTGACTTCCCCCAGGGGATTCCCGGGAAACACCCACCCAGGACCTGGTCCATGGCAAGTGCCGGCTGACCACTCCCTTCCCTAGTGGGAGTCGCCTGATACCCAGGGAACAGTGTGTGGTTGTGGTCATGCCTGGTAATATGTCGGCCCAGGCCCTGCCAAAATTCAGCCCCCCTCGAGGGACAAAGGGTCGCAAACACTTCTCAGAGTCCTGCATGCTGTGCAGGTTGCAGACGCCTTGTTACCCCACCTCACGGTGGGAATGCTGAGGCTCAGTGACACTGAGTAACTTGCCACGCTTTCCTCCCTAGAATTTTTTTTTAAATATGTTTTTATTGGTTTTAGGAAAAGAGGAAGGGAGAGGGGGAGAGAGAGAGAGACATCGATGTAAGAAACACCGATCAGTGGGTTGCCTACCATACACACACCGACAGGGGAATGAACCCGCAACCCCCCGCCCCGGCCCCCGTCTCAACTGGCCGAGCCCCAGGATGGCCCTGGACGGGCCGCCCCCGCTGGGAGATGTGGGGCAGACCCAGGAGGCGCGGCCCACTCGGCTCAGTGGGTAAGTGGTCGCCCTTACTCCACGTTACGCCAGAACCTGTGGGAAGACCCTGAGGGGTTCCTAAGGTGGGCACTGGAAAGGAGCCCCAACCAGGGCCCAGGGACTCAGCAGGCAGAAGACCTGAGGCTGGCCCCGGCTGGGGAGAGCAGGCAGGCATTCCGAGCCTCCCAAGGCCGGGAGGTCGTTGTCAATCAGGGTCCTGCCTGGCCCCTCTAAGAGCCAGCTGAACAGGAGATGCACCCTCAGACAAACCGCCTGGTGTGCCGTCTGTGCCCCTCCTCCCCCAACCCCAGACCAGGAATCGAACCTCCTGTTCACCCAACTGAGCCCCACCGGCCAGGGCTTCTCCCTAGAATTTTACGTGTGTACCTCCTAGAGCCCTTTCCCTGCCGGGAGTGTTTATGTATAATTAGGACCGCTAACGTGTAGCGTTTCTGCCTGCTGGTCACTAGTCTTAGTTTTGTACCTATACTAGTTCTCCCTCTTAATGCCTATACAGAGAGGACCATTAGCCCATTTGGTAGATGAGGAAACTAAGGCATGTAATATGTGCACGCCACACAGCTAGAAATGGTGGAGCCGGGCCCGGCTGGTGTGGTTCAGTGGTTGAGTGTCGACCTATGAACCAGGAAGTCACAGCTCGATTCCTAGTCAGGCACCTGCCCGGTGTTGCAGGCTCAGTCCCCAGTAGGGGTCGTGCAGAAGGCAGCCGATCAGTGATTCTCTCTCATCATTGATGTTTTAATTTTTCTCTTTCCCTTCCTCTCCGAAATCAATAAAAATATGTATATTAGAAATGGTGGAGCCAGGGAAATGCCCCCTGGAATCAGCTTTTCTGCAAAAGCCGTGTTTTCAAGGCCGCCAGGGAACGGTTCTGTGTCTGCTGAGGTTCTGGGGCGAGGCGCGAAGCGGGGCGGCGTCCCAGAAGCCCTCTGGCTTCCAGGCCTTTTCTGTCAATATTGATTTACTCGAACAGGAAGACTGCGATTTTCATCGTGGACTTCAGGAATGCCACTGGAGATGCCAGGGGTGTGCGCCTTTCTTCAAAACAACCCTGCCTGGCACTGCCCCAGCCCTGTTATTCTGCAGACTCACCTTTTTGTGATCAGAGAAAATTTCCACTTTTATTTTTTCATCACGGTCGCCATGGCCAGGCCTTTCCTCCTCCCTCCTGGAGCCCTGTCGCGCAGGTGGAGGCGGAGACCAGGCTTCCACAACTGTATTTTTGGTCCAGAGACACTGAGCTTCTGTAGTTTGAGATCAGCCTTTTTTTTTTTTTTTTTCCCCCATTTCATGTTTTGAATTTGAAAATCCTAGATCTAGAACCTCTCTTCTCCAGCTGTGACTGGATTGGGGTGTTTTGGACACCTAACACTTGCCCGCCCCTGGTGTGCTGATCGGCCTTCCTTCTGCCTCCGGCCCACCGAGCGCCTGTGGGGGGGCCCAGCCTCGCGGCCCAGGGATGCAGAGGCTGGGAGCGCTGGAGGTTCCCCCCCTGTGGTAGAGGTCCTGTCTCAGGCTCCGGACTTGTCTCAGCCTCTGGGATGGGAGGGGCAGACCCTCACCCACTGGCCTCCGCGGGCAGGTCCCAGGCGGGGTCTCCGAGGGCAGACATTTGCATTCCCACTCACTCCCTTGACTGGTCTCGGCGCCCTCGCCCAGAACATCTGCAGGCACAGAGTGGGAACCTCAGGCCCCCGAAGCCTCATCCTTTTACCCTCACAGTCACCTGAGAGCCAGGAGGCCTCGCCGGGCCATCTCCCTGAGAGGACCCTGAGGCCACGGTTGCAGCGACAGAAATGGACCCTGTCCCCCAACTCCAAACCCACTGCCCCACAGAAGCTGGACTCTCAGGAACCCTCCCACCCCGTGACCATCCAGAAAGGCGGAGGGAACCACCATCCTGAAGGCACCTGGCAGCGGAGGTGGTGGGAGGGGTACCTGTCCTCCCCACAGGGGGCCCCCCTGCCCACATTGAACTTCTCTCTGCACTTCCTCCTATCCGTGCCCCCAGCAGGGAGACCCCCAACCAGAGCCCAGGGTCTCAGTAGGCAGAGGACCTGAGGCTGGCCCCGGCTGGGGAGAGCAGGCAGGCATTCCGAGCCTCCCAAGGCCCGGAGGTCGTTGTCAATCAGGGTCCTGCCTGGCCCCTCTAAGAGCCAGCTGAACAGGAGATGCACCCTCAGACAAACCGCCTGGTGTGCCGTCTGTGCACCCCGCCACCCCAACTGGGAAATCAGGAGCTAGGGAACCCGGCCACGGAGGAGAAGCACCGACCTCATCTTGTCCTGAGCCTCCAGGCCTTGAGGAGCCAGACAGGGGCCTCTGGGGGCCAGGCTCTGAGGGGGAGGTGTCACCTGCACATGGTTCCTGCAGCCTCCCTGCAAGGGCCAGGCCATGCCAGGGGCCCGCGGCGGCCCTGGGATACAATCCAGTCACTGTCGCATGGGTTAAAGGGGAGAGCACTGCCCTTGCCTGCCCTGGGTAGGCGCGGGCAGTATGATTTTGTACTAGTCCCTCCACTTCTTTTTTTTTTTTAAATATATCTTATTGATTTTTTACAGAGAGGAAAGGAGAGAGATAGAGAGCTACAAACATCGATGAGAGAGAAACATCGATCGGCTGCCTCCTGCACACCCCCTACTGGGGGTGTGCCCACAACCCAGGTACATGCCCTTGACCGGAATCAAACCTGGGACCTTTCAGTCCGCAGGCTGCCGCTCTATCCACTGAGCCAAACCGGTTTCGGCAGTCCCTCCACTTCTCATACTGACCCTTCGCACCCCTCCCGGCAGCTACTTCCATCCTCGTCCACCTGGGAGGCTCAGGCCTCGGCTCACACAGCAGGGAGGTAGGTGGCACCACCCACCCTGTGCTTGCCTGGGGACCCCAGTGGACAGTGGGGGGCAGCTGGCGAAGCGCCTATAGCTCAGCAGGCCGCTGGACCCTGGGGCATGGATAGGACCTCTCCCAGGTGGGCCCGGTGAGGATGGGCCGGAAGGCATTCCAGGAAGAGGCCAGAGTGACTGAACATCTCTAAGCAGGCCTGGCCTTAGGAGGAGGGTTCCTACCCCGAACCCCGAACCCCGAACTCCCAGGACACCTGCAGGAAAGCAGAAGGAATCCTGGCCTTCTGGGGAGAGAACCCGCGTTCCCCAAGAAGTTGGAAAAGGCCATTGGCCCTGGGACAGCCCTCCACCCTCTGGAGCCACCATGGGGTGGGGGGTGGGGGCGGCAGAGGGGGGGCAGGCCTCAAGGGAAGGGAAAGATGAGCAGAGTGGGATCAGAGGAGGGTGGAGGGATGAAAGCTGGGTGGGCAGAGGCCCCTCCTTCCTGTCTCCTCTGGTGCCTGGGCTGGGAGAAATTCTCCATTGGCCTATTGAAAACTCTGGGGTTTCTACCCGCTTTTGAGGCTCTAGTCTGTGGTTTCCTGAGGCCTGACTGGGTAACAGTCTGGTAAATTCTTAAATCCCTTCCCACACACCACACTCCCTTCACCAGCCTTCTCTCACCCGGCGCTTAAGGCACGCCTCTTCCTCCGGGGCGCCCACCACTGACAGGTGCTGGAGGGGAGAAGCGGGAGGTCAGAGCTGGACTGGGCCTGGGATACCCAGCCAGCCCTCTCTCTGCCCAGGAGGCAGGGCCTGCCAGCTCATCGCTAAATTCCCATCGCTAAACCTGGCTCCCAATTAATACCTGTTGGATAAAAGAACTCTCCAAGTAAAAGCAGAGAAGCTGAAAGCAAACAGGGAGGGCCACAGCAGACCCGGGACCGCACAGGGACCCAGGTCCTCCGGGGAACGCAGGCCTGGACCCCAGTGTCAAGGCCCGGCCTCCGTGAAGGTGTCCCACGTTGGGAGACACGTCCACGTAAGCCCAAGAGCTAGCCACAGGGCGTGTCAGGCCCACTCTGCCACTCGGGTGGAGTCCGCCCCGCCCCCTACCCCCAGCAGCTCACAGATAGAGATAGAAAGGGGGCAGCGTGCCAAAGGTGACTCGACGCCTGGGGTCCAGCGGGCGCCTGACAGTGCTCACAGGCCAGCCGGCTGGTGGGGGATCCGGTGCCCCTGCTCTGCCCAGGAGGCTGCAGGAGAAGGTGGAGCCAGCCTCAAACTTCTCGGGCCCAGGGAGCGGACCCCGCTCCAGATGGGATGGAGCCGAGGGACGAGGATTCCTACCCCGAACCCCAAACTCCCAGGACACCAAGGGCCTCAGGCGAAGAGGGCGCAGGGGTCGTCGAGGCACCTTCTTGGTGGCCCCCGTCTCCGCCAAATCAGAGCTGCCGCGCTCAGCCGCAGAACTCCTGTCCGAACGCGCCCCGAAGGATTTAAAAACACCAGCTCTCGGGCCTGGTGTCAATTCACGCCCACGAGAGCCCGTGAGATGACAGCTTTGTTATCCCCATTTTACAGATGAGAAGTCCCAGCCAGAGTGCCAGCCGCTGGGCCGAGCGCTCGCAGGTGAGCTGGCCTCCTCATCCTGGCGCCCAGCGCGCACCCGCCCGCCTCCTTACCCCCAGCGCATCCAGCCAGGAAGTCGAGTGCCATGGCCGTCCTTCCTCCACGTCCTTCTCCTTCTCCTTCACGGGCCCTTTGCGGGGCAGGTCGCCGTCGGGAGCGCCCCGGCTCGCTGAGCAGACTCGGTCTGGCCGCCGCCTCCTGGCGCAGAGCCTGATCAGCGCAGGGGCAGGGGATGACGGCGGCGGCTGCGGCTGAGCGCGCGGCTCCTCTCCCGGCAAAGGTCCCCGCCGGCCGGCTCGCGAGCCCTCGAGGCTGTGCGCCCGGCCAGTGGTCCCTTACTTCGGGCCGCGCGCCCCGCCCCTCGGCCGGCCGGCCGGGTGGGGGAGTAGGGGCCTCGGGCGGGGCGCAGGGTGCAGCGAATGGGCGGGCGGGGTGCGGACAACGCCCCGAGGCCTGCGCGCCGCCGCCGCGCCTCATTGGCGGGCGTGCCTGGCGGGCGGGGCGCGGGGACGTGGCGGGCGGGCCGCGGGGGAGGTGCGAGGCGAGGCAGACAAAGAGTGTGCTTCGTGCGCCCGCCCGCGCGCTGCTTGGGGCAGGAGAGACTCGCGGTGTTCGCGGAAACCGGACCGTGGGACCCGGCCTGCGAACCCGGGAACTCCCCGGCGTGCGCCACGCGTGCCCGCTGGGAGGGACTTGGGGTGCGCTCGCTCCGGACGGGGCCCGGGAACCTGGGACCTGGGTTCAGATCCCGACTCCGCCGCCGGACCTCAGTGTCCTCGTCTGTATAATGGGGATATTGCCGCGAAAACGCTTGGACCCTCCAAACCTGCAGGCTTGGACACAACTAACTGTTGTGACTCTTGCGGCGGCGACTCGCCCCCTCGGTGAGCCTTCGCTCTCCCGCCTGCGCGCCCCTGTGCAGGGGGGCCGGCCAGGGCTCCTGGTCGCCCGGCACACAATGTGACGTCTCAGGGTCTGAGCGCTCCGGCATTTCGGGGGGCGGAGAGCGAACCTGAAAAAGAAACGGGGTCCTGGGCGCGGCCAGGTCCTCGGAGTCCTGCACTTGCCCGCGGACTGCGGGAGCCGCAGAAGACTGTGGAGGTTCCTGGACCCGCCCGGGAGCCGCGGGGCAGAACCCGGCCATCGCAGCGCGTCCAACGCGGCGGCCAGGACACCCTGTGGCCGCAGGGGGCCGGGAGCCGGAGTGCAGCCCTGGGTAGTGGGGGGAGGGGGTCAGGAGCAGCCGAATCCGCTGCCGCCACCACCACCCTCGGAGTCTCTGAGATTGGGGCCACTCTCTGGAGACTTCCCCCCACACTCCTTCCCCAGCGCCGCATGAAGTCCGGACTGTCCGGTTGGGGCGGAGCTTGGCTGGGAGCTAGCTCTCTCCTTCACTGTGGGAGTCAGATAACACGCGGGGGGCCAACTTCCTTATTCACCGCCTGCGGTCAGGACCACAAAGCCGAGTTTCCGGTAGCGGAGCACACGGTGCTTTGACTCTAGTTTTACCGGTTCTGCTATCAGGTGGAGATTTGCGTGGCTATATCTCATAGACAGGTTTGAAAGGGGATATTTGGTACGAGGGGGTATATGTCAGACATGTGTAAACAGTGAAGGACAGTGAGACAGAGGCCTCTGGGAAGCCAACCATCAGTGTGCTTTCCTTTCATTCTTCTTAGAATCTAAAGAGAACAGTCATTAAGAAGAGACTCAGCCCTAACCGGATTGGCTCAGTGGATAGAGCGTCGGTCTGCGGACTGAAAGGTCCCAGGTTCGATTCCGGTCAAGGGCATGTACCTTAGTTGCGGGCACATCCCCTGTAGGGGGTGTGCAAGAGGCAGCTGATGGATGTTTCTCACTCTCTCTCCTTCTCCCTTCCTCTCTGTAAAAAAATCAGTAAAATACATATATGTATAAAAAAAGAAGAAGAGACCCAAACCCAGCTCTGACTCCTAGTCCAGTGCTGGTGGGCCCTGGATTAGGGTCTGGAGGCCTGGGTTTGAATATTGCCAGCCTCTCTGCCCCAGCTCCATGCCTCAAGGCTGCAGCAGGGCCAGAGGGTGGAAGAGTGACCAAGAAGCCAGAAAAGCCGTAGTGTGGGCCCCAGAGGTCCAGACCCAAAACAGGTGGCTGGAGGCCTCGGAGACCGTAAAGATTACGCAAGAGAAAAACAGTTACCTACAAGGGAGCACCCATACGACTGTCAGCTGATTTCTCAAGAGAAACTATGCAGGCCACATGGGCTCAGGCAGCCGTGGGCTCAGGCAGCTGCGAGGTGCCAGGGCTCAGGCCCCGCAGCCACCACAGCCGGCAGTGGCAGCAGCAGAGTGGTGATGGGGGCAGCGCCTTCCCCTGATCAGCCTGGTCGCCTCCAGCAGAGGGAGGCCAGACTGCAGCTTAGGCCCGCTCCCTGTGTCAGTAGGACATCCCCTGGGGGCTCCCGGACTGTGAGAGGGGCCAGGCTGGTCTGAGTGCATGAATTTTCATGCACCAGGCTTCTAGTGAAACATAACAAGAACGGTTAAAGGTGAGCAATAATAAAACAGTATCAACCAAGGCCTGAGGAGGGGAGCTAGCTAATGGAGATGGTATTCTATACTTCAGGGCCTTTTCCTTTAGCTAAGCTGCTTGCAGCAAGAAGTGTTATTTATGGAGTGTTATTTATGGCATAGACTTTACCTTGCTCCATCAAGGGCTTTCTGTGAATAAAAATCTGTAGAGGCTTGAGAAGTGGTTCTGGTTGGTAGTAGTGATGGCATAAGTTGTCCTATAGACTAAGGTTTAGCACATTTTACTCTGAAAGAGATGTGGGAGATATATGTCTACTTGAGGTTATTTGACTCTGAATTGGGCTGCTTATACTTAGTGGTTAGGGATTTGGGGAGCCGGTATGGCTTGAGACATTGACTATAGCAGGGTTACAGAGAGGGGCTATCAGAAGGAGAATCGTGTGGTGTTTCTGGGTCCCAGTGAGGACAGAGTAGGTCTCCTCCAGGTACCAGCTTCGGATTCAGGTGACACTTATGAAAAGACAGAATAAGAATGGTTAAAAAGATGAAAACACTGATTATTTAGAAATACCAGAGAATGTTACTTACCTGGCACGCACTGACTCCCCAGGCTCCCTTCGAAAGGGGCATTTCGGGTCCTTTAGTGGCTCATGCGAGTAGAAATTGGTGATCTAGTTGATGGCAAAGCAGCTTTGTCCCCCTCCTTTGCTGGCATTCAAGGCTCACTCCAGACAGATGGATCTAGGAGTCGGTCGATGCTGCTGACCTGTGGGGAGACCTAAAGACAGTGCCTGTAAAAGGATCTTTTGGGCTGTCCAAGGCCTGCCCAGATAAATGAGGGCTATTCCCGAAAGCTCTGGGGCAGTATTGTCCAATGTTAGCTGCCGGCTATGATTACTGGGATCTTTTAAAGGCAAACAGGGGCTGAGTTCGGAGGCAGGGGTATACAGAAAAGGCATCCTTGAGATCTAGGACTATAAACCACGCTGTCCTCTGGAGTCTGGGCAAGTAAAGCAGAAGGGTTCGGGACACTTGGCTGGGTAGGAATCCCTGTCTTACTTACTAGTTGTAAGTCCTGAGCTAGTCCTCCCCCTCTATTGGGCTCTTGTACTCCTAAGATGGGGGTATTGTAAGGACTGTGACAAGGTTTCAGTAAACCTTGGGCTCCTAAAATAGATGGCCTATCAGAATATGGAGTCTTTCTAGAGCCTCAGGGTTGAGAGGATAGTGTTTCTGATGTGACTGAGGCTTTCTGCAGGGTCAGGAAGGCATGGGAAAGGAACCACTTACCTCAGCTACGTGCTAAAGGCTGAGAAAAGATCTCCTTCTTGGCTTCCCAGACATACCTGTAACGACGACAGCCTCTGAGGGTGACTTACCAGGGTTTGGGAGGAGTACAGAGAAGGCTCCAGCATCGGGGAGGAAATTAATTTCCTTGCTCCCCCTCCCCCACCGCCACTGTCAAGCTTACCCGGGGCTCCTGGGTGGAGGTGGCAGTCCTCTGAGGAGCTGGGTTGAGAGACCCCAGGACCCACCAGTTCTTTTGGGCCAGCTGGGTCGCCAGTCCCGTCCCAAGGGACCTCAGTCTCTGGGGGCAGTCCGACTTCCAGTGGTTTCCTTGGCAGACAGGACAGGACTTGGGGGGGTCTCATATGCCACTTGGGGCAATTCTGGCGCCTATGTCTAACTTGGCCACACGCGTGACAAGGGACCGGGACTGACCATTTGCCTCCAGGGCCTCTGGGGGCGTCTGCTTTCCCGAAGCGCAGCTACTATGATCTCTGTTTCTGTAGCCTTAGCCCGGTCTCTCTTGTGTCACCTCTTTCCCTCCTCCTGGTTTCTGTTATAGAGCACAGAGGTGGCACGCTTCAGGAGATTCTCTAAAGTATTCTCGGGACGAATGGCCAGTTTCTGCAATTTTCTCCCGATGTCTGGGACAGCCTGGGTGATAAATTTGTTCTTTAAAATGAGTTGTCCCAATTCTGAACCTGGGGTAATGTTAGTCTGCTTAGCCAACGCCTCCCTGAGCCTTTCTAGAAAAGGTTTCGTCAGCCCCTTGGTTAATGGTGGTTAGTTTAGAGTGGCTGACAGGCTTTGTTCTACTACGTCAGAGGCCATCTTTTTTTTAAAATATATTTTATTTATTTTTTACAGAGAGGAAGGGAAAGAGAGTTAGAAACATTGATGAGAGAGAAACATCCATCAGCTGCCTCCTGCACACCCCCTATTGGGGATGTGCCCGCAACCAAGGTACATGCCCTTGACCGGGATCGAACTTGGGACCCTTGAGTCAGAAGGCCGACGCTCTATCCACTGAGCCACACCAGTTAGGGCCAGAGGCCTTCTGTAATACAAAACCGGCAGTGCTTTATTTCCCACCTCTCAGTTTCAGGATTCCATTGAGGGTCCACGGGGGGAACTGCCTCTTGTCCTGTTAAGAGATCCTATTTCTTTCCTCAGAGTCCTCTATTCTCCCAGCAGAAGTAAGAAAATGGTCATCTCCAAATTCTCTTGCTTTTTCTAGTATATTTTGCTTTTCAGTGGCCGAGAGGGTCGGGTTTAATATGAGCATGATGTCCCTGTATGAGAGATCAAATACTTGAATGAGGTTTTGGAAGACCTCAATATATTTGTCAGGGTCTTCTGAGAACTTTCCTAGACCACTTTTAATTTGTCTCATGTTCCGGGGTAAGAAGGGGATCTGGGCTAAAGTATGGCCAGATCCTCTATCTGTCTTGGGGCAAGCTAAGGTTTGCTCAGCCCTGGGAGGAGGGGCAGGGCCAGAGGGGCGGGGCAGCCCGGCCTCCGCCTTCTCCCTCGGTGGACTTTGGGTTGTTATTGCCAGGAGCGAGGTATTTACTTTACTTTTTTTTTTATATATATAAATCTGGCCTGTCCCTTAGGGTAAAGAAAGCTTGGACAGATGGGACTTCTGACCATTTCCTATTTTTCCTACAAAAAAAAAGATCTAACTGTAGGATGATGTTATACTTGAGGCTTCCCTCTGAGGGCCAACTCTCCCCATTTGCCAATTGGTATTGAGGCCAAACCTGAGTGCAGAAAAAAATCAGGCGCTTGCTAAGGTTTGTGGGTCAAACGTATCCCAGTTCTTGAGGATGCATCCTAACGGACTGTCTTTTTGTAGCGTGGGGAACGCGCTTCCCATCTGAAAGAAGAAAGAAGAAGAGGTGCCCAAGGGTTCTCCTGTATCCATTGTGCTTACAAAGACGTCCTTGCCAGTGAGGCGTCCCCAACCTGGCCAGGGCTGAAGGGGGTCCCCACTGTCAAACTAGGAGTGAGGGGTTCCTTGCCCACGTACGGCCACAAACAAAGTTGCCAGGTGGACTAGCCGCACTGACCACCGCGGTGATGACCCGAGGTCACGCAGAGGCCACCCGCTTCCCTCCCTATCTTGGGGAAGCGTGCACACCCCGTGTCTTGCTCTCAGGTCCCTCGTCTGTGATCGAAAGGGCCTGAGGGTCTGTAATGTTTTGAATTGCCCACTGACCTGGATGGGTTGGTGCCTGCTGACCTGAATTTCCAAGGGGTCTACTCTAGGATAAGGACTTAAGAGAGTTTACACGGTACCCGGAACCCAGGTTTGGCCAATGTCCAGGGATTCAAGGAAAAGTATAAACAGCTCCGCCCATCTTTCGTATGCCCTCGTCATTAAAGGATTCATCCTGTACCTGATTTTATATTTTAAACTCCCTGCTCACTGGCTTCACTTTTCGTTTTCACTGACCCTTCATTTCTGCTGTTTTATTTTCAAGCCTTAAAAATGTCACCTTTTAAACTGGGCAACCAACGTGGTTTCTCCGCTGGGAGAGGGATATGCTAGTTGACTTTACAGGGAACTACCAAGGCACACCTTTTTAGTTTTTTTTTATTTTTTATTTTATTTTTTAATTGATTTTTTATAGAGAGGAAGGAAGAGAGATAGTTAGAAACATCGATGAGAGAGAAACATCGATCAGCTGCCTCCTACACACCCCTACGGGGGATGTGCCCGCAACCCAGGTACATGCCCTTGACCGGAATCGAACCTGGGACCTTTCAGTCCGCAGGCCGACGCTCCATCCACTGAGCCAAACCGGTTTCAGCTAGTTTTTTTTTTATTATTATTATTAATGGTGTATATTGGTGGAAGAGATTTTTAAACTTTCTTTTTAAAGCTTACTTTACTCAGGTATGCTAATATATATTTTAGTTATTGTTTCTAATTAACAATTTCCTGAAGTTTTACTAGCACCTTTTAGTTCAAACATATGACCTGTTTAAGACCCTGCAATTTAGAGTATGTCCAAATCCTGTTCGTGAGTTTTTCTAAAGACTTAAATGTACCAAAGTAAGGCAATGGCTGTCCAATGACAAAATTCAAAAGTGGCATGGTTATAGATTTGTTTAAAGTGCAATTGATAAAACCTTTGCTTTATAATATTCTGAGACAACAACCTTCTAGTACAACAAACAATTTGTATATAAAAAATAATATGTGGCACATGGCTTATTGCAGACGGTGTATTAAGCATTGAAAACAATTTATAAATCCCAATAAAAGAAACGTAAAACCCCAGAGTGTCACTGGCAGACACCGAGAATTATCACACTTTTTCCCTGAAAGTTTCCTGTTTGAACTTAGCTTTGAATCGGTGTAATTTTTTTTCCCCTGAAGCAGACTGAAATTCTGTAACATTCAAAGAATATGTATTTTAAATAGAACATTGCTATTAATTTTTATTTGGCAGAGTTTCCTCATGCAACTTCAAGTATATTGCATTGGTCAAATTTAGTTCAAAGATATTTCTTTTTAGGGAGAGATAATAAATCTTTGTGTCACCTCAGGGTCCTTGAGATATCACAAAGCTGTCTCTCAGTTAAATTCTTGAAATATTACATTCGGAAAAGCTGTCAAATATACCCAATTTAAAGTTTATTAAAACGTGAACTGGTTTTAATATTAAAGATTTGGTCTTGACCACAGAATTAATTCTTTTCAATTTGGCCATTACATTTTTATATCTTAGTAATGTCACAGAAATGATATACTTTGTATGTCACAGAGTAAATGCTGGGAGGACACGCCTACCGCCCATGCATTCCCTTGCTGCTGTGCCCCCAAGGGTGCCAAAGCTGCCAGGCTGTGATCGCCTCACAGTTAACCTTAGGCAGGACCTGCGTGGGTTTGTGACATCACAAGCAGGGGCGGGCCGCCCAGTCCCCGGTCCCCATTAATACCTATGTTGGACGTTTAATGGACATGATGCCGGGCGGGGCTTTGCCAATTTCCCCCACCCTGCCCCTTTTCTAAGCGCCTGCACAGGTTCCGCCAGTGCTGCCTCTTATTCTGCCACTTTTGGAACCAAAAGCCATTTGTCTGAGTAATACTGCTCTTTTTTTTTTTTTTTTTTCCTCCTCCGGCTTTGCCCCAGGCGGGGAAGACGATGGTTTGTCAACCACAGGTAGGCTACACCTTTAGCGAGTGGTCTCTGTTTAAACTCCCCTGGGTTAACGTATATGTAACCTTCACAAATTTACACTTTAAAAGTAGCCTTAGAAACTTAGAATCTACAATCATTTGGTTCTGAGTGACACAAAGCCTACACAGAGCAGAGACAGAGGGCTGTCTATGTTCATCAAGACGGCAGAGAGCAGACCCAAGCTAGCAAAGCAATCAGTAGCCAAGGTACATGGCACACAAAGAGACAGCTCAAGATCAAACCCTGCCACGTGTTCCTCCAGTCCACCAGCAGCTGGACCCAGGCAAAGTGGGACGTGCCGTATCTTTAAACAGAGGGATTCAAACATCAACAGGAAATATCAATAGGAACACCAGTACACACAGTATTTACAAGTGCGCACAATCCGCGGACACTCCACAAAGCGCTCCATTAAAAAGGCAATGTCGCTCGTCCCGGGTTTGGGGACTGGCCCTCCCCAGAACCTCGGCATTCTTCCAGTGGACAGTTTTGGCCACGTGGCTTGCCTGGTTGCCTCACATTCCCCTTGTGTCATTTCCGGCATTTTCTAAAGAAAAACCGTCTCAGGCCTGTTCTATAACATCCACGAAGAGATGGGGCTCAGACCGAGAGGCCACCCCAAATCGGGTGGGGCGTCTCCCCTTGAACTAGCCTTTCCCTCTGCACGGGTATAGAAAGTCCCAAGGTGTCCCTGATTTGTGAGAAATGGCTTACCTACCCAAATTTCAGAGTATGGACTGGGAAATAAAAACATGGCGAAAATGAGACGTTTACAGAATCACAATGAAGGCGAGCGCAAGTGGCCTGGTAATTAATGGGCTAACTTAACAGCTGTGTCTGGCTGTAACGCTGGATTCTCTGAAAGGCTAAAACGTCTACAGGGGTGGTGGCAGAAGCGGCTAAGGGCTGTGATTAACTCCTATTATGCTGGCTCTCCCTTTCTTTTTTTAAAATATATTTTATTGATTTTTACAGAGAGGAAGGGAGAGGGACAGAGAGTCAGAAACATCAATGAGAGAGAAACATCGATCAGCTGCCTCCTGCACACCTCCTACTGGGGATGTGCCCGCAACCAAGGTACATGCCCTTGACCAGAATCGAACCTGGGACCTTTCAGTCCGCAGGCCGACGCTCTATCCACTGGGCCACACCGGTTAGAGCTGGCTCTCCCTTTCTTAACTCTTGCCTAGAAGTTTTCCCCAAGACCCTTACGATAAAGTCCTGCAGACATGGAGGCTTAGGATGTTAAGCTTAGTGGGTCCTGGACCGCAGAGGCAGCAGTCTTGGCTAGGTACGATTGGACCTGACTGAGGTAGAAAGCAGAAGAAAGAGGCAGATGACTCTCCAGTTAAAACCAGCTTGGGGTCTGGGCTAGGGGAGTGGACCTATGTAGTGGGTCAGAAATGTGCTGTTTTTTTTGGAATTGTGTCTCAGTTTCTCTCCCAGCTGTCTAAGACAGCCGCGAGGACCCGGGATGCTGGGTGACCAACCCTTGTATGCATCCCCTGGACAGGTCAGAATTTAATTACACGTGTTGTTAAAACCCAATGAGGGGGTCTACACGCCATGGGGCGTCTCCCCAAGCACCCCCACTGTGGCTCTTACTCACATAAGAACATCTGAGAATCCCAGAAGTGGGGGGTGAGGGGGCGGGGACGGGGGGAGAATTGTCTCCTTGATCTTCGGAGCTGGGCAGGGACCCAAGCGCTCATGTAGTTGATGGCTTGGCTTTGATTTGCAACTGGCAGAAGCCTAATGCTCTAACCCGGCCCGGCACCAGTTTATCCTTCCACGGGAGACTCTTATTTTTGTAGCAGCAGTTGCCCTAGTGACTTTCACTTGACTGACGCATGCCTGCTTTGTTTTTGGCCCTGGAGAGTACATCCAGAAAGGAGCAGTGAGACAGGAGAGAGAGAGAGAGAGAGAGAGAGAGAGAGAGAGAGAGAGAGAGAGAGAGAGGCCCGCTTTTTAGATGGCAGCCAAGTTTAAGTGACTGAGGGCGGCCGTCAGCCTCCAAAATCATACAAGAGACAGAAAAGGGACAGAGGGACAGACTTCGTGGCTACTCCCCATTTGACATGAAGAGGGTTGGCTGACTGACGGAGAAATTCCCAGCCAACGCACCATTTTGAAACTGAATTTTTGGACGGGAACCCGGATTCTTTGTCTGCCAGAGTCCAAGAATGGTTCCACAGACAGAGAGTGGTATAGCAAAGGTGGAGATTTATTGAAGAACAAGTGGGGAGAGGGAAAGAGTCCCACAGAATGGACTCCCACGTGGGGAGGGGGAACGGGTCACACTGAGTTCCTTTTCTCTATGGCGTATAAAGGCTGCAGATCCTGGTCCCTTGATATCCCCTCTGATTGGTCACTATTTCCCTAGACTGGTTACTATAGTAACTCCTGAACTCAAAGGTCAAACACCACATGGTGTTGTAGTGCACCCCCATCTTACAAAGGACGCCTCAAGAAGTCGAATTATGGAGTCATTTATTAAAAGACGGTGGCATACGAGGGAGCAAAAGCGCTCCAGACCTCACAGCCCCAAAAAGCTCGCCACATCTGGCTTATATGCAGAATATCACAAAGGTATTGATGACATCTTTGGGCTTGGAATGAGGAACCTGGTTTGCGAGAAGCATTTTTACGGAAGTGAAATTGAGCAAGTTAGTTATCTAAAGTATCTATGAATCACTGAATTGACAGAAACATGTTATCCGGGACCACCGGGGCAATTTAGAATAATTGTGCTGTCCAGATTCCGGGACCACTGAGTCAACCGGAATGCATTATCTGTCGCTACTGAGACAATTTGGGATAATTGAGCTGTCCTGGTTCCCAGAAGAATGTGCTTCGATGACCGGTGAGATCACAATCAATGGGATATTCAAACCGTCATCAATGGAGTGTTGGGATAGCATACATAAGTCCAGAAAATCAAAATAACTTTCTATTGTTTTAGCAAACAAAGAAGTACAGAACCCAAACAGCAGTTTCTACCTGACATGATTGCTACCACACTTCAATGGGACATATGATGCCCTCCTCCCTCATTGTTCTTTTCTTTCGGGCTTTCTTCCTTCTTCTTTATTTGTAAATATAGACCTTTTTGGCTACTTCCAGTTCCCTTGTCTTATGTAAATGCAACTGTTGCTGCCCCCTGCACTGGCTTCCTTGTGTTATGGGGATGTACCTTCTCCCAGTCTGTAGCCCTGTGTTTTTCCATGGACCCCAGTTCTAAAACTTCCCTAAGCCTCCCTATGTTCCCTTAAAATTCCTGTTTCAGTTGCACTGTACGAACAGCACTGTCACGGGGCCGGTAGCTGGTAGTGGAGAATAATCTGTGCAGAATTGCTGGTGTCTGACCCAATTTTCCTGTAAGTCAGTCACCTTACAATAAATTCTGCTGTGTTCTATTGGAGTCACCTGCTTTGTCTTTCTGTCCGAGGATACCTTCTGCTTACGGTGGCCATTATACCTGTGCCCCGCCATCAGACAGTCCTGACTCCCTGGGGGCCCTTGAGAAGGGGCCCAGCAGCCTGGGACACAGCAGGCACTCAATAGTTGAGCTCCAGAAAGCTCCTGAGAGTGAGGCCCCATCTGGGTGATGCCTGCAGGGGTCCAGGTGAGGGATCTGGTGCAGGCGCGCGGCCACAGGCTTTCCAGCTTAGTGGTGGGGCCACTGTGGAGGGAGCCAGTGTTCAGGCTGGAGCTTTTGGGGTTCAGGTGTTACAGAAGACTGGAGCAAAACCAAGCAACGCTTAGAGAAATGGAGTTACCCAGCTTTATTATGCCGGTGGACTCAGAGGAGGTTGTCTCTCAAATTCCGAGCAAAGCAATCTGGTGGAAGCTTTTCTTTTATATCTTTCCTAATGTCTTTGTTTCCTAAATATGGGGCTTCCGGCCCCTTTTGCAACTTTTCAAAAGAGCCCTATGGATGCTTAGCAGATGTCTCGCAGGAAGCTTGCGGCCTTGAGAGTACAACGTAGTTCAGTAGCCTTGAGCACAGATAACTAAAAGACACCTAGCAGGCGGGTAGCCAGGGACAGCAGCGGAGCGGTTTGCAAGGTCAGACAGTTAAGCTTATTTGCCCTATCATTAGAGCAAGCATGCTTTACAGAAGCTAATAATAGCAGAATTAATTCACAGAACAAAGAACCTTCTGTCGAGTGGAAAATTCAAACAGCAGTTTTTATAAAATAGAGGTTACCATGCTTCATTCCCCACTGGTTTTATCAACTCATTGACTCTCGTGGGCCATTATTGGGGGCTGGGTTATATCGACCCCTGAGATTAGCCTTTTGCCCTCTCACAGGGACAAAGGTCCAGTTTGTGGGGAGCAGTGTAGGGGTGGCCTCTGCCGCAGGGACGAAGGGGTGAAGGCAGGCACCGGGCGAAGATGGGTTACCTGGGTGCACTGCTGGGTTACAAGACTGCAAAACCTTGTTTCCCCTTAAACGCGCTTCCTCACGGGTTGTGCTTCTGGGCCCCCGGAGGGAGAATCATCCATCAGGGGGCAGAGGCCGTGACAGCGCCGCTCTGTGCGGGGCTGGGGACAAGGCAGACACTCCTCCCTGACTTGGGGGGCTTCCCAGCCGGCCCTTGGGGAGAAACCAGAAAGGAAAAAGATAAAGTCATCGCCAAGCAAAGGAGCTCGCGAGGCCCCATCTGCGAGCCTGCGCGGTGTCAGCGAGGCTTCTGTGTCTGTTGTTCTGTGTCATTTCCTGAGGATAAAATTACAGCACAGAAAGTGCTTTCTCAAACTCCTCGTGTTCTTGAGTCCCGGACACCCCGCTCCCAAGGGAGCGCCCCCTGCAGGGCGCTCCTCAGACTCCAGCCTTTAAGGGGCAGGAGGGTCCAAGGCCAGAGCAGCAGGAGCACAGCGAGGGGGGAGCGCAGGACATGGGGAGGGGGGGAAGGGGGAGGAATACAAGTGGTGAAGCCAGGTTACTGAAAAGTGTGGGGTTGAGGTTTTATTTAGGACAGTTTTTATCATTTCTGACACAGGACAGGCTCAGTGTGGAAAAACTAGAAACACCAGCGGGGAAAGAAAGTCACCTCTGGCCCGGCCAGCATGGCTCAGGGCTTGAGCAGCGACCTATGAACCAGGAGGTCAAGGGTTCGATTCCCAGTCAGGGCACATCCCCGGGTGGCGGGCTAAATTCCCAATGCAGAGTGCAGGAGGCAGCCAATCAATGCTTCCCTCCCATCATTGGTGTTTCTATCTCTCTCTCCCTCTCTGAAATCAATAAAAAAATATTTTTTAAAAGATGATGTTTCTGAAAAAAAGAAAAAAAGAAAAAGTCGCCTCTGTTCTCCTACCCTAACCTGTAGAATTCAGTGAAGGAGGCTGTCTGGACCTGGGCGGGGGCCAAGGCTGGGGCTCAGGGTGCCGCAGGGTGAGTGGGGGTGGGGTGGTTGAGGACCAGCTGTGTGGACCTGGGGATCTGGGCTGTGCAGGGGCCAGTGCCGGGCGGGCAGGGTCTGGCTCTGCCTCTGGTTCTCGACATTTCTGCAGGAAACGAAAGATCAGAGTTGATTTCTATGTTACAAAAGCAGCGTCCCCTCAGTGTAAAAAGGAGCTAGTTTAATTAGGGAGGAACTGAAGGTTTTCATGAGAACCGCTTCGACTGTCTGGGCCAGTGAGGGAGAATCTGGGACCCACAGGTCCCCTCTGGCTGCTGAGGACGCAGTGAGCAGGTGGGTGGCTTTGTGGCGAGGGGCTGGGGACCAGCTGCGGGTGTGTGTGGCCTGGCCTTGAGCAGAGCTGTCTGCTCGACGCGTCCCTTTCTCCCAGGGCATACCTGTTTGCTGTGTGGATGTCTCCCTGGCCCCTCGTCCAGTCTATCCTGGGGTGTCCTGGCCTCCCCACTGAGCCAGTCTGCCCTGGGCCTCGGTGATGGAGGGCCTGGGACCACCTGGGGACAGCCAGCACTGTCCTGGGGGCCCTCAGCCCCAGTCCACGGTACCTAGAGGTCTCTCCTTGGGTAGATTTTGAGGAATTCACGTCTCTTCCCTTGAACTGAGTCAATCCTGAAGTTGCTGCCATGCTGGGTGGGTATCTTGTTTCCTCGTTCTGGAAGCGTTCATGCGTGCTGGGGGCCTCCCTCCCGGTGCTCCGGGCCATTCTGAACCCACTCGGCCAGCCGGGCCAAGAGGCTGAAGGGAGGCCAGCTCCGCCATATGAGGTGACCAGAAACCCAAGATGGGCAGCGATATAAATAGATACTTGGCAAATGCTTGGAGTCTAAAAATAGAACTAAGGGGGGACTGCCTGGGAGAGGCCCTGACTGGCCAGGGGACCAAAGGAGTGGTCCCCAATTTGAGTGGGGACTGGTCAGGACACGAGGGCCAGGCCGAAGGCACTCAGCCAAGTGTCCCGGACACAGTGCGTGCTGGCTGTGCACTCAGCTGTCCATGCCACGCACAGGCCTCACGGAGCCCACCCTCTGGGCCAACCCCGGGCTGGCGCTGGGGCCTGGAGTGAGCTGGCCCGGCTGTGCCCTTTCTGGGGGCTCCCACTTCGCATGGGTGGTGAATGGCTGGATGACCACGCTGTCCCTGGCCGACAGGCAGTGTGAGCAGGCCCCCGAGGCCACTGGCCAGAGGAGGGCAGTGTGCCCTCGCCTGAACCCTGGGCTGAGTTGGTAGATGCCTTGGCCTTGGCACCGCGGGGAAGTGAGAATGGGCGAGGTCAGGAGAAGGTGAAGGCTGGCCACAGACACAGCAGGACACAGACACAGACGGAGGAGAAAGGGGCTGGCCCTCCTCTGTCCACCGCAGCCACAGCCCTGGGGCTGAGACGGAAGCAGGTCTGCAGGTGCCGCAGTGGCAGGGTGTCCCAGACACATCAATAAGGAAAAGAAGCAAATCGCCAAGAGATAGGAAAACAGAAACATGCGGCCTCCTGCAGGAAGCCGGTCCGGCCCGGGCTGGGGGCTCTCACTGTCTGTGGTGGCTGCGTCTCTGCCATCTGGATTTTAAAAAGAACTTGCAGTTATTCCTTTTGTTACAAACTGTGAAGATGCATTCAGGGTTGTCAAGTTCCCCCAGGGCGCCCGGACCAGCATGGCCCTGAGCCCAGCGGGGTCAGCAGCGCCCGCGTCATCCTTCCGGGAAAGAGCCTTTCCTTCAGGTCCGGACTGGAGCTGTTTGTGTGATCTCTGTCTCCCCCTAGAGGACAGCCTGGCCTCCTTGCTGGGGCTGGGTGGGGCGGGACATGTGGGTGAAGGGGAAGAGGCCTAAAGCATGCCTAACGGCTTGTAATAACACTCCCCCTCCCAGCGGGCGACCCTGGGCTCTGTCTCCTGCCATCCATGCAAGACTCAGAAAGGTCACTCCACTGACCCCAGATCACACAGCTGGGGGAGGTGCAGCCAGGAGCCAAACCCAGCTTGCGTATTCCCCTCAAGCCATGTGAGGCTCTCCTCCACGAAGATCCCAGCCTCCCCAGCTACCAGAGGGCCTTACCATCTACTGAGTCAGGTCAAGCCAGGTGTGAACAGCTGACTCTGCCCAAGGTCCATCCATCTGTGTGTCCATCTTAATCCAGCCCTGCATCCATTGATCCACCCATTGATCCACCCACCCACCCACCCATCCATCCATCCACCCACCCACCCATCTACCCATCCACCCACCCATCTACCCACCCACCCACCCATCCATCCATCCACCCACCCACCCATCCATCCATCTACCCATCCACCCACCCACCTCTTCACTGATGTTTTCATGCACTTATTCACTGGGCCTCCCCAGGGTGTCTGCTCTGTGTTGCGTGCTGAGGGCTCAGAGACAAATCTGGCCGGACTCTGCGTGCCGGAAGCTCACCGCTGGGTGGGGGACATTTAGACATGCACAAACCAGCCTAACGGGAGAGGCGGCGGGTTTTCTGTTCTGCTGTGGAGAAGGCTGTTTGCTTGGGAGACAAAGGGCAGGTGAAACTTGGCTGCAGTGACCGAGAAAACAAGCTCTCAAATGTCAGCTTCTTGGGCTGCCTTTTCTAACACCGCGCCACCCCCCCCCCCCGCCCCGCCCCTGTCCCTGCCCTATTCTACATCTCTCTTTGGTCCTTACCACTGCCCTGCAGACTCTGTATTTCTATTTCTTGGGTTGGTGTCTGTCTCCCCACCCAGAACAGAAGATCCATGTGGGGCAGGGGCATTTGCCTGAGTTTATTGCTGTGGTCTGGTGCCTGGAATGTGGCATGTAGTAGGCATGCTGTTTGTGGCATGAGGGGAGGGCCAGGGTGGAACCAGACTGTTGTCCAGGGGGGAGATGATGCAGCCAGGGGCTGTGCAGATGGATTGTGAAATGGATCTGAACATAAACTTCAGAGGTCTGACCACAGGACTGGGTGCCTCACTTGATGGAGGGTGCAGGGGGAAAGGCATTCAGGGCAATTTCTGGGTTCCTGGCTCAGGTGCCAGGGCGTGAGTGGTACTTACCATATTAGATGCTCTTCAGGAATCACGGGACTAAACAGCTCCCTGTTCTGTCAGTGAGACAACATTCTTCAAGCTACCTCATCACGCAAGGTACTGGCCTTCCAAGTGTAGCATCTGCAAATGAACCTAAGCTCCAACTGTATTTGCCCTGCTCATAACAGGTCACCTCCTTCCTTCTAGATAGAACCTACGCTCCTATTAATGCAGCCTTTGCATTTGGCTGGCCACTTCCACTGGAGCTTGCCCTGAGTGGTCACAGATGTGAGGCAGGTACTAGCCTCATTTCGTGGATGCAGAAACGGAGGCACAGAATGGTCAGGGAGCTTGCCCAAGGTTTCAGAGCTGACATGAGTGACAGAGGTGGGATCTGAACACAGGCAGCTTGGCTCCCAACCAGACAGAGCTGCTTCTCTCTAAAGTCCAGGACAGGCCTCAGAACTGGCCTTGAACGGGCCACATCCTGCCCTTTGCCCTCTGCCGTGGCCACTGCTACGGGCAACCTGTGTCCTCCACTCAAAAATGGCTGGGCAGGCGCCAGCGAAGCTGCCCTCTGTCAACTCAGCCTGTTCAGGGCTGGCCTACAAGTCCACCCACCAGGACACGTGGCCCTGCCCCGAGGGCCACCCTCCCCGGTGTGGCCAGGTTTCTGGTCAGGGGACACCCTAGACAAGTTCACGGCTCTCTGAGCCTCAGGGTCCTCGCAGGGCTGCAATGATTTTGAGCGACAAGCCGATGGAATTGGCCTCTTGTTGGAGCAGCTCCTAGTTTGGTTAGAGGCCAGACTGACAGCCTCAGCAGTGGGCCCCACAGGGCTTGGTCCCCTCGCTCAGCAAGCTCTGCTCAGCGGTGGGTCTGTGTTGGGTCAGGGGACTCAGAGTGAAGGCAAACTTCGCTGGGGCCCTGGGGGCAGGGACAGGGCAGTGTGGAACCGACAGGGGGCCGTGACTGGTGTTCATGCTGCTCCCAGGAGGGCTCTGGCCAGCCTTCTGGGTGCCAGGCGTCAGTGGCCTACGCCTCCACCCCTCCCTGTCAACTAGACGCCTTGAGGACTGGGCTTGGGCCTTCTTTGCCTCAGTGCGGCCTCAACTCGGAGAGTGTTTGTTGAATGAATAAGTGAGGGAGCTTTAAAAAAAAATCCTTGCCCGAAGATATTTTTTCCATTGATTTTTTTTTAGAGAGAATGGAAGGGAGGGGGAGAGGCAGAGACAAACACTGATGTGAGAGAGACACATCGATGGGTTGTCTCCCGCATGCCCCTGACCAGAGCCGGGAGCCTGCAACCGAGGTGCGTGCCCTTGACTGGAGTCGAACCTGGGACCCTTCGGTACGCAGGCCGATGCTCTAGCCACGGACCCAAACTGGCCAGGGCAAGTGAGGGAGTTTTGTGAGTTTCCTGAGCAGGAATCACCACAGGGGAGTCAGGGAGGCCCAAGACACCAATGAGGTGTGAGCTGGGGCTGGAGGGGCAGGGACATCACAGCCCCACCCCTGGACCTCCCCGGAGGTGTCTGGATGTGGTCTGGGGCCCAGGCCTGCAGGCGTGGGCAGTGGTCCTGTGTCCCCAGAGCCTGACCGCTCGTGGACTCTCTCTACTGCCCACAGCTGGGTCCTGAGGGCACTGGGACAAGGGGCATTTGGGGGGGGGGTGTGGGAGGGAATCCAGGTGGGCATCGACCTGCCTGCTTCCCAGCACAACCTCTGCCTTCTGGGCCACTGGTCAGCAGCTCCTGCTTCCTGCCCCCGCCCCCCCCCCCCCCGCAGGTATTTAAGGGCTGAGAGGACCTGACCGGTTGTTGTTGGTGGCGTCACTGCTCTCAGGAGGGAGACCCACGTTGTCCATGGATTTTGTTGCTGGAGCCATCGGAGGTAACGGCCGGGGCAGCAGGGCCTTGTGGGGGACTGTTGCTGCTGGGGGTACCCGGACGCGCTGGGGGATGCTCTGTCCTAGGGGGGCCTCTGGAAGACATGGGGTTTGAGGAGTCAGCCTAGAAGAGGCTGGGACCCGGTGTGGGCATGGGTGCTGTGTGATAGGACAGAGTGGTTCCTGGGAGATTCCAGCGGCAACACAGGACTGGGTGCAGGTGTGTGTGTGTGTGTGGGGGTAAGTCTGCACTGGCTTGGGGGGCCCAGCTGGGGAGGCAGAGGGGCAGTTCTGGCGGGGGAGCCTTCGGGGTAGAGGGTGGTCTTTGCCTGGGCCAAGAGGATGCTGGGAGTGACCAGCACAGAGGACTGACTGGCTGAGCCGGGAAAGGACCAGAGGCTCCAGGAGAGGTGGACGGTGAGGACAATGCTGCCTGGAAGTTGTGGGCCGAGGAGGGGAGGGCCTGTCCCCACCCCAGCCCCGCCCCAGCCCCGCCTGCCCAGCTGCTGTGTGCAACTGTTTTTATTTCCGGGGAAAGGGCTCATTGCGAAAGACAGACCCAGAGGGGTAACCGGGCCCATTGAGAAACAGGCTCATTCGGGCTCCGGATCCTCCCAGCCACCCACCTTGCAGGCGGTGGAGGCTGTTTTGGGTCGGGCACCCTTGGCCTTGCTTATCCTGACCATACTTCTGGGAACAGAGTGGGAGGGGAGGGGAGCAGTGCCAAGCCATGTAGACCAGGGCTCTGACCCCATCCAGAGGCTTGCTGAGGTCCTACTGTGTGCAGGGACTGAGGCCAGCTGCTGCCTTGGACATCAGCCCTCTAAGGAGGAGGCTCAGATCACACAGCCGGGAAGGGGTCTTGGATGTCACATGTTCCCTCCAGAGTCCACGGAAGGCCTGGTGGAAAGGGCCTCTGCTCTGTGCTGGGTCCTGGGTCACAAGGAACAGAGGTGGGCCCTGTCCTTGACTCCAGTTCTGGAGGCAGAGCTGGCATGCTGTGGGACAGCAGCAAAGCCCTGGCAGGGCCTCTGATCAACAGGCTTCTGGCCACAGAGGCAGCCCTGAGCTCAGGGGTGAGGGAGGGCTCCGGAGAGGAGGTGATGCTGTGGCAGGGCTTCGATGGATGAATAGGAGTTTGCTGAGGTTTATGTGAGGGTCAAGGAGGGTAATTCTTTTCAAGTCAGCCAGTCTTTTACTTCATTTCATTCATTCATTCATTCATTCACCCTATTCTTTCATTCATGCATGTTTACTGAGTCCTGGGACACAGAGTAAATAGGACCCAGCCCCCACATGCATTACTGCCCTCACATGGCCCTCGCCACCCATCCCCAGGGACCTGTGTGCTCCCTCTCCGGCTTCCCCAGGGCAGTGCTGGGGCCTGGACATTGAGCCGCTGGTGTCAGGAGAGAGGACAGAAACAGGACAGTGGCACTGACCCTCTCTGCAGGGCAGAGGGCCCGAGTCCAGGAAGCCTCATGTCCACTCTGTGCCACACAAGTCCTTCATGGAGGCCGGGGGGATGGGGCAAACCTGTCACAGCCTGAGGCTTGAGGGCCAGCGCTGCCTGGTCTGGGGACAGGCCCAGCCAGTGTCAGACAAAAGTTCTCCCAAAACATGGCCCCAGAGGCAGGGCGAGGCGTGTCCTGGGGCCAAGACTCAGGGAAGGAGACGTCACCAGCAGCTAGTTGGGAGTCCCTCAGCTCTCGGAGCCTCCGTTGCCTCGTTTGCAGAACGGGGTGGCTCTCCCGTTGATAAGACCCTGGACGAGAAGGGGGTCTGCTCCTGCTGGCCTCACCCCGAGCTCTGGTTTCCTTCCAGGCGTCTGCGGTGTTGCTGTGGGCTACCCCCTGGACACGGTGAAGGTGTGTGGCGTTAGGCCCTGCAACCCCCCTGCCTGCGCTTAGGCCGCCCTGTGAGCCTCCTGCACCCCATCCCCGGCCAGAAGAGCTTCCTAGGGTTCTCATCACACTTGGCCCTCCCCACCCGCCTCCGGACAGCCTGACCCTCTTTTCCAGCTTCTGCCTCTGGTTTCTCCTCTAATACGGGGCTCACTGTCCCTGCTCAGCCAGAGAGCGTGGCCGTGACACCCAAGGAGTTGGCTCTTCCCCTCCCCCAGGCCTGCTGACCTTGCCCTGACCTTGCCCCCTTCCTGAAGCCTGATTCTCCCACAGGTCAAGATCCAGACGGAGCCCAAGTACACAGGCATCTGGCACTGCGTCCGGGACACGTATCTGCGAGAGCGGGTAGGCCTGGGGCCAGGATGACAGGCAGCGGATGTCTGGGCTCAGGCCCCAGGCCTGCCACTCACCCCTCTCAGAGCCTCGGTTCTCTCACTTCCAAATGGGAATAATTACAACCTCTGGATTCCTCTGAGGCCCAGGGCTGGGTGTCCAGCATGCAGGTGTTTAGAATGAGGTCCTATCTCCAGGAGAAGGTCTACAGGGGGTGTCTGGGGTCTTTGACAGTGTGGGGGGACCCATGTGTTGGCATTTCTGTCCTCTTCAGGGTGGAGTTGTCAGGTCCCCAGGGTCCAGGTCAGAGGGTTGTCCAGAGGGGGGGGGGGGGCAGGGACATTTACCAAAGTGAAGTTGGGGCTCGGTGCTGGCCAGGGAGGGGCCAAAGGAAAATAGCCACAAGTTTCCCCAGCCGGTTCCCCAGCTCCATCATCAAGTAGCTGCCCTGGGTCCAGCCTGGCCCTCTGTCTCTTCATCACCACCTCTCAAGTTGAGGACTATGATCCCCATTCTACAGCCCAGGATACGGAGGCCCTAGGCAGTGCCTTGCCTGAAGTCCCCTAGCCAGGAAGGGCCTGTAGGGGTGAGACCAGGGCCATCCTCCTGGCTGAACCTCTGGCCTGACTTGGGCCCTTGGGCCCTGTCCATCTGCCCACCAGGTGAGGGGCTTCTACAGGGGCCTGCTGTTGCCCATAAGCACCGTGTCCCTGGTCTCGTCACTGTCCTTCGGCACCTACCACCAGTGCCTCACACACATCTGCCGGTTCCGGTATGGCAGTGCCGATGCCAAGCCCGCCAGGACCGACATCACGCTCTCGGGTTTCGCCTCTGGCCTCGTCCGTGTGAGTGGAGTCCTGGGACCCCAGGGGTGGGGAGGGCCTGAGAAGTCCCGAAGCCCAGAAGGCAGGGAAACTGAAGCTCAGGGAGGGCAGAGGCTAGATGGAGGCTGGGGGATTAAGGGGGAGGACTCAGCAGAGTCTCATTAGCTGAGGGAACCTGAGGACTCCAGGGAGCCTCTCTGAACTTCTGACTCTTCATCAGTAAGAGGCGTCTCGATGAGGATTAAGTGAGGTCATATGTAAAGCCCCTAACACGAATTCTGACAGGTATGAGCACCCATGAAATGCAAACAACATTATCAGTAATGTCATGTTATATATTAATGTTATTAAATACTTTATTATTCTTACATTAATTAAACAATATGGTAATATGTCATTGACATACTAATTATGTGATTAAATGCTGTCATGAATTGGAGTCACAGCCACTTACCTGACACCTACTGTGTGTGGAGTCCGCTCTGTGCCAGGACCAGCGTGTAGGTGGAGAAGGTGCTGGCTTTGGCTTGGGTGGGCAGCGCGGGCTTTGCACGCCGCTCCACTAGGGCCTTGGGCCAGCCTGAATCTTCGTGGGGCACAGGTTCCCCGATGTCACTGTGGGTAACTGGAGGCCAGGTCCAGGGTGTGTGGGCAGTGCTGGCGCCTCCTTATTGCTGGGTCTCTGCTCCAGGTGTTCCTGACCTCGCCTACCGAGGTGGCCAAGGTCCGCCTGCAGACCCAGACCCAGACGCAGACCCAGACGCAAATGCAGACGCAGACGCAGCAGAGGCGGAGATCCTCGGCCTCGTGGCCCTCGGCGGTGCCCCCCATGTGCCCTGCATCTCCTGCAAGTCTGGTGCCTGGGCCCAAGTACCGGGGGCCGCTGCACTGCCTGGCCACCGTGGCCCGTGAGGAGGGGCTGCGGGGCCTCTACAAGGGCAGCTCGGCCCTGCTCTTCCGGGAGGGCCACTCCTTCGCCACCTACTTCCTCTCCTACTCCATCCTCAGCGAGTGGCTCACCCCTGCTGGCCACAGCCAGCCAGGTGAGTGGGGGCTGCGGCCTGGAAGGGGCCCAGGCTCAGCCAGTGGGAACTGAGTCAGGTGGCATACTGCTACCCCAGGGCCTCCAGGGTGGGAACCTCAGCGCTCTCAACCTGAGGGTCAGGACAGACCCCCTCTGTGTGGCCTGAGACAAGTCACATTGGTGGAATGCGCCCAGGGCTTCATGAGGGCTGGGCTCTGCCCTGGGAGCCTCCGGGGCCTCAACCCGCCTCCAATCAAGGTGCTCCCTCGTGGGTCTCCCCTGTAGATGTCTTGGGTGTACTGCTGGCCGGTGGCTGCGCAGGGGTCCTGGCCTGGGCTGTGGCCACCCCCATGGACGTGATCAAGACTCGCCTGCAGGTGGACGGGCAGGGCCAGCAGCGCTACAGGGGCCTCCTGCATTGCGTGGTGACCAGTGTGCGGGAGGAAGGGCCGCGGGTCCTCTTCAAGGGGCTGACGCTCAACTGCTGCCGTGCCTTCCCCGTCAACATGGTGGTCTTCGTCACCTATGAAGCCGTGCTGAGGCTCACCCAGGGCCTGCTCAAGTAGCTGTCCCACTGCCCGCGGGCCAAACCACCGGCAGCTTCCGGAGGTCATAGTAGCTAGAGGAGGCAAAGGGGAGTGTCCTCACCGGGTAGTCACCCAGGACAGCGGGGAGCCCCCCCCGAAGACAGGCAGCTGGGGCTTGGGCGTGGCCCGCCAGCTACAGAGCAGACAGAGAAGGTCAAAGCCATCTGTTACCAGCCGGGTTGGCCTGAGGGTCACAGGAGCCAGGAAGGAGCGGCCTCTTGGGTGAAGACATCTGTCACATGGAGTCCTGGGTGCAGGTGGTCAGTTATTCATTCCAGCCTCCCCACCCCATGTCTTCAGAGCACCCCGTGTCTGCACCACCATTTACTCAGCTGTCCTCTGGGCCACCACCCAGCCCTCTGCTATTTAGGTACCAAAGGCTCTTAGATGCAGCTCACCTGGTCCCTCCCTAGAGGCCCTGCCCGGTGGCCTGGTGAGCTGGTGTGAGGGTAAGTCGTGCTCCCTCCCTCTGCCTGTAGACTTGGAGGGGGACTGTTGCCAATTAAATGTTTCTGAGGATGCTCAGTGGTGCGGCTCTGTGGTCTGGTGACCCGTGTCTCCGCCTTCGATCCATCCTGAGGCCAAGCTCCCCAGACCTGTGTGGCCAGTGCTCCCACTGTGCAAATGGGCAGTGAGGCCCAGACCAGCACTCCACTGGCTCCTCCCTTGGCCTTTGGGACTGGGGCCTGGCCTGCGGGCTCAGCCCTGCCACAGCCGGCTGTTCAGCATTCGGCATGACACCTGCTCTCCTGGTCACCCCATCTCAAATCTATCCCCTTTCTGAAAAAAAACTGGGCTCCAGCCAGTGCCAGCCAGCTGCCTGGCCCCATTGGTGCCCGGACACTAGGCTGTGTGCCACCTTTCCACAGGGGTCTGTCTCCTGAACACTGCTGGGTGCCAGGCACCGTACACAGTTTATCACAACAGCCTGATGCCAGGTGAGGAAACACCTGAGAGGGAGCCGGAGCTGCTCAAGGCCACATCGCAGGGAGGGTGGGGGACTCCTGAAGCCCCGCAAGCCCTCCAGTAATGGCGCCATTGGGGCAGGGCTGGCAGGTGCAGACAAACCTGTGGGGTCCACCCTGCAGCAGTCCCTGGGTGAAGTCAGCCAACACTCGCCTTGACTGCACTCCTTCCCTCCTAGACACCGGCCTCAACCATGTCCTTGGACAGAGAACTTCCAGGGTTCTTGCTGGGACTGTCCTATTACCAGAACATGTCGGTGGACCGTCCTGTGCTGGCCTGTGTGTCATACTGACCAAGTGTTTGCTTACATCTGTGCTCAGTGCAGGACGCCCTTCCCCCTCCTCTGCCTGGCTAACTCCCCATCCCAGACACTTCCTCCAGGAAGCTCTCCCTGCCTGATCACCAAGCTGCTTTTAGGTGTCTCTTGCTCAGCTCCCCACTAACTGCGCCACCTTCGGAGTCAGGCTGCACTTGAAATGTCAAAGGGGAGAGGAAAGGCGGTCACCCAGGGCCCCTCAGCCCTGTCCTGGCCCGTGGAGGGGTGGCCAGCATAACTTGGTTACTGGGGAGAGCTGGCCCGCCTGGGGCTGCAGGCGCCGGAGGCCTGTGCCGGGAGCCCCGCTCTCACTCTGGTGCGCTGTCCTGGCCACGTGCTCCCTCTGGCCGCGCGGCCACCGTCCCCTCACGCAGCTGTCCACTGCTGTGCAGGAGGCTCCCTGCGCTTGTCCCTCAGGTGCAGCTCAGCCGGTCTCCTCACCACACGGGACTGAGACGCACAGAGGTCTGCCGAGGGGATGCTGACAGTCAGAGCTCCCCTGGAACAGTCCTCGCCCACCAGGGGCCAGAACCACCCTGTCACCCAGACACCTGCTGGGCCGGCCACCACGTCCATCCTGATCCTGGGGTCTCTTGGGGAACTTTGACGCACAGGTTTTAGCAAAAGGAAGACTCGGGACAGGCCTGCTTTGTAACAAACTCACGATGTGACCTTGGACAAACCACATTCCCCTTGTCTACGCCTCCATTTTGCCACTCACAACACTGTTGGAGGCACCTCTCACCAGAGGCGATACCAGACAGGCCCCGAGTCTGTGGGAGGGGGCTCTCCCCAACCTCAATGCTTGTCTTCTCATATAAATGAGGTTATGAGATCTTGACTGCGTGGTGTAAAGCCAATTTATTAAGCAATGAAAGCATGCACCTGCACTAAAGAAGCAAACCCATATACATTTGGCTTAGGAAGCCCAGGTGAGCTCCCAGCTAATCTGAAGAGCAGGTTGGGTGGGGGTCCGAGGTATTATACACCCTCCCGTCTGTAGGTGCCAGAATTCCTTTGCTGACTATTTGGTAGAGATTAATTCTCAAGGTCCCTTCCCAGAATTCATGAGAAGCACCTGGCTACTTTGTCTCACAAAGCCTTGGTGGCTTCTCTGCTTAGGGAGTAAAGCTGTCCCCTTTCCCTTCCCCCCTTCCCCCTCCTTTCCTGCATTCTCTCATGAGGGAGGCTTTTAACCATTTGCTCTCCTGTGTCCTTGGCTGAGGGAGATGATGGCTTTAGTTACAAGCTGGCTGCCAATAGTTTTGCCTTGTTTTAATTTGCCTGTCTCAGTTTCCCTCTTCCACTGCCCTGGGGTTTTCCTAGCTCCTACCGCCCCGTAACAAAATGAAGATGGTGGGTGCAGTGAGCCCAGGTTGGCTAGCAGACTGGCACCTGTCACTACACAGCCCCACCTTGGACCATCCCACGCACAAAACAAGGACCTCTGCTTGCATTCTCCACCCGAAGTGGTGAGAATCCAGACCAGGACTGCTAAGGGGAGACTGGTGGACGGGCTGCCGGTTCCTGGGAGCCTGCGTCTCAGTGCCTCGGGGCTTCCTGCACTGTGGGCCTCCCCTTCTACACCCCCACTGTGACCCCAGCAGACTCAAGGGCCATCCGCGGAGGGGCTGCGGCTCAGTGGCAGGTGAAGCACATCCAGGGGCCTGAAGCGAGGCCTCTGTCCTGCTCAAACTTCACACAACACAGCCATACAGGTGGGACCAGAGGAAATTTATTTAGGCCAACAAGCGACATGAGGGTAGAGCATTCAGGAGTGGACCCTGCACCCCGACGGAGGGCTTTCCCAGACTATACAGGGCACAAGACTGAACGGCTCCCTCGGGCCTGGGGGCTGCTGTGTGCTCTCCACCGCCCAGGACACCGGCAGGGTGCAGGCCTCCATGACAGCCAAGTGTCAGGACAAAGGTGTCTGCAAAGGCCGCAGACTCCCCTCAGCAGCCGGCAGGGGGGCCCAGCGCTGGTTCTCAGGGTGGAGAGCCTGTCCCCAGGGCCAGCTGGTGGAAGTGGTGTGGGGAGGCTCAGAGAAGGACAGAGACGGCCAGAGAACACGTGGGGCTGGAGTTCACGTGTGGAAAGTTTCTCCACAGACTCAACTAATAAAAGCGGCCTCCTTGGGCGATATTCAGTGTGAAAAGCAGCTTTCAAACTGGAAGTTCTCTCTGTCAAATGCACGGCTAGCAATTATTTTAGTTTTTTTTTTTGGGATGGGCTGTGCCCATTAAACTTCCTGAAATGTACATGCAGACTACAGGCTCCCTTACCAGCTGGCCTTGAGGGTCTATGTGGAACCGAAGGGCATTGTCCAGTGGAAGTGCTCCCAGGGGCGGCGCAGGCTGGCCAGTGCATGCCTGTGGCCGGCTCTGGGCGGGCCGGGGTGCCTTGTGGGAGAGAACCAGCGGGACTCCTGTCTGCCCAGCCTTGGCACCCGGTGTGCAGGCAGCGCACAGGGTTTGGCCCCCGACGGAAAGGATGGCCCAGGAAGAAGCAGTACTGACAGACACAGGGTTACCGACACCAGGACCAGGAAGCTGTGACAGCCTAAGCGTTGCTGTGATTCGATTGGGCTGGGGTTCTGGGTAAATTATGGTTCTTTATGTACAGATATAAAATGGGCATTATTGAAAGTCGTAGGACAGCTTCCGGGGGGTCATGAACTCTTTGACTATCTCATCTGTGACCTCCTTGCGCCGGGCCTGGTGCTCCGCGATCAGGGGCTGCAGGACCTCCACGAGCTCCTTCTTGAGCTCCCCGGTGAGCATGGCTCCGCTGGTGTAATCCTGTGGGGAGACACCATGAGGAGGGCTCCGCCTCCACGGCCTCACTCAGCACAAAACCGTCCATCACACCTCCCTTCTGAGCGTGAGCACTGCTGCCCTCTCACAGCGAGAGGGTCGAGGGGAGGCCTCACTGCCCTGCGTTGCAGCCGAACTCCAAGCACAGGGAACGGATGACAGCTCGCCAGCCCTACCGGCTTCTGTAAAGTCTTCGCTGAATCTCTGACCCAAGCCCCAGAGCAGCAAGGCCAGTGCCTCAAGGGCAGGGCCATGGCTAACGTTTGGGCACCGCTTAGGTTTTTCGTGGTGCACTGACCTCGCTGCATGTGGACTGACCTCGCTGCGTGTGGACTGACCTCTCTGCATGTGGACTGACCTTGCTGCGTGTGGACTGACCTCGCTGCGTGTGCACGGACCTCGCTGTGTGTGCACTAATCTCGCTGCGTGTGGACTGACCTTGCTGAGTGTGGACTGACCTCGCTGCGTGTGCACTGATCTCGCTGCGTGTGGACTGACCTTGCTGAGTGTGGACTGACCTCGCTGCGTGTGGACTGACCTTGCTGAGTGTGGACTGACCTCGCTGCGTGTGCACTGATCTCGCTGCGTGTGGACTGACCTTGCTGAGTGTGGACTGACCTCGCTGCATGTGGACTGACCTTGCTGAGTGTGGACTGACCTCGCTGCGTGTGCACGGACCTCGCTGTGTGTGCACTGATCTCGCTGCGTGTCCGCCTGATCGCTCCCACAGGCCCACAGTCCTGCTACGGAAACCCACCGTCCGCAGCACCCACCCTGGGACACTTCCTAGGTGACCCGCCTCTGCTGTGTGGCCAGTCCTGAACTTGTGCTGTTACCATTTTGAACGCTGTTACATGAGGAGCTCTTTCTCAGCAGGGATGCTTCCTTGGAAAAGACCCTGAGAACTGGAAAACCCGAGCACAGCTGTGGATATTCTTGGGGTTCTCCATACCCACGGCCAAGCTACTGCCGGACACGCTGGGCGGGGGGAGCCTGGAAGCATCTGGTTGCAAATGAAACAGCAACACAAAACCCTGCTAAGTTGGTAGGGGACCTGTTTTAACTTCGATGGTGCCTTGACTTACACTGCTCTCACAGCAGGATTAAACCCTTTTGTGTGGCTACTAAGTACACAGTAGCCTGCGGTTTCTCGCTTGTGAATATCTGTTCATGAGGTTTCTTGGCTACAAACCAATCCACCTTCTCCATTTACTCTCGGGGCTCAGGCCCCGAGGAAACGCCGACTGCCCCCAGCTGGCTGCCGGAGCCCTCCAGGCCCCGAGGGAGCGAGCTGTGGCGGCCGGGACGGGCCTGTCCTACCTTCCTTATCTGCTCCAGCTTGTCGTCATCCTCCAGGAAGAAGGTCAGGTACATGAAGGACACGTCCACGTCGCAGTTGCCCCCAAACTGCCTGTGCTCCTCGATGGTGTCTCTCCCTCCAGAAAACGCGTGCTTGTTGACCTGCGCCAGCAAGAGACACACAATGCTGGGGGTTCCGGCCGCCCTGCGGGAGCCCAAGCGCTGGAAGTGGAGCCAGTGACGGCTTCTGCCCGTCAGATCCTGACCAGAGGGAGGCCGGGAGGAGGAGCCCCCCCAAGCGGACTCAGTGGGCCCACTGCAGGGAAGGGGCAGAGGTGGGTTCGCTTTGCACTCCCCACTCCCCATTGACAGGAACAGAGTCAGGAGAGCTGGAATTTGGGGCAAATGTCCCCAAGTGTTCTCAGGTGATGAGCTTCAGAAAGAAGATAAACACAAACCCTCTTCGGAGTAACAGGCAACCAGGGAGGGGCGGCCACTGCTCGGGGCAGGCGGTGCTGTCACTGGTGTACAGGACAGCACCCCAGCCTGGCTGCTGCCCTCCCCACTCTGAGAGAGGACGGGAGGGAGGCACAGAGGAGGGCTCAGGAGGGAAAGCCGACCTGGACAGTACGGAGGTGGAGGACCTGCAGGTAGGGCTCACCTAACACTGGCACTTTCAGGAGCAGACGACAGACGCACAAGCTAACAAATGCGTTTCAGGATTCCCTGAGGACTATCTTAGAGAAATCAGGGCTACGGGTGGGAGAAAAAAAGCTGGGACGGACAAAGTTCCTCAGTGTTCTTTCAACAAGGATTTGAGAAGCCTGCTATGCACAAAAGGGGAGTGGGGTGGGTAGGGTCGGTAAACTGCAAGTGGAGGTGTTCAGTAGGTCTCCCCAGAGGCCCCAGGACAGGCCACTACTGGGTGCTCTGGGACCGTCCAGAAGCTCAGAGGAACGCCGGGCACAGGGAGCTAAGTGAAACCCATCCTCTCCAGCAGAAACCAGCCCACTTCTGAGCAGGAGCTGTATGCCCACGAGCTGTACTCTGCTCAGGAAAGGAGGAAGCGAGGGAGCTGCCGCACGCTCAGCAGGGCCTGCACAGACGGGAGCGGGGAGAGGCGGGGGCTGGGGGACAGGCCACCTTCACTTCCTTGACAAAAAGGAGCAAGTTATGAAATAAAATCAATGTACTCAAACGCAGAAACTATGGGAAATACAAAAGAAACAGGAAGAAGAGAAAAGCACCACGTATTGGGCTCTCCTGAGATCCACACGCCCTCAGGCAGGTGCACTGTCTGCTGGAGCCTCTGGTCTTGTGGAGGACCCTGCCCGCATGGGCATCTTCCGGCACAGACCCCCAGGCCAGGCCTCAGGGAAGACTAGAGGTGTCAGGAAGTCTAGAGGATAGTCTCCTAGGCTGCGAGGGCGGAGCGAACCAGGACCCTGGGGCAGTTCCCTGCCCTTGTCTGAGGAGGACGAGGAAATGCGAGTCTGCTGCCCTTCTTCCAAGGTGCACAGACACCACCTGCCACTGGACAGGCCTCTCACCCACTGGTGGCACACTGAAGCCCCAATGACGGCGGTCTCGCTTTCTCCACGTGACAGGTGAGGAACGAGGCCGAGTGCCCAGACATGCTGCAGCGGCACTGCGTGGGGGAGCAAGCGGACTCCTCCTGGGACACCAGGTTGCCTGGTGTTGGACCTGGTCATCCTCAGTGATGCTGGGCCTGCCTTTCAGGGAACCAACAGGAAGATGGGTTTGGACCATGGTGGAGCCAGTCGGTGGGGACTGGAAGGCCACCGCCAGGATCCAAAACGATGGAAGCCCGTGAGATGCACCAAAACGATTTCAGGTAACAGGAAACTGCAACAGGTAGGCTGTCTGGGCTGAGGGCGGGACTTGATCCAACCACCAAGAGCCAGCGAGCTCCCGCTGCTCCAACCTAATGGGAAGGTCAGGTTGGCCACAGAAGCCTGGAGACCAGGGCGGGGATGGGCCACCGGTCTGAAAGTATCCACATGACAGCCCACGGGAGGCACAGTGTGGCCCACCCTACAGAGGAGCTGCTCAACTATTCACTTTCTGAGCCAAAAGTTTAAATTTGGACTGTGCTCGACAGTTCATAAACGCTTTTTATATGGGATCTCATGTAAGCCCTGCCCGCCTGTGAAGGGGACAACTGCTCCATGTCACAAATGACACCTGGACAGCCAAGGTCACTCTCCAACAGCAGGTAAGAGGCAGGCCAGGCAGTAGTGGGCCTGGGTTATAGTCCTGGCCCTCTGCTTCCCCATGGGGTGAATGCAGGGCAGCTGCCCAACTCTCTGAGCCTTGACTTCTTCGCGTACAGAACGGACACAGCCTCCTGGTGGATACGAGAGCTCCATGAGATCACACAATTAAGTGCGTGCAGGTGACCCGGCAGCCACACCCCTGCATCCACACACGGCTACTGCTGCGATTCGAGTGGGCCAGATGCCCTCTCTTGGCCGAGGAGGAGTCTGGTCTGGAGTTGAAGATGGGCATGGAGACTGAGCACAAAGGCCTGGCCTGCCTGCCCCACAATGGCGTGACCCTGGTGGCCTCTGCAGCCGTGTGGCTCCTGACCTCACACTCACTGAGCGCCTCCCTCTGGGTCTTTGCAGGTCTCTAAGTGAATGAAAAATGCCCCAGAGCCAAAGTGACTGACTTCAAACAACACCTCAAAAACAATACAAATGCCTCTGCTGGAGGGACCAGGAGTCCCTCCCCCACCACCCCCACACACTGGAAGTTTCTGCCAGAAGCGAAAGGGAGAGAAACAGCTGTTCCTAGCATCAAGGGTCTCCCTATTGTCCACCAGGAACTGCTTGGGACTTTCCAGAAGGGTCAGGGCCTGGCAGTGACTCAGACAGTTGCATCATGTGCTTCAAATACCGATTCCGCCCCTCCCACTGTAAACTTCCAACTCGCAGACCCACACTTGGGTCCCAAAAAAACGTCAACAGCTTTGTAGGACGGTGAGGGGACCGTTCTAGCTGCAGGTCAGCAGCCAGCAACAGAAGCGAGGCCTGAAAATACGGAAGCTCAACCAACTCCTAGTTCACGTTTCCCTGGTGACTCGAGGGCCCGCTGACTGCCGGGCAGGGCAGGGCTGTCCCATTGCAGGACATCTACCAGTTCCGGAGCTCAGTGAGCACTCGGGGAGGAAAGAGCCCCTATGCCCCGCGCGGGTGGTGCTGCTCATGGCCAGGAGCTTTCTGCTGGTTCCAGCGGAAACACCTGCCCTGGGCCTCATCCTTCTCCCTTTAAAAGGAACACACCGCTGGCCCGGTGAGAAGTAAAACAAGGACGCACGAACAAAGCGCCTGGCCTGGCTCCGGAATACAGCTCGTGCTCAGAAATAGAGTTTCTCTCCTGCCTGTGTGACTTTAAAGAAAACTGCCATGACTTTGCTTCCAGAACACAGTGCTGATGAGAAAAGGAAAAAATGCCAAGTTTTTCCTCAGTGAAAGGACACAAAGTAGATCCCCCTGCTATCTGGGAACGGGGACAGGAGGCCTCGCGTCAGCAGGGGGCAGTTTTCAATCCAGGGTTTCAGAGCCCTGGGGCAGAGGACGCCGAAATGACAGCGCGCTGGTGCGGGCGTGCGCGTGCCTGAGCATGTGGTTCTGCGGGCACAGGTGGCCCCTCCGCCCAGGGCAGTGCTCACCTTGTTCTTGATCTGCTTGGCAGTGTCTGTGAGGAAGATGGAGGAGTTGGGGTCGCTGGCACTCATTTTGGTCTGGGCCCCCTGCAGGGCGGGGAAGAAGGTGGAGTGCAGTAGGGCTGGTTTAGGATAGTTGATCCTGGGGGCGACGTCTCTCGTCATCCTGAAGTAAGGATCCTAGGGCAGACAGGGGCCTTTTGAGGATGGCTGGAAGCAGTACGCCAGCTTTTAGCCCATCAGTGTCACCTGACAGGCCTTCACAGCATCCCCAGCCAGTACACAGAACCGACCCCCCACCCCCCCACCCCAAGCCGCCTTTGCCACAGGTGAGTGCCAGGAGCCTCCACAGCCCACACCTGCCACAGGAGCCCGCTGCCTCCTGACCTGGTCTATGGCACAGGGGATGAGGCACTGGACGTCCGTCTTGTCCCCGAAGATCTGCGGGAACGAGTTGCTGAAGGAGGGAGCAGCCTGGATGGCAGGGAAGCTGATCTTTCCTGAGCGAGGACAGAGAGCCTGTTACACACGGGCAGCTCCTGTCTGGCTGGTCACCCCAGGGAAAGGGATGAGCAAAACCAGGCTTTCTCCCCATTAGAAAATAACCATCATTAAAGAAAAGTGGAAAACTCCACAAAAGTAGAAGAAAAAAAAATCTATAAACTCAATTTGTGTTTTTTTCACGTTTTCTCTATTTCTACTTATTTCGGTTGTGATTACACTGTTTTCCCCTTGTCCTTTTCACTTTGTAGTGTTTACCCAGGTTGTTGTTAAATATGTTCTACCCTATAAGTGAATCGTCTACATTTAACCATTCTCTGCCCACTGGGCATTCAGATCATTCCTCGTTGAATTATTACACATTATGCTCTCTTGATACAGAACAGTTTTCAATGTTTTGTTAACAATGCTACTGTGATCTGCTGAGACCTGCAGGGGGGGGGCTTCTGGGACAAAGGGTATGGACCTCGGGATCACACTTGACAAGCGGCACCCAGCCAGCCCGCCCCAGCTGTGGCACTCGGGTCCTCAGGGTGCTCTCAGGTGCACGCCGGGCGCGGACACAGGAACTCCCAAGCTGTCTGTACCTTCCTACTTTCTTCTAAGCCTCACATAAATGGCTGAGGAAAGGGGTGGACTGGCACCCTGGGTACAGCTCCACATGCCCAGGACAGTGGCCAAGGGCATCACATTGCCTCCTGATGTTCCGAGGAAACCCCCTCTGGTTTATTATTTAAAGAGACAAAGTGCAGATGCCACCATCCCAGTGACAGCTCAGCTCTGGGCCACTGCTCCCTTCTGCTGGGCTGGGGCCGGGCGCAGGCAGCAGCGGCTCCTTACCAATGCAGTCACTGTCTGTGAAGCCAAAAATGCCTTTCACTTGGTTGAAGGTCACGTGCTTCTGAATCTTCACCACGTTTCTGTAGAAGCCTGGGCTCATCCTGCAAACCCAATCAGAATCAGACTCAGGTCCGATACGCCTGCCTGCTGAGCACCCCTTCCTTTTCCTCACAGCACCTGTTATCACCTGGTCTATTATCGGTGAACTGCCTGACTCTGCTGGTTGGAAGGTAACCTGACAGAGTGGTTGCTTCATTGTCTTATTGGCTGCTGTATCCCAGCAGCAGTCTGGCAGGTAGTAGATGCTCAATAAATACCTGCTGAATAAATGAGCTGGGCGAGCAGGCAGAAAGGGGTTAGCTCACTGCCTGAGTCACACAGTAACTAGTAGAGGATTTGCTTCTGACGCTCTAACATCACGCTCAATGGGGCGGGGACTTGGTTTTGCCCAATTCGGTGTTTTGGGGGCCTAGAGGATGCCTGCCACTGAGAGCACACGGTGACTGTTTCACCAACCTCCCGGGAGAGGGCCACCCCTCACAGTGCACCTTAGATTAGAGGTGGCCGAGGAGGAGGTTGGGTGCCGGAACCAGAGCAGGTGCTAGATCTGCCTACCAGGGACGGCTCCTAGGACAAGACAATGCTTGATCACGGGTTTAGAAGAAAGTGGAGGAATGCTGAGCTGGGAGGGGAGGGGACTCTGGGCAGACAGGAACATGGACAAATGGGAGGAAATGGAATGGTTCCATCTGGAGGGAGGTGGCAATAGCACCAGACAGGAACAGGCCCAGTCACAGAGGGGCTGCGTGCTCAGAGGGAAGTGAGAACTTGATCTTGAGGATGAGGGAGTGCTGGGAAAGGCCTGAGGAGGGGACCTGAGCAGACCTGTGTTCTAGAGATTGCAGGCGGGAGGGGACCAGAGGTCCCGAGGGGCCATAGTGGGGGTCGAGGGGAGGGGCTTGGTGGGAAGAGGCTGCAGAACCCATGGGAATGAGTTCTAAGAAATGGGAGAGAGAAATAAAATGAAATGCTATGGAAATGGTAATGACAGTGACATCTAGGGTCTCATCTAATCCTATTTCATGTATCAGAAGCGTCTCATGACCATTAACAGACGTGGCCAGACTCGAACCTAGGCCCACTTTCCTTCCAAGACCATGTTTCTCTGAGGACAGTGCAGTGCCTCTAGGCCCACAAGAAAAAAAATCTAATAATTTTCTAACACTTTCTTGGTAGTCATTTGGGATGAAGTTCAAGATCTCAGAGTTTCAATTCAAGGATTTTTGGAATGAAATGTTTGGGTTTTTAAGTAGCTGACTTAAAAACCTAGACTGGCCCAATTGTCCTGGCTCAGTGGTTGAGCATCGATCTATGAACCAGGAGGTCACGGTTCAATTCTCGGTCAGGGCACATGCCTGGGTTTCGGTCTTGATCCCAGTAGGGGGCATGTAGGAGGCAGCAGACCCATGATTCTCTCTCGTTAATGTTTCTCTCTCTCTCTCCCTCTTCCTTCCTCTCTCTGAAATAAATATTAAAAAATGAAATAAATAAAAGACAGATTAAAATCCTAGACTGGGAGGGAATGTGTAACCAGGGAGTCTTTTCTCTGTGAGGAAAGACAAAGCCCCTGACGTGGTGAGACCGACCATCGTTGGAGAGAAACTACAACACGGAAGTACTCCTCTGTCACCAGCTGAGGATGAAAAGCACAGCCACTACCCCAGGTCACAACAATCACCAAAAGCAGAAAAACAGCCACTGGGCCTGAGACCACCCAAGACGTTTCAGATTGAGCCCTGTCCTGAGGACGTGATGTTCACATCTGCTCATTCAAAGGCAGCCACGCGTTCTCTCCTTACCCCATGTAGTCGAGGTCAGAGAAGATGAAGGTCTTGTTGATGTCAAAGCCGCAGGCGATGATGTCCTTGGCATTTTCCACGGCGTAGCCATGGGCCTGGTCCAGGGTCAGGTCCTTCCACAGGTACTTCTCATCGTCCGTCATCTGGATGACCAAGGGCACATTAAACACGTCCTGCAGCCACCTAAGAGACACGGGGGAGAGGCTGACATCTCGCTTCCCCCGCAGAAAAACGCCCTTTGGCATCTGAAAACGCAGTTCCAATGAACAACTTGCGTCAAGGCCTCCTTGTCTACGAAATCACGTGATCTTAGCATGCTGCTTATCCGATTACCGGTAACGATAAGGACATTGCCATTTATTAACTCAGAGCGCCCTGCAGGTCGGCTCCAGGCTTGCTGTTTTACAGGCTTTATTTGTAGCCTTACAGTACTTTTACGAGGCAGGTATTATTATTTCCATCTTGCTGATGTGGAAACTAAGGCTCAGAGCAGTCACTGGCCTACGGTCACATAGGGAAGAGAAGATGTGGCACAGGTCTGACGGTCTCCGTTACCCAAGTGACACCAGCAATGAACTGAGTGCATGGAGGCCACAGAGGCGCCATGTCTGTGACACTGTGGTTGTTCAGCAAACGTGACCTGTCCTGTCGGTCCCAGGCACAGCTTATGCCCACCGCTCCTGACTTGCTAATAACAGCGAGGAGAGTCACAGAGCCAGGACTCACTTTGTGAAAATGAACGGGATGAGGTGGCCGACATGCATGGCTTCAGAAGAGGGGCCCCTGCCCGTATACAGGTAAAACGGCTTCTTGTTTTCATAGGCATCGAGGACTTGGTTCATGTCCCTGAAGGAAAGAGGAGAGAGGAAACTGATTTTTCTGAGGAAAAAAATCGAGGTGCTAATGCTCACTTGGAAATGTTCAGACAAACGCAGGTAAGAACTAGTTTGCTATTCCTGGTGTGTCTGTAATGGTTCTACGACATGGGTTCTCCTGTGCTTGTTTCAGAGAAGACATGGGAGCTCAGGATAACGTGTTTAAAAGATGGATGCAGTTGGGCAGCCACTGGAACTCTTTCGGAATTTTTCCAAATAGCTAGATTGATACACCACCTGCTTTGTACAATGTCCTGGGTGACACCAGGCCAACACTGCACAGTAACTGTTTAGAGTCGCCCGGCCTCTGGCTCCAGAGAGCCAGACTGGGGACACCTGAGGGTTCTACACGGCTCCCTCAGCCAGGTGGGACCAGGTGTCTTCATCTGGGAGTCATTCTGGAATCAACCGCCCTCCCCAGGACTGGGGTCCACCAAAAGGCACACGGGGGTCCTCCTGCCTGACTTTGCCTCAGTAGCATGTGGCTGCTGTTTCCACATTGCACTGCCCGGGCCCCGCCTTCAGAGATGCTGATTCTCAGGGCGGTCGTGGCATCTGGAATCTGTATGTTTAAAAGGCTCTCCCGGTGACTGCGATGTGTGGCAGGTGTGAAACCACCACTCTGGGGTGTGACAGTCCCTTGTTTCTGGGCCAAGTTTCCCAAAGTAACAGGGAAACAGCCACCTTTTCCGGGGGTCTGGTGGCCTCCAAATGGGACTCCACCCTGTGCCAGGGCCGGCTGCTCAGCTTGGCTGACAGGACCATGAGCATTCTGCTTTTCTGTGCTTACTGTTCATCCCCTCCACTCCCCTGGAATGAACACACTACTGAAATAAGGAAATAGTAAAACATAATTTTGGAGGGAAGAAGTCCTTCTTTGGCTTTCATAACTAACCAATCAAATTTTTGGACTTCCAGAGGAGAAGAGCAGGCAGTGGCCACCTGAGCGGACTGGCCACCTTTGTGGGGCGTCTCTGAGCACTTGCTGTGCAGTAGGTCTGGGTGGGGTGCCTCAGGGACTGGCTGGAGCGGATGAGGCTCCTGTTTCTGGATGCTTTGCGAGGATGGTTGGGGTAGGGGCTCACTCAGCGGGGGAGGGTGCCCAGGCAGTACCTATGGTCTGTTTGCAGGTGGACACTGGGTGCTATATCTCATTGAATCCCCTATTTCATAGATGATAAAATTAGATAGGGGGTGTTCTCAAATTTGAGAATGGCCAAAAGCTTCAAGTCCTACACCTCCATCAACTGACACAGGCTACAGTGCAGATGGGCCTTAAAAACACACTCCCTGAAATAGCCAGGCACACATGGCCGCGCATTGCGTGATTCTATTTCAAATATATATTTTTATTGATTTCAGATAGGAAGGGAGAGGGAGAGACAGAAACAGCAATGAGAGAGATCAGCTGCCTCCTGCAGGCCCCATACTGGGGATTGAACCTGCAACCTGGGCATGTGCCTTTTTCAGGAACTGAACTATGACTTCCTGGTTCACAGGTCGACACTCAACTACTGAGCAACACGGGCTGGGCGTGTGATTCTATTCATATGAAATGTGCAGGACAGGTAAACACACAGAGAAAGGAGATTTGTGGTTGCCAGTGGTGGTGGGGGAGAGGGAGGAATGGGGACTGACTGCTAATGGGTAGGGGCTTCTTTCCAGCGTGAAGGAAGTGTTCTGGAATTAGATGGTGGCACCACCTTGTGAATAGACGGAAACCCACTGAACTGTATACTTGGGAAGGGTGAACTAAATCTCACTCTGGAAAGAGCTTTGATTATGTTCTGCCCGTGAGGAAGGCAAACGAGGCCTGGATTTCTCTGCCACAGAATCTGAAGTGTGGGGCGGACTGCCGACCTGTGACCTGAGCGTGCTCCTGTAGCCGTGAGTGGGAGAGAGCAGAACGCCCTACCTTGGACCATGCATTCCATGAACACAGCCTGGAAGATGGGCTGGCCCGAACCCAAGGTGATCTGTCAGGTGGGAGAAGCAGAAACCCCTCTGGAAGCTGCTCATTTTCTGTTACCTGCATGGCACTTACGGTCTAAAGCGGGGAAAACTGGTTGCATATTTTGATATTATTTATGAGCGGGCCAGCACAATAGAAGGAAGAGGGTACGTAATTTCAGGAAGCCTACTGTGTGGGAAACAATGAACTTGGACATAATCTGGCACGAATCTCATCCTCTGTGAATGTAACCTTCACCTAGTGAAGTGACAGTTTTTTGTTTTGTTCTTTAATCCTCACCCGAGGATATTTTCCCATTGATTTTTAGAAAGAGTGGAAGGAAGGGGGAGAGACAGAGAGAGAAACATTGATGTGAGAGAGACACATCGATTGGTTGCCTCCCGCACGTGCCTCGACCAGGGTTGGGGATCGAGCCTGCAACCCTTGACCAGAATCAAACCAGGGATCCTTTAGTCTGAGGGCTGACACTCTATCCACTGAGGCACACCAGCTAGGGACGTGAAGTGGACAGTTTATGGATGAATAAACTCCGGGCCAGAGGGTGAAGGGGCGTGTTACTGACGGGGGAGAGGTGGGTCCGAGTCTCTGGCAGCTGCTTTCCATTTCCACACAGTATCAGGCAGCCTGAGGGAATAGCCTCAATCACTTTTAAAATAAAAGAGAGTGTGTGTGTGTGTGTGTGTGTGTTTCAGAGAAAAAGCGTGAGGGAGAGAGAGACAGAAACATCAATGATAAGAGAGAACCACTGATTGGCTGCCTCCTGCATGCCCCCACAGGGGATGGAGCCCGCACCCCCGGCATGTGCCCCGACCAGGAGTTGAACCTGGCTCACAGATCTGCGCCACACCGGCCGGGGCCCAGTCACTCTGAATGAAAGAGGAAGGGGCGACGTCCCCGGGGAGCGCTCACCGGTGTGAGAAGAAGATGCCCCTGCGCAGGAAGCGGTGTGGTCTCTGGCCCGTGGCTCTCTCTATTCGGTTTATCAGCTCTTTGTCAATTTTACTGCTTCCGAACCGAACTGGGAAAAAGAAGCGATAACTGTCTTAGGTGGTGGGAGGGTTAGTGACCAAGCACTAAGGGAAAAACATCGCAGTGTTAATGAGCCAACCCCCTGAGGCCTCTGCTCCCGGTCCTTTCCCCCAACATGAAGTCCACGGTCTTTTGTACTAGCAAGACAACCAGCAAAACAGAAAACAAATTACAGGATAAAATGCCTGGGATTGGATTCTGATGGGAAACACATCTAGAATGCAGTCTAGCTAGCAGCTTCTCACGTGCGTGCGCACACAGAGTTGCTTGCTTATTTTCACTAAGGTAAAATTTACATACACTGGCAACTATATTTTTCAATATCTTTTCATTGTTGAACTGAATTAATGCCTGTCCTCAAGCGAATTTTCCCCATTGATAGTCTGTATTTTAAAATCACGGAAAACGGCTTTGACTTGGGTAAGCACGTTTTGGTTGATTCTTCAATGGTTAGCAATGATCGCAGAGTGAGGACTTTCCTGAGCAAGAAGCCCCTCACGGAAGGGCCTGGAAATGACAACGGGCCACCTGTGAGCAGTGATCCCCCTTCCACTGACTTCCAGAGTGTTAGCTTCATAAATGGCACCACTGGAGGAGAACCGTAAGTAATCTCTGACTGACTTGTCACCGCTAAGTGAAAGATAGTTTTAATGACTGTAAAGTACCCATTTCAACAGATCTTTCTCAAGTTCTGAATTGTTAAAAAAGGGAAAAGGTACTACTAAGTATCTACGATAGATCATTATTTTGCAATAAAAGCTTTACTTGGTTACTTTATTTAACAATCCTCTAGGAATATAATGCACCACCAAAATATTTTAGGATATATATTTTTTTCCTTGGCATTGAAGCTTGACTTGATTTATGATTAATATTAAAAACACCAATGGAATCACCACTAAAAGGCTGGGCTTTTCCCAGGACGTACCAATGAGCTTGTCATAGTCAACACCTTTGGCACTGCTCGTCTGTACTGTCCACGGGTCCACAAAATCCTCTTCAGCTTCCATGGCCGCTGGGCCACTACCACCCGCAGGTGCCGGGTTGTCTGGTGGGCAGTCAGCCTTATAGTCCTCCCCCATGGCCGCTTTGTAGCTCATTTTTAGCGATAACAGCTTCTTCACTGCAGAATCAAGTTCATCCTGAACAGAGGAAATCGGGTGAAGGATGAAGATAGTAACAGTAGCTAACTTTTGCTGAATGTCACTGCTGCCACGTGGCAGGCACTGTGTTAGTGCTTTCACACACATTGGTTCGTTTAGACTCACAGCAACCCTGGGAGGTAGGACACACTGTCACTGTCCTTTTCCAGTTGAAGCACCTTGTGACTCAGAGAGGTGAAGGGACTTGCCCACGGACACACAGCAAGTGTGGGCTTGAATGCATTCTATTTTTCCCTGTCCCTCTAGTGCCACGGATTCCCACCAAGCACTATGGGGATAGACACAGTAACACAATCTACACTGTTTATGACAGTCACTGCACCGAAGAGTCTCAAACCACTGATGCAGAGACCACGCGTGACAAGATCCTCTGCTCCATTATACCGAGTTCTGTGCTGAGCTTGTTTTTACATTCTGCATAGGCTGACAAAAATAGTTACAGAAACCTCAGCAACCATTCCACCAAGGATAGTAACAGCAACTCAGACATCATGAAGACACACAAAGGCCAGGAAGGACTAGGGCAGTCGTCGGCAAACTCATTAGTCAACAGAGCCAAATATCAACAGTACAACGATTGAAATTTCTTTTGAGAGCCAAATTTTTAAAACTTAAATTTCTTCTAACGCCACTTCTTCAAAATAGATTCACCCAGGCCATGGTATTTTGTGGAAGAGCCATACTCAAGGGGCCAGAGCTGCATGTGGCTCGCGAGCCGCAGTTTGCCGACCACGGGACTAGGGGCTCTCAGGTCACAGGCTGAGGAGGGTCCATGGGAAACCGCTGTGCTGCTGCCCCAAGTGTTTGCATGTTTGTTGTTTTAGAATAAGCGTAAGGCACACAGATGTCAAGTGTCTCTGGGCATTCTGGAACTCTGCTGGCCTCCTCTCCCAGGAGCCCTCACCAGCCACCCCTGGAAGCCTGGCATTTCAAAGAGGAGGCCTAATTAGGCAGCTTAGTCATGTAAAGCCCTAAAGCTCTACTCCCATAATTGGCCTGGCTGGATCAGCTCACAAACAATATCCACAGTCCAATTTGCTTGCAAGGAAAATACAAATATTTCCATGTAGCGTTTTTACGTAACGTTATAAATAGGACTTTCAGTGGACACACGCCAACGCTACCCTCCCCTCGGAGCCACTCCGCCAGGCAGGACATCTTCCACAGCGGACTGCTCTTGTAGGGTGGTTAGCAGACAGATTTGTGTTTCAAACTCTGAAACTATCTAGAATTCATTTAAACCAGAGTTGTGTAATCAGTAAGCCCACAGACCTCATAGGAGACAGAATGTCTGGGTTAGATGGGGAGGTATGTCTTATTCACATCATTTCTGCAGTGTCTAGGCTCAGCGCTTACAAAAAAATAAACGTTGAGCAAGCATGATCCACCCAATTAACTGTAGGAAGAATGACCTTGCTTGGAAATACACTGCAGTCAATACCCTGCGATCCCTGGCTGTGTTGACATCTCGCACCCAATCTCACCTAACTCTGCTTGCAGCCAGGTGGTGGATGAAAGCTAAACATTTAACCGTGTCCCTGTTGGAAGACTGGCTGGAGTCTGAATGGGACCGAAATGGGCAAGCGGGTTCGCCTCATCTCTTCTTGTTCCCGACCTAACAAGAACTGGAACGCTGCAGCAGAATTTAAAAGCTGATGTTCTGAAAGAAGCCAGACAAAAGACTATGTACTCCTGGATTATATAAAGTTCGAATGCACACAGGCAGAACTATCCAGGGTGAGGGGTCAGGGTGGAGGCCTCCCTTGGGAGAACAGAGGCAGTGACCAGGGGGGCCTGGGGATGGCTTCCGGCGCTGCCAATGCTGTTTCTGCATGTGGGTGCTGGTGACACAGGTGTGGATCTGGTGAAAATTCAGTGAGCTGCCTGCTTATGACCCCGATGCTTTTCTGTGGGATGGTGTATTTCGATTTTAAAAGTTTACTTAAAGTAAAAGAAGAAAAGCTCTGGTCTCTATCCTAACCCGTGTGATCCAGTGTCATTTCCCGAGTGCTGCTCAAACTGCACACGGCCTCAGCCACTGCCTCCCAGAGTCCCCAGCCCCCCCCCCCCCCCCCCCCCCGCCCAGAGCGTCCTTGCTTTAATGAGCTGCTGTTCCTAAAAGCAGCGGGTCTCCCTCCCTCTGTACATGCCAAGGACCACGGCCCAGATGGATGGCAGACAGTTGGTGAAAGCCCGCAGCACCTGCACAGGAGTTGGCCCAGAGTGGCTATTCTGCTTAAACGGAATTTCTAAAACATCAGGTGCTTCTATTACAATCATTTTAGCGTTAGATACAAACTTACTTCTGAATTTTCATCATTTAACTCTGGTCCCAGTGTGCAACCTCTGCTCTCTCTTACTGAGTGTCAGCTGACTCGGCTTGGTCAAAGACCACGCTTAGAAGAGTCATGCTACTGTGCTAAGTATCGCTGGTTTGCTAAAATAATGAAATAACTGTAACTAAGAATTACTAATGACAATATTTATCAAATGCTATTCAAATTTAATGTTAAATGGACAAAATCATCATTGTCAAGTTCCCAAAATGGGTCTATAGAGTCAATAATCAACAGCTGGGTCCTTTAGACTAAAGGCCTGGTGCATGAAATTCATGCACGGGTGGGGTCCCTAGGCCTGGCTGGTGATCAGGGCCTATCAGGGCCATCTCGCCCAGTCCTGATCTGGGCCGGCCGGGGCTTGGGCCTGCTGGCTGCTGGCTGCTGGCTGGGGGGACCACAGGAGGTTTGCTGGCCAGGGGGAGGGACTGGCAGAAGTTGGCTGGCCATGGGAGATTGGCTGTGGGAGCGCACTGACCACCAGGGGGCAGCTCCTGCGTTGGGTGTCTGCCCCTTGGTGGTCAGTGCGTGTCATAGCAACTGATCAACTGGTTGGTCATAACGGTCACTTAGGCTTTTATATATATAGATTAAAAAAAAATTAGCTTCATCAATTGAGCCCTATCTGGTGTGTAAACCTCTTTCTGCGAGTAACCAACTCCCTTTTTTTGAGTCACTTTCTTTCAGTATTTCTTTCTTTTACAATGTAATGGTTTATTTGGGGTCCAAAGAGTCAAAGTACTCTAGTAGGGTGAGTGTGAAATGGTTGACACATTTGCTGAGAGCCTAGGACGCCATATTCGAAACAGGGGTTGGCAGATCACGCTCTGAGACCCACGGCAAGCACAGCAAAGGGTCTCCCTGCAGTAACCCCAAGAGGACAAAGGAAAGAGGAAGAGGACACCAGCAGCTGGATTTCAGAAGCTGGAAAGCTGATGGATGATGTAACTGGCTGAATAGGTGAGAACAAAGGCTTGGATGTCTTGGAAATACTGGACAGCAACTGGACTTAGACTGCGTGGAATCCCCAGGAGACTGGGGCACCAGTAGCCTCAGGTGCTTACGGAAGTGAGGATGAAGGGGGCTATAAAAACAGGAGCACTGGTTGAAAGCCTGTTTCAGAAACAGTTATTCAGACCTCTACCCCAGGCCCCTGACACAGCTGACTGAGTGCCCCTGCCCCCACCCCAAGGTGTGGTGTCTAGAGACGGAGAGTGAAAGGGGTCCATATCTGGGGCCCTCTGCCCGGCAGGGGCAGCACACTGGGAACAGGGAGCTTTGGGGAAGGATCACCCAGCCCAGCTCCTCCGTCCTACTCAGAGGCACGACGCTGGCACCAGACCTGCACCTCGGGACAGCAGACTGCAGGACACCCTCTTGGGACTCTACTAACCTCAAAGCAGAGACCCGAGGACCCTGACAGTGAAAGTTCCCCAACAAAAGGGAGCAGCCTGGTGGTCTCCAGGGAAGGGAAGCCTGCACCGATCAGCTCCTCCCATGTGCACGAAGCCCAGCCAGCGTCTCTGCTTCCCTCTGAACACCAGGGCCAGCCAAGTACCAGCCGACACTTGAGGGTTGCCTCTAATGTGAAGGGCAGAAGGAAATGGAGCATCAGGGAAATGATCCCAAGATCTCAAGAGATAAAAGGACACTGAATCTATAAAGTAAGAGCAGGGCCTTCTGAGGAAAGGAACATTCAGAGATTAAATGAGCTCTTGGAAGTTAATAATCATGGGATAAGTGAGAAACCACAGGAGGGTTAGAAGTTGAGGAAATACACCTGAAAGAAGAACAGAATAAAAATAAGAAAAATAAGTAAAAAAATAAGATCAGAGGACCTGTCTCTGAATTTTAAAAAATCAGCCAAGAAACAGAGAAAACAGAAGAGACCAAAGAAATACTATCACTTCTGAGGTTTAAATATCATGAACTTCTGGTGTGAAAGGAGCACTGAGCAAGCACCCATCCCAAGAAACTTCAAAACACAGGCACGAAGAGATCCCGCAAACGCCCAGCGAGAGAGAACGAAGGAACCACCCGGTTCTCCACAGCAACCCAGCAACAGGGCTTCAGAGACGGAGGGAACCCACTTCCACTTCCGATTTCTATACTCGGCATTGTTATCAAATATTAGGTAAAACAAAGATACTTTCCGACGCTCTAAAGGCCCTCAAAATTCTTTCCTTGGCAGCAATTTTTTCAGAAACCACCAGAGGATTTGTGCTGCCCAAAAGGAGCTCACCCTCCAGAAGTAAGACACAGGCTCCGGAAACAGGGACCTACGGGGAGGTGAGGGAGCCCTGGTGGACAGCGAGGAGAGCCTACGGTGGGCAGTGTGGGGGGCGAGCCGCCAGTCCAGGACAAAGTAGGGGGAAGGTCTGGGAGAGACTTCTTCCAGAACTTGATCGACGGGTTGATGTGAGGGCCTCCAGGGGAAATTCACCCAACCGAGGGAGAGCTTGGACCAGTTCTCATGAGTCCATAAAAAAGCCAAGCAAAAAGAAACCAAACTAAATTAATCAACGCCAGAGAAAACAAAGCTGGGCAGGAAAGGAAAAGCCCTCTGCATACTCAGTGGGCCTGCCGGTAGCATTGCCATGGTCAGCATAAGGTCAATGCTAGTATTGACCAAGGGACTCAGGTATCAGGAGATGGGAGGGATGGAGAATGTGCAAGTGCTAACTCCTCATTTTCCACAGTGACAGCCTTCAACTGGGCAGCCAACAAGGAGCAATGTAATAACTGTGGCTTTTTAGAGATATGGGGATTATATATTAAAAGAAGCAGCTAGGAGACTTGAAAATACAGAGGAACCTCATTTCTCAAACTTAATTTGTTTCAGAAGGCTGTCTGAGAAGTGATTTGTGTGGAAACAATCATTTCTCCCCATTAGAAGTAATGAAAACTGAATTAATCAGTCCCAGGACCCCAAGTGATTCCTTTTCTTATATACAGTACATGTCTAATGTATTGTTTATAAGTAAACACTACTTTTATTAAATTTATCAAACCACCCCATACTAGCCTTAAACGAATTTTTCATGTATCACTGCCTTGGAAATGCTATCACCACTAACTGCTCTTTCTTTACCCAATAACACGAGTTTTTCTGTCGGTTCACTTGACTGTGATTGCAGTTTTGTGAGCACTTTCACACCCTTAGCAACATTAGCACTGTTGATGGCCTATTTATGTTTTGAAATTGTGCTAACCATCAATTTCTACAGCAACAAAAGCGTTCCCTCCTTTATTTGTTGCCCGAGACACTTTTTATCATGTTGAGGTATCAGCATGAAAGGGTTGTCAGGTCAAAAATGAAGTTTTGGTCTGACAACCGAGACATTTTTTTCTGTGAACTTGGTGAGAACCAAATTGTTCGAGATGGGAGACATTCAAGAAACGGGGTTTGACTGTATGTGTTTCTGGGAGCAGGAAATGAGGATGGGCGGGTGGATGACTGCTGTATTTCATTGGCTTTTCTTTACCTCACATCCTATATAATAAAGAGGTAATATGCAAATTGATGGTCACACCCTCACAAGATGGCTGCCAATGACCAGGCTGGCAGGGGGGTTAGTGAGGGACGACCAAATGACTGAACAGTAGGCTGCGTGAGGCAACCAGGCCAGCAGTGGGGGCAATTGGGGGTGACTAGGCCGGCATGGGGGGCAGTTGGGGGCAATTAGGCTGGCAGGGGGGGCAGAGAGGGGCAACTTGGCCGGTGGGGGGACAGTTGGGGGTGACCAGGCTGGCATGGGGAGCAGCTGGGGGTGACAAGGCTGGTGGGGGGTGAGGGGCAGTTAAGGGCAATCAGGCTAGCACCCAGAGGCAGTGAGGGGCGCTTAGGCCGGCAGGGGGAGGTGGTTAGGGGTGACCAGGCAGGCAGGCAGGTGAGAGATTAGGAGCCAGCGGACCAGGATTGTGAGAGGGATGTCCAACTGCCAGGATCGGGCCTAAACCAGCAGTCTGACATACCCCAAGGAGTCCTGGATTGGAGAGGGTGCAGGCTGGGCTGAGGGGACCCCCCTCACCAGGCCTCTGGTGCATCAGTAATGTTGATAAAGGAGAAGACAAATGTAAGATTATAGCCAATATAGTTATAGTCGTCATTAAGAGCACAGTCAGCTCCCAGGGAACACAATGCAACAGACTCAGCTGTATGTGCGGGAAGAGCCCAGCAAAACCACCCACCTTGGATGCCTGCCCGGCTTTGAGGGCTCTCACGCGCTCTCCCTGGGCAGCTATGCTGTTGAACAGCTCCAGCGGGGAGGCACCCCCCTGCTCATCTGCCATCTCCGGAGACCTAGGCTTACAGCTGGGCAATGGAAGAGTCGCTCAGTGGTCCTGACAAACTGTGGGAGAAGAGGAAGAGAAGGAGGGAGAGAGATTAATAAACCGTTGCAGCTGTGTTTTCTTTCCTGTATCTAGTTCTTTTTTCCCAAAAGGGTTGAGGTTGAGTTGTAATAAAGAATGTGGATAAAATAACATTAACAAAAATATAAATGAAAATTTGGGGCCATAAAGAAGAGGAAGAACAAATGCTAAAAACGAGGATGAAAGCGACTGCTCGCTTAGAGATTTCAGGACTGAAAAGGAGGCCCTTCCTAACTAAGCGCGAGTGTGCCCCATGCAGGGCCCGGGCCAGAGGAAGGACTTGTGTTTGCTGAGGGGCAAACACCAAAGGGCTTTACTATCCCCAACTTGAATGGCCCCAAACACGTCTGTCAAATTGCGCTTTCCTCTTCAATCGCATTGTGGACAAGTTCCCAGACCGCTGCTGCTCTGACCAACCTACAGCTGGACAAATGGCTTCCTGGCTGGCCAGCTGCTTGGTTCTCAGACACGCAAGGTCTCGGGTCGAGGGCGGGGCCTTACCCTGCTGGGTTCCAAATGAGGTAAGAACTATATATAACCTGTCCATTAGACATGCTGCCTTACTTAACCACAAAACTTTGAAGATGTACCTAATAGTCATTATTTACTCTTAACCTTGAAGGGGGGGCGGCACAGGGGAGGCCACCCGAGGCTGCCGTGGGGCAAAGGCTGGCCGTATCAGTCCCCTCCTGGGTCAGTCACTTCCCCTTTCTGAGTGTCAGCTTCCTCATCTATGAAGTCACACCATTAGGAACCTCTGCGCCTACCTCAGGGGCTGCTATGAGAAGATGTGAGAAAAAAGGACAAGGGGACATTTTGTAAACTGTAAAGCGAGAACTAAATGCAGCACGAGCATTGTGCGTGAGGGTTCCAGGGCTGGGCCGAGCCCCAGCTCCACCTACAGCTGCTGCTATACCTAGACCACGGAGGCTGACAGGTGGCTATGACAGAGCAGCTCTCCCAGCACTTCTGTAATGGGTGTTGTTCTAAGCACTTTATACAGATCAATTCACTGAAGGCTTATGAGCTACATTTATCTCCATTTCACAGGTGAGTAAACTGAGGCACAGAGAGGTTAAACAACTTTCCCAAGATAACACAGCAAGTAAGTGATAGAGACGAGATACAAACCGATGCAGTTTGATCAGAGAGCCCACACTCTCAACTATTATCCCACAGGTTACCTGCCTGGAATGAGCCTCAGCCCCTCAAATGTGAAGTGGAACAGGCATCACAACACTAACTGCAGGCCGGGAGGCCGGGGCGTGGATAAGGGCGATGATGCAGGGAAGCAAACAGTCTAAGCTCCGCACTGGCTTCATGGTGGAGGGTTAATGAATGACTACTTTGTTTCTTAATTTAAAAATTGTTTTCTGGCCCTGGTGGGTGTGGCTCAGTTGGCTGAGTGTCATCCCATACACCAAAAGGTTGACGGTTCCATTCCTGGTCAGGTACATGCCCAGGTTTTGGGTTTGATCCCATAGGCAACTGAACTCTCTCTCTCCCCCCTCCTCTTTATATATCTCTCTCAAATCAATAAAAACATATTAAAAAATTTTTCCCCTAGTAACTATCAATCAAACGCATATTTGAGGGGTAATTTACTTTTATTTATCTATTGCTAAATATTTGTTTCAAAAGTATGTAAATTTCAACGAAACCATTCTTTGTATAATCAGAGACCACAACACTGAAACCAGGATGGGTTTCTTTCCCTTTCTTGCTGACAACCTCAATTCCCAGAAAGGGAAGTTTGGCGAGATAACAAACTGACTCATATAACAAAGCTCAGGGAAGTCTGTGAAAACGGGCAAGAAATGTGGAAGAACCTTCTGATTGGCACTAGAGAGGAGAAATACTCAGGACCATATCAAAAAGTGAAGAAAATTACTTCTAGCCACAAGCGATCAAACATCATGTGCAGATACTTTATACATGATCCCGCATTTTCCCAACTTCCAAAGCTGGGCGCACAGTTCAGTAAGTCCTCATGTAACGTCATCAATAGGTTCTGCCACTTTAACCAGTTAACTGCCACGATATTTTGAATTTAATTAAAAACGGTCCGCCGCTTGCGTCTACAGATGCTTAGGGTATACAAATGGTTAAGCAAAATGACACAGAACCAATTTTATCCTAGGGTAATTGATATAAACAAGAGTTAAGTTCCTACAGCATCTCATCAACATTATCAGTAAAGTTCTAAAGTCTGTGAGTAGGACCAAAATCAAGTACAGATGGAAATTACCCTTAAAAATTCCTAGGGAAAGTACCAGGTACAAGGACTAGGTGATCCCCGGACAGCCAATCTTCCCTGCAGTGGAGCAGGTCACTGCAAGTGATCAACCAGACAAACTGGGCCTGCATTTAGGGTCCGTGTTGTAGGGAAGAAAACACGTATCTTTAAGTATCAGAATCCCATTTAAGAAGAGGCACATGGGAACTAAATCCGACTGAGGACAAGATGAGGTCTGCCTGCTCTTGTGATCACAAGCCAATTACTCACTGCATGGGAATCCCCACACTATAAATTGTGTGTGTGTGTGTGTTTCTGATGCAACTTTGTGAGTGAGTACATCAGGAATGATCAGAGACAAGAACAGAGCTACCACTTCTCTCATTTCATGCACCCATCCATTTGCCACTGTTTCTCCCATCTAGTCCATATCCTCCTTTATTTCTTTGTTTACCAACTTTTAGAATTAAGTTTACCTTCAGAGGTTTTTAACCCAGAGTTTGGAACCTCTGGAATTACATCACTATTTGCGTGCACATCGGTATAAACGGGGTTCTAAGCCGAGTATCCAGGTTTCATTACTTTTTCAAAGGCGTTCTGAGATGCCAAAAACACTTAAGGACCATTGTCTTAAGTGTTAACCCCATAAACTGCAAAGAGGGCTCCGAATCTTTGTTAAGGAAAGCTGCTTCATCTATTAAACCAAGCCTACAATCTAAAACAAAGAAAGGAAGCTATAACCTGTGAAGTCATCTATTACCTCCTCTAAAAAGGCACTGGGGGTGTCAAGACCAATATGGCATACTCCCCAGCGGGACCACAGCATACCTTGGAGACAAAGCTGCACGGCTCTGAAAAATTAACTCTCCAGTCCTCTTTCTAAACAACATGGATCTTGTGCTCCGTTGGAAAGGTCCCACTGTTGTGGGGGAGTGTAGCAGGCACCCGAAGAAACTGGGATGGGAAGAATCACAGAACCGTCCCGTGGAACATGACAATGACCTCATCTCACGGATAAGATCAGCACACACCCATCCTGCAATTTTGGGGGAAGGTGGCCTAAGACAGCCAATTCCGGAGCAGCCGGGGACAGCCGCGAAGGAGACGCACGAGTTTCTAGACGCCTGGATGCCACCAGAGGTGGGAAACCACCCTTCACATCCACCCAGTTCCCAGAGGACAGGGAGATGACTTCTTTAGAGAGCAAGGTGTTTTTTTACCCTTGGAACCTTAGAACAGACTGTGTTCACTTTTTCTTTTCTAAAGACTGAGAGGAAGGATTACCTTTCTCTCCAAGTAATAAAACGGACATCATCTTTAAAGGCAAAGAAGACATTAAGCTATACGAAGTCAGGCATCAGGCACTTTTGAGTATCACAATGAGACTGCTAACATGTTAATGACTACTTAAGGAGGCCTCGTCAGTGAAAAATATCACAGCCGGCAGGAAGGTGCTAAAACGCAGGCTATGCATCCAAACTGGCACCCGCTCCCCCAGACCCTCCATTCCCTAGGGAGGCTGTGAATCACCTGAACTTTTAGGTCCATGGGTTGAAACAAAACGTACAACACCCTGACCCTAAGAGAGGCAATCTCTCACTCTCTCAGCCAAGGTTTCCAGCACTTTGGTAAAGGGCTGGTAAAAAGTACGAATAAGCTGTAAGCCTGACCAAAGATGGCAGTACGTACCTGGTCTGAGTGGGACACTGCAGAGGTGGCCACTGGAGTAGTGGAGACTCCCAGTGCAGCAGGCTCTTTATAGTCTTCCCCCGCTTACTTTCAGTTTCCTTTTTTTAAAAAGCCCCTTTATTCTCTTTTCTTCCTGTTTACCCCACCCTGCAACTATTTGCGGGAGGCGTTTCTTCTAAATCACCCAGTTTCTCTTAAACACTTGAGCCTCTTGACCAATTCCTGACGACACAGTCCAATCGGGGTTTTGTGTGTGTGTAAGGGGGGCGGGTGGAGACCAATGAAACCCTCTCGAGAGCCGAACTATTAGCTGGTCATTGCGTCAGCCACCCCACACGGCACGCTGGCCTCCACATAACCTCCTCGCCCGCTCTCCGTCTTACACCCTCAGTCTCAGGACCGAGTTTACATGTGGAGTTTACATGTGGAGTTTACATGTGGTCGTGGGGGGCGGAAAGGAGGACTGTACATGCCCTGCGGCCACTGTGCACTGGCTGCTGTGCAGCGAGGCGGCGCAGTGCGGTGGAAAGAGCAGTCCTGGGATCACGCGGACCAGGGTTTCAAAGCCAGCTTGGCATTTTTTGATTTCAAGACCTTGGGCAAGTCAGGTTACCTCTGCTTCATCCTCGGTTTCCTCTTCTGTGAAATGGGCATAAAGGAGCCTCCTTACTTTACCGTGGAGGGGACTAAGGGTGATATTATAGGCAAAGCCCCAGGCACGTGGCAGACACTAGGGGAGGAGGAGAGGATGAAGGGTCGGTGCCTGCGGGAGCTGGCCACAGGCCGGGTGGGCGGCGGCGAAGGGGGCGAGGGGCGTGGTGGCAGCAAGTCGGGCTCTCAGGGTACTCCGGATCCTGGCGTGCAGGCGGCTCCGGGAGGGCGGGCCATCAGTCGCCGCCCCGACCTGCCTCCCTCCTTCCCTTCCTTCCTCACTTACCGGCCCATGCGGGCCTGTCGGCGCCGCCGGTTCCGCGTCCAGGCGTCTCCTAAGCGTCCGTGGAAACGCCGTCCGGCCGGAAGCACTTCCGGCCCGGCGGCGCCATCATTGGCTGTTCTCGCGGGGCGGGACGGAGGCCACCGATGATTGGTTGGCTGCCTCAGCGCCGGCGGAACACGACTCGGGGGCGGAGTGCAGGTAGGACCAGCTCCGGTAGGACGAGCTCCGGGAGAACCGAGCGCTTCCGGTGTGTGTGGTGAGCGGCGGGCCTGGGGCGGGAGGGTGCTGCACCCGGCAGCGGCGCGAGCCCTCCGCGCCCCTTATTGCGGACCTTTCACCGCCGCTCTCCTCCCCTTCATCTCAGGCTCCTTCTGAACGCGCCATGCTCGGGATCACCCTTACCTCTCGCTCTCGACAGCTCGGCTAACTCCTGTTCATTCTTCAAAACCCACCTCTGGTCGTATCTTGCTTATTATCTTCATTAGTCTGTGGCCTCGTGTTTAATCTCTGGCCACATCAGACCCAACATATAAAGCTTGGCACAGAGTGGGTAATCAGGAAATGTCTGTTGAATGAGAATATCCTATTTCTTTACTTTCTCTGTGTCTCCTCCCATCAGGTGCTGGGGATGAAACAGTGAACAAAACACGAAAACTCCTGTGAGGCCGGTGAGGGTCATTGCCACTACCCGCTTCCATAGCCTCGTTTCTCCCGTGACCTTTCCTTCTCTTCTCATTTCTTCTAGCTGTACCTCGTCCCCTTTGTTTAATCACCCCGTCTTTCCATCAAAAAATTTCCTCCCCCCCCCCTTCTTTTGCCTTAGAAACATAAAAACATATCCTTGGAAACAGAAAAACATTCTCCTAAAATTTGTTTGTCCCACTGGCTCCCCATTTTTGCCTGTTTTCTTGGCGTCATCTTGGTTCCCTTCTCTCTGACCCCATTTGATTGGATTTGTTGCGTCTCACCATCTGCTCCCTGACCTTGGAGCATTATTCAGATGTCACCTGTCCTCCGCCTGCCTCCGCCTCTCTCAGTGAAACCCCAAACCCACTGCCGCCTCCATTCTCCTCGCTCTTTTACTTCCCTCCTTATGATTTCTCACCACCTGACATCCCCCATTTCAGTGATCACGATCTGTTTCTCCCCACCGGCACGTGAGCATGGTGAGTGCAGGGCATAGTTTCCCTGGGTGCCTAGTGTGGGGCTTGGCGAGTAGCCCGTTCTCCGTCAGTGTTCACTGAAGGAACGAAAGGTACATGAAGCAGAGAGTACTGGCATCCCTGTCTTCCGCCCTCCCGCCTTCCTTCCATCCTTGCTGCCTTGCCTTGTTAGGAAGCGGGACCTCGGGGGCCCCAGTCCCACTCCTCTCTCATCTTTTGCTGTGGACCTCGTCTGTCGTTCTGGCCGTGGGCTTCTGTGAGGGAACCGCTGTGGAGGGCTGGGTGGGTAAGAATCCATCCGCATGGCCAAGCACCGGCGCCCTGCCCTGGCGGTGGGAGCCTGGTGGGTTCTCTTGGACAGGAAGGAATGGGATGCTGTGCACGGGGAGGTGAGATGCCTGGTCAGGATGGGCCTCAGGACCAAGATGGGTATGTAGAGAACAGAAGTGCCAGCTCACCCACAGTGCTCAGTGCCATTAGTGTCTAGTTCCATTGGAGATGGGCTGGCCTGCTTTAGAAGTTTTCTTTAGACGATGGCTTTGTGCGTGGGTTAGGCTGCAGGTGAGGGTGGGATTTTGGGAGGAGGCAGATGACCTCGCTTGTTTGGGGTGAATGGCATCCTTTGGGTTTCGGGGTGGGGTGTTTGATTCCGGGGGGACGTGTGAAATCCCTCTCTAGGGGAGGACAGGCTGCCTGGAATGGTTTGACGGATGACCCAGAGGGACTCCTCTGGCCCCGACGTAACCACGCCCAGGGGAGGAGGAGTTCAGCGTGGTTTATTAAGGAGGGAGGGCACCCTGGGCTTTGTCAGAAGTTGGTCCTTGCTGAAGTTTCCCATGCTGCTCCACCGCGCCCTCTGCTGTCCGAGACGGGACATTTCCAGCACCCTTGTTTTCCTCGTGAGGCTAGTTCATGCTGACAGCTCAGAACTGAACTCCAGATGGAATACTTCTTTCTAGAAACTAATTGGTAACCGTTTTGTCATGTATGATGGTTCAGAATTTCAGGAAAGTCTTTTTTAGGAAGGGGAAACTCCCTGCTGTGTGTGTCTGTGTGTCGGAGTGAAACTGGCAGATTTGGAGGACACCCTCGGGCACCTCCGCCTCGGCTTGTGGGTCTGTCCCTCCAACTGGCTTAGAGTGGAGATGGGATATCTGGGGGAGAGCGTTCCAGAGAGGATACAAGGAAGGACTGGAGCCCAGACAGAGGGCAAAGGTGAGGGTAGCACGCTTTCCCCACCTGGTGGATCTTTCCATTTCAGGGTTTTCAGACCTTACCTCATCCCTGTTGACGAGTGAATGGCTAATGAGCTGCAGGCCCTTTATACATCTGTCTCTGCAAACATATGCAGGTACTTGTGTAGGATGCAGTTCCATAGTGGGGACATTGCAGTAAAAACAATATATGTTTCAATTTGTAACACTCGTAGGTACTCCCCAAATTGCCCTTCCAAAGGTTTCTTTATTTTTAAAATTATTATGATGTTTTACATTTTTAATTTTTATTAGGATACCATTGACGTATAACACTGTGCGAGTTTAAGGAATACACGTGCTGATTTGGTACATTAATATATTGCAATATGAATACCACCGTAGCATTAGCTAACAACCCTATTACACCCAATAATTATCCTTTCTTTTTTCTGTGGTGGAAAGGTTACCAGCATCTGGGTCATTTGGCTGGCACTTCCTGGTTCCTCCTCCTTTTTTTCTTTTGTATTGAATTTATTGGGGTGACATTGGTTAATAAGTTTATATAGTTTCAGGTATATATTCTATAACACATCGTCTGTATATTGCACCAACAGGCATCTTTCAAGCCCCGAGTCTTTCTGTCCAGGCATCGTGTCTACAGGTACTTGGGTCCTATTTTATGTCTTTCAATAAAGCTTTTGTTTTCATGTAAGTCTTGCTAATTACTTTTGGGGGGGGGTGTTTAAATTTATTCACATATTTCCATAGGAAAATGATCCCTTCTAATTAATTACGCCTGATGCATAGAAAAGCCCTCATGTATTTATGTATTTATTCCTACGGTTTTTTCTGTCCTAGATTTGCTAGATGGCATGTTTTCTTTGAACTTCGCATGGTGGTAACTGTTCTTCCATGCACGCTTTCTGACCCCTGATTTTGGTCTTAGGTAGTTTGCCCTCGAAGGACAGCAGGAAACGGTGTCTTAAATGACTTCGTTGGTGGCTTATGATGACTCGGACTCCGAGGCCGAGAGCGAGCCCGCGGGAAGCTTGGATGCTGCTGGCCAGGTGAGGGACTCTTGTGACATGGTCAAACCTTGTGGCCAAAATTTGGCATCGGGAGTCCTGGACGGGACAGGAGACCCTCTGCCCACAAAGCACGGTTCCTGTGAAGACCCAGCCGGCCAGCGTCTCCCACTGGCTCGGCTCTGGGGGAGCGACCCAGGATCTTGCCCCAGCCAGAGGCTACAGTGGCCCAGGACAGAGCCCGAAGTCACCTTCGCCACAAGTGAGCCTCCTCGTCCTTCCCTGTGGACCAGCCACGCTCCCGCTGGCCACGTGCCCTGGGCAGCCGCCCGCCTTAAGCAGGTGAAACTCTCCTGGGGAACTTACGACCCCCCTGAGCCACCTTTCTGTGCCCAACCCAAATCTGAGACCCCAGGGAAAAGTGGCAGCTCTCTTCCGAAGAAAAGGCGAGAGGACTGTATTGTACCCTACACCCCGAAAAGACTGAGACACTCGCAAGCATTAAGCACAGAAACAGGCAAGAACAAAGATGCGGAGGCCCGGGGTCCCTCTCTGTGCGCCCCGCGCCCTCTGTGCACGGCCCCCCACGTGTCCGAGTTCATCCAGCCGTACCTGGGCACCCCGTATAAGGAAACCCAGATTTCCCAGAAGGTGCTCTTCTACCTGAGAGGCCACAAGGGCCCCGTCAGCAGCATCCAGTGGTGTCCCGTCTTTTCAAAGAGCCACATGTTCCTCTCGGCTTCTCTGGATAAAACCTTCAAGGTAAGATTTGAGGGGAACCTCTTTTAGTTACTCTCAGGGCTAAGTTGCTGGGATGTGTTATTCTTCAAAGCAGTGACGTGGGGGTTACAGGCGGAATATTTCTTTTTGGGGACTTCTGTAATTCTCTTTGATGCATTCAGGAGCGGGTTCTCATTGGTCCATTCAGCCCAGTGCTTCCCTGGCACTGCCTTGCCAGGCCACCACAGACTAGTCCTTATCCCTGCGGGGGCACTGAGGACATCCAGGCACACTGGCATCCAGGGAGGATGTGGTTGCTGGGGGAGAGCAATCAGAGGGAGAAGAAAGCAGCCAGGGCCAAGCCCCGTGCACTTGGGACATCTGTGACTCCCGTGGAGTGCTGAGCAATGCCAGCTCTGTGCCAGGTGCTGTGCTAGATGCAGGGGGTGCAGAGGTAGACAGACCTGGTCCCTGGCTTCAGGGCACGCACATTGTGGTACGGGCTGCAGGTGTGTGGCGAGGCACCCAGAATCCTGGGCCCAGGGCTGTGAGGACTAGACCCCAGCCAGACCTCCAGCCGGATACATACGTGCTACAGGAACCCAGTGGGAGGGACGGCTTCCAGCCTGGGAGGGCTTGTGAAGGCTTCAGAAGCAAGGGTGGTGCACTTGGTGGTGCACTTGGTGAAGGGGTGAGGGAGAAGGGCATTCTTGGCTCTAAGCATGGAGGCCTTAAGGGGCCCGAGGCTGGGTAAGTAGGCAGGGGCCACACCAGGGAGGACTGTGGTGGCCTGTTGGAGACTTCCAGTTTTTTATTGTTATTTACTGATTTTAATGTATACTGAAGCAATGCAGACTTGCACTAAGCAAGCCCCAACGGCACAGGCGTACAGTGTAACAGGTGTGTCCCACCTGCCTGTAACCCAGTGGTTCTCCACCTTTCTAATGCCGCGACCCTTTAATACAGTTCCTCATGTGGTGACCCCCAACCATAACATTATTTTCGTCGCTGCTTCATAACTGTAATTTGCTACTGTTAATGAATCGTAATGTAAATATCTGTGTTTTCCGATGGTCTTAGGCGACCCTGCTAGCGGTTCTCAACCTGTGGGTCACACAGATATTTACATTACGATTCATTAACAGTAGCAAAATTACAGTTATGAAGCAGCGACAAAAATAATGTTATGGTTGGGGGTCACCACAACGTGAGGAACTGTATTAAAGGGTCGTGGCATTAGGAAGGTGGAGAACCACTGCTGTGACCTGTCTCCAACCCCTCTGAGATGTACTTGGTGTCCCTCCTCGCTCTCCTTGGCACCTAGCACAGCACTTATGGAGGAGAGGCCAAATAGATTTGAACTGAAGTTTCCTGGAAAGAAAATGGCTTTGGTGTTGGGGTGACATGGCTTCGCATCCAGCTTTGCTGGGGAACAGCTGGTCCACTGGCCTGACGGTTTTATCCATCTGGCGTCGCATCTGGAAAGGGCATAATCGTGTCCGTGTCTGTGATCATGTGAGAGAAACGCTCACAAAGCCCCTGGCACAGAGCTAGGTACCTCATTGGTGCTTCATAAATGTCTCTTCTTCCCCCTGTTTTTCTCAGAGTTCTGGAACCAGCCTGTTCAGGACGCTGTATCTGCAAGTTCTGTTTTGAGCGTTTTCCCTAGGGAGGCACTTTCTGAAGTGAAGAAAGGAAGCCCACCCACAGCAGACTCTCTGATGTGAGCCGAGTCACTGGGGTCATTTGTAAGCGGCCAGTGCGATTTCTGACCTGACTTGTCTGTGTTCTTTTCAGGCAAGGCCGGTGGAGTTATGCGGGGCCATTGTCACGTTCTGGCTTCAATTTGTAGCCCGGGGGTTTACACACAGGTCTTTGGCGCTCTTCCTGCGAGGAGGTGGCCCTGAAGTCTTCTCAGAGGCTTCTGGCCTCCTGGTGTGCATTGTCGCATGCTTGGGTCAGCTCCCCAGTCCGGGGGCTTCTCGACTCTCCTTCCTGAGACTCTGTGCCCACGGAGGGGTCTGTGTGGAGTCTGTGTGTGGCCAGGCAGCCATCGGCCGGTCCCCAGATGTGGTCTGGAGTTTCAGTGATCTGGGCTCGGGGTTCATGGCCATCCTCAAGAGCTTTGTGACCTGGAGCAAGGCACTTAACCTCTCTGAGCCTGTTTCCACCTCAGTAGGACAAGCTTGTGAATTGTGTGGCCGGGGCTTCTCAGGTGGGACAAATGCCCGGGTGCCATGTGTCTAAAGCACCCGGTCTAACGCTGGGCGCATGGTGGAGTTTTGTGGAGGGTAGTGTGGTCACAGGTGTGCCACCTGGGGGATGCGGGCAGCCCCTTCCTAGTATGTGGAGGGAGAGGCAGTTTGGCAGATGTTGCCAGCAATCTTGAGGGGGAAGCGGGCTTGCTGGAGCTCTTGAGGGACTGCTAGATTGCCGTTCGCAGAGATGGATGGAGGGATGCAGAGGTGGCGGTGTGTTACTGCTACTCACCCGTCCAAGGGATGTTTCTCCTGATGGTGAGGAGCAGGCCTGGAGCCCAGTGGGGATCGGCCTGAACCTTACATCAGTGAGATCCCAGTGGGCCCTGCTTGGATCACTTTGGCCTGGGATGTTTAGATTCCCTGGACAGAGGCCTCCATGATAATTTTCAGACTGAGAGCATCTGAGTGAAACCACTGATTTGGGGCGTTGTGTTTGTTCCGTTGTGTAGGGAAGGTTCGTGGAGTAGGTGAGTGTGCACTGGGGCTGTAGAAAGGGCCCCATGGAGGGGACCATCGAGCAGCCAACTAACTGTGACACCTCTTGACCAGAAGAGGGTGCGCTTGGTCCAGCTTGGGAAGGCTGGTCAAGCCCAGGGGTGATGCACTGAGACCTAGGTCCAGGGCCTTTTGCTGTGGGGCTGGGCTGGTCACAGTGGCTGTGCTGCCTGTCTGGAGGAGATGGTGTGTGCTGCTGGGCCTGGCAGCCTCCAGGGCGCCCTGTCCACTGCAGTGTTCGTCCCCTAAGGAGGCTGTAGGAGGCATCGGAGGTGGCCCCAGGTGCAGAGCCTGGCTGAGTGACTCCTGATCCTCTTCTTACTGTGCTGTCCTGAAAAGAAGGGCTTTTAGAAGCCACGGGTACAAACTGTTAGCCAGGGTTCTCTCTGCTTTAAGAGGCTTGCGTTTTCCAGACAGATGGGACTAGATGGGGACTAGCGAGGGAGGTCTTGGCTGAGCCCTTCCATGTGCTGTGCCCTCAGGTTCCTGGGCAGGATGATGTCAGAGGGTGGGCGGTGTGGTAGATCTTGGGGGCCCTTGGGATCTGGTATACGATGGAGGGGGCATAGGAGGTATTTTGTGGGCACTGGGTGTGGAGTGGGGACAGGATTGTGGGTGCAGGTAGAGGAGTCCTGGCTTGCTGCAGTCCAGTCCTGGGTGGAGAGCAGATGGTGGGTGCAGCAGGCAATGAGCACCCCCCCCCAACTCTGCTCCCTTACCTAAGGTGCCTTTCCCCTTGCCTTTGGTTAAAGTCTGCCAGAGTGCCTTCTTGCCGCCCCCCCCCCACCCCCCCCCCCCGCCCAGGCCCTCTACCCCTGGATTAGGACGGAGGGAGGAGTATGGAGGCTGGGGCCACAATATTTCACTTTGGATGCTCCCTGTGCCACTGGCTGTGTGATCTCTGGCAAGTTACTTGACTTCTCTGAGCTTCCACCGTGTATGTAAAGTGGAGCTAATTACACATCTGGGTTTTTGTAAAAAACAAATGACACCAGATATGAATTACCTAGCGTGGTGTGAGACACATAGTAGGCACTTCCTTTGTGCTCTTGTTCTTGCTCCAGGAATTTTCTCTTTTCCTTAGCATGCGGTGGTCTCATTCTACCTGTGTAGCCATGGAACCGTATCTGCTACACCTTGTAGATTTTAAGCTACTTGAGCATGGGATCTGTGCCAGACTCATTTTTATATTCTCTGTAGCACCTGGCACAAAGTTTTGTGCATGTTAAGTGGATTAGTAAAGATTAAAAAAATAGTTTTGGATTTTATTTCCAGCCTTTGGGAAAGGACTGTGTTTTGAGTGCACAAACCCCACTTTCCACCAGGGGGCACAGTGGGACTTAATATAAGCAGCTCTGCAAGCTTCTAGAATCTGGAAGAATCCTTGATTCAAGGTAACAGCTACTGAAATACGATTTTTTTTTTTCTGATCAGGAGAAAAACAGCACAATCCATCTGATTAATCTAAAGAACGTGGAGTGCCAGTTCCTTCATCTCCTTAAAATGTAGCTTTGGAATTCATAAATTTCAATTGGGCACATTACAGTGGAAAGATACTTATTTTAATATGTTCTAAATGTTCTGTGAGCTGTAAAATATGCTCATATTAGTTTTGAAAAATTTACAGCTAGAGATATTAAGCAAAATAGAACAATGATTCATAACTCCCCACCGCTGCTCTGTTTTCATGTCAGCGACCCCTTCCTGTCCGCGTCTGCCGCGAGCATCTGTTCTCCGGAGCTGTGATCCCAGCGCCGAGACCCTTTTATGTACTCCTCTCATTTCCCCGTGTCCCCGTTTGGCTCAACACGCTTGAATACCCACTGCACATAAAGGTGGCATTCAGACTCCGAGGCCCTTTTTGAAGGAAGCAGCAGCGACGTGACCTCCTTGAACCAACCTTATTGTCGGCCCGTGTACGGAGCCCCCTGCCAGGTGCCCGAGCGTTCCCAAAGGCATAGAGCATGCTTCTTGCTTCTGTGTGTGAAAACCTGGAGTTCTGAAACACAAAGGATTATAAGTAAAATGTATGAATTAGGGGTTGTTTATCTTTTTACACAGTGATTTCTCCAGGGCATTCTTCCAATCACAAACTTCCTTAAAATGCTTACATATAAACTTTTCCTTATGTTTTTTGTTAATTGACTTTGAGAAAGAGAGGAAGGAAGAGGGAGAGAGAGAGAAGCACCCCCTCCTGGGGGCTGAGTCTGCAACCCCAGCATGTGCCTTGACTGGGAATCAGATTCACACCCTTTTTGGTGCACAAGATGATGCCCAGCCAACTGAGCCACACCAGCCAGGGCTAAACTTTTCCTTTTTGATCAATAATGTAATAGATGTTTACTGTGAGAAACAGGAAATACAGGAAATACGAAGTGCAAAAGATAAAACAGACAGCATTGCTAGTCCTAACCCTGAGTGGGCACCTCAGTAACGTTGGGGCCCTCCCTGGTCTGGAGGACGTGCCTGTATGTTTACAGAATTGGGCTCACACTGCGTAGTATGTACAGCTTGGATTTCACCCCTCACCCCCTATTTCCTGTACTGTTTGTAAGGGGCATAATAAAAAATGTCCCCAAACATATTTTTCTGACTGTCTCAAATTCCAAACTTCGCTAATTCCATGCCATTTCCTATCATGTCCTGCTTTTGTTTTGAAAAGTCAGTCCTGCAGTGAACATGACTATGTGTAAATGTCTTCTTTTTTTTAAAATCAAGGAGCATATCCTGCTTATATATGTAAATGTTGCGATGATGAAAGGATGTAAACATAAATTGGCATTAATTTGCCAAAAAAAAAAAAAAGTCTTTTTTTTTTTGCTGCCTTGATGCAGTTAAGATGGGTTTTAGCTAAAGAAAGCCTTTGTGTGTGGCGAGTGGGACCTGAGTAGGTTGGCAAACCTTCCGTGTCACCGTCACATCAGATTCCTGGTTTCCTGCCATGTCTGCTGCTCGCTAGCTGTGTGACTTCCAGAAAATCTCTTAGCCTCTCTGATCCCCTAGTTGCCTCATTGGTAAAATGGGGATCATGGCTATCTATTGGGGTTGTTGCTATGGAGAAGAAATGAGGTGATGTCTGTGACTCTCCTGCACAGGTTAGAATCCTCCGCCTCTTAATGTAACCCTTGTTTTTTGTGAAGCTTTTGCAGTCTGTCTATAGATGCGTAGTTTGTAAGAGTTTCAATGTCAGTGTTCCTGAAATAGATACTTTTAAAGATTTTGAAGTTTTTGGGGTTGTCTGTACCAAGTCACTTACTTACCTGCTCTGTTTTCACGAACTGCACACTTGGAAGGTAGGGTGGGAGGGCTGGGTCCATGTGTCCAACCTGATCATGTTTAAATGTTGGCCGGTTCACACAGTGTTTTGTGTCAGAGGCTCCGGCAAGGAGGAGCAGTTTACACCTGAAGAAACCCAGGAGAGCGAGATTGTGTCCACCTCCCTCTGGCCAGGGAGGCACCAGGTTCAGCCGGGCCCCTTCCCCTGTGCGTCTGAAAGGACTTTGTTTTGGAGCCTGAACACTCCAGACGGGGTCTCACTGAGCTGCTTGTCAGCTCTGTGACCTCTGAGAGGCTTGAGGCCAGATCAGAGGCTGGGGAGAGCTCACTGTCCCCAAGCTCTTACCACCTGTGAGGCAAAGTCCCAAACACCCTCTTGTCTTCCCCACAGGCCTCAGAGGCAAGGGCTGTTCTCACTTCTGTCATACAGATGTGGACGTGGAGGCACAGAAGTGAAGGGATTTGTCCAGTCACACAGCTGGTAAATGGCAGAGGCAGGGTGGGGAGCTGGCTGTCAGACCCTGCAAGACCCTCTGCTCCCCGCCTCTGAGAGTAGAATAAAGGATGAGAAAGCAAGTCCCCTCCCCCGCAGCGGTGCCCAGCGCCGCCCCAGCATCAAGCCCCTGGGTTCTGTTGAGGGGCATAGGGAGCAGGGATGATTTCCGTGGTGGCTCCGATTTACATTTTTATGTATTGCAGGGTCCCGGCGAATGTATCATTGTTACCGTATTCTATTATATTAGGGTATCTTAGATGTGCTTTGTAGAAAGTAATATATCTCACATTCAGAGACAAGAAATTTATGGATTCAAGTGCCAGAGTGAGGATTATTTCAGTTTTGAAAGAATTATTCTTGACGGGTTTTGCAGAATGAGATGGAGAAATGATTTGATGTGTGGAGTGAAGAGATGGGGAGCATTATGCAGATGATGGGCAATTTATTCCGAGCACGAGACGAATCTATTGGAAGTGCGCGATGCACAGCTGGGAGGAGGGCTGGGTTGTGGTGGTGGGCGTGCGGTAATTGGGGAGTGAGTGATTAACACGCATCAAGGGTAATTAGGCGAGCGAGGAGGGAATGGGTGGTGTGTATCTGCGGGCGCCTGCATGTGTGCAGAAGGCACCTGGTTCCATCTTCATTGGATGGGGGCCCAGAGAGGGACGGACACTTGCCCGAGGGCACACGGTGAGGGCAGGTGGCCGTGTGTTGCTGGGACCTTGTGTGGGAAGTGTGTGTGCGCCTCCCTCTCTGGGCTCCTCTCCCTTCAGTGAGTCCTCCCAGGCTTGGGAGTGAGGGCTCCAGGCTGCAGGACAGCAGGGCTGCGGAGCCTCCTCTTCGTGGGAAGTGAGGATTTTTGACACTCCTCTCCCCCGTATGAAAGCTGTGAAGTTCCGAGGCCAACAAATGAGGCGGTACGCACTTCTCATTTGCTGCCAGAGGACCTTGCAAGCTCTCGCCTTAAAAACGGGTTGAAGGAGGAAGGAAAGCAAGCTGTGTTTTCCGCTCTTGGAAAACTTCACTGGGTTCTGTAGCCTGTGTAACCAGGGCAGGGCTGCGTGCCTGCCAGCTGCGGACCGGGAGGAATCAGCCCCTGGGAAGGCACGGACTCTGTCCTCAGGGGACCAGCCTCATCCAGCTCATCCCTTGTCATTAAGGAAAGAATAGAGCAATTTGGGAAAATGCTTTTAATGTAATTGAAAAATGCAGATTGCAAAATTGGCACACTTAGGCATTGAGACAGTCTAGTAAATTATTTCGCACTGCTTTTAAAGCTTGGACACAGCGGACTCTTATTTAAAGGCGCCCACCTAGCGCCCAGTGATGGCTTTTTGTCCTTCTCTTTAAAAAGTGAGTTGGTTTAGATTTAACTTTGTTATCATGTAAGTGATAACATATTGGGAAAAAAAAAAAAAAAGAAATGGCAGAGATTAAAAATGTTACCACACACTTTCCCCTGAAGGACAACGACCAGGACCTTTCACTCCTTCTAGTCTTCCTTCCCACGTGCATCTGGGTTTAACCAGAACACAGGTACTTCGTTTTTGTAACCAGCGTTTCAAAATGGCAGGATGGTGATTTCCCCGATAATCGATAGTATTTTTACCCCTTGAAAGAAGGGGTGGGTGAGTCACTCCAGCCTCTAGATCTTTTCTCCTAGCTCCTGCTGTTTCTAGTCAGGCATCTGAGGGACCCCATGCGTGGGGCAGTGGAGTGCCGTGCAGGGGTGCAGGGGTGCAGGGGTGCAGGGACCAGAGCACTGAGGTGCAGGTGGGAGGCGCAAGTGAGTGAGGCGGGGATGGGGGGGAGGTGTCCGCCCAGGGTCCCTTGAAAGCCAACTTGCACATCGCCTTTCTCTGCGAGGTTCCTGGAGTCTCTTCACTCGAAGAGATGAGAGAGAGATGCCTCCACCCCCTTCCGGGACACTGTGGCCCAGGTTGAAACACTTTGCCAGGTCCTGGAGCTGCTGCTTCCTTCGCATGACCAGGCTGCAGATGGCTGACACCCTGGGCCTTGCATGGGCTGGGTGTCCCTGGATTATGCTTCTAATAAAAAAAAAAATCTTTTCTCTCTCTAGTTTTCTACCTCCTTGCCTTTCGGTTTTACTTTTTTTCTGGGAAGTTTTCTCCACTTGTTCTTTCAATCTTTTTAAAATCTATTTTGTGTCTCTGCTGTCATATACGTAAACTTTTGTACTGAAACATAACATAGACTCAGAAAAGCATCCCATCATGGTTTTCCATTCCAAGGGCTGTTTCTTGTTTTCTGAATGTTCCTTTTTAAAAAATACAGTATATTTGTTTATTACATATTTATAAAGTCTTCTCTTAGCTGTCTGAGTTATTCAAAAGTTTTCCTGAAATGTTTGTCTCTTTTCAGTTCCTTTTGTCTGTTTTGCTTTGGTGTCCATTTCATGTTAGAGATTTGCTGCTTGCTTATTCCGATTCAGGAGGGAGGCCCGAAAAAGCTGACGTGACCCGGGGCTCTGCCTGTGTAGAGTGTGTGTGTGTGTGTTGGAGGGTGGGGGAGGGAGGATGGGGGGGCTTGTTGTCCAGGGTGATGAGAGGGGAAGCCAGTGTCACCGCAGGACCCCCAGATGTGAAATTGGTATTTTCTCTTGCTGCCCAGAGTCCCTGGGAGGAATCTTCACCCCTGGTGAATGCTGCCTGCGCCCGGCCTCAGAGCCGGGGAAGAGGGCTGGGTGTGCTCGCGATGCCGTCTCACTCTCTGTGCTGTCTTTCACTCCCGTCTGCTGCGCATCTTTCCCTGCCTGTGCACAGACCCTCTGCGCCGTTTCCAGCGGCTACGCAGCCTCCCATCCGTGGCACACGCCATCAGTTGTGTGTAAATGTGACCGTGTCTTCTTGTCCTCAACCAGTAGAATTATGACTTTTTAAAATGCTTGCTAATCTAACGGTATCTTGTTTGAGAGCCAAACGAGTTCGTTCACGGGCAGCTCTTTCAGAAACCAGCCCGGCACCTGCTTAATGCTAACTAAGTGTTTGTGGTCGTGGTTCTTATCCATTAATCTCCTGTAGTCTCCTCTGGGCAATTTACATGCTAATTTACATGCTATTGGCCTGTCGTCACACACGTTCTGCCCGTGTGTATGTCATTATTTTATTTTATTTTTTTACGGAGAAAATCAAATTAAAAAAAATTTTTTTTTGTGGTTGAGTCTATGGACCTTTCCCTTTGTGATTATCCCGTGGCTTTAGCGATGAATCGTCCTACCCCATCCCGAGATGTGATAGTCAGCTGTGTTTGACCTTCCTCCAGCCGTGATTAGTTTGAGCCAGTTTTAATTCCCATCTCTTCCAGATTGTGCGTGGGTCGGGCACGTGTGCACCCGTGGTGAGTGTACGCCAGGTGCCAGGCATCCAGCGAGATCAGATCAGCACAGGGGGGAGCAGCCTGCTTTGTCACGCCCCCGCCCCCCCGACACTGGCTGCTAATGATTTCAAATGACTTTCTTCTCTCCCAGCTTATCCTGCAGGGCGCCGTAAGCCTCGCTACCCAGACCTTCCCTCCAAACAGAAATGTTGTTTTGGGCCACAGAAACAATACAGAGACACCACGGAACAGCAGGGAGGTATTAAGAAAAGAATTGCCCACCATCTCTCCACCCAGAGGCAATGGCTATAGACTTCTTGGTATATTTCCATTCAATCTTTACAAAATAAAAAATTCAACATAGTTGAGTTCCAACCATACATATAATTTCAAATCCTCCCCCACGACAGCAGCCGTTTTTAATGCTGTAATTTATTGCCGTGGTTTCCAGTGTGGTCTGCAAGCCCCTGGGGTCCTCCAGCCCCTTTCATGAGGTCTGTGGGTGAAAATGATTTTCATAATGGTACCTAGAAGTGATTTGCCCTTTTCACTCTCATTCTCTCAGGAGCGTACATGGAGTTTTCCAGAGGCTACGGCCCGGGTGCTGTTGCAATAGATTAAATACAGAAACGGCCACGAGGACCCAGCTGTCTTGTATTAAGCCAGCCATTTAAAAAAATGTAAACATTGCCTGCTCACTAATTTTCTCTGTCTTGGAAAATACACTTATATTTCATCAGAAATGTTATGTTAACACATAATGGGTTAATTATTGTTACTTTTACATAAACTGCTATTTGAAATGCCTTGGTCTTAATATGCTAACTGTGGAGCTCTACCCCACATAAGCAGCAGCTGTTTGGAGTCCTCATTAACTTTAGAGAGCATGCAAGGGGCCGGAGGTTTGCAAACCATGCATGGGTTTATTTCCGTCTGTAATTTCATTTTGGGGGGATGTATGTATTGATAAAGAAATGGTCACATTCGGTGCGGGAGGCTGTGTATCGGTTCAGCCCCGCTTTGTTACTACCTCCTCCTGTTTGGTTCGGTTTCCAAACTCTGCGACCAAAACACAGCCCTGGAGGGTCCAGGCCTTCCTCAGCCCCCGCTTCTTCTCCCTGCCTTCCCTCTGCCCTTTGTGAAGATGATTTTACCGCAATGATGAGAGAAAAAAAAAAAATCTCCCAACTCCAACAGACACTAACACGATGATTATCCTTTTAACACCCGCCCATCCGTTTCTGGTCCATATGGGCTGGTGCTTTCTCAGAGTGCACACAGTTCCGACACCCGCCTGGCCCACTTAACACGCCCTCCCAGCCTCCACAGCTCTGGAGGGCCGTCAATTCCCGGCTCCGCGGTGCTCTATCGAGTTGATTAACCGTAATTTACTTAGCAGTCCTTGGACACTTAGGTGGGTTCTAATTTTTGCTATTATAGATAATGCTGAAGTAGTTATCTCCATGCAAGACACCCTTTTCTGTTGGATTATTTCTATCAGATTGATTCCCAGAAGTGGACTGCTGGGTCAAAGGGCTGTACATTTTCATGCGTTCAGATCCGTCTCCTGTCAGATTGCTTTCCAAAAGGATTATACCAATTTGTACCGCCACTGCAAAGCCCTCGTAATAACCAACTATTTTGCTTAACTATCATGCCTAGAATTTTCCCTCCGAGCCTCAAGGGAGCAGAGGCCCTTATCTAAGTGAGTGTGATCTATAATTATTTAGACTAACACCAAAATTGCTTTCAGAACATTGTAACCTGCTGAGTTTAGAATTCTAATTCGCACACAAGCTAGCATTAAAAGTTTCACGGGCAGCAATCTCTCTCCCCTACTCACAGTGTGTTTACACAGCCCCGGCAACTCGAGAGAGAAATTAAGAGCTTTTATAAACAAAAGTGGTCTCTTCCCGAACTACTTGGAGTGTTATTTTAAAAGGTACAAAAACACAAATTAAAACCCATTTTCATTGTAACCTTTCGTTAGGAAAGCTGTTTGTTTTTGTCCTGCTCTCTCTTCATGTTATCATCTCTCGTTCAGGTGTGTTCCAAAATGGCCCAGTTCCTTGGAGACTCGCCATGGTGCTGTTGGCGGGAAGGGGACAGGCAGGGCGGTTGTCCTCAGGTGCCGGGGAAGAGGAGAGGCACTGGGTGAGGTGTGTGTGAGGGGGAACTTTCCAGCACCCACACCTGGTCAGCTTGGGGAGTGGATGCTGGGCAAAGGGGTGAGGATGGGAAGGTTCGGTGTGGTGGGCTGGCAGTGGAGGAAGGAAGACTGGGTCAGGGACACCAAGCCCCTTCTGGAAAGGTGTGTGCTGCTCTGGACAGAGCCCCGAACCTGGCCCTGAAATGCGGCATCCTGGGACCCGGAGCCAAGTGCTGTGCTGGGCGCACTGAGTATTCAGAACGAGGAAGGGACGTCCCTCCCTGATTTCTCATCCGTGAAATCATCCCCTCACCGGTCTGCGAGACTCAGACGGGTGAGGTGATGAAACCGCTCTGTAAACTGTAAAGCCCTAACAAATGGAGGTATTATCAAGAACGCCAAGCCCGGGTTTACTCTGTAATTGCCTTCTAAGCCGCACTCTTAAGCTTGGAGCCTTGCAATCCAATTTGCCTGCAGTCGCCTCGATTCCCTGAACAAGTCATCCGATGAGCGCCATGGCGCCCCGGGCCCCTCAGGCGCACTCTCCTGGGTGCGCTCCCTATTTGCCGGCTCAGCAGCTGTGTGGCTGCTGTGGCACTGCTATGGCACATCGGCTGCCGTGGCAGAGGGCTGGACCGGGGATGCGCAGCTCATGAGCCAGGCCACTGGGCTGGCAGCTGTGTGGCCAGTGAATCCCTTGGGCCTGGTTCGGGACCTCTGTCTGCGGTGTGGGCAGCCAGGGCCTCCGAGGGCGCCCAGTGCCCAGACCTGTGAGAGAACACCTGCTCTCTCCACTTCTTTCTTCCTTTGGTCATTTGTCCAGCCACTGACTGAATGCTGGCTGTATGGGACCAGAGGGGACCACACACACCCATGCTGGCAAGAAAGTTAATGGGGGACAGGCCTGGAAACATGCTGGAGTGCGGCAGTGTGTCGGCCCTTCAGGGGACTCCTGTGTTGGGGACAGGAATACAGAGGGGAGTGGGGTAGGTCTCTGGGAGTAGAGGGCAGGGCAGGCTGAAGGGAAGGAGGAGGCCAAGCTGGGTCTGGGAAGATGAGACCAGCAGCCAGTGAGTGGCTGGCCCAGCGCCACAGGGAGGGGACAGGAGGGCCGGTCTGGGCAGTGTTGGGTCCAGTGAGGGGAGCCCAGCGGGGCCTATTGTGGGCTTTAGGTCTGGATCGTCCGGGCCGGAGGCTGGCTGCTGCTTCCTGTGCTGTGCTGGGTCGGGCTCCACACCGCTGTTACACCCACACCGGTGTTTTGCCCACAGCTGGGGCACAGGGCAGTCAGCTGACCTCAGGAATCCCTCTATGGGGTTCAAGCCTGGCCCCCCCACTTTCTAACTGTGTAGCTTTGGGAAAGTTAGAGAATTATTGGGACCTTAATTTTCCCATCAGTAAAGCGGGGATAGCAGTAGCATCCACCTCAGTCTTTTGAGGATTAAACAAGAAAACCCATGGAAAACTCTTAGGGGAGTACCAGGCACTTAGCAGGCATACCATAATGCTGACTGGCAGCATCACCAGCCTTGTGCCCATTTTATAGATGAGAAAACTGAGGATCAGAGAGGGGCACTGAAGGACATGGAACTCCTAAGCACAGAGCTGTCATTGTTCTGTATTCTGGGCTGTTCTTTGTTACTTCCTGCTTGGGAACTCCAGAAAGTAGTCATGTGAGTTTAGGCAAGGTCCTTAATCTTTTTGAGCCTTAATTGGTTCATCTGTGAAATGGGAAGAACCATCATGTAACTTCCATGATGATCAGGAATTTTTCTTCCCTTGTTCCTGTATGAAAGCGGAACACATAGTAGGTGCTTAACCAACACCTGTGAATGAATGAATAACACCTGCCCGGGCTACCCAACTTCCAGCTTCCTTGAACCTCAGGTGTATGGAGAACCTTGGGGGTGGTCTTGTCCATATGCCTGGACCCCTGTGTACCCAGGTCTAATACGTGCAGGAAATGTCCCCATGGGGAGCCAGGCTCTGGCAAGGGTTTGGGAGACGGAGCCGGGGGCTAAATCAAAGCCACGATTGTTCGGCATCTGCTGAAATATTTGTCTTTACGCTCCTAGGCAATGGGCTCAGGCTGATGCTTGTAGTTTGTGCGTTTATTTATTATTTATTTATAAATCATGGATCCAGGGAGGATTTGATGAGACTCCCAATAAAATATATGAATCCAGGGCAGCTGTTAAAACTAAGCAGACTATGAAAAGCCACCCTGAAGGAAAAGGGGGCACACAGCTCAAGTTCTGCGCCAACCACTGTCCCAGGGCTGGCAGGGCACGGGCGAAGGGGTGCCCAGGTCTGGTCGCCCAAGCAAAGCCAACAGAGTGGCCTAGTGTGGGGACTGGGCTCGCAGGATGGCAGTGCTCAAGAAAGGTAGTATCTTCCTGGGCTGGGTCGTTGCTGCCCTGGCATGAGATCGGGGTCACAGTGGAGGCCTGGGGACATTTCCATAGAGGTCAGCCACAGGAGTTCACGTGTGCTCCCTGGGGCAGGGTTGCAGCAGGCTTGTGGGCCCCAGCTCGACTGCCTGGGCTGCTACTCACTTTTCTGCACCTCGGCTTCCCTCCTGCTAAGTGGCGACAATAATACTCAGCTCACAGAGCCGTTGTGAGGTTACATATGCTGGTGTTCGGCTGTGACCTGGCACTTGGGAGTGCAGTTGTGAATCTGACCTGTGTGGGCTGTGATCCTGTGGTTTATGTCGTCCTGGGCGGATAGGTCAGGCCCTTCACTCCAGCCCACAAGTGGAAAGGCGGTGTCGCTGGAGGGGCTGGCTGGGGAGGTGCCCCTGCACGCCCTGGGCACTGTCCACACTGACCCTGTGCCCGCTGAGTGCGGCCTGTTCGTTATTGCTGAGAAACACTTAAGAGAGTTTGAAGGGAAGGGAAGGGAACATACTTTTTAATTATTTCTCTGCTTGTCTCCAGCAGTCCTGTTGTCAAGGAAACCAGAACCTTTGAAAAGCTTTTCAGCTTCCCGGTCGGAAGAGGATACTTGTGCCGGGCTTCTGTTGTCTGTGGAAATGGACCTGTCGGGCTGTAACAGAGCCCGTTTCTTTTAAAAGGGCCTGCTTCGTTCACTTCTCACAAATAGAGTCCTTTTGACCTTTTAACAGAAGATGGGAGGTTGTTGCTGTTATTTTCTCTTCTAAAAGAACTGCCGGCATTGTTGACTCATAGTATTTAATTCACTCAGTGTGTGTTGCAGGACATGGTGCTGGGGGTGGGAGTGGGCTGCTGAGATGAATAGGCCGTCTCGCCCGTCCCTGCAGGACACCTGGCCTCTTTGGGACAAAGGCCGGTAGACAGACGCGTCCAGTGCAGCCTCATGACTGCCCTGGTGCGGCCGAGGAGAAAATTAGGGGCCCAAAGGCAGCCGGGGAGGGGCAGTGTCGGTGGGAGTCGCCGGGGGTCTCAGGGAACAGGTAGAAATTGTTCAGCAGCAAAGGAATGGAAGAGCATTCCAGGAGAAGGCACAGACTGTGCAGGCTGGAAGGTGAGGAGGAGCAGGCTGCCAGCAATAGACTGCAAGGCTGTTAGGGGAGGCGATCGGGTTGGATACATGGAGCAAGTGGAGGGAGACTGCCTGGAGGAGACCCACGAGGCAGGGGTCAGAAGTGTGGGTGGGAAGAGGGTGGAAGGGCATGCTCATCACAGCTGCCCTGTATCCCTGCTCCGTGTTGCACGGAGGCACATCACTGCTCACAGCCCAGCTTCCGAGGGAAGGGATGCCGCTAACACGCTTTGAGTTTAATAATTCACTTTTGCTGCAGGAGTGCAGCTTCCACGGTAATGTCTCAGCCAGGATTGCAATAAAACTTTACGATAGTTAAACCCTATCCAGGGCATTGGCTTTATATGAAAAAGATAAATCATTGTTACAAACACAAGGAGTCTTATTTTTAAACAGCCCTTGTTCTTTTTTTTTAACTTTAAAAAATGATTTTAGATTTATAGGAGAGTTGTAACAGTAATCCAGAGAATTTCTATGTACCCATCACCCAGCTACCCTCATGTTAACATATAACCTGCTGCCTTCGCCTTCGTCAACGCTGAGAAATGACAGCAGCACAGCTCTGTCAGCTATGGGCTCTGTTTGGATTTCACCCGTTTTCCCACTAACGTCCCTTTTCTTTTTCAGGACCCAATCCAGGGTCCCATGTAGCATCCAGAGCTCTTACTCTTTTTGTTGTTGATTTGTTATTTTCTTGGGGTGCGGGACAGGGAGTGGACTGAATCCTGACCTGGCCCTTATTCTGGCCCTTTTTCTAACTGTGCGGAGTCACCCCCACCACGCCACGGTCCCCGGCCAAGCTCAGATTCAGCACCTTTTGGTTTTCAGGACCTGTTTCCTTGTTGCATCGTGAGCAGGACCAGCAGAAGGTTTGCATGTTAATGAGGCTTCCCGAGAGACCTCTGATTTATCAAGTGCCAATTGTTCCTCTCCTAACGGTTGCTGCTTAGTGATAACAGGGCTCTGGGTCCATTTCGTTCCTTTTTTTTTCTTTCTTTCCCTTTTTCTTTTTTCCTTCTGGATTTAACCCAGCTGGACCTTTGGGCTAATGTTGACATTAGTGAGAGTTTCTGGACGGAACCTCTCACCACATTGACATTTTTACACAGCTTTCCTGCGGTTTATCGGATAATTGAGTGTCTCCAGGCAGTAACTGAGAGTACTGCATTTAATGAGAGAAACTAGAACATTCTTTGCATTCAGACAGATGCACAGCTGTGGTGACCGTCCCTGACAGAAGTCTCTGCTGATGTCTCCTGCCCTGCCCTCCCTCCCTTCTCGCACACTCCTCCCCTGCCTCTCCCCTTCCTCTCATCTTTTTCTTCACTGTTCTCCATCTGCTGTCCTCGGCCTCCTGGCCCTCCTCCCCCATCCTGTCCCCGCCTGACTTCTCTGCTCTCCTCCTCCCTCTTCTCATCCTCACTCCCTCCCCCCAGTTTCAGTCCTTTCTCTGTGACAGGCCAGGGAAGCTGTTGCCACGGAAACAAAAGCCCGGCAGAAGCGCCTCTGCTTTCAGGGTGTTTCTAAGATGATGACGCAGATCATGTTGCGTTCTAGAATCATCTAAGCCTTGGCCCCTGGCCTCTCGCGTTCCTTCATTTTCCAAAGGCCAGCCTAGTGCCACAGCTCATCATTCTGTCCACCACACAGTCATTTTTCATATTGGAACCTCAGAATCTGAGAAACCCACTTTTCCCGTTGCTTCAGGACTGGTTGCAACTGTGGGAGAGAAACGCAGCTGAATGTCCTGACATTAAGGGAGGGAAAACCGCACGGGGAGAGGCGGGGCTGCACGGGGAGAGGGCTCACATCAGTGGGGTGCCTGGGCTGGAGGTGGGGGAAAGAAGTATAGCTGGGGCCTTGGAAAGTCTTCACACACTTCGTTTCACTCAACAGATGTCCAGGGAGGACTTGCACCTGCCACGGGGGAGTCCCGGCTGAGGGTAGCAGAGCTGGGGGTGCGTGGTACCCCCCTTGATATTTGTCACAGCAATCCCGACTCCAGCTCTGTCAGTTCTGCGGAACAACCCGCATTAGGTAGACGTAGGGGTCCCCTCAAAGGGCTGTTGGCTTCTGTGCCTCCGTGGAGCTGGTCCAGCGTGGGCGCAGCGCGGTCCCTTCCTGTCTGTTGGGGGCCTGACTTTGCCTCGGCTTGTTGGCATTAGCCGGGATCTGGAGTTTTGCCCTTCAGCAAACACCAGCTAAGAGCTCAGCAGGGGAGAGTCCATTCATGGGGTATATTTAAGTCTGTACTTATTCCCAAAGGTAACTTCGCTTTATAACCTTAAGCTTTTATTCCTATGCTTATGGGTATCCTGGCTCCAGGGTGTAAAAATAAGACTTCTAAACTCCGAACGTTGTGGAAACGCACAAACATTTTCATTAACAGAGGGTGTGATGAAAAGGGAAAGGCGCGCTCCGTCTGCGCCTAAGTGGTCCTGCACGCGGGTCTTTTTATTTTCAATATCATTTCGAGCTTATTTAAATATCGCCCCTTCAGCGGTGAATTTTAAAGGACGGCAGCTCTGGAGTGTGAATAACTGCTCAGCTACCCACAGTATTTCTAGCGAGTTGCTCTGACTTAAGTTGATAATGGACTCCACACAGCAGTCACTAATGGATGGTAATGTGGAGTGTTTTTGTTGTTATTGTTTTCATTTGAGAAGAAAGGTTTGAAATTAGCATAGTAAATCTCTATGGGCTCTTTACAAATAAAAGAATATTCACGTTAAAAACAACTTTCAGGAAAGATGTATGGTAATGAATAAAACATCAGTGAGTGAAAATAAGCGTGTTTAATTATTCAAGTAGAAGTAGTAATTTAAACTAATTATTGCTTGCGGATTTCATAATTCAGTTTTTGTCTCGCAATAATATTTCCTCTGGGCCTCCGGGGCGCATTGGCGGCTGCTCAGGTTCCTGAGCAGGAGGGGGCTGTCCCTCCCCATGGCCACAACCTCTGCCCCACTTGGGGGAGCACTGTCCCTGCTACTGTGGCCTCCTGGTGGCCTCAGTCCCACATGGCACTCTTGCTCATCATTTTCTTGCTTATCACCTTTCCTGGTCACTTCCAGAGTCCCAGACCACTGCCCACGAGTTCTAAGTGTCACAGGGCAGGACCCCTCGCTTCCTCCAGTGTCCTTGGCTTCCCTGCCCTTCTCAGAGCCCTGTCCTCACGTTCCCACAAGTCCTTGCCCTTCCGTGCTGCCCCAAGTTCTGTCTCCTCTGGGTGGCTCTCCCCCCTTAGGGAACTGACCACTTCTTTCTCCCCATAGCTTTGTATACACAGGTTCTTGTGGTCCTTTCAAAAAAATAGTTTAAATTCTCCTTCTTGGCTTTTCATGTTTTTATTTTAACAGAAGAACACGATTACTTAGAGGACTGAAAAGTACTGGATACTGTAGGGAGCAGGGATGATTCACTACCGGAAGCAGCCCTCTGCCCCAGCTCAGCTCTCCTCTGCATGTGGCCTTGCCGCCTGCTCTGGAATTCTTGGGTGTCCTTTCCCACCGTCTCTGGGAGGGGCTCCAGCACCTTCTTCCCCGGACTTCCTGGGCCATGACTGGCATTGTAGGTGCCACTGAAGAAGCAGTAAGTGCTGAAAAGTACTTCTGCGCAATCGTGCGAGGCTTTTAAAACGTAGTTATTACCGCGGCTCCATGAATGCCTGTGCTGGCACGAGGTTTTCCCAGCCCCTCTTCATCGCACAAGTGCTGCCTGGAACAGGTCTGGGTGATTCAGGTGAATTATTATTCTACCCTCAGAATGTAAAGGGAAAGCTTTCTATTTGTACCTTCTTCTTCCCAAGTGCCCTCTGTCAAAGGCAGTGACAGCCGCTCTCCTGACACCTGACAGCTATCATTGCCTGGAATAATCACACCCATCCATCTCCTGCCCAGGAGCTCTCCATCATCATGTCAGGACCTTTACTTAAGACCCCCCCCCCCCCCTTCCTTTGTTATTACTTTTTCCTAAAAAAACAACCCTCTGATTTTACAGGCATGATCTGGGCAAGCGAGAGACTTATTTCTTTGCGATGATATTATTGTGGACAGGGACAAGACAGGTGGGCCGTGGGGGCGGGAGAGAATGGTGAGCTGGCTAGCGGGGCCCGAGTCCAGGTGTGGACCTGCTGCTCACCAGCTGAGACCCTGAGCAAGTCTGCCAGCTCCGGCTTTGGTTTCTAGTTTGGAAAACAGGAAGCGTTCACTATGATCTCCCAAGCCCTTTTAAGCCGAGTGGTTTTGTGATCTCCAAACTTTAGCTAGATGAGCTAATGAGAGGGTTCCAGGTGGCCCCGATCCCCCCTGACATGAGCTTGCCCAGTTCTGAGGGGGTTTTCTCTATGTGACCTCCAGAATTCCTGACACCCTGGGGCCCGCTGTGGAGCAGAGCGGGGGGATGAATAAGATGCCAGGGGATGAAGCCCAGGCAGGGCATTGGGGAGACCCGCTGGGAGGACACCCTAAGTAAGGTAGGTCCTTCCCTCGCTGAGGAATTGATGGCTGAGTTTCACCACATTTGTGAATCTGCCTGGCCTCCCTCAGGGCTTCCACCTCCAAAGTGCCCCTTAAATGGTAGTCCGGGGAAATTAACATTTCTCTTGCAAATCGAATCTGATCTCCCTTGTATGATTGTAAGCCTCCTCAGGGGGAATAAACCATTTTTCATTATTTTATTTAAAAACTGATTTTTCAGAGTAGCAACACCAGAATTTGGTAGAAAATTCAAAAGAGAGAAAAGGATGTGCAGAGAAAAAGGAGCCTCCCTCCCCGCCATGCCTGCCCCCAGCCCTTGTCCTGGTTCTGGAGGGGCCGCTCCCCACTATTGCTGCATCCTGGGGGGAGCACCCAGCCCCAGGCAGGAAGCAGAGCTGATCCAGGCCCAGGTGGAGTGGAATGACTTGGGTGCTTTGCCGACGAAAGCGTGTATGGCCGAGTACCGAGGGACTTAACTGGAGGGGAAGCCTTAGGAATTCCTGGGATCAGTGGGGCTCCTGGGAGAACCTGGACAGACTCATTGTTGAGCCCTGGTTCTCTCAACCAGAGCCTCAGGGAACCTTGGGGGCTGAGAGCCTCCACCCCCCTTTCAGTGCCTGCAGGGCTGTTGTGCACAGTCAGGGAAATGGCAGCCCCAGGTGATGCCCAGAGCTTGGCACCGGCCCGGTCCCTCCTGGTTCCTTCTCTGTGCTGAAAATGGAAGCTCAAGAGCCAATATGCATCATGTTGAAATGATAACGCAAAATCAATGTGGAGGTTGGGTTCCATGAATAGATTGCTGATTAACTCAACTTTTTAGGAGCCCATTTGTTGTCCAGAATGAAGCTGCTGGAGTGAAGGAGAATCGGGATGGCAACCCGCTCTTCTCATTGAAACGCACACCAAGTGCTGCCCCAGACTTCCATCCAGACGATTGCGGCGATCAATATTCCAGTTTGCTCGCTGGCAGCTTCCAGGGAATAGAATGCATGACGGACCTAGGGAAGCAATGCCAAGCGGAGCATTAAGTTAATTTCCGTCGCCCTGGTTTCTGGCTTGCCTGATGAAGTGCCTTGAGTAGAAGGGGGCTGTGCTGGCATGGGTTTCTCACAGGCTGTCTCTGGTCTCACAGGAACTCAAGGGGGCTGGCTCCCCAAGATTGAATTTGGGTGGCAGTGACAACTCTCATTGGCTGAGATCCCACCATGTGCCCAGCTCAGTGCCTGGCACCATATACATGACTGACCCCCCAAACCTCTGCAATACGGATGGTGTGCCCATCCTGTGAGGAGGCCCCAGGGGTACACAGGACCTGGGAGCACGTTGCTAGCAGGTGGCTGGGCGGACCTGGGACTGGAGTACAGGGCTGTTTACTTCCAAAGCCTGTGCTCTTGCCACTCACCCCGCTGAACCAGAGGAATAAATCAGGTGTTTGCATTCTCCCAAGGCTTACAGGCTCCTGCCCAACCAAGACATGTGGGGCCCAGTAGAGAGCACCTCATGCCTTGCAAGGAATGGGTGATGGCATTTGTGTTGTGGGTAAGTGAATGAACAACACACACCTGGCGATAGAGAAGGAAGGGGCAGGCCCGGGGCACGCCTGGGGCAGGCGGGCGGACGTGAGGCACGGTTTAAAGACTTGGCAGTCCGTGTGCAGATGGTCCCCGCCGTTCTTCATCCCCTTATTTCTTTCTCCTTGGGATTCAGCATTGCTCCCCAGGCAGAGAGCTGCTGAGCAAGACCAAAGGTGCTGTGTGTGAGGAACCTGCCTTGTTAGGGACACTCGGGGGGCTCAGCAGCTGTGGAATAGAGCGAGCTAAGCACTATTAGGGGACAGTCTGCTGAAGGCGTCCAGGGGAAGGAGACAGGTTCCGGGCTGGGCCGGAAGTTCCCGTCTCGGCAGTAACCAGGGAGTTTCTGAGAGATTGGGTAGCGATATGTACCCAGGGCTCAGACATTCAATTTGCATTGTGTCCTATGTTCCTAAGACGTTGCTTTCGGATTCTTATTGACGTGCTCACATTTTGGGGGGTAATTGCCCTCCTTTGACATGAATGACCCCCCTGTTGACTCTGAGGCCCACATAGTTCTCAGACCAGGAGGCAGTAAAGAAAAGCTGTTAATTCACAGCCCTGTCCATTGGAAAGTCAGCTTGGCTTAGGTAAGCGAAGCCAGTCTCCTGGGTTGCAATTATCTGGTTCTGGACCGGGGAGAGGTGGGGGGCGGCCCTGGGTGAGGGCCAATGGATGTCTTTATGCTCCTTCTTTCCTTTGGTGCCCTTGGTGGAAGCTGGTGTTTTCCCGAGGCAGCTGCTGCTGGGGCTGCTGCTTACATGCAAATCAGAGAAAACCTTTGGACCACATGTATCCTGGGCGCTCTGGCTCTGTTCTTCTGTAGGCTTTGCAGGCCTCTGTCCCCTAAAGCAGTGGTTGGCAAACTGCGGCTCGCAAGCCACATGCGCCTCTTTGTCTCCTTGAGTGTGGCTCTTCCACAAAATACCACGGCCTGGGCAAGTCTCTTTTGAAGAAGTAGCGTTAGAAGAAGTTTAAGTTTAAAAAATTTGGCTCTCAAAAGAAATTTCAATCGTTGTACTGTTGATATTTGGCTCTGTTGACTAGTGAGTTTGCCGACCACTGCCCTAAAGCATCAAGTTATTAAAAGCGGCGCCCTAGCCAGTTTGGCTCAGTGGATAGAGCATCGGCCTGCAGACTGAAGAGTCCTGGGTTCGATCCCCCGGTCAAGGGCACATGCCCAGGTTGTGGGCTCGATCCCCAGTGGGGGTCGTGCAGGAGGCAGCCAATCAATGATTCTCTCTCATCATTGATGTTTCTCTCTCTCCCTCTCCTTTCCTCTCTGAAATCAATAAAAATATATTTAAAAAAATAAAGAGTGGGGACCACAGTTTCCCATTTAGTGCCCAAACAGGCTCAGTGCCCAGTTTCCCTGAGACTTGGTGCCGGAAATTGGATCTGGGACAAAAACATGGCCAGCCCCTCCCCTGAGAGCTCCCAGTACCTGCCAGTGTCCAGACAAATAAGCTGAGATGGGCCATAGGATGGACCCCCGGCTGGTGTAAACCATGCCTTGTGGAGCAAAGAGGAAGAGAACCAGTCCTGAAGGGGGCAGAAGACACTTGGGCTGGCTCTGGGGGCTGAGGTGTGGGGGCAGAAAGGAAGGCGGGGGCCCTGGGAGCAGAGTTCAGATGCCTGAGCCAGAGGCGTGGGAGGGCTGGGGTAGGGACGGGGTCATGGTCAGGGGGTCGGGGCTTTGTGAGGTAGGTGGGTGGATCTAGAGGTTTTTTATAGGAACTGGGAGCCGTGGGAAGTTTGTGAACTGGTGTGTATGGAGTTGAAGAAAGCCTCTGGGGAGACCTCTTACTGGGCTCCTGTGATAACCTGGGCCCTTAAGATACAGCGGATAGGGCTGTATTTGTTCCGACTTCGATTGCTTCTACTCCTCTCCTTTACTGCAGACTCCCGAGATTTCAATAGGAAGGTAATTAAACTTTAGGGGCTTAAAAATGCCTCCATTTGCTGAAAACCCGTTTTTACATATATTGAATTCCAATATTGCTCAGCCCTGAGTGGGGGTGTTAAGGCTGAAGAAATCTGAGACACGGAAGGTCAAGGCTGAGCGCCCACCCCCTCACTGCTACCTGTGTTCCCTCCAGTGCCCTCTTCCACCCCCCAGTCTCTGAAGCCGAGGCGAACTGAGGCTGATGGATTATTTACGCAGCCTGCGCAGGGCTCGGTGACGCAGCCAAGAGCTGTGGAGCGGAGCGTTCCGTGACTCATCAGACCTTTTCCAAACACTCCCTGATATTTCCCTGCTCTGAAGGGACCAAAGTCATTAACAGTTAGCGCTGGTGGATGACGCCAGAGCAAACCATCGCCTTGTCTTTCCTGTGCCTCGGGTGGTTTTTTTCTGATTGTTGTTTTTTAAAGCTACATGAATTATTTTCTTTTTAATAATGTTTGTTTTCCTCTGCTTATTAAAATAATGTATGCTCATTTTAGGAAATACATAAATGCATTGACTGGAAAATAAAATGCATGAATTATTTCTCCATTACAGTTTGATTAGGGATGTTTTGCTTGCGCAAAGCAAATTTGGAGCACTAGACTTAATTTTATTTGGGGGTGGAGGCACCTCGTTGAGATAACTCAGATCAGTGTTTTGCAGCCCGTGCTTTGGGGGCTCTAGGGAAATTTGGGGCGCTACCTCTGGGGAGGGTGAGCTGAAGGGCCCAAGAACACGTCCCCCACCCCCAATAGCTCAGCTCTTCTCAGTCTCAGAACTGGGCTTCCTCACACGGCTGCCTTTGCAAAAACAGCTCTGTGGCTTATTAAGTTGGAGGCTCAGTGATCCGGGCCTGGCGCGTCCTTTCCCAAGTGAGGAGTCTGAGGCCACTGGGAGTTGTGCCTGCCCTAAGGTGACACAGTGGCTTGGGGGCAGGTCTTCCTGCTCTCTGACTCCACATTGCTTTCTACCATATGGATTAGTTGGAGATATTAGCAGTTAATCTTGAATGTCACTGTCACAAGCTCTCACCTTGCAGAACCCTCAGGAAGCTGATCAGGGGTCTCGGCAGGAGAAGCTTTTGAGGGAAGGGGAGACCTCAGAGCAGGTGGCACTTGAAACGATGGGAAGTCCTAGTAAAAGCGCCCTCACTGCCGTTAGGCGCACAAAGGGGAGAAATTGCTCTGGGTGATCCCTGGCTGAATGAATAATGAGAAGAAATTAAGTAAAGGCCGCTTTTCCTGACACTTGATGTATTAGAACATGGAGTAACTTTCTGCAGGAAATTGGAACAGGGATCCCTTTAAATTGAATGTGAAGCCGTGAATTGCAAGCCTACATTGGCCCTGTGTGTCCTAATGCAAGTTAAGTAAGCAGTTTCCTGGGTAAGAGTTAAGTACTTTAGGAATACAGGTTAATGTCGAGGCCAACAGGGCGCAAGTTAATAAATTGCTTCTCCCGTGTATTGTCTGTGAAGACGCAGAAGAGTAATTTGCTTCCCGCAGAGCTGCACCAGAATACGCAGACTTATTTTATTACATTTTTGGCCCAATACATTTGTTCCTTCTCATTGGTTTTGTTGATAATAATTACCCACCTTCCTTCCATCTCTCCATGGATCTCTCTCGATTTTAATTGTTTGCAGTAGCCACAAAAGTTTACCATTTTAGAAAATAAGTGTTTTAAAATAAGAATACTCTGGGCCAGAGCCCTTCTGAGTATCCAGAAGGAGAGAGTTAAAGCTCTATTTTTAAAGTGACTTCGCAGCCACTGAAACCAGCAGAAAGCAAGTGCTGTCCCCTTCAAGCATATGTGTTGGCCCCGGCCTCTGGGAGCTCTCTGGGAATGACTTCCTGGAGTGGGAGGGGCTCCAGGGCAGGGGGTGGGGTGCTGGAGGGCACAGAACCCAGGCCCTCTGCCCTGCTGCGATGTGGCCCTTGACCCCGAGGGCCCAGGGAGGAAGGATGTTGAAAATAGCAGTCACTACTCTTTGAGGCCCTTCAGGGACCTGGCCCCATGCCGAGCTATCCCCAGCTCACAGCCTAATAAATTACTTCATTAACAAGGTAATTATAAATCGCAGAGTGCTATTTACTGGGCAACAGAGAAATATGGCTGGTGGGTAGGGGAGAACCCATGGAAAGACAACAGCATGCTGAGATTGGAAATGTGAGGAGGACTCAGGCGCGTGCAAAGCCTGGCAGGCACTCCGTGTGGCCAGCAGTGGCGCTAGAGGCCCGGCTGTCCTTGAGCGCCCCTAGAGGAGGAGACACTTCTTGACAGTGAGTCTGGAAAGAGCTTCTCAGATTACAGCACTCCTAATTTTGGATCACAGTGTGTAAGCAGATCTTTTGACTTTGTCCGTCACTCAGTTTGTTTCAGCTGCTTGCCCATCGCACACGCACACGTGTCTTTGGTAAACCATTAAGGGATAAGTGGGTGAAGGCCACTTGCCTCGTGCTGAGCTTGAAGCCCAGCTTCCTAGCTCTGATACCAGGTGAATAACCCCATGGTGCCTCAGTTTCCCCATCTGTAAAATAGAGAAAATAGCACAGAGGACCTCAGATTTCCTCAGTTCACAATGCCCTTAGTGTCACGGTAATCCCGCCCCCCCCCCCCCACCAGTTCTCTAGGCCCAAACAAATGCCTCCGGGAACCTGTTTACTAAGTACTTGGGGCCAAACAACTTAACAAGTGTGTTGGTCATACACACGTTCTCAGAAGTTGGAGGCAGGTTGGGCACTGCCACCCTCATTTCCTGGTCCACCTCGGTTTCCATGTGATACTTGCTTTACATTCCAGCAACTGCTGAAAACCCAGCTTTGCAAAGCTATGACGTCACTGAAAGAGATGCAGGGAGCTAATGTTGGAGCAATTCACTGCCTCAACCAGTGCTCTGCACGGTGTCAGCAGACACTACGGTTCACTTTCAAAAGTTAAACTATCCCGTGGCACCTCGGTAAGTTGGCTGGGGTGCCTTGGTGTACAGTTTGAAAACTGTGGTGTTTACCTCGTGTGGCTTTGTGAAGATGAAATGAAATGACCCATGGAAATGCTCAGGGCAATGCCTGGTACTACGTGCTTAGTAATAATTGCTGTCCCTCAGTCCCAAGGGTGCTCTTAGCCGGTGTAGCAGCGTGTCCTAGGGGTGATGACACTGGTTGTGAGGATGCCCAGGAAGAGGGGATGGTGGTGGGAAACACAGTATTTCTGCGTTTTTTATAATAGGTGATGTTACACATGCATGTACATCGAAGTTACTAAATATAAATATAGATATTTCAATATCTCTACAAGCGTATGTATTCAAGGTAGCCTCTAACTTTTTGTTTGTTTTTAATCTCATTGGGAAAATGAGGGAGGTCCCTGCAGTTTGCCTTAGATTTGGGATATCAGCAAAAGGGACAGTGGTCTGAGTTGAGGTTGGTGGTTTAGGCAAGTCCAGATTGTCAGAGGCCTTGTAGGACACGATAGGCCTTAGGATTATATTCAGAGTGAAGTGGAAAGCCATTGAGTGTTTTAAATTAAAAAAAGGTGAGTTTACCTGATTGCGATGTAATTTACATGTAATAAAATGCACCCCTTTAAAATGTGCTGTTGGATAAATTTAGATAAATCTATACACGTGTGCAGTCATCCCTACTACCCCAAACAAGACACAGGACATTTCTTTGACCCAGAAAGTTTCTGGTGTCCTTTATCCGTCTCTTTCTCCTGCCTAGGCCACCCCTGACCTGCCTTCTGTCACTCTAGAACAGTGCTGCCCGCTCCAGAATTGCCTATAAATGGAATTATACACCATGCCAGCGTTTGGCCCTCACATGATATAATGCATCTGAGATTCGTCCTGGTTGTGTGTATCAGTTTATTCCTTTTCTTGGCTGAATAGTAGTCCATTGGATGAAAATATCACAGCTTGTTTATCCATGCTTGTGTTGGTGGGCACTTGGCTTGTTTCTGGTTTGCGGCTCTTAGAGTTGTACTTTACAAATATTTGCTTTCACTTCTCTTAGGTAAATATATAATCTAAGAGCGGAACTGCTAGGTTGAGCCTCATGAGCGGGGGTGTGATACCTATTAATTGACATCCTAAAAGGTCCCTTGGTTTATGGCTGGAGAACAGACCGTGAAAGGGAGCATGTTAGATGAGTGAGGCCAGTAGAATGGGTGGGCATGATGGGGTAGTGGGAAGGCCTGGCTCTGAGGGGTGGTTTGGGGACAGTGGTTGAGGCTTGGTGATAGATTGGATGATGCTGGGAGTCAAAGATGATTCCTGGTGCTGTGTATAGGTTCAGGTGGTTTTGGGCCTGTTACTTTAGTCCTCTGAGGCTCACTTCTGTTGTGCCCAGCGAGACTGGCTAATAAATGTTGGTTTTGTTTTGTAAACAAATGAGGAGGGGGAGATGCCTGAGGGAACCACCCTGCCTGTGTGTGCTTAGTGCCTGTTGGGAGACAGTTCTGGGGTCGCTCACATGTCTGCACAGTCTCCTGAGCGAAACCACACATCTCGTCTTTTCAAGGATGTTGGTATAGCACGCAGCTTTGGAAGACAAAGATGGCGTCTCTGGAGCAGGTTTACTTGCATTCCCAGGTAATAAAGACAATGTTTTCCTCCAGAACAGAGGTTAGGCAGGTTTATCAGCAGCCCCTTTTATTAGTTTGGGGCTTTCTAATGTTAGAGTCCTCTCTGTGGACAGGTAGCACCTGCTCTCGTCACCCGATGGGAGTTGGGGCTTGGGGACCCGTGCAGCCTCCTTAGTTTGGCACTGCTATTGCTGTGAGTCCTTTACTGTTTTTGTCTCTGACCCAGGAGTCCCGTGTTCTTTGCCAATCCGTGTAACACTGTGACAGGCGAACTTGTTAGCTTGCCAGCAGGGGGCTCTCTCAGGGCCTGATGATGCCTCTGGGCTACTGTAGCACGTTGGGCGTGTCACCTCCTCTCTGCCCTGCTGCTGTCCTTTCCCTCTACATCTCCCTAAATGCCGCCACCCAGAACTATGGCGCATCAGCTAGGTGGCAGGTCTAGGGTCAGAAGACAGAGTGTGAGTAAGACAGATATGGTTCCAGGCCTCACGGAACATATGTATGAGCATATGTTGTTCAGTCTTTGCAGTTCTATCCATCACTAAGTTGTGACTTAATCTACTCACCTAGCTCTTTGGAATGCATCTCGTCCTCTCCGCTCTCACTGCCACCTGCTTCCTCCCTCTCTGGGGTATGCATGTTGCAAGAATGGGAGTCGGTCCCGGAGAAGTGCCTGGTGTGGCAAACTGGAGAAACTCAATGGCTGCCGCTGTTATTTCTGCTGTTGCTTCCATTCTGATGGGCACGCCTTTGTGTAAAACCCTTGTTGGTTTCGCCCCAACCTACAGTATAGGATGCAGCCCAAACAAACCCGGATGCAAACGAAACCCTGTACAGCACAGCCCCCACAGGCGGCCCCTGTCACCAGCCACCACGCTGCATGGCTGTCTTTTTCAGTTGGCCTGGTTGCTGTTCCCCAGACTTGACACATCCCTCATGCCTTCATCATTTCCTTCCTTCTCTTCCAGGCAAAGTCCTATTTATTCCCCAGGACTCAGCCACAGGGTTCCTTCCCCTCTGAACCTTCCTTGAGATTCGTTTCTCTCGCATCCCAGGCTGGCATAAACGGCAGTGCTGTGCGTACCCAGCCCGCCTGACTTTGCATTCCCTGGGAAGGGACTGCAGGGCCATCTGTCCCCAGGAGCAGCACAGCGCCGTCCCCAACAGTGGGTACTCTCTTCTAGCAGGCCCTTGGGGCTTACCTGGGGACCTAGTACCTCCACAGTCACAAGCTGCTGGATCCCAGTGAAGAGGAAATGCCATGGGTGCCATGCCGAGAGAATCACCCTCACGCACTCTGGTGGGGAAGACGCGTGCTGGCCCAGGGCTCAGATCTGGGCTAATGACTTAGAAATCACATTGTTTCCGAAAACCAGTGACTAGGCAGCATTATTCAACTTGGAGGAAGGAGTCTAGCTGCCAAGCCTGGCTCCTCCCCGGACCCCCTTCTCTGTGGGTAGGGAAGCTGGTTACTTGGCACCAGGGCTGCCCTGCGGGTGGGTTTCATAGCCTATTCCTCCGCTCATATTCTTACCCAGTGCCAACCCCAGCTAAGGGAGGAAGCAGCCAGATCCCGGGGAGCTTATTAGCAGGACCCTGGGCAGGTGCTGGGTGCTTTGCATACCTGCAGTCTCTCATTCACACGGTGAGCTGGGGAGACAGGATTGCCGCCCCCAGAACTACACTTGGAGCCGAGACTTGGGCCAGGTTCTTTCCCACGACTTGGGTGACCTCCCCAGGGAGGAAGTGAGCAGCCAGGCTGTTGCTCCCGTTGCCCCCTCCCTGCTGCAGGGCTGTGGGGCTGCGGGGCTGCAGGGAGGGGAGTGCTGCCTGTGCGGTATCTCCTTTGGCCGGTAGGGGTGCTAGAGACCAAGCCTTTTCCTGGCTGACTCTGCAGGTGAGGGAGAGTGAGCCAGCAGCCTTGATGCTGTGTGTTGGTAGCAGACCCAGAGCCTCCATCACATTTTCTGCCTGACTTCTCCCTGGCTGCAGTGACCTGAGCTGTTTCCAGCCACTGCCATCACTTCCGTTGCCTCTGCCATGGTGAACTGTCCCCCTGCCCTGACCCTGACACTTACATGCTCTGTGCATGTTCATGTAGATTGGCATGAAGATCATGACTGACATCCTCATGTCCTGCTTTCTAAGTCATTAGCCCTGCCCCTCGTTTTGTACATTATACACCTAGTGACATGCCCACACGGACTTTCCGACTTTCCTGCATCTATTAAAAATGAAGCATTTGAGCAATGGTGCCTGCGTCTCAGCCGCAGGGAGAAGGGCAGGTGTGTGCCGAGGTAGGCTTACAGGACTGCTGGGGTCACCCCTGGAGCATGCCGACCGAGTAGAAGTCCCCTCCCACCAGCACTGGCCCAGGTGGTGGGGCAGACAGAGGTGGTCCCCACACCAAGACTCATGAGAACCCCATTGCCTGTCCTGTTTTCTGATTTGGGACCCTGGCCTTGAAAGGCCCCACTCGAAGAAAGTCCTGTTTCCCCTTCCCCGGGGCCTCCTCTCTCCTCCTGCCTCTCACTGCTCTCGCCTGCGGCCTGCGCTGTAATGGGATGGCCTTCGCAGGGAGTCTTCAAATGAACAGTTTTTAGAATGGTCCAGAGCGCTGCTGGAAAACAGAGAAGGCTATTTCGTGGGAAGATGATGACCTTATTAACTATAATTAGGCAATTCACAGAGGTTTCCAATATAGTCCAGCATCTTGCCTTGTTGAAGTGTGTGTGTGTGGGGGGAGTTCTATGTAATGTCTTTGGGGCTGTAATAGTCTTTAACACATTAACAGTTTAATTTCTTCTGGAAGGGCTGGCAGCCTGGTGTTTTCATTTAGAAAGCCAAGTCTAGTTTTACAGTCATCCACATTAATATCATAATTATAGTTTTGAGCAAGTAATTTTCAGACAAGACATCGAGTTGTTTTTATAGCTGGAGGAAGATCTCAGGTGAGGAGATGGAGCCTCACATCTAATCTCCCACTAATGGCATGACACTGTAAACCCAGGCTGCTCACCTCCCCAGACGGGGCTTGGTATTGTGGGCCAGGGATGTCCACGCTCAGAACTCTTCCTGTGCTCAGTCCTCAGAGAACACTGCCTGTTGGAAGCTGATGGGAAATGTCCTTTTCTGAAGAGTTTTGCAGATGCGAGCCCATTCTCAGAAATTTCTCCTGCGTCCTTTGTGTCAGGTTGGGTGGGAACGCAGCTGGGAGTGGCCAGCACCTCCGAGGGCACCTGGGCAAGAAGGCCATTGCTGCCTGCACCGCCGCCACGGCTGGCGGCGTCAGGTCCCGGCTGCGCTCGGCTTTCTCACCTCCCTCTGCAGGCCTGGGCACCCCGGCCCACCGCGAATCACTTGGGTTCTGTGTTTGACCTTTCCCTTGTGAACATATTTCTTACAGTTCTGTTGGCAATATTCATATATCATTCTGGGTTCTGTTTTTAAAGCTTAATCTCAATTCCTGTTTTCACAGCCTTCAACAGAGCCATCTTCTTCTGGGTGGTTTACCACAATTTGCTAAATTGTATCGTTGTTGTTGAACACTGAGGTTTGTTCTAGCAGGTATTTTTTATTGTTGTTTTACACGCAAGGCTGCAGCGATCATCTTTATGTGCATAATATTTAGCTTCTGAGTACTGATTTTTTAAGCTTGATTCCTAGGGCTAGAATTACTATCTAAGACTAAGAACAACCTTTTTTTTTAAAGAAATAAAAAATTTCTTATTACGCTAATAGTATTTGGAAAATAAAGAAAAAGTAGACAAAAGGAAAATAAAGGTGGCCTGTTGTCCCCTCCTGCAGGGTTCACCACCATCAACTAAGGATGTGCCAGGCTGCAAATAACAGGGCACCCACTGAGAGGGCGTCCCCAGAGGGAAGTGTCTCTGTCTCGGGGAGCAGGACGTTTCAGGAGGGCCCACGGCTGGTGCCCTTTTTCTGGCCCACCTTTGGCCCCGTCCACACGGTGCCGTCCTCCGCCTCCCCTTCCCTTCCTCCTCTCCCTCCTCCTCTTCCCCCCTCTTCCTCCTCCTCCTCCTCCTCCTCTCCCTCCTCCTCCTCCTTCTCCCTCCCTCCTCCTCCCCCTCCTCCTTCTGGAGCCTCTCTCATCTCTTCCACAGACGAGTCTCTGCCTGCTTGAAGCTCTCAGTGTGTCTCCTGCAGTCAGGCTGGAGATATTTCCTTCTTTTTTTCTGCTATCTTGCATTTGCCACATACCATTTGGCCAAACTGAGAATGTAACTGTGTTATGGCAGAGAAGGGAGGACAGTGCAGCTCAGGGCTCGGAAGAAGCTCCTCTTTTAAAAAAAAAAAAATTAAAAAATGGGATTACCTTTCATCCTGTGTTTCCAGTCCTGTGAAGTCCCTGGGGTAAGACATATCCTTTGCTCTCTGCTCTCTCCCATGCTCCAGGGCCCGGGGCGGAATGTTTCTGGTTGGTCTTGCAAGGGGAAGTCTGTGGAGCACCCCTCGTGTGCAGTGGGGCTTGTGAGTGCAGGCACTGCCTTCAGGGAGCTCCCAGGAGAGTGGAGGAAACGGGCAGGGACACCGTCACACTGTTATCATCAGACGGAGCCAAGGTGGGCGCAGAAATGAGTGATCGTGACCTCCCGTGACCCTACAGGAAGACTCCCATGGACCCACCACCAGATGTAACACCTGTTATGCCATCTTTGTGGTGGGTTCTGCTTTTTGTTTTGTTTTAGCTGCAGATCCAGCTAAAGTCCAGCCTCACTCCCTCCCCTGCAGTGGCTGGTGGGATGCTTTATGAACATTTACTACATGTGTTTATCCATTAACAACTTGTAGTATCGGCTTTGTATTGTACAGGTTTATAGAAATGGTATCATGCTTTATATCCTTTAGTAATTTGTAAGACATTAGACATGCTTTTAAAAAGATACTTAAAAAATATTTTTATTGATTTCAGAGGGGAGAGGAGAGGGAGAGAGAGAGAAACATCAGTGATGAGAGTGAATCATTGATCGGTTGCCTCCTGCACGTATCCCACTGGGGATCGAGCCTGCAAACTGGGCATGTGCCCTTGACCGGGATCAAACCCGGGACCCTTCAGTCCTCAGGCCAATGCTCTATCTGTCCACTGAGCCAGACCAGCTAGGGTGACATTAGACATGTTTTTACAGTTTTTTCATACACATGCATATCTTTCTGTCTGTTTGTCTGGACCATTCATTTTTAACTGCTGTCTAGTATTCCATGGTAAATACACTAGAGTTTATTTCTTCATTTCTGTACTCGTCATGGAAGGTTAAGTAGTTTTTACCTTTTATCTCTTGCAAACAATATTGCAGTGAATATGTGTTCCAGTGACCTATTGCTATTTAATAAAGCACCTCCATACTTAGTCGCTTACCACAGCCATGTTTATTTTGCTCATGAATCTGCCAGTTTGGGCCGGCTTGGTGGAAAGAGCTCATCTCTGCTCCACGCGGAGCTGGAGCTAGAGTTATGTGCGGGCTGCTTCTCTCGTGGTTGAGGGTGACTCTGGCTGTCAACCAGGCCCCTAGCTGGCCTGTTTCTTGGAGCACCACCCGTGGCCTCTCCACATGGCCTAGGCTTCCTCCCAGCATGGCGCTGGTTCTGTAAGAGAGAGCAGGCCCAAACTGGATTGCCTTTCCGACCTAGCCTTAGAAGTCAGGCAGCACTGCACTCTTCTTTAGAAGCAAGTTGCTGAGGCTGGCTTCCATTCAGGGTGAGGAGCGTCAGACCCCACTTTACACGGGACGAGAGTCGCAGGGTTTGCTGACCACTTACAAACCACCCCCCTTAGCCCAGCCGGTGTGGCTCAGCGGTTGAGCTTCAACCCAGTAACCAAGGGGTCATCGGTGCGATTCCCGGTCAGGGCACATGCCCAGGTTGCAAGCTCGGTCCCCATTAGGGGGCATGCAGGAAGCAGCTGGTTGAAGATGTTTCTCTCTCTCTCCCCCTCTAAAAAAAAAAAAAAAATCAATAAAAACATATTAAAAAAACCACACAAACGGACAAAAAGCCAACCCCCTGAGATGTGCCTTGGTGCACACACCTGCTCTTGGACCCTCCAGGTGAACTGACAGGCCTTGGTGGGTGCCGCCTTGAGCCACCTTGATGCTGCTGGGTTGCCCTCCTGGGTGTTTGTTGCACGGCGGTGCCAGCCGTGCGCGAGAGGGCCACCTCTTCACACCCTCTCCCACACTTGCTGTCGGGGTGTGGATTTTTGCCCTCCGGTGGGTGTGGAGCAGGAACTTGCTGTTTTAATTCGCCTGCCCTCCTGGGAGGCCAGGCCCTGCCGCTCCTGGGTGCTGTGTCCTCTTTCCCGCTGGTTGCCCTGAAGAGGGCGGAAATGTCAAAGTGCTATTTTTTGGCTTATGATGTCAATTTTCAAGAGAGAAGTGGGGAGTTTCCCACAGAGTTTATTACAAACTATTATGAAGACCTGGGAGTTACTATTGTTATGAGTCACTTATGAAAAAAATATGATTTCAGTAACTGCAGGCTGTATTTGCAGTGTGACGGATTTTCATTTAATCTCTCACCTCTCTATAATTTGCCCAATTTAAAAATGCCCCGAAGCTCGATTTCTCCTTGTCTGGGAGTTCTGTTCTTGCTCTGTGCTATCACAGTTATAGTAATAAGAAATGGTGCCAATATGTGTCTGTCTTGGAGTGCTTACCACCTCTTCGGTCATTTAATTACTTCTGGGTCCCATTCCCCACCCCGGTCTCCCGTTAGAACCGTGTGCGCGGGAAACGTCCAGGGAGAATGCCGCCGCCCAGACTGGCTTGCTGTTGGACCCACGGGCGGTGGGAGGCCTCCCTGGGCTGCATGGCGCCTGCTGCTTGCACGCACCTTGTTTAATGAGACTGTGGGGAGGCGGGGGCCGTCCACCACCTCCGACCGACTGTCACAGCCCTTCGGGAGCCTTCGGGGGGATACACGTCAAGCTGGGTCATTCAGAACGCTCGGTTATTACAATGGTCCGTCTGATCTCCTCCTGGCTCCTCTCAAAAATAGCTGGGAAATCTGAGAGTTTAAAAATGAATTCCTAAGCTTTCCTCGAAAAGTGAACTTTTAGCTACTTCTTAACTTAATCAGATTCTGTGTGAACTCTCTGTCCATGGCTTACCAGAAAACATTCTCGTCCCTGCCTCCCTCTTAAGGGGCGCTCGGCCTCTTATCTGTGCCACGAAAATGAGGTCTCGTCCTCGTGTCGAGAGCAAGCCCAGCCCCTCTGCAGAAGCTCGGTCCTCAATGTTCGGAGGCAGCCTCTGCCCCAAACCAGGGCCCTGGGAACCATGGGCACCCACGAGTCTTCTAGGTCGGTTGGGTGCAGCGCCTCCTTGCAATGTTGCTGGCACCTTGTTTTCCAGATCCTGCGATGGGGAGCACAAGGGGAGCCTCTGTCCTGGCTGACAGTGCCTCCCAGGGCGGCGGGTACAGCCAGGGCACCAGGGCGCCCGGGCTGCCTCACGGGCTCTCCCTATACTCACCAGCGTGGGTGTAAAGGAGGAATTCATTATCTGTTATTTCAGGGGAGGGAAGCTTTGGGGTGTGTTCACCCGCTTCTCCCAAGAGCCACGGGTGGGCCTGGGCTAGTGGGGAAGGCCTCCCAGGCTGGCGGGGTGGGTGCTCTGCTAAGGCCGCATCACTGGCAGGGAGCTGAGTTTCGGAGTCTGGAGTTTTCACACCACAGTCTAGGTGCCAGCAAAAGTCTAACGAGGGCAGGGCAGTCCTTCGCTGCTGTGACAAGCCTGTTCACAGCCTGCCAGTGCGCATCCTGCGTAAACAAACACCCTGCCTGCTATGCTAATTACTCCTCCGGCCTTGTTTGCATACTGCGAGTTATATGTGCTGTAGGGACCTACTCAGGGCTTCCCTGCCCAGTGACCCAGGTGTGAGCTACCTATGCTTAACCAAGAGCCCCAAACTTCTGTGGGCTCCCCAGGACGAAGACCCCGCCGTCTGTTTGGTGTTTGGGCTGGAACATCCTGGACTGGGGGTTTGGAGCCCAAGTTCTGGGGCCAACCCTTCCCGGCTAGGGTCTTGGTTTCCTAATTGGTGAGATCCAGGTTTAGGCTGAGCACCTGCTGTGGACCGACTCCCCCGGGCCTTGAGGTCATGCAGAGCAAGAGTTTAGTCCTTCCGTTACGCTGGCAGGTAGGCGGGGGCCAAAGGAGGGGAGACCCTTCCCTGCACACTTGCTCCTGCCTGTCCTGGTGGTGATCCCTCCACCTGCACGGTGGCTTGCCCTCCTTGTGCCCGGTATCTGCTGTCACACAGCCTGGCTTCCTTCTGAAGCGCCTCTTGGGGAGCATGTGGCAGAAGCTGGGGGGTAGCTGTTGGGTGAACATACAGTGAGTGCCACAGGCGGCACAGCTAACAATGAGGGAGACCAGGATCTGAACCCACGCCGGTTAGGGTCCCGAACCTCTGCTCTTTCTGCCCCTCGCGTTGATTAGTAAATGTTAGGTGGGGAAGGCCCCGGGGCCAAAGCCCGACATGGGTATTTCACCGTCACTGTCCCTGGAAGCTCGGCTGGCCTTTGCACGGAACCGTTCGGCAGCGCTGTCATCTGAGGGCGACGCTGCGGAAGGGCCATGCAAGGTAGGCTGTTATGAAGGCCTCGTCAAGCTTTTGTTTGAAGGAGTTCTCGAAAGTGACAGGCTTCATTTCAGGGGTCTTTGTTAATCTAACAATGTGCCCCGCGGAAATGTGTGGACTTTGTACCAAAGCTCTTGCATGTAATGAGCCAGGGACAAAATGAAAGCAATTTCAGGTGTGGATATGTAGTCAAGAGAAGTCGTCTGGGGGTAGGAGCCCTCAACACGCGCCGGGGGACATGAAGGGGGGTGTCAGGGTTAGACCCCGAGCCTTCCGAGACCTGACATTTCCACCCAAACTGGATTTGCATGCGTGCAGGTGAGCGCAGGTTATTCCCTGCACGCTGGCGTCGTGCATATGCATCGCAGCGTCGCATGGGGTGGTTTAAAAAATTCATAGATGTGTCCTTTAGTTCTCTTTCCACCAGCCAATGTTTGGAATTAATTTTTTCTGGCCCACTAACTCTTGTGGTTAAAAGTACAAATTAAGTTTTCTGGGACGATCCATCACAAAATTATTGGAAAGTCGGCGTGGAGAAGATAATGGGCTCTGTATTGCGTTATGTCTGTCGGCCTCTTGTTTCTGCAGTTACGCTCTTTGTTTTCCTTATTTCGTGCTTTGGGAAATCAACCTGAGAATGGGCTCCCCGCTCGGAAGAGTTATTGGCTATTTTTCCCGAGTGGGATTGCCCTTCCAGGGAACAGTGGGCATCTTTGTGACACCAGGTTATAAATCCGAGCTCCACGTTCTCTGAAGAAAGCATGAATCTTCGGCAATGGCGCGGCGGCGCTGTATTTCAGGCGGGCGTGGAGAGCTGTCAGAAGTCAATGAAGTCCTCAGGCGCCAGCCTGTGTCCAGCCAGCCTCTGTCAAGGGTTCTGCATGGACTTTGTGCAGGATTAGAAGGCGGTTACAGAGTTCTCCAGCGTCTTTCTCTCTGCAACTTCCATGTGTCCCAGAGCCCCCTGTTTGAGTCCCAGCCCTTTGGAGTGAGCCTGTCCCACACCATCTGGGCAGCCACACTCAGCATCTTTTCCATCGAAGAGGAAGAGCCCCCCTCCGCATTTACTAGAACCCCCTAGTTGCCAGGCCTGGTGCCAGGCAACGGGGCACGCAGACCCAAAGATGTGCCCCTGTTCCACAGGTGCTGCCTGATATGGCTGGCCTGTGCTCCCTGCTGTTGGCTCCCCAGCCGGGCCCTGTGCCCATCACCTCTAGTGGCCGCTGCTGGAATTGCAGGTAGAGGGCCTCAAACACCAGCCCATCACTTGGCATCTTGCTTACAACCCTCCAGAGTCACCTTTGCCCCAGAATAGAGCCCAGATTCTTCAGTGGGCTCCTCAGCCTTCCCCTGTGATGCTTCATTCTAGAACTTCCCAGAAGGCCCCCAGGTAGCGCACCCCAAGGCCACTTTCCCCTTCCGTTGTGTTCCCTGACCTAAGCGTGTCTGCTCTGGTGTGAGAGTGTGGCATCTACCACGCTGAGCGCAGCGCTCCCAAGACTCGCGGCTGTGCTGTGGCCAGCTCTGGTCCCTGGATGTGGGCCAGGGGCAGGTGCTCTCCATGAGGCGAGGATAGCCCGGGAGGCAGCAGCTCGCGGGGCAGAAAGACATGGTTACCGAGCTCAGGCATTCCTGTGTGTGGCCAGTGTGGAGCCCCTAGGTCCATTTGCATAGACCACCATCTTAGCTCTCTGAGCCTCAGTTTCCTCCTCTGTGTGTTTAGCCCTGTGCCTGCCACCCATGGTCTGCCCTGGTGAGGCTCACACGTGAGCAGGCCCACTCCTGTCGCTTCTCCCTCTGAGATGCCCTTATCTGGAGCCACCTCGCTTCCTCAATCAAATGGATATGTCTACCTATTTTTATCTGATCCTGCTGTCAAAAGTACCGCACCTTAGTTTTTTATTCTACTTTGAAAGTAACTTTAATTGAGTTGCACATTCATATTTAAAATCTCATATGTATTAATTTTATGAGATTGGTTTGTTTTTCTTCTTACCTTTCACGAAGCAATATTACTGAGCTTCCTCTTGCATCTCTGGTAGCAGTCATCGTGGTCCCCTGGGCCGCTCTGAGTCATCTAATACAGTTTTCCAGAGCGCAGCAGCCTCGCTGCCACCCCAGTGCTTTCAGATCGGCACTTATTCGATCAGCGTGTGATGCTGTCACTGGAAACTTTCCTTCCCAGCCCCAGGTGCTCATTTGCACAACTTTGGAACATTTTGTTTTTCTATTTGGCACGTGTGTCTTCCTCCTCGGGGTTTGATCTGGATCTGCAGAACGGGGCCCGCCCGACCCTCTGCTCTCCACCCTCTGCGCTCTCAGAGGGGGCGCCCACCTTCTAGGACTGACCTCAGTTTGTCACCAGCTGCTAAATCCTAAAGACCAAGAGCCCTGCCTGGGCTTGCTGTGTGTTCCTAGGAAGGCATATCCCGAGGTCGGCCTGCTGGCTCTGGCTGGGGTAGGGTGGCAGGCTGGGCACGAGGCCCCCCCCCCCGCCCCCCCACTCCCCTCAGCTCTTCCAGTTGGAGGCATCTCCAGATCCCTGGTCTGTGAGCCCCCGACCCTCCTGAAGAAGTGGAGAACTGTGACATTTGGCCAAGGTGAGGGATGAATCTACTGAGGCCATGTGCTGTGAAGCCCAAATTCTTAATCTACTTATTAGCAATAATACCTCATTTTTGAGAAATTAGCTCCAGGAAAGCAGGGAGTTTGACCGTTTTGTCGCCAGCATGTTAAGCAGTGCCCGGCACAAATGAAGGAGCTCCCCAAATGGGTGTTGACTTAATTAAGAACGGCGGGTCCCAGCGGTGTGCAAAAAGACTTCACGCGTTGGCAGCCTCACCGCTTAGGCCGGCAAGGGCTGTGGTCCCCCTTGGCAGGCGAGGACCCTGAGTTGCAGAGGGGACCTGTGGCTTGTTCTAGGTGACCCAGTGAGAGAGCCGGCACTCTGCTGGGCTCGGGGAGGGCCGTGGGGCGAGTCCCAGGAGGACTGGGCTGGGTGGTCCTGCACAGATGGGGCCTGTGCCTTTCTGGCTGGCAGGGAGGGGCCCTGGCGGTGCTCATTGCAGAGGAGGCTCGATCCTCAGCCTTCTGACAAACCCCTGAAGAGCCCTTTCTCCCGGCCTGTCCGGGGTCGCCCCGGCCAGCCTGAGTCCATGGCAGGACAAGTGAGCCACGCGTATAGACTTACATCAGAGCCATTTCTGCTCAGCTAGTTAGCCTGCCACTCTGGTCCCCGACCTTCATTCTGAGGTGCGTTCTTATTTTATTAGTGCAGCTCATTAATGTCTGACATTAAAATATTGACACGAATTGACTTGGGTATCTTTATCCTTGGAGCTTCAGTTAATAAAACAACTTTTGATAAGACCAATGGTTTTAGAACATTTAGACTTAATTATATTTTCTAAAGGATTTTTCTAAAATTACATAACTGCTTGGCAAGGTACTTCAATTCCCTAGTTAACTGAAAGAAATTGGTTTTTTGTTTGGTTTTGCTTAATACAAATTAAAAGTAATACACATTTGATAAAAGCAGTTAAAGGATTATTTATTAAAGTCTGCCTCTTTGTATATTGGGGGAAAAAAAATCCATATGAGCTGAATTAACTTGGAGATGATGTGAGGGGAACCCGACAGCGGAGAGCTGTGTGGCTGGGGAAATGGGGGTGCGCCTCTCAGACACCCCTCTGTGGCGCTTCCTCAAGGGCTGCTTCTGCGCTGTGGCTGTCACACTCGACCTTGTCACTTTCAGCGTCAGCGAGTCGTGAGTTATGACAGTGTGGAAATGGAGCTGAGGAGAAATCAGGTGTTTTATTCTCATCTCACCTAGGTTAGGCAGTCTGCCACAGGGAGCCATTCGAACGTAAGGAAAGAAAAGAGGGAAGGAAAGGGGAGTGTCTTGCGGGAACACTAGCTGGGAGAAGGTGGGCTCGGTCGATGGTTGGTAGCCCACTTGGAAGGGCTGACTCCTCGCATTCGTTATTCTTAGGAAGCTTGCCTTGCCAATGCCCAGATCTTCCCAAATGCAGCCTGCCCAAGAGGCCTTGCAGGCAACTCCACCAGTGTGCCAGCCTACCGGAAACAAAGCTGCTCTCCTTTCTGCCTTTTAAAAAAACAATTGACATAATTTCAGGCTTACAGAAGAGTTTAGTGGGAATAGTACAAAGAATTCCCAGACATCCTTTATCCAGATTCCCCAAATGTTAATATTTTTACCCTCTCCTCCCTTCTTCTCTTTCTCCTTCCCTCCCTCCATATATATATACATATATATATATATATGTGTGTGTATATATATATGTGTGTATATATATATATGTGTATATATATATATGGTCATACATATATACAAACAAACAAACATTTTTTTCCCTGAACTACTTAAGAGTAAGTTGCAGGCTGATGGCCCTTTAACCCTAAATATCTCAGTGTGTATTTCCTAAAACAAGCTTTTTGATGCCCTTAGAGAGAGGAAATCCAGGTCTGTGTTATTCGCACTATCACATCTCGTCTCCTCTGGTTTGAGCAGGGCCGGTCTGTCACGACGAGTACATAATTGAAGAGCACAAGCCAGTTATTTTGAAGACTGCCCTTCAGTTTGGGTTTTGCTGGTGCTTCGTCAGGACTAGATTCAGGAGTGGACTCCGGGGCAGGACTGTTGCGGGGTGGTGCTGCACCTCCGGGGTCCGTCTCAAAAGGCACCTGTTGTCACCGAGTCCTTTGGCTGGAGGCGTTAAGGTGGATCAGTGGGTTAAGTTGGCGGTCTGCGAGGCTTTTCCAACCAAGTTAATATTTTACTTTTTGTAATTACAAGGTATCATCTGGGGAGCTACTTGGAGATATGCTATTCCTCAAACCTTTATCCACTAGTTTTAGTATCGATTCAAAGATTCATACCTGTATCAGTTCCTATAATGATGGTTAGCAAATGTGATTTCTAACTCTATCATTTTTTTTCTTCCTATAGAGAGGGGTTTTTTCTTCCTTATTAGTCTATCTATCTATCTATCTATCTATCTATCTATCTATCTATCTGTTTATCTATTTATTTATTTTGGATCAGTGTGCATTTGTGGACTCTTAGTTTAATAAATCTAATCTGTTTGTATTATCTGACCAATAGAAACTGGTTCAAGCTGGCTCCCACATCCCTTTGAGATGACTCCACCATTCTTCGAGCAGGAACTTTTTGGCCCAGCACGATGTCCCAGGCTCATCTTGTTCTGTCCCTGCCCCATCTCCAAGGAGCTCTGGTTCCTCTTGTGGAGAAAGGCATTTAGAAAGCAAGATTTGGGTGTTGGGGGTGTTCATGGCTACTGGGGTTCCAGTGCCTCTAAGAAGACAGATCTGGGCTTGAAATGCTTGCACATGCACACACACATGCGTGCACACGCATGCCCATACACACTTCTATCCAGTTCCTTCTCTTAAGCCTGAGAGTTCACACGGGTTTCTCTGATTCCCACCCAGTACCGCTGGGCTCATTCTGCCCTGTCCATTTAGCCAGTAGTGTGAAACTTGGCCCCCATTTCCAGAACACATTTACACACTCGCTCAAGCTCAGAATGTCAGAAAGTCATTTCAGAATTGCTAGACTCTGCAAAAAAGGCCTGCTAATTAGAATTCATTATTAGAGTTGTTGTTTTTCCTTTAGCCTGAGGGAGTGTAGTCCAAACGTGTTCAGATGTTTCTTGGATTAGTTCCTTTTCTCTTTCTCCCTTCAGTGTGGTTTTGTTACTTGTGTCAAATACAATTTGGTTCATTTGCTTTTCTCTGTATTCTATTTTAGAGTCCCCCCCAATCTTGTGGACTTCTTTCCTTCCCCTTCCTCCATTTTCCTTTTCCCTCCCTCCCTTCCTCTTTCTTCCCTCCCTCTTCCCCTCCCTCCTTCCCTCCCTCCCTCGCTTCCTTCCTTGCAATCACTAACATATTTCCAAAAGTCAAGTCTATACAAAAGATTCTGTTTAGAGAGGTATCCCCCACCTCATTCCCTTTATCTGGTCCACCCAGCCCCAGGCCTGCCCCGCAGGTCACCAGTCTCATTAGTCTGGTTTCTTTTTGCCCAAAGGGGTAGTTTCTTATTTCCCCTTCTTTCTTCATAAAAAGTAGCATGTTATAGCTCCTCTTTTGCATTTTGCTTCCCCCCCCATCCCCACCCCACCTAACAACGTGTCCAGTCAGGCCATAGCTCCCCGGGGCTCCCTGAGGCTTTGTCCCAGCCTCAGAGTATTCCCCGTGTTCTCCTTCGTGGCTGCTGTTTGGGTTCATGAGAACGGAGTGTGGGTGCTGTGTGGATCCAGGTGCAGGTAGTAGCACAGCCCTCCCTGGATCGCCTCATTTCCAACGGACGTGAGAAGAGTGGCCGCCCTGTGCTTGGAGGAGGAGACCAAGGCTCAGGGCAGCAGCGTGATCACATGGGGGCTGGGTCCCGGCATTTGAGGGCAGTCTGTGAACCTGGGGCTCATTCATGCCCTCTCCGCCTACCTTCAGTGCCCGCCCTTGGTCAGAAGAGGAGGATCACGCAGAGGATGCTCCTAAAAGCAGGGCTCACATCCCTGGTGCCATGTAAAATCATCCCAGGGGAGGGAGAGATAACCCAGGAGAAAGCATTAGACATTCCACTTATATCTACTTTTCATGTCATCCTTCTAAAATTCCTGTTGATGCTTTATAATGTAGATATCAGTAGAATAGTATTCATGTATTCAAAGCTGTGTGCACAAAAATTGTGTGTTTTTTTCCCCCTCAATAATAGAGATATGTTCTAAAAATGTTTGGAAGCCACTGAAAGCTGTCTTGGAGTTGAAAGAACCTGCCTGGGCCTCAGGTCCAGAGGCAAGGCCTGTGACCCACCTGCCCCTGCCACTAGGGCCCATCAGACCAGCACCTGTCCATTCACTAGGGTCAGGGGGGTTGACGTAGGGTGCGTTGGGGCGTTGCCTGGAGCTCAGCAAGCTGGCTTCCACTCCAGACAGAGGGGGCAACCTCACAGCTGGAGGGCAGCGAGGCCCCAGGGAGGAGCTGTGCATCACCTGGGAGAGGCACCTGTGCTGAACTGGGGGTTGGACATGACTTTCAGGAGAAACAAGTGGCAGCAAAGAGGCACCTGAGTGTAGGTGAGTCTTCACATGGGGCGGGGAATCTCTGCCTGGAGGAGGGGTGGAGGGTGGCTGCTGGCAGCAAGGAGGAACCGACTCCTGCCAATCATTGCTGTCTTCGGGGCCCTTCTGTCTGCTCTGCAAAGGGAAGGGCAGCCCGCCAGCGTCTAGGGCGAGTCTTCCAGCGCCCCCAGCTCAGTGGACGTCCTCAGAGCCCAGACTCGGGCCTTGCACTCGTTGGATCTTGCACTGACCAGCCACATGTCCTTGGGGTGTGTCATGTCTGAGCCTTCTTGTGTCGCTTTCTCTGTCATCTCATCTCACTTAATCCTCCCATCAACGCAGTCTCTTCCATTGAGACCTTGAGGCTCCGAGGGGTTAAATGCTTTGGAGGATCCCCAGCTCGTTGGAGACCAAGGCAGGGCTGGCTGCCTGATCTGGCTCAGCTTTTCACCACGGACTGCGTGCTTTCTTTACTTAGAATTCTCTTGTACTCGAGAAAGGGGTTTAGTTCGTGTTAATGTTACTTTAATGCTTTTTGGAACCCATTTCCTTTGTTTATTTTACAGCAGTATAATTTGCAATGAAATAGTTTTACATTGAGCTCACATGTTTTAATGGTGTTTTAATGGCATCTTAATGGTGTCTCCATGGATTTGCAGTCAGATACTTTTGTCATCCTAACTTCCCCATGTAACAGTGCCGCAGGGTCATGTGGCCCTGGCTGTGACCTGAGCTGCTCTCTAGACAGGCTGCATGCCCTCTGAGCCAGGTGGGCAGTGTCCCCCGGGTGAGGAGGCCCTGGGAGCGGAGAAGGGAAAGTCAGCCCCCTGTGTGGCTGGGTTTCACGTTGCTGCGTTGTTGGGTCATTACTGAGGTTGTCTTTTACCTGCAACATCTGGCCAGGCATCCCTGTGCAGAGAGCAAGTCCACGCCTCTGCCTTCGAGCCCCCTGAGATGTGGAGGGCCCACGCCCACCCTGGAAGGCACAGCACCGGCTCCAGAGGGCCCGGTTTGCTAGGGTGCCCTGTTTTTAGTTGTCCCCGTGCCACTCCATATGCTGAACCATCTGCTCTGCCTCTTTGTTTGGGAAAACGTGGCACAACAGTTAGCGTCTTGCCTGGTGGAGCACAGAAGGGCTCGTAGGGCTGGGGCTGTGCCTCAGCCATTTGGGTCCCTCAGTGCTTGGCTTGGGGCAGGAGCCAGCCTGGCTCAGGGCTCGCTTGTGGAATGAATGAATGAACAAATGATTGAGCAAACAAGTGACTGCATGATCCGTGTGACAGAGGGCGGCAGGTCATGGTAAGAGAGGAGGAGGTGAGAACCAGAGCCAGGGACTTCTGCTCAGGACTAGCCTCTCGCTGGCCCTGCTCTGGGAGAGCAGTCAGCCTGGGGGCGGCTCCCCTCTGTCTCTGCCCCCCAGCCTCAGCCCCGCCTCCCCTTTGGCTTCATTTTAGTAAGACCCATGTCCATGGTACCCTGGTGCCTGTTGCAGCCCAGCCTTGCTACACGTTTGGTTTCAGCACCAGTGCATGGAGCTAGTGTGGTGGGAAGAGCCCCCAAAGCTGGGCTCGAACCCCGGTCCTGGGCTCACTAGCCATATGGCCTCAGTTTTCTTACCTGTAAATGGGGATGCTGCCCCAGTTTGGGAGTGGTCGCAGGGGTGGGGATGCTGTGCACTGCTATTGTTCTTATGGTCATTACTATTCCACTGCCATCATCTCCCGTTCCCGCTCGCACTGTCCACTCACAGCCACGGGGTGCTAACACTTTCCTCGGGAGGGAAGGAAAGAGAGAGGCTGGGATGAGTATGCACGCCCAGCTCGCTGCCCAGGCGCCTGAGCTGATGGCTGAGGTGGCGGGGGTCTTAGGGCAGGTGAGCCTCCTTCCCCTTGTTTGCTCCTCCTCTTCTCTCCTAAACCCCTCTATTTTCTCAAAAGGAAGAAATTGAGTCAAGGAAAGAAATCCCCAGGGCCCCGTTTCCCAGGATCGTCCCGTTTCTCAACGAGAGTTAATAAGAATAAACAAGGCAGTGGGTGGATTTGCACAGGAGAAGAATATCTTTCTGACGATTATGTAAATATTTATGTGTTCTGGCTTTCTCATTTTGTTACCGGTGTCTAATTTCCTAGTCTCATAATGAAGTGTAATTTGGAGAAGCTTTGCAAAGACAGGCACAGCAGCGAAATAATTTGATTTGTTCAACAAACTTGGTTTCAGTTATTCCTTTTCATCATTTATATCAGAACCCCTTCAATTTTCTCATGACCCGACAACAACTTTACGCCCAGTGAAGACACGACTCTTAAACATCGGCAGGAACTCAGAAGCGGTTTATAATGTCGTTGCTTAATAAGAAAATGCATTCATCGGCAGGATATAAAATTTATGGGCTTCAAATGGATTTGAGTTTGTGGTTTTAGCCCTCTGTGCTCCTGCAGTTCTCGAGGCTATGAGTAAGGTTTTTTAATTAAGTCAAATTGAATTGAATGAGCTTTTATTGAGCGCCCACTCCCTGCCAGACACAGTCTTCTTAACCCTTGCCCGCCTGTATGGTGGCCATGGAGAGTGAGTCCGTGGAGGCCGGCGAGGTCAGGCCCCCCGCTCAGGAGCGCCCAGCTGGCAATTGTGGGAGGTGGGACTTGAGATTAGGACTGACTCTTATGCTCTTTCCTCCCCAGCTGATTACAAGCAGAGCTGATTAGGGAGAAGAGACAGGTTGAGTGGCTTTGCATATGTTATCTCGTTTAATCTTGTCTAATCTTCTCAATTGCCCTGCGGAAGTTCAAGTTTGTTGCAGTTTTTTTTCTTTTCCTTTTCTTTTTTAAATATGTTTTTTATTGTTGATAGTATTAGAAATATTTCCCCTCCCCCTTTCCCCCTCTCCTCCCAGCTCCTTCTTGCCCCCTCCTCCCAGGTCTTCACTACTCTATTGCCCCTGTCCATGGGCTATGCATATCTATCTTCTATATATAGGATCCCTCTGGGTGGCCCGTGGAGATCGAGCCCTAGCTTGCGCCCCAGCCTCATAGCCCTGCAGCCCCGCCTGGCGCCCCATCTTGGTCCGGTGCTGCCCACTTGCCCCACCAACACCGCCGCCGCCGGTTGCCATCTGCAGGGCAATTGGTGGGGCCATGGGGCCCCTGCTCGCACCCACTTTGGCCTGGCCCCCGCCAACTTGCCCTGCCCCTCTGCTGCCATCGCTGGTCGCTGTCTTCTGGTGATCAGCAGGGTGATCAGGACCCTCTCACACCTGCCTTGGCCTGGCGCCCCTTGCTCGCCCTGCCCCCTGCTGCCGCTGCTGGTGGTCATCTGCAGTGTGATCAGGCCCCTGCTCATACCCACCTTGGCCTAGTGTCGTCCGCTCACCTGCTCCACCATCCTTCCACGGTCCCGCTGTCATTGGCGCTGTCGTCAGGGCCCATCTGGGCCTGCAGTGCCTCCACTGCTGCCTGCTGCCAGCACTGTGTTGCCAATGCCCACCATGTTCCACGCCGCCCCCTGGTGGTCAGCGCATGTCATAGCGAGCGGTTGAACTCCAGGTCAGTCGAACTCCTGGTCAGTGACCGCCGGAGGGGACAATTTGCATATTAGGCTTTTATTATATGGGATAAAAGGCTAATACGCTAAGTGTCTGACCGTCCGACTGGTTGCTATGACACACACTGACCACCAGGGGGCAGATGCTCAATGCAGGAGCTGTTGAGCTGCAGTGACTTGCAGTGGCAGTTTTTGGGTGATGCACCCTGAAACCAGAGAGGAGGGAGCCCAATTCCTTGCGGGGCAGTGTGATTCCACCTTCGGCCATGGGTTATGTTGTTGCTGGGGCACTGTTGGCCCTGAATCTGGTTTACTGCACACTTGCATCCCCCTTGCATTCTGGGACCCCTCGGGGGATGTCAGAGAGCTGGAGGGACCTCGCTCACTCCACAGATGCTGGGAAGGGACTGTGGGAGGTTGGCTCCAGGGCGTGTCCGGCCCATCTCACCCAGTCCCGCCCTGCCGGCCACCTTCTAATTAATTTCCTTTCAATGTGCACAAATTCATGCACCGGGTCACTAGTAAGTTTATAAGTTCTTTGGTTTATCTCTTCTTGTTCCCCCACCCCCACATTGAGTTATGTTAGTTTACTTCGGGTCTTATTTTGTTGGTCAATTCATTTTGTTCATTAGATTCCACAAATGAGTGAGATCATGTGATACTTGTCTTTCTCAGTTTGGCTTATTTCACTTAGCACAATATTTTCTAGGTCCATCCATGCTGTCCCAAAGGGCAAGAGATCCCTCTTTTTTCACAGCTGCAGAATATTCCATAGTGTAAATGTCCCACAGCTTTTTTATCTACTCATCTACTGATGGGCACTTGGGCTGTTTCCAAATGATAGCTTAGCTATTGTAAATAAAACTGCTGTGAACATAGGGAGGCATATGTTCTTTCTGATTTTTTTTTTTTTTTTTTTGGCGGGGGTTTAGGATATATTCCCAGAAATGGGATCACTGGGTCAAATGGAAGTTCCATTTTTAATTTTTTGAGGAAATTCCATAGTGTTTTCCAGAGTGGCTGCACCAATCTGCATTCTTACCAGCAGTGAACTAGTGTTCCCTTTTCTCAACATCTTCACCAGCACTTGTTTGTTGATTGCAGTTTTGTTTTTTTTTTCTATTTTACATCTGAGGAAATTAAGGCTCAGAATAGTGCAGGGATGTGCCCAGGGTCACACAGCTGGAAAGAGACAGAGCTGGGATTTGAACTCGGAACACTCTGGCTCCAAGACCAATTTCTTTCTAGAGGCTGTGGGAGGGGGTAGGGTCTGCATTTTCTCTAGCACATGCCTGACTACTGGCTGTGGAAATGGCCTGGCACTGGTGGCTAGGGTGCTGTCCTGTAAACTGAGGTGAGGTCGGCGCTGAGGTGGGGCTGGCCTTCAGTTTGCTGTGCACTTTCTAACTGTGTGCCCTGGACAATGGCATCTCTCCTCTCTGACCCTTACTTTTGCCATCTGTGATGAATGGGTGTCATGATACCACCCTGGGTTGTTGGTGGGATTACAAATAACACATGTGAAGCACCTGGTGCTGTGTCTGCACATGGTGGGCCCACTGGAGGGACCCTGCCCTTGGAGTTGTTGCTTGTTGCTGGTACTGGCTGAGCTGCTGTTACTGCAGCCCCCAGACTCTTGTGCGTCACGGAGCTGATTGCCGGTGGGGAAGGTGACTCACTCGTGGCATTTTGGGTGGCGTGGTGCAATTCAGCCTGGCACAGCATGCCACGCCCACAGCAGGTCTTCAAGAGCCATTAGTGTTTATGAAGGAGATAAATTTGCCAAAATGGAGGGAAGCCATCAAAATAAGAGCCTCAGCCTGTCTCATGAAAGTTAACTTGCAAACCTAATGACTGCTGGGCTGTCAGAGAAGTGTCATCTGGATGTCTCGCTGGAGAGGAGCTTTGAGGAAGGGCAGACGGGCAGCTTCTGATTGCTGTGGGGGTGGGCGCGTCTCCCTGACAGCGATCTCGGAGGATTTGTGCACGGCTTAACCCTTTGAATTGCAAGATAGTTTTAAAATGAATCCTGCAAATAGTTGCCTAGACTTCGCTCTGTCCAAGCAATTGTGAATGTTTGAGGCATTGGTAACCAAAATTCTCGCCCTCCGTGAAGCGTGTTCGGTGCTCACGGACCTCTCATGTGCTGAAGGATGTGCCCAGGCCCTACTGCTCATGGGGGTGGGGGTACAGGAGCCCTGACTTTGGGTCCATGTTCAGCTTTACAACTCAAGGAAAGGAATCACTGTTTAAAAACCAATGTGGAAAACTGTCAGGCGAGCCCCTGAGTAGCCCTTTTGCAGCCCCCTCTGATCCGGACAGAATGCTAATTCAGGCGGGTTTTATGGTTCCAGAGCATTTGTGTGCAGTGGTCCTGGGGCAGAAAGCAGTGTTTTCTCTTTTCAGTTTCCGCCTGACTCCCTTCCTATCTCTACATGTTAGGTGTCAGTTATACCCAGGGAGCATTTTCCTCTTGGATGCATTTGCACCTGGCAATTTGAATGTGCAGGGATTCCTTGATTGCAAAATAGCGACTTTCAAAATGCAGACAGGCAGACACGCTCAGGAGCTCCCGGCCGTGGGCAGCGGGGTGGCGCTAGACACCTGGGTTTGAGTCTGCAGAGTGGCATACCACTTATCTGTTCTCTTGTTTGCTCGCTGGTAGAATGAGACCCCCATAGGGTTATGGGGGTGGGGACTGGCCAGTATGATGCAGTGTGTTAGCTCTGTGGGGGCTGAGGGACAGAGACAGACAGACCCCTGTCCTGGGCTGTGCTCCACCTACCCATCCAGGTAGGCTTCACCTTCTGGGGTACTTAGGGTCCCATTCCTTGTCTGTGTCCCCTTTTCTTCTTTAGGGAAAGTCACGCAGCAATTCTCAGGTCAGATTATTTGGGAGATCCATATTACTTCTGATTATTTATGAAGGGACAGGCCAGGGGGAGGTAACCAACTCGATTAATTCGTCAGCCAGGCAGCTGGAGGGATGTGTGACAGACAGACCAGGCTGTCGTTTGGCCAGAGATTGTCTGCACTGGGATTGTTCCCCCAGGATAGCCCTGATGACAAATGTAATTGCCATTTTTTATTAACCTTGAAATGATTAAAGCTGCGGCTGCCGAGTTTGTGTCAAAGTGCCCCGTCCCTGGCATTCTGAGCAGGAGCCTGCGTTTACTCCCTGCTATGGCTTTAATATAACAAGCCGCCCTGAGATCCCTGCCTCGTTTGGTCTTGCAAGAGGGCCAGGGCGTCAAGGCTCTGCTTCCTGGGCGAGGTTTTCAGAACATTCTGGTTACCAGCATCATGATGGACAGTCAGGAGGCTCTTTCGTCTTTTGCTCACTTAGGCATCAAGCATTAGCTGAGCTCCTACTATGTCCTGGGTCCTAAGGGTGCAGAGCTGTGGGCTGAGGGAGCCATCACTGATGGGTAGATGTCCATGGGGATAATTGTGCCACTTGAGATGTTAGGGGCAGGACCAAGGCCACCCTCCCTGCCGAGGGAGGGGGCGGGGGGGGGAAAGAGGGGGCACAGGGGCCATTTGATTTAGGTCCCAAAGGGAGGGGAGCTTCTCATGGGACGATCTCATCTCAGGGCTTTTCAGAGGGTGCATGGAGGGGCCTGCGGGTGGGAGGGGCCTCTGGAAAGAGTTTCCCTGGGGAGCAAGGCTTCACCCAAGTCGCTGAAGCTCTCTGCTCTGGGTCCGGCCAGTGCTACCGCACATCTGTCAGGACTGTCGCGAGGAGGAAATGACAATGGGAGTGAAACTCTCGACCCTGGCGCCTGGCAGAGGAGCCCCTCACCAAGCATCCGAGCATCTAGGGGTGCTGCTGGAGGGGGAGGGGCCTTGTGGAGGTGCAAGCACAGCAGCCGCGGTCATGTATCCAATGCTTACTGCATGCCCAGTGCTGGCTCTGGGAGAGTTTCTATTCCTATGTTATAGCAGTCTCACAGGGCCAGAGAATCGGATGCAGGGCTGTCCCAGCAGGCACTTCCTATGGAAGAGACCCAAGCCAGCAGGACAGGGGCTCCCATGAGAGGAGGGGCTCCCGGGAGAGGAGGTGGCTGAGTACAGCCTGTCCCAGGGAGGGGCTTGTCACGCTGCCCCTGTGCAGTGCGATGAGTTGCATGCCTCCTGAGGACCTACTATGTGGCCAGTTCTCCGCTGGGGGAATACATCTTCACTTGGTATTAAGCTAGTATTTAGTAGGCACCTACTATATGCCAGCCATTCTACCAGACCCTAGTTCCCTGGTGCGGAAGGCAGGAAAGAAAAGAAAATGATTACCTGTCTAGCGCTATGGACAAGTGACATTTCAGTATTGAAATCGTGAGTACATGTTATTAAAATTTTATATTCTAGACTCCCTCCCCCGCAAAAAAACCAAGCCCAACAACACTCTAGCTCCCAGCAGTGCAGACTTAGCAGGAGAGCTACCACCTGTGAGTTAGACCTGTTGCTCGGAGCCTTTCCCATCAGTTTAATTTCTAATCCCCTTTGGTCCGTGGCTGGCAGGATGTTAGGGGCAGTAATTTAATAAAAGTATGCCGTTTGTAAAGCAGCTGCTATTCTGTGTACTAAGCACAGTTGCCAACCTTTTCAGGGAAACCTCCAAGCTGTTCTTGGAACTTGGCGAAATTGCAGGAAAAAAAAAGTTATATTTAATAACATTTCATCCTTTGGGTTCTGCAGCCAATCGAAGCGTAAATGAAAGCCATGTCTACAAGCCGTTTCTTTATGTGATTCAGAGAATCAGGACAGCGCAATTACACCGTGGATGAGATTTACGGAAACATTATGCCTAACGAGAAGCAAACATCTCAATGAGTTATTTAATTTGCTGTTACAGGCCTGGTTGCGGGCCCCTAATTCAGACCTCTGCAGCCCACAGGCGCGCATTCACCAGGGGCTCAGCCTCACACAGTCTTGCCCGGAGGTGGGGACCGGGGTCTGCTGGCGGGGTCAGGGGAGCTGGGTTTGTAACCTGCTGCTGTCCGGCTCCCGCGCGGGGACAACCTCGTTAGGTTTGTAACGTGTGGCAGTGGCGTGTGATCGGCGAGACCAGAGACACACATTTAAAACAATGTACGTGCTGCGCGCTTTTCCCTTTCTGTGTCGCTCCCCTGAACTGACATAAAAGGGGGAGTCACACACAAGCAGATGTCAAAGTGACTGCGTGCTTTGCCTCATCAACTGGAAAAGCCATCGATTGAATTACTCGCGACGCCGTTTCTGTTTATGGCAGATGTGGAGCCGTGCGCGGAGCAGGGGCCGTATATTTCCGGTTCCCGTGATAGCTGAAGCCCTAATTCAGAAACCGGTGAAGTCCTTCGGCTGTCACTTGGGGGTCCACCCTGATCTGTGGGGACAAATATCACTGCTCCCGCCTCACGTGTCCCTCTCTCCGTTCCCCCCTTCTTTCTTCTCTCTGCCCAGAACTCAACATTTCTTTGACAAAAGCATGCATTATTTAGAGCCTGTCGCCTCTTGAAGTTCTTTAATTACAGAATTAAAGCAAAGTAATGACAGTTTAATTTGTTCTTTCATTAATTGGAGCGCTCTGGGCTGATGTGAAATGAGTGCATTTGGGAAGCACAGGAATATTTGTCGAGCGACTGGAGCGTGAGTAATAACAATCGTGGCCCTTTGCTGCCCGGCGCTGGACTTGGGCTCATTCTACATCGTCTCGGCTTGTTTGCCCGCAGCCTTGAGGAGGGGACAGTGCCTCCTCTGTCCTACAAATTAGCATCTTGAGGCCAAGAGAGGTGATGTGACAAAGCGTAGGCCACCCAGGCGGCCAGAGGTAGAGCCAGGCCCCAAGCCCCCGTCCTGTCCACGGCCCTGCTTGGTCCCCAGGCCACCAGCAGTGGCTTCAGTTCACAGGGGCTGCCCACAGGGAGATAATAAGTACATCCAGCGGGTGCATCTGAGAAGCACACAGCCTGACTGAATGCTGCTGCTGGGGGAGACAGTTAGACCCTGAAAATGAAAGGAGAGCGGGGTGGGAGGGCCGACGCTCCACTGAAGCTGATGGTAATTTTTCTATTTTGAAAGCAGCAGTTTATCCTTTTCAGAGACATGGCGATGCGGAGAGGCGTGCCTGCAAGCACATCCAATTTCATTTAGTGGTGGGTTAGGAAAGCAGCCACAGGGAACAGCGGGACACAGATCTCTCTAAAGCCTGCGGAGCCAGGTGGAACCCAGGTGGTGTGGCCCCATCAGAACGGGCTCCTGGGCTCTGGTCCATCCGGGGCCTGGCCCAGCTCTGCCCGGCTTAGGACAGGTCTGCTCCAGCTGAGGCCAAGGCCAGGGCCCCGGCATCCTCCTCCTCACACTGGCCCCGGGACCTGCCCCGCCTTCCGGACCCTCTGCGCTGGCCCGGGATGTCCCCGTTATGTCTGCATTGGCCATGGCCTGAGGCTTTGGTCCTGGGCCTCTGGGACTGCACCTTCCTTTTTTGCACCTCGAACCCTGCATGCACCACCACGGGGTCACGTTGGCACAGGTGGTGTAGGACCAGAAAGAGAACCAAGGGTGCATTTGTTACTTTAATTCCCCTTAAGCTTCAGCTTTATTTTCTAGCCGGGGAAATGGCAGCTCAGACACGTGGTCCATCTGCTCCGGTCATGGAGATGGAAGGGCTCAGCGGGGTCAGGATTGGGGTGCCTGCAGTGCCTGTGGAATCCTGCCACCCTGTGTCACGCCCCCCCCGCACCCCCCACCCCCCCAGGCCTCCTGCTTGCTCACTGCTCCCATCTCGCAGCAGGCTCAGATTTCTACCCTGCAGTTCTTACATGGAACTTCAGAATTTATTATTAATGCAGCTCTCTGCAGCGAAGTCTAGATGAATTTAGGATTGAGGAGAGGATTCAGTTACATTTTATTATTGCTTGTCATTAAAAATCATGCAAATAAGCCACGGAGTAAAGCGACTTGTATTGTTTTGGACACCAGATTTACATGTTTACCGTGACAGAATGACAGAGGACTTCTCCGTGATCGGCCTCAGAGCCTTCGAGTTGTGGGTCTTCATTCATAATTTATGTCACGGCAACTTCCAGAAGCGGTTTTAAACTAGTTTATGGTAAAAACTTATACACAACAAGAGGATTTTTCAAGCTTACTTTCATAAAGATGAAAAGAAGGCTCAGAGCCATATAGCACGGGGCCTGGGAAGATGGCCAGGAGCTCCCTGGCTGCCCGAGATGAAACACAGGCCTGTGGGCTAGGTTCTCATTTGTGGATTAACAGGAAGCTTCCGTACACCTCTGTTCTGAAGACCCTTGGTTGCCTGGATGAGCTGCCTCTGTCTCTGGAGGAGGAGGTGTGCACGGAGCCCGTGTGCTAGCGTCTGGGAGAGGGGCGGGGTAACCTCAGTGTCGGGGGGCCCTAGGAGCCCGTTTCCACAGCCTCGGGGTCAGGACCTCTGCACTCAGACTCGGCACTGCTTCTGTCAGGTCACCGGGGCCTGGCTGGGGAAGGGCTCGAGCTCAGCTGTCCTGGCATGCCACCCCCTCCCCACCATGTGGCCCCTTGGCTGGGTCAGCCCTGGGGTCCACCTTCCTCCTGGCAGGTGGGACTGAGCTCAGCGTCCGGAGGAGCGGGGAGCCAGGCTCTCTGTGAGCACCTCCCCTCGGCACCCGAGGGCTGTTCACGATGACAGATCCACAACTGCTGTATTGTTGATTCTGAAGCTCCGCAGCAGTAAAAATGTACGATTACAACATGTGGTGCACACATAATAATTGTGTCATAATTACCATACTAAACAACAGCCAGAAGTTAAGCAGCGATTGTGCTTAACTCTCTTATTTATTTTTAAAAAAATATATTTTTATTGATTTCAGAGAGAAAGGGAAAGAGAAAGATAGAAACATCAATGATGAGGGAGCATAATTGGTCGGCTGCCGCCTGCACGCCCCCCACTGGGGATCGAGCCTGGGCACGTGCCCTGATTGGAATCGAACCTAGGACCCTTCAGTCCGCAAGCCGACGCTCTGTCCATTAAGCCAAACCAGCTAGGGCTGTGCTTAACTCTTTTACAAAGTTGAAAGCCACGTGCCATATCCACTCTTGTGCAGAAGAGACAGACAGATGGACTGAGGGGCAAATGGGTTTTCTGTAGTCCGTACAGGTGTGGCTGGTCACATCTGGCCCTGGGGGGACTGCCGCCCCCAATGCCTGGGTCCCCGCTGCTCTCAGCACTGGTACAGATAAAGCGACTTGACTGTTATGCTCACAGCCAGGCAGCTTCTGGAAATTATAGGCTGTGCGACCACAGAAATAACTGACTTAAGTGCTATAGACTTATCATTATTATCCCATTACATAACTTCTTAATCCTTTAGAATCACTAGTTAAACTTTTATAGGTAAAATAATTTTGTGCTCATTGAAGTAATGTAATTATCCAGACTAATTCAAGACTATTGGAAAATTTTTTGGGCTCCATTTATAATACCACTTAATATATTCAAGATAGAGTTTATTAGGGAATGATAAACATTCAACCCCAGAGAACCCCAGACCCTGCAAGAACTTGGGTACTGAGGAGTTTTGAGTGAACGGAAAGCTTCTAGAAACTAGTCTCCCTCCACTTGGCCTTTTAAAAAGTAATTAGACTTAGGAGTTGCTTCTGAGAAATGGACTTGAAACCCATAAATCTAGTACAATTTTCATTTCATCACCAAGATGATTTCCGGGGAGGTCACAGCAGCCCCAGGCAGCAGGGTGGGGACTTGCGCTGGCGCAGGTGTGCGCACCTGCAGGTGCTGGCAGGAGACGCTGTGTGTCAGGTGAGCAGGTCAGGGAGGGCTGAGAGAACATTCTGCTTGTCCCAGCAGGGACTTGGGGTGCTTGGGGCCGAGGGCTCAGCCTGCCACCGCCCTGGACTCGAGTGCTGAGTTTGTGATGCCTGATGGGGTGACGTGGGTGCTGTGGGGCAGCGCGGGGGAGGCAGCAGAAGCCGGGCCTGCGTTTCTGTGGCCTAATGATTTTCAAAAACCATTTGTGAGATTGAGGTAATGTATTTCCCAGACTCAAGCAATTTACCCCTTCCTACCGCGCCGAATCAGGCTGTTAAATCCTCTTGCTGTGTGCACATAGCGATTGGTACCGGGGGAAAACGGTCAAGTTCAGGGCCCCTGCCGTTATCTGTGCTCTGCAATTCTCAAACTGAGGAGTAACTGCACTTTTGAAAATGAAGTTCTTAAGAACATTGGAAAACGTTCAGCGCGGAAAGCTGGATGCCCAATTGTATATTCAGTAAGCTCTCAGGAAAAGCAGACTCTGAGTAGGAAACACCACCAGGTACTGCCGGTGGCTGTTGTGTTGGGGTGCAAGCTTGAGATCCAGTGTTGCCTTTGTTCCTTCTCAGTACCTCCCCTGCCCTTTGCCCAGGGGAAACCCTGGCACCTAGGCGAGAAGCACCCTAGAGGGCAGCATGCAGACTCTGTCCCTGAGTCCTGGGCCTGTCACTTGCTCGCTGTAATCTTGGTGACTTCCTTCCTACGCAGAGCCTCAGTTTCTTCATCTGTAAAAACAGTCCAATGAGCCCTGGCCGGGTGGCTCAGTTGGTTGGAGCGCCATCCCATACACCAAAAGGTTGTGGGTTCGATTCCCAGGTAGGGCACATGCCTAGGTTGCGGGTTCAGCTCTGGTGGGGGTGCATGTGGGAGGCAACCGATGGATGTTTCTCACATTGACGTTTCTCTTTCTTTTTCTCTAAAACCAATAAAAACATATTCTTAGGTGGGGATATTCTTAGATGAGGGTAAGAAAAAAAAAAAAAAAAAGATGCCCTGGCCAGTATGGCTCAGTTGCGTGGGCATCATCCCGTGCACCAAAAGGTTGCTGGTTCAATTCCTGGTCAGGGCATATGCCTCCTGGGTGGTGGGCTTGATCCCCAGTAAGGGGTGTGCAGGAGGCAGCCTACTGATGTTTCTTTCTCAGATCGATGTTTTCTCTCTCCCCCTCCCCTTTCCTCTCTCTCTAAAAATCAATAAACTATTCTTAAAAAAAAAAAAAATGAAGAAAAGGCCCAGCGACACCCACTTCAGAGGATGCTGTGAAGAGTCTGTGGCCTGTGTAAGCACCTGGCATGAGGGGATGGAGGTGCCCAGAGAAATGACAGCCCTTCTGGTGCTGATGGGGCTATAAAAATGTGGTTATAAATGTTGTTACAATAAAAATCATTATTATACATAAAGTGAGGTGGGAGAGGAGTGATGGAAAGACAGAATAGCCCATCCAGCTGCAACCCCCTGACCACTCTGATCACTCACTCCTCTTCAGGAGAGAGAAGGTCAGAGGCCACCAGACTCTTACCACATGTTGCATTCAGCTCTCCCAGAGGGGACGCATGGAGTGCTCTTGGGATATCTCTTGGGGCCTTTAGTAGCCTGGGGTATCAGGAGGGCTTCCTGGAGGAAGGAGCATCTCAGCTGAGACTGGAAGGAAGAGTGGGGGCCAACCTGGTGGAGAGAGAGGAACTGGCTTGCATGTGTCAGGCCAGAGATTGTGAAGAACAGGACTAGAAGGTGACGTGCAAGTAAGGTCGCAGTGAGTGCTGAGCTGGTCAGGTGAGTGGGGCCTTCCGGGTCAACTGGACCAGTTCCATTTACGGTCCCCACTGAGCCCACAGCAAGATGTGGCCTATGGCCCGAGACTCTGAGAGCACCTCCTCACTAGGTGTCTGGGTGGCGTGTGTGGGCGAGGGGCTGGCATTCCGTTTTATGCATGCTGAGAAATGTTGATAAAGACGATCACGCTGTCCAGACCCTGTTAGGGAGGGCTGGCGAGAACCTCCTCTGCCGCCGGCGTGGGCCCGACGGAGCATGCCCACTGGGCAGCCTGAGAAGCCTCCTCGGGAGCAGAGACAGCCTGGCACTGCTGTGGTGGTTGCCATGGCAGCAGGACCTGGGTGGCCTCACTTTCTGAGAGTGGACACCTCTGTTGTGGGGTCCTGCCCTGACTGGCTGCCTCAGCTGGGTCTCTGAAAATGCTGTCAGGAGGCCATCCTCTGGGACAAGGCTATAATTGCAGTTGGGACACCAGGCCCTCCCCCCCCCGCCCCCCCCGGCCCCCGACTGGGCATGCGGTGGGAATGAAGCCAGAGGCCCTCAGAACTCAGGCTGCTCTCAGAAGCCCGCATTCAAAATGCCGTGGCCTGTGGATGAAGCAGAGGTGGATTTTCACCCAGCTCCCCCACCCGGCTCAGGTGATGTGGATCCCCACACCCTGCCGTGCCATCGTCTGTAGAGGTGGCACTGTGATGTGGCCATAGGAATGAGAAGTCCCCGCGTCTGTTCTCCCTGCCTCTGTCACCACAGTGCCCCCACTGTGTGGGCACCCCACCTTCCCCGAAGCGCTTCTTCTGCCCCCAGGTTCGGTGCTCCTCGTTCCCCAGCTTGCCTGCTGCCCCCTTGGCCTGGCCTGCTCTCTCCCTCTAGATACCCTTCTTGTGCAGCAATCCTAGTGTTCTTTAAAAGCACTGTGCTCCACTGTGCTCAGCCCTCCAGCGGCTTCCTATTGTATGCGGTGGAGACAGTTTTGACGATCTCTCTGGCAACCCACCCCCCAGGGCTCTGGCAAGACTGCTGGTCCCTCCTGCAGCTCCCTTCTGCAGCTCAGCTCCCCCTCCATAGGCCCTGCCCACCCTCCTCTGCCAGGAGGCCCCCCTCCCCATCTTCTTCCTCAGCCGAAGTGCAGTTTCACCTGCTAGTGTCTCCCAGAGCCCAGTTCTTTTCTTTTCCCCACGCAGCCCCCGGCGTGGTATCTGTTTGTGTGTTTGCTTGGTATCTCTCTTGTCCACCGGCCTCACGTGAGCCGATTGTTCCCCAGGGACTCCAGCAGTGAGCAGCCTTCTTGGCATACAGTGGATCCTGAGTAAATACCTTTTGAATAAACCCAGTGAATGAGTGACAGTTGCTCGACCTTTCTCATCCTCTGTTTCCACATCCATGAGATGGAGACAGCTTCCCTGTTGACCTCACGAGTCATGAGCATCGCATGATGCTGTAACTTGGATAAGTGCCGTGGAAAGTGATGCGATGCACACAAGTTAAAGGATAATGCTGCGCAGGGTGAGCAGGCCAAGGAGGAGAGGGGCCTCGGGCTCAAGGACAGAAGTGACATTCCGCCTGGAAAGGCCCCTCCACACACTTTCCAGTCCCCATCAGGCAGGAGGTGAGAGCTTGGCGGTGTCACGCGGGCTCAGCACTGGGACCCGATTGTGCTTGGCAATCATGGAGAATGGGTGAGAATGGACAAGACGAGGGATGGGCAGGCATTAAACCCATTTTCCAAAAGAGACAAGAGGTAGTGTTAGAGGCTAACTATCAGTAAAATTAATGTCCAGTTCTGGCAAGATTTTAGAATGGGTTTGTGTTAGAACTCTTGGTTGCAAATACTACTACTCAACTCCTAGTAGTTTAAGCAAAAAAAAAGTGAATCTGTTGGCTCAAGAGGTGACAAGGCCACGTGCGTCTGACACGGCTGCACGCAGGGGCCCTCATGCCTTGGTCTCACCTTCTCTTGTCTCCTCGTGTGCTCTGGTCCCAGGGACATGCCACCTCTGTGGTGTCCTCCTCCAGCGTCAGGGCGACTCCTTGCAACCCAGTGAAGAGGACATGCATCTTCCATCTCCGCCCGACGCTTCAGGCTGGCACCTTCCTGCCTCCAGTCGGCCAGGCCAGGGTTACGTGTCCCCTGTAGAAGTTAGAGGCAGTACCTGTGTACCATGTGACCGAGTGGGGCGTAGATGGTTTCTCAAGGAAGGGCAGGGTGCTCACACCAGGAAAAGGGCAGACACCAGGCAGGCAGCAGAACCCATGGTATTGCGGGATTAAAACACAGATGGGCTTGCCGGGAGCCAGCATTCACTTGCCAAAGGCATGCGTTCTTTTATGAGTTCTTAGACTCAGAGGATCTGTGGATATGGAGGCCAGGAACCAAGTGCATCTTGATTTGAAAAGGCCTTTAGAACCTTGGCAATTTCATCTCATCCTTTTTAAAAGTTTTTATTTTATTTTTATGGAAGAGCAGAAACCAGCCAAAGGTGCTTGTGGTGCCAGAGTCTGAGGCTCTTGTGAAGACAAGAGAGAGGTGGGTGTGTGTGTCTGCTGGGCCATACAGTCCGACTGGATGACTATGGCTTATTGGAGAATAGCACTCAACTCAATTAATTACTTACTCTCAGAGTGGGGAGGTCTCTCATAGCCGGAGGGCATTATATTTAGCATTCTTCTCTTCCACAACCTAATAATGAACAAAGTTGTCAAGCTGTAGATGACCCAAAGCTAGGATAGCCATCCTTTCATTCATCTGTTCATTCATATGTCTGTCCATCCATCTGTCCGTCCGCCTATCCATCCATCCGTCCGCCCATCCATCCATGCATTCCTTCTATCTCTTCATTTATGCAACAGATACTCAGTTTTTCGTGTATGCCAGACCCCATTCAAGACACTAGGGATGAAGAAGCAAGCAAAATAGACAATGAATAGTGTCCTTACCCTCATTGAGCTTACATTTTAGTGGGAGGAGAAGACAACAAACAAACAAGCATATAAAACGCATGTGTTAGGGACTAGCACACGCTTTGAAGAGGAGCAGTGCCGGCAGAGATGAAGGAGAGGGGTGGAGCTGTGTTTACACTGGGTGGCCAGGGAATGGAATGGAGACTTAGGGAGCCCGGTGTCTGTCTGGAGAGGAGCATTCTGGGCAGGGAAAAAGTAGGTGCCCAGGCCCTGGGTGAAGGGATCCGAGGTGTGGAGGAGCAGCCAGGAGGCCACTGTGGCTAGAGTGGAGATGACATGGGATTTATTCCAGGAATGCTGGAAATATGTGGGTTACAGCAGGGAGTGAGCGGGGTGACCTGACTTCTGGCTTCGGGGGCTGCTCTGGTGTCTGTGGCAGCAGACTCGGGGGGGGGGGGGGGCAGAGTGGAGGCCAGGACACCTCTTTTGAGGTTCTTGCAGTGGAGCAGGGAGAAGTGGTGGTGGTCCAGATGAGGGTAGTGGCAGCAGAGCTGATAAGAAGCGGTTGGGTTGGGGACATATTTTATAGCTAGAGCTGGTAGGTGAGGGAGAGAGTGTGTGGGAGGACTGTGATGCTCTGGACAAATTAGAGGCAATGATTCAGTGTGTGTGTGGGGGGGTCATCATGAGACAGCTGAATGGCTGTCAGTGGGGAGAGGGGTCAGCCTGGCTTTGTGTGGTGTTCCTCCTGAGAACAGGTTGGGAGCAGTGGGTTGGACCAAGGGGTACGTTGCTGATGGTTGAGTCCGTGGGCTCCAAAGCCAGACTTCCTGCTCCACCTCTCACAGTGGGACCTGTGGCAGATAACCTCTCTTGAGAGCATGCCTGACATGTAGTAACTGCTGAGTTGTGGTTACTGTTCCTGGAGGTGGGAGTGAGGTGGCATTTTGTCTCAGAATAATGTCCATGGTTGTGAAGCTTTCAGAAGGAGCTCTGGCTTCTCCCGGGGTCCTGCACCCCCAACCGTGGGACGGGCTGTACCACCCGCTGGGGCCCTGCCAGCTGCCCGGTCAGGGTCCCCACTCTGCCCGAGGGTGGGCCTGCTGTCTTCAGCAGCCTCGGTGCTGTGTCTCGCCTGTAATCCTTTTTGCTCTAAGAAAACTCCTCTTTGCCCTTTTACATCTTCTCTTGACATTTAAAACTCCTTCCCTTTATTCTGACCTTATTGAGTCGAGAGAATAATTTCTTGGAATTCTCTGTATAATGAATGCTCACGTACTTACAGATTCTGATTGAGTTTCTCCTCAACCTTTGCTTTTTGGGACCTTGCATCATTTGGTTTAGAAAACATCTTAGGAAGCACTTAGGATGGTGTAAAATGAAAATACTGCTTTAGATGTCATTATTTCTACAGATGTGAGCCTCTTACAACAAAGACATCAGCCGATTACAGATTCAAGTGAAATTGGTTTAAACTCCTTACAGATTCAGGTGAAATTGGTTTAAACTCCTGCACTGTGTATGCTGGGAACCCTGCAGTCTTTCCAAGCTCTCTGCAAGTTTTCCAGAAGCTGGCAGAGATGGCAGGGGGGAGGAGTGTAGGTGGATTAATCTTCTCAAATCTGTTCCTGGCTCCTTGTTTATGCCTGCAGAAAATGGCACCAGTTTGCAGATCACCCCTGGCCTTCTTGTCATCTCTGTGACACCCACAGAACAAATACTCTAATCCCATCACTCTTCTAAATATTCCTCGCCCAGAGTGTGGGGAGAGCTGTGCAGAGAGAAGCTCCAGAGAGCTACAGGAGGCCCCTTCAAAGACTTTAGTGGAATACTGATCAGCACATATGTGGTGAGGAAGCTCCTGGAGGCAGGGTAAGACCCCTCAAAGGAATATGGTGAATAATCCCTAGAGCCCACAGGGTTAGGAATAGTTTGTATCCCCACCAGCCAGAGTGGGAAATCCTCGTAATTCATAAGGGATTGCCTCAGTAGGGGGTAAAATAGCCCTGAACTAAAGGCTGCTCTGGTCCCTCCTATCAAAGCTTGGGACTGTCTTGGCAAGAAGCAAACTGTTTACAACTAATTAAACTGTGCCCCAGAACAAACCCCAAGAGTATTTATAAGCATACAAAAACATAAAACGTCCTCTAAAGTAAAATTCACTGTATCTGGCATCCAAGCAGATTACAAGGCATACAATGAGGCAGAAAAACCTGAACCACCATGATAAGAAAAATCAGGCAATAGGAACAGATCCAGAAACAGCACAGATGATACGATTAGTAAATAAGAATATTAAGCCAACTGTTATTAAATACACTCCATATATGCCAAAAGGGAGAGAAAGCAAAAGTATGTCCAGGAGAGACGTGGAATATACAAGGAAGATATAAATTGAACTCTAAAGAAGAAAAAACTGTCTTAAATAAAAATGCACTAGATGAGATTAATAACATCAGAAACTATAAAAGAAAGGTTAGCAAATTTGAAGATATTGCTATGGAAAATGTTTAAAATGCAGTGGAGAGAGTCAAAGTTTGGGAAAAGAATGAACAGACCATGTGTGAGTTGTGGCACAATTTTAAGTCCACCCAATATACATGAAATTGGAATACTCAAAGGGAGAATAGAAACATATTTAAATAAATAATGGTTGAATTTTTTCCAAATTTGAGGAGATTAGAAACCCACAGATCCAAGAATCTCAGTCAGTCCCCAAGCACCATGTAAATCATAATGGAATTTCTTATTACCAATGATAAAGAGAAAAATCTTAAAAGCAGCCAAAGAGATAAAAAAAGGATGTTACATACAGAGGAACAAAGATAAGAATTACAGCAGACCTTTTATTGGAAATAATGCCGGAAGACAGTGGGTAACATACTTAAAGGACTGAAAGAAAAATAAACCACTGTCAACCAAATTTATACCCAGCAAAATATCTTTTAAAAAGAAAAGCGAAATACATTTTCAGATGTTTAAAGAATTGATGTAATTCTTCACCAGCAGACTGCACTATGGGAAATGTTAACATTCTTCAGGCAGAAGAAAAATGGTACCAGATAGAAATCCACATCCCCACAGAGGGGTGAGTGATGAACACCAGAAATGATAAGTATGTGGGTAAATGTAAATACTTGTTCTTATTAACAATCACTTTAAACAATGATTGATTATTTAAAGTAAAAATAAGTGTTTTGTTGAATTTATAATATTTTTAGGTATGAAATGTATGATAACAAGTCATAAAAGCTGAGATGGGTGAAGTGGTGTATGTATACTTTTGTTACGGTGCTTATGAGGCAAGTGCTAATATTACCTGAAGTAAACTGTGATAAGTTACAAACGTATGCTATAAAAGTTAAAGCAACTGGTCATAAAACAAAACAAAGATTTGTGATTAGTAATCTAACCATGGGAAATAAAATGAATAGCAAAATATACGTAGGAAAGAGGGAACAAAGAACAAATGAGATAAAATGGAGAACAAATAGCAAATTTAAACCTAAAACATACCAATAATAGATGAAATGATCTAAACACCTATTTAAAAGACAAAGAGTGTTCATTTGGATAACAAGGCAAGACCTAATTATATAATGTCTACAGGAAACCTACTTTAAATATAGAGACACAAAAGGTTAAATGTAAAAGGAAGGAAAAAAATATCCAAACTAATATTACTTAAAAAAACAACAACAAAACAACTAGAGTGGCCATATTAATATCAGACAAAGTAGATTTCAGAGCAGAGAATATTAGCAGGGACAAAGAGAGTCATCTTGTAATGATAAAAGGGACAGTTTATAAAGGGGCATAACATTAGGTGAATAACATTAGATACATAAACATTAGGTGCATAAATATTTATATCCCCAATAAAAGAGCTTTAAAATACATGAAGCAAAACTGATAGAACTGAATGGAGAAATAATCAAATTCACAATTATAGTTGGAGGTTTTAACACCCTTTTCTCAATAATCAATAGATCATGCAGACAGAAAATCAGTAAAGACATAGACGTCTTGAACAACCCTATCATCCAACTTGGACTAATTGACATTTATAGAACGCTTCATGTAACAACAGCAAAATACTCATTCTTTTCAAGTGTACCATAGCCTAGGCCATAAAACAAGTCTCAGGAAACTTAAAGGTATCGAAGTTATTCCAAGTATATCCTTTAATGATGATAGGATTAAATTAAAAATCAATAACAGATATCTGGAAAATTCCCTAATATTTGGAAATTAAACAATACGCTCCCAAATAACCTGTGGGTCAAGGAAGAAACTGACAGGGATATTAGAAAATATTTTCACTGAATGCAAATGAGAAGACTACATATAAAAAATCATGGGACATAGCTAGAGCAGTTCTTAGATGGTAATGCATAACACTAAATGCGTATATGAATAAAGAAGAACATTTCGAATCAATGATCTCAGCTTCTGCTTTAAGACACAGAAAAGTAAGAGCAAACTCAACTCAAAATAAGCAAAAGAAAGGAGATAAAGATACCAGCAGAAATAACTGAAATAGAAAAAAATCAGTGAAGCCAGAAGCTGGTTCTTTGAGATCAATAAAATAATAAACCTTTAGCCACTCATCAGGAATAAAAGATACAAATGACCACTATTAGGAATGAAAGTATTATCTAGAGTTATTAAAGGATTTATAAGGTAGTGTTATGATCAACTTTATGGCAATGTATTCTACAACTTAGGTGACATGAATAAACCCCTAAAAACCCGAAACAATAAAAAGCTCACTTACAAAGGAATAGATAACCCCCAAAGCTCTATATTTATTAAAGAAATTGAATTCATAGTTAAATATCTTTCCTCAGAGAAAACCCCAAGCCCAAATGACTTCACTAATGACTTTTAAAAAAAAATTAAGTTTATTGGAGTGACATTTGTTAATAGGATCACATACATTTCAAGGATACATTTCCATGTATAGTGCATTGCATGTCCACCAGCCTCTTCTGACTAATGACTTATCAAACATTTAAGGAGCAAATAGTACCAATTGCTTGTGGGTTGAATTATGTCTTTTTCAAAACGTAGGTTTTGAAGTGTGAACCTCAGTGCCTCAGAATGTGTCTTTATTTGGAGAGAGGGTCTTTATAGAGATAACCAAGTTGAAATGAAGTTGTTAGGATGGGCCCTAATCCAGTATGACTGGTGTCTTTATAAAAAGGGGGCGATGGAGACAGGCAGGCCTAAAGGGAGAACATCATGTGAACAAGGAGACAGCCATCCACAAGGCTCTGGAACAGAAGCTTCTTGATTGATATATTTATTTATTCTTACATTATATTATAACCAAGTAGGATCTGTCCCAGGAATGCAAGGTTTGCTTAGTATTTGAAAATCAGCCAATGTAATTCAGCATATTAATGAACTATAAAAGAAGAACCATATATTCTTCTGAAGAGGTACAGGAAAAGCTTCTGATAATATCCAGCAGCCATTCCTGGTTTAAAATAAAAAACTTTCAGCAAACTAGAAATAGAAGAGAATGTTCTCAAACAGATAAGGGGCATTTATGAAAACATTAGCTCCAGCATCATATTTAACTGTATAAGAGACTGCGCTCTCCCTGTGTATACTCAGCATTGTACTGAAGATGTTAGCCAATGCAGTAAGGCAAGAGGAAGAAGCAAAAGGTACCTGGATTGGAAAGAAGGAAATAAAACCATCTTTTTAAAAAAATATATTTTTTATTGTTGATAGTATTACAGATATCTCCCATTTTCTCTCCCTTCACCCCCTCCTCCCAGTTCCTACTCACTTCCCCAGGTCTTCACCATCCTATTGCCAGTGTCCATGGTAAAACTGTCTTTATTCGCAGACAACATGACTGTTTATGTAGAAAATTCTACTGAATCTACAAAAAACTTCTTGAATTAAGTTAGCTTAGCACGGGTTCAGAATTCAAGGTCAAAATACAAAAATTTATTGTACTTCTACATACTAGAAACGAAGAACCTAAAATTTAAAACACCATTTACAGTATTATCAAAATATGAAATAATTAGGGATAAATTTGACATAAAAAAGGTGTGTAAGACTTTTTCTTTCTTATTTATTTTTAAAATTTCTTTATTGATTATGGTATTACATATGTGTCCTTATTCCCCCATTACCCCCCAACCCCCCATTCATGCCCTTACCTCCCTGTTGTCTGTGTCCATTGATTAGGCTTATATTCATGCATATAAGTCCTTTGGTTGATCTCTCCCCCTTACCCTCCCCCTCCCCTACCTTCCCTGAGGTTTGACATTCTGATTGATGTTCCTCTGTCTCTGGATCTGTTTTTGTTCATCAGTTTATGTTGTTCATTATATTCCATACATGAGTGAGATCATGTGATATTTATCTTTCTCTGCCTGGCTTATTTCACTTAGCATAATGCTCTCCAGCTCCATCCATGTTGTTGCAAATGGTAAGAATTCTTTCCTTTTTAGTGCAGCATAGTATTCCATTGTGTAGATGTACCACAGTTTTTTAATCCACTCATCTGCTGATGGGCACTTAGGCTGTTTTCAAATCTTAGCTATGGTGAATTGTGCTGCTATGAACATAGGGGTGCTTATATCCTTTCTGATTGGTGTTTCTAGTTTCTTGGGATATATTCCTAGAAGTGGGATTACTGGGTCAAATGGGAGCTCCATTTTTAGTTTTTTGAGGAAACTCCACACTGTTCTCCACAGTGGCTGCACCAGTCTGCATTCCCACCAGCAGTGCTTGAGGGTTCCTTTTTCTCCACATCCTCTCCAGCACTTGTCTTTTGTTGATTTGTTGATGATAGCCATTCTGACAGGTGTGAGATGGTACTTCATTGTTGTTTTGATTTGCATCTCTTGGATGATTAGTGACTTTGAGCAGGTTTTCATATGTCTTTTGGCCTTCCTTCTGTCTTCTTTCGAAAAGTACCTATTTAGGTCAGCTGCCCATTTTTTGATTGGGTAAGACTTTTTCATTAAAAAACCTACAGTCCACCGGCTGGCATAGCTCAGTAGAGCTATGCCAGCCGGTGGACTTGTACATTGACCTATGAACCAGGAGGCCATGGTTCGATTACTGATTAGGGCATGTGCCTGGGTTGTGGGTTCGATTCCCAGCAGAGGGCATGCAGGAGGCAGCTGATCAATGTTTTTCTCTCCCATCAATGTTTCTGTCTCTCTCCCTTTCTCTCTCTCTCAAATCAGTAAAAACATATTAGAGAAATTAAGGAATACTAAATAAAAGGAGAGATATATTCTGCTCAGGCATTAGAAGGCTCACTATTGTTAAGATATTGCCCTTGAACACTCCCACTCCCAGAAGGTTCCAGAGCTTTTGCGGACAAAAGGCCTGGTGGAGGCCCAGGCTCGTGCTAAGCTGTGTGAGTCTGATAGTGGTCACTACAATGATATCCCGGGGGAGCAGGGCTATGGAGGGATGAAGAGGCAGTCAGGAGCCAGAGCTGAACTAGGAAGGTCACCTAAGCAGGTACAGGGGAGGCAGAGATTCTCCCGGAAGTCCGACAGCTATTATCTCCAGGTAGTGGGATTATGGATGAATCTTATTTACTTCTTTATGTTTCTTTTTTTTTTTTTTTTAATGTTTTTATTTCAGAGAGAGGAAGGGAGAAGGAGAAGGAGAGAGAGAGAGAAACATCAATGATGAGAGAGAATCATCGAACAGCTGTCCCCTGCATGCCCTGTACTGGGGATGGAGCCCACAACCCTGGTATGTGTCCTGACTAGGAATTGAACCGTGATCTTATCATTCATGGGTCAATGCTCAACCGCGGAGTCACACCGACCGGGCTATATTTCTACTTTTTTTTTGTAGCACAGACCTACTTCCAATGTAATCCACAGTGATCTCATAGTTGATTCTTATGGTATTTTGTTATTCGCACTTCTGTATAATTTGAATATTTTAGAAGGAGATTACATTTATTTATTTATTTATTTATATTTAATAAATCTTTATTGTTCAGATTATTACAATTGCTCCTCTTTTTCCCCCCATAGCTCCCCTCCACCTGGTTCCCACCCCACCCTCTGCTCTTACCACCCCCCCCCCCGTCCTCATCCATAGGTGTATGATTTTTGTCCAGTCTCTTCCTGCACCCCCCATAACCCCTTTCCCTCTTGAGAATTGTCAGTCCACTCTCTTTTTATGCCCCGATTCTATTATATTCACCAGTTTATTCTGTTCATCAGATTTTTTTATTCACTTGATTTTTAGATTCACTTGTTGATAGATATGTATTTGTTGTTCATAATTTTTATCTTTACCTTTTTCTTCTTCTTCCTCTTCTTAAAGAATACCTTTCAGCATTTCATATAATACTGGTTTGGTGGTGATGAACTCCTTTAGCTTTTTCTTATCTGTGAAGCTCTTTATCTGCCCTTCAATTCTGAATGATAGCTTCGCTGGGTAAAGTAATCTTGGTTGTAGGTTCTTGCTATTCATCACTTTGAATATTTCTTGCCACTCCCATCTGGCTTGCATAGTTTCTGTTGAGAAATCCACTGACAGTCATATGGGTGCTCTTTTGTAGGTAACTGTTTTTCTCTTGCTGCTTTTAATATTCTCTCTTTGTCTTTTGCTCTTGGCATTTTAATTATGATGTGTCTTGGTGTGGTCCTCTTTGGATTCCTTTTGTTTGGGGTTCTCTGCACTTCCTGGACTTGTAAGTCTGTTTCTTTCACCAGGTGGGGGAAGTTTTCAGTCATTATTTCTTCAAATAGGTTTTCAGTATCTTGCTCTTTCTTCTTCTGGCACCCCCATAATTCTGATGTTGGTACGCTTGAAGTTGTCCCACAGGCTCCTTACACTATCTTCATATTTTTGGATTCTTTTTGCTTTTTGCTTTTCCGGTTGAGTATTTTTTGCTTCTTTGTATTTCAAATCTTTGACTTGATTCTTGCGATCCTCTAGTCTGCTGTTAGATCTCTGTGTAATATTCTTTATTTCAGTCAGTGTATGCTTAATTTCTAGTTTGTCCTTTTTCATATCCTCGAGGATCTCGCTAAATTTATCGGCCTTTTCTAGGAAATTCTTGAAAAACCTTATAACCGTGGTTTTGAACTCTATATCCAGTCGTTTGCTTTCCTCCATTTCTTTCGTTTGTGATCTGTTTCTTTGTCTCCGCATTTTGGCTGCTTCCCTGAGTTGATAGAGTGGCTTTTTGTGTTAGATGTCCTATAGGACCCAGTGGCTCAGCCTCCCCAGTTACCTGAGGTGGACACTCTTGGTACACCCCTTTGTGGGCTGTGTGCATAGTCTTGTTGTAGTTAAGCCTTGATTGTTGTTGGTATCACTGGGAGGAATTGACCTCCAGGCCAACTGGCTGTGAGGATCAGCTGTGTCTACGCTGGGAGAACTTCTGTGCTGGGGACACCCTTATGAGACAAGACTTGCAAAAGCCGCTGTGCTCAGCTTGAATGGGGCGGAGTCTCAGGGTGGAGCAGACAGCATTGGTTTCCTGTCAGCCCTGCCCTAATAGGCCCCTGTGTCTCAGTGTCCCATGGTAATTGCTGCAAGCATCTCTGAGAGAAAGCCGCCGTCAAGTTCCGCCCGCTGCCAGACAGTCCAGTTTCCCCCGAATGAGTCTGGGTCCCCAGAGTCTTGCCCGCAACTGAGTTCAGTGCAGTCAGGAGCTTTTGTCTCCCTCCCGCTTGAGAAAGCCAGCCACTCACTTAGTTGCCAGTCCTCTCTGGGCGCGCGTCTCAGTAGGTCTGCCTCCTGCAGCTCCTCTGAGTCTCAGTGTGCTTTTCTCTTTCCATTTAGTTGTAGAATTTCCACTCAGCCAGCCTTCCTGTGGTTCTGGATGATGTCCATTTTGTCTTTTAGTTGTAGTTTTGAAATTGTTGTTTGAGGCAGCAGTTTAGGTGTTTACCTTTGCCGCCTTCTTGGTTTCTCCAGATTGCATTTTTTAAATAATAAAAAGCAAAAAGCAGGCATGTAGGCTGGAAGAATGTGAATTGTGGCTAAAAATAGTCCTTAAGAGATTGGTGAGAACTCCTGGTGGGGCCACGTCTCAGTAACCAGGACATGGAGACGGCAGTGAATGTGGGACGAGCAAGCACTGCCTTTTACTTGTCATGTTCTTTCCAAATCTGACTTCTGTTGGACATAGAATGTCTCTAGTTAACACGTCAAGTCACCTCGGAACATTCGATGGAAGACTTGGCTTCTTAATTCCGCGAAGGCAGATTGGGATTTCTAATTACCTAATTGAAAAAAGGCGCACACGTCAGGCTGCTGTGCTGTTTGGGAATTAATCTTTAAAACCTGACAGTAAACATTAAATTCAATTAGGGAGAACGATTAGCAAAGCTTCTTTGCGCCTTCACCCTGGGTAGCTTCGAGGAGTGGCTGCCTGGTCGGCATTGATCCCGGCACTGTTGTTGTGTGTGCATCAGCCAGGAGGGCAGAGGTGCCGTTTTCACTTCAGAGAGGAGTTATCGGTAGTTGCAGACGGATGGATTTCCTTAAGCAGGTTTCCATCACGGGTTCCGGGGGGTCCCCTGGCCAGGAACTCACACTGTCTGGTTTGTGGCTTTTGGTCCTGGTGCCACAGCCGTCTCTTCTCTCTTTGATTATGACCATGATCCATCCTTCCTCCTCTTCTTCCCCCTCCCCTTTCTTCTTCCCCCACTCCCTCACCTCTCTTCCCTCCCCTCCCCTCCCCTGCCCTCTCCTCTCTCTTCCTTTTTCCTCTCCTCCCTCCTTCCATCCCCTTGCTTGCTTTTCTTCTCTCCTTTTTCTGCTTCCTCTTTCTTCTCCTTCCTTGATCCCTCCTCTCTCTCTTCCTGTTTGCCCGTCTCTTCCTCTCCATTAACATTATGAAATATTTTAAACATAATCAAAAGTCTAGAAAGTGACGTAGCAGACACCTTGGGTACCCACGACTCAGGTGGTAAAATCCAGGGTCCGGTCCAAATCTCCTCTGATCGCCGTGCCAGCAGCATGGGACCCAGTGCTGTCTCTTCCCTTGGCTTCCGGGAGGGATCACCCTCTGCTGCTGCTTCTCCCGCCTCACAGGCCTCTCCTTCTCAGAGTCCTTCTGTCGTTTCTCCTTTAGCCTCCTTGCACCCCTGCCTGTGAACACTGGGCCTCCTGCCTGCTCTGTCTACATTTATTCCAGTGCGTGACTGAATCGGCGTCAGTGACAGGGACTCCTAAAGCTCAGCCTCCACCCTGGACCTCACGCTCATGCACCTAGCTGCCCGCTCCCTCTCTGTCATTCAAAACCGAGCTGGTCCTCCCCAGAGTTGCCACTCCTCTCATCAGACACACCCCTGCCACCCCTTTCCTCTGGGTACTGGGGCCAGAACCAAGGACTGTCCTGGACTTTTCTCTTGCCCTCCTGCCCCACCTCTGAGCCAGGGTTGGTTCTGCTTTCTAAGCAAGGCCACTTCTCCCCTGTTTCCAGCTGGGCCAAGCCAGCCTCCTCTCACGCTGGGTGATCACGGACACTTCTCATGTCTCCCTGGTTCCTCGCTCGCCTCCCTGCATGGCAGCCAGAGAGGCGCCCGTCTGGAGGGTCATTCCCCCAGTTTCCGTGTAGCTTCCTTCCTCAAGTCACCTCCTCCGAGATGCCCTCCCCGGCCAGCCATCGTTTCCAGCCCCGCCTCCTTTTCCTGCTTGCTTCTTAGAATGCCAGGCTTGATCACCACCGTAAATACTACATAGATCCCCGGTTCATCTTGTTCAGTGTCTTGTCTTCCCCACCAGAATGTAAATTCTGTGCGGCAGGGGCTTTGTCTTGTTTACTGCTGAACAATGCCTGGCTAATAGGTACTCAGGCAGTGTTTGCTGAATGAATGCATAAGTGAAGGAGTCTAATAGATTGCAACATTGGGGCATATTTGCTTCAGAGCAGATTCATATTCTCTCTCTCTGCCTCTCTTTAAGGAAGGACAGCGTAGTATTCATAGCTCCCTGGCCCCGACCCGGCCTCTCTCCCTCCATTATCAGGAATGACCACCGTATCCATGCATATTTTATAGTGCTACTGCAAATGCACAAATAAACAGGACAGAGATTTGCTTCATGTGTGTTTTTAAAATTGTGTGGAAATACAGCTAACATAAAGTTTAGCACCTTAACCATATTTAGGTGTATGATTCAGTGTGTTAAGAACATGCATGTGCCCTAGCTAGTTTGGCTCAATGGATAGAGTGTCAGGCTTTGGCCCAGAGGGTCCTGGGTTCAATTCCAGTCAAGGGCATGTACCTCGGTTGTAGGCTTCTCCTCAGCCCGAGCCCTGGTTAGGGCTTGTGCAGGAGGCAATCAATCGATGTGTTTCTCTCACACTGATGTTTCTCTCTTTCTTTCCCTCTCTCTTCCACTCTCCCTAAAAATCAATGGGAAAATAGCCTGGGCGAGAATTAACAAAAACAAGAAAACGTGGAATCATACGCGGTTTGTCTTTTGTGACTGGCTTAGTTCACTTAGCATAACGTCCTCAGGGTTCATCCATGAAAGAATCTCCTTCCTTTTTATGGCTGAGTAATAGTCCTCGGTATGGATGGACCCCTCGTTTATCCGTTCGTCTGTTGGTGGACCTCTGGCTGCGTCTACCTTTGGCCGTGGTGAATAATGTGACTATGAACATTTGTGCGCACACACCCCTGGGAGACCCTGGTTTCAGTTCCTCTGGACACACAAGAGGGACTGTTGGAGCATGTGGTAACTGTGTATTTCTTGATGGACTGCCATGCTGTTTTCCATAGAGGCTGGACCTGCCCACCAACAGTGCACAAGGGTCAGGTTCTCCCCACTTCCCCAACGCTTGTCAGTTAGTTTGTTTCAGAGTAGCCATCCTAATGGGCGCGAGATGGCGTTTCATGTGTTTTTAAAATTTAGATGGCATCGTACTATGTCTAAACAGTGTGGCCTGTGAACTCAGTTTTATTTATTTTTGAACTGTTTAGCCTTTGGATCTTAGTTCATTAATTTTACTTTATTTTTTTTTTTTTTCTGTTCAAGTCAGACTTGTACATAGTTTTGAAAAACAGCAGTTGCCTGCACTCTGCCCTTCCACCATGAATCCACTCCACTTTGAAGGCCCTGGCTGTTTCTTCCGGGGTTCCTGTCCGTGTTGCTGAATGTCAATGCTGCTATTCTGGATTCTTCAGTTTGAGGCCCGGTCCTGGCTCCCCAGAGGGAAGGAAGGACTCAGCTCTCTTAACATTCTGGGAGGCCACTCTCTGCCTCTTGTTTTCTTACGCTGGGACCTCCAAACCCAGGAAGCATGCTTTCGAAGCTTCAGGATGAATTTTCTCATCGTGAAAGGGGAGGTTCTCTCTAGGGTCAGGTTTGTGGGTGTGCGTGGGTTCCCGGGTATTGTGGAGAACCCTGTTCCAGAAACCCTGCTGCTAGGACTGTGTGCCTGCCAGCCCCAGGAAGCAAGGCCGCCAGCACCGTGGCTCCGCTGTCTGCCTGCAGGGTCCCCACTGCCCTGGGTTGGGGCTCGTCTTATCCCCGCTTCCTAGAGGAGGAGGCCACGGCCCAGAGGGCCAGTAGCATGGGAGGCCCTTGGCCTGATGCCCACGTGCCAGCTGCAGGGGTTCTTCCTGCTTCCCGTGTTCAGTCCTCGGAGCCACTGTGTGGTAGGTGAGGCCAGGCCCTGGGCTGCACGCCTGCCCTTTCTCCTGACTGCGTGGTGGCGGGTGGAGTTTCCTGGCGAGCTGGTGACAGCTGAGCACAGGCCCTCAACGTACACCGTGGCCCTGGCTCTTGGAATGAACAGTTTATATTGAGCGCTCTGTAGCGTATTTCAGAAGTCAGCAAGTGCACCGGGGGCTTTCTGCCACGGGCTCACGCCCCCATGGAAAGCCAGGGTGGGAAGGGGGACAATGCTTTCTCTCCCGCGGGCAGATGTATAAGCACAGGTGTGGTGGGCTCTTGTTTGGCTCTTAGTCTTAAAGGAGGGCCGTGAAGAGAGGCTGGCCTGGTGTCCCATACAGGGCTGAGCGAGTCCCGTCTCGGAGAGGTGTCAGAGATGCAGGCGAGACTGTGCAGAACTGGGAATGAGCAGCAGAACGTGGGGCATATTGTTTTCTTGTGGGCTTCCTGAACCCCAGAGAAGATTTTGGGAAAAGCTTCCCCTCAACTCACCAGCCCCAAGCCTTTACCTTTATACAGGAGAAGTTTAACCTCCAGATCTGGTTTGATGATGAACTGAAGGGAATCTAGTTCCCCTGCAAGACCCTTGCCCCCAGGTGGGGTCCATTTCTTTTTTTCCTAAAATATATTTTTACTAGTGACCCGGTGCAGGGATTCATGCACATTGAAAAGAAATTAATTAGAAGGTGGCTGGCAGGGTGGGACTGGGTGAGATGGGCCGGATACGCCCTGGAGCCAACCTCCTGTGGTCCTTCCCCACTGTCTGCGGAGTGAGTGGGGTCCCTCGGCCTGACCTGTGGGGATCAGGCCGAAACCAGCTCTCCGACATCCCCTGAGGAGTCCCGGAGTGTGAGAGGGCACTCTGCAAAGTTGCTGTCGTACAGGGTGTGGAACGCAAACGCAAGTGTGCAGTAAACCAGATTCGGCCAACAGAGCCCCAGCAACAACATAACCCATGGCTGAAGGTGGAATCGCGGCCCTGTGAGGAATCAGGTTCCCTCCTCTCTAGTTTCGGGGTGCGTTACCCAAGAACCGCCACTGCCAGGTCACTGCAGCTTGGCAGCTCCTATATTGAGTGTCTGCCCCCTTGTGGTCAGTGCACATCATAGCGACCACTTGGAAGGTAGGAGGGACACTTAGCATATTAGCCTTAAATATATAATAGAGGTCCAGTGCACAAAATTTGTATACTTGGGGGGTGGGGGAGAGGAGGTTCCTCAGCCTGGCTTGCACCCTCTCCAATCTGGGACCCATCAGGGGATGTTTGACTGCCGGTTTAGGCCTGATCTGGCAGTCAGACATCCCTCTCACAATCCAGGACTGCTGGCTCCTAACTGCTCACCTGCCTGCTGGCCTGGTTGCCCCTAACTGCCCTCCCATGCCGGCCTGGTCGTCCCTAACCGCCGCTGCCTTGGCCCTCGCCACCATGGCTTTGTGCGGAAGGACATCCGGATGGATGTCTGGAAGACACCTGGTCTAATTAGCATATTTCCCTTTTATTAGTATAGAGATATATAGATTGATTTCAGAGAAGAAGGGAGAGGGAGATAGAAACATCAATGATGAGGGAGAATCATTAATCTGCTGCCTCCTGCACGCTCCCTACTGGGGATTGAGCCTGCAACCCTGGCATGTGCCCTTGACCAGAATCGAACCTGGGACCCTTCAGTCTGCAGGCCAACACTCTATCCACAGAGCCAAACCAGCTAGGACAGGCAGGGCCTATTTCTGATGTCTGCGCTGTGCTTGCCCGCAGGTGTGGAACGCGGTGGACTCGGGGAGATGCCTGCAGACCTACTCTCTGCACAGTGAGGCGGTGCGGGCTGCCCGGTGGTCTCCCTGCGGCCAGCGCATCCTCAGCGGTGGCTTCGACTGCGCTCTGCACCTCACAGACCTTGAAACAGGTGCGTTTCTCTGTCGTGACCCGCGGCACCGATTCTAGTGTTGGAGCCAGCTTTCCCCTGGGCAGCTCCTCCACGGTCTGTGGCTGGTGTCGGGGCCGTGGGAGGCGGACCCGGGATTGGACTGGAACCAGGACTCTCCTTGGAGGGTTGGGCCGGGCCTGTGCCAGCCTGCCTGGAGGACAGAGCCCCAAGGTTGTCTCAGCTCCAAGCTGTGGGCTGGATAAAGAGGTGGCTTTTTAATCAACTTCTGACATGTAATTTGTCCTGAAATAGATTCAGCTTTATCACCGTGTCCTTTGGTCGGAATCAGTTTAGAATTCCTGTCAATTCATTATCGTTGAAAGCTGTAAGGAATGATTCCAGCGCATAGGGCGAGTCTGCGTACGAGTTCTGCTTTAATGCCCACGCTGAAAAGGCATTTGGGCGAGAGGGAGCCGGGCTGGGCAAATCCGAAGGGGGCTCTTGACAAGCAGGGCGAGAAGGAGACAGAAGTCAGCGAGGGAACTTCATCACCAGCCCTGCTGCGCAGCCGGCACTGTTAGCCCCTAATCCAGCCACAGCCCGACCTCCTGCCGTGTGGTTTTCAGGTGAGGTCACGCCAGGGAATGCGGAGCTGGGCTCAGACCTCTGCCCCGACCCCCAGGGTGCTGCCTTCTCCTCCCTGGGCTTCTGGGTCACTCTTCTACTGGGCACCACTGCCAGAGCCAGGAGGACAGGCCTTGGGGGTCCCTTGAACTCTCGGACAGCCCCTACCTGCCTGGCCCAGCAGTGGTGGTGCTGGGGTCTGAGCCTCTCCTGGGTCCTAGCAAGTGGGTAGTAACTTTGGGGTTGGACACCCAGCTTCCCCCCAGGAGCTTGGAGGAGGCGCAGGGAGGGCAGGCCATGGAGGTTAGGGGTAATTGTGGGGTTTGTCACCCCCCTCAAGTGTCCTCGTGCCCTGGGCTGCAGAGGGGCAGCCTTGCAGCGCCTCTGACTGAGCCCCATGCGCTCAGGGAGGGTGGTCACGTGACTGGTGGTTGTGTCAGCAGCTGGGCCTGTGCCCATGACATGTTGCTCTGCACCTCGGCTGCTGCCCGCGATTATTTCCCCATTTCACAGGTGAGGAAACAGGCTAAAGGGATGAGGAGCTTGCTCAGGGCCTCCTGCTGGTGGGTGTCATACGGGGACTTGAGCCCTGTCTGTGCAACTGCAGAGCCCGTGCCCTTTCCGCAGGGCCACATGGACGGCTTGCTCTTCTCAACAAAGTGTCTCCCTGACCATCTGTGGTCTCACTGGGAGCCACAGGGCTGAGGAGGGAGCCAGGGCTCAGGGAGTTTGGTGCCACTTGGTGATGGTGCCGATTGGGTCAGTGATGACAGCAGCAGGTACAGTCACCGAGTACCCACTGCATGCCAGGACTTATACATGGGCCTCATTTAGGCCCCACTCACCCTTAGAGGCTGGTGCCATCAGAATCCATTTTTCACACCCTGATCCAGAGGCAGGAGGTAGGAGGTAGAGCCAGGGTGCATGCAGGCCTGCCAGGCTCCGAGCCTTCCACCTGACCTTGCACTCTGTGGCCTGTGTGTTCAATAAGCCATGCTCAGTATCGGAGACGGAGGGGTAAACAAGACCCAGGACCCACCCTGGACAAGCTCCTGGCTGCTGGGAGACACAGCAGTGCAGAGAGAACCCCAGGCCACAGCGAGGCGGTGAGACACAGGAGCTATGAGAATGTCTAGCCGGGAAGATCAAGGAAGACGACTTGGAGGAAGAGGAACCTGGGCTGAGGCAGGAATCAGGGTGCAGGGGTGTGGTTGAGTGGGAGGAAAGTGGGTTCTCAGCAGACAGAACAGTAAGGACAGAGTGGTCGCAGGAGCATGAGCTGTCTGTGTGTGTGGAAATGTGGGGTGCAGGGAGCTGGGGGTCTGAATCTGGGTGCAGGAACGGAGCCTGAGCGTCATGAAGTTCAGGTCGGTGGGATGCACATTTCCTCAGGCACTGCAGGGTCACTGAGGACCATGGGCGCCGCCGCCCACCCGCCTGCCCACCTGCCCCGCCTGCGCAGTGAGGTGATGCTTTTCATAGCCTGGTGATGCCGGGTTAATCCAATACACGCTTATTTGATAACATTATTGGATTCTTAGTGGCCCTTTGTCAAGCTCTATCTTCTCAATCAACAGATGTTAAACAGATAAACAGGCACTGCTGGTGTGTGTGTGTGTTGCGGGGGGGTGGTTCTGAAATTTATAGACTTTCAGTCCTCCTGCCTGATAAGTCAGGGACTGTCACAGCAGGTGGCAGTAGGAGGCTGCTGCTGAGGCTGGAGCACTCCGGGCAGGTTTCCTGGTAGCCGCAGCTTGTTGGGTGTGTCTGGGGCCCGAGGAGGGGAGGCAGCTGCCTGGCCCTTGTTGGTAGAGCTCTGGCTGGAGGGAAGCTGTCTGGCCCCGCCCTGTGTGCCCCGCCAGCTGTGGTGTGCCCAGTGGCAGAGGGAGGGCATGGCCCTGCCCTCAGAGCGTTGCCATCCAGTCTGGGAGGTGATAGGGACTGTTCCTCTACTGGGAATGGCACGAACCACCTGGTTCACCTGTTAAAGGACCACTTTCCTTCATTCGGCGCTTATTGAGCACCTACTGTGTACAAGACCTGGTGCTGGGCTACAGTGGTGAGCATGTTGGGTGTCCTTTGTCCCTTGTTGGGGGCGGAGGGGAGGGATGAGGGGACTTCATCCTTGAGGAAGCCCTTTAGCCCTAAGATGGGGCCTCTCTGGCTGAGGGGGTTGTTGGTTTTCATGTCTGTCTCCCTGGCTAGAGCACTTGGGGCTGAGGCCTGTCCTGGTGGTCTTTGTGGTCCACCATGGAGCCAGGGCTGGTGGACGAGACAGTGCTGAGTCTGGCCCTTGCCGGGCAGTCAAACACCAGGGGCCGTCAGGGTGGGGTGGGTGCTCCGCCCTGTTTGCACCCCATCCCCTGACTTGGGTTGTGCTGTGCTCTCTTCAGCAGAGTCAGGTAGGTGTCTGCAGCCCCTCTGGCTCTCCGCCTGGTCCCATGTCCCGCCCTTTCTCGTCACCGACTGCTCTCCCTCCTCACTTGCTCGCCCTTGGTGATTTGGCTTTTTCATTTCAATCTAATTAGAACTCTCTGCCAGGAGAAGGCAACACAGGGCGTCCTCACCGCAGTGCTCCGGGAATTAGTCACCCGGTGCCCATTGTCGTTAATGGGAATTTGGCGCCAAGACCATTTATCCTGGTGTCCTCAATCAATACCGTTAAAAATCTGTGGATTCTAAAACGTCAATACCCGGCCTGAAATATGGAGGTCCAGCCACATTTTATCTCGTTAATTTATAGTTCTGACGGGCCGCTGGCTTATAGAGCAACCATGAATCAACACTTAAATAAAATCCGCTCACAGATTAATTATTTTTGATGTTCTCGTTTCAGTCTGTAATCTTCCTAACAAAACGTCTCTGGTGCATTAGGTTGAGGCGGCTTCAGGGAACGCCGGCCAGTTCCACCAGGACCCGCTCGTCGCCTGCTTTATGAGTCAGCGTCCTGCATGCCTGATCAGCCCGCGTCCTCCCAGTCCCTGGCAGGCTCGCTCAGGTCCAGGCTATGCGGCTTTTAGCACAGACCAGCCCCCCAGTCGCCCCAGTCTGGCTGTAGTGGCCTCTGAGGTGCAGGAGACAGTCCTCTCCCTGGAGCCCATGCCCTGGGCCCCCTGCTCTTCCTGTGCTACCGTCAGCTCTACCCCTCTGCGCCAGCCCGTCTGGGACACCCTTCCCAGCGCTGGGGGCACACGTGTGCCAGAGCATGGGTGGGGTGCAGATGTGGCCGAGTGTCCTCGGGGAGGGTCCCTTTGGCTTGTTTCTGCGTCTGGGGAAGGGGCTGACAGCCTGGCTGGTGGGCTGTTGAGGGAGAGCTGAGGTGAGGTGTGCACGGCTTTCTGCAGAATGCCCAGCGCACGGTGGGCACTCAGCAAAGGGTGCCCCTTCCCTCCCTCCGTCAGTGCCCCATGAGGCTTTTCGGACGGTAGGAAGCAGTGACTTGTTCCTGCTGGTTCCATATGTGGGCGGGGCAGGGTGGGAGAAGTCCCAGCTTCTCTCCCACGTCTTGCTTTTCCATGACTACATGGCCCGTTGGTGGGGTAGCAGCTTCCTTCTCGTGATGGGACGGCATGTGCCCTTTGCATGGGGAGGGTGTCCTCTGCACTGGACCCCACTGCGTGCAACTTTGCTGTCCTCAGCCCTTGGCAGGCTCCTCCTCCTCTGGGTGGCCCTGTCTTTTGGTGAGGGGAGGGGTGTCATGGCGCATGGAAATGAGTGGCCCACTGGTCTGGACCCATAAAGGATGATTTCTCTTGGTTTCCTAGAGGGTCTTCTAGTGCCCCTCTAGCTCTTGCATCATGATTGGGCCTCACCACAGAAACGCTGCAAGGACACAGGAGGGTAGATGGCTAAGTGCTCACCTGGGCCAGGCCTGCTGAAATGAGTAAATGGATGTCAGACCCTTTGCTTATTCCGTATTTGGTCTCTACGCCTAGGAGGGGCGTGTTTTTACCCCCATTTCAGTGACCCAGACTCTGAGGCTTGGAGTGTTTTGTGAAGTGCTTGGGGCCATGCCACCAGTGGACGCAGTGGGGCTCCTGCTCCAGCTGTGTGACTGTGGAGGCTTTGCCTGTTGGTCCTGGAGAGCAGCGTGCCCTCACCACATCTGTTTTCCTGCTCTGGACAAACTGTTTGCTCAAGCTGATTTGGGGAGCCCTCTTGGTGCTCACCCGGGCAGCTGGCTTGCCACCTGCAGAGGGGACCTCGGGGCTTCAGGGTGGAAGGCGTGTCCAGACGGATCTTGGCTGATCCCTCTGATTAAGTGAGCGACAGCCGCTGCTCCAGCAGGAGAAATGTTAGCCCTGACGGTTTTGGAACACTTGGCGTAGGAAGGATGAGCAGCATCCAAGTTAGAACCCTGGCAAAGAGCGCCAGGGCTCTCGGGGCTTCAGAGAAGGGGCTGCAGAAGGGGCACCTCATTGGACTCAGCCTTCAGCGGGGGCCCGCTCCCTGGGCCGTGAGGAGGGGCCTGGGCTCCTCCATTCTCAGGCTTTTGAGCACCATGATCACGTGTCCCCCCAGCACCTCTCAGAGGGGCTCGGTGAGGCGTGCTTCAGGGGCTTCTGCTTCCCTCCACCCCCTGCATCTGGGACCCCACTTCTAAGCTCATCCCTTCACTGGAGCCCCACCCAGCCTCTCGTATACGTGTCTGTTCTCCAAGGCTGCACCCTCCTCAGGCCCAACCCCTCTCACTCACACATTCATTCTCTGACCCTGGTTTTCCACTCTTTCCACACAACTTCGCAGTGAGAGGCCCTGACTCTGGTTACGGATATTAAGTCAGATGTAATTAAACTCCAGTGAAACACCTGCTATCTGCACCTCACATTTGGCAAGTGCCCAGAGGTCTTACCGCATCTCACCAACCCCATCTTGTTAGCTTCTAGCTCTGCGCATGCCAGCGTCTGGATCAGGGGAGGCTGGCTTTCCGTCCACAGCCCTGTCTCATTCGCTACCACATCACCACCACTGCACAGTGGAGATGTTTATCTCTGTGTGTGTAATGGCGACCGGGTGCTGTTTGGCACCCCTCGTAGGTAAGATGACCTCTATTGACGAATCCTGGAGCCGCAAGGTGGTCATGGCATGTTTGCTTTCCAGGGGTGATTTCTGAGTCCCAGGAAATCAACTTTGGGAAAACCTTTGGGACACACCTTGTTTGCAAGTTGAAAAGTCATCTTTAAAAGATACGTGGGAAATTCGGTCTTGTTCAGATAATTAAGACCAGTGGCTCAACTTGATGTAGCGGAATCACGGCCACAATCACTGTCTCTTCTGTTACTGGGGCTGTTGCTGCCGCCGCCGCTGCCCATGGGGCCTCTCAGCTGCCAGGGGCTTGCTGTCTTACCTGCAGTACTCTCACAGCAGCCTCGTGGGGCGAGTTTTAGCATCCCCATTTTACATGGAGGAGCCCGTGGGTCTGAGATGGCTGCTGGCTGATCCAGAGGGAAGGTTCAGGCCCGTGGGACTCTCGCCCGCATCCTCCCAGTCCGCCCCCCTCCCCGTGCCAAGATGGCCCCTGTTTTTTGATTCAGAGAGTCTGATTTGAAAGTTAGTAATCTCCTTTTCTCGTTAGCTTTGAGTCAGGATGGTTAAATTTACAGCTGGCTGAATACTTCCCAGAGGATGAGTGTAACGATATTGATTTTAGCGAAATGAGTCATATGCCGCCTGGCTGGGAGCACAGGCTCAATCACCAGGAGCTGACAACATCAGCTTTCCCTTGTCAACGTCTTCCCTACGTGGTCCCGAGTCTCCCGATGTGCACAAAGAGCTAAGCAGAAGGTAGGGTCACGAACAGCTCGTAGGCAGGCACGGCGGGGTGCAGAGAGCTGGGCCCTGGTAGGCAGGTCCGGCCTCCATCCAGCACGGCCAACTCCCGTGGCCCTGGATGAAGCTGCACCTCGCCGAGCATCCATCTCCCGAGCTAGGAAATGGGTTAAGTACACCTGTCACATAGGGTTGTGGCGGGACAGGTGCATGCCCCAGGCAGGCCCAGAGATAACGTGCCATCTCCTTGAGAAGGGGGTACGGACCTTCCTTCTCTTTTTTGGGGACCATTCTTGGATTTCATCTGAACTGGGCTGAGAAGAAGAGGAGGACCCTCACCCTTGCAAACCTGGAGCCTTGGGTGTTGATAAGGTGGTCTAGGGTAGGCATAGGGTGGACAGGCAGTGTCGCCCCGGCCGCATGTGCGTGGTTGCCTCTGGGGACCTCGCAGTTTGCACCTGAGAAAGGTAGAGGGACAGCTCCAAGGAGTTACCAGGCCAGTGTTACCAGCTACCTTCTCAAAGCAATATTAGTGATGGAAGCATTAGCAGTAATAACAGTGTCAAGAGAACAAATTGAGTTTCTGCATTCTGTTTTAAACATGTTTTTGCTGGCGATTTATAGTTTATTTGTGTCATTATTGATTGAAGGAGGAAAAGAAGTGATTTTTCCTAACTCCAAGAGGATCAACAGTTCTTATATTGGTTGATTTCATTATAACAAGATCAATACAGTCTGTGTTAGTGGATTACATATTTTAAAACTCAATTTCCTATAAGCAGCATACAGTGAATAATAGAATTTTCTTTAACAAACATGTAAACAAGCGAGATAGTCTCAAGGTTAAAGGTTACATAGCAACGAACTGTGTGCTTCACGGAGCGTCGCCAGGAGAGGCCTGATAAACAATCTGCTCAGTTTATGAAAGGTACGAGGAGGAACAGCTCCGGCACGCAGGGACCTTCACCGCCAGCGAGGCTGCGGTTCCTGCTCAAGACCGTTTCGGATAAATGGTTTCCAGCCTTTATCCATATCTCCTTAGCAAGACACACAGGCCAGCCCACAGCATTATGTTCTCATGGCCTTGCAACAAAAACTCCACGTCATCCACCTCTCAAGGTTTCTGCCGCTCAGAACCTACATCCCTCGGCTTCAGCCTTTAATGTAACCAAGGATGAATTCCGTCATTCCGGTTCAATTTTTTTCAAGCTACAATAGCGCCCTTTTGTAGTTTGCTGTCTGCCTTGCCTTGTGGAGTGCCTTGTGTACCTGCTGCGTGTGCCCTCCGACAGCCTTGTGTTCCTGAGGGCGGGCGTGCGTGCGACCCTGCGGCGTGGGGGCATGCCCGGGGCCCCACCACTGGAAGTGGCAGATCTGGGGTGAGACTGGGTCCCTGGGATGCTCCGCTCCTCTGCTGACCGTCTCCGGCTGCCGAGAACATGCCAACGAGGCAGCTGGGAGCCTGGTTTCTGAGCCTCGTCTTGTCCGAGGCTGCCTCACCAAACAAACTCCCCCTTAGTATGCGGAAGCGTCTTTAACAATGAAAAAATCTTCTAGTTTTGAATTTTTTTTAACAAAGGAATATAGTAAAGGCTTAGTTGTTATACGGTAAGTGGAGATAGGGAAAATATATAAACTCTAGCTTGTCTTCTAACTGGAAAATGTTAGTTCTTAAAAGACATGGGCTCTCTCAATCTCCTTAGAGGGTTGAGGAAGAATAACATATTCAGAAGTACTTTTTTTTTTTTTTTTAACCACAAAAAGCTCAATCATCATCTTTTAGCAACTCAGCTCTCACTTTCCCTCCCGTCTCCTCCCCATTGTTGGCAAGACTGTGTCACTGCACTTTTTGAAAACCTAGGCGAGTTCACTGCCATTTCTGAAACAAGCATATGTTCTGTGCTGTGCTCCAAGAAAGAGAGAGACATTTTTCTCCAGGCAGACGAGCTTGTTTTTCCTTTTGCACTCAGGATTGGCAATGAATCCCAAAAGTCGGCAGTAGGCACCGTCGTCTCCATCAGGAGAAAAGACTCAGCCTGCGGGGGGCTTTCTTGGTGGGGTGCAGGCTGCCCTGGCATCTGAGAGCTCCTGTTTCACCCAGGGGATGTGACGGGGGCCTGCCCTCAGCCCCAGTGGGGTCCCCCAGCCACTGGGCTGGAGCCATTTCTTCAGACCTGTGCTGCAGCTGAGAGGCCCGACCTGGATGCTCTGTGGTGCTGCACCCAGTCCGGGATGGACGGGGGAGTGGAGATCGTAGGGAGGTGCCCGTCTGCTCCTCCTCCCCGGGATGGGGACTTGCTAACGGAGCACATCATGGTTGGGTCTTGACTACCTTCTTGGGTTCCAGATGGGCTTCAGGAAAGGAAAAGAATCAGCTCGAGGAAGACCAGGTTTCCAACCAGATCAGTTGCTGCTTCCCTGTTGACCTAATGACAGGGACGGAGCACTCGCCCACCCCAAGTCTGCTCATCTCCCCGTCTTTCTAGAATCCTTCATTTTTAGAAAGCAGGGCTACAAAAACATTAGTGCAATTCAAAGTCACTCCATGCTGGCGAATCTCTTCCCAGCCTTTGCCCACATCAATCCTCTTGTAATTCAGAAACAGGTGTCAGGCATTGTGCATCGCCCACAGAGCGCTGGTTCTGATTCCAGTGTCACACACGCCAGGCAGGGCGCTGTGTTTGCCTCCGCCGCCCCTTGGGTGGGGCAGCTGGGCTGCTGTTTGCGGTCCCTCCCCATAACGGGTGACAGGACGCGGCGTGTCCAGCTCCCGACGACACTGCTGACCCAGGATGGCCATGAGCACCTTTGCGTGTGGCATTTTGTTGCAGAATAGTCAAGGGGCTTGTTAGGCTTAAAGAGGTATAGTCTTCATTTGTAAAAGGTCGAGTGTTTCCAAAATTTTCTCTGATGACAAGTGGTGCCAATTGTCGGCCTCTGGAAGATATTAGGAAAAAGTCAACACACTTAGTCATTCATTAGCAAAGAACGAGGGAAACTGCTTTCGAAAAAGTTTGTTCTACCGAAAGAACGTTAGGAAAACAGATGTTTTTAATGGTTTCCATCATTCTGTAGTTTTCGTTGCCAAACTTGATGTAAAGTGTCACCTATTAAAAACTCTAATATCTGCACCCTTAACTCGGGAATAGCATTTTTCTAATCAGTTTGAAAATACTTGCAATGAAAATTTCAGTGGGTTTTGAATGGGGTTGTTAAGTTGCAGGAGCCAGTATTTGACATCGGGGAGGGGGCTTTTCGAGCTAAATGTTTGCACACTGCTCGCAGAGCTGGGTGGAAGCGGGCCGAGGGTGAGCATCTCCCACTGGTCCACGCGCCTCTGGAACGGGCTTTGTGGCTCGGACAGACTTCAGGGAATAAACAGAAGCTGTAACCGGGCCACTTTTAAATCACCGACTGACAAAAAAGTTCCCTGCATTTGAAAAAAAATGGAAGTATAGTCAATCCTGTCATTCTTACCGAAAACATTAGGACTTATTAATGATTTCAAAGCAGTTTGTTGATCCTCTTAGTAAATGGCATGTTGATATATTTTAAAATACTGGTTATTTTCTCCTCGTCTCATCCTTTAAAATATTCTATTTTGGGTATTTGTTGTCACGTTCAGAGCATAGCGGTAATAGCACATTGTATCACTAATGAATAACCGTGGTTGGCGATGTGAGCTTCTGGTTTCTCATTGGTGGGGCATGCTGTCAGGCAGTCCTGAGACCCATCCAGGTCAGTGGCTCTCGTGTCCTTCCCTGGTGAGTGGGTTGAATGTTCCACTAGGTGAGTGGGGTCCTGAACACGAAGCAGGGCAGCCTTCAGGAAGTGCTTTCTGGAAGAGGAAGTGACACAGGAGAGGTTGGTGTTCTTGGCCACCAGCTGCTGTGCCCCTAACTGCCTGCTGCCTCAGTCCAGTGGGGGACTTTTCATGGGCCTGCGGCAGTCAAGCGTGACCCTTGTGGGCTGGGGGAGCCCTTGTCGGCTTCTCTATAGGAAGCTGCCTGGTTGGTGTGATGTGCAGCAGGCGCCACACCTGGGGTGGTGGCCTGGGCCTGGGGACATGCACAGAGGCAGCCCTCAGACTCTCTGTGTTGAGAACGGCTCCCACGCTAGCCCGGTTCCTCACTGCACTTTGGGGGAGTTGAATTGGACACATGAGAACTATAGCCATTGCTCTGGTGTGAGGTGCCACTGTGAAGATGGAGGAGCGCCGGCCTGGAGCCCCCCAGACCAGCTCAGGGCACACGGACACTTGCACAAGGCATGTAAGTGCTTGACAACCGTCTGGTGGCAGATACATAAGGACCAGGACGGACTTGAGTTCTGTAGAACCAGTGGCACTCTGAGGGTCCACACCACCTGCACATCAGGAGTTTGGGCCAGTGTGATGTCACACTCTCCTTTAGTCACCAGAGTCTCCTGCCACCCCCACTCCAGGCTCAGTACCAAACCCTTTGTGGGGGATTGTAAGGTTGTGGTTGTAAGAGAGCTGGTCCTACAGAGAATCACTCTGGAGCTCCCTGGTTTCCATCAGACTTGCAGACCCAGGTAAAGACTCCGCTGTGTGAGCTGTGCAGCTTGGCCATGCTGCTTAGCCTCCCCAGTGTGGGGTGTTTCTCTGTAAAGTGGATCAGAGCACACAGAAGGCGGCGTTCATGGATCCAGCCACTAGTTTAGCCTCGGGGAGGGGGTCCCGCTAATCAGGACCCAGAGGCAGAGAGTGAGGGTGAGGCCAGAGTTGCTGCTGCCGCTGTTGTGTTTCCAGAAAGTCTTCCCTGGCCGCCTCGGGCCCAGGTGGGCAGTGTTGGCCTGTAGCTCCATCCCAGGTGGCGTCTTGGTCTTAAAGATACTTATTTTGTGATCTGAATATTTTTCCTCTTCTCTTTTTTGTGTTGTAGGAACCCAGGTATTCAGTGGTCAGAGTAACTTCAGAGTCACTACCTTGAAATTTCATCCGAAAGACCACAATCTTTTTGTGTGTGGGGGCTTCAGCTCTGAGGTCAAAGCCTGGGATGTGAGGGCCGGCAAGGTAAGCCCATCTTCTGCTCCTGGCCTTTCCTCGGAGAGCCTGGCATGATGATTTTAATGGCTGGGGGCAGGTCTACACCTCCATCTAGGATGCTTCAGGTGGACTAAATACCACTAATTTTTAATCAGTGCTAAGCATAATTTTTAGATGTTTTGAAAAACAATTTTGAGTTGTTGGACTATTAAAACATCATCGGTGCAATGTACAGCATAGTACCAACAATATTTATTGAACAGCTACTATGTGCAAATGCTTCCAGATAATGTAAAATGAATGAGCCTCAAATTACGTGCGGATACAGGTAACTGATGCAGATAAGACTCCGTGGTCGGCAAACTGCAGCTCGTGAGCCACATGCCGCTCTTTGGCCCCTTGAGTGTGGCTCTTCACAAAATACCACGGCCTGGGCGAGTCTGTTTCGAAGAAGTGGCGTTAGAAGAGTTTAAGTTTAAAAATGTGGCTCTCCAAAGAAATTTCAATCATTGTTCTGTTGATATTTGGCTCTGTTGACAAATGAGTTTGCCGACCACTGGGATAAGTGTGTGTGTGTGTGTGTGTGTGTGTGTGTGTGTGTGTGTGTGTGTGTGTGAATGTGAATGAGGCGAGAAAGGGAAGGAGGCAGGGAGGGGCCAGCACTCAGAGGAAGGGCGTGCTCTTCAGCTGGCTGTGAGGAAGGCTTCTTCGAGGAGACTGTTCCTTTTGGGGCTTAAAAGCTGCTCACCGTCAGCCCCACAGGGAAGTGACCTCCACTCCCACCCTGCACACAGCCTGCTGCTCCTGTCGCCTTCACCAGCCTAATACATGGCGACCCTATCCCTTCTAGTCGTTCTGGCCAGAACCATCAGAACCACCCAGTCTCTGCTCTTTTTGTACCCCTAAACCCAACCTGCCAGGAGATCGGGTCATGAGTCTGGATTAAGCTGCTATTGCCTCCCACTGGCATGATTGTAGAGGCTTTCTCTCTGGTGTCTGTTCCCCCCTATGCCCCTTGCAGTTTGTTCTCAACACCTGGAGGCTAGAGTGGTCTGTTACAGTATATGTCCAATGTGTCGCCCGTCTGGTCAGAGCCAGGTGTTACTTGCAGTGAAAGCCAGTGTCCCTGCTGTGGCCCACTAGGCCTGCATGATCTTCTCTCATCCCCACTAGCCTCCTTGCCTTTCCTAGAACACACAAGCATATTCCTGCCTCAGGGCCTTGGCACTTGCTGCTCCTTTTGCCTGGAATGTTTTTCTCCCAGTGTTCTACTGGAAGCTCATGCCCTCCCTCCTGCAGGGTTCTACTCAAATGCCACCTCTCCAGGGAGGCTATCCCTGACCACCATGCCAGCTGCCCCCTACCATTCAGTAGTCTCCTTTGCACTTATTATTACCTGGTTTTACATGTTCACTTGTTTGCCTGTCTTCTTCCATCTATATCTATAATAATAAAAGCGTAATATGCTAATTATACTGGACAGCCGAATGTCGTTCCGGACATCTTTCTGGACGAAGCCACAGCAGTAGGGGCCGAGGCAGAGGCAGTTAGGAGTGATCAGGCGGGCAGACAAGCAGTTAGGGGCAATCAGGCAGGCATGCGAGTGGTTGGGGGTGATGAGGCACACAGGCAGAGTGATTAGGGGCGGTCAGGCAGACAGGCAGGCCAGCAGTTAGGAGCCAGTGGTCCTGGATTGTGAGAAGGATGTCCAACTGCCAGTTTAGGCCTGATCCTGGGATCGGGCCTAAACTGGCAGTCGGATATTCCTCGAGGGGTCCCAGATTGCGAGAGGGTGCAGGCCAGGCTGAGGGACTCCCCCCTACCCCACCCTGTGCATGAATTTTGTGCACTGGGACTCTATATATAAAAGGTTAAGTGTCCATCTGACTGGTAGCTGTGATGCGCACTGACCACCAGGGGGCAGATGCTCAATGCAGGAGCTGCCATGACATGCACTGGCCACTTACACCAATAAAAGAGTAAGATGCAAATTGACCACACCTTTGCAATGCCCACCAGCCAATCAGGAGTGAGCATGCAAATTAACCCAACGAAGATGGTGGGTTAATTTGCATACACAGGTGCCGAGCGGCCTGGGGCAGGGTGGGACGCAGGCGTTCCACCCCGCCCCAGCCTTTCCAGGCCTCTGGGCAGCGTGGGAAGGTGGAAAGGTGGCTCCGGGCCAGAGCAAAGGCAGTGCTGGCAGCCAGGGGAGGGAAGGCCCATTCTTACATGAATCTTCGTGCTTTAGGCCTCTAGTTTAAAAATAAACAGCACCATGGACTTTGTACTGACAAACCAACACTCAGCTTCCCCCAAGTGGGACACAGGCTGTGCCACCACCCCGGAGTGACACCCCACCAAATTGTAGCCAATGCTGCCAAGACCCCATGGTGCAAAATGCAGCCCACAGCCCAGCACAACCTGGAAACGGTTGCTGTGGGTGCCAGGTAATGACATCACATAGCAACACCCGGCTTCCTCTCCCTAGCGACTAGTCTCCGTGGAGTTTCTTCAGCCCAGGAACATGACTTGCTTTATAGCCAGGTGTAAACATTTTACACTTTAACCAAATGTTTGTAAAGTGTTTTCACATGCTCATCTCATTTGATCCTCACAGAAGTCCTGGAGTAGGTAGATAGGAGACTCAGTAGAATCCTATTTCTTTTCTTTAGCCAGAAAATGGAGATTTAGAAAGTTTAGAAAGTTGACCCGACTGAAAAGAAGTAAGAAATGGTGGAACTTGAAAATGACTTCAGGTTTTCTCACTGTGCAGAATATAGTCAAACACTGCTGCAGTTAAGTATTTTATCCTTTGTTCTCCCTGTGTGATCTACAATAATAATCTGCTTCATGTTGACATTTACTGCTGTGTTGCTGACAATTACCTGAAAGAGAAGTTGGGGTGCTTCACTGGGCTGGAAAAAGTTTAGCTACATCAGAAAGCAGGTCTAATTAAGCAAGTTTATTCTATATACATAAAAGGCTAAGTTGACTCGTGCATGTGTGATACACATAAAGCTTTTGCTGGCACCATTTGCATGCCTGTGTTTTGATCTGTCATTGTCTATCATGAGTTTGGCTGACACTTCTATTATAGAGAAAGGGCGAATAGTGATATTAAAATATTTCTTCTAATTAATTTTCTTTCAATGTGCACGAATCTGTGCACTGGGACACCAGTTAGAACATAAGGTCCTCCAAGGCAGGGAGTTTTGTCTGTTTTGCTTGTTGCTAACTTCTAGTTTCTAGAACAGTGCCTGGCATATAGCAGGCATGCAACAAATCTTGGTTGCCTGATTGAGTGAATGAGGAAGGAAGGCAGTCATGCCGAGCGTACAGTACAGGAGGTGGTAATATGAAATGTGGGCTGGGACTAGTGACCAGCTTACCTTGACTGGGCATGAGCTCCAGACAGTGGAACAGGCCTAGGAAGAGGCTCTCAGTGCTATGGGTCTTGGTTTGGATTAGCAGAGGAGAGCTGTGGGAGACTTGTGAGGAGGGTGCCGGGATCAGGGCTGTGGAGGATTCATGGAGGGGTGAGGAAGAGCAGGGACTGACTGGGGGCTAGACACAGTCAGGAGGGTTTGTATTCAGGATCTGAGAAGTACTGCCCTGGTCTGAAGAAGGCACACAGCCCCTAGGGTTGAACTTGACTTTGAAAGAAGCCTGAATGTCAGTGTCCCAGCCTGAAGGGCTCCAGCCTGCTTCACCTACACTAAAAGGTCCCACCTGAAGGCTACCCCAGATAGGTGCAGCCCCCAAGCAGGTGTGTGTTAGCAGAGGCCCGTGCAGGTGGCCGGGATGGAGGGAGGTAAGATAGCGCCCCCAGGGCCAGGCATCTGAAGGCATCTTGCTTAAAGTACTTCACAGGTCGGAGAGTTAGCGCACAGACAGATGTACTCTTTTTGTCTTTCTTTTTTTATTTATTCATTTTTTATTGCTGACAGTATTACAGAGGCCCCCCTTTCCTTCCAGCTGCCCCCCTTCCCCCAACCCCTGCCTCACCCAGGCCTTCATTGCACTATTGTATGTGTCCATGGGCTATGCATATATGCATGTAAGTTCTTTAAGCTAATCTCTCTCCCCCACACCCCCTTGCCTCTGAGATCTGTCAGTCTGTTCCATGCATCCATGTCTCTGGATCTATTTTGTTCATCAGTTTATTTTGTTCATTAGATTCCACATATACATGAGATTATGTGATATTTGTCCTTCTCTGACTGGCTTATTTCACTTAGCATAATACCTTCCAGGTCAATCCATGCTGCTGCAAAGGGTAAGAGATTTTGCTTTTTTACTGCTAGATAGTATTCCATGGTATAAATGTACCACGGCATTTTTATCCTCTCATCTACTGATAGGCACTTGGGCTGTTTCCAGATCTTAAATATTGTAAATTGTGCTGCTATGAACATAAGGGTGCATTTAGTCTTTCTAATTGAGTTTTGGGATTCTTAGGCTATATCCCCGGAAGTGGGATTGCTGGGTCAAACTGTGGTTCCTTATTTAATTTTTTGGGCAACTCCATACTGTTTTCCACAGTGGCTGCACCAGTCTGCATTCCCGCCAGCAGCAGATGTACTCTTTCAGACAAAAAAATCATGCAGGCACCCCTGTGCCCATTCAGCAGCTTCCTCCTGAGGTTAGAGCGCTCAGCCCTCCGCTGACTGGGCGCTGGATGCAGCCCCACCGCTCAGGCCACCCAGTAGGTGGGAATCACCACCAACCGAAGAAATAAGGTTGATAGAAAATAGTTTCTTTAAAAAAAAAGGTGTTTTTTTTTAATCATACTTTTTTTTTTTTTTAAACAAAGAAACTTTACAAAAATATTTGGGAAAGAGAGAAAAGTTACCCATAAAGAAATGGACAGCCCTTCTTGGTTTAGCTCAGTGGAGAGAGCGTTGGCTTATGGACCAAAGGGTGCAGGGTTCAGTTCCGGTCAAAGGCACGTTCCTTGGTTGCAAGCTCCTCCCTGGCCCGGGCCTTGGTCGGACTCATATAGGAGGCAACCAATTGATGTGCTTCTCTCATATCAATGTTTCTCTCTGTCTTTCCCTCTCTCTTCTACTCTCCCTAAAAATCAATGGAAAAATATCCTTGGGTGTGGGTTAACAAAGAAAAAAAATAAAAAGAAGTGGACACAGTGAAATTTTAGAAAAATATGAGAACACTTATGTTTGGGATATAAATACGTGATGAGTGAAAGAAAGCACTGGAAAGAGCTGTGGAGTTGGAATCTCTTGGCCACATGATCTCCGGATTGTCCAGGCCCTGCTGAGGGCCCTGTCCCTTGAAGGTGCACTCCCTGCTTCTAGCCTTAAAAACCGAACACATAAGAAATTGTTCACCAAGGACACCATCTGATTGAAGAGTTTGTTAAAAATATCGGATTTTCTCCTGGGGCTGAGGCCAGCTGACACGGTCTGAAAAAGCTGGGGAGAAGCAATTCGAAGCCTAGGTTGCTGTGACTGACTGGTACTGGCATGTTTCAAGTCTGCCTCAGGCTAATAATAAGGGTAAAGGGATGTGCAGTGTTTGTTTCTACTCCCTTCTTACCAGCAGTCCGACTGCCTCTGCCCCCTACCGGGTCCCTGGACCCTGCTCCATTTGCACCAGCCAGGTGTCAGGAACAGCTTTTTCCTGCTTCAGTGGTTCCCTCTGGCAGCTGTAGTGAGAGCCTCACCCGGACGCCCTCCTCAGGAGGAAGAGAGGGGACAGGCACTGGCTCCTCCCACCTGGGTGGCTCCAGCGTGCCGGGCGCTGTCCCAGGTACTGAACACCTGACCCTCCCTGGCCAGCGCAGGAGCCTGGAGGGCCCACCCAGCCATTGGGCTTTTTCTGACTGCCATCAGCAACAACTGGGAACTAATTGAAGGTGGAAGCAGAAGGGACACAGACCTCAGCTTAAAACCACGTCATGCTTCCCCTTTAAAATACAATAGAAAGCCTGGTTTAGTTGTAAAAGTAATACGTGATTATATGGAGGGAAAAAAAAAAAAAGAGGGAAATGAGGGAAGGGTTGGTGGAACTAGCCAAAGTAAACTTAGTAATTTTGGATATTTTCCTTTCCCCTGTGTGGGGTTTTTTGAGAAAACATTGCTTGGTCTTATTTTGATACATAATTTTATATGTTGCTTTTCTCGGAGCATTTTAAGGGTTTTCCTTGTTATCACAAATGCCTGCAGGATTTTTGCTAAGTCCCTTTGACCCAGCATGCTGACTGGCTCCTTGCCTCATCCGTTGCTCAGAGCAGTGTCTGACATAGCAAGCCCTCGATGAATATGGATCGAATGAGTCAATTCCACATGGTTTAGCTTACTAAACAGTTTCCCTAAGTTGAACGTTTAGGATGCCCTCCTTTCCCATTTAAAAGTAATTGATGTAAAGAGGGAGGTCAGAGGTCAGCAAATGGCTGCCTGGGGCTAAATCTGACTCACCACCTGTTTTTATAAATAAAGTTTTATTGGAACACAGTCACACTCACTCATTTATGTATCGCCTTTGGCTGCTTTTACGCTATAGAGACAGAACTGAGTAGTTGCAACAGAGACCACATGGCTCACAAAGCCAAAAGTATTTACAACCTGCCCGACCCCTGCTATGCATAGACTGGCTGTGACATCTGTCACCCTGTTGATTGTTGGGACTAATTTCCCTGATCTGGCTGACAGGGTGGGGGTCTCTGTGTCCCTCCCACGCCCCCTGTTATGGGTACCCTTGCAGGAACTATGTGCTCAGAGAAGGTCTTTTCCAGAGAACTCTTCTCCAGTCAGGGGTCGAGGTATTTCTTGTTACCACCTCCAAACAACCATCCGGGTCCACATTATTGTACATGCCTCTGTAAGACATCTACTTGCATACATAGTGGTTTCCATATTGGGGGCTGATTTCCTTAAGCCCCAGAACTCACTTTCTGGGTTAAAGCGACCAGCATGTTGAAGGTTAGGGGTAGGTTTTGGGCCAGAGTGGCGGCATCCTGGGTAGATGTGCCCACCCTTGGAGCGTGACCGCTGGGCTGGGGTCTCAGAGAACCAAGTCTGAGGAAGAGCTGGAACACATAACCTTGAAGCTACTTTCAGTTCCACAATTTTATGATTCCTTAAGCTTAGCCGAGTGATGAGTGTTGGGATTCTGGACTCTTCTGTCCAGCCCAGTTCATTATGGCAAATGGGCTTCTTGGCTCCCCTTCTCCTCATCTTGGCCAATCTCTCTCTGCCTAATCACATTCCTCATTACTGCCAAGTGCCAGGCTTCCCCTCCGGCAGGTTGGCAGGATGTGCTCTGCCCAAGCCAGCTGACCATGCTCACCCGGTGCTGGCTCAGTGCCACCCATACAGAAGTTCCTGACTCTTCTCCCTTGAACTTGAGTGTTGACTGGAATTCAAAATGTCTGGGCCTGACCTTCATGTCACTGTGGGGGTCCCTCTCTCCAGCAACCCTCCTGGCCTCCAGTGTTATTGGCCTGGGCTACGGGACATCTGGCTCACATTCTCCCCATACCACTTGCTCAGCTTGGGGGATTGTGGGCAAATCCCTTAGGCTAAAGCCTGGGTCAGTCGCAGCTTCCCGGCTGGTATAGTAGAGAGGTGGTGAGGTTGTCTTACCGCGGGGTTTCTTAGACTTGTACCTGGGGCTCTTGTTAGGACGCAGATTCTGCTTCGGCAGATCTGGCGTAGAGATGGTGTCTCAGTCAGCTCAGGCTGCTGTAACCAAATTCCACAGACTGGGGGGCTTCAACACAGAACCTTATTTCTGGAGGCTGAAAATTCAAGAGCAAGGTGCCAGCATGGTCAGGTGAGGGCTCTCTTCCTGGCTTGTGGACGGCCACCTTCTTGCAGTGTCCTCACATGGTGGGGGGAGAGAGCTCTGGTCTCTTCATCCCCTTACAATGCACCAGGGCCATCATGGGTCTCCACCCTCCAGCCTCATGAAACCTAATCCCATTGGGGGTTAGGGCTTCAACATATGGATTTGGGAGGGGGGCACAAACATCCAGTCCGGGATTTCTGAGTAGCTCCCAGGAGATGCAGAAGCAGAATGCCCATGGACCACACTTAGAAGCCAGGGCCCAGAGGGTCTCTGCACATAGAGGCCCCCTGCTCCTCCCTTGTGAGTGCCCTCACCCTTTGTCCTGGCTGACCTGCACCACCTGGGACCTACCTTAGTGACAGCTACTGAACTTACTTTACCATGAGCTCCTGCATCCAGCGGGTGTTCATGTACAGCCACCCGGGTAGGGGCTGGGTCAAGTCGTGTCTGTGTCCAGCATCTCCCACAGGGCCTGGACCAGAGCAGGTGCTCAGGGGGTAATCTTGGGTGAACTGATGGGATCAGCTGCCCCACCCACTGTGGTGTAGCCTTGCAGGTGCACCCATCTGCCCACAGCTCAGGGGCAGTGGCCACCCTGGGATCTAAGGCTAGCTGTGGTCCAGCTGCAACTGGTCATTGCAGAATTGTGGAAAGAGGCAGAGGACTTGGGAGATCCTGCATCGGGCGAGGTATGGTGTGGTGGCCTCAACACTGCACTTCGCGGCCAAGTCTGAGCTCTTGTGCTCCCCATGTTTGTAGATGACAGAGCTGCTAGCCTCATGCATCTCCAGTCGCACAGGGCCCCGGCTGTGTGCCCAGCTGGAGCTGCAGGGATGTGGAAGTGTGAGATGTGGGCCCAGCTCTCCGGGCCACCAGTACTGTGGGAAATGCTGAGGCACTTACTTCAAAGTTCACTTTAAGATGACTGTGGAGTTGGAGCAAAGTTAGGATAGAAGCTTTAAAAAAAGTCTCCCTTGTATTAGGAAGCAGATTTGTAGAAAACTACAGAGGCTTAAAATCGACCCTTTTCGCAAGACTAAGTTATGGAACCCCAATTCAGCACAGTTGAGCAGGGCCGAGCCCTGGAAATCAGAGCAGCTGGGGAAAATCTAGGGTGCGTGGCCCCGGGCTGGGGCTCGGCCTCTGCCCTAGTCCTTCCTCCCGTCCATCCGTCCACACGTAGGCACTGGCCAACAAGTCTCGGAGCACAGCGCTTCTGCTCCTGGGAAGAGCAGCAGGTGCGCTCTGCCAGGCAGGCCTCTAGGGCGCCTGCCCATCGCTTGGGAGAAATCCTCGCGAGAAAATCAGCTGACAGGCCAGCTCGCTTTCTGTCCATGCTGGTTTGACACGAATCATCGATATTTCATGCTTGTTCAACATCTTTACCTCCCGCTCTCCTCCCTCTCCATCGTGACTTCCAGATCTTGAGTTTCCTGAACTCTTTGGATCATGTCCCAGACCCCCTGCAGGTGTGTGTCTCAATGTGCAGGTTGACAGTGGGGGCCACTGGCTCGCCCTCTCCTCAGTTTCATGTCACAGCCCCTCATGTGGTTTCCCAGCAGAATGTAAATGCCCTGAGGTCAGGGGTTTGCCTCGTTGACTGCTGGATCCCCAGTGCCTACCAAAGGGGGAGGGAGGATCTTGCATGAATGACTAACAGCCATAATCAAGACCGGTTTCTAAAATCCCAAGCAATGGGCTCACCCAGGTGAAGCAGAACCCGAGCCACCCTTTATTCCTGTGTCATCTCACGCCCCTGCTGTGGGCATCCTTCCGTGGGTGTCAGTGATGGGAGCTGGTAAAGCCACCTGTGGTGGCCGGCCTGGACGGCTGGCCTTAGCACAGAGGTCAGGCCCACCTGGGGGCATTAGAGGTACCTCTCGGGGGATTTTGATGTACAAACAGACTTGTGAACCATAACCCTGGGTCTCGGTTTGGGTGCCTTGGTGCGAGTCCCGAGTGGTGTTTTGTAGGGTTTCTCTCTGTGGGGTGAGGGCACCCTTAAATTTGCATTCCCGAGATGCTGGCTGTGTCTGGGAGACTCGGTGCCTTCGCTTCACGACTCTCAGCACCATCAGTTTTCATGGCATTGTAGGCAGGTTGCTTATTTGCCCTAATGAGGTTTTGATTACTTTCCATTTGTCTCTTTCATCGGTTTTATATTAAAAAGCCTTTTTATTTGGACTCTGTACTTTCTGAAGTTTTGCCTCAAACCAAACTTTTTATGCAGATGCGAGTGGGAGACTAACGGGCAGAGAGACGGGGGAAGGGCACCAGAGAGCCTAGCACAGAACGCCTTGTGGCGTTGGGCTGGTCCTTCTCTGGGCTGCTGTTACCCCGACGGGCCCGTGGCATGTACTGGGTGCTCAGCACCTGCCAGGCTCTGCTCTGAGCTCATTGGCTGCACAGCAATCCTGGGAGGGGCGCCAGGTGCTGCCATCACCCCATTCCACTGGCAGGGTGCCCAAGGTTGAGAGAGGTCCTGGCAGCCAGCACCTGGCTGGTTGGTAGTGAGGTGAGACCTGAACCAGGAGGCTTGACTCCCACGCCCTGTGTGTTTGGTTCCTGGGGAGCCCTGCCCTGGGCAGCGCTCAAGTTCAGGCATTCATCCAGCCCTGCAGTGCAGCTCGGGGCCCGTGTTGGAGCCCAGCTGCGAATGAGATACCAGGGGCCCTCCAGCTGCAGGCCTGGAACCGTAACCCCAGCACCCATGTGAGGGCATCTCTGTCCCCTCGGGGGCAAGGAAACCGGCTCTGAAAGGTCCAGCGCTCGGCACAGGTGTGGGCTTACATGTGAACCCATCTCTTTTTCTAAATCCTCCCTCTCCATCTGCAGGAAGAGGACATTGCATGTATTGATGTCACAGACATTCTCTGAGCCACCCCCAGACACCAGGCATTGCCCCAGGGCACAGGTGACAAAATCCAGGTAGGCAGCCTTGCCCTGCAGGAGCTCACGATCAGTAAGGGGCTGCCGGAGACCCACATTCCTTTAGTGTCTGATGCACCTGTCAGTCTCTGGCTGCCCTCACAGGCGGCTGGCCAGTCTGCGTGTGTCTCCTGGGTCGTCCAAACTTGTGGGCAGAGCTGGGAGGTGGTTCTCGGAGTCCGGATCCCGATGACGGCCGCCCAGCCCAGCCCTCCTCTTCAGCCCCCACTGCAGCGCTTTCTGGGGGCCACCAGCGGCTCCCCTTTAAGACCTGCGGGGGGGCTCAGCTCGGTGTGGACAACGGGAGACCCACGCCACTGGGGGCCATATCCCAAATCCTACCTTAATACCCCACTTGATAGCTTCTGTTCTTCAAAATGCAGTAGTGCATACCAGAAAATACAAAGCAGACTAGAATGACTATATAAGTGCAGAATTGACATAATGCTCGTTTGAGTCCTTTATCATACCTTTTGCCTTGAAAATAAGCTGTTACACCAAAACCTCCCCTTGAGATTTTTAAGAAATTTCATATCATTATTGAAATTGACTTACCTTTTTACCTCAAAACTTTTTCAGTTTGCCATAGCTAATAGCATTCAAAAAATCATGCGTTTGATGCCCTAGTTATCTTTTGTCTTGAATACTTACTGAATCTTTTTGATGACAGCTTTGTTGAGATGTAATGCACATAGCGTTCAATGCGCTCATGGAAAATGTTCAGTTCCTTAGTTTTTAGTGTGTTTAGTTATGCGGCCATTATCACAGTCAATCCAGAACATGTTCATCACCTCAGAAAGAAACCCCGTGCCCTTTAGAGGGCTCCCTGCCCCCCCCCCCCCCCCCCCGGCCCTCGGCAACCACTAATCTCCTTCCTGTCTCTGTGGATTTGCCCGTCCCTGATATTTTCTAGAAACCGTGTTCTCAGGGCCCATCCGCGCTATAGCCTGTGTCAGGACTTCATTCCCTCTCATACCTGAGTGACTTTCCATTGTGTGGAGAAACCACATTTTATTTATCCACTCACTGCTTGATGGACATTTGTGTTTAAATTTTTGGCTGCTATAAATCATGCTGCTACGAACGTTGGTGTACAGGTTTTTGTGTGGACGTGTTTTCATTTCGCTCAGGCTCTGCCTCCGAGGGAACTTGCTGGACCATATGGTAGCTCAATGGGCAGCCCAGAGGACCCGCCAGACGGTGGCTGCGCCATTTACATGCCCACCAGCAGTGCCCGAGGGTTCTAATCGCAGTGTCCTCGCCAACACATGTTCTCGGTCTGCCAGCTAATCCCATCCCTGCGGGTGTGAGGTGGAAGCTCCATGGTTTGAAGTGGGTTTGAAGTGGTCTCCGTGAGGGTTCACCCAGGACTCTGCAGACTGTATTTCTTCACAAATGAGCGTTGGTGGTTGGTGCCCCGTAAAGGATTGGTTCATTTAATCTAAGTTATCAAATTTATATGCATACACTTGCTCATCAGATTCCTTTATTATCCTCTTGGTGATTTTAGGTCCTCTCTCTTTTATTCCTGGTAATGATACTTGTGTCTTCTTTTATTTTTTCTCAGTGTGGCTAGAGACTTAGCAATCTTATTGGTCATGTCAATGAAACATTGGTTTTTCTCCTTTGTTTTTCTGTTGTTTTTTCCCCTAACTTCTTCAGGTGGCAAGTTAGAGTGTTGACCTGAAATCTTTCTTAATGTCAGCATTTTATTTCGATACACTTTCCTCCAAGCTCACATCCCACACATTCTGATGTGTTGTATTTCAATTTTCATTCAACCCCAAACTATTTTCTAATTTTCTTTTTCTTTCTTCTTTGATGTAGGGGTTATTTAGAAGTATATCGTTTAGTTCCTAAACGTGTAAGGATTTGCCAAATATCTTCCGTTATTAATTTCTAGTTTAAGTCTGTTACGGTCAGTCACGCCACGTGCCCAGGATGCGGGCTTGATCCCCAGTAGGGGGCACGCAGGAGGCAGCCAGTTGGTGATTCTCTCCCATCACTGATGTTTCTATTTCTCCCTCTCTCTGAAATAGGAAAACACAAAGCATGCTAATTCTGTTGTGGTCAGGCGTGTTCCCTGTGCTCTGGGAGAGCTCTGTATTTCGCTGGTGTTGGGCAGAGCGCTTCCTAGGTGACAGTGGGCCAAGTCAGTTGATGATGTTGTCCAGTTCGTTCCTGTACATCTTGCTCATTTCTTGTCTACTTGTTCTTTCAATTATTGGCAGAGGAGTGTTGAAGCCTGCAGCTGTAATTGCGGAATGGTGTGTTTCTCTGTTCATTCTGTCATTTTTTGCTTTATGGATTTTGAAGCTGCCACCAGAGCTCCCCGGGGGGCCTGCTCTGAGGTCAAAGCTGTTAGAGAAAAGAAGAAAAAAAAGACAGAAAACAAAATTGAAAATAAAATAGCAGCTCATCTCTGGGCCGGTCACTTCTCCCAGTTCTGACCTCTCCTCCCAGTCAATAAGCTTTGTCGACTGTGAGAGTTCCCGGGGAATTGCTTTTTGTCTCGTCCAGCGTTTTAGTTGTAATCAGCCGGGAGAGAGGCTGGAGAGGCCCAGGTGGGTTTTGAACATATCTTCCCTTGCCCGTGACTTTCCCCTCTTCCTGGCTAGGTGGCGCGGGTCCTGCAGGCCTCCAACGCCGTCTCCTCTGCAGAGCTTCCCCCGAGTCCCACTGGAGTGGGGTCCCCGTGCCCCCCCTTAGGCTTGGTGTTAGCTGTCTGGCAAGTGTCAGCTCCCACTGGAGTGTGAGCTGCATAGGGGCTGGGGACACAAAGGGCTTGCCCAGCCTGGCGCCCCAGACTGGCATGGCCATCGCGGGGTCCGTGGCTCAGTGGTGCTTCTTGACCTGGTCATCGTACCCGCCTCGGCGAGCCTGTGGCGCAGCTCTGTGGAGGTTTTATGGCTGTAGAACGTGGGTGCAGTCCACATTCACACCCCCACATGGATCCCCAGGTATAGGGGAGTTGGCGGCCGTGCTGATTTAAGCGCGGGGCTGTGTGTGTACCCTGTGGGCGGGCAGACTCTCCCAGCAGCCACAGCCTTTTCTTTCTACTCGGAGGGAAGACTGCCCGGTGCTCGTTAGCAGGTCTGGCACGACACTGAGGAAGGTGACGGATGTGTGAGAAGAGACCGTGCCGTGCGTCCTGTAATTAGGCAGTGCTGAGTGGTCCCTCACGCGGCATTCAGAGAGGACACGAGGGTGACATCTCCCATCGCCCTCTGAGGCTCTTCTTACAACAGGCACATCTCTCAGTTTTTAATTATAACCATTCACTTAAACATGTTCTTTACAAAGTTCTGCTTCTCCGGCTCGCCCATTCATTTATTCATCTAACGATGGCCGAGCGAGCACCTGCCACGTATGACATCATTCTGGTGTGCAGGATTCAGAGAAACTCCAGGAGAGGCCTCGTTCTGACCAAGCCAGAAACCTTGGCGGTGGCTTTCAGATCGCCCTCCCCTCGGCACCCCATTCCTCGTGGCCTGTACTGGGCCAGCACGCTAGCCCTCCCCTCGGCACCCCAGCCCCCGTGGCCTGTACTGGGCCAGCACGCTAGCCCTCCCCTCGGCACCCCAGCCCCCGTGGCCTGTACTGGGCCAGCACGCTAGCCCTCCCCTCGACACCCCACTCCCCGTGGCCTGTACTGGGCCAGCACGCTAGCCCTCCCCTTGGCACCCCAGCCCCCGTGGCCTGTACTGGGCCAGCACGCTAGCCCTCCCCTCGGCACCCCAGCACCCGTGGCCTGTACTGGGCCAGCACACTAGTCCTCCCCTCGGCACCCCAGCACCCGTGGCCTGTACTGGGCCAGCACGCGAGGCTGTGCAGGTTGTCCATGGCACACAGCACTGGCCTCGGGATGCCTGGGACTGCTCTGCTGCTGACATGGTGGTCTCTACTGGAAGGAGTGTGTTGCTAATATGAACCAGGGTGCCTCCTCCCCTTCTGCCTGCTGCTTTGCTGATGAATGTCACTCCTTCTGCATCTCCACAGACTCCCCCACGTCTGCTGCTCACCGTCCCCTGAGGCGCCGTGCTGCCCTGAGCCCGCCCCAAGCCCTCCCTGCAGCCACTGCCTCCCAGGACAGGGACGGGGATGGACAGGAGGAGGACGTCACACCTATTGCAGACACCTGTCTGCCATGAGTGCGTGTTACTCTGAAGAATAAAAAAGTAGCTAAATTATTAGACAAAGGAGATGGAGGGAGAGGAGTTTGCAAAGGGGCAGCCAGAGTCCTTATGAGGAGAGCTGGTCCAGGGCTGGGAGGGGCCAGGGGAGACCGTGCTGTGGGAGGGTGGTCCCTGGTGGACTTGGATGTCAAAGACCTGGACACACTAGTGCTTGCTCCCCAGACACCCATTCTGATCCCAAGTGCTCTGTGCAGGCCCCTGGGGAAGGAACGTGGAGACTCTCCCGAGGAGGCTAACCCATCAGTTTCAACCCAGTCGTACCCACCACGGACAGCAGGTGTCCTAGTGTAGTGTTACAGCATCGGTTTCCTATGTTGTTAAAACGTTTTGTGTGATATCATTTTTAAAAATCCTCACCCAAGGATAAGTTTTTGTGGATTTTAGAGAGAGTAAGGAAGAGAAAGAAAGAGAGAAAAAAACAACGACGTGAGAAACATTGATTGGTTGCCTCCTGCACGCGCCACGACTGGGGATCGAACCCACAGCCTTTTGGTTTACAGGATGATGCTCCAACCTGCTGAGCCACTGGCCAGGGCATCAGTGACATCATTTTAAGTCATTGCGCGTTAAGCTTTTCACCAGTTCTCTCTTACTGGGTATTTGCATATTTCCACGTTCCCTTTACTACACACGGAGGCGGACATCTCTGCGCATCAAGTCCTAGAAGCTGAATTGACCCCACGGTCCGCAAGGTTGTAGGTCTAGAAGCCTCTGCCCACTTCCCTCCGAAGGGAGTGCAGTTCACCGTGGGGATGGGCTGGGTGTCGGTGCTTGTGTTCAGCACGGGGAGGCTTGTGCATGCTCACCTGGGCGGGGTGGGGGAGGCCAGAGAGAGGGCAGCTGAGGAGCAGGGGGCCTAGGGAGGGGCCGCCTCCTGCGGATAGAGGAAATGGGGCTGGGGCCGGGCAGTGAGCCAGGGAGGCCTGCTTCCCCCAGGGCCTGTCTTGGCCATGGGACTGGCTCTTGGTATGGAGTCCGCTGCGCTCCGGATCACCTTCCCCCAGTCTCAGAGATCAGCCCGGCAGCCCAGGCCAGCACCTCGCCCCCCAGTGGCAGCTGGCGCGTATGGCAGGCCTGGCGGGCATCGCAGGGTGTGGAGTTACGTGGGATAAGGACAGTGGGTAGGGTGACAGATGTCCTTGAGATTCCAGGGAAGGGGCCCACATGCTCAGTAGAGTACAGGCATTGCGAGATGAGGTGCCCACGTGGGAGTGGGTGATTCTGAGGGTAGGATCAGGAGGAGCATCTCAGAAAAGGGGCCTCTTGGCGGGGGGCGGCCTAGCAGGGGTCAATTGGGGGGAAAAGGGTCATATGTAATACTTTCAATAATAAAGGTTTTTGAAAAAAGCAAAGGGGCCTCTTCCTCTCGGGCCCCAAGTCTCAGCATAGCTCCGTCAGTGTGGGGCACCCCCATCCATCTCCCCTAAACGTACCCCCTGGGTTTGCAGTGGGCCGGGGCTCTGGCAGTGAGAGTGAAGCAGGTGGCCCTTCCACCACACAAGGCAGGCAGCAGGTGCTTGTTCCCAGGTGAGACCAGGACAAGGAGGGGCCACCTAGAGAGCCCAGGGGCAGGTGCCGGCACTGGCCCCGGGTCCTGTGCTCTTACCCTTTCCTGCTGCTGCCTGGCCCTGGCCAGGAGCTATGGAGCTGGGGCTGCAGCCTGCCAGGCCCACCCAGAGGGTTCCTGGGCCTGGCCGCTGTGCTCTGGGCAGATGCCACAACCACTGCTTGCCCTCACCCACCTGATCCTGATCCGATAGGTGAGCTCCCACCGGCCTGTGTGGCGCTCACGGGAGTGATCACAGGAGGGGCCTAGGTGTCGTAGTGGTTCGCTCCCTTTCCCCTCAGTCCTGCTGCGCCTCTGGGCGGCTCTGAGTTTGCTGGGCCCCAGGAGGAGGCCCTGCTCTGGCTCTCCTCTTCTGACCAGGGACTGGCCGCCTGGGACACAGCCAGCTCCTCTCCACCTCTTCTTCTGGTGGCCGGAGGTGGTAAGATCTGCCCAGTTTAGGAGGGCGGAAAGCAGGGGCAGGGTTGATGGACAGATGGAGGTGTGCTGGGCACAGGGCATTCCGTGGTCCCCGGCCCTAGGTCAGTGCACTGTGAAGTGGCCTTTGTTGGTCCCTGTGCATCGTTAGCGAGAGAGACCCCTCCCCTCAGTGCCCTGGCTACAGATGCTGCACCGGACCTGGTGTTGGGCGGCGGGGACCCCACAGGCCCAGGCAGGTGAGCCCCACACCTTCATCTCTCTTGTCCAGAGTAGCCTGGAGGCTCAGACCCAGGGAAAGGTGCTCAGATGCCCTGCACAGCACCAGCTGGGACTGTAGAGCCGGGCGCCCAGGAGGGCGGCTGCCTTGTTGGAACCCGATTTTATTCAGGCTCCATTATAAAGTGAGGAAAACAAATTTTTCACTTGAGAGGATCAGCACCGTAGATACGCGTGTAATTGACTGTTTCTGCTTTCCTTCCCCTCCCTCGCGTTCTGCATCTGTAATTTAAAATTTCACAGTTTTTAACGTGATGGCTTCTATGTGGGCATGTTCAAATTCGTTTCGGATTCAGCAAGCACTAATTGAGCAGCTACTCTCTGCCTCTGGCTGTGCAGGAGGGAGGGCCAGGCTGCAGTGTCACTGGTGTGGACTGGGTGTCCCGCTGCCTCTGCGGGCCACCCCACATCGCTGAGCTTCCGTGTCCTCGTCTGCACAGTGGGCTGGCAATCCTGACCCCCAGGGTTGTGAGGATGCAGTGCGGTCACGTGTGAAGCACCTAGCAGGTGCATGGCACAGTAGGTGTTCGGTGAATGTTACCTGCCACCTTATTCGCCGATGATGACCCCCACAGGGTCAGCCCTCCACGAGCTTGTTCGTGGTAGTTGGCAGCCATGAGCTGTCTTCAGTTCTGCTAAAAGCTGAGGGGAGCCTGGCCGATGTGGCCCGCTGGTTAAGTGTCCACCCATGAACCAAGAGGTCACCAGATCAATTCCCGGTCAGGGCACATGCCTGTGTTGGGAGTTTGATCCCAAATAGGGGGTGGGCAGGAGACAGCCAATCAATGGTTTTTCTCTCACCTTTGATGTTTCTATCTCTCCCTCTCGATTCCTCTCTCAAACAAACAAACGAAAAAACCAAAACCTTTAAAAATATTAAAAAACACACAAAGCTGAGTGGAGATCGTACCTCTCCGCAGTGCGCCTGACCAAACCTCAGTCTGCTTTCTGCTGAAGAGGTTCTCGAGCCCCGTGGGTAGCTCGGTCCTCAGGTGGTCAGAGGTTTGGATGTACCTCCCCGCGCCTTTGATTTATTTTCAAAAGACAGAAAAGAAGTAATTTCTGCCTCGTAAGTAAGGATGCTCAAAATGTGGGGGAAGAACGCAGAGTGGGATTAAGGAAAGCTACAGTGGGAACCCTAACCCAAAACCCCTAATCTTAACCCTAACTCCTAACCTTAACCCCAACCCCTAACCCTAACCCCTAACTCTAACCCTAAACCCTAACCCTACCCTAACCTTAACCTTAACCCTGACTCCTAACCTTAACCCTAACCCATAACCTTAACCCTCACCCCTAACTCTAACCTTAACCCTAACCCCTAAACACCCTAACCTCTAACTCTAACCCTAACCCCTAACCTCTAACCCTAACCCTAACCCTGCCCTAACCCTAATCCCTAACCCTAACCCCTAATCCTAAGTCCTAACCCTAACCCCAACCCTAACCCCTAATCCTAACCTTAACCCTAACCCCTAACCTCAACCCTAACCCCTAACCCTAACCCTAATCCCTAACCCTAACCCTAACCCTAACCCCTATTCCCAGGAGCCCCAGGAACTGGAGGTTCTGTAGTTCCTTAAAACTGGCTAGTAAATCCCTTCCGAGACAGAGGAAGATAGCAACGCAGGATCCATCCAGGGGTGGCTGGTGGGGGTGGGGAGAGGCCTCCTGGGTTCTGGGAGCTCCTGGGGAGTGAGGCAATGTTGGCTCCTCTCCAGCTGTCCCCTCCCTGTCTGCCACCCCTGGTCAGCTCTGGCGCTGCATGTGGAGACCACACAGGAAGGCTGTCCTGGGGTATGTTCTGCTTCTGCCTCAGGCACAACCCGAGGAGGGGGGAGCGGGAGGTGCAGGGAGAGGCCCTCTGCACTGGCCCTGCCCCCCCACACAGCTCTGGCCCTCCGAGGAGCTTCACAAACCTGCTCTCTGCTTCCCCACCCCTCCTGGGGAAAAAGCCCCCCACACTCAGTGTCCCCATTCTCTGGGCCTCAGTTTCCCCATCTGTCAGGAGGGGGCTGCACTCTGTGATGTGGTCTGTATGGAGCAGACCCCATATGTAGCTGGGAAGGGCTGAGCTGAGACCTCATGCTGGGAGTGGTCGGCTCCCTCTCCTGGGGTCCCCAGTGGCTTGGAGCTGCTGGTTGAGACTGATTTATCAGGACGTCCTACAAACACTATTGAATACCTGCTGGGTAGTGAGTGGCCATGGGGTGGAGAAGAATGAGGCTCATCCTGCCCTGAGGCCTGGGGTCACACTTACGTGGAGGAAACAGTATTGGCCAGTGTGATGGGAGCTTCCATGGAGGTGGGGTGAAAGGACCCCAGGGGAAGGAGCCAATGAGTCTGCTCAGCACTTTGGGGACTTGGCAGAGGGTTTTGAAGGATGCCTAGGAGTTTTCTAGGCAGCGGGTTAGGGGAGGGCATTTTAGGCATAAGGAATGCAGAAAGGCACAGGCATGAAGGGTTCGACAGGTGAGGGAATGGTGAGGGGTCTGTGTGGTTGGAGTGCACACGGGTGTGTGTGTGTGTGTGTGTGTGTGTGTGTGTGTGTGTGTCTGTGTGTGTGTGTGTGTGTAGAGGAGGGTCAGGAAATAAGGTTAGCCTGGCTCTGACTGTAGGGCCTCCTCCCTGGCCATTTTTAGGTTGTGGCCCAGAGCTGAACACCCCAAGGGAGGCGTTAGCCACAAGGAGCCCTCCCCAGGCCTGGAGACAGACACCAGTGCTCCTGACGATGGTGGCTCTCAGGAAGGCTTGGAGCCAAGGCGGGGCCTCCGAGAGCCCCTCCAGCTCATCAGTCACACCTCAGTGTAAGAGGGAAGGGATCCTCCTCCAGCATATGGTTATTAAAGCGCGCCATCTTTAAGCCTCATTAAGGAGTGTTAAATGCTAATGAATTTAGAGAGGGGTGTCTTGGGGCCTGTTTCCTTGGAAACGTTTGAGAGCAGGTGCTTTATAATGAGCTGTACCTGTTTTAAAAGTGAGCCACAAGGCCCACTTTGATAGGCTGGATCTCAGATGCTGATGGGTAAGTGTGAACAAAGCCGGTGGAGGCCAGTGGAGATGCTTTGTGCTCTCAGAAATATCATTCTCTGGTGGTTTCTATAGAAACCGCTGGCACCTAGGGAGGAGGGCTGCTGAGTTCCAGTCTCATTTACACAGCACAGCCCCAGCCTCTGACGGCCACTGGAGGCGCCTTGGCAGGGTGGGCCCGGTTTCCACAGGAAACGGGACAGGTGTGTGTTTCGGCAGCTGTAATTCTGTTCAGTTCTGTCTGCTCCGTCCCTACGGCTCCATTTCACCTGGTCCCCACTCAGCTGCTGCTCTCGGGCCGGGCTGACGGCAGGGACTCACATTTGTGCAGCTCCTTCCTCCCACAGAACACTTTCAAGAAACTTTTGTTATTGAAAAACTTAAATATGTTCCAAAGTCGAGAGACTACTCGATGAACCTCCTTGTAACAAGCACCTGTTTCAACAATTATAAACTGATGGCCAAGCTCCTTTTATCTGTGATCCTACCCATTTTCCCAGCACACTCCTCCCTGCCCACCTCCCTGCTGGATCGTTGTGAAGCAAATCCCAGACCGAGGCCATTATTTCATTTGTACATACTTTTGTTTCTTTAAAAGATAAGCACTTAAAAAGTTATTATAATACCATTGTCACTTCTAACAATTTAACAATAATTCCTAATGTCCTCAAATATCCAATCCATATTCTAATTTCCCCAATACCTTGTAATTCTAAACTTGTTAAAGAGAATTGATTTTTTCACTTCAGGATCCAAACATGTGGTTGATAAGTCTCTTAAGTCTTGTTTATTCCGTAGCTTTCTCTCTATTTGTTTTCCTTGTAACTTATTTATTGGGGAATAAGTCGATGGTTTGCCCTTCGTTTCCCCTGTGGCATCATTGAACACACCCTCTAGAGGTCCCGGCATGTCTTATAAACAGGAAGTTATGTGCATGCAGATCGCCAGGGGCTCGGCGCTCCGACTCTAATTCCGACTCAATGAGTCTGGAGAAGACACAGTTCCAATAAGCTCCCAGGTAATGCCAGTGGCCAGTCCGGGGTAATGCCAGAGGGGCACTTTCTCTTTTCTCTTTTCTTTTTTCCTTCCCTTTCCGTTCACTTATTTTCTTTCTTTTTGTAGCAAGACTCTAGATAAGAGGCTTGATAAAATTGAACTATTTTTCTCCCCCAAGAATATCTGATCAGGTTCAGGCTCAATTTTTTTGGCAAGAAGAGTTCATAGGTCGTGGTGCATACTTCCATCAGGAGGCGCCTGATGTCTGGTGGAATCCCTTTTAATGACATTGTGATTGACCAAGCGGTTCAGGTGTTGTCACTTATAAAGTCCCCATCAGCTTGTCACCTAATGGTCTTAGTAGTTGAATGGTCATGGCCTAGATCTAGGAATCCATCAGAGGTTGCAGAACGACTGCCCTATTCTCTAAAGAAAGCTTTGCTTTTGATATTAGTGACCCAGCCCAGCTGGTGTGGTTGAGCATCGACCTATGAACCAGGAGGTCATGGTTTGATTCCTGATCAGGGCACATGCCCAGGAGTAGGCTCGGTCCCCAGCGTGGGGCGTGCAGGAGGCAGCCGATCAACGATTCTCTCATCATTGATGTTTCTATCTCTCTCTCCCTCTCCCTTCCTCTCTAAAAGCAATAAAAATATATTTAAAAAAATAAAATAAAGTAACTCACCTGGAGGGCAGGAAAGGCAGGAGAAAGCCTGGAGTCTTTCCTTTATTTACAAGCTTGCAGAGTAAAAAGTAGTTTCCTTAGCATTCTCCAAAGGTGTCTAATCAGATTTTTTTCCTTTTGTTTTCTGTACGAACATTATGAACTCATGATTTATTACATATTTGATGTTCCAATCAGTTGTGGCTATTATTATTATTCCAGTGTTCAAATTGCCCTATGTTTGGTAAGGGAGCCTCTTTAAGTAGGCTCCTGAGTCTTTTTTTAAAAAAGAAAACATTACTGAGGTAAACTTTTGTACCGTTAGAGTGCACAGTTCAGTTAGTTCTGACGCATGTATACGTCCATGGAGCCACCACCACACTCAAGGCACAGGACCTTTGCATCACTCGGAAGCTGCCTCCTGCCCCTTTGCTGTAGGTCCCTTCTTCTCCTTCAGTCCCTCGGCAACCACGGATCCATCGGTCACGGAAGAGCAGTTTGCGCTCTTCGGGCCTTTAACAGAAATGGAATCAGACAGTAGGTACTCTGGTGTCTGGCTTATTTCAGTTAGCATAGTATCTTTGGGTTCATCTGACAGTTGAATGTATCAGTACTCCTTTTTATTGCTGAGTAGTATTCCATTGCATGGATATATCACAGTTTGTTTACCCAATTACCTGTTGATGGATATTTTGATTGTCTCCAGTGTTTGGCTATTGTAAATTAAGCTGCTATGAATACTCACGAACAAATCTTTATGGGGATATATATTTTCATCTCTCTCAACCCTGGGAGTGTAAATGCTAAGTGCTATGGTATGTGTATGTTTAAATTTGTAATACATTTCCAAACTGTCTCCTAAGTGCTGATGCCATTTCGCATTCCTTCGGTGCTCCACATTCTTACCAACGTTGGTATTACCAATTTTTTCCATGTTAGCAATTGAAGTATGTAGTGGTATTGGGTTATGGCTTTAATTTCATTTCCCTGATAAGTAATAATGTTGAGCATTTTTTCATGGGTTTATCAACCATTTTAATATCTTCTTTTGCCTATTTAAGATGATGATGATGATGATGATGAAGAAGAAGTTCTAGAAGTTCTTGTATATTCTGGGATTGTTTCCTCCCATTCCCTGGTGGCTTTTTGTTTTATTATTCTATCTAAGGAATCCTTGTCTACTCTGAGGCTGCAGATCTTCTCCTAGAAGTTCTGTAGTTTTCATTTTTACTTGTATGTTTATGATCATTTAAAATTAATTTTTGTATATAGTATGAGATGAATGTTTATGTATTAATTTTTGTTATGTGGAATGCCCAGTTGTTTTAGTATCATTTGTTGAAAAGACATTCCTTTTCCCATTAGATTGCTTTGAAACTTGGGTTGAAAATCAATTGGCCATGTACGTGTGGGTCTCTTTCTGGTTTCTCAGGTCTGTCCTATTGATTGATATATTTAGCTTTTTACCAATACGACACTTTCTTGGTCGCTGTAGCTTTATAGTAATTCCTGAAAATTGGATAGTATAAGCCCTCCAACTGTCATTTTCTTTTTCAAAATTGTTCTGGCTATTGTAGATTCTTTTTTTTTTTTTTTTACTTTATTTTTTTAAAATAAATCTTTATTCAGATTATTACAATTGTTTCTCCTTTTCCCCCCCATAGCTCCCCTCCACCTCCCCGCCACTGTCCTCATCCATAGGTTTTTATAGGTTCTTTATATGCACATTTTACAATCACCTTGTCAATTTCTACCAAAAAAAATCCCACTTCTGGTATTTTGATTAGGATTGTGTCCAATACACAACCCTAATTTCTGGAGAATTGACATCTTAGCAATATTGGATCTTCTCATCCATGAGTCTAGTATCCTGTTTATTTAGGTTTTCCTTAGTTTTCTCTCAGCAGTGTGTGTTAGTTTCTGGTGTTCTGATGGTGCCCATATTGTGTTAAATGTATTCCTCAGTATTTCATGGTTTGGATACTATTGAGAATGGAATTTGGTTGTTGCTGGTATATGGAAATGCTATTAACTTTCTTACATACAGTTGGTCCTCTGTATCAGGATTCAACCAACTGCAGATCGAAAACAGTATTTTTCATCTGCTGTTGGCAATCTGCGATGCAGAAGGTACACTGTATGCATTGTTCTATGCCACTTTACGTAACGAACTTGAGCACTTGTGGGTTTTGGGGTCATGGAGGTCGGGATGGAGGTGCTGGGACCAATCCTCTGTAGATACTGAAGGACAACTTTATTATCCTTGTATCCTGTGATCTTATTAAATCCATGTCCTAATTCTAGTAGCTTCTTCTTTTTTTAAAAAAAATATATTTTATTTATTTTTTTACAGAGAGGAAGGGAGAGAGAGTTAGAAACGCCGATGAGAGAGAAACATCGATCAGCTGCCTCCTGCACGCCCCCCACTGGGGATGTGCTGCAACCCAGGCACATGCCCTTGACCAGAATCGAACCTGGGACCCTTCAGTCCACAGGCCGATGCTCTATCCACTGAGCCAAACGGCCTAGTAGCTTCTTTATAGACAAGAGGCCTGGTGTACAAAATTTGTGCAAGAGTGGGGTCCCTAGGCCTGGTCAGTGATCAGGGTCAATCAGGTTCCCCACCTCCCCGCAGCCTCCTTCCCTCGCCACTGCATCCGCCGCCACCCACCCCCAGTTCCCTATTCCAGCCCGGGGCCTGGCTCCGAATAGGCGATCGGGACCTGCCAGCCGGGGAGAGGGACAAGGAGAGGGGCCAACCACCACCACAGCGGGTGGGCGGAGGGCCAATCGGGGCCTGCGGGATGAGGGGAGGGACCAAGAAGTTGGCCTCTGGCTCTGAGAAGGGAGCTGGCCCTCGCCCCCCCCAGGAAAGGGGCTACGTCTGCCACCACCCACCTCCGGTTCCCTGTCCCAGCCCGGAGGCCCGGTCCCAATTGGGTGCCCGGGGCCTGCCGGCTGGGGGAAGGAACTGAGAGGCTGGCCAGCAGGCCCCATCAGCGATCAGGGCCTGTGGGCTAGGGCAGCTCCTCCATTGAACTGCCCCCCTGGTAGTCAGTGTGCATCATAGCGACTGGTCGTTCTGGTCATTCTGTCCTAATGGTCGCGTAGGCTTTTACATGTATAGATGGCCCAGGAATTTCCATGTACATAATCATGTTGTCTGTGAATAATACAGTTTTACAGCTTCCTTCCCAATGTGTATGCATTTATTTCTTTTTCTTACTGTCTTGCAATGGCTAACACGTCCAGTACAATGTTGAGTAAAAGTGGTGAGAGTGGCCCTAGCCGGTTTGACTCAGTGGATAGGGTATTTTATTCCAGTCAAGGGCACATACCTCGGTTGCAGGCTCCTCCCCAGATGGGACTCTGGTTGGGGCTCGTACAGGAGGCAACCAATCAATGTGTTTCTGTTGCATCGATGTTTCTCTCTGTCTTTTCTTCTTTCTTCCACTCTCCCTAAAAATCAATGAAAAAATATCCTTGGGCAAGGATTAACAAAAAATAAAAATAAAAGTGGTGCGAGTGAACATCCTTGTTTTGTCCCTGATCTTATGGGGAAAACATTCAGTCTTTTATCATTAAGAATGATGTTAGCAAGAGAGAAACCAAGATGGCGGCATAGGTAAGCACCTAAACCGCTGCCTCGCACAACAATTTCAAAACTACAACTAAAAGACAGAATGGACACCATCCAGAACCACAGGAAGGCTGGCTGAGTGGAAATTCTACAACTAGAAGAAAAGAGAAAAGCTCACGGAGAATTTGAGGAATGGCAAAAGGTTGAGTTACGGCAAAGGGTCTTTGTGCGCGCAGAGAGGAAGGGTGGCTGAGAGCCTGGCTGACTTTCTCTGGCGGGAGGGGGAAGGAGGCCCCTGACTGCACTGAACCCCAGTTCTGACTGCACTGAACTCCAGTTCCAGGCGAGCCCCTGGGGACCCACACTCTTGCGGGGGGAATCTGGACTCTCGGGTGGAGGCTCAGGAGCCTGGAAAGGCTGCGCGCGCACAAGGGCAGGGCTGATGGGAAGCCAAGACTGTCTGCTCCGCCCTGAGACTCCACCCCATCCAAGCTGAGCACAGAGGCTTTTGCAGTCTGGCAAGTCTAATCCTATAAGGCTGTCTCCAGCACCGAACTTCTCCCAGGGTAGACACAGCTGATCCTCACAGCCAACTGGCCTGGAGGTCAATTCCTCCTAGTGATATCAACAACAATCAAGGCTTAACTACAACAAGGCTGTACACACAGTCCACAAAGGGATGCACCAAGAGTGTCTACCTCAGGTAACTGTAAGGACGACCCACTGGGCCATATAGGAAACCTAGCACACAAAGCTACGCTACCAACTCAGGGAAGCAGTGAAAATGCGGCGACAAAGAAACAGATTACAAACGAAAGAAATGGAGGAAAACAAACGACAGGATATAGAGTTCAAAACCACAGTTATAAGGCTTTTCAAGAATATCCTAGAAAAGGCTGATAAATATAACGAGACCCTCGAAGATATGAAAAAGGACCAACTAGAAATTAAACATACACTGACTGAAATAAAAAATATTATACAGAGACTCAACAACAGACTAGAGAAATGCAAGAATCAAGTCAAAGAATTGAAATACAAAGAAGCAAAAAACACTCAACTGAAAAAGCAAAAAGAAAAAAAAATCCAAAAAGTTGAAGATAGTGTAAGAAGCCTCTGGGACAACTTCAAGTGTACCAACATCAGAATTATGGGGGTGCCAGAAGGAGAGAGAGAGCAAGATACTGAAAACCTATTTGAAGAAATAATGACTGAAAACTTCCCCCACCTGGTGAAAGAAATAGACTTACAAGTCCAGGAAGTGCACAGAACCCCAAACAAAAGGAATCCAAAGAGGACCACACCAAGACACATCATAATTAAAATGCCAAGAGCAAAAGACAAAGAGAGAATATTAAAAGCAGCAAGAGAAAAACAATTAATTACCTACAAGGGAGCACCCATACGACTGTCAGCTGATTTCTCAAGAGAAACGATGCAGGCCAGACAGGAGTGGCAAGAAATCTACAAAGTGATGAATAGCAAGAACCTACAACCAAGATTACTCTACCCAGCAAAGCTATCATTCAGAATTGAAGGGCAGATAAAGAGCTTCACAGATAAGAAAAAGCTAAAGGAGTTCATCACCACCAAACCAGTATTATATGAAATGCTGAAAGGTATTCTTTAAGAAGAGGAAGAAGAAAAAAGTAAAGATAAAAATTATGAACAGCAAATACATATCTATCAACAAGTAAACCTAAAAATCAAGTGAATTAAAAACCTGAGGAACAGAATAAACTGGTGAATATAATAGAATCAGGGGCATAGAAAGGGAGTGGACTGATAATTCTCAGGGGGAAAGGGGTATGGGGGGGTGCAGGAAGAGACTGGACAAAAATCGTATACCTATGGATGAGGACAGTGGGGGGGGGCAGAAGGGGTGGGGACCGGGTGGAGGGGAGCTATGGGGGGGAAAAAGGAGAAACAATTGTAATAATCTGAATAAAGATTTATTAAAAAAATAAAAGGATGATGTTAGCTCTGGCAAGTGTTGCTCAGTGGTTAGAGTGTCGGCCCTTGTACTAAAGTGTTGAGGGTTAGATTCCTGGTCAAGGGCATGTACCTGGATTGCAGGTTTGATCCCCGGCCCCTGTTGGGGCATGTGCGGGAGGCAACCAGTTGATATGTCTCTCTCACATCGCTATTTGTTTTTTCTCTTTCTTCCTTCCTTTCTTCCTCCCTTCCACAATCTCTAAAAACCAATGGAAAAAATATCCTCGGGTGAGGGTTAACCAAAAAAAGAAATAAAAAGAATGATGTTAGATATGGAGTTTTCATAGCTTTCCTAAATCAATTTAAGGATGTTGTCTTCTATTTTTAGTTTTCTGAAAACTTTTTTCATATATTGGTATTGAATTTTGTCAAATGATTATCACATCTACTTTTTTTGCTACATTCAGTTAATATGGTGAATTGCATTGATTTTTTAAAAAAATGTTAAATCATCCATGCATTTCTGGGATAAACCTCCTTGGTCATGATGTATTACCAATTCTAGTTGTTAATAATTTGTTATGTATTTTGCATCTCTGTTCTTGAGGGTTATTCGTTTATACTTTTTCTTGTGTTGTCTTGGTGTGGTTTTGATATGAGATTAATATTGGCCTAAAAAAACGAACTGAGAAATGTTCTCTCCTCAGATACTTTCTGAATATTTGGGTAGGATTAGTGTATTTCTTTCTTAAAGTTTGATAGAATTCACCAGTGGAGGCACCTAGACTCAGGGTTGTTTTATTGTTGTAAGGTTTTTAATTATAATTTTTTAAAAAAGGTGTATATAGGTCTATTAGATATTCTATTTATTCATTGTTGTAACTTTTTTCTTTCAGTGAATTTGTCCACTTCATAAAAATTGTCAAATGATTGTCCTAAAATTGTTGTTAATATCATTTCATTAGTTTTTTAATGGCTATAGAGCCTTCATTCCTTCCTGTTGATCTGAATATCAACCTGGTATCACTTCAGTCTGAAGACCTTCCTTTAACATTTCTTGTACTTCAGAATTCTTGTAGTGGTGAATTCTCTCAGTTTTTGTTTATTTAAAAAAGCCTTTATGCAGAAAAACAGACACAGAGACCAATGGAACAGAATTGAGAGCCTAGAAATAAACCACATATATGTGGACAAGTAATTTTTGACCAAGGAGCCAAAAACATACAATGGAGAAAAGAGAGCCTCTTCAATAAATGGTGCTGGGAAAACTGGAAAGCCACATGCAAAACAATGAAACTAGACGACCGTTTGTCCCTGTGTACAAACATTAACTCAAAATGGATCAGAGACGTAAATGTAAGAGTGGAAGCAAGAAGTTACACAGAAGAAAAAACAGGCACTAAACTTAGGGACCTTGGTCTTAGAGAGGATTTTATGAACTTGACCCCAAAGGCAAGGGAGTAAAGGGAAACAACAGCTCTGACAAGGGGTTAATATCCAAAATATATAAAGAACTCATAAAACTCAACACCAAACAAAAATACACAATCCAATTAAAAATGGGCAAAGGACTTGAACAGACATCTGCTCCCAAGAAGACTTACAAACGGCCAACAGATACATGGTTCAGCCTCACCAGCAATTAGAGAAATGCGAATCAAAACTACAATGAGATACCACCTCACCTATTAGAATGGCTGTTATCAACAAGACAAGTAATAACAAGTGTCAGAGAGGTTATGGAAGAAAAGGAACCCTCATTCACTGTCGTTGGGTACAGCCACTGTGGAAAACAATATGGAGTTTCTCAAGCAATTAAGAATAGAGTTACCATATGACCCAGCAACTCCTATTCTAGGTATCTTCCACAAAAATTTGAAAACATTTATTGGCAAAGTTATCCGCATCCCTATGTTCATTACAGCGTTATTCATGGTGACCAAGACATGGAAACAACCAAAGTGTCCTTTGATAGATGACTGGATAAAGAAGATGTGGTACACACATACAGTGGAATACTACTTGGCCATAAGAAAAGATGAAATACTGGCATTTGTGATGATATGGATGGATCTTGAGAATATTGTGGGAAGTGAAATACGTCGACAGAGAAAGTTAAGGCCCATATGTGATTTCACTCATATGTGGGCTATAAAACTGAAAGCAACAAGTAAACAAACAAGAAAAACAAATGAGCAAAAATTCAGAGATGTAGACAACAGCATGGTGGTTTACTAGAGGGAAAGGGAGTGGGGAATGGTAAAGGGTAAAGGAGGTCAAGTGTATGGTGAAGGAAGATCTAACTTCGGTTGATGGGTACACAATACAATATATAGATGATGCATCACAGTATACACTTGCAATCTATATAATGTTATTAACCCAATTAAATTTAATTTAAAAAGTAGTAACTGGTAGAGCCTGAAAGAAGTCTTTATTTTGCCCTTGTGTTTTCCATGTTACATTTATGGAAGTAACACTGACATACCATCAACTGCACAAATTTGAAGCGCACATATTTGAGGTTTTGACATTTATATCCATGAAACCATGACCATAACCAAGATACATGACGTATTTGTCACCTTCGGATGTTTTTGTGTCCCATTTCTAACCCTTCCTCCTGTCCCTGCATGTCACATGTCTTCAGCCAACCTATGGTCTGTTCCCTGTCATTGTAAATCAGTTTAATTTTTCAGAATTTTGGTGTAAATATGGTCATATGACATACACTCTTTTATGTGGCTTTTCCCAGCACAGTGACTTTGGGATTGATCCACGTTGTTGTATGTATCAATACTAGTTTATTCCTTCATGTTGCTAAATATTTCATTATAAGGGTACGCTACAGTCTGTCCACTTACCTACTGACAAACATTGGGTTGTTTCCAGTACCCGGTTATTACAAACCAAGTTACTATGAACAGTCACGTACAAGCCTTGTGTGGACACATCCTTTCATTTCTTTGGGTGTTTATGGACTGAATTGTGTACCCCCAATTCATATGTTGAAGCGCCAATGTGACTGTATTTGGAGATAGGGCTTTAAAGAGATGATCCAGGTTAAATGAAAATTTAGATTAAGTTAGGCTCTAATCCAATAGGATTGGTGTCCTGATAAGAAGAGGAAGGAGCCGAAACCGGTTTGGCTTAGTGGATAGAGCGTCAGCCTGCGGACTGAAGGGTCCCAGGTTCGATTCCGGTCAAGGGCATGTACCAGGGTTGCAGGCACATCCCCAGTAGGGGGTGTGCAGGAGGCAGCTGATCGATGTTTCTTTCTCATCGATATTTCTAACTCTCTCTCTCTCCCTTCCTCTCTGTAAAAAATCAATAAAATATATTAAAAAAAAAAAAAGAAGAAGAGGAAGGAGCACCAGAGCTTTCTTCGTGCCCCGCACACAGAACAGGCCACGTGGGGACACAGCAGGAAGGCATCCTGTTCACACGAAGCAAAGAGGCTCCACCGGAAACGCACCCTCCTGCACCTCGGTCTCAGACTCGCAGCCTCCAGCACTGTGAGACAATGCGTGTCTGTTGTTTCAGCCCCCGACTCTGCGGCACCTTGTCCTGGCAGCCCCCGCAGACCTGGGGTCGATCCTGGGATTGGAATGTCTGCTTCACATGCTGGTGGTTTATGTTGAACTTTTAAAGAAACTGCCAGTTTTCCAAATGGTTTCATTTTACAACCCCACCAGCATTCTGTGAGGGTTCCGTTGCTCTGCATCTTAGCCAACATTTGGTACGATGGTTCTTTTTAACTTCAGTCATTGTGGAATACGTGTAGTGTGGTTCTCTCCCCGTGGTTTTCATTTGCATTTCCCTGATGACTAATGATGCTGAACATCTTTTCATGAGCTTATTTGCCATTTTTACATTTTTTAATGAAGTGTCTGTTCAGGTTTTTTTTTTGCCCATTTAAAAAATCAGATTGTTTGTTTTGAGATTTCTCTATATATTTTGGATATAAGATGTTTGTCACATATGTGATTTGCAAATCCTTTCTCTCAGCCTATGGGTTGTTTTTTCATTCTCATAACAGGTTTTTTTGGTGGTGTTTTTTTTTTAAGAGCAGATTTTTAAACTTTTGATAAATTCCAATTTATCAACTTTTTCTTTTCCGAATCATGCTACTGGTGACATATCTAAGTAAATTTTGCCTAACCTAAAGCCACAAAAATTTACTCGTTTACTTCCAGAAATGGTATATGTTGTGGCTTTATATTAGTCTGTGGTTCATTTCATATTAATTTTTATATATGGTACAAGTATGGGTGGAAGTTCATGGTTTTGCATATGGATCTTCAGTATTCCTGCAGCACCTGTTGAAAACAGATCTGTGCCCTTATGCCTCTGTGGACTACATATGTGTAGGTCTGTTTTGTGCTCTCTCTTCTGTTCCATTGCTTTCTTTGTCTATCTTATCACCAATACCCCATTGTTTTTATTATTGTAATCTTATGATGAGTCATGAAATCGGGTAGTGTAAGTCTTCCAATTTTTTTCAAAATTATTTGGACTATCCTAGTTCTTTGCATTTTAATTTTAAGTTTAGAATCACTTTGTATATTCCTACCCCGAAATGCCTGCTTGAACTCTGAATGATATTGCATTTACTCTACATATCAATTGGAGAGAGAATGGAATTCTTAACAATTTTGAGGCTTCCAATCCTTGAACATAGTATGCTTCTCCATATATTAGTCTTATTTGACTTCGTTCACCAGTGTTTTTGTTCATTGTACAGCTCCTTTACATTTTTTGTAAGGTTTACCCCTAAGTATTTATATTTTTATGTTATTGGAAAACATTATACCCAGCAACAGCAGAATACACATTCATTTCAAGAGGTTTATCAATTTTGTTGATCTTTTCCAAGTACCAGATTTTTTGTTTCATCAATTTTTCTCTATTTCTTTTTTAAAAAGTATTGATTGATTTTCGTATCTTAGTTATTTGCCCTGCTTAAACCTTGGGTTTAATTTTCTCTTCTTTCTGTAGTTTCTTAAAGTAGAAGTTGAGGTGATTGTTTTGAAATGTATATTCTTTTCCATCATAGATGTCCAGTGCTGTTAATTTCCCTCTGGGTTTTGCAGCTGCATTACATAACTGTCAATGTATTGTTTTTTCATTTCTCTTCTGTTAGAAATACTTTCCAGTTACCTTTTTCATTTCTTCATGATCCATGGATTATTTAGGAATGCTTGTTAGGCTCCCAATACTTGGGAATTTTCCAAATATCTGTTAGTGATTTCTAACTTAATCCATTGGGGTCACAAAACACACGGTGCATGTTTAAATCCTTTTAAATTTATTGCTATTTGGTTGATGTCCTACAATATGATCCATTTTGGTAAATGTTCTGTGAGCACTTGAAAGGAGTGTGTATTCTGTTGTTTGTTGGGTATAATGATCTACAAATGTCAATTACATCAAGTTGATTGATAGCATTATTTAAGACTTCTATAACTTCTCTGATATTTATATTTGTTCTATTAGTTAAAAATGGCTGGTTGAAATTTGTGTCAATGAGAATAGATTTGTCTTACTTACTTTTAAAGTTCTATTAGTTTTCCTTCATTTATTTTGAAGGTCTGCTATTAGGTACATAAACATTTAGGATTGTTATGTTCTCCTGGTGAATTGACTCTTTACCATTGAAAAGCCACTTTATCCCTGATAATATTCTTTTCTCAGAAATCTACTTTGCCTGTTATTACCATAGGAATTCCTGGTTTATTTTGATACTGTTAGTTAGCATGGTGTATCTTTTTCCATCTTTTTACTTTAACTTATTTGTGCCTTTATAAAACATGTTTCTTATAGGCAGCATTTAGTTGGATATTGATCGTGTATTTTAATGTTACATAGCAATCTTTTCCTGTGAAGTGGTTTAGTTTTCCTGTTTTAATTTAGTATAATTATTTTTTTAATATTATTACTCTTATAAACTATATTTTTATTGATTTCAGAGGGGAAAAGAGGGGGAGAGATAGGTAGAAACATCAATGATGAGAGAGAATCATTGATCAGCTGCTTTCTGCATGCCCCACATTGGGCATCGAGTCTGCAACCTGGTATGTGCCCTGACTGAGAATCAAACCGTGACCTCCTAGTTCATGGGTCGACGCTCAACTACTGAGTCACTCCAGCCAGGCTACTGTAATTATTGAGATAGTTAGGTTTAAATCTATCATCTTGCTGGTTTTTATTTGTCCCATCTATTCTTTTTGACATTTTTTTCTGTCCTCTCTTTCTCTTGGATTAATTCAGTATTTTTTATGATTTCATCTTATCTCCTTTGTTGCTTTATTATCTGTAGCATTGTGTTGTGCTTTATTTTTTGTGGTTGCTTTAGAGTTTATAGTATACTTCTTTACCTTTATCAGTCTGCTTTCAAATCATATTGCATCTCTTATTGTATTGTATAAGAACCTTACAACAATATACAGATTTTCAGCTTTTCTCCTCAGGGTCTTTGCACTGTTGCTGGCACACATTTTCCTTCTACATATATTAAAATCCCCACAGTACTTTTTTTTTCTGGAAACGGCAAATTATTTAAAGAATATTTTAATGATCAATAAGTATTTTGTATTTCCTTATATAGTTGCTATGGTACTAGAGGCCTGGTGCACGGATTTTTGCACCAGTGGGTTCCTCGGCCTGGCCTGCGGTATCAGGCCAAACCAGCTCTCCGACATCCCCCGAGGGGTCTTGGATTGCGAGAGAGTGCAGGCCAGGCCGAGGGACCCCACTGGTGCACGATCGGAGCTGGAGAGAGACGTGGGAGGTTGGCCAGCCGGGGAGGGTCCGCGGGAGGACTCCAGGTTGTGTCCGGCCCATCTTGCTCAGTCCTGATTGGCCGGACCCCAGCAGCAAGCTAACCTGGTCGGAGTGTCTGTCCCCTGGTGGTCAGTGTACATCATAGTGACTGGTCGACTATTTGCCCTCTGGTGGTCAGTGCACGTCATAGCGAGCGGTTGAGTGACCTTAGCATAACACTAGCACAGTGGTCGGCCACATGCTCGCGAGCTGCGGTTTGCCACTCTGTTGACTAATGAGTTTGCCGACCACTGGGATAGGGGCTTAATCATAAGAAACAACAACAGCCTGTAATTATTGGACTCAAGAGTCTAGGTCAGTGGTCTGCAAACTCAGTAGTCAACAGAGTAACAAACCGCGGCTCGCAAGCCGCATGTGGCTCACGAGCCACAGTTTGCCGACCACTGCACCAGCATATTATGCTTTGATTGGTTGAATGGATGACTGGACACTTAGCATATTAGGCTTTTATTATATAAGATTTCTATTCCTTTTCATTCTTTTGTGTAGATTTGGGTTTGGTATAATTTTATTTCTACCTTAAGGACTTAAAATTTTTGTTTTCAACAGGCATGTATATTTCAAAGAACTTAATTGGAGAAAAATGGTCTTTTATACTTACTTACCCAATGAGATATCATATACCTTGCTTTTCTTTCACTCCTGAATTTCCAAGTTTTCCTCTGGTATTATTACTCTTCAACCTGAAGAACTTCCTTTAGCATCTGTTGTTGACAAATTTACTTAGTTTTTTTCCATCTGTCAAGATTGGTATTTTGACTTTATTCCTAGAGGGTACTTTTGCTGTCTATAAAATTCTGGGTTGGGCACTTCCTTCTTTCACCATTTTCAATGTGTTCCACTATTTTTTTTTTCTTCCATAGTTTCTGATGAGAAATCCATAGCATTTCAAATTATTTTTATGTAATGCTTCATTTCACATCTCTACCCCCACCCACAAGGTAGTTTTAATATTTTTTTCTTTGAGGTTTTTAGAAGTTTGAATGTGTCAGGGCTTGGTGTTTTCTTTGATTTTATCGTTTTTTGTGGCTTGCTGAGCCTCTTGACTCTAAATTTATGTCTTTCACCAAATGTGGGCACTTTGGTCAGTATTTCTTTAAGTATATACATATAAATTGACATACACACAGACATATACATGCACTGCTCCACTGACAAAAATATTTAATCTTCTGATATTATCCCACAGGTCCCTAAGACTTTGTTCATTTTTGTTTCTATCTACAAGTTCACTGAGTCTTTTTTTATTTCCCATTTTGTTATTGGGCTTATCCCATGATTAAAAAAAAGTTTTTCAGTTCTAAAATTTCTATTTAAAAGTATAGTTCCTGGCCCTAGCCTGGTTTGGCTCAGTGAATAGAGCTTCGCCCTGCGGACTAAAGGGTCCTGCGTTCAATTCCAGTCAGGGGCACATACCCGGGTTGCGAGTTTGATCCCCAGTGAGGGGCTTGCAGGACACAGCTGATCAATGATTCTTTCTCATCATTGATGTTTCTATCACTCTCTTCCTCTCCCTTCCTCTCTGAAAACTATAAAAATATATTTTTAAAAATCTGTATATATATTTAATAGAGAAATATGCTAATTAACCAGGACGCTGTAATGGATCAACCAGACAGGAGGAGGTTGCGTGTGCAGCATCGGGGGCAGGGCGGCAGGGGCCTGTGCGTGCCTGCGCTGGGGGAGGGCCTGATCAGCAGTGGCCGCTGCTGCTTCAAGGGCCAGAGAGGGAGGCAGGGCCAGACCGGCAGTGGCCTCAGCTGCTGTGGGGCCCAGGGAGCGAGACAGGGCCGGCCGGACCCGTGACTTGAGGGTGGGTGGTGCCACGCGATTTCGAATCGCGCTCTGGGCTCCTAGTATATATATATAATTTCTGTTTGTTGAGGTCATTTATCCATTTGTTTCAAGAATGTTCATCTTTATCTCATTGAGGATTATTATAATAGCTGTTTAAATGTGTCTGATAATTCCAAGATCTGGATCATTTCAGGGTTGGCAACGTTTTATTTTTTTCTCCTGGTTACTGTTTATATTTTCCTGGTTCTTTATGTGTCAAATAAATTTAAGAACATATCCTGCAGATTTTTAGCATTATATTGTCAGATCCTGGGTCCCGGTGAAATCCTGTGGAGAATAGTGATTTGTTTGTCTCAGTGGGCAACCAACCCAGTTAGATTCAGTGAGCAAGTTTTCTCTCCTCTTGTGGGCAGTGGCTCCACGTCAGTGTTCCAAACCTTTGTGACGCTGAGTGTGAAGGGTCAGTGTCAGACTTAGGCAGTGGTTAGATGGTGCTCCGCTACTTCAAGCTTGAGCTGTGCTTCGGCTGCGTCACACACCTGGAGCTTAGGGGTTGTCCTGGGGTGCACATCAGTTCAGACACAGAATGAGAGGGTTCCCTTCTCAGCTCTCTCCTCTTCGGAGTTTCTCCCTCACTCCGTCTCCCTAGGGCCTGGTTCTTTGGCCCAGAGAGATGGAGTTCTCTCCCGGGACCCCAGGGTTAACCTTCTGCTGTGTCACATGGTGACCGCACTGGGATCCCTCTCACGGCGAACTGGCGAACTTTGGGAGAAAAGCGTGGAAAAAACAACGTGGATTTCCCTCTTCCTGGTTTTACAGTAAGGTCACTTTCCCCCAGTTCTTCTGTTCAGATGCTCTCCGCTGGGTTTCAGAGGAGAGCATCTGCTGTACAGCATGCCGGAGCAGTGTGGTTCTGTTCCGGGCAGGGCTGGGGGAACGAGACGGAGATAGTGTTACAATCCCCAATGCTCTCTGGCTTACAGAGATACCCCTCCCTCCCCCCCTTTTTTTGTCTCTTTAGCCAGAATGGTGGATTTATTTCAGAATTTTTGCTGTCTATGCACACGATGATAATTCCTAAAATCAGTCAGTCTGTGAGTCAATGTTAGTTAGCCATGAAAAGATGCCCTCCCGAATATAAATAAAAAACCCCAAACTGAACATCCCACAGACTTAAAGCCTCCCTTGCCATATTGGTTTTTCTTCACATTCCGACTTCCTGCCCCTAACTCACCGGCTGTTCCTTTTCAGTCTTCAGGCAATTGCATTGTGAATTTGTTTTACTTGTAATTTGTAATAGAGGGCGAGAGGCCATTGTGGGTTTATCCCATTTGGGGTTCAAACTGGATTTTGTTTCATTGGAAAAATGTCAGCCTTTTCCCCTCTCTAGTATGTCTGGGATAATTTCAGTTGCTATGCTCTTCCAGTTCACTAACGTTTCCTCCTGCAGCGTCTCATCTGATGTTAATCCCACTCAATGTCTGTTTCAGCTCAGCATGTGTATTTCACGTGCAGACGTTCGTTGGGGTTCTCGTACATCCTCCACGTCTCACTTAGCTAGGCCGGGCTCTCCTCTACCTTCGCAGACATTTGCTATGTGGTTATAACAACTGGTCTGTCATTTGTTACTTGCGGATTCAGCTGCCGAGAGACAGAATCCGCGGCTGTGGTTGGCCGTGTTCCCAGGCTCCTTCCACGGACACAGCTAGGAAATGGTTTTGTTGTTAAGAAAACAGTCCCCATTGGTAGTACTGGTTTTTCCCATTCAGACTTAGGGGTTCAGAGCTGTTCCTTGGCTTCTTTGCTTTTATATATTTTTTATTTCTTTGACAGTGAAAATTTTTATTTCTGTCTTTCTTAACACAATTTTTTTTTTTGGTACATTGACACTAGCAATTTCATGATTGAAAACAGTTTAAGATTTCTCTCGGTTGTTTTTGTCCACAGTGCATATCGAATTAGGGTTTACCATCAAATTACTGTTCATAATGTATATTCAACTAAGGACCTACCATTAAATTACTGTGCTTTCACATCTCCCAAAATAAGTCCTATTTATGGGTTAGGCTACTAGCTCAATTCGTGGTTTGTTTCATTTGCTTAATTTTTCTTTCACATTTTAGAGACTGCTTTTTAAGTTAATTTTGTTGTATAATGTTATAAAATATGTACATTGTTCTAGAGAAGGGATTGCAAAACTACATTTCCCGGGTCCAGTCTGGTTTACATTTTTAAATGGCTATCTCACACACACACACACACACACACACACACACACACACGCAACAGTGACTGTTTGGGGCCCATAAACCCTAAAGTATTTACTGTTTGGCCCTTTACAGAAATTTTCTGACTTCTGCCCCCAACCCTGTCTCCTCCATTCCATTCTCTTCCTTACTCTAGAGCAGCGGTTCTCAACCTTCCCAATGCCGTGACCCTTTAATACAGTTCCTCATGTTGTGGTGACCCCCAACCATAAAATTATTTTCGTTGCTACTTCATAACTGTCATTTTGCTACTGTTAATGAATCGTAATGTAAATATCTGTGTTTTCCGATGGTCTTAGGCGACCCTGCTAGCGGTTCTCAACCTGTGGGTTGCGACCCACAGGTTGAGAACCGCTGCTGTAGAGGCTGACTTATTCCTTTACTTACTTTTAGTTTCTGATTTATCTCCCTACTGTTTTTAATGTAAGCAAACACATACATACATTCATAGCATCTCTTCAAGTTCCTTCCCACCTGTTCTTCTCCCACGTTGCTTTTCTCCCTGAGCAGGGAATCTGGAGGTCACCCCACAGCAGGCAGGGCGGTAAGCCTGTTTTTCTTCCAGCTGCAGCGGCATTCCGGAGCGGGATGTGCTGGGCTTTACTTAACTGGTTCCTTCCTGGTGCTTATTTCCGCTCCTCTGATTCTTTATTCTTTACGTGGTGCCCTTTTCAGGGGCCTTGGCTTGTGTCTTTGGGAGTGTTGCCAGTATCACTTGGGGACTGGTCCCTTTGGGGGGGCTGCAGGTCAGGCAGGTGGCGGAGGACAAGTCACGTGCGACTGTCATGGCCCCAGTTCTCCGCACGGGATCGTACGGCGCACATTTCTCTCACTGATGCCCCACGGCCACCTACTGAAGGGTGTGCCAAGCTTTTGGAGTTTGCTTATGTGATAGGTAAGGAATGATATCTCTGTGTCATTTAAATGGTCACTTGCAATGAGCAAGGGCGAAGGACTGATTACATTTCCTTTTATTGACCTGTCCACTTTTCTTGCTCACTATTTTTGTGGAACTCTTGGTCACTTTCATCTGTTTTTTGGAAACTGTCGGTATTTAGGAATAGTGGCCTTTGCCTCTAATATAAGTTGCAAATATTTCTCCCTTTTGTCTTTTTACTCTTCTTATTTATTTCCTCGTTTTTATGCCACGCCACAGTGATGATGATGATGATGGCGGTGATGATTTTCATGTAGGGAAATCTACCCATCTTTCATGTCATTGCTTCTGGCCCTGGAGTCATAGCCAGGAAGGTTTCTCCAGTCCCAGAATGTAGAAAATTCAAGCATCCTCTCTCCTGTTTTTACAGTATCTTTTAAATTTCTGATCCTTTTGGAATTTACCGACAGCACACGCTCAGTGCACACTGCTCTGTTTGGCCACTTTCCCTGTGTGAATTGAAGCCCCAGAAAGGGGCCCTTACCCACGCCTCCAGTTTGCCAGTGTTGCTGTGAGACTGAGGGGGGCTACACAGGGGGTGAGTGGATACACAAACGGGGTCAGGCACATGGTGGAGGACAAGTCATGTGCCTGACCCCGTTTGTGCATCCACTCACCCCTTGTGCAGATACTCATGCAGTACACCCGCCGGTGCAGAGACCCCTCGCATCGCAGCATTGGAAAGAGACCAGCATGTGCATTTTCAGGGAGAAGGAATTGAGATTGGGGGGCTGGGGGGGTGGGATTTCCCAGGGACTCTCAGCTCCATCCTGGGACTCGTTCCTGCCTGCGGGGGAAGAGAAGGTCCATGAGCGTCTGCCGCATGGTGGCCACCGAGCCAGCCTGCCACCTCTGTTGACTCCCAAGCCAGAGGTCCTGTCATTGTCCCCACCCTCAAATGTGGCGCCTGAAGCACAGAGAGGCAAGTTGCTTGCCCAAGGCCCTGCAGCCAGAAGAGGCCGCCAGGCTCCGGTACCCACACCGGCCTCCCTCCGGGGAAGGGAGGCCCCGCTCGCCTGGCCAGTGATGTGGTATGGAGCGCAGTCGCCCTGCCCTCCCCTCCCCCCCACCGTGGCCTCGGAGCTCCTTGGAGAAGCAGTTTGCCTGTGACTGCATGTCTCAGCCATAGGCGCTGCCTGTGCACGAATGTCATCCCGGCGCCTGCCGGAGCTGGTGGCAGCAGCTCCGTGGGTGTTGCCTCAGCCCCAAGTGCCAGCATGTGCTGGCAGCCAGAGGCTGAGCTCACTACTTTGCAAGTTGTTCTTTTGTTCATTCATCCGTTTGTTTATCCACTCATCCCTTAAGCAGACACTCATTCAGCACACGCCGCCCGTGCCTGCAGCGTGCTGCCCCCGTGCTGGCCAGGCCGACCCAGGCATGGGACAGATGTCTGTCCCCAGGAGCTCAGGTCCTGGTGCTGGGCAGGGGGCTGGGAGCCCAGAGCAGTGTCGCCCCTCGCCTTTCCCTCAGGTGTGGGTGCAGTGCGGGCAGCAGGGCCTGCAGTGCTGAGAGGCGCCAGAGACCAGACCCTGAGAGGGAAGGGCTCCCCTGGGCACACGGAAATCAGCCGCCCGGCCAGGACCACGCCTCGCCTGCACTCTGACCTCACGCCCGTTGAAGAGGCAGGGACCCAAGGAAGGGGAAGCGTGCCCTCGGCTGGACCCCGGGGAGCCGTGACCAGGTGTGTGGCGGGCACCAGGTGGCTTTCATCAGCACTGACTGTGCCCTGGTCACGCCTTCCACTCTCCCCGAGCCCTAGACCTTGGCCCAGGAGGTGCTTCCCCCGTGAGGCCGGTGGCCAGGGCGTCTGGGGAGGCTCCCTCCGGATCCGGCTAGTTAGGCCCGCGAGCCCCCCAGCCCCTGGGCCGGGCCGCGCCAGCTGTCGGTGTAATTAAAGTTGCCATAAAACCCACCAGCTAGACACGCGAATGGCTCCTCGGCGGGCCGGGCACAAGCAGTCGCGAAGGCTGGTAAATCACGTTCCAGGCGATCGCCTCAAAGGGCAGCCTTCCTTCCGCCGACGCAGCGGCATTGGCAGGGCTCGCCCATAACACGCCTTGTTTCCCAGCCATTCGATTTTACGACGCCCTAATGAATTGGGCCATTTCCATCATCCTCAGGAAACATCCAGAACAGCGGGTTCGTTCTCCTGGAAGAGTTGGGCTTGGGAGGCGGGTGGTGTGGTGGTGGGCACCCGGGCAACTCTGCGGCCGACATGCCGAGGCCCCGGCTCCCGCTTCTCTCTGGGCCCATGCCACCTGGGTGCAGCTGCCTCCCGCTGTGTGGCCCTGAGACAGCTTATGTGAACCCCCTGCCCGTGGCTGGCATTTAACAGGCACTGGGTGAGTGGCAGGGGCCCTTCTCCTCCTCCATCCTCTCCTGGGTCAGTGTGTGTCCCGAGGGGGCTCCCTGGGGACTGAGGTACTGCCGTGTGGTGTGAGGGGCAGCTGCATGCCCCCACAACTGGGGAGGGGGAGAAGCGTCACCGTGCACAAGCCATGTCCAGAGACACCAGTGCAGCCACGCTTAGCCTCTCTTGGAAGTGCTGCCCGGCCATCTCTGAGCCCAAGCCCGTGAAAGAGGCTTCAGGAAAGGAGGGCAGAAGGTGGTCAGGCCCCAGGTGGCCCAGGTGAGGGAGGCAGGGTGTGTGTGTGGGGGGGGAATGGGACAGGAATGGCTCGGGGGGGATGGGAGGAGCAGATGGATTTGGACCCAGTAAAGAGTTAAGAGCCAAGGGGAGGGGGCCTCCCCATCATCCCTTCCCTCCCTGTCCTTCCTTCCGAGTAGATTCTAAACACAGCTGGGGTGGCACTGCCCGTGAGTGGGAAGGATGTGCAGATTCACGAGAGCAGACGTTGGGGATGCCACATCCCTCCCAGGCCCTGGGCCGCTGCCCCAGCCCCACACTGGGCAGGCGCAGGCCTCTGGTCAGCAGCACAGCCGCTGGGCCTCCTGGCCGTCCCGGCCTTCCCCACATCCCACACTCGGGAGACTCGACCCCGGAGGGTCACGTGGGCCTTCAGGTCTGAGGAAGGGAGGGAAGGAGGGAGGGACGGAGGGAGAGCAGCAGCCGTCCCTGGCCCTGCGTTGAGAGACTTGCAGGGATGCCCTCTCTTCTGCCCCAGACTACCCCTCGGCTTCAGGGGCCCACCCAGAAATCACCCTGAGTGGGGGCTGCTTCTGAAGAGGTTTAGAGAAGAGCAGTCATCTGCTGTCCACCCTCCCAGGGATTTGTCCCAATACTCACCGAGGCAGGAATTGGCTGGCAGGAGACGGGTGTGGGCCCCAGGGAAGAAGCTGGGGCTGGGAGAAGCTCCACCACTCCTGGCTGTGTGATCTCGGCAAGTCCCTGCATCTCTCTTAGCCTCAGTGTTCTGCATCTGCAGAATGGGTCTCCCAGCACCCCTCTTCCTCCCCCACCCCCCCAGTGTAAATTGGATTGATGGAGTATTGCATTTAACGGGAATTTGACATACGTACATTCAAAAGAGGATGATAGAAAAGTCTGCGAACTCCAGTTTTTAAAAAATGTGTCAAGATGGCTCAACATTGGGCTGAGGTATGGGCGAGCTGTTCTTGCTGCGGCCGCATGGTGGCGCCCTGGGAGCTGACAGATAGGCGGCCGGGCCGCAGGCAGGCCAGAGGCACAGGGCCCCATTTCAAGGAGCGTCTTTTGTGAGTTTGTCAAGTGGAGGTTCTTGTGGGTCTCCGCTCCTCCCTGGCGCCGACTCGCACCTGTCGCTGCCAAACCAGTTGCCTTAGAACAGCAGGTGAAAGTGATAAAATGCTCTGAAGAAAGTGGAACAACTGCCGGACACTTAATCACATTAGTTTACAAGGCAGGAGGCTTTGGAATATTGGCAATGATGCTAAGATATGAAAAATGTCTTTACGTCATAGATATACAAAGGATCATACTAGAATATTATGAAAGACGATATGCTACCAGATTCATTAACCTAGAAGACATGGATTGGTCCTAAAAATATATAACCTTCCTAGACTAAAACATGAAGAATTGGAAAATCTAAATAGACTGATCAACCATGAAAAACCTCCCAAGAAATAAAAATCCAGGACCAGATGGCTTCACCAGGGAAACCTACCAAATTTCAAAGAAGATTTAAAACCTATTCTTCTCAAACTCTTACAAAAAAACGGAAGAAGAGGCACTACTTCCTAACAAATTCTATGAGGCCAATATCTCCCTGATACCAAAACCTGGCAAAGATAACACACACAAAAAAAGAAAACTATGGACCAATATCTCTGATGAATACAAATGCAAAAATCCTAAACAAAATACTAGCAAATCAAATACAACAGTATACGCAAAAATAGCACATCATGATCAATTGGGGTTCATTCCCTGGGCACAGGATGGCTCACCATACGAAAATCAATCACTGCAACAGGGCCACATTAACAACAGGAAGGATAAAAATCATATGATCTTATCAATAGATGCAGAAAAAGCCTTTGATAAGATACAACATCCATTTATGATGAAAACACTCCATTAAATAGGAATAGGAGGGAAGTACCTCAGCATAATAAAGGCTGTGTATGATAAACCCTCAGCTAATACCGTACTCAGTGATGAAAAACTGAACATGTTTCCTCTAAGATCAGAAATAAAACAAGGATGTCCACTCATCACTCTTATTCAGCATAGTGCTGGAAGTCCCAGACAGAGCAGTGAGGCACGAGAAAGAAAGAAAAGGCATCCAAATAGGGAAGTAAGATGTCAAACTGTCGCTTTTTGAAGGTGACATAGTTTTGTATGTAGAAAACTCTAAAAACCCCACCAGAAAACTATTAGAAACAATAAACAAATATAGTCAAGTTGCAGGATACAAAATTGATTTGCAAAAATCTATTGCCTTCCTGTATACTAACAACAAAATTTCAGAAAAAAAAGAAAAAAATTCATTTTGAAATTGCAACCAAAAGAATAAAATACCTAGGAATAAACTTAACAAAGAATGTGAAAGACCTATATACGGAAAATTACAAAGCATTATTAAAAGAAATTGAAAAAGACACAACAAAATGGACAAATATCTTGTGTTCATGGATTTGGAAGAATCAACATAGTTAAAATAGCCATATTATGCAAAGCAACATACAGATTTAAAGCAATTTCCATCAAAACACCAATGTCATTCTTAAAAGAAATAGAATGAGAAATCATCAGATATGTATGGAACCACAAAAGATCCTGAATAGCCAAAGTAATCCTGAAAAAAAAAAAAAAAAGAACAAAACTGGAGGTATCAAGCTACCTGACTTAAATTCATACCACAGAGAAACAGACACACAGATCAGTGGAATGGAATAGAGAGCCCAGCTTTAAAACAAATGTACTAGTACATGGACAGATAATTTTCATATATATATTATTGACTTCAGAGAGGAAGGTAGAGGGGGAGAGAGAGAGAAACCTCAATGATGAGAGAGAATCATTGATCGGCCGCATCCTACACGTCCCACACTGGGGATCGAGCCCACAACCCGGGCATGTGCCCTGCCCGGGAATTGAACCATGACCTCCTGGTTCATAGGTCGTCACTCAACCACTGAGTCACTCCATCTGGGCTGGACAGATAATTTTCGACAAAGGAGCCGGAAACACACAATGGAGTAAAGAGAGTCTCTTCAATAAATGGTGCTGGGAGAACCAGAAAGCCCCATGCAAAGGAATGAAACTGGATTGCAATTTGTCCCCATATACAAAAGTTAATTCGAAATGGACCAAAGACCTAAATAGAAGACCAAAACAATAAGTTACATAGAAGAAAACATAGATACTAAACTTATGGACCTGGGTCGTAGAGAACATTTTATGAACTTGACCCCAAAGGCAAAGGAAGTAAAGGCAGAAATAAACGAATGGGACTAAAAGCAAAAAGCTGCTGCACAGCAGAAGAAACGGACAACAAAACAGAGAGGCAGCCAACCAGATGGGAGATGATATTTGCAAACAGTGGCTCCGACAAAGGTTTAATTTCCAAAATATATAAAGAACTTGTAAAACTCAACACCAGATAAATAAACAACCCAACCAAAGCGTGGGCAGGGGACCTGAAAACACTTCTCTCGTTTCAGTAAGACATACGAAGAGCCAATAGATATATTGGAAATACGTTCTACCTCACTGGCAATCAGGGAAATGCAAATCGAAACTACAGAGAGATACTACCTCACACCTGTTAGAGTGGGCCTTATCAACACGACAAGCAAGAACAAGTGTTGGGGAAGTTGTGGGGAGAAAGGGAACCCTTATCCACTGCGGGTGGGAATGTAGACTGGTACAGCCACTATGGAAAGCAGTCTGGCGATTCCTCCAACAATTAAGAATAGAGCCACCATAGGACCCAGCAATCCCTCTCCTGGGGATATACCCCCAAATCTCAAAAACATGTATTCACAAAGATATATGCATCCCTATAGTCACTGAAGCATTATTTACGGTGGCCAAGACATGGAAACAACCGAAGTGCTCTGCAGTGAGGGCTGGATAAAGAAGCTGTGATAATGCACACAATAGAATTCTGCTCAGCTGTAAGAAAGGACGAGACAGCGCCGTTTGCAGCCACATGGATGGACCGTGAGAACATTATGCTGAGTGAGAGAAGCCAGAAAAGGCTGAGAACCGTATGTGTTCACTCCTATGTGGGATATAAAACCGAAACTCGTGGACACAAACGGCAGAGTGGTGGTTGCCAGAGGGAAGGGGTGGGGAGGAGAAAGGGGTCCTAATATATGGTGATGGGAGAAGATGTGACTTTGGGTGGTGGGCACACGGTGCAATATACACACCTTGTAGCATAGAAACCCACACCTGACACCTGTATGTTCATGTCGACCAATGCCACCCCAATAAATCCTATATAATAAAACCCTAATATGCAAATCAACTGGACAGCGGCACAACTGGTCACTATGATGCACAGTGATCACCAGGGGGCAGACGCTCAATGCAGGAGCTGCCCCCTGGTGGTCAGTGCGCTCCCACAGGGGGAGTGCCGTTTAGCCAGAAGCCAGGCTCACGGCTGGTGAGCGCAGTGGCGGTGGCGGGACCCTCTCCCACCTCCGCTGCAGGCAGGCAGTAAGGAGCAAGGGGTCCCAGACTGCGAGAGGGCGCAGGCTGGGCTGAGGACCCCTCCCCGCCTTGGTGCACGATTTTTGTGCACCCGGCCTCTAGTTTAATATAAAAAAAATAAAAGGGAAGCAAGGCTTTAAATAAATGAATAAAAAGCAAGTAAGTAGTAAGTAAGTAAGTAAATAAATAAATAAAACAGACTGCTGATAGCTCTGGTACCCTACAATTTGTTATGGGGATAAAAAGCCAACCCTTGCTCCCCTCCCCCCATGTCTAAAGCTAACCTGCTCACTTTGGTTCTGGCTTTATGGTCTCCGAGAACTTTCACTCCCAGCAGCACAGCTTCTACTTCAGGGCAATAGGCTGGGACATTGTGAGCTTGAATTTATGTGCCGTCTTCAGAAGCAAGAATGGCTCCAGGGTGATGGACATCCCTGATGCCCCTTGGGTGCCCGTGGCTAGGTGCAGGCCCTTCCCTCAGCTTGCCTTTGTGGCTCTCTAGGGGACCAGTCTGACCGGAGGTCATCACACCTCCCTGGGCCCCACACCAGTGGGTGTGGGGTGAGTGTGGGAGGGGGACTCTCCACGCGGAGATACTATCAGGCAAGGCTGTGGGAGGTGTGGGTAGGTCCTGAGCAGACAGACATTTTCCTGGTGGAATCCGAGGGCCCCCGGTCTCCCTGCAGCAGCCCCCAACGCCATATCTCGGGCCCCTTGTCCCACACACTGCCCTCCCTAACCCCCTGTGCCCTGCCTCCCTGTGGAGGCCTGCCCAGTGCGCCTGGGCCCACCAGCATGACAGGTGCCCATTCTTGCAGGTGGTGAGAAGCTACAAGGCGACCATCCAGCAGACCTTGGACATCCTCTTCCTCCAGGAAGGCTCTGAGTTTCTGAGCAGCACAGATGCTTCGAGCCGAGACTCTGCTGATCGTACCATTATCGCCTGGGATTTCCGGAGCTCTGCCAAAATCTCCAACCAGATTTTCCATGTGAGAAACCCTATTTGGCATTACTTTCTGTTTCAGCCCCATGTAGCCCTAGGTCCCAGGTCCCTTCCTGTGGGAGACGGTTCAGTAGGCAGGATCTTTGCAGACAGATTGGCTGCTTGAAATTTCTAGGGCAGGGAAAGGCGAGTGCGAGTCCACAGGCTCCGTTTTACAGTATCTCCCTAACTGTCCTCCCACTCGACCCCGCCCTGCACAGCCACCCCACAGGGTAAGGGTGTGGAGGGCAGCCAGTATAGATGGACTGGTAGACGGCCGAGCAGCTCGAGACACCCCTACCCTTTCTCTGCCACCCCAGCCAGCCCATGGCACTCTGCCCTCCTCTGCTGAGTGGCTTTGGCAGGAGTTGTGACTCAGAAGTTCAAGCAGAGAAACTCGAGTTAGACCACCTGGATTATGGTCCTGGATCCACCACTTACAAACTGGGCCGCTGGGCCCATTACTTAGCTTTTTTGATTCTCATTGTCCTCTTAGAAAATTGAGGGTGAGACTATTACTTGCCTCATAGAGTGGTTTTGAGAATTTAAAGAACACTTATTAAGGGTCTAGAATGGCCAGGCACAGGGATTGCTTCATAAATGCAATACTTACATCATCACCGTCATTACCACTGTCATCACCACCACCATCAGCACCACCACCACCACCACCATCAGCACCACCACCACCACCATCATCATCACCGTCATTACCACTGTCATCACCACCATCATCAGCACCACCACCATCAGCACCACCACCACCACCATCATCATCACCACCACCACCACCACCATCAGCACCACCACCACCACCATCATCAGCACCACCACCACCACCACCATCATCACTATCGCCACCATCATCATCACCATCGCCACCATCATCATCACCATCACCACCACTACTATCATTACTAATCACCATTATCACTGTCATCACCACCACCATCAGCACCACCACCACCACCACCATCATCACCACCACCACCACCATCATCACCATCGCCACCATCATCATCACCATCGCCACCATCATCATCACCATCGCCATCACTATCATTACTAATCACCATTATCACTGTCATCACCACCACCACCATCATAACTATCACCATTATCACCATCATCACCATAATCACTATTATCACTATCATCGTCATAACTGTCACCATTGTTACCATCATTGTCACCATCACTATCATTATCATCATCACTACCACCACCACCACCACATCATTTTAACTATCACTGTCCTCACCACCAACAGTGATTACAGAATCATCACCGTCATCGTTACCACTGCCATCACCACCATCACCACGACCGTCATTTAAGATTTCAAATAAGCTCTGGCTGATCTCTTCGGGGCTCCCACCCTGAATTTAAAACATGGGCACATCTTTTCCCTCTCCTTGCTTCCCCCTTGTTTTCGCATGGTCCTGAGTGACCCTGAGCAGACCTGCCTCTACATCTCACTTTAGGGTCCAGTGTAACCTCCTAGGAAAAGCAGGCCGTGGGAGGGGGCTGGGTGGCACGCCTGATCACCGGGGCTTCCTGCCCCCATCAGCCCCAGTGGAGAGCAGAGGAAGCGAGTGAGGTGGCTGGAGTGCTGCTGGCCTGAGCCGTGCCAGCGCACACCTCCTTGCCGGCAGCATCATGCCGGGGAGCTCACCATGCGGCCTCCACGGCATCCATGCCTCTGATGGGCACACTAGTCTGCAGCTGGGTATTACTAGTCCGGCTGCTCCTGCTTTGCCCTCTGAATTCGGGCAACTCTTAGAACGTGGAAGGACAGGCACCACTGAGAAGAGAGTTCCCAGGGGTGCTTCTGTGTGACTGAGCCCATCCCAACAGTGAGATCTCCCTGCCGGGTTTTGAACACTGTTCTCATTTGTCTTCTCACTTGATCATTTACCTCTTCGCTGATGGTGCATTTGGGCTGTGTGGGACCCTGCGCTGGGCTGCCCCTGAGGGCCCCCTGTGGAATGGGGGGATGGGCATGCACATTCGTTCTCTGTTCCTGTGGAACATGCTACCACATATTGGAGGCTTAAGCCATCAGCAGTGTATTCCCACACATTTCTGAGGATAGCAGTTTGACTCCGTATCACTGGGCTGAAATCAGGTGTTGGCAGGGCCCGCTCCCTCTGAGATGCTGGGCAGATCTGTCCCTTGCTGCCTCGTGTCTGGTGGCTGCTGGTGATATTGGGCATCCCCCCAAGCTATACACCAGCATCTTCAGATCACTCTTTGATCCATGTTCACATCACCTGTGTGCATCTCATCTCCCCTTGCCTCCCTTATAAGGAAGGATACACGTGGCTGAATTTAGGCAATAACACAGGGTAACTCCCCACATCAAGATTCTTAACTTAGTTACTTCTGCAAAGACATGCAAGGTGTCATGCATGGGCCCTAGGAATTAGGATGTGAATATATTTTGGGGGGCCCTTTAAGATCCACCACAAGGGCCGTGGGCCAAGGAGGGCAAAGTGGCTCCTGGAAGTTGGAAGCGCAGGAAGCACTTCCCCCTGGAGCCTCTGGAGTGAGCACAGCTCTGCTGACAGCATGATTAGCCCGGCGAGACCCTGCTCAGACGTCTGACCTCCAGGTCTGTACGATCCTAAGTTTGTGTGTTTCAAGCCACTGAGTTTGCGGCAGTTGGTTACAGCAGCAGCGGGAAACTCATACTGACCCGAAGCCCAGGTCCGGGAGGAGGGCACGAGGCCTGTGAGCAGAGAGCAGGGCGGTGTGTCTGCAGAGGCGGCGAGCCCAGCCCAAGCATCCTTGACCTCTGTGTGGCCCGCTGTTTCCCAGGAGAGGTACACCTGCCCCAGCCTGGCCTTGCACCCGCGGGAGCCTGTGTTCCTGGCCCAGACCAACGGCAACTACCTGGCCCTCTTCTCTGCCGTGTGGCCCTATCGGATGAGCAGAAGGCGGCGCTACGAAGGGCACAAGGTACCGCTTACCTGCCCCCCCCTTCCCCCGTAGAGGGCTGAGCACTGGCCCCAGAGCCTCCTGCCACATGATGCCAGCAACGGACTTGGGGTCAGAGTGCACAGACCTCTGTCCAGCAGATTCTGTTTTCTGCTCACCCGGTGACCGCATGCTGTGTGGCCTGGTGGCTACTCAAGGCTGGGCCCTATCGCTCTGCCCCGGGCCCCAGCTGCAGGGGGAAAGGTTTCCTCTAGTTCCACTCATGTGGTTCCACTCAGGTTAGGGATGGGGCAGGACAGAGTCTCTAGCTCCGCCCCCTTGCATCACTGAGACCTGCCTCCTGTGGGGGAGGGGCCCGGGCTGGGTAATGTCAGCAGGCTGGACCCCGCCAGCCCTGCTGGATCTGTGCCTCCTGGGCACCACTGAGGTGACCTGTACATGGTCACACCAGAACCTGTCTTGGGGGAGCTCGGGCGCGTCTCCTGGCCTGCCGCTCTGTAGTGGGTGGAATGACTGCCATTGTGCAGGCGAGCTGTGGACTCACCCGTGTCGCCCTTGCAGGTGGAAGGCTACGCGGTGGGCTGCGAGTGCTCCCCGGACGGAGACCTGCTGGTGACAGGCAGCGCGGATGGCCGGGTCCTGCTCTACTGCTTCCGCACGGCCAGCCGGGCACGCACGCTGCACGGGCACACGCAGGCCTGCGTGGGCACCACCTTCCACCCTGTGCTGCCTTCCGTCCTCGCCACCTGCTCCTGGGAGGGTGACATCAAGATCTGGCACTGAGCTTCCAGCACAACGCTCTTGGACAGACATGACCGCCCCGGCTCCCTGGGGGTGGGTGGGACTAAATACTGAGGCTGGCGCTCCACCCGGGGTCCTCAGTTCCTCTGAAATCGGGCCAGGAGCCTTTGGTTTCAGTTGTGAGGCTGGGAAGTGAGTGCCTGGCACACTGCTTGTGACGCTCAGTAAATACGCGCGTCTCGCTGTTTTGTAGGTGACTTCAGCGATAAATGTGTGTTGGCAGTTCCTCTCGCCGCCCCACTTGCGCCCACTGGAGCTCGAAATGAGAATGCTGGGATCTGGAGAGGGCGCAGCCCCGCTCTGCGGGTCCTGACGAGGGGGCCCAAGGAAAGGGGGCGCTGGACCTCAGGTCTGTCCTCGGGAACTCTGCAGAGCATGGCAGTCCACCCGTCCCACAGGGCCTAGCCTGGCCCAGTCTGCTCAGGCCCAGGCCCCCTTCCTCCCCACGGAGCATTCCAGCTGGTCTTCGGGCCTGCCCCAGCCCGGTTAAGTGTGCATGTTGCCCACGCCAGTGCGTCTGCTGGGTGACGGAGTGACGTGCAGGGCCCTTGAGGAACTTCAAGGAGTCAGGCTGGGAAGACCCAGCTGCTGGGATCTGTGGGGCTGCTGAGCACTAAACCCCACCAGGACTGTTATTGAGGGGCTGCCCAAGAGCCCAAGGATCCACCAAAGGGTCAGGGGGACTGCAGATGCTATGACTCAGGGCAGAGGGATCCTTGGAAGGCTTCCTGGAGGAGGCAGGTGGTGAGCTGGTGAGGAGGGTGTCCCCAGCAGGGGAGTCAGTGAGGAAACACCAAGTACCTAAGGAGGAGGCCATGGGCGGGTGGGGGAGCTGCAGGAAGAGCAGGTAACAGCCTCTCTTCCTGAGCCTGGCTCCAGGCCTAGTCTGCTGTCAGGAGCCGTCCGCAAGTTCGTTTCTTTTTCAGGCTGGTCCCCTTGAACCAACCAAAGCTCTGCCCGCACGGGGTGGGAAGACACCCAGGGCCCCCAGGAGCCACAGTGGCTCTTCTCAGCGCTGCTTGTGGGCTTATCAACTGCCTCGGCCCAGCTGTCTGCAAGCCCCTCCCCTTGGGTGGGTGACTTACTGGGAAGAATGACAAGTGTACTCTCTGCCTCTCTCAGTTTCCTTCTCTGAACGCTTTCTTCCAAAGAGCATTCATTCTTAGAGGCTCACTCTGGTCCTCTGCCAGGTGGTGGGGAGCTCGCCATTCGCAATGTGAAAATAAGGAGCTAACTTTAGAAAGTGGAGCAGGGATGAAGTGTGGGCTGGGCCTGCCTCCCCTTCCTGGGCTGCGTGCTCACCTTGACTCACTCATACACCACGGCTGGCCCACGGCTGTCGTGGGGAAGAACCCCTCGTCTGGAGGTGCCGGCGTGGCTCCGAGTGCTGGGGCCCGGCCGTGGCTCTGAGTGCTGAGGGCCCGGCCGTGGCTCCGAATGCTGAGGGCCCGGCCGTGGCTCTGAGTGCTGTGGGCCTGGCCATGGCTCTATGAGTGCTAGAGCCCGGCCGTGGCTCTGAGTGCTGTGGGCCTGGCCATGGCTCTATGAGTGCTAGAGCCCGGCCGTGGCTCCGAGTGCTGGGGCCCGGCCGTGGCTCTGAGTGCTGAGGGCCCGGCCGTGGCTCCGAATGCTGAGGGCCCGGCCGTGGCTCCGAGTGCTGAGGGCCCGGCCGTGGCTCCGAATGCTGAGGGCCCGGCCGTGGCTCTGAGTGCTGAGGGCCCGGCCGTGGCTCTGAGTGCTGTGAGCCCGGCCATGGCTCTATGAGTGCTAGAGCCCGGCCGTGGCTCCGAATGCTGAGGGCCCGGCCGTGGCTCCGAGTGCTGAGGGCCCGGCCGTGGCTCCGAATGCTGAGGGCCCGGCCGTGGCTCCGAATGCTGAGGGCCCGGCCGTGGCTCTGAGTGCTGTGGGCCTGGCCATGGCTCTATGAGTGCTAGAGCCCGGCCGTGGCTCCGAGTGCTGGGGCCCGGCCGTGGCTCTGAGTGCTGAGGGCCCGGCCGTGGCTCCGAATGCTGAGGGCCCGGCCGTGGCTCCGAGTGCTGAGGGCCCGGCCGTGGCTCCGAATGCTGAGGGCCCGGCCGTGGCTCTGAGTGCTGAGGGCCCGGCCGTGGCTCTGAGTGCTGTGAGCCCGGCCATGGCTCTATGAGTGCTAGAGCCCGGCCGTGGCTCCGAATGCTGAGGGCCCGGCCGTGGCTCTGAGTGCTGAGGGCCCGGCCGTGGCTCTGAGTGCTGAGGGCCCGGCCATGGCTCTATGAGTGCTAGAGCCCGGCCGTGGCTCCGAGTGCTGGGGCCCGGCCGTGGCTCTGAGTGCTGAGGGCCCGGCCGTGGCTCCGAATGCTGAGGGCCCGGCCGTGGCTCCGAGTGCTGAGGGCCCGGCCGTGGCTCCGAATGCTGAGGGCCCGGCCGTGGCTCTGAGTGCTGAGGGCCCGGCCGTGGCTCTGAGTGCTGTGAGCCCGGCCGTGGCTCTGAGTGCTGTGGGCCCGGCCGTGGCTCTGAGTGCTGTGGGCCTGGCCATGGCTCTATGAGTGCTAGAGCCCGGCCGTAGCTCTGAGTGCTGAGGGCCTGGCCGTGGCTCTGAGTGCTGGGGCCCGGCCGTGGCTCTGAGTGCTAGAGCCCGGCCGTAGCTCTGAGTGCTGAGGGCCTGGCCGTGGCTCTGAGTGCTGAGGGCCCGGCCGTGGCTCTGAGTGCTGAGGGCCCGGCCGTGGCTCTGAGTGCTGAGGGCCCGGCCGTGGCTCTGAGTGCTGGGGCCCGGCCGTGGCTCCGAGTGCTAGAGCCCGGCCGTGGCTCCGAATGCTGAGGGCCCGGCCGTGGCTCTGAGTGCTGAGGGCCCGGCCGTGGCTCCGAATGCTGAGGGCCCGGCCGTGGCTCTGAGTGCTGAGGGCCCGGCCGTGGCTCTGAGTGCTGAGGGCCCGGCCGTGGCTCTGAGTGCTGGGGCCTGGCCGTGGCTCTGAGTGCTGAGGGCCTGGCCATGGCTCTATGAGTGCTAGAGCCCGGCCGTGGCTCTGAGTGCTGTGGGCCCGGCCGTGGCTCTGAGTGCTGAGGGCCTGGCCATGGCTCTATGAGTGCTAGAGCCCGGCCGTGGCTCTGAGTGCTGAGGGCCCGGCCGTGGCTCTGAGTGCTGGGGCCTGGCCATGGCTCTATGAGTGCTAGAGCCCGGCCGTGGCTCTGAGTGCTGTGGGCCCGGCCGTGGCTCTGAGTGCTGTGGGCCCGGCCGTGGCTCTGAGTGCTGAGGGCCCGGCCGTGGCTCTGAGTGCTGAGGGCCCGGCCGTGGCTCTGAGTGCTGGGGCCTGGCCGTGGCTCCGAGTGCTAGAGCCCGGCCGTGGCTCTGAGTGCTGTGGGCCCGGCCGTGGCTCTGAGTGCTGTGGGCCTGGCCATGGCTCTATGAGTGCTAGAGCCCGGCCGTAGCTCTGAGTGCTGTGGGCCCAGCCGTGGCTCTGTGCTGAGAGGCTGGCTGTGGCCATGGCACGTGGAGCTCATGCTGCAGCTCCTGTGAGATGGCCGTGATTGCTCTGTCCAGTTGAGGAAACCACTGCTCGGAGGGCAGAGGGATGCGCCCAGGGCCATCTGACTCCAGAGCCTGTGCCTCTCCCCTCCCTCAGATCCCCTCTGTCCCAGCTGGGGCTCTGCATGGGACCATCACCCATGTAGGGGCCCCTGGGAAGCTCGCCAGTCCCTGTCCTAGGCTCGGGAACTGGACCAGAGGTATCTGAGACTTGCCCAGACAGAGTCACATGGTCAGCTGGTGGCATAGCCCACTCTGCACTCTGTGGGATTGAGGAGGAACATGCGTGGCAGGTGGGTAGATGGTGGGTGCACAGACAGGATTACCCTGGTGCGGCAGGATTCTGGGTGCAGGGAGAAGGGGGATGGGAGAAGAGGGCACCCCACACCAGGACAGATGGCTTTGGAGGGCACCTAGGGGAGCCTGAGGCGATGTGGGACCAGGACCCTGAATCTTAGAGGGGCTCTGGGCCAAGGCTGTGTAGCCCTTAGGGTTCTCAGCCTTGCTGCTGTGTCGCATGGCTGACATGGGATGGGGGGGCTGATGAGGCTCAGGCTCCCCAAGGGAAAGCATCTGAGAGAGAACCCCCTGGGTGCCAGGGGCTGCTCTCTTCCCCTCCACCGTTCCAGTTGCCCCCCTCCTCCCAGTCCAGTTAGGGTTGCTTCCTCCATCTGCCCATGGAAAAACAGCCCCTGCACCTCTCCACAGCCCCTCTGACTCTGGGAGGCTGCTTCCTGGGGTGAATCTGCTCCTGGGGGAGGGCAGTTGGGGTCCTCTGGCCTCCTCTGCAGAGGTGGGTCAAGGGCAGGGATGCTGGGAGCCATCACCAAGGCCCCTCCCACTTGGGGCTGCCTGGCAAGAGGCAAACCCACCCTGGACAGATGACGCTGGGCCGGCCCAGGAACTTGAAGGCCTGCACCGGGCCAAGTGGTCCCCAGTGGGAAGTGGCTGGCCTTGGAAGGAGGGAACATGAAGCCCCTGGGGAGAGGCCCCATCCCAGGTCTCAAAGAACCTCTAAGAGCATCCTCAGGGCATCAAAGGTAACCAGGCACCTGGAGGAACGAAGCAGCTTGGGCAGGGACCAAGGGAAACAGACCCCACAGGATAGAAGTGCCAGGCCAAATGGGGCACCGCTGTGCCCACTGTGCTTGAGGAACTGTCTCCAGGGAGTAGGAAACTTAGAAAGGCGCTTCGTGGGTTCGCCAAACAACCAGATAGAGCGGGTAGGAATGGAAGACACTCATAGCTAAAATGAAAAGCCCCGTGACTGTGTGTGGTGGCTGAGCAGGCACAAGAGGAGAGGATTAGTGAAGACAGTGCATACAGAGCACGTGGGTCAGCCGAAGGGGGGCAGATGGAGGATGCAGTGAGAAGGGGAGGGAGAGAGCAGGCAGGGAAATACTAGCCCAGGGGTCCTCAAACTGGCCCGCGGGCCACATGCGGCCCGCCGAGGACATTTATCTGGACCGCCGGGTGCCACTGCCTGTCCTGTTTAGCAGCCGACTCGTCCCGGGCCCGCAGTGCGCATAGGAATTTGTTCATAGTTTTTTTTTTAATTATATAGTCTGGCCCTCCTACGGTCTGAGGGACAGTGAACTGGCCCCCTGTTTAAAAAGTTTGAGGACCCCTGTACTAGCCTATGTAATAAAAGAGTAATATGCAAATTGACCATCACTCCAACACACAAGATGGCCTGCAGGGGAGAGCAGTTAGGGGTGACTGGGCTGGCAGAGGAGGGCAGTTGGGGGTGACCAGGCCAGCAGGGGAGGGCAGTTGGTAGGGACCAGGCCTGCAGGGGAGGGCAGTTGGGGGGGGGACCAGGCCTGCAGGGGAGGGTAGTTGGGGGGACCAGGCCTGCAGGGGAGGGCAGTTGGGGGGACCAGGCCTGCAGGGGAGGACAGTTAGGGGCAACCAGGCTGGCAGGGGAGGGCAGTTAGGAGTGACGGGGCCTGTAGGGGAGGGCAGTTGGGGGCAATTGGGCCGGCAGTGGAGCAGTTAGGCATTGATCAGGCTGGCAGGGGAGTGGTTAGGGGGTGGTCAGGCTGGCAGGCAGAAGCAGTTAGGGGCAATCAGGAAGGCAGGCAGGCGATCAATTGGGAGCCAGCAGTCCTGGATTGTGGGAGGGATGTCCGACTGCCCGTTTAGGCTGGGATCAGGCCTAAATGGGCAGTCGGACATCCCTCAAGGGGTCCCAGATTGGAGAGGGTGCAGGTTGGGCTGAGGGAAACACCCCCCTTGTGTCCCGTCCCCCCCCCCCCCCGTGCATGAATTTCGTGCACCGGGCCTCTAGTCTAAAACCATAATTGAGAATATTCCACAACTGATGAAAGGTACCAACTTGCAGACACAAGACTGAATTCCCACGAAGGACAAATCCACAAGCAGACGCACCTCAGGGCAACTGCAGAAAGCCCAAGTCAAAGGGAAGACCTAGGCAGATTACCCACCAGAGGAACAGCCCCAGGGGAGGGACAGCGTGATGGGACCCCCGGGCGCAGGGGGAGTGGCTGCTGCTAACCCTCCCCAGTGAGAGCGCCCTCTAGGACGTCTGCTGAGAAATGAAAACGGGGCCGTGGTCACTCACAGAGCCCCAGTAAAGGAAATGCAGAGCCAAGTCCAACAGGCAGGAAAGGATGGGGGTGTGGCTGTGGGAATGTTGGCTGCCAGCGCAGTGGTCACGTCTGGCGGGTTAGGCAGTGGAGGAATCCAGACTTTCGACAAAGATGCCAGTGGCGGGGAGAGCTCTCGGGAACCAGTCCTGGCTACAGGGGGCGAAGGACAAGGGCCGGGGGGGGGTGGGGAGGGGCACTGAGGGCCACAGGTCCCAGAGGTCAAAAGGCAGTGGGGAGAAGCAACAGCCCAAACCTGAATGCTTTCCACCACGGTTCTTTATTAGTGAGTGTAAGTACAGTAGTCACTGGACGGCATGCATCACAGACAGGAGAGCAAGCCACAGGACGGGGCGGGGAGTGGAGAGGCTCTTCACAGCTGAGGTAGAGCCAGGTGGTGCGGGCAGGGGACATGGGGACGAGCACCGGGAACTGGGGGATGAGCACCGGCCCAACTCGGGACGACGACCACGGGAGAGCTGGGGTGCGGGTCAGCCACACGCAGAGACGTTCACCATGTCTCACGTCCCTTCACCCGCTGGGTTCCCCTCCTTGTGGGCAGAGCTCCAGGTTTCCTTGCCGCTGGCTTTCGAGGTGTCGACACTGTCCTTCCCTCCAAGGGCCAGGCCCCACATGTCCTCGCCCGGAAAATAAAGGAGCTGTGTGTTGGAAACGCAAGGCTGCCATCCAGGGAGCTGGAGGCCACGCGCGTTGAGAAAGACCCTTTTTCTCTAGAAAAATAGTTTCACTTTATAAAAGGGGGAATGCTCATCTCGGGTGGGGAAAGATGTTGGTGTGAGAAACGTCCTCAGGGAGTTCCATCGTGGTGGTGCTGGGGGTCACACATCACAGGGGTCCTCTTCTCAGGCTGCACTGGGTCACTACGTGGGAGAGAGGGTCCACCACATGGGAGAGAGGGGTCACTACGAGGCAGAGGGGTCACTACGTGGGAGAGGGGTCACTACGAGGTAGAGGGGTCACTACGAGGCAGAGGGGTCACTACAAGGTAGAGGGGTCACTGAGGCAGAGAGGAGTCACTACAAGGTAGAGGGGTCACTGAGGCAGAGAGGAGTCACTACGAGGCAGAGGGGTCACTGAGGCAGAGAGGAGTCACTGAGGCAGAGAGGAGTCACTACAAGGTAGAGGGGTCACTGAGGCAGAGAGGAGTCACTACAAGGTAGAGGGGTCACTGAGGCAGGAGTCACTACAAGGTAGAGGGGTCACTGAGGCAGAGGGGTCACTGAGGCAGAGAGGAGTCACTACAAGGTAGAGGGGTCACTAGAGGCAGAGGGGTCACTATGTGGGAGAGGGGTCCCTGTGGGAGAGATCACTATGAGGCAGAGGGGTCACTGAGGCAGAGGGGTCACTACAAGGTAGAGGGGTCACTAGAGGCAGAGGGGTCACTGAGGCAGAGGGGTCACTACAAGGTAGAGGGGTCACTGAGGCAGAGAGGGATCACTGAGGCAGAGAGAAGTCAGTCCGTGGGAGTGGAGTCACTGTGGGCAGAGCCCAAGGGATAGGTGCCTGGAGACAGGCGGGGCAGCGCCCTGGGGTGCACAGTGGGCGGCGGGTGCCCCTGGCCTTGGCCTTGGCCTTGGCCTGTGGGCAGGGGCTTAGTTGAGCAGGGTTCCGTAGAGCTGGGCTTTGGTGAGGCTATCCTTGCGGCTGAGCCCGGAGCTCCTGCTCCGGGAGAAGGCTGCCTGGGGGTTCCGGCGGGCCGCGGGATGCATTTCAGGGGAACCCTCCATGGAGCTGGGCTCGAAGGAATCTCTGGAGCTGAAGAGGCTGTCGGGCTCGGGGCTGGCCACCCCGCACAGCTGCCCCTGGGGCCTCTCTCCGTCGTCTTCGCTGGCTGCGTAGGCGGGCATCGGCTTGGCAGAGCCGCAGGCCCCGAGGAAGCAGGACTCTGCCAGGTGGCTCTGGGAGAAGTCGTCATCCTCCGAGAAGTTGTCGGCCTTGTAGCTGGCGTACAGGGGGCTGGTACGGCCGTGCGCCATGTTGCTTGAGCTGCTTCTTGCGTAGTGGCGCTGGGAGAAGCTGCGGGGCGAGGGCCGCCTCGAGGGGGCTGGGAAGGCGTGGGCCCCGAGATCCTCCACGTGCACGGGGCGCCACTGCTCGCGCGGGCTGCGCGCCTCTCCCCTGGGCATCCGGGACGACGGAGACTTGGCTCGCAGGCTCCACAGGTTTGGAGACACCAGGGTCTTGGGGACGGCCTGGAAGCTGAAGGGCTCAGCCTGGTAGGACGGGAAGGTCGTCTCGAGCTCGAACTCGGGGGGCACCGGGGTTTCCAGCAGGGCCCCGGAGCCCTTGGCATAGGGCCGGCTGCTCTGGTAGGTGGGGGGCGGCGGGCGCTGGAAGAGCTGCTCGCGCCCATCCAGGTAGACGGCCCGCTGCGAGGCGGTCAGCGTGCTGGCCTCGCCGCGCTCCCTCTCCTCCGAGGTGGCGCTGAAGCTCGAGTAGGAGCTGGATGTGGGCAGCGAGGCCGTGTAGCCAGTGAAGGCCTCCCCCGGGAAGGACTCGCCCGGGAAGGCCTCGCCCTGGAAGGCCTCGCGCCGGAATTCCTCTGGGTAGGCCTCTGAGTAGGCCGCTGGGTAGGCGGCCGCCCCGGCCTCCTCCTCCTCCCCGGCGGCGCTGTCAGTGGAATTCTGGGTCTGCAGGAAGCTCATGTTGCTCGCGACCGCATCCACGCTGGGCCGCCGGTCACGGTCGCGCCTTGGCTCCTCCGGGCAGAAGAGGGCCGAGTCGCTGCAGTAGGCATCCTCCTTGTAGGGGGGCAGCAGGCTCGACTTCGGCATCCCCTCGCGGAAGGCCAGGTCTCGGGTGGAAGCATCCGACACCGAGACCGACACGGACACGGGGGAGGACAGGCTGCTGGGCTCCGGCTTCTCCAGCACCTTGGCGATGACGCAGAGCGGCACGCTGCCGGGGCGGCAGAGCGTGGAGGGCAGGCTGCAGCCGTGCTTCTCCAAGTGCAGGCTCAAGCGCTCCTGAAATTCCGCGGGCAGCTGGAACGGGGAGGGGGGCGGGCAGGGGGCAAGTCAGCCTGGGAGAGAGAGAGAGAGAGAGAGACACACACACACACACACACACACACACACACACACACGGGCAGAAGAACCGGGAGGGCCCTGCCCCCGGCCCGGGACGCTCCTGGATTCGCCTGAGTACCCCTGGGCACCTCGGCCCCCAGCCCGCTGGAACCAGGGTCTCAGGGTCTCACTCCGCCCCTCTCCGGGTTACAGCCCGCCCCCCCCCCCCCTCCATTTCCTCCCACAGAGGGGCTGACTTGCTTCTCCCTGTTGCGTCCAGTGCTGCGGGAACAAGACAGACTCAGAAACACATGCAACAAAGATTGAGGGCCAGGCGCCCAGAGGTGGTCGCACAAGTGCCTGGTGCCTGTGGGGACGTCCTGCTACTGTTTGATGTGTTTTGTGAGTGTCTCAGGTGTGGCCCAGGCCCGGGCAGAGGGGACAAGGACAACGGCCTGGGTGAAGGGGAGGGGCAGCCCGGCCAGGGTGGGTGGCTGGGTGGGCGGGCCCCGGACCAGCCTGAATTTGGCATCAGAGAGCCCTGTGGCCTTGGCTGAGTCACTTGCATGTGCAGCCGGTTCTCTCATCCCTGAAACGGGCACTATCAGTAATTGTGCCCAAACCAAGCCACAGGGTTTCTGCCAGGCTCACAGAGGGCCGGGGCTTGGAATGGGCAAGGACACCGAGGGGGGTGCGCAGGCTGTCCAGGCCGGTGAGGAGGTGTGCTGGGGGTGACCCATGAGTGGGGCCTGCACCAAGGAGCCCCGAGTGTCCCCGGGGGGGCCCTGACTGGGTGGGGCTCACGTTACCTCGGACACCTTATGGACCCTGCCGTAGGTCTGGCTGCACTGCAGCAGCTGGGCCGCGAGATTGCAGTCCTTCCTGTAGAGCTCCTAAAAGACGAGAGAAGGTGTCGGCCCAGGCCTGCCCCACCTGGGCCCTGCCGCCCTGACCAGAGAGCGGAGGGCAGAGCCCACGTGCAGTTCGCAGGACAAGGACCTCTCGCCGTGGCCTGCAGAACGGGGGCCTCGGCTCTGACCTGGAGCTGCTGGTGCATGGAGGGGTGCTGCCCCAGGTGGGAGCCTCACCAGGTGGGGGCAGCGGGAGAAGGGCCCCCATGGCCCCAGCCCTCCTGGAGACCCACGCTTGAGTCCCAGCAGAGAACTCGGTGGAGAGGCAGCACCGCAATGCCAGGCCCAAGCCTGCAGCCCTGCCACCCCCGTTGGACTCCCCGCTCACACCCTGTTCTCAGAGTGTGGCCTGCAGGGGGGTGGCTGCAGGGCTGGGCGAGTGGGGTGCAGGGGCTGTGTGACCCCAGGTCCAGCCTCCTGAGCTGAAAACAGATGCAAACAGTAGGAATCCGGGGATTTGGTTTGTCTTTGGAAAATCTCTGTTGCATGTGCCTATGGCTAGGCCTTTTATTCCCACCCCCACCCAGGGACCGTCCATGGGGAGGGCCTGGGCGCTGAGGAGTCTGGGGTCCACTGACGGGCCCATCTTCATCAGGACTGGGTGCCCACAGCTCAGGCAAGCTGTTGAAGGCAGGGTTGTCACTACTGCCCCCCCACCTGGTGCCCCTCACCGCCCCCCACCGCCCCCTGCTGTGCTGAGGCCGGTGCCCCAACGCGGCTGCACAGTGGAGGGAACCTGGGTCTCCAGCCTTCTCGCCTGCATGGGCCTCCTGGGAAGGGCACAGCTGGCTGAGAGCTGAGAGCTGGCCCCACTCTGAGGCCCCGGACAGGCTGCCCCTGGCATCAGAGGGCTGTGGGCACCGCCTGGCCTGCCCACTGAGTCGGTAGCAGACTTGAGAAACACCCTGTTCTGGGCCTACCCTCTTCTCATCGGATGCCCTCCTGGGGCACCTCGGCCGTCTGCAGTGCAAACGCCACAGGATGCTGACCTCCACCCCAAATGCTGACCCGCATGTCTGCGGCCTTCACAGCGCTGCCACTGGATGTAGCTGCGGAAGCCAGCCCCTGCTCCTCCCCAGCTGTCCCCCTCCCTCCCCAGGTGCCCCCCTCCCCGGCCGCCTTCCCGGCCATGCCTCCACAGATTGCACCACAGCTCCCCCTCTCCCTGCCCCCCCCCCCTCATCCCTACAGTGTGTTCTCAGCAGGGCAGCCATGTGAGCCCAGTAAACGTGGGACATCCACTCAGGTTACTCCTCTGCTCAAGAACCTCCAGTGACTCCCTATTTCACTCAGAATAAAACCCAGGTCCCTATGGGAGCCTATAGGATGTGGCCTCCCATTATCTTTCTGGCCTCAGACCCCGGTCCTCCGCCACGAGGGGCCCCCTCTGGTCTCTCTGCCGTGTGCTTTCAATCAGCCACCCGGTGAGCTCCCTCGCCCCCTTCCGGTCTGGACTCCAGCAGCCTCTTCCAGAAGCATCCTACTGAAATTTGCTTAACCCTGCAACTGGCAACTCCCCAGCCCCGGTCCCTGCTGGATTTTTTTTTCAGCATTTAGCACTTCTAACACACTACAGAGTTCGCGTGTCTCTTGTTTGTCATCTGTCTTCCCCACTCAGATGGAAACTCACGTGGGCAGGGAATTTTTTGCCTGTGTTGTTCACACAATATTCTCAGCTCAGAAGGGTCTGGTGAGGAGCAGACACTCATTAGTGGATGCATAGTCAGCGGCCAGGGATCCATGGAGGGCAGCCAGGCCCATCTCTTGGGGAGTCCCCCTGGGTGGGCATGTGGCCATAATGCCCACTGAGAATGGCAATGTCCTAACCCTGGAGGTGGGAAGCCCTGACTTGAATGAGACACCATGCCCCAGTGTTCCTGTCTCCTCCCTTGGCAGTGTGTCTGGTGAGGCAGCCCTGTCCTTCCCGGCTCCCAGGCACTCCTGGAGGCCCTGCCCACTTGCCCCTGTGCCCTGTGCCTGCCCCTCAAACCTAAGCCTGGGCCCCCCAGGGCCAGACAACCCAACACTCACGTTGTCCTCTATCAGCTTGTCGATGGTCACTTTGGCATCCAGCAGGTGGTTGTTGAGAGCGACAATCTCATGGCTCAGAGCGCGCTTCTCTTCGTCATAGTGCTTGCCCTAGGGCAGGGCGAGGGCAGTGGAAGGAGGCGGTCAGCGGTCCGCCAAGGCCTGGGGCTCACGGTCACTTGTTCCCTTAGGCCTCTTGTGTGCTCTCTTACAGCCCATATGATGAGGTGTTGGGGGGCCCCAGAATGCAGGGGTAAGAGCACAGACCGCCCCAGGTTCAAATGCTACTCTGCCACTGACAAGCCAGATGGCATCGGACAAATCTGCCTCCCTGAGCCTCGGTTCCTCGTCTGGACCACAGGAGAGCAAGGCCCGGCCTCCTGGGATCTGGGGTGAGGACTGAGCGAGGATGCCTCCGCTCAGCACGAAGCCTGACCTAGCTCATCCCACTGACTGGGAAGCCAAGGCTCAGAAAGGAAAGGGCCCTTGTCCAGGGTGCCAGGCAGAGCCAGCCACCACGGCCACGGCTCCGACAGCACCTGGAAGGCAGGCAGGCACTGGACACCCATTTCTGATTTTCAAAAACCAAAGAACCTTGTAACCAAACTAGACCGAGAGGAAAGTCCTCCCATTGAGGGCGTGGGGGTGGGGAGAACCAGAACCCATCAGCCCCTCCTGGATGGCGAGTCTAGAAGACTTCTCCTCCAAGTCAGGGAGCACCAGGGGGCCCACACAGCCTCTCTACTCTCCAACCCCGGTCGTGCCAGCCCGGTCAACAGAGGGAAGGCGGCACTGCCACGGTTACTGCAGACGTGTGTGTGTGTGTGTGTGTGTGTGTGTGTGTCCAGGAGGGACGCGCCTGCCCCCCCCACCCCACCCCACCCCTGGGCCACAGTCAGAGGGACGGCCCCCATGAGAGGTACAGCTGGATTGAACCTGGCTCTGGCTCACTCAGCGCCTGAACTCAAGCCTCTGTCCTCCCAGACCTGCATCTCGGGGGCCGATGCTGAGCTGGGGTCACTGTCCCCCGTCATGCCCTCTCTCCTACCCCCTGCCTACACCCCTCCAGGTCAGGCACTCACACCTGCTACTGGAGCTCAAGGGGACTGAGCCCTGCACCTCACTTTCCTGAGAGCACCCTCCATTCAGTGCACAAAGGGTGGGACAGGCTCAGCTCCAACGAGGAGTTTGTGCGTTTCAGGAAATAAGGCTCGTGACTCAGCTTCTGCCTCGGCAAAGGGGATGGCAGCTAGGCTGGCAGTGCCCCGCCAGAGCTGGGGGCCCAGGGATGGAGGTGCTGGGGGCAGTGGGCATCGGGGGTGGGGCCTCACCATGCGGTACAGCTTCTGCTCCAGCTCCCGGTTGATTCGTTGCAGCGACATGTAGTTGGTCTGAATCCTGGAACAGGAGGCAATAGAGCCACTTCGGCGCCTGGGCTGGCCCTCCCAATCCCCCCACGGGCCACACGACCTGCTGAGCAGGGCCAAGCTGAACAAAGGCCCCCTGAGCCCACCCACTGGCCCTGCCCTGGTCTAACTGCCCCTCCAGCAGCAGAAAACATCTGATTGAAGCTAACTTGTCGGAGGCCTTGCTTGGGCCAGGGACCCGGACCCCCTGGAGAGAGAGGGAAGCCTGCTATTCAGAGACTCTGCAGGTCCGCACGCAGCGCCAGCGGATGCACATTTTACACCCAGTGCTTGGGAGCCGGGAGAGGGGGTTCTGTTCTATCGTAGGTCAGCTGGGAAGAGACTGACGACCGTGTGGTGGGCCCTGGGGTGAGTGCTGGCGACACACGGTGACGTGACACGGTCCCCTGGAGGAAGGATGACGTCGGAGGCCAGTGCTGGGTAGGGATCAGGTGCTCTGTGCCTCCAGAGTGTCTCTCTTTCTCTCTCAAAATCAATTTTTAAAAAATCTTAAAATACAAACCCTAAAGAAACGGCTAACAGCAAAGTTTGCGTTCTCTTTGCGTTCAGCGTCCCTGCCGTCCCTGCCGCGCTGCTGCCAGCACGGGAGGAGGAGGGAGCAGGGATGGGGAGCTGGGATGGGGAGCTGGGAAGGGGCCTGTCCCCGGCGGTGGCCAGACCCGGGCTCACATCCTGGTTCATAGCTCTCGGGGACCAAGTGGACTTCGGAAAGAAGAGCTTACCCTCACTGGACCCTGGACTCCCCCGTCTTCCAAAGGCTCCGGGAGGCAGGGCTCCGGCGCGCCGCAGACCTGTAAGCCCGCCCGCACCCACCCCAAACCCACCCTGCCCCGCCCCGTCCCGTACCCTGACCTGCGCAGCTTCAAAGTGACCTTCTCGAGCTCCTCCTGCGCGCGCCGCAGCTCGACCTCCAGGTAGTTGCGTGTGGAGCCGAACTCGCTCTCGAGTTTCTGAAGCCTGTGCGTGGTGTAGGACAGCCGCTTGCGCAGCTCGCTCTTCTGCTCCTGCAACACGCTGCAAAGACACGCGGCGGGCGGGGCGGGCCGCGGCGCTGAGCGGGGGGCCTCGGGCCAGCCGGGCGCCCCGTGGGTGCGCACCGCGTGCGCCCGGCTGCACTAACATTCGCGCGTGCACGCGCGCACACCCCCGTATCGGCACATCCACACACACACTCTTCCCATCGGGCGGCACTGGAGGCAGAGGGCCCCTGGGGTCAGTGACTCCGGAGCCAGCCCGGCCCTGGCAGTCCCTGAGCCTCTAGCAGCACTCGCGCCGTCGTGGGAAGAAAGTCCGTGAGGAGTCACCTGTTGGCAGAGGTTGGGGCGGCTCACAGGACCCCAGATAAGAGAGCGCCCGCCAGCACCCACCTTATGAAGCCGTCCTCCGGATGGCACATCTTACAAGGGTCCCCACTTTTGCTTCTCCACGGCGTTGGGTGGGGACACTGAGGCCCAGAGGTGGCAGTGCCATGCCCTAGACCAAGCCTTCCTCCCCCAAATTGGCTGTGTGGCCCCAACAGGCCGTATGTATGATCTCTGGGCAAGGGAGAGGGGTGGGAGAGGGTGCCGTGCCCACCAAGGAGGCCAGCTAGCTGCACACAGCACAGGACACTCGGCAAGGGGGACACTCACCTCCCCCCTCCTCCAGAAAGACTTCCAGGGCCCCAGCTCTTGAGGCTCTATTTTCCCAAAGACTGGAGGCCCCTCTTAGGACCCCAGGAAGCTGATCCCTGGCGCTCAGGAGACAGAGACCTGGCAGAAATAACCCGCCCTCTGACGGATGCTTCAGCCCCAGCCCTCCCTCCTCTAGCCACACCCCCCGGGCGTCACTGATCCGCCTACGCGCCCTGGCACTTTCCAGACCTGCAATCCCAGCTCACTGTGCCCCTCACTCCAGCCCTGCCCCATCCTGGGGGCCAAGTATCCCCGGATGCCCACAGCAGCCCTACCCCTGCCTCTCCCAACCAGCCACCTCTCCTCCCCAGCCTTGGCTACCTACCCACAAGCACAGCTAGGTCCCTACCATCATGCACGCTGCCCACTCCTGCTCCAGCTGCATCCCCTACTGCATCCCCTACGCACCCAAGGTCACCCTCTGTCCTTGCCGTCCCACTGCCCCGCGGAGCCCAGCAGCGAGTGAGACAAACACGGTTCCCGCCCCACGGAGCCTGCAGCCTCAAGGGAGACACGATGAAGAGGGAACAGGTTCGCCAACGCCAACAAGGCAAGTGTGGGAAGAAAATGACAGAGCTGTGAGGTGGGCTCTGGGCAGAGCTGGGACCGCCCGAGGGGCCCCTGGGCCCAGACCTCCTACTCACGCACGAGGCAACCAGCTTCACGGAGCCTGCCCTTCTGAGCCTCAGTTTACCCTTGGCCCCTGGATGGCTTCCCAACCCTCAAATGCTGCTCTCCCCCCCCCCCCCCAGCCCCTGACATCCAGACCCCTCCGAGCTGCACCCCGGCCAGTCCTAGACTGGTAGCACTGCCAGCCCTGACCCTCCTCCCCCACCGCAGCCCCCCTGCCTGCCTGCCACCCAGGACCCTCCATCAGAGCGAACTCGGGCCTAACCTCACACTCATGTGTCCATCACTCAGCACTCTCTGCCCACGGAAGGTCTGGGGGCCCCCTCCTGCCCCTCGCCACTCACAGCTCATCACCAAATCCTGGGGCTAAGCTTCTGGAGGCTTCGGATATGCCCCCCTTGATCTGGCCCAGAAATGGCCCTCCCCTCTCAGGGCACTAACCTAAGCTCTGTGTGACCTCAGCCTGTCTCACGCCAGTAAAACAGGGGTGCATGCGCCCACCCTTGGGGAGCAGGGCTGCCACTGTGGTCCCTGCACCACCCTGGGCCATTAGAACCACCGAGAGATGACGCCAGAGGCAGCCCCGTATGGAAGTGGGGCCTCCAGGGCGCTGGGCCTATGGGGGATGGCACAGCCCAGGCCTCAGCAGCTCTGCATCCTCCTGGGAGTGGGCTCTGGGCCCTGGCACCTGGAAACAGACTCCTGAATGCACAGGGAGGGGTGGAGGTCCAGCCAGTGCCATGCCCCCCATCAGGGCACCCTTCCAGGTGGGGGCTGGGGAAGCCCTGCTCAGATTTCGGCCTGGTGAGGTCCCCTGGCTTCACTGAGCTCTGGGGAGTTACAGCAGGATCTGACCTGACCTGACTGGGTGTGCAGGGCCGGGGGGCGGGGAGGGTGGTGGCTGGGTGTGTGTGGAGGGGGTGGGGTTGGGTAGGTGCCATGATAAGTTCACTGGGCACAAGAAGCATCCCCTCCTGCTTCCACCAGGAGCCCCTTCCGGCCGGCCACTCAGAAGAGGTTGGAGACGAAGGGGAGCCCTTGGGAGAGGAGGGGGCCTGAACTCTGGGGCACGGGGGCCTTACCTCCCAACTGGGTGGCCCTGGAAGGAGCAGTGGGGGTGTGCTGGTGTCTGTCCCCTCCCCTCTCTGGGCCTCCCCACCTGTCTTGGGGAGCTGACGCAGACAAGGCACCATGTCTGCGGGGATAGATGCAGCGACTCCCGGGGCCCAGGGAGACAACAGGCTGTTACCTGTCCCAGAGCGAGGGCGAGGACCTGGCCCGTCGGCCCTGCAGCGTGCAGGACTGCCCGAGGCACGAGGGCACCCAGGGGCTGCGCAGCCTGTGGGCGAAGAGGACAGAGCTGCTCAGAGCGAGGGCGGGCCACACCGGGCCGCCATGGGCACACGTCGCGGAGATGGCGAGTCCGCCACCTGGCACGTGGACGCCTGTGCAAGGTGGTGGTGGTGGTGATGGTGGGGGGACAAGAGCCAGGGCTCCCAGCCTGGGCACAGCCGCCCTTCCAGTCAGTCTTCAGAGTCGGAGCTCACCGATGGCCCTGAGTCCCACCAGTGGCAGGGTCATCTGTCTGGGACCCTGTCACCATCACAGCCTCAGAGGCGAGTCGTGGGGGCCAGGTTCCCAAGCTCTGGGGTCACCTTTCACTACGGATCCTGTCACCCACTGCTCAGAGACTGAGGAGGCAAGGAGAATGGAGGGGAGAGTGATCCCAGCCCCCACCTCTGCTGGGACAAGGTGATAGGCTAATGTGTATAAACCATGGCGGGCGGGGGAGGGAGATGGATGGAAATGGGGTGGGGGGAAGGAGGGATGTGTCCTGGAGGCTGTGGGACCTGGCAAATGTTAGGGGTGCAGGGAAGGCCCATTGCACCCTCCCTGGGCCCCCTTCTCATCCCATCCTGCCTGTGGCCTTTGGGGGCTGGGTGGAGGGCAGGGCGCATGGAGGTGGGAAGGGGTGCAGGTTCTCCTCAAACGGAACGTCTGCCCAGTGGAACCATGCCCCCTCCCTTCCCCATGGCCCTGGACTACGTAGCCCTTTGGCTGCTCCGGATTCAGGAGACTGGAGGTGCTGCAGGTGACGCCTCATCTCGCCTCATCTTGCGTCATCTGATCCGGTGGCTGCGGCCCTGCTCCCCCCTCCCCCCGCCCCCGTCTGCCTCAAAGCCTTCGCACCCGTGGTCCCTGTTGCCTGGACCCCTGTCCCTAGCTATCCCCATGGCTGCCCGTCTGCTCCCTCATTCCACGTTCAAGTGCAGCTTTCTGGGTGAGGCCTTCCCTGAGCCTGGCATGCAGGAGAGCCCAATAAGCATGTGCTGAATGAATGAAAAGGAGCCCTGGCCGGTGGCTCAGCTGGTTAGAGCGTTGTCCCGATACCCAAGGTTGCAGGTTCGATCCCCGGTCAGGGCACATGCAAGAAGTAACCAATGAATGCAAAAACAGGTGGAACAGCAAATGGATGTTTCTGTCTCTAACCCGCCCCCCCCGCCCCCCTGCAAAACACAAACAAAACCAAAAAGAAACACGAGTGAGTGCATTTCACAGATGAGCAAACTGAGGCTCCCGGGGAAAGCACCCAGGCCATCCCGGCACCTGCCATCCCTGCCCTGGAGCCCAGGTGAGAAGGGGCTGCCGATCAGGCTCATTACTGCCCACTTAGGAACCCACGTTGGCTTCCCTAATGTGACCTCCCCACCAGCCAGCTGACCACTGCAAACAAACAGGCTCTCAGTAATTGGATCGGTGGGAGGGCCTGTTTTCAGGAATTCGGGGGATCATAAAGGAAATCAGGACCACGGGAGTCTCATCGGTGACACTGGACTGCTTGGCGTGGGGTAGGCGGCCCCCACCCTGCGCTCCCTCCATGCCCCAGTCTCCCCAGGGTGCCTCAGCCCCCCACCCCGCACCTCCCACAGCCACAGGAGACAGTCCTGAGAGTGAAATGAGTCTGGAAGGAAAGGACTGGAGCTATGGCGCTGGGTCTTGGCATCAGCTGGGGAGCCTGAAGGAGGCTGCCTTTCTGGGCCTCAGTTTCCCCATATGTAATCTAAGGCCAAAGGGGCATTTGTGACCATGAGGCCCTCCTAGAAAGCTTTCCCTGAGCTCATTCCCCTTTGCCTCCAGAGAGCACCAGTGTCCTCACTGCAGCCTTACCCCAGGCCTGGCGGGGGCTGCACGGTCCAGACGCAGGAAGCGTGGCGTGGGGGGGGGGGGGTGAAGGGCCTTATCAAGGGCGCCTGACTGGTGAGCACGGGAGCCAGGACTAGGACCCGGCCAGGATGGCCTCCTCTCAGGAGTGGGGGAAAGCTGTACCATTTGCCACCATTCAGTATCATTCAAACGCATTCACTACAAAAGAAAAAAATCAAATGAACAAAAGAGAAACAGAACTAATGAAAAAAGAAAAAAGACCAAAAAAAAAAAAAATTTTAAAGTGAAAAAACAAAACTCACACAAAAAAGGAAGAAAAAGAAAAAAGCATCTGCTGAGCCCCTGGCCTTTACCCCTCCTGCCAGGGCACAGGACCCAGAGGCACAGCCCTGCCCCAGCAGATACCCCCCGGCTGCTGGCCCCAAGGGCTGAGGAGCCCAGGAGACCTGGCACCAGGTTCTGCTGCATCCACCCAACAAGCAGCTTGTGTACCCCCAAATGTGCCCCATTGCCACCCTCCTGGCTCAGGGGGCAGCAGCTCCATCAGGACAGACACCTGGTGTTGCCCTGACACCAGGGCTTGATGGCCCCTCAAGCGACATGGCCTGAAGCACCACTCGGCTTCTTGTGGATGTAAGGTGAGAATGTCCAGGTGAGGGCCGGGCACAGCGCCTGGCACAGAGCGGAGGCCCTGAGATGCCAGCCAGGTTGCTCTTCTGCCCGTGGTTAATGGGTCACCTGAATGCTGAAAAACTGGCACACAGCACGTCCTTGCTCTAAAATAGCCAGCCACTGCCTGGCCGGTGTGCCTCAGTTGGTCCCGTGGACTGGGAAGTGGCTGGCTGGGTTCCTGGTTGGGCACATGCCAAGGTGGCATGCTCTATCCCCAATAGGGCATGTGCAGGGGGCAGCCAAGTGATGTTTCTCACAAAGATTTCTCTCTCTCTCTCTCAGAACCAATTATATATATATAAAATATATAAAATAAAATACCCAGTCACTATGAGGATCAGCGATGTGGGGTGAGGAGAGCTGAACCCTTGCCCCCATCTTGGAAATCCTCTTAAAGTCCTAACTCAATCTAGGATAGCCAGCCCCCCACCCCACCCCACTGGGTCTTCTTCACAATGGGAATAGTGTCACCTGCCCACTGGTTGGGGGGAAAGGGCCTGGGCAAAATGCAGCCACTAACCACCAAGTTCCCTGTTAATGATTTAATCCTCAAAACATTTTCTCAAGTAGAGGACATTATTATCATCCCCATTTTACAGATGCAGAAACTGAGGATCAGAGAGGTTCAGAAATTTGCCCAAGGCCACACCGCCTATAAGTGTGTCAGAGCTGGGATTCAAACACAGGTGACTCTGCCTTCTTAATCACAGATTTCACCAGGGAGCCTTTCCACAACGGGGGACTCAGCTGGGCTGCGGGGACGGGAGAGTCTGGAGTCCATGTCCAGGGTCCCTTTGTAAATGCCTTGGCTCCCAAAGGAAAACAAAACAAAACAAAACAAAACAAAACAAAACAAAGTGAGGCAGTCATTCACACCTCAGTGAGAATTAGTCCATAACCCTTCTTCCATGAGGATCATGTTTAGAAATGGGGTAGAGAATGCCCTGGCTTGTATGGCTCAGTGGGGTGGGCATCGTCCTGTGCACCCAAAGGTTGCCAATTTGGTTCCCAGTGAGGGCACAGGTCCAGGTTGCAGGCTCAGTCCTTGGTGGGGGGCGTGCAGGAGGCAGGCCATCAATGGATCCCTCTCATATCGATGTTCTCTCTCCCTCTCGCAAAAAGCAAAAAAACAAAACAAAACAAAACAAAAAACCCCACAAACTTAAAAAAAAAAAATGGGGCAGAGAGCCTCGAAGGACCACATAGGGAGGGGCTGGGCCTGCTGAGGAGACAGTGGAGGAGATAAGAGGTGCAGAGCTGAAGCCAAATCCGTCCACTGGGGGCTCGCACCGCTCTCAGGACTCTTCAGTGGTTGACTAAAAAAACAACACAACCCACTACTCCCCGAGGGCCAAGGGCCAAGGGAGGGGGCGGGGGCACAAGTGCTCCCCGCATTGCCCTTTTGGTGGGGCAGAGCGGGTAGGATCCCTCTTGTGCATCACGAGGAGTGGGGAAAAGCCGTATCCCACCTCCTTCTTCCTCCCCATTTGCCACAGTTCAGTCTCATTCCAAAGCATCTACTACCAAAGAATCAAATGAACAAAAAACAAAACAGAACAAAAAACAAAAAACACACGCACCGAAAACAAAACAAAACACAGCAACAGAACTAATGAAAAGAAAAAAGACAAAAAAAATTTTTTTTATTTTTTATTTTATTTTTTTAAAAACATATTTTTATTGATTTCGGAGAGGAAGGGGGAGAGGAGAAACACCAATGATGAGAGAAAATCGTTGATCGGCTGCCTCCTGCACGCCCCCTACTGGAGATCGAGCCCGCCACCCGGGCGTGTGCCCTTGACCGGAATCAAACCTAAGACCCTTCAGTCCCCAGTCCGACGCTCTAACCACTGAGTCAACCCAGCCAAGGCAAACATTTTTTTAAAATAAAAAAACCCCAAACTCATGAAAAGAAAAAAAAAGCATTTTCTGAGCACCTACTACCTGCCAATTCAAAGCATTGGAGATTACTGTGGTCTGGTGTTCTGAGGGAGACAGATAATAAAGAAGATAAATAAACGGGGCACAGCCAGAAAGGGGGCCGCCCCCTCCCCATTTGTAGATGACCTGCTTCTAGGTCGGGGTTTTGTACAAAGCAGAACAGCTCCCTCACTGAGATCTACTGAAAATCAGTCCTCAACACGAGGGTTGGTAAAAAGAAAAGAAGAAAAAAAGAGGGAAAAAGAAAAAACACACACCCAAAAGATGACAAAAGGAAAAAAAAGAAGTAAATAATTCATGCGTCCATTGGGGACCAGTGTGTCAGGGAAAATCAAAGCAGGGACGGAGGACGTGGGGGAGAGGGTGATAGTTGTAAACAGCGTGAGTGGTCGGAAAGCCCTCTCCATGACACGGAGACAGATGTGAAAAGAGAGGAGGTGTGAGTCATGTGAGTATGTGGGGCATATTCCAGGCAGAAGGGAACAGCACCAGCAAAGGCCCTGGGGCAGGAGCCTGTCTGATGTGTCTGAGGAACAGCAAGGAGGCCTGGTGGCTAGAGGGACAGTCATGGGGCCTGAGGTCAGTGTGACTGTACATGTGTCAGACGACCTGGTAACGGATGGTCTCTATCTCTAGGACATCAGCCAGGCGGCTCCCGGTAGTACCTCCAGCACGGAGAGCAGCATTTGGCCTGGGCAGGACCACCGCAAATATCAGTGATATGAATCAAAGAGTATGGGCAGAAACTTAGTAGTCATGGGCAAAAAAAAAAAGAAAAAAAAAGACAGAGAGAGAAAAGAAAAAAAATAAAATAAAATAAAAGGAGCCCAGGCTCAGTCTCAAACTATGCCCCAAAAAATCAATGTCAACACAGAGGTTGCAGGTTTGATCCCCGGGCTGGATGCATACGGGAGGCAGTGGATAGATGTTTTGTTTCTCTCTCTACCCGGTCCTCTCTCTCTCTCAAATCAATGAACATATCTTTGGGTGAGGAGGGGAAAAAAAAAAAAAAGTAAAAGCCTAAAACATTCAACAGAAGTAAAAATAACTTCTGTTCATCAGAGGACCATTGAAAGCGAGAAGCAAGCGAACAGCAGGAGGTGCATTTGCTAACCGTGTAATTGACAAGGACTAGCTGAAGAGCTCCTACAGATCGATAGGACAACCTGATGGAAAAACGGCAGACCCCACCGAAGAGGAAGCCCCCACGGCAGCAATCCCGGCAAGGGCATCTCACGCCACCACCAACAAGCAGTACCAAGTGTTGGGAGGCTGTGGAGACGCAGGAACTCCAGGTTCTGCCGAGAGGGGGACAGGCAGCAGCACCCAGGAGAGTGTGGCCTTATCTTCCAAAGATGCCCTGGTGCCCCCTCAGCTCTGCTCTGGGGTACACCCCAGATCTGTGTTCCCCAGATCACCTGGATGGGAGCTTCATTCTCACTGGTGCAGGCTGGAAGTTGCCCAGACATCCATCAATGAATAAATGCAATGAAATAACTCCACTCACACATGCCGTCCCCCAAGACAGCCATCAATAGACAGCTCCCCGCATCACCGAGGACTCTCGCAAACAAGACATTTTGGTGGAAAAGTGCCTGGATACCGCGGTGGAATGACTCCACATGCGTGAGGTGCCAGTCCAGGCTAGGGAAACTACCGTCGGGCAGGTTGACTCTCCTAGGTGGCCGAACCGGGAAGAAAACAGGACCCCGTATCACGGAAGTCCGGGCGCCTGAGACCCCAGGGGAGCTGGAGGGGGTGTGAATAGGGCAGGGTGCAACTTAACGGGGTGGTGATCACCCTAAACTTCACGGGTCTTGATGACTTTTTCTGGATGCTTATCACCGTCCGCAACTTTGGAAAAATTCTCTTTTGGGGGGCAGGGGAGGATTCCTGCCGGGAATACTTCTGGGTCTCCCGAACACAGTCTGAGTCCCAGGCGCCATGCGAGGCGACTGACCCGCTTGCCTCCATGACAGAGGAGGGGACGGAAGCTTACACCGAGGAAGGAGCGTGCCCGAAGGGCATGGAGCGGAGAGAGTGGCCACGGCGGGGCGGGGGCGAGGGCAGGGGGACCCGGTGCAGAGGAAGGCAGAGGAGGGGATTAACTTGGGGATTAGAGGCGCAGCTGGGGCTGGGACTTGCTAATATCTGCCAGTACAGGAGTGGCGCTGGAGGAATTTTCTCAGCAGTCCGAGGTAGGGTAGCTGAGGGAGGGAGGGGCAGGGAGCGCGCAATAGGCTAGAGCCGGCGGTGGCCAGCGGGTGGAGTGGTCCGCGGTCCGCGAGGTCCGAAAGGTTGGCGACCGCCGGGCTAGGGCACAGGTGGCCAGACCTGAAGGCGTCCTACTGTGTGCTAGCCCTTGCCAGGTACTGGGACTGGAGAAACTGAAGAGTCAGCCCCAGCCTGTGATTGCAGTGGGGTGGGCAGAGGATGCTCCAGGTGGCAAGGAGAGCCCCAGACACCGCCACGCCCCACCCTCACCTGTCTGCCTGAACACATCCTGCTTCCTCGGGGGCCCCAGGTCTTTGCACCTCTTGGAAGGCCCCATCCTGTCTGTCCTTGCAAACTCCTATGCTTTCTTCAATTCTGGGCTCACGTGTCCTTGCTGCCAGGAAGCCCACCTTGATTCCCAGGCCAGTGTCCCCAGCCTGGGACCCCTAGGAGGATTTGTGGAGGAGACTGTGTCCCTGCTCTGGAAGGATGACCTGGGTCTTGCTGTGTCTCAAGGGGGGAACTTGGTTCACAGAGAGGGAGTGAGCCCAGCTGGGCGTGAGGGGCAAGCGGGTCCGGCTGAAGGGATCCTGGAGGGTCATGTGCCTGGGTCTGCCTCCCGCCCCTGGGCTGTGGTTTCTGGAGACCGCTGGCCAGAGCTGGGACCTGAATTGAGAGGGCGGGCACTTTGCCCCACCCACCCACCCTTCTTCCCCTACCCCAGCCCTGCTCCTGCGAGGGTCCAGTACATGCTATTTGAATGAGCAAAAGGACTATGCCCTTGGGACCCTGGGCAACTCCCTCTGTAGGCAGGTATACAGCTGGGCTCTCCCGCCCCAGCCCCTCAGCCCAGATCCCCTGACTGCCGCTCCCCACCCCATCCTGGAGTCCCCCTTCTCAGCCCCAAATAAGCTGCCACCTTCACGCAGCTCTGCCTTTTGCTCATTCAAATAGCATGTACTGGACCCTCTCAGGAGCAGGGCTGGGGTAGGGGAAGAGAAGGGTGGGTGGGTGGGGCAAAGTGCCCCCCCCTCTCAATTCAGGTCCCAGCTCTGGCCAGCGGTCTCCAGAAACCACAGCCCAGGGGCGGGAGGCAGACCCAGGCACAGGACCCTCCAGGATCCCTTCAGCCGGACCACCTATGCGTCTCCTGCCTGGGGAGCCCACAGTCCTGCGGTTCTGATGCCCCACAGTGCACCTGTGCTGGGGCCCCCTGCCGGGTCCCAGGGAGGGGATGTTTGCCCAGTAGCTCATGTCATCCTCCCATCAGTCCTGCACGGTGGGGGTGATTAGGACAACTGCTTTACAGATGGGGAAACTGAGGCTGAGCTATGTCTCTGTCCCTATTAGCCAGAAAGCAAGGATGGGTGCTCAAAGAGCCTTGGCTGGGCATGGAGAGGGAGGGAAAGAGAAAGAGAACCATAGAGCCCCCACCCCCAGGCTACAGCAGCCATGCTAGGCACCACCCTACCCCCCCCACCCCACCCCCCCCCCCCCGCTGCCTCCAGTGTCCAATGAATGCTATCTTTTGCTCAAGCCCCAGCTGTCCCCTTCCCCATATGGACCCCAACCCTGGTGGGAGGGGGGGGTTGGTGAGATGACAGCCAATGTGGGGTACCTGGAAGGTCCCTGGCTTGAGCTCGTCTGTGTAGCCAGAGCCAGGGCTGTTGTTGTCGGGGCTTCACCAGCCCGGCTGGACCTTGGCCATGACAGGATGGACCTGGCTGACAGACATCAATCAGCACTTTCGACCTAACAGACTGGCCCCCTCCTCCCAGCCCAGGACAAATGGGTCCCGTCTCTGCGGGACCCACAAGGGAAGGGGGGCCGGGGGGGGGGGCGGGGGGAGTGCTGCACTCCAGCTCAGTGGCCAGGAGATGGCCCTGCTTTCTGTCCAGTCGGGGTCCTCTGTGTGCGACCACCTGTCCCCAGTCACCCACAGTCACCTGGGAGCCCTGATCTCTTGGCCCACAGACCCAGAAACCTGCCCTGGCACCAGCCTGGGCTCTGCTGGGTCCCTGCCCCTTGGGAATTGGGGGCACCCAGTACCTAAAGTCTTCTCCAGGGATGCCCATCTGGCCTTGGGGAGGGGGCGCAGACCCTCCCGGCCGGGTTGATGGTGCTGAAACCCGGTGGCCAGAGCTGGGTCAGCTGCCCACACACCGCCCTGGCTCAGACTCCGGAAGGAAAACACAGGAGGGCTGTCCCCAAAGTGGGGGTCAGGGTGGCCCAGGGAAGTCTCGGAGGAAGTCATGAATATGCAAACCGGCTGGTCCCCGGCGGCCGCGGAAGCCGGAAGGGAGCCGGGGGAGCGCGCGCGGGCTCAAAGTTAGCGCCCGAGGCGGCGGCGGCGGCGGCGGGGGACGCTAACCAGACGCCGCCGGCCGTCGCGGGATCCCCCCAAAATGGCTCCAAGACCGGACTGCCGTGGTCAGCGGCGAGGGCTCCGTCTTCCGTCCCCGACCCCGTCCCCACGAGGCATAAACTTAAAAGCTTAGACCCAGGCAACTGTCAGTGTGGCGTGGGGGGACTGCCGGCGCCGGAGACCCGCGTGTAACGGCGGGAGCGGAAACCCGGAGGGTCCCGGGGGACGATGGAGGATGCGGGTCGGGCGCGTGGGACCGCGGAGGCCGCCGGGCCCCGGTTGCGCACCCCCTCTCCCAGCCGCAGTGGCCCCGGTCCCGCTGAGGAGTCCCCCGCGGGGGCGCCCCGTTTTCTCGCCGCGCACACACGCACCACGCACCGCACCCCGGCCGGCCGAAGCAGCCGCGCTGCGGGCGCCCCGGAGAAGCGCTCCGGCGCCGCCCCGTCCCCCGCCTCCAGCCCCCACCCCGGCCCGGTCCGCGAGCCGCGCGAGCCGCGGGAGCCGCGGAGCGGAAGGCACTCACTCACCTGAGTTTGTCCATGTCTGCGGCAGAGGCCTGCGAGAAACCAAAGAGAGGGTCAGCGGGCGGGAGGCGTGCGCTCGGAGCCCGCCGGGTGCAGCCGGGCACCGCGGGCACCGGCGGGCGCGGCGGGCGCGGCGGCGGGGCACCCGCGCGCGGCTCGCTCGGTGGGAAGCCCGGCCCGTGCGACCCCCGTCCTTACCAACTGCGGTCCCGGGGACTCCGTGGGTGCGCGGGGCAGCTGCCGAGTAACAGGTGATCCCCGCTGAGCCACCGCGCTACCCGGCACGTAGGTCCGCCCCCCGGGTGGACGAAGGCACTGGCCCGGGGACTCGGGGTGGCACCATCCGTGGACCTGGCATGGTGCGACCCGGAGCGCTCCCGAGCTTGCCAGAAAGAGGGGGAATCCAAGTCGGACCCGTTAAAATAAAGTGGCCGCGGCCCCCGCGGCTCGCATCCCCCCACCCCCCGCCCCGCCCGTTAACCCTTCCAGCCCCGCGCTCCTCCCATAGGAAGCGGAGCCGGAATCTCAGGATCCCGAGTAGGAGAACGTTCCGATCTGGAAACTGGGAGCCATCCCGGATTGCAGTATCTGACACTCGCAGAATCCGAGGGGGGTGGCACTCGGGACCCAGACCCCTCAACCGGGGACCCCGCTGCCCTCAGATTCTGAGGCTCCAGGCCTGGCCCGCCCCTCCCGGCTCCGGGGATTAACCATTGCGCGGCTGACTCACCCGTGGGGCTCCCTGCAGGACTTGCGCAGACCCGCGAGTGAGCGGCTTGGAGACCCTCCCCACCCACCCCTGCGCAGCCGGGCAGCCCCTCCGCACGGGGCGGTGGTACCCACCGGTGGCCGTTAACCCTGCGGGCGCCGGCGAGCGGCCCGGGCAGGATCGCACTTCCTGCGCAAAGCGGGGGGCATGGAGCTGTCTCTCCATCACTCGGGAGAGGCCGCTCCCGGGGGCTTTACCCCGTCTTTCCGTGCCATGACCGGCATTAAAGGGGGACGGGGACTGAACCCAGGGACTACGCGACACACCTGGGAAGACTGATGACTGCCCATCCCAGCCCCTTGCGCCGCGTCCGCCGGGAGCGCGCTTCGCTCCGGTCCGGGCCCCACGCCGCCTCCCCCACCGCCCCGCCGAGTGAGGGCGCAGCCCGGCTGTCAGCGCCGAGCTGGGAAGCTGGGCCCCGGGGCCTCGGCCAGGATCGGCCACCAAATCCCCGGGTGCCCAGGCAGGCCTTCCGGGCCTCAGTTTCCTCACCCGCAAGCTGTAGTTGAGAGTAAGGGAAAGTGGACAAAGCTCTCTGCTGCCCGTGAGCACCGCGGGCTGCCAAGGGGCTGGGGTCGGGGGAGCAATTTCAGAAAAACAGGACCCACGAGGGGCCCCTGCCTGGCAGCCGGACGCAAGGTCCCACACTCTGAAAGTTGTCTGAGATGGAGAACGTGGACCCTCTCCGTGTGCGCTCCCCCCACACAGTGCTGGCTGCTCAGCCCACCCTTCCCCAACCTCCCTAGACCCCCAGGCCCACCTTTCCCACGTCCACATCACCGTGCTCAGCTCACTAGATCCCAGCATACAGCAGGCGCGCAATAAACACGGAAAATGCATGTCTGGATCCCACAACACCGTGGCGTATCTTTTCCTGCCGCTTCCCTTCAGGTTGAGTTCCCGGAAGGAGTCCTGTCCCTTCTCCAGGGCCACCCCCCCTCCCCCCCACAGCGCCCAGCGGGGCCTGGCCTCCCCCTGGCCAGCACGCAGGGTGGGAGGAGCCGACGGTTCCGGAGTCAGCCCCAAGCAGGTTCAGGCCCAAACCTTCATCCACCCCAGGGATGGATCCTCACTCATTCATTGGCCCTGAACTAAAGTTCTTGGGGTTGGGAGCAGGCAGCAAAGGAGGTGAGCCCTGTCTTCAGAGACTAATGGTTGAGAAATGAAACCCCTACTCCAGGAGTTTCATTCCCGGGAGTCCACAGTCAACAGAATGGCAATAATAATAATAATAAGTCCCCCCCGCCCCCCCCCCCCCCCCCCCCCGCAGTTCATAGCACTGTCCTTTGCCGCACAGGGCAGAGGCCAGTCCCTCTGCGGAAGAGGAAAGCGAACAGGGAGATGAGCCCAGCTGGGCCTGGGCCCGTCCTCAGAGGCCTTTCCCACCCAGACGCTGGGGACATCCTTCATGTCTCCAGTTGCCTCCATCGCTCACAGTGAATGACCTGCCAGGGAGTTTGTCTAAAATTAATAAGAATGTATTAAAATTTAATTTAAAAAATCTAGCATCAATTATTTATATTGAGTATCTCAGCTCTTCTAAAGGACCTGTCTGGGAATTTCCCCTCAACAAGGGCCTCTAGGAGAGGCCGTGAGTTACCCTGGTGGCAAGGGGATGGGGGCGGGCAGGGCAGGAGGTAAGAAAGGGATGGAGGTCCCGCCTTGGTACCTTGGCAGCCCCTCCCTTCACTCTGCTATTTCAGAAGCTTGACTCTGATGCTGACTTCTCAAATTCTGCCCAAACCCAGGGCCTGTGGGTAATCACGGCCCTCACTCTTAAAAGCCACCTCCTCCAGGCAGCCTTCCAGGAGACCCAGTGGCGTTGTTGGGTTAAAGCCCCCACACCACATGTGCACTCCCTGGGGCAGGGCCTGTCTTTCCCCATGTGTCCAGGGCTGGCTCAGCACCTCACCCAGGGGGTTGGGGAGCGTACATAAAGCTCTGGATGTGTGAGTGCTGATGAGCAGTGTGGTTGGGTGTGTGTGTGTGTGTGTGTGTGTGTGTGTGGCGGGGGCGGGGGGGAGGGCAGCCTTCTGGGGAGGTGCTGTGCCTTTGGCAATAGTCTTGGTGTTGGGGCCAAAGCCCCACATTCAAGTCTTAACTCTGCAGCTCATAACCAAAAGACCTGGGGATGTTCCCGACATGCCCTTTGTATGGATGAGGAAACCAAGGCCAGCCCATGGAATGCCTGGCTCAAGGTCCCCTGAGCCTAGCTGAGGGCTGCCTGTGGGCTGAGCAGAGAAGACTGGGACTTTGCCTGGGTCTCAAGCCACTGCAGGAGGAGGGCAGGAGAGGGTGGGGACCATGAGTACAAGGGGCCTGTGGGATGTCCAGGGTCTTTAGGGTGAGATGATGGGGCAGGAAATACCTTAGGCCCCCCATACCCCCTCCAGGACCCCAAGAAAGTGGAATCCAATGCTCTCCTGGCTCAGGTGGAGCACGGGTGGGCACGCTGGGTGCGCTCAGGGGGACAGTCCCTCCTGCTTTGGGTGCTGTCCCTCCAGTCCACCCCATAGTCATAACCCGATGCCTATTCCTGCAACATACCTGTGACCTCATCACTGTCTGCCCTAAACCCACCCCTTGCCCCTTCTGGGTGATCCGGGCCCCCTGGGTGGTCTGAACCGGCGATCACCTTGGTTTCCTAACATCATGCAAGTCCTGCTATCTCCTCCCTCATTCGGCCTCTTTGCCCAGGCTGGTCCCCTCCTCCCAAGGCCTGCCCCTCCCACACCCTGAGATCCACTCTCAGCATCCACAGTCACATCACTTCTCTCCTGCAACCTGCTTCCTTCCTTATTCCCTGCACGACTCGGAGCTTCAGGAGGGTCACGTGGGTCAGAAACAGGCCCATCCATGCTTAGTCCCCCTGTGCTGCTCCCAGCGCAGCCTTTGAGGCAGTTACAGAACTCAATCCCTTTAATTCTCACTGAGGCTTTTGGAGGTGGGTCTTATGATCCCCATTTTACAGATGCAAAAACGGAGCCTCCATGAGGCAAAGCTCTGCAGCTTCCATGCAGTAGTGTGATTTGGGGCCAGGGCTCTTGTCCCTCTTCCCAAGGGTACCTGGGCCCTGTGACTGAGGCACACAGTAGGCACTCCCCAGAGGCAACGCAGGGTGGCAACTCCATGCCATCACTCAGGCCTCAGGGAGGGGTTGGTGAATCCAGACTCAGCCCCTCACTTGGCACACACTGGCCACCTCGCTGGTCCCAAGCTCACCCAGCTCAATCCTGCCCCAGGGCCTTTGCATGGTTGGGCCTTCCTTCTCTGACCACTCATCTGAAGTTGCCCCACCCCCACCAAATGACTTCTCATCACATCCTGTCTCTGGTCCTTTGCCTGTCCCCACTCTGATCCCACCCCAGCACTACTGAGGACCCCCAACAGCAGAGTCCCACTAGTTAGGCCACTCTGTCTAGCCCCAGAGGCCTCCGATGGCAGGCAGGGGGTGATGGCTGAGTGAACGCAGTTGCTCTTAATCCCCAGCCAGAGGCATCTGGCTGTGGAGCAGTCCTACTCTCATAGCCCTGTCACACACACCGTTCCCAACTCAGCCCCTGCTCCCCTCTGACCGGGTGCTCCCCAAACTCACGAGGCACCCCACCTTGTGGTACCAAGAGCCCCGCCCGGGGAACCCCTCTGTGGGTGTGGGGTCTACTGAACCATCTCCTATGCAGCTGTGTGACCTCAGGTAAGGCTCTTAGCCTCTCTGAGCTCAATCCCTCACCTAGGAGGATGGCACATTTCCAAAGGGCATGGTGGGTGACAAGGTGGGCATGGCTGTGAGGGGTTATCTCAGGGACAGAGCTTTAAAGGACTGAGGCTGCTCCGAGAGCCAGCCTTCTCATTGAATCACCTGGTCTGGACACCTCCTTAGAGGGCTCACAACCTGCCTTCCCCATTCACTCAGCAGACATTCCCCGTGCGCCCGCTTCCGGGGGATCTAGCAGGGAACAAGCTAGAGGAAGTTCTGCTTTCATGGTGCCGACATTCTGCAGGGGGAGACAGATTACATGAGACACCAGCGTAGCGTCCCTCTGCCCCAGGTGTCTGCTGGGAGAATCTGCTGAGAAGGAGGGGAGGGTGGGGGCCGCTTGCTGCTATCAACAGGTTAGTGAGGATGAAATGTGAGCAAAGCCTGGGGAGCTGGTGGGAGGGGCAGGCCGTGGGGGTGGGGTGCCTCAGGCATTTGGGGAGTACTCGGTCACCCGTGGGGAGCAGGGGCTGAGTTGGGGGGCCTCAAGGGACCTTGGCTTCTATCTTGAGTGGATCGGAAGTCCCGCAAGGCCGAACAGAGGCGTATGCATCAGGCTGCTGAGTGGAGGACACACCGAGGGGCCAGCGCGGGGCCTTCCCGCTGGCGGTGCCTGCACAGACCCAAGCGCGTGGGAACCAGGGTGGGGGTGGGAGTTACCCTGACAGACTAAGGTGGGTGCAGAAGAGTCATCCACATGATAATGAATGCTTGGACCCGGCAGCTGGGAGGGGGTGAGAGAAGGGGGGACTCAGATCCAGAGGTGTCTATTACATGTCTGGCAGGGACATCGACAAGGGTGGGTGCACGGGTTTGCATTCAGAGGAGGGTCCAGAGATGAATCTGGGAGTGGGCAGCAGAGAGACAGCACGTAATGCCACCACGCTGGGTGAGCCCGCCACGGGAGTGAGCGCAGAGGTGGAGGACCAGGGCTCTGGAGGTCAAGGTTCAGGGAGGCGGCGGAGCAGCCACGGGAGACCAGGGAGCCGGCAGGGAGGGAGGAGGAGAGCAGGCGCTTCCAGGGGGAGGGAGGGACCCTCGGAGTCACAGACTGTCATGGGTGAGAGGCAGGCCTCGGGTCCCAGGGCATCAGCCACAGGGCTAGCGTGGGCTGGACACACAGTGGGACCCACCAACAGGTTAGCTGCAAGGCCATGGTTAGCTGCGGGGCTCTCTGCAGGTGACCAGCGGGAGGGGGCGGGCACTTGCCCAGTGTCACCCAGCCAGGTGGGGACCTGAACCCAGGCCCTGGTCTGAGGGGTGCCCCTGCGCCACTCCCTGCCCGTGGCTCCCCGTGGCCTCTGCAGGCTCCAGCTGTGTGTGGCTGCAGGCGGGCTAGTTCGGTGGCTGCAAACTGGCCTCCGGAGCTGAATCTGGCCCGCTAGCATGTTGTATTTGGCCTGACAGAGGGTTTTAACTTTTTTTGAAAAACATTGGAGCCAACATGTAAAAATTGGGAGCGTTTACACTTAAAAATCCATATTTTTGGCTTCTACTGAAATTTTGGAAGATTTGGCAACTTCTGCCCACATTCCCATGTGGAAGCAGTTGGGGAGCGAGGAGCAGCTACCTCCTCAGCGATGGGAGAGGCGCCATCCAACACCTCAGCTTGTCCTGCAGATGGGAGACTGAGGCCGGAGGACGGCATGACTTGTCAAGGTCATTCAGGTGAAAGCCCCTCCGGCAGAATCCAACCGTCGCTCCGGGGACTGCCAGGCGTGGCACTGGGGTCTTGTCACAAATCCCACCCTGGCCGCGTCAGAGCCGCCAGCCTGCCTCTCCTTCCATGACCCTGGCCCAGGCCTTCCCACTCTCGTCTTCTGACCCTTTTGTTCACAGGAAGTGGCTCTCTTGAGCCATTCACACTGTGGTATGAAGGAGCCTTGGCTCCCGGCCTGTGGGCAGGGAGAGCTGGGGGTCCTGGACACCTTCCACAGTGGCTCCTCATCTGCCGGACAATGAAGGGGGGGCGAGGGGGCCAGAGTCACCCATAGCCACTCAGCCACATGGGCAGAGACAGGACGGAAATCCAGGGCCTCCTCTGGCTCATAGCTCTCGCGCTGATGACTGGAAGCCAGGAGTCTGCCCTGCTTCCCCAAGGCTTCACCTGCACCCTGGGAACTATTTTGGGGACACAGGCATGTCCAGGGCCGGAGGCACACAGGAGAGGGGCCATCATTGTCTTCATCGACAGCATCGTCCCAGTGACTGAATTCCTACTGTGTACCAGGCACTTCAACCTTCACCAATGACCTCTAACCTCCACCCCCACCTATGAGACGGGGAGGGAGAGGTGCTTGCCCGGGTTCACTGAGCCAGGGCACAGCCCAGCCAGGGCCCTGTGGGCTCAGCTCTCTGAGCCTCAGTCCCTGGAACCTAGTCTCTCTCTCTCTCTCTCTCTCTCTCTCTCTCTCTCTCTCTCTCTCTCTCTCTCTCTCTTTCTCTCTTGTTCTGAGTATTTGAAATGAAGCCGGAGCTGAGGGAGTCCACAGTAGGTCCCTACCATGAGATGTGGCTCTGGGGTGGGGGTGGGTTTGGGGCTGTTACTCCTTGGGAAGAACACTCCCAGCCCCCCAGCAGAGAGCACCCCAGGCCCAGCTGTCCCCATCCCTAGAGTGAGGTCTGCGTGGCGTGCAGAACACAGAGCAGCCGAGAGGTAGGGGTCCCAGATCGCCAGGCCCCTATGCCGGAGGCCAGGGACACGATGCTTATTGGGTTCCTGCCGGGTGTTTGCCCTGTGACAAGGCAAGGAGAAAATCACGACCCTTCTACTTCCTTTTCACCTCCTGGGAAACGGAGGCCCGGAGCGGGTGGGTGACTTGTTTAAGATCACACAGCACCCAGCAGACCCTTGAGCTGAGAACTCCGGGGGTGCTCTGAGGCTTGGGAGTCAGAACACTAGTAAATCGTCAGCAAGTATCAGCTGTCACTCTCACCCAGGCTTTTGTTTGTAAAACAACCCACCCACAGGGAAGCCCTTCTGGGAGGGGCCTGGTCGAGATCTCCACCAACCTGGCCCTGTGGCCCCCACCTCAGTCCTGTGCTGGGAGAAGTTGGGAAGGGAGTATGGGGACAGGGGCAATGTCATGGACAGCCCTCGAGGACCCACCCTGGCCCCAGGGGACACGGATGTTCTAGGGGATTGAAGGTCAGTGCTAAGGTTGGGGTACCAGCACGCAAGGTGTGGCCGTCCTAACGCTCCGCAGACCTCCATCCTCAGGACAACTGAGGTCACACCGAGTCTTCCTGCCCACCTGTCTGAGGCCCCGTGTGTGTGGCAGGGGGTGCCGAGGTGCTGAGAGACCCCGGTCCAAGCCCAGACTCCCCAGGGCTCAGTTTGCAACCCCGTGACATGGGGACATGGACCACCTCGCTGCCTGACGGAACGGCGGCATCCTGCCTCACGCGGAGGTGTCTGCGGTTCAGACTCTCGGAGGGCTAATATGAAACCCTGCGGTAGCCCTCCGAGGGCTCTGCCAGTGTGCGCTGATGTTATTGCTATCGTTACTCAGGCACACTCCGTCCTGCTTGCCCCAAAGCCAGAATTTCACCTTCGAGATTCATTCTTTTGGCGCTCAGAGCTCTCCTGTGGCAGAGATGATCAAAGGGGTGTGGTGTAGGTTCTCTGAGAGAGTGAGCCAGGCCCGGGACTGGGGGGAATGGCAGGTGGAGGGGCAGGGAAGGGACCTCAGCGGACTCTGGCTGGCTGCTTGCTGAGGATGATCTGGGGCTGAGACTCACCCGGCTTGGAGGCTGCCAGGGGGAGGCGGCCAGGCCTCCCTGCTCGCCGCTGCCCACGTGAGTCCCGCTGGTCTCCACCGCCTGGCTGGACCCCAATCTGCCTGCAGCCTCAGCCGTCACCTCTGAGGACGGCTGGGGGCTCAGGGCCAGGGTCGTCTCTGGGGCTGCAGCTCCTGGGAGGGGCTCCTGGGCTAAGCCTGGGCCTCGCTCACCAGGGGAGGGCTCTGGGCTGCGGCCTCGGGGGCCCCAGAAGGCCTCCAAGGTTCCAGGGTCCAGCACCTGCACAGTGACCTCATCCAGGAACCTAGAAAAAGGCAGCCTGGCCTCCCGGCGGCGGTTCAGGCGGGCGAGGGGGCCGCTGGCAGGCTCGCAGCCAGTGCTTGGGGGCTTTGAGGTACATGGCTGGCTAGGCGATGCCCGTGTCTCCTCTTGGCCAGGCCATGCTGCCCAGCTGGGGCCAGACGTCCGGTCCTCATGGTTCCCAGCTGGGCTAGGTCTGTGGCTTCGAGGGTCCTCTCTGCATGCTCCCTTCCTGGGGGCTTGGGCGCTGGGCTCCACGAGGGAGCCATGGCCATCCGGTCTGCGGCTGCCAGGGTCAGGGCCCTGGGCCTGGGAGCTGGTCCCCGACAGCATCTTCCTTAGTCAAGCCTCTGCCAGTGCCTCCCTGACCCCCCTCCTCTCCTCCCACAGGGCCCTCTCTGGCCATCCCAGCCCTCACGGGGCAGAGTGATTTCCAGTGCCCGCCTGCCCATCGATCCACAGAGCACATGGCAGGAGAGCCTCCCGCCCCCTAAATTGATTCTCACTAAACGGGAGCGGGGCTCGGGGCTTAGAAAGTGCTAGAGAGGACAAGGTCGCGTCCTGGGCTCTGCGTCTGCTTGGGGAGGCAGCCTGCACTGAATGAGCACCTGCTGTGTACAGGGGGCGGCCCTGCATTGGGCCTCACACACTGCAGGATCTCCTCGTCTCCCCTGCCAGGTGCGGTGCTGGGCGCAGGGACAGGGTGAAGGCAGGGCCTGGAGGAGGGAGGCTGTGGAGGAAGCTGCTGGTTCCCATCCTTCCTTAGTAAAGAGGCCTCATTTTCTTCTGGAAGGCAAGTCACCTACCTAAAAAACTGCATTTCCCAGGCTCCTTTGCAGCCAAAGGGTAGCCAATAAGATGCCAACAGAATTTGTGGGGCATGACTTCTGGGAGAACTGCAAAAGGGATCAGACAGCCTGCCCGTAGCCTTTTTGCGCCCACTCCCCAGCCTCCTGCTTCTCATCTGGAACGGGGAAGTGATGGTTGGAGCTGTTACAGCTATACGGCACCATGAGGCAAACTTGTTCAGAAGCCGTATGTAAAAATAGGAGGAGCAGAGAGACAAGAAGAACCTGGTTCCTCATGACCACTGAGTGTCACACCAGTGCTAGACCCCAGCCCTGCCTCCGACCTTCATTAACCTGAGAGGAGGACCCCCATCTTGCTTAGGCTACGGTTCTATCCCCTCTCTGTTACTAGCCGCTGTGAGCAGTTCCTCGGGGGTAAAACGGGGATAGGTGAGGACCAGCAGCTGATAATGCCGAGGGCAGAGCTAAACCGGGGATAGCTGAGGACCAGCAGCTGATAACACTAACGGTAAAGCTAAAGCGGGGATAGCTGAGGAACAGCAGCTGATAATGCCGAGGGTAAAGCCTTCGGTACATGGGGCCCAGGGAATAGTTAGATGGGAGATGGGTGAGGGAGTTAACCCAGAGAAGTGCCAGAGCCAGGCCTGGGCACTTCTTCCTTTGTGTGAAGGGAGTCAGGCCTGACTCCTGGCATCCCGGGAAGCCTGGGATCCAGGCAGGACTCCTTCCTGGGACCCAGCTGCACGAGCCAAAGGAAAGCTTGCTATGGGGTGGGTGTGGGGGGATGGGGGAGAGGGGGCCCCAGACCTCGGTTGGCCAGTTGGTGGGCTCCACCATCCCTGCTTGGAGCATGCTCATGGCTGTGCCCCTGCCCCTCCCCACCTGTCTGTGCCTAGACACTTTACGTCAAGTGCTAGGGACCCCCTCTTTGCTGGGCTTAGCTGCGTACCTCTCCGGATGACCCACAGCACCCTGGCTGAATGTCTGAAAAACTGCACGAATTCAGTCGCCAGAGATAGGACTGGGAGCTGCCTGGACCCCTCCCTCTCTGTCTCCCCTGACCCCACTCCTAACTACCAGGCCCTAGAGATTCAGCTCCTCTTAGATGTCATCACCTCCCGACATCCCCACTGTCAACCTTGCAGTTGCCACCAGGTCTCACCTGCAATCAGCCCTCCCTGGGCCCCTGACCCTTTGCTGGTTCAGCTCAGTTCATCTCTCATGCCTACCAGTGTGAACTTTTGAAATCTTAGACCAGACCAGATGAGCAGACAATGTCGCCCTTTCATATGCTCTGTAAGGCTCTGACGGCCCGGTGTCTTCTGTCTCTGCCACTGTGCACCTCCTCCCCGCCACTCCCATCACATCCCTGAACGGTGCTGAGCTCTATCTGCCACAGAACCTTGGCACTTGCTGTTCCCTCTGCCAGGAGCACTCTGACTCCCCGTCTCCTTACTCTCCTTCTCATCATCTAATTCTCTGGGCCCCAGATCAATAGCCTAACCCCCCTCCCCCATCCCCCAGATTAGATCAGAGACCCCGGCAACAGCCTCTTATAACCCCTGGTCTCATACCACGGACCCCAACTGGAGTTAATATGCTTGTGACCCTTTGTTTATTATCTGTGTCCACTCTGTCCCAGCTCTCTACACAGGGCCGGGCACATAGTAGGTGCTCAGTAAGCTGATCCTGAATGACTATGTAAGCACATGTATCATAGGTCCAGGCTGTTGGCTCACAAGCTTTCCCCAGCTGGGGGTGGCCCTCATGGGAGGGATCCCGGGCTCTTGGGAATGCCACAGTGTCCCTCCTACCCCTGCACTCCCCTGATGGCCACCCCTTTACACCTGGACAGCCCCCTCCGCAGCAGGAGCCATCCAGCCCCTGCTCCATCGCCATGGGAACAGGACCTGGAGACAGGCAGATCCAAGGTCAAATACCACTCCAGCGCCCCAGCAGGATCCTAGGCAAGTCACCTCCTCCCCTCATCGTCGTATGGGGACAGAGCAATTCACAGCCCACAGGCAGTAGTGGAAAATGGTGCAAGAGAGCAGGTGCTGGGCGCCTCCAGCAAGGAACCTGGCACCCAGTAGGACCTCAGGTCAGGGCTCCTCAGAACAAGGCTCTGATTTGTCTACTCCCTAGCATGGGTGGTCACAGGAATGTTCTGGGGGCCTCGGCCAGCTGGTCCTCTGAGCCTCTCTCAGAGTTGCCGACTGCATCAGACAAGTTCCCGACTGCATCAGACAAGTTCCGTTGTCATAACAACCCACTGGCTCTCAGCCGCCTGGGCCAGAGGCCCTGGAGGATGCTGTCGGCTGCTGCGCTCGCTCGCAGCCTGGGCCTGCTCACCTCTTGCAGCCTGGGCTGCCTCTCTCGGCCCAGCAGCCCTGCCTCTTGACTCATCTGCTTCAGCCCCTTCCTGAGTCCTACTGTGTGCCACGATCCGTGCTGGGCATGCACCCGCATCGTTGCCCGAATCTTCATCCAGCCCCGGGAGGTGGGGCAGCTGTGACCTCTGCTTTGTGCTAAAATGAAGCAGAGTCTCAGGGAGGTGACGTGACTTTCCCGAGGTCACATGGTTCAGATGCAGCAAACCCGGGATGGGGACCCCACGGGTCATGCCCTCACACCTGTTTCCTCCTAGGACTCCCTCAGCCCCTCCGTCACCACCTGTTCTGCCCACCCCCCCCACCCCTTCCCCCTTGGGGGGATGAGCCCTGAGAGAGGAGGAACACTGCTGCCATTGCCTCCTGGGGCTGGCCCGGGAAGACCTGGCAGAGGTGGCACGCTGGGCATCTGCGAAGACCTCTAAGCCCCACCTCTTTCATTCTCCTAAACGTAACCCCTACGCTGGGAATTGCTCCAGCTTCACAGAGGGGGACGTGGGCCCTAAGGCTACTGCAAATGGCCAAGGCTTGCCTGATGCAGCAAACACGACGGTACTGGGCAGCCCCAGCATGGAGCCTGGTACCTAGTAGGACCTCAGGTCAGGGCTCCTTAGCACAGGGCTTTGAATTGTCCATTCCCTAGCATGTGTGGTCACAGGAGTGTTCTGGGGGCTCAGCCAGAGCACTCACTCATTCCTGTGCGGAAATGTCCATTACTATCCCCCTTTTACAGACAAGTACACTGAGGCCTGGAAATCCCCACACTTGTGCTTTGAACCACGCGGCCTCCTCGCTTCTGGAGAGTTCCATGCTGGCCTGAGAACCCTCAAGGGGGTCACAGGCCTCAGCTGTCTTAAGTCCCCACATCCATGCATACGCACGTGTGGTCCAGATGTTCCAGGAAGTCCCCCCAAACAAGGAATTCCCTGCAGGATTCCCTGCTGATTGGCTGTCTTTACTAGACACTACCTTGGTATTATCATCCCTCAGCATGCCTTCCAGCCCTGCCTCCCTGCTACACTATTGGGTACCGGCATCTAGGGAATAAAGATGTCCTGCTCATCCGACCAGCCATCCATCCTGGTAACCATCCATCCGTTGGCATGTACCCATTCACGCTTCAGTGCACCCTTCCATGCCTGAACCTGCATCCATTGACATGCATTCACCCAACTACTCATCCTGTCATTCCTGTATCCATCCATCCATCCACCAGTTATCAACGTATTCATCCATGTATCCATCCCTGTTACTTATATCTAGTACCCATGCCTCCGCCGTTCCATCCGCAGATGCATCCACCCGTCCACGTGTCCATTCGTGCACTGGTCCGCCTCCCATCCTGTGTCCATGCATTTAGGAACAAACGAGGCCTTTCCCGAATGGCTCAGTTGTACAGGAGACAGGGCAGCCGCAGAACCCTGGGCTGGTTTTTTTCTTTAAAGATATTTTTTTTTATTGATTTTAGAGAAGGAAGAGAGAGAGAAACATCAATGATGAGAGAGAATCATTGATCAGCTGCCTCCTGCGTGCCCCACATTGGGGATTGAGCCCGCAACCCAGGCATGTGCCCTGACGGGGAATTGAACCGTGACCTCCTGGTTCATAGGTCAAGGTTCAACCATTGAGCCATGCCGGCCAGGCTGACCCTGGGCTGTTTTTGATTCTGCAAAAGTGGTAGCCCATTTGAGATGCTCTGAATTTGCCAATTGTGGGAGTAACCGAGCTCTGACGAGTGTCAGGTCAGGCTGACACAGTGGGGGTGTCCTTCAAACCCCAGCACATCAGGGCCTGACCTGAGGCACCTACTTTGTTGTGGTGGGAGAGGGGGTGCCCTTGCCACTCTCCACACACATTGTTCTTGACGAGATGGGGAGATGGGGCCATCAGAGATGTGTCCGTGGCAGATGACAGCACAGGTAGCCAGAGGAGAAAATGTCACTGAGACTGACTAAACTCACTGTCTCCTGTGGACGAGAGGAGGACTGGCTGTCCCCTAGAGTTTAGAGTAGGGGTCAAAACTCAAAGGCCTCCGAGGCCAGGCAGATTAATGTGTGAAGCAGATTGGTTAGGTCTGCATGACACTGTGGAGGGATTGCCCCTCTAAAGGGCTCATGGCAGCCCTACCTGGTTTGGCTCAGTGGATAGAGTGATGGCCTGCCGCCTGAAGGGTCCTGGGTTCGATTCTGGTCAAGGGCACAAGCCTGGGTTGAGGGCTTGATCCCCAGTAGGGGACGTGCAGGAGGCAGCCAATCAATGATTCTTATCTGATGAACCTTGCCCTTCCAGAGCTCACAGTCTGTCGGGAAAATTAAAGGTTTTTGGGATGCACCCTTCTCTCTCCCTTCCTCTCTGAATTAATTAAAAATTATTTTTTTTAAAAAATAAAGGACTTATGGCCACTCAACCTCAACCTCACAATGGTTGCCATGTGAGGATGTGAGTCCAGTGTTACCAGGTTTAATTTTTTTCTAAAATATTAAATACTATCCTCTCTTCCTGTATCTATCCATCCACCCATCCATTCCTATACCCATCATCTTATTGATATCATTCAAGTCCCCATTCACCCACTCTAGCCCCGCGCATTTACATCCATTTAGCGTCCATCCATTTTCTCATGTCTCTATCCATCCACCCCTTTATCCATCCGTCTATTGACATCTACCCATCCATTTTATATCTCCTATCCATTCATCTACCCGCCTTGCCATATGCATCAGAAATCCATCCTCCCATCTGTCAACCCATTCATGCAGCCATCGTTGGAATCTTGTTCTGCTTATCCAGTCCTCCATCCTTATCCATTCCTCCATCCATCCTCTCATCCATCTCCATTTATCTTGCCACTTATGTCCTCCCATCCATCTACTCCTCTAGCTTTCTATCCATCCATCCACTGATCTGTCCTGCTTCACGCCCCCCATCATCGTCCATCCATCCACCACTCTCCCCCTGAGTCTACCCCACACTGCTCCTCTACATGTGCACCCCATAATCCCCGCACATACCACCCATAGCATGACTGGAGCTTTCCATGTCCTTCTTCCCCAGGCCTGGCCCAATTCCATCCCTGACTTGGTTCAGGGCTTGCTATCGGAGCAAATGACTGCTGTCCCTTGTCTTGGCTCCGAGCTGGGCTCTAGCTGATCCCCACCCCAGGAAACCCTCAGGGGCTGCTGCACTGGCCTCCAGACTCATGACCTGCTGGGGTTGTGGCCACTGCTGGGTCCCCTTCCTGGCTGGAGGGCAGGAAAAACCAGGAACACCTACCACACTGGTCAAGGTCAGTGTTTCCCGACAGACTGTGAGCTCTGGAAGGGCAAGGTCTTTATCAGATTCACCTAAGTGGGCCCAGTGAATGGTGCTGAGTGTGGTGCAAGGGGAGAATATGCTGGTGAATGCAGAATTCATTCACTCACTCAGCTCAGCTCTGGTCAGCTTCTGCCACCACAGCCTGCCATCTGTGCCTATTCTCAGGCCATGAAAGTCAATCCTTGAGAGTGTTGAACCCCAGACACTGAGCCCCCAGAGGGGTGGGGCCTTGCTCAAGGTCACACAGGGAATCAGAGGCAGAGGAAGAACTGGAATCCAAGATTGCAGACTCCCAGCCACGCCCCTCCACCAGGCTAGAGACCAGTTCTGGGGCAGGAGGAGCCGGGGGCAATTCTAGACCAACACAAGAAGCCTCAGGGTTACTCCTGGTTTTGTCTTGGGGATCTTCACCTGATTTGAGGGGAGAAGCCACCTTTCCCTGCCCCTTGGCCTTGCCCTTGACCTCCATACTCCAGCAGGACTGAGCCTCTTCTGGTCCCTGCACTCTTCCCCTCATCCCCAGGCCTTTCCCTCCCATCCACCCATCATTCATTCATCCATTCATTCCTCCATTCCTTCATTCATTTTTCACATCATTAAGGGCCTATAGGAATAGAGGAGCTACTTCCAAGTGGTGCCATGGAGATGATGTGTGAAAATGGTTATACTAGACCTGGCACATAGTAGGTGCTCACTACATAGCAGCTATTGTGGGCCAGACCCTGGCCCAAGAGTCTTTGAGAGTAGATGGGCTCCTATTCCAGACTGCTCTGGCTCACTTCCCTGCCCTGACCTGGAAATGCCCCACTCCCTGTGCCAGCCCCTGGGGAGCCCATCCCACGTAGCCGAGGCTCCAGGCAACCCTCAGCGTTTCCACTTAGCCTCAGGTGGGAACAGCCCCAGGTTCTGATGATGAGAGGAACACAGAGCACAGGAATTTAAGTATAATAGCTCAGGGAGGGTCCTCCTCACAGCCTGGCGGACCCTCACCCCTTGCCGGCGCACTGAGCCACCGGGAAGAAGCGCATCTGCAGCCCGCTCACTTTCCTGTGCCACCCTGATTACAGTGAGAGTCGGGAAAATTAAAGGTTTTCGGGATGCTGCCGCCTCCCCACCCTGCGCATCACAGATGCCAGGCGGAGCCGCCTCCATCAGCCACTTGCCCCAGCTGGCAGTGCCACACACCACAGTTTATGGGGGGCTTTCCCCCACAGTCCTCGCTGGCCCTGGCAGTGGAATGGGCCTCTGCTGTGGTTGGTGAGAGGGAGACTGGGACCCAGGGAGGGGAAGGGACCTGTCTGTGGCCCCCAGGGATCTTGGCACAGGGCCAAGAAGGAGCCAGGCCAATGGAAACCCTGCCTGCCCCGTGGCCCAAGGCCTCGACCCCTGGCCCGCAGGTGGGCCAACCTTGGCCATCCAGGGCTCCACATGGCAGGTGCTCCTCACTGTCACTCCACTCAGTCTGGGTGCATACTCTGCTCCTATCCTGCGGGCTCAGGAGACTCCGGGATGTCACCCAGACCGCTCCTGAAGGGGTGGGGCCCAGACAAGGAAGGAAATACCACTGAAACTGGCAGGAAGCAGAAACCCTGAGGCAGAAAGTCCCATCCAACGTGCTGGGAGGGTGAGTACCCCCGCTGAGCGGCCCGGGGCCAGCCCTCGCCTCCCCGAGCCTCAGTTTCCTCTCTCGTACCTGAGGAGATTGATAGTACCTGCCTTGCAGGGAGTGGATGAGAAGGAGGGTGTCTGGAGCTGGCGCTCCCACTCGCTGCAAAGGCAAAATGAACCAGCCCTTGGTCCAGCCCCCTTCAGGCTCCTCAACCTTTCTGGGGAGGGTGGGCCTCACAGAGCGGGCCTGGCGCTGCTCCTTCAAGGGCAGGGTAGGTAGAGGCCTACCTGAACCCTGGCTACCTGAACCAGACAGCGGCGGGCCCTGGAGCCTCAGGCCTCATCCTGGTCCCGGGTCCCACCCTCCCTCCCTCCCGCCGCAGAGACGCGCGTGGTGGGGGCTGAGGACCCCGCCAATGGGACCCAGGCGCGGAGACAGGCCCCTCTGGGGCAGGACGGCGCGCGGAGGCCCAGTCCGGGCCCCGCCCCTAGATCCCGGCCTCCCCGCGTGCGGGCCGCTCCTCCCGGCCAACGGAGCGTGCCCGGCGGGGCCCAGGCGCACCGACACGGGAGGGGGCGCCGCGGGGAGGGGCGGGGAGGCGCGGGGAGGCTGGACGGTCGCCCTGGGCCCTGCGCCCTGGTCGCCGTGCAGAGCCCGCCCCGCGGCGTGGGTAGCCCCGCCCCGCCAACGCGCCGGCGCCGTGCCGCGCCCTCCCGGCTCGCAGGTACTCACCGCCCGTCGCAGGCGGCCCGGCCGCCGGCCTCCCGTCCACATGGCCTCGGGGCAGCGGCCGCGCCGCTCACGGCCAGCGCCCTCCCTTCCGAGGCCGAGCGCGCCCGGAGCCGGCGCGGCCGGGGCTCCCCTGCCCCGCCCGGCTTCCCGCAGGGAGCGCCCGCCCCCCGCCCCCAGCCCGGCTCCCCGCCAGCCCCGGCCCCGCGCAGCCGCGGCTGATTCAGCGGCTCCCCCCGCAGCAGCGTCCCACCGGGGCACCCTTGGGAGGTGCGGGGCCTGACCCATGCGAGGGGTGCCAAGTGGGCGCTGGAGCCGTGCAATGGCGGCGGGGCAGGGAATGAATGAACCGTGTGAGCATGAATGGCAAAGCGCATGAATGAATGAGTGCAGGCCTGAGGAATGAATGAATGAATGAATGCACTAGGGGACTTTGAGTGAAGGGGTGAGTGGGTTAAAGCTGGAGGTCCTCAGTCCTGACCTGTCCAACCAATCCACCCATCCATCCATCCGCCAACCTATCCATCCATCCGCCAAGCTGTCCATCCGTCCATCCATCCATCCATTCATCCCCTCAACGTTTAATGGATACCTCCCTGCTCCAAGTCCTGGGGATATGGCGGCGAAAGAAGCCAAGTTCCTGCCCTCCCAGAGCTCGCATATTACAGAGGTAGAAACCTTGGCCCCAAGAGCTTGGCCGGGCCAAACTACCCTTCTCCAGCCTTTTGCTCTGCCCCTCCCCCATTCGGTGGCTCCCTCCATCACCACAGGTGCCTGACCTGGCTTCCTTCTCTCCCTGACCTAGTGTACCTGGACCAGGTGGTCAATTGACCGGAGGGTCTTCCTCCCAGAGAAGCTCAGAAAGGAGAGGTGACCCCCTTCCTGACCCCAGCAGAGCCCCTGAGGAAGGGTGCAGGGTGAACCATGTCCTTCCTCCCAGAGGCAGTGAGCGGAGTGATTCTGGTGGCCACCGGGCCAGGCCCAGGCAGGATCCTCCTCAAGAACCAGCCTCAGTTCCTAGGGCATCAGAGCTTGTGGGGGCAGCCGGGTCCGTGCGCAAGCCCAGGCAGCACCAGAGCAGCCGGTAGGAGCCCAGCAGAAAGGACAAGGGACCAGCAAGGGTCTGTGCGTTGGAAAGCAGTCCCAAGGCACAGACACTTGACTCCTGTCCTCCCTCCGGCCCCAGTGGCTCCCTAGTTCACGCGTGTTTACATGGCTTCCAAGCACGTGGCCGGTGAAAGCATGCTGCCAATGCATACTTTATATATTTAAACTCGTTTATTGTGGGAAAACATAAAATTGACCATTTTAGCCCCTTAAGTGTACAGTTCAGTGGTGATAAATACATTCGTGGCTGCGCAGCCATCCATCGCCGCCACCCAGCTTACATTTTGCATGTTGAATCTTTGCAGTTTCTACTCATTCTCATTTAATGAGGGGAGGAGGCTGCTACATTCGGGCACAGGACGGTGCTGGGAAAAGGCGTTGATGGCGAGGGAGGTGAGAAAACCAATAAAAAGGAGGCAGGAAAATAGTTAGCAGCCACTGGAGCTTGCTGGTGTCAGGCAAAGTTCCCTCTCTTCTCCCCCTCAGGCCCCACATGGAGTAACACATGGAAAAGGGGTGCAGGGAGGGTTCCACGTTCCCTGGGGGCAGGCTGAACATCAGAGGCCAACCTCTGCCTCCAGATGCATGGGGCCACCTACATTTAGGATGCATGGAGGTGGCAGCTTGGGGGTGTGGGGTGTGTGTGTGTGTGTGTGTGTGTGTGTGCTGTCCACATCCCTCCTGCAGGGCCCCTTCAGGCTCAGCGTGGGACTGGTCTCCGCTTGGGGCCTTGGTTTCCCCAGAATCTGCCCTCTGATCCTGCCTTCTGGGGTTCTGATGCCATTCAGGCCACATGGAGGTTGGGGCGGGGGTGGGGGGGGGGAGCCCATAAGAGGCAGTGAGAGTCCCAGAGGGCCTGCCAACCTCCCACCTGCCAGGCCTCACCTCCCTGTCCTCCTCAGACCCCAAGGGGACAAGAGTAGTGGTGGGATGTGGACAGAGTGTACACGTGAGGCTCTGCCCACACTTTCTCCGCAGACACTGGTCCTGCTCAGATGGTGCCAGAATGTTTGCCATCCCCCCTGGCTCTGCTGCTGCCAACGCTGCAGATGGCCGGGGAGGCGGAGGAGGGTAGAGTGGTGGTGGCGGCCCATGCCTCAGCTCCGGCAGCTTGCACACTTGAGCTTGGCCTGCCTGGGAAGGCCCCAGGAGAGCGCCAACTCCTCGCCACCCTGCAGGCCCTCGCCTCCCCTCCCCCCAGCTCCCGGGTGATGGAAAGAAGGGAAGACAGCCTGCACTGGCTGGGGGGGAGGTGGCACTAGCCTCTTTGGCAGATGGGGAAACTGAGGCTCAGAGAGGCACAGTCCCTTGTCTATGGCCACTTTGCAAATAGGGCTAAGCTGGGATTTTAAGACCTGGGTCAACCTGGTCAGGCCGTCAGCCCCATTCAAGGCTCACCTCCACAGGACTCACCTCCAGGGGTCTCTGAGAAGACGGTCCAGACGGTGGAACCTGAAGATCTTGGCAACATAGGCTGGTCCGGAAGGGCCTCTGCAGCTAGTACAGCCGGAGCCTGGAACACCAAAGGTATCCATCCAGACAGGCTTCCTGGAGGAGGTGAGGTTTCAGCTGAGGGTGGGAAGAAAGAATCAAAGTGGCAGGGCTTGGAGACCATGCCCTGGGCATGTGCAGGCCTTGTCCCCAGGCCTCCTACCCTCATTTGGGCCTCTGTTAGCCATCCTGACCACAATCCCCACCCCCTGTCCCTCAACCGCATTCCCCAGGTTAATTTCTTCATGGCTCTGAGTATTCTCTGATGTTATCTGATGTATTTGTTTATAGGTGTGCATTGATCTCCCTAGCTGGAGTGTGCATTCCTAGATCAGCAGGGGACGGGGACAAGAATGAACAAATGAATGAATGAGTAAGGGGGGAAGGAGGGTTGGAAGAATGTGGGGTGATGCCCAACTTCTGGTCCTGGTGGCTGGGTGGACGAGAGAGGCCAGCAGGTGAGGGTCACTGAGAGTGAGTCCCTGTAGGCCTCCTACACCAGGCACAGGTGGGCGGCCCCTCCCTTCCCTTTGCACCCGGAGTTTGTTGGTCCTCATGGCAGATCCCGGCCTTCCTTCCCTGCTGCCTCCCTCGCGCCGGGATTGGACAAGCTTCTTGGAGTGTGAGCTCTGGAGATGGTGGGGTCGCTGAGAGGTTTGATCCCTCCACACCCTTCCTCCTGAGATGCCCTTCCATGGAATGTCCACCTGGAAGACTCCTCTCAGCTCCCAAAGTTGTCTCCTTCTGGAAGCCTTCCCAGATTGCCCCAGGCTGGCCATCCCACCTGGGCTGGTCTCCTCCACCCCCACCTCACCGCTGGGCTTGGCATGGTTTCTAGCCTAATCCATGCATCACAGGAAAGGGGTGTCTAGCACCTGCGTGTACACACCAGGTGGTGGGAAATTCCCTCCCTTTCTCCCAAGAAGTCTCCATGGCTGGACAGTCGCCCAGGAAATTCTGAGCTGCAGCTTGTCCTGGGCTTCCCTGAAAGAACAGGGCTAAGACCCCGCCCAGCAGGCACCCTCCCATCTCCTGGTCATCGGCCCAGCACTCGCTGGGAGGCAAAGTGAGGGGCTGCTTCCTCCAAGTGTCTCCACTGAGGTACACCCCAGGCAGCCTATCTCGCTCCAGGGAGACAGCCAAATAGAAGGATCCCCAGGGGACATTTGTACATGCTGTTCCTCAGCATGGAGTCATCTTGCCTGCTCCCTTGGGATATACCTTGTGCATTCCAAAGGGCCTTCTAGTCTCCATGGAGGTGCCTCCTCCTCCAGAAAGTCCTCCCTGATCCCTAGCTCCTCTGTTTCTCTGTGCTTCCCGAAGTTTTGCCCTGACCTCAGTGGGTATCATTGCCCAGGGATTTCCATCTCTGCCACACAGTGGGCCCTGCAGGCAGGGCTGGCCTTGGTTCCAGGTGCTTCCCCAAAACTCACAAGAGCCTGATACCCACAGCTGAGGCAGTTCAAGAAAGGGGCAGACATTGACTAGCTGAATGAATGAATGAATGAATGAGTGCCCATGGAAACACTGGAGGATGAACCCCAGTGTGAGGTGAAGCTGAGCAGGCAGGCAGGTGCCTGGAGAGCCTTGGCACTCAAGCCAGATGCACTTGGGCAGGACTCCAAGCAGGTTAGGAGGAGAATATGCAGGAGCCTGGGCACCGGGGCACCAGGGCAGGGAGACGGAACCCAGCCCTCTAAGAGGTCTGGGAGGTGAGCACAGGACAAGAGGCAGAGCCTGAGGTCAGGGACAGCTTCAAGCCAAGCTGCCGGGAGGCTGAGTGCCAAGTCCTCATCTGGCAGCTGCCCCGATGGTGCAGGTTGATGGAGGAAGCTCAGGCAGTGCTGAGCCAAAAGAGAGGATGCCTGGGGCGGGGTGCCCCCCACACCCACCATTCCCAGCCCAGACCTCCCCTTCCCTCTAGGGCATCCCAACAGTCTTCCACTTGAGCATCCCCTCATTGCCTGACTCTCCTTGGCCAAACAACACCCAGAGGGTAGAGAGAGTGCCAGCTCTGGAGGCACTCCAGGTGTCAGCTTGCCTCCCCTTCCCTCTCCTTCCTCCCCCCGCCCTTCCCCCCCCCCCCCCCCCCCCCCCCGGCTGCTTGCGGCCCTGCAGAGGCTCCGTTTCTACATCTGTAAGATGGCATGATGCCCTCTGGTCTGCAAGATGTTGTGAAGATTGGAGACCAGGTCTGTAGAGGCCCCGGCATAGCCCCTGGCATGCCAAGAGGCTCCATGGGATTTGGGCTACTTCCGGGAATCGGGTCTGGGGAAGCAAGGAGCTGGGAAACGGAGCAAATTTGAATTCTGGTCCTTGCTGAGCAGGAGGGCAAGGCTGGACAGGGCCTCCCAGACTCTGTTCACCCCCCTATGGCCCTGTACTCAGTCCCCAGGGGCTGTGAGATTGCTCTTGTGGGCCAGCGGAAGGACTACATTTCCCAGCCACCCTTGCGGCCAGGACTGGTTAGGTGGCTTAGACAGGGGAACTGTATGGAAGAAGTTGAAAGGGACTTGTTTATTGTAAGGCATCAATGACTTACAATAAACTGCCATATTTTTCCCCCCTCACCCAAAGATATGTTTACAGATAAGAGAGAGAGAGAGAGAGAGAGAGAGAGAGAGAGAGAGAGAGAGAGAGAGAGAGAGAAACTTCGATGTGAGAGAAAAACAGATCAGTTGCCTCTCATAGGCACCCCAACTGGTACCGAACCTGCAACCTGGGTATGTGCCCTGACTGGGAATCAAGCCCTCCACCCTTCGGTGTACAGGACAACGCTCCAACCAACTGAGCCACTCTGGCCAGGGCTAGACTGTCATATTTAAAGTGCACAATTTTGATAAGTTTCAACATATATCTGTACCCTTGTGGAACCATCACCACCATCAACGTAGCAAATATTTCTATCAACTGCAGAAGGTCCCTTCTGCCTCTTTGCAAGCCATCCCTCATGTCACGCCCGTCCCCAGGCAACCGCTGATCTGCTTTCCACCATACAGCGTAGCTTGCATTTCCTAGAGTTTTACATAAGTGGAATTATGTACCGTCTCTCCTTTTGTGTGGGCGGGGGTGTTTCTGGCTTCTTCCACTGAGCATAATGATGTTGCGGTTCACCCATGCTGTGTGCATAATAGCTCATTACTTTATTGTTGAGTTACATTCCACTGTTTGAATATCTTTAGTTCATTTACCCATTCACCCATGAATGGACATTTGCGATTTTCCACCGGTTGGATCGGTAAGCAAAGCGGCCGTGAAGATTTGCATCCAAGTTTCTGTGTAGACACATTGCTTTAGTTTCTCTTGGGTAGAATGGCTTGATCGGATGGCAGGTGTATCTTGAGCTTGGTAAGAAGTTGTCCAGCCGTTTTCAAAGTGACGGCGCCATTTTCCGCTCCCTGTAGTGGAGCATGAGCCCCCGTTGCTCCACATCCTTGCCAACATCTGGCATGGCCAGTCTTTTCCATTTTAGCCACGCCTAACAGGTGTGTAGTGATACCTCAGTATAGCTTTAGTTCTCGCTTTCCTAACGACTGACAGTGTTAAGAATCTACCTTCGTGACGTGTCTGCTCCATCTTTACCCTGTTTCTCGGTGGGATTGTTTGTGTTGTTTATGATTCAGCTATAAGTGTTCTCTGTATTCGGAACACAAGTTCTTGGTCAGGTACCTGTTTTACAGATAGTCTTTCCCCGTCTTTGCTTGCCTTTTGCCTTTCTTAAAGGTGTTTTTTTTTTTTTAAGACAAACTAGAGGCCCAGTGCATGAGATTCATGCACCTGGGAATGGGGGGGGGGGGGCGGGGAGAGGAGGAACCCCTCAGCCCAGCCTGCTCCCACTCGCAGTCCAGGGATCCTCGGATGTCCGACTGAGGGCTTAGACCCGCTCCCCGGACATCCTTAGCGCTGCCGCAGAGGTGGGAGAGGCTCCTGCTACCACCGCTCTACTTGCCAGCCGTGAGCCTGGCTCCTGCGTTGAGTGTCTCTCCCCCTGGTGGTCAGTGTGCGTCATAGCGACCGGTTCTTCCTCTGTTTGGTCGATTTGCATATTAGCTTTTTATTATTCAAGAAGTTTTAATGTTAATAAAGTCCACTTTACCCATTTTTTAATTTTATAGTTTGTGTTTGTTGTGCTAAGAAAAATTTCCCTAACCCGTTGTTTGTTGCTAGTACAAACTCTATTGGCTTTAAACCTGGCAATCTTGCTCATCTCACATGTCGGTCGTGATAGCGTGTTGGCAAATGCATTACACGTTTTTACATGAGATGAGCATGGCATCTGCGTATAAGGACAGTTTTGCTTTTTGCTTTACAACGGGTATGACTTCCCTTTTGTTGTGTTCTCTTGCCTTCTTGCCCCATCGACAACCTCCACTGCAGGGTTGAATGGAAGTGGGGAGAATGGACACGCGGACCCGTTTTCTTCTCAGGAGGAGAGCAGTGACCCCTTCACTACCAAACGTAAGTTGCTATGAAGCGGTTATGTTTTTCTTAGGCGCCCTTTATCAAGTTGAGAAACTTCCTTTCTGTTCCTAGTGTACAGAGTCCCTTATTAGAATTAGCATTGAATTTTGTCAAAATTTTTTACATCTGTTAAGATAATTATATGTTTTTTTCTCTTGTAGTCTGTGAGCATGCTGAATCACACTGATTGATTTTCAAATGTTAAACCTATCTCACATCGCTAGGATAAACCCCCTTTGACATCATGTCATTCTTTTTCCATTGTGTTGGATTCTTTTTACGTTGCGTTAGCTTCGAGTTGCAAATACTTTGTTGAGGACTTTCGTGTCTGTGTTCATGAGGGGTATTGCTCTGTAAATGTCTCCTCCTGTAATGTTGTTGTCAATGAGCTAACGCTGGCCTCCAAAGATGACTCGGCCGCTTCTTCCCGCTTCTATTTTTTGAAAGAATTTCTTTAGAATGGGTAATATTTCTTCCTTCCTTGAGGGTTTTGTGTTACTGGTCAGAAAAGCCATCTGGGTCTGGAATTTTCTTTGTGGAAAGAAGTTTTTATTTTATTTATTTATTTTGGAAGGGGGTTATTTATTTATTTATTTATTAGCTTCCTTCTTTTAAAAAATTTTATTTTTATTTTTTTAAATCTTTATTTTTGAGGTTATAACACATGTCCCTCTCTCCCCCTCCCCCGCCCCCCCTGCAACCCCCTCTTATTCCCCCTCCACCCGGGTCCCTCCCCGCCCCAGGCCTTTACCACCCTGTTGTCTGTGTCCATAGGTAATGCATATATGCATATAAGATCATTGTTTAATCTCTTCCTGCCCCCCCCACCCCTCCTTCCCTCTGAGAATCATCAGCCTGTTCCATTTCCATGCCTCTGATTCTATTTTGTTCACCAGTTTATTCTGTTCCTTAGATTTCTTACTCATTTATTTTGATTTTTAGATTCACTTGTTGGTAGGTATGTATTTGATGTCATTTTGTTGTTCATAATTTTTATCTTTACCTTTTTCTTCTTCTTCCTCTTCTTAAAGAATACCCTTCAGCATTTCATATAATCCTGGTTTGGCGGTGATGAACTCCTTTAGCTTTTTCTTGTCTGTGAAGCTCTTTATCTGACCTTCCACTCTGAAGGATAGCTTTGCTGGGTAGAGTAATCTTGGTTGTAGGTCCTTGCTATTCATCACTTTGAACATTTCTTGCCACTCCCTTCTGGCCTGTTGAGAAATCAGCTGACAATCGTATGGGTGCTCCCTTGTAGGTAACTAACTGCTATTTTCTTGCTGCTTTTAAGATTCTCTGTCTTTTGCCTTTGGCATTTTAATTATGATGTGTCTTGGTGTGGTCCTCTTCGGATGCCTCTTGTTTGGGACTCTCTGTGCTTCCTGGACTTGTAAGTCTATTTCTTTCACTAAGTAGGGGAAGTTTTCTGTCCTTATTTCTTCAAATAGGTTTTCAATATCTTGCTTTCTCTCTTCTTCTGGCACCTCCATAATGTGAACGTTAGTATGCTTAAAATTGTCCCAGAGGCTCCTTACACTGTCTTCATATTTTTGGACTCTTATTTCTTTTTGTTCTCCTGGTTGGGTGTTTCTTGCTTCCTCATATTTCAAGCCATTGATGTGATTCTTGGGATCCTCTAATCTACTGTTGAATCCCTGTATATTATTCTTTATTCCAGTCAGCGTATGCTTAATTTCTGACTGGTCCTTTTCCTTTTTTTTCTTTCTTTTTTTTTTTTTTTTTGGCATTCTCACTAAGATCCTTCAGTCTCACAAAATCCCTTGGAGGTTTCTAGAAGATTCTTGAGTAACCTTATAACCATGGTTTTGAACTCTATATTTCATTTGTGACATGTTTCTTTGTCTCTGCATTTTGGCTGCTTCCCTGTGTTTGCTTCTATCTATTGGATAGAGCTGCTATGTCTCCTTGAGTTGATAGAGTGGCCTTGTGTGCTAGGAGTCCTATAGGGCTCTGTGGCTTAGCCTCTTCAATCACCTGAGCTGGGCCCTCTAGGTGCACCCCTTCGTGGGCTATGAGCACAGTCTTGTTGTAGTTGAGACTTGATTGCTGTTGGTATCATTGGGAGGAATTGACCTCCAGGCCAACTGCAACTACAGTAGGAGAGCTGCTGTGCAGGAGACACCCTACGGGGCAGGACTTGCTTCAGTGGGGCTTTGGTGCTCACTGAGTCTGACCCTTGAGAGTGTTGCTTATGGATGTGAAGGGTTATAATCTGGTATGGTCTCACACTGACCACTGGGTACACGGCTGTTGGGTCTCCATGGAGGAATAAAGTCAGCCACTGCCTGGGGCCACCTAGCAGGAGCTACAGAGAGATCTGCAGATTCCTCCTCTTTGTATGGGGTTTGGAAGTACCCAGACAAGGTCCAGCTATGAAGCAAGGCAGGCTGGTGCTGGTGTCAGGTCTTGGGCCTTTTATTGATAGGTTTGGGGCTCCCTGACCCAGCTGCAGCTTGTTTGACAGATTTTAGCCTGAGCAAGGACAGGCCATTCATATGCAAAATCTGCTGCTCATAGGTTGGGTGGGGCTGCAAATTGGATGAGGCTGGGTCTCAGGGTTTCACCAAGATGGAGCCAACAGAAATGGCTGCCAGTCAGCTCTGCCACTGGGAAGGTCCCAGCATAAGAACAATGACCCCTGAAGCACCTCAGCCTGGAAGGAAGCCGCCACTGAGTTCCTGCCCCGAAGCCAAACAATCCGGTTCGTCTTCATATGTGTCTGTGTCCCCCAGAGCCTCGCCCTGGCTCTGGAGCTCAGAGGAAGTGGAACCTGGAAAGTTCAGTTTGTGTGCCGGCCTTTTAAGAGGAACAGCTGGGTCTCCAGCAGCCTCTGTGTCACTGAGCCCCAATCCGCACTGGCTTTTACAGCCTGTAGTTCTTACTCCCCGTAGGGACTACAGACCCTGGGCTGGGGGTCTGGTGTGGGGCTGGGACCCCTTACTCCTCCAGGCTGCCTCAGCAGAGACAATCTCCCTCCCAATTAAAATAGTGGCATACATGGGTGCTGGACCAGCCTGTTCCGTGCCTCCACACTTCTTACCAGTCTCAGTGTCCTTTCTTCTTTACTTTCTAGTTTTAGGACTTCCCTTCAGCCAGCTTTCTGGGGGTTCTGGATGATGGTTGTTCTGTATTTTGGTTGTAATTTTGATGTGGTTGTGGGAGGCTGTGAGTACAGGTGTTTGCCTACGCCACCATATTGGTCTCTATGGATGGAGGTTTTTAACTGCTAATATTATTTACTTAATAGACATGAGCCTATCCAGATATCTATTTATTCCTGAGAGAGCTTAAGTAGAGTGTATCGTTTAAAGAATTTGCCAATTTGCTTAATTTGTCAAATTTGTTGGCATAAAGTTATTCAAAATATTAATTTCTTTTCCTTTTTATCCTTATGGAGTATCCATAGTGATGTCCCCTTCTCATCCCTGATATTGGTACCCTATGTTCTCTCTCTTTTTTCCTGATCAATCTAAGAGAGGTTTACCAATTTTATTGACTTAAAAAAACAGCTTTTGCTTTCATTGATTCTTCTATTGTTTTAATGTTTGCTACGTCATTGATTTCTGCTTTTTATCTTTTTCTTTCTTCTGCTTACTTTTGTTTTTTTCTCTCTAGTTTCTTACGTCAAAACCGAGGTCATTAATTCCAGACCTTTCTTCTTTTATAATATAAGCACTTAGTGTCACAACTTTCCCTCTAACCATTGCTTTAGCTACATCCCACACATTTTTATGTGCTGTGTTTTCACAGTATTCAGCTTAAAATATGTTCTAATTTCCATTGTGATTTCTTCTTTGATCCACGGTTTATTTGGGAGTGTGCTGTTTAATGTCCAGATATTTGGTAATTTTCTAGGCATCTTTCTGTTATCGACTTCTAATTTAATTCTGTTGTGATAGGAGAACATAAATTGTAGGATTTCAGTCTTTGAAATGTTATTGAGACTTGTTGATAGCTCAAACCGTGTATCTTGGTAAATGTTTTGTGTGAACTTAATAAGAATGTGTATTCTGTTTTTGAATAGCGTGTTCTAGAAATGTCAAGGTCATTTGTAGTGTCGCTCAGATTTTCTGTATCCTCACTGATTTCCTGCCTGCTTCTATCAATAATTAAGAGAGCGGTGTTGACATCTCCAATTATAACCGTGGAGCTGCTCATTTCCTGTTGCAGGGCCACCCGCTTTTCACCGTGCACTTTGAAGCTCTGTTATTAGGTGTATACACAGTTGAGATTGTTATAAACTTTTGAGGAATGTAACTCTTTCTCATGGTAAAACCACCTTCTTCATTCCTGGTGATCTCTTCTTTTAATCTACTTGGTTGGATAGCAGCATAGCTGCTCCAGCTCTCTTTTGGTTGGTGTTAAGATAGCGTATCTTGCCCTGGCCAGTGTGACTCAGTGGGTCGAGTGCTGTCCCGTGCTGGTTTGATTCCTGGTCAGGGCGCATGCCCAGGTTGCTGGCTCAGTCCTCAGTAGGGGGCGTGCAGGAGGCAGCTAATCGATGTTTCTCTCTCATAGATGTTGCTCTCTTTTCCTCCTCCTCTCTCTTCCTCTCTCTCTCTCTCTAAAAATCAATAAAAAACATTAAAAAATTAACATCTATTTTTCTACATTTTTACTGTTAATCTATCTGTGCCTTAACACAAATGGTGGGGTTTCTTGTAGACACGGTATAATTGGGTCTTGCTTTTCCATCCTATCTGACAATCTCCTTTTTTTTAAATTGGTGAGTTTAGACAATTTGTATTTAGTAGATTATTATTATAGTTCGATTTAAATCTATTACCTTAGCCCTAGCTGGTTTGGCTCAGTGGATGATGGAGTGTTGGCCTGAGGACCGAAGGGTCCTGGGTTCAGTTCTGGTCAAGGGCATGTTCCTTGGTTGCAGGCCCCACTCTAGCCCGAGTCCTTGTCGGGGCTCGTGTGGGAGGCAACCAATCGATGTGTTTCTCTCACATCGAGGTTTCTCTCTGTCTCTCCCCCTCCCTTCCACTCTCTCTAAAAATCAATGGAAAAATATCCTCGGGTGAGAGTTAAATTAAGTAAGTAAATAAATCAATCTGTTACCTTAATACTTATTTTCTCCGTGATCCATCTGTTCTTAGTTCCCTTCTTCCTCTTTTCCTGCCTTTTTTTTTTTTTTATTAATTGAGTAATATTTATTATTTTACTTTGTCCTTTTATTGGTTTATCAGTGATACTTCTTTGGTTGTGTATGTGTTGTTGTTTAGTGGTTTACAGTATACATCTTAGACTCTACCTTCAAATACTATTATATTACTTCATGAATTATATAAGAGCCTTACTCCAACATACTTCCATTCCCCCCGTTCTAGACTTCAGGTTATTTTGTCGTGCACTTTAATTCTACATGTGTTATAAGCTTCACAATACATTGCTATTATTTTTTCTGTAAACAATAAAGTGTCCTGTAAATAGATTTTTAGCAACAAGAAAAAAAGACCTTTTATACAGGTTGGACAAAAGTAGGTTTACAGTTGTAAGTGCATGAAACACAGATGATAAAATGTGGAAAATGAATAAGGAAATGTACTAAGACAAGAAACACTGCGTTTACTCTTGTATTATTATTTATTGATTATTGTATTATTTTCCATAAAAACAACTGTAAACCTACGTTTGCTTCACCATGTATTTACCCACACAGTAGCCATTTCTACTGCTCTTTATTCCTTTGTGTAGAGCCAGAGTCCTCCTGTTATCATTTTCACTAGAGGTCTAGTGCACGAAATTCGTGCACGGGTAGGGTCCCTAGGCCTGGCCGGCGATCAGGGCCTATTGGGGCCTTCTGGCTGCCTTCCTTCATCCCACACCACCACCAGCTGCCAGGACCTTCCTTTGTTAGTGCACGTCATACAGAGCAATTGAACTCCCGGTCTCCCGGTCGAACTCCCGAGGGGACAATGTGCATATTAGGCATATATATATATATATATATATATATATATATATATATATATATGGATTCTGCTGGAAGGACTCCTTTTAACATTTTGAGTGGGTTTGCTGATGATTTCCTCCAATTATTTTTTATTTATTTGAGAGAGAAAGAAAGAAAACAAAAGAGGAACACTGACTTGCTGTTCCACTTATTTATGCATTCATTGGCTGATTCTTGTATGTGCCCTGACCGGGGATCGAACCTGCAACCTTGGCATATCAGGACAATGCTCTAACCAACAGAACTATTTAGCCTCCAATTTTAAAGATCCAAAAATTTTTATATTACCTATGTTCAAAAATTATTTTCACTGGGGATTAAATTTTAGGTGGACTTTTGTTTCTTTTAATAAAGATGTTGCTCCATTTTCTATTTGGCTTGGATTGTTTCCAACAAGAAGCCTGCTGTCATTCTTATGTTTGTTTCTTTGTACATTTTTGTCTTTTTAAAAATATATATATTTTATTGATTTTTTACAGAGAGGAAGGGAGAGGGATAGAGAGTTAGAAACATCAATGAGAGAGAAACATCGATCAGCTGCCTCCTGCATGCCCCCTAACTGGGAATGTACTACAACCAAGGTACATGCCCTTGATCGGGATCGAACCTGGGACCTTTCAGTCCGCAGGCTGACGCTCTATCCACGGAGCCAAACCTGTTAGAGCCATTTTTGTCTTTTTAAGCTGCTTTTTGGGTTTTCAGCAATTGGATTATAATAGGGCCTGCTGTGATTTTTCTTCCTTGTTCCCCTTTACCCACTGCTGGAAGTTTGTTGAGATTCCTGGATCTGTAGATTTATAGTTTTCATCAAATTTGGAAAAATTTTGGTCATTATTCCTTCATATATTTTTTCTGTTCTCTCCCCTTTGCCAACCCAAAGACTCAAATTACACTGTGTTCAGCCACTTGCTGTTGTCCCACAGCTCAATTATACTCTGTTCATTTTTCCCTCTCTGTGTTTTATTTTGAATAATTTCTATTTGCCATGCCTTCAAGTTCACTAAACTTTCTGTTTGAAGTGTTTAATCTGCTGTTAAATTTCTTCTAGTGAATTTTTTTTTCATCTCATGCACTGTATTTTTAAAAATATATATTTTATTGTTTTTATTTTTTTTTTTTACAGAGAGGAAGGGAGAAGGAGAGAGAGTTAGCAACATCAATCAGCTGCCTCCTGCACACCCCCTACTGGGGATGTGCCCGCAACCAAGGTACGTGCCCTTGACCGGAATTGAACCTGGGACCCTTGGGTCCGCAAGCTGACGCTCTATCCACTGAGCCAAACCGGTTAGAGCACATGCGTTGTATTTTTTAACTTCAGAGGTTCAATTTGGGCCTTTAAACATATATTCTATTTGTCTCTTCTTTCTGTTCATCATTTCCCCTGTCATCTGGAACATATATCTGTTTTACTATTCATTTTCCTCATTTTATCATCTGGCCTTTTTTGGATCTGTTTCTACTGACTTATTTTTCTTATTATTATGTGGGTCACATTTACCACCTTTTTATTTCTGATAATTTTTTTTAATTGAACGCCAAGCATTGCAATTTCACTTTGTTAGGTGCTAAAGGTTTTCATATTCCTTTAAATGTAGGATGTCCCCCAAAAATGCATACACACACTTTGAATAATTATAAAGGCTGTGCTTATTAAAATACATTTCATTTTCAAAAGTGAGCTCTCAGCTGTTAGAGCGTGTACACATTTTGGGGGGACACCCTGTATTTTCGGCTTGGCAGTCCTCGGAGACAGTTGGATTCTTTCAAAGCTCAGTTGGAGCTTTGCGTCAGCCCGTCGTGCCGGGCAAATTTGACCTCACAATGGAGGTAATACCCTCCTAGAACTCGCCTCAATGAGGACTTGGCACTGTTCTCATTCCTGTAGGCCCCCAGGCGCCTGCCTGCCCCTCCTCTCTGCCTGCTCCTCTCCCGCCTGCCTGATTAGCACTCAGCTGGGGTGGAGGAGAGCCCTCTGCAGATTCCTGAAGTGCTTCTCTCTGCGCCACGCTCGTCTCTGTGTTCAGCACCGTGAATTAGAGATGTTGGGGACTCTGAGTCCCGTGTCACAACTCAGAGAGCCTGCGGGGCTATAGTTGGGTTTCCCTTCTCAGGAACGGAGCCTGGAAACGCTCTCCGGGGGCAGTTGTAGGGCTCACCTCATCTGATCGCCCTCTCTCTGGACTGAATGTCCTGGCTGCCTTTTATCCAGTGTCTGAAAACCATAGTTTCATGTGCGTGCGTGTGCATGTGTGCGCGTGTGCGCGTGTGTATGTGTGCGTGTGTGTGTGTGGTTGAAGATTGGAGGGTAAATCTGATCCCTGTTATTCTGTTTTGGCTGGAAATGGAAATGCTTAGCATGACTTCTCAGAAGGGAGACAGCTGGGCAAAGCCTCCCTTTGCACCCCCTTCCTCGTTCCTGTTGTTAGGAAGTAAGAGGTAAGGGCTGGGGCTCCAGGAGCTTCCTGAGCTAGGCGGTGACTGACGGGATGGAGGCTCCGTGCTTAGGGCGGGTGAAGAGAGCTGGCGGGAAGAGCTCAGATCCCACGACACTGGGAAGCAGACTCCCCTGCTCCGCGTGGCCGACTCTTCAGTTGCTTTTATTTGGGAAAATAAAGCCCAGTGTGTTTAATCCCGTGTTAGTCTGTGACTTTGGCTTTGCAGCCCAACCTAATGCGAACAATACAGCCAGAGCACCCTAATTTCCCTCCTGAATGTCCACAGAGCGCCCAGGCCGTGGACCCACCGTGGGGTGACGCTGCTGGTGTTGTCCCATCCACTGGTCATTCCATCCGGCTCTGGCTTGGCTTCCCCTGCCCCCTCAGCTGGTCCATGGGCTGTGTCTGCTCCAGGCTCTGCCCTGACCTTGCCCGTGCTCCTTGGATCCCACGCCGGCCCTGGCCCCCAATCCTGGGACCACTCGCCTTGCCGGGTGCCAATAGCACGAGTGTGGGGGTGCGTGGTGAGGGGGTCCAGGGCGTGATGGGGCGGGGTGGAGTGGTGCGGAAGGTGTATCCGTGGCCGCTTGGCGGTTTGGTGGCATAGGCGGGGAGTAGAGGTGGTGCAGGCGATGTGGGCAGTGCCAGGGCGTGGCTTTGTCATAGATGATCTGACTGCACCCCCACTCTGCCCCTCCCACTTACCATTGGCCACTGGCAAGGGTGGCCGACACTGGTTGGGGGTTGTCTACCCAACACCTTCGGAACCCATTCCGCTCTGGGCACTTGGTTTCCCGCACGTGGTCACCAAGCCGGCGGTGGCAGCGCGTGCAGGAGGCCGTGCCCCAGGCCCCGGCTGGCCGAGGAGACTGACGCCCACAAAGGACAGCCAAGTCAGAGCTTCTCCCTGAAGATGGTGCATGTTGCTGGGAGCCGAAGGCCACCCTGGGGCATGTGGGAGCCCGGCCGACACCCAAGGCTGGGAGAGCAGGTGGACAAAAGGGCCTGGGTCCTGGGGATGCCGCCAAGGCGTCGAAACAACCCAGCCTGCGCCCCTGCCTTGGGCGCTCGCCCTCCTAGAGCTTGAGGCACTCGCATCCATGTGGCAGGCGGTCAGTGGCCTCACACGAAGCAGGGACACACGCCACCTCTTGCCCGTGGTCACAAGGACCAGAGGACTCCAGGCGGCGCCCCCGGGTCCAGAAGTGCTGGGTTCCCTCCCTGCAAGGCGAGGGGTGTGGATAGCAAGAAACACAGGGCCCTGATGGTCCCCACCCCACCCCCAGGCAGGCCGAGGACGGCAGTCTTATCTATAACGCCGCTATACTTCACATTAAAAGAGAGGAAGAGTTGAGACAATTGGAACAAAGCGCTGGTGATTGTCGTTTCTGGATGCGGAGAGCAGCTGTGCGCGCTTTGTTTTGTGTATGTTTCAGAAATGAAAGGAGAGGCACAAGGAGCTGCCCTGCTCCCTCCCTGCGCCCGTCTGCAGGCCCAGGGCGCAGCGTGGCCCTGCTCTGGTCTCGGGTGTGTCCCTCATTCTGCCCTTGTTGGGGGTGGGGGGGCACTGCCAGGCCAGCAGTCCTCGTGTCGTCCTTGCTGCCAGCTCACGCTCCACTCAGAGGAGCAGATGGTGGCTCTGTGGGCACCCCATGCCCTCCAACACTCCTCTCCCTGCCACCAGGCCCAGGGCCACCTTGCCTCCCAGCAGCTCCTGGGCAAGGCCTGCTGTGGGCGGAGAGCTCCCAGGGACCCTGCAGGGGGCAGGGGAGCGCCGGGGAGTTGGAGTTAGGAGATCAGGGAGGTTTGCTCTCTGCCTCTTTCCCGTGAGCACCTTTGCAGGCAAGAGCCGTGTGTATGTGCTCGCGCGCGCGTGCATGTGCGCAAGCAGGGGTAGGAAGGACACAATCAAGAAACCCAATAACCCAATGTAAGTGGGTCCTGCCTTACAGTTGGGGCTTTAAAAGATGGTCCCAGGGGGACCCAACGTGTAACAGGTCTCATGGTGGCAGGAACCCTTGACCGCTCTCTGCCCAGTAGGTCCCCTGGCTCTTGTCGGTGTCCTGGTCTCTGCCCCCTGGTCCCCATCCCAGGCCTTTCTCCATGTCTGGCTGCCCCCTCCAGATGTCGGGGTCTCACCACTCTTGCAGGGCTTGGTTTCAGCAGAGGATGACTTTGAGGAGGGGCTGGGTGATGGCAGTGGGACAAACAGCGCAGACAGGAGCAGGTTGGGGGAGCAGGGTGAACACCGAGGGAGGAAAGACCAGGGTTCAAGGCGCATTCTGGTTCAGTGTGAATGAGTGACATTGGGCAGGTCAGCCTGCCTCCCACCCCTTTGTGAAATGCTCCAATATTTACGGCTAAGGGGGTATTAAAAGGACTGTCGGTGCTCACCCCGGGGGTGCCTCCTCTTTTGATAGCTGTCAGCCCCTCCAATCTCTGTGGACTGGCTGGCACCCGGCTCCAAGCACCGGGCAGTGGAGGGGCCCTGCCCTCTGGCGCTGGGCATGAACTTGCCTTCTGTTTGGCCTTGTCCAGGGCCTATGGCCACCATGTAACCCACACACTGCGCAGGTGACACCTTGAGAGCTGGGCTCTGCCCTCCATGGGCACCGTCCCTGTCCTGGGCAGCCGGCTCCCACCTGTCTGGGCCACGACTCTCGTGCGGGTCAAATGCTGAATGCGCCGTGGCTGCCGTTTCATGACAACTGTTACACAAAGAAAACCGCCACCATTCTCACACCGCCTTCCTTGCCAGCATCTCTGGAGGCAATATGTGTGAACTGTGTTAAGCGAAGTTGATTTCTAAGCTTGAGCGAACCACAGCCTCCGTTTCCCTCCCACATGCTTCTCTCCTTACCCAGCCCTGGGCTTCCTGGCGGGGGGCCGCTCCCAAGGTCTCAGGCTTTGCAAGGGGGTCCCTGGGGGCCGTGTTGCTGGAGGCTTTCTCTGCTTCTGAAATTACTGACAGGGAAGGAAGGAGCCCCTGTGTCCTTTATCGGGTGTGTCTGCCAAGCGGCGTGCCAGCCATGTGGGGCCGTTGTGTGGGGGTCCCTGCCCTTCCTCGCTGCCCTCACTTTGCCTCTGGGAACTGTAGCTACACCTCAAGGCTCCGGTCCAAGCACCAGGGCACTCATTCGCAGTGTCTCGGTGATGTCCTCAAGGTTTCACAGTAGCTGAGCCAAGTGGCTTTGCTGTAGCGAGGCGCAGAAGGCCAGCGGGGCTTCCCGTCTCTGCTGCTGCCCACCGGCCTGCCTGAGAGTCCTTGCTCTGCACGTGCATTCACTGGATCCCATACTTCAGGGCCCTGCGCTTGGGCCTCACCCAACCAGGAGAGTTGCTCTGTTTGTTATAGGACTCCTTAGGTTGCAAAGGACAAAAAAACTACAACAGAAAACAAAACCAACTCCTGGTGGCGTCCACATGAAGTGAATTTATCGGCTTATGTAACTGAAAAGTTTAGCAGTTTCAGGTAAGGCTTGATCCAGCAGTCCAAAAGACTATCACCCCAGCTATACTCCCTTGCTCTACTTGGTTTCATCCTTGGGCTCCAAATGGAGTCCCCAGCAGCCCTAGCCACTCCCCTCTTGGTATGCAAATGTCAGCTCTAGTGCAGCTCACATGCTTAAGCCTCTCACTATCCGCTCCTGGGCAGAGAGAGTCATTTTTAATAGCACTGAACACATCCTGAATTTCCTTCTCTTATTGGCTAGAGTTAGGTCACATGTCCATCCCTGACCAATCACTATAGCCAGGGGATGGGACATGCTGATTGGCTTAAGCCATCCACGGCCACTTTCAGAGTGGTTGGGGGAGGGCGGGTTCCATAATGGAAAATCAAGCCTCAGTTGGCCAGGCCAAGTCCCACGACCCCATCTCAAGGACTCAGCACCCCTCCTCTGTGCTTGGGGCACCCCAGGGAACACAGTGACAACACACATGCCTCCTGGAATCACCTGCCAAGTGCCCAGGTGCACAAGCCTTGTCTCAGGGTTGGCTCTGGGGGCCCAAATCCAGACAGCAACACCTGGGAGCGGAGCCCCTCCCAGAGTCCCAGGGCCATGTGCTGCCAGGCACATCGGGCATCCGGGCATCGACGTTTTATTCAACCCCTGGGTGAGTGTTCCCTGTGCTGGCCCCAGGGCCTGAGGGTGGGATCTGGGGAGGGAGAAGGTGCGGCCCAGTCCCCCGCGTCCTAATGAGGCCATAGGCCGGCACACAGTCTATAAAGTGGCCTACAGGGGGCTCGATGGCCTCTCTCTTGCACTCCCTACACGATGCCTAAATCCCCTGTACAGTCTCCCTACCCCAAGCGTTCCAGTTTGCTTGCACGGCCCTAGGGATGGGGTGCTTACTACCATTCCAGCAACAAGATCCATCTATAGATGCCCCTGAAATTTATTAGCTACTTAACAAATATTACGTGTTGAGTGACTAAACAAAAGAATGATTTGGGATCGAATCTCCAAGTGCCTCCTTTCGGAAGCAAACGCCCAGAAACACAGAGTAGTGCCGGGAAGAAGGCGCTGGGAGCGCGTCTGGAATCTGGGTCAGGGAGAGCCTGCTGGGCCAGGGGGCCGCACCCGGCCCCCACTTGTTTCTGTCCACCCTGCTCCCTAAGAATCGTTTTTAACGTTTTTAAATGACTGGGTGGGGGGGGGGGGTTGAGAACAGAAAGAAGAATATTTCATGACATGTGAAATTATATGAAATTAAACTCCAGTGCCCATAAATAGAGTCTGCTGGAACGTGGCCACGCGAATTTATTTACATCTTGTCTGTGGCTGCTTCCGTGACACGGCGGCGGCGGAGGGCTTGAGGCGGAGCGTCTGGCCCACAAACCCTAAAATATTTACTATCTGGCTCTTTGTAGGAAAAGTATGCCAGCTCCTGCTCTGGTTCCTGCTCGTGAGCAATGCCACCCCATTTTACAGGTGAGGAGACAGAGGCTCAAGGGGGTCAGGGAGCTGGAGTTCAACCCAGCAGGCAGTGGGGGGCGGGCCACCCAGGGTGGCAGCCTGGCCCAAAGCCTGGGGTCCTCCCTCGGTGTGGTGCTCAGACCTCTGAGCAGAGTCCTCCCTCCTGTCCTGTGGACCCGGCCCATCCTGCTGGGCGGCTCCTGCCCTGTTCGCAGATCCCACTCCCCGGGGGGGCTGGAGAGGGGCACAGTCCGTGGCTCATGGATGCGTTAGCACCTCTCGCGTCAGAAGAATCGATGCTGCCTCCCGGAGCCGCTGGCGAGGGCTCAGAAAGTGGGTCAGGCCCTGGGAGGAGCAGCCCATTTTTAGCTTTTCATTAGGGCCTCATTCATTAATTCCTTCTTTTAATATTTACTGAGCGGCTACGGGTGCCAGCCCCTGCAGAAGGGACTGAGAACACAGTGGCTGGGGAGGGGACAATCGTAGAAACAAGTGTGAGTGGAGGTGGGACCTGGGCGGAGGACAGCCCCCCATCACTGCCTTCTAGGACAGGGCAGAGGGTCGAAGATGGTAAGGCCTGAGACTCTGAGCTAGACTGAAAGGGGACGAAGGAGGCAGGCCTCTCGGGCAAAAGGAAGTGTGACAGGCTGTGGCAGGGAGGGCGTTAGCCAGCTGGTGCCTGTGTGGGGTAGGAGACTTGGGCAGGAAGTATGGTGAGGCTGCAGGAGTGGCTGGACCTGGGAGAGGGTCATGGGAGACACCAATTTGCCCTGTGTGCTGCAGAGGTAGGGGGCCCAGTGATAGCCTTGAGATGGGGTCGTGGGCCTTGGTCAGGCTTCAGATGGAAGGCTCATGCTGGAGCCACAACGCAGAGCAGGTCCCGGAGCCAGGAGTGGTCGGAATCCTGAGTCAGAATGGGTGGGTGGGAGGGGCCTGCTGCAAGTGAGAGGGGCCAGGGGAGCTGGAGAAGAAAGATGTTGGCGGTTTTGGGGGGCTTCCAAAGGCCCCAGCACCCCTCCTCTGTGCTCCTGCCACAGGGCTGTGGGACAGCGGTGCTGGGGTCCTCTACAGTGCTTCCCTGAACCCCTGACCTCAGCCTCCATCCAGGGCCACCTGTGTGCTCACATCCCCACTCTGCCCAGGCCACTGTGCCTCAGAGAGCCCCCCTCCTGTGTCCCTTTTCTGACAGCCAGCAGACATGCCTTCCCCACCCCACCCTGGGACTGCCTGCCTGATTCAGACAAAGTGCAGACTCCTTCCCTCTCAGCCAGGGCATGGCCCGCGGGCCACCATCAATGCCTACCCCTCTGAAGGGCTGAGGAGGAGAAGCGGCCAGGTCCACGTGGGAGAAGGATGCCTGAGCTTATTCAGAAAGCGGCTGCTGCCTTGCCTGGGAGGCCACACCCAGAATTCCCTTTGATCCTGCCAGAATAGGGGGAAGGAGAGGGGGGGGCTGGGGGGGAGGGGGGAGCCTCAGGGCATGCCTTCGTTGTCACCTTCTGTTCCCTTAATCACAATCAGGCCGCGATTCCCACCCATAGCCCTGTCCTTCACAACCTCCCTGGGCCCAGAAACTGGGAGTTGGGTCACCAGACAGCCAGGGCCGCGTGGACTGGATGAGTGGCATGTCAGAGCGACCAATGGGGCAGGAGATGGGCCTCCTGGAGCTCCGCCAGAGACCGCATCTGCCCCATCGGTTTCCACTCTGGAGCCCAGCCTGGGGCAGGGCCCAGGCCACTTGTGCATGGGTAGAACTGGGTTCTGGGGGTGGGGTTGAAATGTGGGGGACAGTCATAGGCTGAGAGGAGTGGGGGGCCCCTGCTAAGCCCTCAGAAGCCTTCCCCCCCATGTTCCTTGGTCTCAGGAGACTTCCCAAATTCCCACGCTGACACTGTGGGTGAGGGGGCCCTATCGAAGGCCCCCCAGAATGTGAGTATGTACTGTGGAGTCACCCCGGCCAGCTGGGGAAATACAGATGTGCTCAAGTCATCACCAATGGCTTCTGTGGGGGGTGAAAGGGATGAACGTGTCCCTGGCCTTTCTAGGTTCTGCAGGTGGCAGGCACCTGGCGCTCTGGGAAGGGCCTTGCCCTGTGTGGTGGGTGGAGCAGGCGGCGGCAGGTAGTAGCCTGGTTGTCTTCTGGGGAATCGCCAGTGGCTATTTTGGGCAATAGATTGGCTGCGTCGGACTAATTTGGCCCAGGGTACCCGTGAGTTTGTGAATCCTTCTAGCAAACTGTTGAAACAGGGTTTGGGGGTGGGGGGGGTGTTCTGGGAGCCCCCACATGCAGGTGGCATCAGCAGTGAGAGTGGTCCGTGCACTGTCCCCTGATCACACAGCGACCTTCCTTCCTGGCAGGTGCCCCTGCGGGACGATTGTCACACAGGCCGGTGTCACTCTGGGGGCGGCATTTTGAGAAGGAGCAGGTGATGGGGGGTTGTCCGCCCTGTGGTAAGTTATTCCTGTGCAATTAGCAGGAAAAGAGAGATGGGGGGAGGGGAGATACTTCCTGCGCTAGAAAACAGAGTCTGGGCAGCTGCCCACCAGCTACCCTGTGCTGGGTGCCATCCCAGGGGGTCGGAGTGAGGGAACAGAGCGGGTGGGGTGTAGCTTGGAAGAGACACGGCCTTTGGTCTGTCTCCAGGGATGACTTCAGAGAGGCTGCGGGGGGGGGGGGGGGGGGGGGCGTGCACAGGGCACAATGAGTGTGCCCATTGGTCGGGACTCTGAGCTCTAGGAAAACCGGAAGGGGGGCTGGCCACCCCTGGGGGCCGGAGTCTGTATTTTGCAGGGAAGCTGGCAGGCTGGCCTGGGCAGGTCCTCTGGTGGGAGCGGGGAGGCAGCTTCGGGGAGCCCCTTTGGGTGGACTGGGTTCCCCCAGCCGTTAAACTTCCTAAATGAATATTCCTGGTGGGACCAGAATTAGTAGTTGTTTTTAAAATTTTTTTTTAATTTTTTAAAAAATTTTCTTTATTGATTAAGGTATTACATATGTGTCCTTATCCCCCCTCAACTCCCTCCCCCAACTCCCGGCTCATGCCCTCACCCCCTGGTGTCTGTGTGCATTGGTTAGGCCTATGTGCATGCATACAAGTCCTTTGGTTGATCTCTCCCCCTTACCCCCACCCTCCCCTGCCTTCCCTCTCAGGTTTGATGGCCTGAACGATGCTTCTCTATCTCTGGATCTGTTTTTGTCCATCGGTTTATGTTGAGCATTTTGCTAAGCGAAGTTCAGTCCGTCAGAGAAGGATAAATACCACGTGATCTCAGTCATTTGTGGAACAGAATTAGTAGTTTTTGAGCTAAAAACAAAGGCCCCTCAGGGAGGCGGGCTTTTGGCGTGCCCCGTTGGTCTGGGCTGGCTTCCTAAAACAACGCTGCCCAGAGGCAGACAAGGGCTCGGTTGTGCCGGCGGAGAGGAGTGGAATATGTGTGCCCGCTTGTGCCCCGCCAGCCCGGCACGTGCCCGATCCAGAGGCCAGGCTCCCGGGGAGGCGGCATGAATGAGGCCTTATTCAGAGGCGGCAGCCCTGCCCCTCGCTTCTCCAAAGGAGGTGCAGACGTGCAAACGTGGAAACGGGCTCCGGGCCCTGAATGGGGCATGGATCAGCCATGTGGATCCTGCCTACAATCCTTTCACATCTGCCCTTCTGAAACAGGAAGCAGCCTTCTGCCTCCCCCCTGACATCCCCCCTCCCCAGGATCCTGGTGCTTGGAGGGGGCGGGCTCAGTTAGTCCAGGGCTTTCCAGGGCACTGTGTCTGACCAGGCTTCCTCTGCCCTGGGGCGAGGGTAAGGAAAATGGGACAGTTGCGTCTCTTCTGTCCTTCCCAGGACACTCGCAATGGCGTTTGGTTCCTATAACCTCTGTGAAAAGGAACCTGAGTTCAGAAGGCCGGGTGACTTCCAGGAATAACTGGACTCTGAGTGCCAATGCAGGCTGCCCAAATTCTGTCCCCCGTGTTCCCCTGGATCCCTTTAAGCCACCCCAGCCTGAGGGTGGCAGCCCTCCCAGAGTCCGGGCAGCCCATGCCCACTGCCAGGAACACCACCCACCCCCGACCCAAATCGACGGGAGGCTGTTATGGGCGTGACTGATCACGTCGGGTGAAGATGCGCACCTCTCACGGTGAGGACACTGACAATCTTATGATGGGGGGCGGGGGATGCTACCCCAGGTCCCGCTCATAGTAATAGTTGGTGTATGTACCTGATGGCCTTTCTGAAATCTGAGACATTCTGAATTCTGAAAGATATCCCAAGATACCCGCACCCCCATGTTTACTGCAGCATTATTCACAAGAGCCAGGATATGGGAGCAATCTCAGGACCCTTCGGTGGGTGACGGGGTAAAGAAGACATGAGACATGCATAATGGAATACCACGCAGCCATAAACAGGATGAAATGCTGTTTGCAACAACACGGATGGACCGTGAGACTGTCAGGCCAAGTGAGATATGTCCGACAGAAAAGGGTAAGAACCATATGATTTCATTCATAGGTGGATGTTAAACTGAAAACAGCCGCCCTCACTGGTGTGGCTCAGTGGATAGAGCGTCAGCCTGCGGACTGAAGGGTCCTGGGTTCGATTCCGGTCAAGGGCATGTATCCTGGTTGCCGGCACATCCCCAGTAGGGGGTGTGGTGTGCAGGAGGCAGCTGATGGAGGTTTCTCTCTCATTGACAGAGGTTTCTAACTCTCTGTCCCTCTCCCTTCCTCTCTGTAAAAAATCAATAAAATATATTAAAAAAAAACAACACACCTGAAAACAACCAATGAACCAACAAACCAAAACTCACAGACACAGGCGGCAGGGTGGTGGCTGCCAGAGAGGGTGGTGGAGGATGAAGAAGCGCAGGGTGAACCCCGGTGATGGGAGGACACTGGGCTTCGGGTGCTGAGCACACAGGAGCATACTGACAAGGAATTGCAAAGTTGTGCACATGAAACTTACATAATGTTATTAGCCGCCATTACCGCGATCCATTTCATTAAAATAAAAAGATTCAGAAAGAAAGCACATCTGGCCTTGCAGGGTTGGCTAAGTGCTTTGGACTCGCCTTGTCTCGGGAAGGGGGTGTTAGAGATGTTGGAATGAGAAAGGGCAGCTGGGATGCGGGCCCAGCCCGTCAGCCCTGAAGTCCCAGCGCTTTGCAAGCTGCCGTGTGTGCTGAGTCCAGTCTGGCTCACCGGGTACACACTGAATTTGCTCAAAGGAGACTGTCTCTCCAGCCTTCCCGGGACCTGCCAGCCCTTCAGGAGGTCCCAGGGCTGTGTTCCGACCTTTCAGTGCCACCAGAAATTAGTGGACAGTCCCTGTCCCCACAGTCATGGTCACTGAGGACCAGGTCTGGACTGATGGCCTGGTCCATTGTGAAGGAAGGATGGGCCACCATCCTTCCTTTACAGTGAGACCCAGGCTCCTGTCACAGTGCTCACGGCAGCCCAGCGAGTCTCTGAGCTTTGTCCAAGGTTTGCAGCAAGGAGGCAGGAGAGACCCAGTAACAACACTATTTTGGATGTCCTCAGGGACCCACGCGTGCGTCTGACCTGGCCCCTGCCCCCAGGGAGCCCTCTGTCTAGTACAGGGAACCCACAGCCGGCAGAAGGGCAGGTCCAGCATAAGATAGGTCATTGCCAGGGCCTGAAAAAGGACCCCATAATCTCAGGGGTCCGCACCCTGGGCTGGATTCAGGGGGTGCCTGTGGCCTCACACCCACCATCCCTGCTGCCCGGAGCCCAGAGAGGGTGCAGAGGAAGCAGCCCCTGCTGGTGCACCGTGCCAGGAGCCCCGAGCACCTCCAGGCTTCCAGGCCCCTTGCAATTTAGGGGAACGGCTGCGATTGGCTTTTTGCAAGTGCTAATTTTTCAGCTCCCGCGTTCATGTGGAACCTGGAAATTAATTAGCTCAGACAAGAGTTGCACAGCCTGAGAGCATAAAAAGGATCCTCATTAGTAAAACTTTGCCCTTTGCCTGGCAGGGGTTGGCTGCCAGAAGTCTGATCGGGTTGCTGGGGCCGCAGCGATGATGGAAAGGCCTGAGTACAGCACGTCCCACCGGCCCAAACCCAGCTCAGGCCCACCTCTCTGTCAGTCACCGCCACCAGGGCGTTCCTGATGTGGACCTAAAGGGGATTGGGGGACTCCCAGCAGGCTTCCAGGGGGCCCTGGCTGTGCCCTCAGAAAGCCTGCAGTGAGGATTTCATTTGGACGGGGGCGGGGGGGTGGGGTTAGGGGAGGCCTCTCTCAGGTGACTTAAGCGTGTAAACATTTAAGAAGAATTCAAAGTAGGAGTCAGAATTAGCCAGGCAAGGGGCAGAGGGAACAACCTTCCAGACAAGGCCCAGCCCTTGCGAACACCCTGAGTCAGAAAAGAGCTTGGTGGAAAGCCAGGGTGCCTAGAGCACAGGAAATGTGGGCGGTGCTGTGGGGCACAAGGGGCTACAAGGACCGGTCAGAGGTCCGTCTTCACTTTAAGAGCACTGGGATTCTGAAGGGCCAGCAAGAGAATGAAGGTCCAGGCGTCTTCCCCTCCTTCCCTCCCTCCCTCCCTCCCTCCCTCCCTCCCTCCCTCTTCCCATCGCCCTTGCCATCACCATGTGGGGAATTGCAAGGTGGGCTGGGGTGCACTTTCTCTTCTGCTGAGCCTGCAAGCTTTTCACCATCCTCCCCCACAGCACCCCTTCCCCACTCGCCTTTATTCAGCCAAGCCCAGAGGAACCTGCACAGCCACCCTGGGCCCAGGGACCAGGAGGGGCCTGGGCGTCCACGGAGATGGCCAGGTGACCGGCAGTCTTCCTGACAATAACGATGCTGATACCGCTATTAACACCGAGCCAGCACTTACGGACGGGCCGGGCGAGGAAGGGGTTGTGTCCTCCCTTGAAGACCAAGGGCATTGTCGGGCATGATGTTTCCTTGCTCGCCAGCGAGGAGTGAGTGAAAGGAGGGACGTGGGTGAAGCTCTGGGCATAGAGCGTGCACACGGGGGCTAGTTAACAACCCGTCCTCCTAACCAGACACGGATCCTAGGGCTCTTCTTCCTCTGAGACCTCCCTGCCCGCTGACCTCTGCCCCTTCCCCGCCCGACCCGCCGCCAGGCCAAACCGCATCAAGGGCAGAGGCGTGTCTTTGGAGGATTCTTGTACATTTCCAACTTGGCTTTCACTTTGATCGAGAAAAACCAACCAGAGAGACTGATGGGCGGCCGACGGAAGCCGATGAGAGGGTCTGAGGGATCCATCACCTGAGGCCGGGGGTGCTTGGAGCTGCTGTGCAGGCCGGCATTGACGGCGGGCTGACAGGGGCGCCTGCAGCCTGCGATGCTGGGATGCTGGGGCCCAGGTGGGAAAGGTTTGATTGCAGGGCCCGTTTGTATTGCTTTTGGCCAAAGGCCTTCTGGAGAGCGCAGGACTGCGCCCTCTGGGAGGGTCAGAGTTCAGGGCGGTTACCTCAGGACTGACTTAATGAGAGGGCTCTGCGGATGCATCTTGGAGCTGGTTGGGCCGCGGTGTGGAGCCCAGGTGATTAGCGAGGAGGCGGCCAGAGGAGCCGGCCGGCCCAGCACTGTGCGCCCTCTCTGTCCCCACTCTGAGGCCTTGGCTGTGGGTCATGTCCCAGACCCACAAGGGGGACCCCAAATGGAGACTTCGCGATTATAGAAAATGAAAGGCACCTGCATCTTGTCTCGCCCCCTCCCCGGTGTTTAGACTCAGAATCCGAGCACGTGAGCCTAATTGATTTCTAACGATGTGGTAGTTACCTGCATGCCTCCCGGTGTCTTTTCCGAGCGTCCACCGCGCCAGGCTCTTTTCCTGCGTTTGGACTAGAAAGCTAAGCAGGGTGAGCGGTTACCTGGGGACAGCGCTCTGATCCTGCCCACCTGCCCTGGACTGCGCCTCATTAGCCAGTCCACCCAGCTGGACTCGGCCAAGTCAAAGCTGGCAAAGCCCACTCCTGCCCGGGGCGAGTGGCTGCTCTGATCCTGGCAGAGGCAGTCTGGAAGGCAGCATGGGGGCCGGGGATCATAGTGCACAGCCGGACGGGGAGCCGGCAAACACCCCAGGAGCCCGCCATGAACTATGGATACGCTTCATTCCGTTCCAGGAACGCGCTGCAGGCTGCAGAGCACTGTCGGGTCTCCACCGGCAGAGCCCCCAGCGGCCGGGGACAAAGCGACCATGGCCTCTGATGGCAGCGGGGGACCAGCACCCTTCGGGGCCGTCCCAGGCTCCATAACGAGCGGACAGGCTGGCCTTTGTTTCCCCGGGCACCTTCTGAAGTTGCTGTTCCTGGACCAAAAGAACAAACAATTAAGGAGGGGGCGTGTTATATTGAGGAAACTCTCGCTTAGCCTTTCTCTGTGCATCAGAAAATACAGCACCTTGCTTCTATTTCCACGGCCAAGTGCTCGGGCGGGCGGGCGGAGCCCCAACGTCCAACAGGAACATGGTTTATGAGTTGGGGTGTGTCCTTCTTGCTGACTGAGGGCCAGCAAAGGGCAGAGGTGCCTCCAAACCCCAGTGCTCTTTTGTCTATAAAACGCCTCATGCACCCTAGCCCGTTTGGCTCAGTGGATAGAGCATCAGCCTGAGGACCCTTTGATCCCAGGTTCGATTCCGGTCAAGGGCATGTGCCTTGGTTGCAGGCTCCTCCCCAGCCCAGGCCCTGGTTGGGGCTCATACAGGAGGCAACCAGTTGGTGTGTTTCTCTCTCTCACATCGATGTTTCTCTCTGTTTCTCACTCTCCCTTCCACTCTCTCTAAACATCGATGGAAAAATATCCTCGGGTAAGGATTAACAAAAACAAACAAACAAAAAGGTGCAAACTGTAAAATGCCTCACGTACAGAGGATGCCTCTCTCCTTGTCCCACACCGTCTCTGTGGGCTCCTGTTTTGAATTTTTGGTGTGAGCACTTCATCGAGGCCAAGTTCAGGTCAACAGATGTCCCTGGGAAGAAACAGAAAAGGGTGAAGCAGAGCTGGGGGAGCTTGGCCTCTCGCACCTGCTGTTCCGTAAACAGATGGTCTCTGAGCACCTGACTGTCCCCTCCCCTCCTGTTCACGTGGCTACGCTCAAACAAGGCAGTTGGGACGGGCAAGGTGATCTGTTAGAGACCCGTTTCGATGTCATTTGGGGGGAAAGGTGCCTCCTGGTCCCTGAAGCCTGGTGGCGAGGGCCAGGTGTGGGCCACTCCGTCCCCCCCCCCCCCCCCCCAGACAGCCCCATCCTCCCCATTCCAGCAGCGATGGCCTGCCTTTCACGGAGCAGCAGTCTCTGGGGTCACTGGCCCCGCCCCAACACCCAGAAACCTTGGCAATGACTTCGAGGTGTCTGCAGCAGAGGGCCCTCCCCCCCCCTCACCCTCCCCACCCCCGTCCCCTTTGTCCAGGCGTCAGGCAGCGGGCAGGCTGTGTGGGGAAGAGTCCGAGGCACGTGGGGTCCTGGTTCTGCGGGCACCTGAGTGGCAGAGGCTGTACTTTGCGGATCACGCCTGTGAAAGGCCGCAATTGGCCTCTTGGCTTCGGCGGCTCCTGATGATTCCGCCGGGCCCTGCGGGGTTCTCCCCGGAAGTCGTCCCATGCCATGCCATCGCTGCCCTGCCTGCGCACGCCCGCCAGCGTGCCCCCCACGGGGCGCTGTCCCCACCAGGAGCCCTGGAACCAGAATGAGATGAGCCAGTCACCCCACCGTGGGGAAACTGAGGCCAGGACAGGGGAGGTTGCTCGGCACCAGATCCCGGCCTAGCGAGAGTTCTCAGGGGTCAGTAGATGGCAGGATGCCCCGCTGCCTTCAGAAGGGGCAATGGGTGGGGCCGGGGGGCTGTGGCTTCCCCTGCCTAGTGTTTGCGGGAAGACTTCTGGGACCCTCAGGCTACAGGGAGAGGAAAGGGTCTTGCTGAAGGCACCCAGCCAAACGTACATAGGATGTGTGAACGGGAATAATAGCCGCAACAGTAGCTAGCTCGTCGCGGGTGCTGGACGCTGTAGCAGCCCGGGTCCTTCTTGACTCCTCGCAGCCTCTCCTGTCCCACAGCCAGGCCATCCGCCGCTCTCGCTGGTGCTACGTGTCTCTGGAGCAGCGCCGTCCAGTAGAACTTGCACGCAGAAGGACACGATCTCGTCTGTGCTCTCGGGTGTGGCTATGGAACACGTGATGTGTGGCCTGTGGGATCAAGGAACTGGCTTCTTTTTAATTTAATTTTAATTAATTTAAACTCAAACAGCCACCAGGGCTAGCGGCTACCATAGCAGACCGCAGCGTTTTAGACTATATCTAGAATCCAGCTACCTTTCCCGAACTCCTAGAGAGCCACCCTTGTCCCAGCCACGGTCACCGCCCCCCTTGGACCACTGCACTATTCCTTCCAGCCTCCTTGCTCCTGCTGTTGTCCCCCCAGTCTTTTCTGCAGTAGGTCTGCTAAAAAGCCTGCAGTGGGGCCACCCCTAGAGGCCTTCCTGTGTCCTGCGGCCCTGAGTGATCCCGCCCTGCTGTTCCTCTGATCTGCACACTTGTCCCTGCACCTGTTCTGTCCCACGGTCCTCACCACCTGGCTCTTCCTCTACACGCAATTGTGCTCCTGCCTTAGGACCTTTGCACGGGCAGATCCGTCTGTCCTAAGGCTCTTTCCTGAGATGGTCACATGGCTCACTGTCTCCCTTCCTTCAGGCCTCTCCTCAAACTCCACGTGCCCAGCAAGGCCTGTCCTGACAACACGCACGCACAGGATACAGGTTAGTGATGCCCAGCCCGCCCACCCCCTTTCCATCGATGTGTTTCTCTTCAAAGCATTTACCGCCGCCTGGCATTTTCATGCTTTTTGGTATATGGTTCATTTTCTACCTTCCCGACTAGAATGCAAATTCCACGAGGGTAGGTTTTTCTCTTCTGTTTTGTTCACGGATGTGTCCTGTGCTTGCGGGACAGCATTTGGCACACAGTAGGTGCTCAGTAAATATTTGGGGGCACCAAGTAGAGAACAGCCCACCCTTCCTGTTGCCTCCGAGGAAGGTATCCTCACCCCCAGTTATAGGTGAGAAGACTGAGGCGGGGGTTAGCTTCAAACCCATGTGTATGGCCACCACGTCCCAGCCATGGGACAGGTGAGTCACCCGCCCTGGAGCCTTGGTTTCCTTGACTGGGGGTCTATGGGGCTCCAAAGCTCTAGGCCCAAAGTGGACTGACCTCAGCCCATATTGGCAGCTGCCATCTGGCATGGGACAAGCATGCCCTCTGCCTAGCACATGCCCCATTGGGCAGATGAGAGGAGGGGTGGAGGTGCGGCCAGTGGCAGGACTCAAAATCGAGGCTGGAGTTTCCCGGGGCCTCTTGTGAGGCACCTTAAGCTTCTTCATCCCCAACTGCCCGCCCTGGCCGCTTCCATCTTCTCGTGCTGCCCAGGGTGAGGAGCAGCACCAGGGACCGAGGCTGCAGAAGCCCCCTGCCGGGCTCCGGAGAATTCCCAGGACCCCTGGGCCAGAGCGGCCTGCGGATGGAGGAGAAGCCCAGGCCCAGCAGGGTGTGTGGCCTGCTGGGTTTGGGGACCTACTGCCCACTCTCCAACTCTCCTGTGCTAACTGGATCTGCCCTCCCCAGGCTGGCCCCACACACCACCCCTCAGGCCCACCTCCCTGAGCCTGATGGGAGGCAGGGCACACCTGTTCTCACCTGTTTCCTCAAACCTGAACCGTGTCCTGGGCATACACCTTCTCTGACTGCTGGGCCTTGGGCTCAGTCACTGTCTCTACTCTTGATGCTGGCCCTGCCCTGCTCTGACTAGCTCCCCCTACTGGTATATAAAAGAGCAGTTGATTTTTGTATATGAACCTTGAAATAAATGCTTATTAGTTCTAGTAGGTGTTTTTTGTTGTTGTTGTTTTGTCAGTTCTTTCGGATCCTTTACATGGACAATAATTGTGAAAAAGACAACTATGTCTTCCTTCCCAGTCAGTATACCTTTTAGTTCACTTTCTTGTCTTACTGCATTAGCTAGAATTTCCAGATTGATGTGGAAAAAGGGTGGTGAGAAGGGACCTGTGTACCTTGTCTTGTATCTTATTGGGGAAGCTTATAGTTTCTCATCATTGAGTATGACGTTAGCAGGAGTTTTGTTTTTTTTTTTTTGTTTCCTTGCCTCTTACCTCTGTTTTTTAATTTTATTTTTAATTTTTTTTATTGTTTTAAGTATTACAAATAGTAGTACATATGTCTCCTTTTTTCCCCCCATTGACCTCCCCCCGACCTCCCCTACCCCCCCAGTACATGCCTTCACCTGCCCACCCTCCCCCCCGCCCCAGTGTCTGGTATCCATTGGTTGTGCTTATATGCATGCGTACAAGTCCTTCGGTTGGTCTCTTACAGCCCCCCTCGCCCAACCTCCCCTGTCTTCCCAATGTAGTTTGACAGTCTGTTCAATGCTTCTTTGCCTCTGTATCTTTTTCCCACCATTTCTTTCCTTTATTTTTTTTTTCTTTCTTAATTAAATCTTTATTGTTCAGATTATTACAGGTGTTCCACTTTTTTTTCCCCCATAGCTTCCCTCCACCTGATTCCCCACCCCACCCCATGCCCTTACCCCCCACCACTGTCTTCATCCATAGGAGTAAGATTTTTGTCCAATTTCTTCCCGCACCCCTCACACTTGCTTCCCCTGAGAATCGTCAGTCCACTCCCTTTCTATGTCCCTGATTCTATTATATTCACCAGTCCATTCTGTTCTTCAGATTTTTTATTCACTTGATTTTTAGATTCACTTGTTGGTAGGTATGTATTTGATGTCATTTTGTTGTTCATAATTTTTATCTTTACCTTTTCCTTCTTCTTCTTCTTCTTAAAGAATACCCTTCAGCATTTCATGTAATCCTGGTTTGGTGGCGATGAACTCCTTTAGCTTTTTCTTGTCTGTGAAGCTCTTTATCTGACCTTCAACTCTGAATGATAGCTTTGCTGGGTAGAGTAATCTTGGTTGTAGGTTCTTACTGTTCATCACTTTGAATATTTCTTGCCACTCCCTTCTGGCCTGCATAGTTTCTGCCGAGAAATCAGCTGACAGTCGTATGGGTACTCCCTTGTAGGTAATTAACTGTTTTTCTCTTGCTGCTTTTAATATTCTCTCTTTGTCTTTTGCCCTTGGCATTTTAATTATGATGTGTCTTGGTGTGGTCCTCTTTGGGTTCCTCTTGTATGGGGTTCTGTGCGCTTCCTGAATTTGTAAGTCTATTTCTTTCACCAGGTAGGGAAAGTTTTCTGTCATTATTTCTTCTAATAGGTTTTCAATATTTTGCTCTCTCCCTTCTTCTGGCACCCCAAAAATTCGGATGTTGTTTCGCTTAAAGTTGTCCCAGAGGCTCCTTACATTATCTTCATTTTTTTGGATTCTTTTTTCTTTTTGTTTTTCTGGTTGGATGTTTTTTGTTTCCACATATTTCAGATCTTTGGTTTGATTCTTGGGGTATGTTGATCTACAGTTGAGTTTCTGTATATTCATTATTTCAGACAGTGTATGCTTCATTTCTGACTGATCCTTTTCCATTTTTTTGGCATTCTCATTAAGGTCCTTGAAGGTCTCACTAAGCTCCTCAGAAGTGTCATCAAGTTTCTCGGCGGTTTTAAGAAGATTCTTGAGTAACCTTATAAATGTGATTCTGAACTCGACGTCATCCAGTAGTTTGCTTTCCTCCATTTCTTTCATTCGTGACATGTTTCTTTGTTTCTGCATTTTGGCTGCTTCCCTGTGTTGATGGAGTGGCTTTGTGTGGTAGGTGACCTATAGGGGGCAGTAGCTCAGCCTCCCCAATCACCTGATGTGGATGCTCTTGGTACACCCCTTTGTGGGCTGAGTGCAAAGTATTGGTGTAGTTAAGCCTGAATTGCTGTTGGTACGCTGGGAGGAATTGACCTCCAGGCCAATTAGCTGTGAGCACTCCCTGTGTCTATAATGGAAGAAGTGCTGCGCTGAAGACACGCTTATGGGGCATGACTTGTTTCAGTGGGGCTTTGGTGCTCACTGAGTCTGCCTCTTGAATGTGTCACTTATGGATGTGAGGAGTTGAAATCTGGTGTCTCACACTGACGACTAGGTACACTGGCTTCTGGATCTCCAATGGGGTGCAGGTCAGCTACTGTCTGAGGCCACTCAGCAGGAGCTACAGTGAGAGCTGCAGTTTTCTCCTCTTTGCTTGGGGTTTGGAGGTTTTGGAGCTGTCTGACCCGGGCTGCAAGTTTTCTAGATTAAGCTGCCATAGGGCAGGCTTTCTTATGCTAATTGAGCTGCTTGGAGCTTGGGTGGGTTTGTAGGTTGTGTGGGGCGGGGTCTCAGGGCGTCACTAGGTTAGGGCGTGGCAAACAGCAATGGCTGCTAGTAAGCCGGCTCTGTGTCCCGGACTGCGTCTTGGAGTCCTGTGCCCCAGTGCCGTAAACAATTATTCCTGTGCGCAGCTCTGCAAGCAAGCCACTCTCACTGGCACACAGTCCAGCTTCTCCCCGTAGGAGTTTGGGTCCCCCGCGTCTCCCCAGAGACTGGGTTTCAGAGTAATTGGGGGCTTGTCTCCGTTCAGGTTGAAAAAAGCAACGCACCCAGTCGCCCGCCGCCAGCCCGGATCACGCGCCTCCCTACCTCAGCTTTTCAGCGCTCGTGCACGTCTCAATGCTCTTTTCTCTTTCCTTCTAGTTGTAGAACTTCCACTCAGCCAGCTTTCCCGTGGTTCTGGGTGATAGACGTTTTGTCTTTTAGTTGCAGTTTAAATTGTTGTGGGAGGCAGCAGTTTAGGTGTTTACCTACGCCACCATCTTGGATTCCCCATTTCTTTCCTTTAAAAAGTTTTGCCTTTGCAGACTAGAAATAAACATATAATAACAAAACAAAACAAAACAAAAAAATGTTTGAGTCCCAATTTCAATGTCCAACAGTTCTGAGTCCCCGTTTCAATGTCTAACAGTTCCTTATGTGTACATGTCAGCAATGATATCTGGATGGTGGGCACATGGTGGCAATGCAGGTCCGACCCTCTCTGGTTTGGTCCTAGGTAACCTGCAGCGGTGCACAGCTGCTGACTGCTCGCATGGCAAGGCGTTGTCAGCATCTTCCATCTCTGGAATGTTTTTTCCTCTTGTCTTCGTGGTTAGAGCACACCTGTCAATTCCTCTCTGTTGCAGGAATCCACCTGGTCTTGGGGTTGTTTTCTGAAAATATACAAATATATTCTCAACCACAAGTTAATAAAGGAATCTTTTCTATATAATTGATTTGGGATCCTTTTTATTTTTGCCCAAATGATTTTCCTTTGTCTTATTTAGACACCATGTGTGATTTTAATGGCCGTCTTGCTGTTAGCATTACAAATGAAAATTAATTTGGTAAAGTAAAAATTTTCTAGATGTAATTTACTTCTAGGATATTTTTCCTTACATGATATTGCCCTACTATACCCCCCCCCCTTTTTTTTTTTTATTAATGGAGGTTTTTGTAAATTTTATAATGCAGTCTTGACAACTTAAATTTAATTTTTTTTTTTGCCCAAAAATATGACTGTTTTAGGTTCATTACATATTCAGGAACTTTACCATGAGATGAACTACCAATAGAAATTTTAGTTATTACTTTAAGAACAGCTTTTTGTCCAGTACAATTAAATTTACTTGAATATTCACTTATTTCAATTAGCCTATTTAAATTAATCTGAAAACTTGATTACTATTTTACTGTCAAATTTAATACTCTACCAACAATCTTAGTTTACCCTGTAAATATTAGTGGGGAGGATTATTTGCATTCTTGAGTGGGCCCTGAGCATTCCTGATGCTAGGCTGAATTTAGATACAGGGCAGCTGCTGTTGGCCAAGTCTTGTCTGTTACCTGGGTCCCGATCTGAGCTGGGCCAAGTCTCTGTTGCCTGGGTCGTGATCTGAGCTGGGTGTGGGAAGCGCAAAGCAGCCATGGGAGCAGGAGACCTCCTTCAGAAGGGGCGAGGGTTCAAGCCCCTGCAATGTTGGGGGGGTGAGGGTCTGTGCCCCACTTCTGTTGCCCACCCCCCCAAGTTCTCTCCTGATGGCCCCTCTGCGACTGTGCCTGTCTTAGGTTGTTCCTTCCTTGAGGAATCTTACCCGTCTCTGGCTAACCAGCCATCCTCCGGGGCCAAGCAGGGTGGTGTGAGGTTCAGTTCTGTCTCCTTGATAGCCTATGCCCCCGTGGCCTCCACACCCAGCACCTGCCTTGGGAACCCCTGGCCTGCTGGCGGGGTCCCGGTGCTGATCACATATCTCGGGGAACTTGGGTTTCTTCTCCAGTGAGGGCCTAGCTCACACAATTGGGTGTGAGACAGATCCTTGGTACCAGCCCCCACGAGGCTTCAAGCTCAGCATGAGCAGAAAGCTCAGGCAACAGCTGAGGACAACTGGATTGTGAGAAGAGGGTCCCTCTTGGCACAAAAGGCAAGAGGGGCCAATATAGGATGCTCAAGTGCCTTCCCAGTGCCTTAATTCCTTCTGCAAGGGATTAAATCCTTTCATGTCCTTTTTTTTTTTTTTTAATTGCTGCCCACCATTCAAAGATTTAGTTTGTAAGTTTGTTTGGGATAATTGTAAAATATGCTGTTGTAAAATATCTAAAATTATAATGACATTGTAGAATAATATCATGTAAGGATATTCTTTGCCCTAGGCCCTGGCAATTCCATTTCAAACTGGCTGTCAATTTCTTTTTGTAGCTTTGTATAAACTTTGTCAGGGAGGCAAAAACACAAATTACTTACTTTAGTTCAAGAGGCAAATATATTGACTTTCAATTACAATCCTTATGACTTTTGAAGGAAACTTCTCTTTGTTTCCTTCCAAAAAAGTTTTCAGGCTACAGAGAGTTTCATTTAAAAATCTTTGTCACATGAAACAATTTCTCTTAGGGTTATGGTGACCACTAGTATTGGTTAGATTTAGTATTTTATTTTAATTTTATAATTTTTTAATTAATTTTTTTTAATTTTTATTTTTTACATATAAGTCCTTATTTCCCCATAACCCCCCACTCCCCACTTTTGCCCTGCCCCCTTGTCGTCTGAGGAGGTTTTTTTTGTAGATGGTCTTTAGCAAGTTGAGAAAGTTTCCTTCTATTTCTGATTTACTGGGAGTTTTTATCATGAGTGGATTTTGGATTTCGCCAAATACCTTTTCTGTATCTATTGCTATGATCATGATTCTGTAAGGCCCGTTGATGTGATGAATTGCATTAATTGATTTTCATATGTTGAACACTCTTTGCATACTCTTTGCATAAATCCCACTTGGTTGTGGTTTATCATTCTTTTTATCCATTGTTGGATTTGATTTGCTATAATGTTGTTGAAGATTTTTGCATCTATGTTCATGTGAGATACTGGCCTGTGGTTTTTTCTTGTAACGTCTTGGTCTGGCTTTGGTATTAGGGTGATGCCGGCCTCATAAGATGAGTTAGAAAGTATTACCTGAAAGAGATTTTAGAGACTTGGTATAATTTCTTCCTTAAATGTTCGGTAGAATTCATCAGTGAATCCATCTGGGTGTGGCGCTTTCTTTTTTGGAAGGTTAGTAATTATTGATTTAATTTCTTTAATAGATACAGGCCTTTTAAGATGTCTATTTCTTCTTTTGTGAGTTTTGGCAGATTGTGCTTTCAAGGAGCTGGTCCGTTTCCTATAGGATACCAAATTGGTGGGAATAGAGTTGTTCATAGCATTCCTTTATTATCCTCTGAATGTCCAAGGGAACTGTAGTGATGTCCCCACTTGCCTTCTAATATTATAATTTGAGTCCTCTCTTTTTCCTTAGACTGCTAGAGGCTTATTGGTTTGATTAATGCAGTGGTTCTCAACCTTTCTAATGCCGCGACCCTTTCATACAGTTCCTCATGTTGTGGTGACCCACAACCATAAAATTATTTTCGTTGCTATTTCATAACTGTAATTTTGCTACTGTTATGAATCGTAATGTAAATATCTGTGTTTTCCAATGGTCTTAGGCTCTGTCGCGACCCATAGGTTGAGAACCGCTAGCAAGGTTGTCTTAAGACCATCGGAAAACACAGATATTTACATTACGATTCGTTAACAGTAGCAAAATTACAGTTATGAAGTAGCAACGAAAATAGTTTTATGGTTGGGGGTCACCACAACATGAGGAACTGTATTAAAGGGTCACGGCATTAGAAAGGTTGAGAACCACTGCATTAATCTTTCCAAAGTATCAGCTTTTGCTTTTGTTGGTTTTCTCTATGGATTTCCTGTTTTCAATTCCTTGATTTCTGCTATAGTTCTTATTATTTCTTTTCTTCTGCTTACTTTAGATTTCATTTGATCTTCTTTTGCTAGTTTTCTAAGGTGAAAGTTTAGACAATTTAGTTATTTTATTATTTTTTAATAGAATTTATTGGGGTGACACTAGTTAATAAAATTACACAGATTTCAGGTGCACAGTTCTACATCACAGTCCTGTATTGCGTGTTTACCACCCCAGCTCAGGCCTTCAGCCAGCACCACTTATCAGTAGAAAATTGATTTTAGATCTTCCTTCTTCTCTAATATGTGCACTCGATGCTATACATTTCCCTCTGAGTACTGCTTTGGCTGTATTCCACAAATTTTGATAAGTTTATATATTCGTTCTCACTTACTTAATGCAAAATATTTTAAAATTTCTCTTTTGACCCATGTGTTATTTAGAAGTGTGTTGTTTAGCCCTAGCTGGTTTGGTTCAGTGGATAGAGCGTCCGCCTGCGGACTGATGGGTCCTGGGTTTGATTCCAGCCAAGGACACGTGCCAGGGTTGCGGTGCTGGATCCCTAGTGGGGGCATGCAGGAGGCAGCCTATCAATGATTCTCTCTCATCATTGATGTTTCTCTCTCTCTCCCTCTCCCTTCCTCTCTGAAATCAATAAAAAGTATATTAAAAAAAAAATAAAAGAAGTGTGTTGTTTAAGTCTCCAAGTGTTTTGGGATTCCCCAGTATTCTTTTTTAAAAAATTGATTGTGGTTTGAGAGCAGACATTACATGATTTCTATTCTTTAAAATGTCTTAAGGTGTGTTTTATGCCCAGAATGTGGGTCTATCTTGGTGAGTGTTCCCTGTGAATTTGAGAATAATGTGTAATCCGCTGTTGTTGGATTAAGTAGTCTACAAGATGTCAGTTTTATCCAGGTGATCGACCTATGTCCTTACTGATTTGCTGCCTTCTGCATCTGTCCATTTCCGATAGAGGGGTGTTGAAGGCTTCAGCTCTGATAGTGGGTGAATCTATTTCTCTTCAAAGTTCTATCAGTTTTGCCTCTGTTGTTAGGCGCACACACGAGGGATTGTTTTGTCTTCTCCGAGGATCGACTCCTTTTCTTGTTATAAAATGCCCTTTTTTAATCTGATAACATCCTTTCCTTTCAAATCTGCTTTGTCAGGAATTAACAGCCACTCCTGCTTTTTTTTTTTTTTGGTTAGTATATTTTTCTCCATCCAGTTACTTTTGTGCCACTATATGTAAAGTGGTTTCTTTCAGACAACATATAGTTGGCCCTTGTGTTTTGATCCACTCTACCAATCTCTGTCTTTTAATTGGTGGACTTAGACTAGTGACATTCAAAGTGATTATTTTTTTAAAATATATTTTTATTGATTTCAGAAAGGAAGGGAGAGGAAGAGAGAGATGGAAACATCAATGATGAGAGCAAATCAACCATCAGCTGCTTCCTGCACTGACTGAGCCCACAACCCTGGCATGTGCCCTGACCGGGAATCGAACCATGACCTCCTGGTTCATAAGTTGATGCTCAACGATGCCAGCTGGGTTCAAAGTGATTTATTCATATTAGTTGGATTAATATTGACCACATTTGTTACTGTTTTATACTTGTTGCTATTGTTCTTTGTTTCTATTTTTGTCTTCCACTCTTTTTCTGTCTTTTGTGGGATTTTTAAAATTAGGAACACCTGTTAGGTACTTGATACTTGGTAATTTATGTAGTAAAGTAACTCTTCTCTTCCCTGCCAGCTTTACTCAGATAAAATTAGCAAATAAAATGATATAAATTTAAGGCGTACAGTATGCTGATTTGATATATTGTGAAATGATTACCACCATAAAGTTAGTTAACACATCCATCACCTCCCACAGTTACCTGTGTGTGTGGTGAGAACTTGTAAGATCTACTATCACAGCAACTTGCAAATATACAAAACAGTGTTGTTGACTACAGTCACCATGTTGTACAATTGGATCGTCAGAATGTATTCATCTCAAACATCTCCCCATTTCCTTCGCACCGCAGCCCCTGACCATTACAGTTTAACTCTGCTTCTATGGATTTGAGCTTTTTAAGAATCTACATAAAAGTGAGATCATATAGTACCTGTCTTTCTCTGTCTGAACTTATTTCACTCAGCATAATGCCCTCAAGGTCCATCCATGTTGTTGCATAGGTTGTCTTTTGTGGTTTTAATTGAGCATTTTATATAATTCAATTTTTCCTCCTTTTTAGCATATCAGCTATATTTATTTTTTAGTGGTTGCCCTACAGTTTGCAATATACATTTATAGTAATCCAAGTCTGCTTTCAAATAACATTATACCACTTCATAGGTAGTGCAAGTACCTTATAATAACAAAATAATAACAAAATGATCCTAATTCCTCCCTCTGATCCTTTGCATTATTGCTGTCATTCATTTTGCTTATATATAAGCGGAACTACACATATATAACACACACGCATAACATATATACATTAGCATACATGATTAAATACATTGTAGGTATTATTATTTTGAATTAATTATTATCTATAATTAAGAATAGATCAATTAAGAATAAGAAAAACAAAAGGTTTTATTTTACCTTCACCTATTCTTTCTCCTATGTTCTTTTTTACTTTAGGTTGCCCTATGTTTCTGACCTATATTATTTTCCTTCTCTCTAAAGACTTTCTTTTAACATTTCTTTTTTTTAATTAAACTTTATTGTTCAGATTATTACAGTTGTTTCTCTTTTTCCCCCCCATAGCTCCTCTCCACTCAGTTCTCACCCCACCCTCTGCCCTTACCACCTCCCCCCACTGTCCTCATCCATAGGTGTACGATTTTTGTCCAGTCTCTACCCGCACCCCCCACTCCCCTTTCCCCCTGAGAATTGTCAGTCTACTCCCTTTCTATGCCTCTAATTCTATTATATTCACCAGTTTATTCTGTTCCTCAGATTTTTTATTCACTTGGTTTTTAGATTCACTTGTTGATAGATATGTATTTGTTGTTCATAAATTTTATCTTTACCTTTTTCTTCTTCTTCCACTTCTTAAAGAATACCTTTCAGCATTTCATATAATACTGGTTTGGTGGTGATGAACTCCTTTAGCTTTTTCTTATCTGTGAAGTTCTTTATCTGACCTTCAATTCTGAATGATAGCTTTGCTGGGTAGAATAATCTTGGTTGTAGGTTCTTGCTATTCATCACTTTGAATATTTCTTGCCACTCCCTTCTGGCCTGCATAGTTTCTGTTGAGAAATCAGCTGATAAGTCATATGGGCATTCCTTGTAGGTAACTGACTGCTTTTCTCTTGCTGCTTTTAATATTCTCTCTTTGTCTTTTGCTCTTAGCATTTTAATTATGATGTGTGTTGGTGTGTGGGCCTCTTCATATTCCTCTTGTTTGGGACTCTCTGCACTTCCTGGACTTGTAAGTCTATTTCTTTCACCAAGTAGGGGAAGTTTTCTGTCCTTATTTCTTCGAATAGGCTTTCAATATCTTGCTCTCTCTCTTCTTCTGGCACCCCCATAATGTGAATGTTGGTATGCTTGAAGTTGTCCCAGAGGCTTCTTACACTATCTTCATATTTTTGGATTCTTTTTGCTTTTCTGATTGGGTGTTTTTTGCTTTTTTGTATTTCAAATCTTTGACTTGATTCTTGCAATCCTCTAGTCTGCTTTTGGATCTCTGTATATTATTCTTTATTTCAGTCAGTGTATGCTTAATTTCTAATTGGTCCTTTTTCATATCCTTGAGGGACTCACTAAATTTATCGGTGTTTTCTAGAAGATTCTTGAAAAACCTTATAACCGTGGTTTTGAACTCTATATCCAGTCGTTTGCTTTCCTCCATTTCTGTCATTTGTGACATATTTCTTTGTCTCCACATTTTGGCTACTTCCCTGTGTTGATATAGTGGCTTTGTGTGCTAGATGTCCTATAGGGCCCAGTGACTCAGCCTCCCCAGTTTCCTGAGGTGGACATTCTTGGTGCACCCCTTTGTGGGTTGTGTGCACAGTCTTGTTGTAGTTAAGTCTTGATTGTTGTTGGTATCACTGGGAGGAATTGACCTTTAGGCCAATTGGCTGTGAGGATCAGTTGTGTCTACAATGGGAAAACTTCTGTGCTGGAGACACCCTTATGGGGCAGGACTTGCTTCAGTGGGGCTTTGGTGCTCACTGAGTCTGCCCCCTAAGTGTGTCCCTTATGGATCTGAGGAGTTGTAATCTGGATGGTCCCACTCTGACCACTGGGTACACTGGCTCTTGGATCTCCAAGGAGTTGTAAATTTAGCCTCTGCCTGAGGCCACCCAGCAGGAGCTACAGAGAGATCTGCAGATTCCTCTTCTTTGTTTGGGTTTTGGAGGTGCCCAGATGAGGCCCAGCTGTGAAGCAATGCAAGCTGCTGTGGAGCCTTGGGCCTTATTTTGGAAGATCTGGGGCTCTCTGACCCAGCTGCAGTTTGTTAGATAATTTTAGATTGCAAAGGGCCAGGCCATTCATATGCAAAAGCCTCTGCGCACAGCTTGGGTGGGGCAGGGTCTCAGGGCAGAGCAAACAGCTATGGCTTCCCGTCAGCCCTGCCCTAAGAGGCCCCTGGGTCTCAGTGTCCCACAATAATTGCTGCAAGCACTTCTGAGAGAAAGCTGCCCTCATGTTCCGGCCCGATCAGTCATTTTCCCCCTCCCACCCCCCTACCTCATGAGTCTGGGTCCCCAGAGTCTCACCTGGAACTGGAGTTCAGAGCAGTCTGGAGCTTGTGTCTCCCTCCCAATTGAAAAAGACAACCACGTCCTCAGTTGCCAGCCCTCTCTGAGCACGTGCCTCTGTACCTCCTCACCTCCTCTGAGTCTCAGTGTGCTTTTCTCTTCCCTCCTAGTTGTAGAATTCCCACTCAGCCAGCCTTCCTGTGGTTCTGGATGATGTCCGTTTTGTCTTTTAGTTGTAGTTTTGAAGTGGTTGTGCGAGGCAGCAAGTTCAGGTGTTTACCTATGCCACCATCTTGGTTTCTCCTCTTTAACATTGCTTGAAGTCAGGTCTACTGGCAGCAAATTCCATCAATTTTTGTTTGCCTGAGAAAGTCTTTATTTCTCCTTCACCTTTGAAGGATACGTTCACAGGGTACAGAATTCTAGATTTATGGGGGTTTTCTCTCAGCACTTTGACATCTCACCCCTCACTTTTCTTATTGGCATGGCTTCCCAGAAGTTGGATGTAATTCTTATCTTTGCAATTCTAAAGATAATGTGCTTTTCTCTCCCTGGCTTCTTCCACAGTGTTTTCTTTATCTTTTTAAAAACATATTTATTGTTGAGAGTATTACAGATGTCCCTCCCTTTTTCCCCCATTGCCCCCACCACCTGGTTCCTGCCCCACCCCAGGCCTTTGCCACCCTATTGTCTGTGTCCATAGATAATGCATATAAGATCTTTGTTTAATCTCTTCCCACCCCCACCCCCCTTCCCTCTGAGAATCATCAGTCTGTTCCATTTCCATGCCTCTGATTCTATTTTATTCACCAGTTTATTCTGTTCATTAAATTTCTTATTTATTTTGATTTTTAGATTCACTTGTTGATAGGTATGTATTTGTGCCATTTTGTTGTTCATATTTTTAAATCTTTTTCTTCTTCATCTTCTTAAAGAATACCCTTCAACATTTCATATAATATTGATTGGGTGGTGATGAACTCCTTTAGCTTTTTCTTATCTGTGAAGCTCTTTATCTGACCTCCAATTCTAAATGATAGCTTAATCGGGTAGAGTAATCTTGGTTGTAGGTTCTTGCTATTAATTACTTTGAATATTTCTTGCCACTCCCTTCTGGCCTGCATAGTTTCTGTTGAGAAATCAGCTGATAAGTCATATGGGCACTCCCTTGTAGGTAACTGACTGCTTTTCTCTTGCTGCTTTTAAGATTCTCTGTCTTTTGCTTTTGGCATTTTAATTATGATGTGTCTTTGTGGTCCTTTTCAGATTCCTCTTGTTTGGAACTCTCTGTGCTTCCTGGACTTGTAAGTCTATTTCTTTCACCAAGTAGGGGAAGTTTCCTGTCCTTTTTTCTTCAAATAGGCTTTCAATATCTTGCTCTCTTCTTCTGGCATCCCCAAAATGTGAATGTTGGTACGCTTGAAGTTGTCCCAGAGGCTTCTTACACTATCTTCATATTTTTGGACTCCTACTTCTTTTTGTTCTCCTGGCTGGGTGTTTCTTTGCTTCCTCATATTTCAAATCATTGATTTGATTCTCAGTCCTTGGTTCTACTGTTGAATTGCTCTATATTATTCTTTATTTCAGTCAGTGTATGCTTAATTTCTGACTGGTCCTTTTCCTTTTTTTTCATTCTCACTAAGATCCTTCAAAGTTTTACTAAGTCCCTTGGAGGTTTCTAGAAGATTCTTGAGTAACCTTATAACTGTGATTTTGAACTCTATATCCAGCATTTTGCTTTCTTCCATTTCTTTCATTTGTGACATCTTTCTTTGTCTCTGCATTTTGGTTGCTTCCCTGTGTTTATTTCTATGTATTGGGTAGAGTTGCTATGTCTCCTTGAGTTGATAGAGTGGCCTTGGGTGGTAGGTGTTCTATAGGGCCCAGTGGCTCAGCCTCCCCAGTCACCTGAGGTGGACACTCTAGGTGCACCCCTTTGTGGTCTGTGAGCACAGTCTTGTTGTAGTTGAGATTTGATTGCTATTGGTATCATTGGGAGGAATTGACCTCCAGGCCAACTGGCTGTGAGGACCAACTGCAACTACAGTGGGAGAGCTGCTGTTCAGGAGACACCCCTATGGAGCAGGCCTTGCTTTAGTGTGGCTTTGGTGCTCCCTGAGTCTGCCTCTTGAGTGTGATGCTTATGGATGCAGAGTTGTAATCTGATATGGTCAGCCCACTGCCGGGGGCCACCTAGCAGGAGCTACAGAGATATCTGCTGATTCCTCCTCTTTGTATGGGGTTTGGAAATGCCAAGATGAGGCCCAGTTGTGAAGCAAGGCAGACTGGTGCTGGTGTCAGGTCTTGGGCCTTTTATTGATAGGTTTGGGGCTCCCTGACCCAGCTGCAGCTTGTTTGACAGATTTTAGCCTGAGCAAGGACAGGCCATTCATTTGCAAAATCTGCCACATACAGGTTTGATGGGGTTGCAAATTGGATGAGGCGGGGCCTCAGGGAATCACCAGGGCGGAGCAAACAGAAATGGCTGCCAGTCAGCCCTGCAACCAAGAAGGTTCCAGCAAGGGAACAATGACCCCTGCAAGCACCTTCATCTAGGTGAAAGCTGTCCCCGAGTTCCTGCCCTGGACGCCAGACAATCCAGTGCCTCCTCATATGTGTCTGTGTCCCCCAGATCCTCGCTCTGGCACTGGAGTTCAGAGGATGTGGGACCTTGTACATTCCGTTCATGGTGCCGGCCTTTGAAGAGGAACAACTGGGTCTCCAGCAGTCTCTGTGTCACTGAGCCCCAATCCACACTGGTTTTTACAGCCTGTAGTTCTTACTGTCCATAGGAACTTCTTTTCCCAGCTCTGCAACCCTGAGCTGGGGGTCTGGTGTGGGGCTGGGACCCCTTGCTCCTCACCAGCAGCCTCTGCAGAGACAATCTCCCTCCTGATTAAAGAAAGTGGCCATGTGGGTGCTAGACCAGCCCGTTTTGTGCCTCCGCACCTCCTACCAGCTTTCTTCTTTATTTCTATAATTGGAGGACTTCCATTCAGTCAGCTTTGGATGATGGTTGTTCTGTATTTGAGTTGTAATGTTGATGTGGTTGTGGTAGGTGGCAAGTACAGGCGTTCACCTATGCCACCATCTTGGTTCCTCCCCAGTTATCCCTTCTAACCCAGCCATGTCCCGAACCCACCCTATTGTCTGTGTCCATGGGTTATGTATATATGCATACAAGTTCTTTCGTTGATCACTTCCCACCTACCCACCCTCCCCTGCCTTCCCTCTGAGATTCCACAGTCTGTTCTATGCCTCTATGTCTCTGGGTCTATTTTGTTCAACCATTTCTTTTGTTCATTAGAGATACATGTTCATCATGTATCTCTATAAGTCCTTTGCCCATTTTTAAATTGGATTGTTTGTCTTCCTTTTAAGTTGCATGAGTTCCTCACATATTGTGGATGTTAACCCTTCATCAGATGTATCATTGCCACATATGTCCTCCCATAGAATGAGCGCACTTGTTGTTTTGATGATGGCTTTTTTGTTTGTTTGTTTGTTTTTGCTGTGCAGAAGCCTTTTATTTTGATGTAGTCCCATTTGTTTATTTTCTCCTTAGCTCCCTTTGCCCTAGGAAATGTATCTGTAAACATACTGCTCTGAGAGATGTCTGAGGTTTTCCTGCCTATGGTTTCTTCTAGGATTTTTATGGCTTCATGACTTACATTTAAGTCTTTTATCCATTTTGAGTTTATTCTAGTATAGGGTGTAAGTTTGGTGGCCTAGTTTCATTAGATTCCACATATGAATGAGATCATATACTCGTCTTTCTCTGGCTGGCTTATTTCGCTTTGCATAATACTCTCCAGGTCTCTCCAAGATCCTTCTGTTTTACTGCTGCATAGTATTCCATGGCATAAATGTACCACAGCTTTTTTTATTTTTTATCTTTTTTTATTTCAGAGAGGAGGGGAGAGGGAGAGGGAGGTAGAAACATCAGTGAGGAGAGAGAATCATTGATCGACTGCCTCCTACACGCCCCCCCTCCCCCACTGGGGATTGAGCCTGCAACCCTGGCATGTGCCCTGACTGGGATTCGAACTGGGACCTTCTGGTTCATAGATCGAGGCTCAAGCACTGAACCATGCCGACCGGGCTGTACCACAGCTTTTTTATCCGCTCATCTACTGAGGGGCACTTAGGCTGTTTCCAAATCTTAGCTGTTGTAAACTGCGCTGCTATGAACATAGGGGTGTATACATTCTTTCTGATTGGCTTTTTGGATCTCTTAGGATATGTTACTAAAAGTGGGATCACTGGGTCAAATGGCAGTAGCATATTTAACTTTTTGAGGAGCCTCCATACTGTTCTCCACAGTGGCTGTACCAGTCTGCATTCCCACCAGCAGTGTACTGGGGTTCCCTTTTCTTCACATCCTTGCTAGCACTGGTCATTTGTTGATTTGTTGATGGTAGCCATTCTGACAGGTGGGAGGTGATACCTCATTGTCATGGTAATTTGCATCTCTCTGATGACAAGTGACTTCGAGCATTTTTTCATATGACTCTTGACCATCTTTATGTCCACTTTGGAGAAGTATCTCTATAAGTCCTTTGCCCATTTTTAAATTGGAGTGTTTGTCTTCCTTTTAAGTTGCATGAGTTCCTTACATATTTTGGATGTTAACCCTTCATCAGATGTATCATTGCCACATATGTCCTCCCATAGAGTGAGCGCACTTTTTGTTTTCATGATGGTTTTTGTTTGTTTGTTTGTTTGTTTTTGCCGTGCAGAAGCCTTTTATTTTGATGTAGTCCCATTTGTTTATTTTCTCCTTAGTTCCCTTTGCCCTAGGAAATGTATCTGTAAACATACTGCTCTGAGAGATGTCTGAGGTTTTCCTGCCTATGGTTTCTTCTAGGATTTTTATGGCTTCATGACTTACATTTAAGTCTTTTATCCATTTTGAGTTTATTCTAGTATAGGGTGTAAGTTGGTGACCTAGTTTCTTTCTTCTTCTTTTTTTTTTTTTGCATGTATCTGTCCAATTTTCCTAACACCATTTATTGAATAGACTGGCTTGACTCCATTATATGTTCTTGCCTCCTTTGTCAAATATGAAATGAGTATAACAGCTTGGGTCAATTTATGGGTTCCGTTGATCTATATACCTGTTCTTGCGCCAGTACCAGGCTGTTTTGATTATGGTGGCTTTGTAGTATAACTTGAAATCTGGTATTGTGATTCCTCCAACTTTGTTCTTCTTTCTCAAGATTGCTTCAGATATTTGGGGTCCTTTTTGGTTTCATATAAATTTTTGGAGTATTTGTTCTAGATCTGTGCAATATGCTATTGGTATTTTAATGGGGATTGCATTGAATATGTAGATTGCTTTGGGTAGTATGGACATTTTGATGATGTTAATTCTACCAATCCATGAACACGGTATGTTCTTCTACTTGTTGATATTCTCCTTTATCTCTTTTTTCAACATTCTGTAGTTTTCCGAGCACATGTCTTTTACCTCCATGGTTAAGTTTACTCCTAAGTATCTTACTTTTTTTGTTGCAATAGTAAATGGGATTATTTAATTTCTCTTTCTGATAATTCATTATTGATGTATTAAAAAGCCATAAATTTTTGGGTGTTGATTTTATATCCTGCTACATTGCCAAATTCATTAATTATAACTAGTAGTTTTTTGGTGGAGTCTTTAGGGTTTTCTATATACAATATCATGTCATCTGCAAATAATGAGGATTTTACTTCCTCCTTTCCAACTTGGATTCCTTTTATTTTTTCTTCTTGTCTGATTGCTGTGACTAGGACTTCCAGTACTGTGCTGAATAAGAACGGTGAAAGCGGACATCCCTGTTTTGTTCCTAATCTTAGGGGAAATGCTTATTTTTTTTTCCCCCATTGAATATGATGTTCACTGTAGGTTTGTCATTTATGGCCTTTACCATGTTGAGACATGCTTCCTCTTTTCCACTTTGCCGAGAGTTGTTATAAAAAAATCAGAGGCCGGGTGCACGAAATTCATGCATGGCGGGGGAGGGGGGTGTGTCCCTCCGCCCAGCCTGCACCCTCTCCAATCTGGGGCATCCTTCTCACAATCCAAGACTCCTGGCTCCCAACCGCTTACCTGCCTGCCTGCCTGATTGCCCCTAACCCCTTCTGCCTGCCAGCCTGATCACCCCCTAACCACTCCCTTGCCAGCCTGATCAACACCTAACTGTCCTCACCTGCAGGCCTGGTCACCCCCAACTGCCCTCCCCTGTAGGCCTGGTCCCCCCCAACTGTCCTCCCCTGCAGGCCTGGTCACCCCTAACTGTCCTCCCCTGCTGGCCTGATCACCCACAACTGCCTTCCCCTGCCAGCCATCTTGTGGTGGCCATCTTGTGTCCATCTGAGGGCAGACATCTTTGACCACATGGGGGCAGCCATCTTGTGTGTTGGAGTGATGGTCAATTTGCATATTACTCTTTTATTCGATAGGAGGGGTGCTGGATTTTGTTAAGTGCTTTGTCTGCGTCTATTGATATGATCATGTGGTTTTTGTCTTTCAATTTGTTTATGTGATCTATCACATTTATTGATTTGCAAATATTGTACCAGCCTTGCATCCCTGGAATAAATCCCACGTGGTCATGGTGTATGAGCTTTTTAATATATTGCTGGATCTGATTTGCTAATATTTTGTTGAGGATTTTAGCATCTATGTTCATCAGGGACATTGACTTGCAATTCTCTTTCTTTGTAGTGTCTTTATCTGGTTTTGGAATTAGGAGAATGCTGGACTCATGAAAAGGCTTGGAAGTGTCCCTTCCTCTTGGATGTTTTTGGAATATTTTGAGGAGTATGGGTGTTAGTTCTTCTTTAAATGTTTGGTAAAACTCCCCTGTGAAGGCCATCCAGACCCAGGCTTTGGTTTGCTGGGAGGTTTTTTGTTTTTTTTTTTAAATTTTTTATTACTGCTTTATTACTTCTACTTACTCTGGCCTATTCAGGGTTTCTGATTCTTCCTGATTGCATTTTGAGGGTTGTACTTTTCTTGGAATTTATCCATTTCATACACATTATCCAGCTTGTTGGCATATAGTTGTTCATAGTATTTTCTTACCATCCTTTGTATTTCTGTAGTGTTAGTTGTTACTTCTCTGCTTTTGTTTCTGATTTTATTTACTTGAGTCCTCTTTGTTTCTTGATTAGTCTGGCTAATAGTTCATCAATCTTACTTATCTTTTCAAAGAACTAGCTCTTAGTTTCATTGATCTTTTGTTTTATATATATATAATTTATTTCAGAGAGTAAGGGAAAGGAAGAGAAAGATAGAAACATTAATGATGAGAGAGAATCATTGATCGGCTGCCTCCTGCATGCCCCCTACTGGTTCAAACCCATAACCTGGGCATGTGCCCTTGATTGGAATTGAACCCTGGACCCTTCAGTCTGCAGGCCAATGCTCTATTCACTGAGCCAAACCAACTAGGGCTCATTGATCTTTTGTATAGTTTCTTTTTTAGTCTCCATGTCATTTATCTCTGCTCTAATCTTTTTATTTTTTTAATAAATCTTTATTGTTCAGATTACAGGTGTTCTCTTTTTGTTTTCCCCCTATAGCTCCCCTCCACCTGATTCCCCACCCCACCCTACCCCATGCCCTTACCCCCTGCCACTGTCTTCATCCATAGGAGTAAGATTTTTGTCCAATCTCTTCCCGCACCACTCACACCTGCTTCCCCCTGAGAATTGTCAGTCCACTCCCTTTCTATGTCCCTGATTCTATTATATTCACCAGTCCATTCTGTTCTTCAGATTTTTTATTTACTTGATTTTTAGATTCACTTGTTGGTAGGTATGTATTTGATGTCATTTTGTTGTTCATAATTTTTATCTTTATCTTTTTCTTCTTCTTCCTCTTCTTAAAGAATACCCTTCAGCATTTCATGTAATCCTGGTTTGGTGGCAATGAACTCCTTTAGCTTTTTCTTGACTGTGAAGCTCTTTATCTGACCTTCAACTCTGAATGATAGCTTTGCTGGGTAGAGTAATCTTGGTTGTAGGTTCTTGCTGTTCATCACTTTGAATATTTCTTGCCACTCCCGTCTGGCCTGCATAGTTTCTGTTGAGAAATCAGCTGACAGTCATATGGGTACTCCCTTGTAGGTAACTAACCGTTTTTCTCTTGCTGCTTTCAAGATTCTCTCTTTGTCTTTTGCTCTTGGCATTTTAATTATGATGTGTCTTGGTGTGGTCCTCTTTGGATTCCTTTTGTTTGGGGTTCTGTGTGCTTCCTGAACTTGTAAGTCTATTTCTTTCACCAGGTAGGGAAAGTTTTCTGTCATTATTTCTTCTAATAGGTTTTCAGTATTTTGCTCTCTCTCTTCTTCTGGCACCCCAAAAATTTGGAAGTTGGTACGCTTGAAGTTGTCCCAGAGGCTCCTTATACTATCTTCATATTTTTGGATTCTTTTTTCTTTTTGTTTTTCTGGTTGGGTGTTTTTTGTTTCCTCATATTTCAGATCTTTGGTTTGATTCTTGGGGTATGTTGATCTACAGTTGAGTTTCTGTATATTCTTTATTTCAGACAGTGTATGCTTCATTTCTGACTGATCCTTTTCCATTTTTTTGGCATTCTCATTAAGCTCCTTGAAGGTCTCATCAAGTTTCTCAGTGGTTTTAAGAAGATTCTTGAGTAACCTTATAAATGTGGTTCTGAACTCTATGTCATCCAGTAGTTTGCTTTCCTCCGTTTCTTTCATTCGTGACATGTTTCTTTGTTTCTGCATTTTGGCTGCTTCCCTGTGTTGATGGAGTGGCTTTGTGTGGTAGGTGACCTATAGGGGGCAGTAGCTCAGCCTCCCCAATCACCTGATGTGGATGCTCTTGGTACACCCCTTTGTGGGCTGAGTGCAAAGTCTTGGTGTAATTAAGCCTGAATTGCTGTTAGTACGCTGGGAGGAATTGACCTCCAGGCCAATTAGCTGTGAGCACTCCCTGTGTCTATAATGGAAGAACTGCTGCGCTGAAGACACTCTTATGGGGCAGGCCTTGTTTCAGTGGGGCTTTGGTGCTCACTGAGTCTGCCTCTTGAATGTGTCACTTATGGATGTGAGGAGTTGAAATCTGGTGTCTCACACTGACCACTAGGTACACTGGCTTCTGGATCTCCAATGGGGTGCAGGTCAGCTACTGTCTGAGGCCACTCAGCAGGAGCTACAGTGAGAGCTGCAGTTTTCTCCTCTTTGCTTGGGGTTTGGTGGTTTTGGAGCTGTCTGACCTGGGCTGCAATTTTTCTAGGTTAAGCTGCGATAGGGCAGGCTTTTCTTATGCTAACTCGGCTGCTTGGAGCTTGGGTGGGTTTGTAGGTTGTGTGGGGCGGGGTCTCAGGGCGTCACTAGGTTAGGGCGTGGCAAACAGCAATGGCTGCTAGTTAGCCGGCTCTGTGTCCCCAACAGCATCCGCGAGTCCCGTGCCCCAGTGCAGTAAACAATTATTCCTGCGCGCAGCTCTGCAAGCAAGCCACCCTCACTGGCAGACAGTCCAGCTTCTCCCCGTAGGAGTTTGGGTCCCCCGCGTCTCCCCAGAGACTGGATTTCAGAGTAATCGGGGGCTTGTCTCTGTTCGGTTGAAAAAAGCAACGCACCCAGTCGCTCGCAGCCAGCCCGGATCACGGGCCTCCGTACCTCAGCTTTTCAGCGCTCCTGCACGTCTCAATGCTCTTTTCTCTTTCCTTCTAGTTGTAGAACTTCCACTCAGCCAGCTTTCCCGTGGTTCTGGGTGATAGACGTTTTGTCTTTTAGTTGTAGTTTTGAAATTGTTGTGCGAGGCAGCAGTTTAGGTGTTTACCTACGCCACCATCTTGGATTCTCCTCTCTGCTCTAATCTTTATTATTTCCTTCCTTCTACTTACTCTGGGCTTTTCTTGTTGGTCTCTTTCTAATTCTTTAAGATGTAGGGTTAAATAGTTTATTATTAATTTTTCTTTCTTTTCTTTTCTTTTTCTTTCTTTTATTCTTTTTTTTTTTTTCGAGGTATGCCTGTAGTGCTATGAACTTCCCTCTCAGGACTGCTTTTGCTGTGTCCCAGAGATTTTGGATTGTTGTATGTTCATTTTCATTTGTTTCCAGGAAGTTTTAGATTTCTTTCTTGATCTCATTGATAACCCATTCATTGTTAAATAACATGCTATTTAGCCTCTATGTGTTTGAATGTTTTTGAGTGTTTTTACTGTAGTTGATTTCTAATTTTATTCCATTGTGATCTGAGAAGATGCTTGATATGATTTCAATCTTCTTGAATTTATAGAGATTGGTTTCGTGTCCTAACATGTGGTCTACCTTTGTGAATGACTCATGTGCACTTGAGAAAAATGTATGTTCTGCAGCTTTGGAGGTAAATATTCTATAAATGTCAATTAAATCCATCTGATCCAGTGTGTCCTTTACAGTCAGTTTCCTTGTTAATTTTTTTGTCTGGAAGATCTATCCACGGAGGTTAGCGGGATGTAAAAATCCCCTGCTATGACTGTATTGTCATCAATCTCTCCCTTAAAGTCCTCTGGAAGTTTTTTAAAAAATATATATATTAGAGGCCTGGTGCACGAAATTCACGCACGGGTAGGGTCCCTAGACCTGGCCAGCAATCAGGGCCTATCGGAGCCTTCCTTCCCCTGACTGCCAGCTGCTGGCCAGGGCCTTCCTTCATTCCATGCCACCCCTGGTGGTCAGCACATGTCATAGCGAGCGGTCGAACCCCCAATCGGTTAAACTCCTGAGGGGACAATTTGCATATTAGCTTTTTATTATATAGGGTTTAGGTGCTCCTATATTGGTTGCTCTTTATCGTTGATTTAGTGTAGTTTGAAAATGAAATGGCTAAGTGTGTGTTGTTTGATCCTCACCTGAGCACATATTTTTATTGATTTTTAGAGAGAGAGGAAGGGGGGGAGAGAGAGAGAGAGAAACATTGATCAGTTGCCTCCCATACACTCTCCAACTGGGGATGGAGCCTGAAACCTAGGTATACGCCCTGACCGGGAATCAAACCTGCAACCTTTCTGGTGTATGGGACGACACTTCAACCAAGCCACCCAGCCGGGGTCTAAGTGTGTCTTTTTATATTGGTCCTGCTGGTTGTTCTTTGAGCTTCCTAGGGCTGTGGTCTGGCGTCTGACATTAAATTGGGGGAAATTTAGTCATTATTGTTCCACATATGTTTTTTTTAATTTTTAAAAAAATATATTTTATTGATTTTTTACAGAGAGAAAGGGAGAGGGATAGAGAGTTAGAAACATGGATGAGAGAGAAACATTGATCAGCTGCCTCCTGCACGCCCCCTACTGGGGATGTGCCTGCAACCCAGGTATGTGCCCTTGACCAGAATCGAACCTGGGACCTTTCAGTCCGCAGGCCGACGCTCTATCCACTGAGCCAAACCGGTTTTGGCTGTTCCACCTATTTTTCTGCTCCGTTCTTCTTCTGGTGTTCTCATTAATGGATGCTCCACCGTTGCCATTGTCCCACCGTTCTTAGACACTGTTCCTTCCCCCCTGGTTCGCTTTGGGGTTTGAGGATTCTCTTGCTTTCTCTCTCTCTCTCTTTCTCTGTCTCTCTCGGTCTCTCTCTGTCTCTCTCTCTCTCTCTCTCTCTATATATATATATATATATCCTCAAGCTCTAAGTTTCTCTCCTCAGCCGTGTCCAGTCTGCTAAAAAGCCCATCAGAGGCCGTCTTCATCTGTTACGGTGTTTGATCTCCAGCATTTCTCTTTGGTCCTTCCTCAGGACTCCTATCTCCCTGCTTACAATTCCCATCTGCTCTTGCATGCTGTCTATGTAGTCCATGAAAGCCTCAGCATATTGATCACAGCCGTTTTTTACATTCCTGGTCCGGTAATGCCAACATCCCTGCCGCAGCTGAGCCTGGTTCTGATGTTTGCACTATCTCTTCAAACTGTGTTATTTGCCTTTCAGTATTCCTTGCAATTTTTTCTCGGTCCCCGGGCATGATGTGAAAAAGGAACTGCTGTCAATAGGCCGGCAGCGCGGTGGTGGGGCGGTGTCCCGAGGGGAGGCCCTCTGTGGTCCCACGAGAAGGTCTCAGCCTTCCCGTGAGCCTGGGCCTCCGTGAACGTCACAATGTCTCCCAGTCCTCCCCCCCCCGACGTGGGCCAGGGCGGCTAGAGTGGGCAGGAGCGGGGCATCTCCCGTTCCCCTGGCCAGTTAGGCTCTGACAAAACGCCAGGGGGTTGGGCGCTGGTTAACTGGTTTCCCCTGAGGGCAGGACTTGCTGGGAAGAACAGGATGTATTTCAGGGTGGTCCTTCTCCCTCCACCCCGGAAGCACTGGGCAGGGGCGGGGCGGGGGGCGATTTTACTCCAATATTCACTTGTCAGGATTAGACTGAGCGCCTGCAGGTAAACCCCACAGAGGCGTGAGAGCCCCCCGATCGTCAGTTACAGTTCCGGGTCCTGGGCCGGTCTCCGCTCCTTACAGTGTGGTTCTCCCTACGGTCCCGTCAGTGTCTCCAGTTTTGAGGGCGGCGGTGTGCACGGTGGCCTCACCTTTCTCACGGACCGAGGAAGAGTTATTGATGTTGCAGCTCCGTTTTTTTTTACTAGTTGTTAGAACTCCGTGGCAACTTCCAAGGGTCAGCCTGGAGATCTGAAGGCTGGGGTTCGCTTTTCAATGGCTCCCCCGGCCTCTCGGTGGAGGAGGGGGTGGGGGCCGAGTGGGGAGGGGGCAGTAGTCAGGGGTTTCCCCGAGACATTTCCCTGTGTAGGCCTCACCCATGTGGCTCCATGGCACGTTCCCAGGCTCTGCCATGTTCCTGGAGTTCTCTGGGGGTTCCAGGGACCTTCCTTTTTTTTTTTTTTTTAATTTTAATTTTAATTTATTTATTTATTTTTATTTTTTTTAAATAAATCTTTATTGTTCAGATTATTACAGGTGTTCCTCTTTTATTTTTCCCCATAGCTCCCCTCCACCTGATTCCCCACCCCACCCCAGGCCCTTACCCCCCGCCACTGTCTTCATCCCTAGGAGTAAGATTTTTGTCCAATCTCTTCCCACACCCCTCCCACCTGCTTCCCCTGAGAATCGTCAGTCCACTCCCTTTCTATGTCCCTGATTCTATTATATTCACCAGTCCATTCTGTTCTCCAGATTTTTCATTCACTTGATTTTTAGATTCACTTGTTGGTAGGTATGTATTTGATGCCATTTTGTTGTTCATAATTTTTATATTTACCTTTTTCTTCTTCTTCCTCTTCTTAAAGGATACCCTTCAGCATTTCGTGTAATCCTGGTTTGGTGGTAATGAACTCCTTTAGCTTTTTCTTGTCTGTGAAGCTCTTTATCTGACCTTCGACTCTGAATGATAGCTTTGCTGGGTAGAGTAATCTTGGTTGTAGGTTCTTGCTGTTCATCACTTTGAATATTTCTTGCCACTCCCTTCTGGCCTGCATAGTTTCTGCTGAGAAATCAGCTGACAGTCGTATGGGTACTCCCTTGTAGGTAATTAACTGTTTTTCTCTTGCTGCTTTTAATATTCTCTCTTTGTCTTTTGCCCTTGGCATTTTAATTATGATGTGTCTTGGTGTGGTCCTCTTTGGGTTCCTCTTGTATGGGGTTCTGTGCGCTTCCTGAACTTGTAAGTCTATTTCTTTCACCAGGTAGGGAAAGTTTTCTGTCATTATTTCTTCTAATAGGTTTTCAATATTTTGCTCTCTCTCTTCTTCTGGCACCCCAAAAATTCGGATGTTGGTTCGCTTGAAGTTGTCCCAGAGGCTCCTTACACTATCTTCATATTTTTGGATTCTTTTTTCTTTTTGTTTTTCTGGTTGGATGTTTTTTGTTTCCACATATTTCAGATCTTTGGTTTGATTCTTGGGGTATGTTGATCTACAGTTGAGTTTCTGTATATTCTTTATTTCAGACAGTGTATGCTTCATTTCTGACTGATCCTTTTCCATTTTTTTGGCATTCTCATTAAGCTCCTTGAAGGTCTCATCAAGTTTCTCAGCGGTTTTAAGAAGATTCTTGAATAACCTTATAAATGTGGTTCTGAACTCTATGTCATCCAGTAGTTTGCTTTCCTCCGTTTCTTTCATTCGTGACATGTTTCTTTGTTTCTGCATTTTGGCTGCTTCCCTGTGTTGATGGAGTGGCTTTGTGTGGTAGGTGACCTATAGGGGGCAGTAGCTCAGCCTCCCCAATCACCTGATGTGGATGCTCTTGGTACACCCCTTTGTGGGCTGAGTGCAAAGTCTTGGTGTAATTAAGCCTGAATTGCTATTAGTATGCTGGGAGGAATTGACCTCCAGGCCAATTACCTGTGAGCACTCCCTGTGTCTATAATGGAAGAACTGCTGTGCTGAAGACACTCTTATGGGGCAGGCCTTGTTTCAGTGGGGCTTTGGTGCTCACTGAGTCTGCCTCTTGAATGTGTCACTTATGGATGTGAGGAGTTGAAATCTGGTGTCTCACACTGACCACTAGGTACACTGGCTTCTGGATCTCCAATGGGGTGCAGGTCAGCTACTGTCTGAGGCCACTCAGCAGGAGCTACAGTGAGAGCTGCAGTTTTCTCCTCTTTGCTTGGGGTTTGGAGGTTTTGGAGCTGTCTGACCCGGGCTGCAATTTTTCTAGGTTAAACTGCGATAGGGCAGGCTTTTCTTATGCTAACTCGGCTGCTTGGAGCTTGGGTGGGTTTGTAGGTTGTGTGGGGCGGGGTCTCAGGGCGTCACTAGGTTAGGGCGTGGCAAACAGCAATGGCTGCTAGTTAGCTGGCTCTGTGTCCCCGACGGCGTCCTGGAGTCCCGTGCCCCAGTGCCGTAAACAATTATTCCTGCGTGCAGCTCTGCAAGCAAGCCACCCTAGCTGGCAGACAGTCCAGCTTCTCCCCGTAGGAGTTTGGGTCCCCCGCGTCTCCCCAGAGACTGGATTTCAGAGTAATCGGGGGCTTGTCTCCGTTCAGGTTGAAAAAAGCAAGGCACCCAGTCGCCCGCAGCCAGCCCGGATCACGCGCCTCCGTACCTCAGCTTTTCAGCGCTCGTGCACGTCTCAATGCTCTTTTCTCTTTCCTTCTAGTTGTAGAACTTCCACTCAGCCAGCTTTCCCGTGGTTCTGGGTGATAGACGTTTTGTCTTTTAGTTGCAGTTTAAATTGTTGTGGGAGGCAGCAGTTTAGGTGTTTACCTACGCCGCCATCTTGGATTCTCCAAAAATTATTATTTTTAAATCCTCACCTGTTTGTCTTGCAGCAATGGCAGCAGTGACCCATACTGCATCGTGAAGGTGGACAATGACCCAGGGACCTTCCTTGCCACCCCCCTTCCCACCGGCTTCCAGCTCCCTCTTCCGATCAGGTGGACAGGTCCCCGTTCTCAGTGGTCGCCACCCCTGCCAAAGCCAGAATCCTCAAGGTGAAGCCAAAGGGCAGAGAGGGAGGGGGAGGGAAAGGCATCGGGAGACGTTTCAGAAATGATGGTCTTCTCAGGATGGCGTCAGCCTCTGAAGGCAGAGCCTGGGTGGGCCTAGGTAAGCACCTCGGTAAGCACCTGCTGGTGCCCGCAGCATCCGCCGCCCGCAGGGCACTGTCCGGACTTCGCTAATGTGCAGAGCGCCAATGGAAAGGGTCCCTCCCATCCCAAGCTCCAGCCTGGTCACCCTCCTTCTAGAGCAGTGGTTCCCAGCGTGGGGCACAGGCCCACAGAGGGGGGCAATTGGATTTTTAAGGGGGGTAATTCGGGACTGAGTTATGAACAGTGAATTGTTTTTGCATTTCTTATGGTTCTAGGGGCCTCATGTACAGTATGTAACTATACATTGTACCATCGAGGCATTACCGTTCTCCATTAAATGTTCTGAAACTGTATTGGCTATTTTTTCATATCACTTCATTTCTTTATTTTTTATTTTTTATTTTTTTTATTTTTATTTTTTAATAAATCTTTATTGTTCAGATTATTACAGGTGTTCCTCTATTTTTTCCCCCATAGCTCCCCTCCACCTGATTCCCCACCCCACCCCATGCCCTTACCCCCCGCCACTGTCTTCATCCATAGGAGTAAGATTTTTGTCCAAGCTCTTCCCGCACCCCTCACACCTGCTTCCTCTGAGAATCATCAGTTCACTCCCTTTCTATGTCCCTGATTCTATTATATTCACCAGTCCGTTCTGTTCTTCAGATTTTTTATTCACTTGATTTTTAGATTCACTTGTTGGTAGGTATGTATTTGATGTCATTTTGTTGTTCATAATTTTTATCTTTACCTTTTTCTTCTTCTTCCTCTCCTTAAAGAATACCTTTCAGCATTTCATGTAATCCTGGTTTGGTGGCGATGAACTCCTTTAGCTTTTTCTTGTCTGTGAAGCTCTTTATCTGACCTTCAACTCTGAATGATAGCTTTGCTGGGTAGAGTAATCTTGGTTGTAGATTCTTGCTGTTCATCACTTTGAATATTTCTTGCCACTCCCTTCTGGCCTGCATAGTTTCTGTTGAGAAATCAGCTGACAGTCGTATGGGTACTCCCTTGTAGGTAATTAACTGTTTTTCTCTTGCTGCTTTTAATATTCTCTCTTTGTCTTTTGCCCTTGGCATTTTAATTATGATGTGTCTTGGTGTGGTCCTCTTTGGATTCCTCTTGTATGGGGTTCTGTGCACTTCCTGGACTTGTACATCTATTTCTTTCACCAGGCAGGGAAAGTTTTCTGTCATTATTTCTTCTAATAGGTTTTCAATATTTTGCTCTCTCCCTTCTTCTGGCACCCCAAAAATTCGGATGTTGGTTCGCTTAAAGTTGTCCCAGAGGCTCCTTACACTATCTTCATATTTTTGGATTCTTTTTTCTTTTTGTTTTTCTGGTTGGATGTTTTTTGTTTCCACATATTTCAGATCTTTGGTTTGATTCTTGGGGTACGTTGATCTACAGTTGAGTTTCTGTATATTCTTTATTTCAGACAGTGTATGCTTCATTTCTGACTGATCCTTTTCCATTTTTTTGGCATTCTCATTAAGCTCCTTGAAGGTCTCATCAAGTTTCTCAGCGGTTTTAAGAAGATTCTTGAGTAACCTTATAAATGTGGTTCTGAACTCTATGTCATCCAGTAGTTTGCTTTCCTCCGTTTCTTTCATTCGTGACATGTTTCTTTGTCTCCTCATTTTGGCTGCTTCCCTGTGTTGATGGAGTGGCTTTGTGTGGTAGGTGACCTATAGGGGGCAGTAGCTCAGCCTCCCCAATCACCTGATGTGGACACTCTTGGTACACCCCTTTGTGGACTGAGTGCAAAGACTTGGTGCAGTTAAAGTCTTAATTGCTGTTGGTATACTGGGAGGAATTGACCTCCAGGCCAATTAGCTGTGAGCACTCACTGTGTCTATAATGGAAGAACTGCTGCGCTGAAGACACACTTAGGGGCAGGACTTGTTTCAGTGGGGCTTTGGTGCTCACTGAGTCTGCCTTTGCATGTGTCACTTATGGATGTGAGGAGTTGAAATCTGGTGTCTCACACTGACCACTAGGTACACTGGCTTCTGGATCTCCAATGGGGTGCAGGTCAGCTACTGTCTGAGGCCATCCAGCAGGAGCTACAGTGAGAGCTACAGTTTTCTCCTCTTTGCTTGGGGTTTGGAGGTTTTGGAGCTGTCTGACCCAGGCTGCAAGTTTGCTAGGTTAAGCTGCGATAGGGCGGGGCTTTCTTCTGCTAACGCTGCTGCTTGGAGCTTGGGTGGGTTTGTAGGTTGTGCAGGGCGGGGTCTCAGGGTGTCACTAGGCTAGGGCGTGGCAAACAGCAATGGCTGCTAGTTAGCCGGCTCTGTGTCCCCAAGGGCGTCCCGGAGTCCCGTAAACAATTATTCCTGCGCGCAGCTCTGCAAGTAAGCCCCCGTCACTGGCAGACAGTCCAGCTTCTCCCCGTAGGAGTTTGGGTCCCCCGCGTCTCCCCAGAAACTGGATTTCAGAGTAATCGGGGGCTTGTCTCCCTTTGGGTTGAAAAAAGCAACGCCCGCCGCCAGCCCGGATCACGCGCCTCCGTACCTCAGCTTTTCAGCGCTCGTGCAAGTCTCGATGCTCTTTTCTCTTTCCTTCTAGTTGTAGAACTTCCACTCAGCCAGCTTTCCCGTGGTTCTGGGTGATAGACGTTTTGTCTTTTAGTTGAATTTTTGAAATTGTTGCGCGAGGCAGCAGTTTAGGTGTTTACCTACGCCGCCATCTTGGATTCTCCCATTTCTTTATTTTTTAAAACAATTTCTTAGCGATTCCTTCCTCAAGACTTCAACTGTCCTTTCGTTCTTTTGTTTTTCTCGTTCACGGCTGCCATGTTCCTTGGGAGCCTGTTTAGACCAAGACAGTGGCCTTTCAGGCTTCTCCACGTGAAGAGGAGCTCACTTTTTGAATAATAAGAATTCTATGTCACTGGGGGGCATCAGGATTTCAGAGGTGCTTCGGTGGGGCGTGGCCAAAGCAAGGCGGGGGACCACTGCCCTAGAGGGTTCTGTCCCCGAGAGCCTGCGGGGCTTCCCCGGGAGGAAGCTGGGCGGACTGGCCCACTCTGGCGCCTCCTCGGGCGCTCCGCCCGGTGGGTGCCATCCGTGCTGGCGGGTGACCGGGTTCTGTCCATCCTTGCCGGTGCTCCCACATGGCACACGGCCAGCTGCCGTTGATGAAAGGAATGGATGCTTCGCAAACAGGTGAGGTCAGAGCCTGGCTCATGCCGGACGGTGCCGAGGACCCCGAGGCGGACGACGTGCCCGGCCCTGGAGGCTCCCGTTCACCACCCGCTGCCGGGATGACTCGGAAGCAGGTGGGCGCCTGGCTGAGGCCGCTGGCCAGCTTCGCCTCAGACTCTGAATTTCTAAGTGCGAAGCCACGGATGGGTGAGGAGGAGATGCGATGGAGCAGGCAGGAGAGAGCGGGACGCGGATGGCCCCAGGAAGGGACCCGTGTGGCAGCCGCACCCGCAAGGCTGTGAGGATGAGTGCGGAACTGGGGCGGGAGGCAGCACATGGAGCCTTTCTAGGGGCGTCACTCCGGGAAGTGGGGGCCTGGAGCCTCGTCCATGGGTGTCTCTGGGGTATAGAGAGGCACGTGCAGCCGAGCCGACCACCCCGGGACGAGGCAGCGGGCGTCGCTGGCCGGGCTGACCCAGCAGGACTCTGCTTGGCATTGGGCGCCCGCGCTGAGCTGGGCGGCTCTGATGGCAGAGGAGCTGCCGGTGAAGGTCCCAGGTGTGGGCAGTTGGGATCTGTTAGGGCAGGGGCTGGGGACGGGAGGCCCCGGGGATGTGGGAGGGGCGTCGGCAGCACTGGCTGCTCCCCCACCTGAGAGCAGAGGGCTCCCACTCCCTGGCAGGGACCGGGCACGAGGAGCCCTGGTCCCTCTGAGCAGTGGTGGGCAGTCCGATGCACCGGGAAGAAGGGCCTTGGGCAGCCCGTCTGACCGCCCTGCACCCGGAGGGGCTGCGGACATAGGGGAGCGGTGTGGGCCACCCGAGAGAGACACCCGGAGCAGCTGGGTCAGGACACCTGCGTGACCTCCACGTCAGAAACCAGGTAGGTGTGGCCAGCTGCTCTGGTGTCCCCTCAAATGAAGTCCGTCTAGAACCTCAGAAGGTGCCCTTCACACCCTGGACGTGGGGTCACGGGAATAGGGTCATGCCGATGTGATGAAGGGATGCTGAGGCAATTCTGGAACAGGGGCCCTAAGTCCAGAGGCTGGTGTCCCGCAGAGAAGGGGGCTCCCAGAGGCAGGGAAGGGGTCGTCCCAGCCCCGCAAAGGGAGCGGCGCCAGGACGCCTGGATCCCGGGCTCCCGGCCTGCACGGCTGTGAGAGATCGGCTCTCTGCTGTTTTCAGCCTCTCCGTTTGTGGTCAGCGGCCAGGGCAGCCACAGGACACTAACCAGACCCCAGGGCGCCTCCTCGTCCTGAGCCCCGGACGGGCCAGGGCAGATACCCGCCTGCTCCCGGACCCCACGCCGACCGAGATGAGAACAGTGTGCAAAACTAACCAACGCTACCCTCCATTTTAGAGAAACAGCATAGCATTTCCAGGGCCCCCGAGGTCAGGGTGAGGGGAGGCTGCCACAGGTGGGGGCCCCGTGTCAGGCTCCGGAGCGGAGGCGTGCCCGCCCGGCCCTCCCCGGCGGTGTCCCTGGGCCCCGGGCTGGCGTCCTCCCTGACCTCGGGGGCAGCGCAGAGCCCCAACCCGCGTGCGAGTGGCACCGTGTCAGCCGCCCCACATTAATATTTGATGATGTTGAATCGCTTTCTTCTGAGACAGAGAAAAAGAGGCCACTCCGCGTGGGTAATAAGATGCGCGGGGCTGTGCAGCGAGCGCGCGGCTGTCCGGGCCTGAGGAGGTCGACGCCGCCGTGAATAATTCATCCACCTGCAATGATTTCTCCAGCTCTGCTCCTCGGTGACCAGAGAGCGCTTGGCTCCCGTCCCTGGCAGTCCAGCCAGGCTCTCGGTCACTCCTGGTCACGCCAACTTGAGCGTGAGGGGCACACGCTCCCCTTTGCCGGGTGATTTTAGGTCTTGGGCCTCAGTTTCCCCAGCTTCACCGGCGGAGGAACTATATACGCTTCCCCTGGCCCTGGACCCTGGCTCCCTACAGGGGGTACAGAAAGGCCTGGCAGTATGGCATGGGAACCACCCACGTGCTGTGTGACCCTGAGCAAATTGCTTTACCTCTCTGGGCCTTGGTCTTGTTCTGTAATGTGGAGTTAGGGGCAGTTCCTGCCTGGCCTCGCTCCCTGGGTTTTATTTCTGCTACTTTGATTAAACATCTCTGAGTATCTTCCCAGTACAGGGCACACAGATCAGCTGTCCTCGATCTTTTCAACCTTAGCTGGGCCAGATGCTCTGGTCCTCCTGGAGTGGGCAGTATCCCAGTGGGGGCGGCGGAGAGGGCAGAGGACTGAACAGGGGACAGAGGTCTGCACTGTGAGCGGCGTGCGAGCATCCGGGGAACCGTGCCTGGGAGGGTCTGTCTGAGGGGCTTTCCCGGAGGGCAACTCTGAAATCCTGGCTGCAGGATTAAAACAGGCAACCAGGTGATAAGGATAATGACCACGATGATGATACAAGAAAGCTGTGCAATGCCATGTTAAATAGAGAGGAAAACTGCCCTCCGTTCCTCCCTGCGCCCCCTCCGTTCCTCCCTGCGCCCCTCCCTTCCTCCCTGCGCCCCTCCCTTCCTCCCTGCGCCCCCTCCGTTCCTCCCTGTGCCCCTCCCTTCCTCCCTGCGCCCCCTCCGTTCCTCCCTGCGCCCCTCAGTTCCTCAGGAGGTAACCTTTTCATGCCTTTGATAAAAACCCTCCAGGGCACCTACTGACTTCAAATACCATCCAGCCAGCCCGCAGGGTCACACACCTCTGCCCCCTGCCTCTGCTCAGACCTCCCACCACTTCCTCCCCTTGTCTGGCACCACCTGGTCTTCTTTCTGTTGCACAAAAATGCCAAATCGATGCTCACCCCAGGGCCTTTGCAGTGGCCACTTCTGCACCTGGAGGGACCCGCTCGCTGCCCCTGTCTCTCCTGGAGCTTACTCAGTCTCAGATATAACATCCTCTCCTGGCAGAGGCATCCTCTGAACACCCCCAGCGGGCACCACTCTCCCAGCCAAGGTCCTGGTCTTCGGAGCCTCCAAGTGTGAAATCAGCCTTTGAACTTGCCTCCCAGCACTTACTGCTCTGCTATGCCCTCGTGCATCTGCACCTGGGCCTGGGCCCCGAAGGGTGTGAGCAGAGACCGTGGCTCATTTTTTGGCTGCTCTCGGGGTACACAGCTGGCCTGTGGCAGCCTCTCAAGAAGGACTAGTAAAACCAGGGTGAGTGACGAGACTCCAGTCAGAAGACAGAACTCACATAATACTTTGAACAAGCAGCGTTGAATAGAAAGATTGATGATGACGGGCTTGCAGTAGGGAGAGGTTGGGTGGTAAGAAATGAAGAGAACTTTCAAGATATAAAGATAGGAGATGAGGGAGCAGCCACTACCCTAGGACAGTGGTCAGCAAACTGCGGCTCGCGAGCCACATGCGGCTCTTTGGCCCCTTGAGTGTGGCTCTTCCACAAAATACCATGGCCTGGGCGAGTCTATTTTGAAGAAGTGGCGTTAGAAGAACTTTAAGTTTAAAAAATTTGGCTCTCCAAAGAAATTTCAGTCGTTGTCCTGTTGACATTTGGCTCTGCTGACTAATGAGTTTGCCGACCCCTGGCCTAGGAGCATCCAAGGAAGGCTCCCTCACCCTGCCCCTGGCCCAGGGCCGAGGTCCAGACCTCCTCGGAGAGGGCATGGCTGGGGCTCCGTGGATGTGGCTGCAACAGCGGAACTTTCAGGGGGGTGGAGGAGGCTCTGATGGAGAGAGATCTTGCTGGAGGCCATCGGCCGCAAAACCACAGAGAGAGCCATGGAAGCTGCTGGCCACGGGTGCTGCTGACCACCGCTCTGTAGAAGCTGACGGAGGAGAAGCCACAGGGCAAGGAGCCTGGTGCTGGTGAGGCTGGCGTGCACCAACCAGGGAGGAAGCCCTTTCCTCCCGTACTGCCTCTCCAGCGCCCCTGCTGGCCGAGCTCGGCATGTGCCAGGAGGCGCAGGAAAGGATGTCTGAAGGCCCCGCTCTGCGTTCCCGCAGCGGGCAATGCAGGGCACGATGAAGGACAAAAGGACAATCCGTGGGTAACCGGCACCTTCCACCCTGCTGGGGCTCAGCTCCCAGCTGCACGCTTCAACTCCCGTTCAATAGCAGCACAGCGTTATCTTTCCACCTCACAAGATCCAGCCGTACGTCGCACACGTGACCAAGCTCCGACCCCCTCCCTGGGAACCAGGGTACATGTGGCACGGAGAATTTTCTTACCTGCAGGCTACGCCGTGAAGCGGACGTCCACCACCTTGTATATAGAATAAAAATGGGGAGGAGAGAGAAGGCGAAAACAGGTCGCGTACAGAAATAAGCACACAGACATCACAAATGCAAACAGGCTGAGCTACTGTGGAACACGGGCTGTCGTTCGGTCATGGCCATCACTGGCCCTCCGTGGCCTCCTTGTCCAGCTCGCTGCCCGTGCCCTGCTTCCCGGCCCTCAGCCAGAACCTCCGCTGGTCTTTCACCAGTGGGGTGACCCCACCTTTCCTTCCCGAAGGCTCTGAGTCTTCAATCACCCTTCAATTCTTTGTTTGGAATAGTTTTCCATCAACCATTATTATTGGGTATCAACAGGCCAAGGGGTGCCTTAGCAAACCCTCTGGACTCCAGCTATATCCCCCCTGCAGCCAGGATCCGTCACTCCAGCCCGTGGAGTCATTTTTTGCAGGTCAGTTCAGGGGTTTCAACGTGGCCCGGTGGTGCTCTCCTCTCCCAATGAAACCTGGTATGCTCATGCCTGGCCTGAAAGTCAGCGTGACCACAGAGGTGTCCCGGATGCAGGTGCTCTGTGCTCCAATGGGAGTCTAGATTCCCTGGGGAAGGGAGACCTCCAGGGCCTCCTTGGAGAACACCATTGAGCGCTGGGTGTGCAGGTCTCACACTAGACCCAGCCCACCCCACCCACCCACGTCAGCCTTTGCACTCCCGCCGCCTCCCCAGGCCCGGGTGCCCTGGCCTCCCCGCCTAACTGTGGGGCAGCTGTCGGCGTTGCTTCCGGCTGGTGGTGAGCAGGCTCCAGGGCTGGTCCCAGCGACCCTGGTGATGATGCTCACACCTTCATGTAATTCCTCTCCTCGGGTGCAGGTGGGACCAGGGACAAACTTCTAGCCAGTAGAATATGACAAAGCCAAGGGGATGGCACTTTTGTGATGAGGTTACCTAAGACGGGACGTCCATCTCGCCAGCAGACTGTCTTGCTCCTTAGCGTGAGGCTTTGATAAAGGGACTCCGTTCAGGAGGTCATGAGCTCAGCCTCCAGCCAGCAGCCAGCGAGTCCCCGAGGCCCTCAGGCCCACAGCCTCCAGGGAACTGACTTCCACCAACAGCCATGTGGGCTCCAGAGCGGGCTCTTCCCCCTCCCGCCTCCTGTGGGACCCCACTGCTGGCCGGCACCGCGACGTTGCCCGTGAGAAGACTTGAAGCAGCGGACCCAGCCGACCCACGTCCGGATGACTGACCCATTGAAACTGTGAAATAATAAAAGGGTGTTATTTTGAGTCTAAATTTGTGATAATTGGTTACATAATGAACACATCCTTACACAAGCTAAGACATGAAATCCAGAATCTCTAGCGAGCCCAGCTATGCCCCTCGGATTTGGTCTGATCTAATGCCACATCCCTCCCTCCCGGTCTCACACCCAGGCAGCCGCTCCCACACGTGCCCGGGTTTCTGCCTCGCCATTCTTTTGGCAGATAGACTTCCGACGGTCCAAGTGTGCCCCTGTCCACCTGGCGTGTGTTGAGCAGGGGCCCTTGTTGCGTGTCTGAGGGTGGCAGGGAAGGGCTGGGCTGGGTCTCGAGGAGAATGGGCACCCCTTTTGGGGCCCCAGGGGAGTGTGCACAGGGCTTTAGGCAGAGGCGGACTCTTCAGACACAAGAAGGAGAGTGACCTCGCCTGGGAGGCTCAGCGTGATGTGGGGGCTCAAGGCTGACCGTCTCGGGGGGGGTCCCATTCCAAGTCTCGGGATCCTAGTCTTTGCCAATCGATGCCTTTGACATGCTCCTGAGAAACTCGTTGAGATTATGAATTCAATTGCTGTATGATAGCAACTTGCATAATTAAATTTGGTATTTGATTTTCAGCAATATCAGCCTTGCAGCGAAAAGAAATGAGCTCCTTTCAGAGCTGTCGCGGGGCTCGCTGGCAAGCGGAGCTTCGCACCTGCTCTCGTCCTCGTCTCTTTGTGGGTGCTCAGGTCCATGCAAAAGAACCCCGGCTCACCCAAACCCAGGGCTGCATCCCGTCCAGCTCAGCCCCACTGCATGGCTATCCACCACAGGTGGTCGTTGGAGCGGCTGTGATGCTACTGCTACAACATATGGATTACTCACGCCCGCTTCCCGTCGGCAGGGAGCCCAGAGGCATGGCCAGGTCCACTCCCAAATCCCGCCTGCCACCCGGGACCACTCCTGGTACCAATTTGGTCTCAGTTGGGGTCTAATCAGGAGGCAGGCGCCACAGTAGCGTGAACAGGGAACAGCGTCTGTGCAGGATTATGGCCTATGACAGGAGGTTGGATTATGAAGGGTCAGCTGGTAAGAAGGGAGGAGAACTCTGAAGATCCCAGGACAGTGAATGTGAAGAAGAGTCACTGCCCTTAGGGCTGAGACCAAGCCCCCAAGAAGACACCCCCACCCTGGACGGACGGAGATCTGGTATTGCTGGGCGGGGGGTGTGTGTGGGGGGGTTCGCGCTGTAAGAAGCTTTTGGCTGCCCACTAGGACTGTGGGCACTGTGCCCGGGATCTGGTGCCTGAGAAGCCTGGGAGCTGGTGGGGGGGGGGGGGGGACGGCGGGGGAGCGGGAGGTGCAGCCCAGGCCACCAAGGAAACCCCTTCCTCCCCCAATGTCTCTCCAGAACCCCCTGCCCCCAGCAAAGCTCAGCATGGAGCCAGCCAGCCAAAGGAAGACTTGGCTCATTTTCTTGGGGCTCATCTTTTTTCACAAGGAGCAAGCAATAAAGGATGGATTTGGAGCTGAGAGGCAGACATTCATACTTGGCAGGGACACAATCTAACAAGGCCCTCTCAGAAAACTGCCGTGTTTGCCCTGGCTGGTGCGGCTCAGTTGGTTGGGCATCATCCCAGGCACCGAAAGGTTGCTGGTTTGATTCCCAGTCAGGGCACAGGCCCAGGTTGTGGGCATGATCCTCAGCAGGGGGCGTGCAGGAAGCAGCCGATGGATGTTCTGCAAGTCTCTCTCTCTCCCCCCTCCTCCCTTCCTCTCTCTCTAAAAATCAATTTTTAAAAATCTTTCATAAGAGCCCTAACCGGTTTGGCTCAGTGGCTAGAGCGTCGGCCTGCGGACTGAAAGGTCCCAGGTTCGATTCCGGTCAAGGGCATGTCCCTTGGTTGCGGGCACATCCCCAGTAGGAGGCGTGCAGGAGGCAGCTGATCGATGCTTCTCTCTCATCGATGTTTCTAACTCTCTCTCCCTCTCCCTTCCTCTCTGTAAAAAACCAATAAAATAACATAAAAAATCTTTAATAAGAGGACACTGACACATTTGCTCCGTTATGTCTTTGCCCCTGTACCCAGTTTTGTTCCCCCCGCGACGATTTTTCATGCTTCCCATTGCTTTCCTTTTCTGACTTTAAATGACGTCCTTCCAGCTGGCGTCCGGAGCGGGACTCAACGGGGCAGAGAGCGTTTCTGCTGTGTGCAGACTTGCACGCAGGCTCAGTGGAAGGCGGAGGAGAGCGGCTCCGTCCTCAGGTAAGGCAGGTTCTGGGGGCTCCTTTAGACAATGGGGGCCCTCAGGTTAATTGCTTCAACGCTGGGGATGAAGGTCCTATTCTGAGAGGAGAAAGTCTCCTCACTGTCCTTGTGCACTCTTGAATTGCTGTGTCTTGTGCCTTAGATGGTCTCTTAGCTCCTGTTTGGGTGGAACTGTGTCCCCTCCCCAGGACCCCCTCCCTCCCCAAATTCATACATTGGTGCACTAACACCCAGGAGCGCAGACTGTGATCTTACTTGGAGACTGTCTTTACAGAGGCAGTCAGGAAGATGAGGTCATTCGTGGTCTGTAGTCAACGTGCGTGTCCTTATAAGAAGTGGAAATTTGGGTGCAGAGACACAGGGAGGTCACCACGTGGACCTGACAGCTGTCCACAAGCTGAGAGGAGAGAGGCCCGATTCCCCCTCAGCCTCAGAGGGAACCAATCCCACGCGCGACCACCTTGCTCTCGAACTTCCAGCCACCAGAACAGCAAGGGAATCCGTTTTCGCTGCTTAGGCCCCTTGGGTTGTGGGGTTTTGTTATGACAACCCCAGGAACCTGATGCAACTCCCAATTGCCAACGGGATCAGGACAGCGCAGCACAGCAGTCCAGTGTGGCCTCTGGGTTTGAATTGCTTTTAATCCCTGTCTCTCACCAGCTGTGTGACCTTGAGCAAGTTGCTCAGCCTCTCTGTGCCTCCGCTTTCTGGGAGAATATCAGTAACCACACAGTGGGCTTACTTGCGTATTTACTTAAACGAGTGATACACTGGGACCACACAGAACAGCATTTAGCATGTGCTATAGAGGTCCCATCACACCTGGTCGGGAGAGGGGGTCAGGGGAAAGCCAGCAGAGGAAGAGAGCAGGGCGTCCTGAGGGGCCCCAAAGCCAGAGCTTGCTGGGTTGGGTCATGGCCGTGGAGGACCCAGGGTGGGTAGGCATGTCTGGCTTCCGGATCCTCCATATGAGAGACCCTCACCTGCCGACCTCCCCTGGCCTTCGGTCATCGCCCAGCACAGCCCTGTGGGTGCACAGGAAGATGATGGGGTGCTGATGGATGGGGAAACGGAGGCGCAGGGAGGAGAAAGGATCTCCAGATCATGCAGTGGGGACACTTCTGAGTCAGAACTCGAACCCAAGTTTCCCCGGCTCCAAATTCATGCCCTTGCTCTGTGAAACACTGCCTCCTGGTGGCCATCTCAGCCAGAAGCGCTGGGGGATTCTTGGTGTGGGAAAGTGAGCTTCCCGGGGTTGTCCAGGCCCCACACAGCACACCCCTCACGAGTCAGTGTTCCCCTTGGCCCCCCTTTCCCACAGAGCAGCTTGGGGGTTCTTGTGGATTGAGCCCCACGGTGTGCTAAGTACCTGTCATTGCACCCTCAGCTCAACCTTGCACGGTGGGGGCTACCACCCCCATTCTAAGCGGGGTGGGGATGGGGTAATAGAGATGAAGCAAGGCTCAGAGAAGGAGAGGAACTCACCCAAGGCCACACAGTTGGGAGGCACCAGCGCTGGGGCAGGAATCGACACTGGAGGAAAGATGTGCCCGACACCCCCATCCCTGATCTCCAGGACCCCCCCAGCCACTTGGAGGAGGGGGTGCAGAGGGAGAGCCCCTCAAAGGAATACTGAGAAAGAGACAGGTGCTTACAGGGGTTGGGGGTGGGAGACAACAAGAAAGGGGGTGCCTCCTGGCTGTGTTTTGTGTTTGGTGGGTCCCCTTCAAAGTGTAGGAGGGACACTCTGGAGCGACTTTTGTCACTTGCCACTCCCTGTCACTCTGTCACCCACGAGTGATCAGAGCGGGAGGAAATGGAGCAGCTTCTCTGAGTAACTGGCTGGGGGGTGGGGGGCCAAGGCCCTGCGTGAGTGAAGCCAAGCCGCCCTGCCCAGGACTAAACTTTCAGCTGCTGCTTTTCAAGGTTCCAAAAAGGAATAAGGGGGGGGGGGGGGGGTAGGAAGGGAGGGCGTTGTTATCATGCCTCTTGCTTCATTTGCATAAGGTGAAAAATGTTTCCATAGAAACAACCGGAGTCTGTAATTTTTGAATAACAATTTCTGCATAAAGCACAACCTGTCTTTTCGCAAAAAGGAATTAAGAAATTCTCAGAAGCACTTCCCACCACAACAGAAAGCCCAGCCGCCCGGTGCCGGGAACGCAGCTGCAGGGGAGGGTCTTGGTTCCAGCCCCTCCCCTCTCTGGGCCTCAGTTTCCCCACTGGTGAAGTGGGGCAGGGAGGACGAGATTAGGCCCAGTGGGGGCTGAACTCCACACGCATCGGAAGTAGAGGGCGGCGGTGCTGGTGTGAAACCCCCCATCCGTGGGCCCTCACCGGGGCTTCCAGGCAAGAGGTCCGGCCGAGTTTTAACAAACTCTCTGCGGGAGTCTGGGACAGAGGCCTGAGGGCCATCCAGGCTGCAGGGGGAGGTCTGGTGGGCCCTGCCCACCTCCTGGTCCCCTCTGTGGAAGAGTCTGGTGGTGTCTGGCCGGCTCGCTGGAGCGGAAGGCCCGTGCCTCGCCTGGGCGCCTCTGCCCCCTGGTGGCTCGAGGGCATCTCAGCACTGCTGCCCAGGGCTCCACTGAGGCTGGTCTCCCTCCAGGGGCTGGGATGCTGGGGCCTGAGGGCCAGGTTGGGCAGGGAGAGGGACCCTAAGACCATCCTGAGGCCGGCCCTCCTGCCCAGGTCTCGGAGCAGACAGCCTCCTACAAATCGAGGGGCCCCTGGTGCCTTGGGGAGTACAGGTGCCTCAGCCGGTCAGACTCAGGAGTTAGGATATGAAGGCTGAGGCGGACTGTGTGGCACCAGGAGGGCCTGGTCTGCTCCCCCGTGTTACAGTTACAGACGGGGACACTGAGGCCCTGAGAGGGGCCCCGCATTCCGGGGCAGCCCCGCCCCGAGGCCCTGCTCTGTCCCAACAGAGGCCCCAGCTGCACCAGACGCACGGCGGGGTGCCTGGGGTCTGCAGAGTGCTGCGTGGGCCTCACAGGAGTCCAGGGCGTCTTTATTTACCGTCATTTAACTGTGAGGTGAAATATTGTGCTGGGCTGGAGCTGAGCAGGCAGAAACACCCCGAATCTCAGGCTTAATTATAGCCGGAGGAGACGGGAGAAATGAGCCATGAGCTGCCCAGGGCTCAGCGCAGGGAAGGAGCCTTCGCACGTCCCTGCCTTTTTAGTTTTAAGAAATACGCATGCCTCCTCAATTGAAATATATTAGCTCCACGGGACGGTGACCTTTTGGGGGTAGGAGTGACTGCCTCAGCCCCACACTCCTGGAGCCCTCCTCCTCCAGGAGGGCCCCGGATTGCCCCGCTGCTCACCTTAGTGCCAGGTTGCTGGGCATGCGTCTCCTGTTAGAGAGATGGCACGGTGCGGGGAGAAGCTGCAGACCACCTCGGTGTGGTACCTGGCCAGCAGCCGGTGCTCTGAGGGTGCAGGTGAGACGGGGAGAGACGGCGGACATGACGCTGGTGGCTTGCCCCGTCTGGGAGTTGAGAGGATGGTCCTCACCTGCCCAGCGGCCGTCGCCTGCCTCCCAGGTGCAAGCCTCCTGGCTGCCGGCAGGTCTTCCCCGGCTGAAGTTGCGTGGAGCTCGGGGCAGAGTAAGGAAGGATGGAACCAGAATCGAGGGCGGCCTTTAGTCAGATGCGGTGAGATGGTGAGAGGGGAGGCGTGACCACGGGCCACACGGGCGGGGCACGTGCCACGCCGGTGAGAATGAGCTCACAGTGAGACAAATCCTCATCGGCTGTGTGACCCGAAGGAAAGGGACTTCGCCTCTCGGACCCTCTGTTTCCTCGTCTGTGAAATGGGGCTTTGGGGAGGGCTGCTGGGAGGGTTAAAAGCGAGTGTGTTGTCCTAGCCGGTTTGGCTCAGTGGAGAGAGCGCCGGCCTGTGGACTGAACGGTCCCAGGTTCAATTCCGGACAAGGGCACATGCCCAGGTTGCAGGCTCGATCCCCAGCAGGGGGCGTGCAGGAGGCAGCCGATCAATGACTCTCTCTCATCATTGATGTTTCTGTCTCTCTCTCCCTCTCCTTTCCTCTCTGAAATCAATAAAAATATATTTTTAAAAAACCCAAAAACAACCACCGACGAGTGTATCTGAGCAGTCAGCTCAGGGGTAAGTTCCCCAGTTTGGAGGCAGTGAGAGGAGACGGGGTCACCTTCCTTCCCTCACTGGGGTCTTGGAGGAGAGGGGCTGCCCGTGGGAACGGAGCCGCGGGTCTGTGGTGGCTCCGTGGCCAGCTGCAGACAGTCAGGAAGGCAGCCGCGCGCCCTGGTCCCCGTTGGGTGCCGCCGTCTCTGGCTGCTTTGTTGGTGACGTGGGGAGACCACCAACCTCAGGGCGTTCTTGCGGGAATTCAAGCCGATGACAGGGCGAACGCGTCTGGGAACGGTGACACCCCTATGGCAACACCACGCACTCCTGACAATCCCACTCGAAAGCAAGGTGAGACACCGAGGCCCACGTACAGAGGGGGCCGGCCCAAGGCCATGCGGCAAGAGGCGTGGCAGCTGGGGGGGGGGGGTGGCATCTCCATGGACACAGTTTAGAGGAGCCCCCAGGGCAGGTCAAGGGTGAATATTCAGAAATATTCCCAACAAATGCCCCACGTCCAAGGTCAGACGGGCCAGCACCCCTGGGACCTGGCGCTGACCCCCGCCCCAGCCCCCCCTCCCTGTTCAGTGCCCCTCCGGACAAAGCAGCCCCCCCCCCGCCAAGTTCCCGCTTTCTGGGAATGAGTTTCCTCACCACTGGAAGGAACCAAGATCCGGATCAGGGTTTGGAAATGGTTTTGCCCTGTCTGGCTGCAGCGCCCCTTCCCAGAGCAGGGAGCGGAGTGAGGCAGGGACGTTCTCTCCTGGAGACAGGTGGGCGGAATTGGGGGGACGAGACAGCCATTTACATATTCCCTCCGCTCACTGTCAAGAAACCGCCTCCTTCCCCGGCTCCGAAGGCTCGCTCCCCCGGGCAGAGGAAAGCTTAATGGAGTTTTGCGACATGAAAGTCACTGGGAAGAGAATAGCCCGGAAGGGCCGCCTCATGGAGAGGCTGGCGGGACGCCGCGTGTCCTAAACGACGGTCCGGCGATGGCTCGCTCATGCCACCAAGACGGGGAGGAAGGCCCGGGAGAGCGGAATCATGTTTTTCTTGGAAAAACAGAAACGGCTCGGAAACATTTTGGGAGCCGTCCGGAGAAGTAGGTACAGCCAGCAGACCGGAACCCGGGGCTCCTGGCCAGGAGGTGAGGGAAAGCGGCTCCAGTCTGAGGGTCAGGGGCGGCGATGAACGGGAGCGGGCTCTGCAGCCCCCCGAGGGAGATGACGAGGTGGTGGAGGGGCCCGCTCAGCTGGGCCCTGTGCCAGCAGAGGGCGCCCAGGTGGGCGCCCTGGCCCCGGGGAGGAGCCATGGTGGCGACGAAGGGTTGGAAGCCAAGGACGTGATGAGCCCCTGGTTGGCTTTGGGATTCCCTTTGTTTGGGGTGAGGTTGCCTCGAGGGGGGAACCCTTGGGGGCGCTGGGAGGTGAGGGCGTGTGAGAGGACAGCGGTGATGGCATGTGAGGCAAAGTGTCTCCTGAAAGAGGTGTTGCTTTTGCTCTGGGTACAAAAGGCCAAGGCCTCCATTCTAGGTCTTTTATTCACTCGGCAAACATGCACGGAGCTCTGTTCTGTGCTGGGCCCAGAGAAGCTCAAGGAAAGTAATTGGGGGTGTTGTGGCCCCAGGGAGCCCCCTGGCTTCTGCACAGGCTGACTTGTGACAAACTAAAGTCTAGGTCAGGGTGGGGCCTGGACAAGGCAGAGGAGGGGCTGCTCGGGCCAGCGAGGGATGGAGAGGAGCCCACGGAGAGGTCTTGGGAACCCAGCAGTAGGAGGAACCTTCTAGAAGGAGGATGCGGTCCAGCAAAGGCTTGGAGGCGATGGGGAGCCCCAGCACTCGGGCTCTGCCGGGTCCCAGTGTGCAGCCGGGCACCGGCGTGGCCGGGGGAGTGCTGGGAAGGAGCAGGATGGCCGGCTGGGCCCCATCACGCTGGCCTTGGCAGGAGGAGTGGGGACCAGTGATAATGGGAAGCCACTGGAGGGTCTTGCTGGGGTGACAGGCTCCATTGGAGATGAGGCTCGGGTAAAGGGGGAGCAGAGGCTGCAGCCCAAAGCCAAAGAGGAGGCCGCTGCGTCACAGGGGAGAGGATGGAGGCGCTAAGCTGGTTCCAAACTTGCCAGCCTCTGCTCTGACCCCTCGAAGCTTCTGGGGGTACCCTCCCTCCTTCCCCCTACTCCCTTCCTCCCTTCCTCCTCTTCCTCCCCTCACTCCTCCCCTCCCTCCTCATCTCTTCTCAGTTCTCCTCTCTCCCTGCTTTGACCCACCCCTCCCTCCCCAATCCACCCCCCTCGCCCCTTCCTCCTACACCTCCCTCCCCCACCCCCGCCCCAGCAGCTGCAGCAGAAGGTCGTGGTCCTTGGGCTGCTGCCAAGGAGCAGGGGCTGCCTCAACCTCCCTCCCCTCCAGCCTCTGGAGCCCTGCACGCCGCCAGCCTGTGCACCCCTTCCCGGGCCTGGGCCCACGCAGCTCTCCGCAGGGATGAGAGGGCGCAGGGCAGGGTCCCCGAAGCTCAGTTACACTCGCCCGCCGTGGGGCCCTCGATGTCACCCTTCCATTCTCCCACCTGGCAGATGGGGCCGGAGACCTGCTCTGCCACCACAGCGAGGCCAGGGTGGGGGAGGCCTTCTGGAGCCACGGCAGCCCCTGGAGAGCTTGGGTGCTGGGCTGTGGGTGCACCAGCACCCCAGCCCCAAGGAGGAAGGGCTGAGCCCCCTTCAGAAGAAAGCAGGGGTCTCAGAGGGCGGGGACAGAGGGAGCGTGACAGACAGGGATCCTTCGGCCTTGGGCCCCAGCATGGGCCCCAGGCTGCGCGTAAGCAGACAGGCGGCCCCTCTGCTCCCCTCTTGGCGGGGGACAGAGGTGAGCTCATCGCGGCTGTGGGTTTCTGGGAGGCCAGGAAAATCGTCTCTAATCCCCTTCCCACCAGCCTGAGCGGGGCCCGGGCCCACTGCTGGGCAGGCCTGGCCCACAGCTGGGGGCATCTGCCATGCTGACCACTTCACCACGGGCCCTGCCGAGCCCCGTCCCGTTCCCTTCCAGCGGGGCCTCCCCCCCTCCCTGGCTCTACTCTCCTGGACGGGAGGCTCCTGAGGTCAGCTCGCCGCCCGCCAAGCGGCAGGGTGGATTTTCCATGCGGGGAGCCAAACCAAAGCTCCGGGCTCCACTTTCCAGCGAAAGTAAATCAGAAAATCTGGAACCCATCAGCTGTCAGCGAGGAGAGAGGGGCAGGGGCCCCTCGGCTGCGGAGTCCAAGATGGACAACGTGGCCAAGGGATGGGCCTGGGAACGTGACCTAGTTCACGTCCTGCCTCAGCGTCCGCTCCCCGAAACCCAGGCTTGGTGAACTCGGGGGCCTGGGGGCTGCGGGGGTGCCGGGGCAAGGTGGCACAGGAGGGCCTCTTCGGGGGGACACGTGCATCCTGTGCTCAAAACTCAGTTCACCACCAGTCAGTGGCCGGAGTTGCCCAGAACAGAGGTCTCCAGGGTGCCCAGGGGCTGTACCAGGGGTCTCCAGGCCCATCACACCCTCTTCCACCAGGCAGCCCCCTTGAAATCCATTCGACATCTTGGGCTTCTGAATAAGCAATTGCTGGAATGCTGGGCCAGGTGCCCATACCGTGCGGCCACCCTCCAGTCCTCCCGCCCCCGACTCTGCTATGTGAGCAGGAGCCCAGCAGCCTGCGCGCGCGCGCATATGTGTGTGTGTGTGTGTGTGTGTGTGTGTGTTGGGGGGTGGGGTTGGGGGGCTGCCGGGCTGTGTAGGAAATGGCTGGTTTCAGGATGTCACTTAGCCTCTGTCACCCAGCTCAGAGACCTCCTCGCAGACTGTAAGCTCCAGGCTCCAGCTGGGATTCTGGGGATGGTCAGAGATCAGAGCGGAGTGGCCTCTCCATCGAGGGTGCCTCCTGAGGACAGGACAGGGCAGATGGCCCTCCCTGCCAAGGACCCCCGTCCCCCATGCCTCAGTTTCCTCATCTGTAAAGTGGGTATACTAAGAGGCCCTCCTTTATAGAGTTGCACAGATTAGATGAGACGGTGCACCCGAAGCTCTTCGTGAGGCGGCCGGGCACATAGTGAGTGTGCAATGGCTGGTGGTGGCGGCGGTTGCTGTAGTTCACTCATTATTAATACCCCCAGGTCCCCACGGACATCCTTCGGCTTCTGCAAGTGGCACCACCCCAGGGTGGCTCCTTGGACCCGGCTTCCTGAGGAAATGGAGGACAAGAGGCCGGGAGAGGGGAGGTGCCCTGGCCCAGCGCGCTGCTGGCGGAGGCAGAGCCGGTGGTCTGGGTGCCAGCCTCGGAGTCCGGGCTGTTTCTCTTCCCAGGGCCACCTCAGCAAACCCTTCACAAGAAACAAGGTCACGGTCCCGTGTGAGCCGGGGCGGGAACCACAGGCAGCTTGGCTATGTGACTTGGGAACACGCCGGTCCCAGCGATCCCGGATCCCGGGCGCCACTTCTGCCTGAGCAAGCAGCTTTAAACGCTGCTCTGCAGCCTCCTCCTCGTGTGCCGAGTGTTTATGATTTTTTTTTTAAGGGCCTCATCAAAGAAAATGCAATAATGATGTTTCTAACTTAACAGCAGTGCTTTAAAGGGATGAATTATTCACATCAGCGAGGAAACAGGGACTCGGCAAACTGGGCCAGCTGAAGCAGTCCCTTCCTTGGGACTATTTTTATCTTTTACAGTCTTTTATCCCGGGAGCCTCGTGGCTCAGAAAGTACGGGGAGCCCAGTGCGCGGAGCCCAAGTTGGCAGGATGTCAAGGCTGAAGCGCTCGGCGTCTGGGAGCTGCTGCCTCGAGTGCCGAGCGCAGGGAACTCGAGGAAGTGTGGGCAGCGGCAGCGGCAGCGCCAGTGCGATGGCCCAGGAGTTCTGGGCCCTTGACCGTGGAGGGCGCTGGAGGCCTGGCGCCCCACCGTGGGCTCCGAGCTCAAGGAAGACATTTGCCCTTTCCTCTGCCCTCATCGCTTACTCCTGGTATTCCTGGAATGAAAGGGTGTGCGGGTTCCTCACAGGGCGCCTGGGGCAGCCGCCCTGGGAGAGGAGGGGGTTCTGTGGTTGCAAGGCTGCTCAGGGTCAAGTGTGGGCCAGCGGGGTCCCGAACTCCACAGGCCACGCCGGTCCACGCTGCCACACTCCTCCAGGCCCACGTGCTTCACCAAGCACCCTGCCCGTGCCGTCCAAGACAGCAGCCCAGGCCTGGGGGGGTTGGACGCGGGGGGCTGTGGGGACTTGGAATGTGGCGGTTGGTCCCAGTGGAGAGCACGCTGGACGGCACAGACTCAGAGCCGCGGGAGCAGGGCAACTATCTCGTTCGTATTTTTTTATATCGATCACATGTGGAGGCGACAATGTTTTGGATGCTTTGGGTTCAGTAAAATATATGGTTAAAATTAATTTCACCTGCTCGTTTTGCTTTTTAAAAGTGCGTCCACTAGAAGATTTAAAATTACCCACAAGGCTCTCATTTGCGGCGCCACTCCTATTTCTATTGGGAGTCGCTGATCCAGAAGAGAACTAGGAGGCGATGAACAAAGGCTGTCTTTCGTTGGTGGAATTACAGAAGACGGTTTCCCCTTTTTGTGTGTGTGTGTGTGTGTTTCTTTCTGTATTTTCTTCATTTTGCTTCAAAACCAGCCATGCTTGCTTTATATCAGAAAAGGCACAGCTACTATTGTTTTTAACGAATTCCAGGGCTCTTTGGGAAGTGGAAGTGAGCTAAGCAGCTTCCCTGCGAGCGATAGTGTCACCCACTGTGTGGTGAGAACAGCGGAAGAATGGGGGGTGGGGTGGGGGCGGTGCTCTGAGGCCGTCAAAGATTAGAACTGGGGCTGGGGTTTGAGAGCTCAGGGCCCTGGCGGGCAGGAACCCAGAGGAGGGGTCACAGGGAGGTTTGTTGGTGTGACACAGGAAGTGGCACCAGTGAAGACTTTGGCCTAGCAGGGGAGCCTTTTGGAGGCTACACCACAGGAAGCTGCTCTGCCTTCCTGCCGGGGGGCCAGCGAGGCGGTCTCCCCTCCCCTCGCCTGCAGAGGGGAGGCTGCTCTGGAGGGAGGCCAAGGTCGGGAGGCCCAGCAGGGAAGAAAGGGGCCCCGGCTCCACCTCCCAGGCAAAACGATGTGAAAAACACAGTGAACCCTTGCTGAGCACGTCCTGCAGGGCCAGGCGCGGTTCCACATACTTGACATGGCTCCGTTGGGCTCTTCCTCAGCCCCAGCCCGAGGAGATAATAATTGTTATTATTACCATTTCAAAGGGGGAGGGGGAACTGGAGTGCAGAGCCCCTAAGTGACTTGTCCTGGTCGCAGCTGGTAACCCAGGTCCCTGGCGGGTGAATTGACGCATCCCAGCCACCGGGGGCGCCCTGCACAGCAGCCCGAGCCCAGGGCCGCGTGATCCTGCAGAAACAATGGGAACCACCCTTCGGAAAAGTCGAAAAGAAAGGTGAAATTAATCTTACTAATACATTTTCTTTCACTCAGTATATCCAAAATAGTATCATTCTGACATGTAATTAACATAAGCGTGATGAATGAGATATTTCACATTTTCTTGGTCGTCCTTGGCATCTGGCGTCACGTTGCATATTCTCTGCCTTTTAAACACTCAGTAGCCACATGTTGCTAGTGGCTACTGGCTTGGACCGTGCGGCTAGAGCCTGGAAACTTAAGATCTAAGCACTAGCCTGGGATGGCGTTCGGTGCCTCTCATCGGCCAGCCCTGCGGGTTGGTGCTGGCTGCCTGGGGGCTGGAGTGGAGGAGGCTTCTGAGGCAGCGTCCCCACTCAGTGCGGGAGGACGGGACTGGTGAGCAATGCCTGCATGAACAAGGACAGGGTCTGTGGCAGGGCCTGGGCCTCTCGTCTGCTGCCAGTGAGCCAAGCCTGCCTCTGCGACCCCGTGGTGGGCACAGGAGCACACACGGAGGTCGCTGGCAAGCCGCCTTCTCTGCTTTGCTGTCTGCCTTGAGCCAGGCTCCATGTACACAGCCTGGGTTCTGGGCCCAGACCCCTGCACCTCCGCTTTCTGGCTGGGTGACTCCAGAGAAGCCACTTTACTTCTCTGAGCCTCAGTTTCCACATCTGAAAAATGGGCATAAGGACTGCAATGAGGAGTAAAGGAGATGAAGTGTGTAAGAGGCTGGCACACAGTAGGTGTGGAATAAGAGGTGGCTCCCTGCTCTTCCTTTTTTTTTTTTTTCAATTCAGGGACCCTCCCCTCACCTCTCAACCTCCGTTTCACTCAGGATAGGGCAAAGTCTATTCCCACCCGAAACCCTCTCAGGAGGCATACGTCGCCTCTCTGTGCCTACCCAGTGATTTCTCTGCCCCACCCAGGGCTGAGTGAGGTCTGCTGTTCTCTCGTGCCCCTCTGAGGGCCCCTCCATCAAGGCCAAGGACAACCTCAGCCCTCAGCAGGCCAGCACAATAGCCTCAGCATCTCAGGCTCCGCTGGCAGGCACGCCGTTGCCGGCTCCAAGTGGGGCCTCCACACCTATCAGGCGACCAATGGAGCTGAGACACTGCCAGGCCCATGTTTTTAATTACTCCCTCCAGGACGCCGCAGGCTCCCAGCCTCCCCGCAGGACGCTGGCTCCCCTCCAGCCGAGCGTGCAGCGGTCTCCCATGGCCCCCACGACTTCACACCTTCCCCAAAACACCCCAGGTTCCCTTCTGGGGAGGAATTGACATCCAGCAACATCTGGCAGAAAATGAACGGTAAATGGCGAACGTGTCAGCGAGGCAGCGACTGCAATTAGGGAACAACAGGCTTCTCTCAGTACGAAGGGGAAAGTGAATCTCTGGCCAACAGAGTTTAATCAAAATGTTTTATGCAAGATGTATTCCTGACCCTGACAAATATTCCCCCTCTTGCTGGAAATTAAACAAATATATTGTCAGCACAGATTCCAATGAGCACATAAACAGATGTGGCCGGTGGAGTCAGGAGGTTACGGGTTTCAGCAAACTGAGATGAGCAAGGAACAGGCTGGACCCTCTCCCGCCAGGTCCTCGGGGCTTTGAGCAGCTCGGCTGTGGGGGGGCTGCGGGAAGCAAGCCTCTCTGCCTCCTCTGTGGCATCCCGGCCCCCACCCCTGAGCTGCGCCCTCTCCTCTGTGTGGCCCTATCTTCTGAGTCACATCCTGAATTCACTTCTGTTCTGACTCATGCCACCCTGTCCTGCGCGCATTTGCTTCAGCATCTGTCTCCCCTGGCAGGCCGTGTCCAATCTGTCTTCACACCCCCTGGCACCGAGGACAATGCCTGGCACACGGAGGGGCCTGAGCAACTGTTTGTGGGAGGAAGGGGAGGGACGAGGGAGGGCCGGCAGGTGGTGAGGCCCAGGGGTCCCATGGTCTAGAGCTGTCCAGTGTCAGAGTCTGGGGAGCAGAGTTTCAACTCTGCCAGGGTTCAGCTCTGGGAGGCTCAGTTTACCCATCAGGGAGAAGGTGCCATCACAGTCCAACACTACCCGGCTGACTCTTGAAGGTGGAGGGACCAAGCCCCGAGAGGTGGCAAGGGCGCCCCGAGAGGTGGCAAGGGCGCCCCGAGAGGTGGCAAGGGCTCCCCGAGAGGTGGCAAGGGCGCCCAGAGAGGTGGCAAGGGCGCCCCGAGAGGTGGCAAGGGCTCCCCGAGAGGTGGCAAGGGCGCCCAGAGAGGTGGCAAGGGCGCCCAGAGAGGTGGCAAGGGCTCCCCGAGAGGTGGCAAGGGCGCCCAGAGAGGTGGCAAGGGCTCCCCGAGAGGTGGCAAGGGCGCCCAGAGAGGTGGCAAGGGCGCCCCGAGAGGTGGCAAGGGCGCCCCGAGAGGTGGCAAGGGCGCCCCGAGAGGATGCTGAGTCGAACGCCTGCGGTTTCTCTGTTACCTTCCCCCAGGTGTTTCTGGGAGAGCGTAGGCCCCTGGGTCATTCCACTGGCTGTAGAAGAATCACCTGGGAAACTTGAAAATTTTCCAGTCCCCAGCTTCACCCCCGCCCCCACCCTGGGAATTCTGGCTCAGAAGAGGCAGGAAGGACCCTGCGTCTGGGACTAACTGCCCAGGCCATTCTCATGCCTGGGAACACTGGGAGCAACGGGTGTGGACCATCCATCTTATAAATGACTGTAAATATTTGTGCCTTAGTCACAAGCACTTCCTTGCATCAAGACAGGCAAAGCTGGTGGAGGGAGGGAGAAACAAGATCAAATCAGCCTGGCCCGGGGGGGGGGGGGCTCTCCACTCTCCAGCCCTGCCCCGACCTCCTCCTGGGGCCCCAGGGACTTCTACTGCACAAGGAGGCCCAGGCTGGAGAGGAACGCTCTGCCCAAGCAGCTGCCCACCACATCCCGCCACGGAGAAGCCTGGCCTTCCTCCCCCTTTATGTTGGTCTTGTTATCTAAACAGCACTGGCTTTAGGGGTGAAGGGCAGCAGCCACCCAGGCGGGCATTGCAGAGTGATGGATTCTGGGGTCAGACAGGCTGGCGTCCTCCTTATGTTATTGATGCAGAAAAAGAGCTCAAGGTCAGAATGGCCCCCATCAACACCCTGGCCTTGAGTCTATGAAGCTGAACTCTTTCTTGGGCTGAGCCTCTCCTTATGAGACTAGGAGAGGATTTAGGGGAGTAATTAGAGACTTCCAGCAGACAGTCCAAGCTGGGTCTTGAGGGGTGTGAGGGGACAATGGGGACAGGGCGACTGGTGGGAGGTGCTGAGGTTGCTCTCACACCTCCTCAGCCCACCCCCTCACCCCACCCCTGCCTGCCTCTCCCTCATTCCTGGCCCCTCTCCAGCAGCCTACATGGGTAGTGACCACCATCGCATTTGAACAGCACAGCGCCAGATTTGGGGGGCACCTTTCCATTTTATAGATGAGAAAATCGAGCCCAGGGAGGCCAAGGACACAGGATGTCACCTTTACCAGGAGCAAGATGTCATTCCCATTCCTCAGGTGAAAAACTGAGGCTAGCCCTGCCGGCGTGGCTCAGCGGTTAAGTGTCAACCTATGAACCAGGAGGTCAAGGTTCAATTCCTGGTCAGGGCACATGCCCGGGTTGCGGGTTGATCTCCAGTAGGGAACATGCAGGAGGCAGCCGATCAATGATTCTCTCTGATCACTGATGTTTTTTTCTCTCTCTCCTTCTCCCTTCCTCTCTGAAATCAATAAAAATATTCAAAGAAAGAAAGAAAGAAAGAAAGAAAGAAAGAAAGAAAGAAAGAAAGGAAGGAAGGAAGGAAGGAAGGAAGGAAGGAAGGAAGGAAGGAAGGAAGAAACTGAAGCTCAGAGAGATGCAGTGACTCACCCAAGGACGATGGCAGGACCCTGCCCCCCAGCACCCACCCAGGGCCCCACATCACCCGGTCACCCCCGCAGCCCCAGGCCCCCGGACCATTTTGATTTGTCTTGTATTTGGGGGCAGGTGTGTGGGAGCGGGTTTGAAGAATCATGCTTTAAAGCGAAAGGATTGAAGTCGTCAGGCTCAGGCTTTCACCAAAGGTGGGAGACCACAGCCGAAGGGGGGGAGCCTGGCCCACGTGGGCGGTGGAGAGGGTGGGGTTGACCCTCTGCGGCCTGGGCCGGACGCAGATGGCCACATGGTTGTTAAGAAGGGGTGACTGGGCACCCTGCCTGAAGTGTTGATCCCCAGTCACCCACTCCTGTTCCAGGCGGCGCCCTGGCCCGGGACCGATGCCCCAGGCCTTTCCCGAGGAGCATCGATTCGCCACAGGCACAGATGGACCGTGAGGTGCCCGGAGGCAGGACGCGTACCCACGCTTCTCACCAAAAGAGCAAGCATTCCCTGGCCGGGTGGACATGGGGATTAGTGCTGTCCTGCCCCCCATACTGCAATGCCTGGTCTCAGCTCATCGGAACGTTCCCGTGGCAGTGCCAGGCAGTGCCAGGTGGCTGGTGCTCACGGACGGGGCCCCTTGGCCCACGGGGCCTGAAGTGCCCATGGCCGGATCTTCCCATGGCCTGGTTGGCCTGCTCTGACCACCCGGCCAGTTGTGTCTACACCTGGGCCTCATCCACAGTGGGCGGGGCAGGGGGACTCACCCCGGGGCTGAGTGAGCTGCTGGCCTGGGTCAGGGTTAGGGGGCCTGGGCCTGGGCCTCACGGATGGACAGCACTGCTCAGCACAGGGGTGGACCTGACAGGGAGGCGGACTAAGCCAGAGCAGGTGCGGGGGTGACAGTGGCCACCAGGGAAACTGCTAGAATCAAGCTTTGGAGGGGGAGACCCCACAGGCCCCTGCCCTGCCGGGACGGGAGCACCCCAAACCCTCACACTCACATGCACATGCACATGCACACTCCTATCATACACCCTCTGGCTCTCTCCCTCACACACGGGCCACGGCGGGAGGAAGGGGCCCGTCCTATGTCCAGAGCCATGCGGAGTGGGACAGTGCTGTCCAGGCCTAGGAGGGAGGCGGCCAGCTGTCACTGGGCAGTGTGGCCTGGGCTGGGCCTCAGGGAAGCCCCTTCCCCACCCCCAGCACAGGCTGAGGTGCAGACCAGCCGGAAACGTGGCTCCCACCGGCAGTTTGGTCGGTTTGAGTCATGACACCCATCTCCCTCTGCTGCCCCCCCCCTCCAGTGCCCTGTGCCCGGCACATCCTGGGCTTGGGGTGTCCGCCCCTCAGAGGGGCTGGCGGCACCTGGAATTGTCTCAGTCCCAAGCAGAGGCCCCCAGAGGAGCCCCAGCACTATCGTGCCTGACTCTGGAGGTCCTCCCCGACACTGGGGACCAAGTCGCAGCGGGGCTGGTGGTGGGTGGGGCTCGAGCCCTGCTCTGTGGGGTCAGACCTTTCCTCAGGTCCTCAGAGACCCCAGCCCCAGGGGTCTGTCTGTGTGGGAGCCTCGGGCCCCATTCCCAGCTGTACCCGTGGGAACCCAGATTGCTCTGGAGAGAACCTGGGAGACGTGTCTGGGGAGGCCCCGTGCCCCTGGGGCCCCTCCCTGAGGATTCTGAGGGGTGGGGTCCCAGCCCAGGCTGAGAGCTTTTCCAGAAGGCTGACTGTATGCTGGCGATGTGCACGTACGTGAATTCTTTCCCCTGACCCCGAGGCCTCTGTCAAGGAGACACCCTTGGCCGGGCAGGGGGCAGGGCAATGCAGGGACCGACCGTGCAGGGGCCCCAAAGGGCGAGTCCCCCTCCCCTCCCTCCTGAGTCAGGGGAACACAGTGGCCAGGTGAGGAGGGGCTTTGCTGCGGGGGGGGGGGGGGGGGGGAGCCGCAGTCTGCAGTCTGCTCGGGCCTGAGGTGAGGAGGGAGAGATGACCAGGTTATCGAATATGGGCCCGCCGGCCCAGCCTGCTTGTCATTCCACTCAAGCCTCCGTCTGCGCCGGCTTCCTGGAATTTCAGTCTGTCTCATAAACTGGCCATACGTCATGGGCCGCACGGCCGGCTCAGGCCTGCACCGCGGCGTCTGTTTTAATGGCTTTTCTTTAAGGAGGCCCAGGCCTGTTGCAAAGTCCCCATGGGACAGAGCACCTTCCCAGCAGGGGGTCCGAGATGAAAAGCAAAGGGTTGGGGGCAACGTGTCTCCCCGGGTCTTCGCTCGCACAGCTACCCTGTCCCTAGCAACAGTGACTGCTTACCCGCCAGGTGCCAGGTTCCGCCGATGAGGAAGACCGGGGGCTTCTGAGCGATGCTTCCTGGCCCGGACACAAGCATTTCCTCCTCATCCCCCTTTCCTGCCTGACAGACTCAGGTTCCCCCTGCAGCCCTGGGGGAGGAAGCCATACATAGCTCACCTAGACGGAGCTGATGGAGGGGGGTACTCGGGCTGGGGGGTTGACAGGAGGCTACCCAGGGGAGGTGACGTGGGAGTTGGTTTCTGATGGGTGCAGAGGAGTGTGATGGTCAGATAAGGTGGAAAATAGCATTCCACAGAGAGGAAACTGCATGTGAGCCCTGGAACTCTGGGAATGCAGCCTTGACGTGGGAGGCCTACTGTGTCGGCTTTGAAGCCTGGGCAGAGCTAAGACTCGGGAGAGCTGGCTGATAGCCTTGTCTATGTGTTTACCGCTGCATCTCACACACACACACACACACACACACACACACGCACGCACGCACCGCATACTCTTGCAAAAATGGAATGTTGAGTGCTGCTTGGTATACAGTGAAAGAGGAACAACTGGGGGGAAACATTCCAGACTCAGGATCTTTGCATATGCTGTTCCCTGGATCTGAAATACTGTTCCGCACCCCACTCCTGCCACCTGGCATCCTGACCTTGTGTTCGGGGGTCCTTGCAACTAACGTGCCCCAGACTCAGTTTCCTTCCTCAGGCAAACTGGGGACTGATTGCACAGACTGGTATTTGCCAACGAGCACCCTGCGAGTCTCTTGCCGTCTGTTACAAGGGCCATTTTTACTTTCCAGCCCCTCGGCTCGCTCACAGGAAGGAAGGGGGCGGAGGCAGGCAGGACCCCTGTGCCTCTCCTAGGGTGCCAGCTCTGCCCCCTCCTTCCTCCAGGGTCCTACCTTCTCTGGTGGCAGGAAGGGGAGGAGCAGGCAGACTGTGTGGCGCAGCGTGCCGCCCTTCCCCGCCCAGGAGCAATTTGCTCGCATTAGCAGGCCAAGCGCAGGGTGTTTGCAGCAGGACCTGCTTCCCAGCCACCGGTACTGCAGGGGAAATTTCCCTTAATTATTTTTTTATAGCTGAACTTTTGTGTGAGAGGGTTTGTTATTATCCCTGCCTCACTGGAGAGTCATAAGCCTGCAAGAAGCACCATAAATAAAACTTTACTTAATATTCAAAGTCCGAGTGATGGGATGATGGATGGGGGGCGGGGAGGCGGCCCTCCCCCCAGCGGTGGCGGCGGCCTGCCTTGCTGGGCAAGGCAATTACTTGGAGCTCGCTGTAATCAGGCCCGCGTCCTTGCTCTGCACTTTGTTTTTCCAACTTTCTCATTTAAAACCCGGATGGGCGACATTGTATCCCATTTGTATTGTGTCGAGCGAGATTACTCGGGTGCTGCTGTGCGCCAGGCCACCGAGATGGCAATATTTTACCTGAGCGTCCGCCTTTGAAACATTGAAGCCTAGCAACGGCAGCGACAGGGCCATGATTTGATCCCCAGATTCCAGAGCTTTGGGGACAAATGCCTGGCGGTGGAATTAATTTTTCTCGAGGAATAGGAGAGCTGTAACTTTTCCCTCTATTATTTCAAAACCGCCAGGCTGATCCTCCGGGGGCTGAGCTCCAGCTGGGGAAAGGGAAACAGTGGGGGCCGCGTGGTGGAGGAGAACCGGGTTCCCTGCTGTGAGTTCCTGCCCCTCTCCCGGGCTGCAGTTGTCTTACCCAGAAAACGGAGGGGTTAGACAAGAACATGATGCTTTGATCACCTTCCCTGAGTTGGCATTTTGTTGAGCACCTACTATGTGTCTGGCACGGGGCTAAGCCCTTAATGTGCACCCATGGTGAGAAAAACCACAGCAACCCGAGAGACAGGTCCACCGACAATTCATTCAACAAGTATTTCTTGAGGCCCTACTGTGCGCCGAGAGCAGCTGTAGGCACGGAGTGACAGTGATGAACAAGAGAGGCGAGACGCTGGCTCTCCTGGAGCTTCTGTTCTGGAAGAGAAGGCGGAGGAAACATGGCAGCAGGCAGCGCATTCGGAGGAGGCGGGCAGGCCGGGGGGCTTTGGAGAAAGCGAGACGTGTAGATGGTGACCCGAGAGAGCGATCACGATGACAGCCTCTCCGAGGCCGTGGGACCCAAACAGAGCCGGAGGGATGACGCTGGGGCCCGGGCCGTCCCATCTGGAGCAGACATCCCTCATCCTTTGGTAAATGTGCTCGTTGAAAGAACTGAAAAGGTTAACGGCTTCTGCAGGCTCCCGGCTCGCTGCCAGCGAGCAGCTTGGGCAGCGAGGATGCTGGTCGTTAGGCGCAGACGGATGAGGATGCGCATTATCTTGCTCCTCAGGGCCAGACGCCGTGGCCGCCCTGCCAGCCCTCCCGGCTCCACAGGTCACTGAGCTGTGTGCTCAGCTCACAGGAACACTTTGTACCTGGCCCAGGGCTGAGCTGGGGCTCAGAAGCAGCTCGGCCCCCGAAGACCCCTCATTACAGGTGGCAAGACAGGCTGCCCCTCCCCTCTCCCTCCTGCGGGCTCGGGTTGGTAACTGGGTAACGGAGAGCGATGGGGCAGGGGACAGAAAGAGCCCGCGGTCACCTCCGCTCACCGCAGCACCGCCTCCCTCAAGGCTTCTGGCTAAGTGAGGAAAGAGCCTCGTTTGTTGAGGTCAGCTGGGTTGGCTGTATGGAACTGGTCTCCACGTTCATTCCTAATTTCTAAGTCCAGGGACTGGCCACACGGAACTCAGAGCACCTTCTAAGAGTTCAGTCCCTTGAGCCGTGTTAACAACATTGCGGGGTCTCTGCCTCGGAGTCCTCAGGAAGTGACCTAGAGGTGACCGCTCCCTCCTCCAGCCCCCGCCCCTGACTTCGGCCATCCTCGGCCAGAGCACTTTACCCTGGTGTCACATGCGTGTGCAGCACGCCCCGCAGACCGCCCCTCTTGAGCCCAGCAGGGCCCGGTGTGGGAAATGCTGCTTGTTGAATGGCTGAGTGAGGTGCATGAGTGTGTGGGAGCCTGACGAGATGGCCCTCAGCCTCCTCTCCAACCCTCTGAGCCCATCATTCTTCGTTGAGATTGGGGCGAGTGTGGGCAACCTGAGGAATTCAGTTGGGGGGGAGCTGGTAGACCAGTTCTCTGGGGAACACAAACCCTGGTTTGTAGCATTTGACCATTTCCCTGGTGTAAATACTCCGATGATGACCAGTTTCAAGCGGCCCATGTTCAACAGCCAACTCACAAACTCTCTTGAAAATTTAACGTTTAGTTCTTGTGAGCCAGTGCCAGTCATCTCCAGCCTATCATTCATTCCACTCCCCTCCCTCTCTCCCTCCCTCCCTTCCTCCCTCCCTTCCTTTATCCTCCCTTCCTCCTTCCTTCCTCCTTCCTCCCTTCCTCCTTCCTTCCTCCTTCCTCCCTTCCTCCCTCCCTTCCTCCCTCCCTCCTCCCTCCCTCCCTCCCTCCCTCCCTTTCTCCTCCCTTCCTTCCTCCTTCTTCCCTTCCTTCCTCCTTCCTTCCTTCCTCCTTCCTCCCTTCCTTCCTCCTTCCTTCCTCCTTCCTCCCTTCCTTCCTCCTTCCTCCCTTCCTTCCTCCTTCCTCCCTTCCTCTCTCCCTTCCTCCCTCCCTCCTCCCTCCCTCCCTCCCTTTCTCCTCCCTCCCTCCCTTTCTCCTCCCTTCCTTCCTCCTTCCTCCCTTCCTTCCTCCTTCCTTCCTTCCTCCTTCCTCCCTTCCTTCCTCCTTCCTTCCTTCCTCCTTCCTCCCTTCCTTCCTCCTTCCTTCCTCCTTCCTCCCTTCCTTCCTCCTCCCTCCCTCCCTCCCTCCCTCTTTCCTCCTTCCCTCCTACTTGCCCTCCCTCTCCTTCCTCTGTCCCCATTTTCTCCTCCAGTGTTTCCTGGGGACCCACCAGTGCCTGCCAGGTCTTGCCTGGGTGTTGGATGGTAGAGGTAACGGACCCTTAAGGAGCTGCTGGTCTGGTGGGATAGATGGTGACATTGACACGGTGGAGGCTCGCACTTTGACGAGGGAGGAACAGTGGCCAGAGGAGGGGCGCCTCATCTAGCTTTGGGGGAGGCAGTAGGGACAGATTTCCCGGAGGAAAGAAGGGATGTCTCAACAGAGTCTCGCAGGAGTGAGCTTGGCCTGGCAGAGGTCGGTGGGGAGGGAGGGCCCTGGGCGGGAGAAACTGGGGCGGCTGGACTTCTGCACTGGAGACTGGAGGGGCGGGGCCCGAGAGTGGGCAGTGGAGATCCGGCGAGGGGCTTGGACTTTGTCCCAAGGGCGATGTAAGCCACTTACTTTTAAGTGGGGCACGATGACATTGGCATTTTAATGTGCTTCCCCCAGTGCAGGGAGGAGGGGAGCTGTGGGCCAGGGAGTCGCGGCTGCAGGTGGAGGGACCGAGTGCTGCAGGCTCATGGCCACAACATGGGGGTGCAGGGAGTCACCCGGCTCAGCCCGATGACTGCTGGTGCCATATCCCAAGATGGGGGGAAATGAGAGGAGGGGTCTGGGGAAAGACGGAAACTTGCCAGTCTGCCCTACTCTCCTCCTGGCCCCTCCTCTTTTTTTTGGGGGGGCGCTCTGTTCCAGGGCCAGGGGGGCATTGCATAAGGCATAGCCTGCCGCTGGCGTGGCTTCGTAGGAGAGTACTGAGGAAATGAATAAGATGCTGATCAGATAGGCGATAGGCATTGGCCCTCTCTGTGTGGGGGTCTGAGGGTCCTGACAGGAGGGTATCCCATGAGGCCAGGGGGGTAAACAAGAGACATGGGGCAGATCAGGTCCAGAGGACTTGGAATGCCAGGGAGAGAGCAGGCCTGAGCGCAAGAGGCGGGGGGGGGGGGGGGGGCCTGAGGGCTGGGGGCAGCAGGGGCGGCTGGAAGGCCAGCTCTGGGCTGTTTCCCCGGCACAAGGACACAGTCCTCTCCCAGGCCAGACAGGTACAGCAGATTAATAAGGCCGACACGCTCTCCCGGGGTGTGCTGCGTGCTGGCCGGGCTGAGTGAACCATCAATCACTGCCCCCTAATAGCTCCGCAGGCTGCCGCTCCCCCCGCCGAATTTCAAGCAAGAATCCAGGCCGCCTGCAGGAAGATGCCGCGGCCCTTAACCACCATAATTATGAAGTCTTGGTGGAAAGAGATGCTTATCGTTAATGTTAAGTGAACAGAGCAGGAGACCAGATGCGCAGCCTGGGTGTGGGCAGCTGTGAGCAGCAATGCCTGCCTGGAACCGGGGTGGCCAGGAAAACGGCCCCTCTTGGAGCAGGAATAGGAGGGGACAGGGCGGCTGCTTAAAATTCGAAACGGCAATTAATCAGATCGATGCCTCATCCTTTTATTAAAACTGTTATCTTTTTTTTTTTTTTCTGATGATGAAAGAAATCAGTGCGTTGTGGAATTGGCAGAAGTAGATGAGTACAAAGAAGAAAATGAAAACCCTTAAGTCCCCGCCTGGAGGCAGATTTTTGCTGTGGGCACTCTCCCACGGCCCTGTGTATGTACCTTTGCATGGCATTCCTATTTCTACTCAGTGAAGAGGCTGCGTTGTATTTTTAATACGGATTTTTAGGTAAACAGCTAGTCTCAGATAAGGGGCTGAACTGATAATATAAATTTTGTCAATTTGACCAGCAAATCCCATTCAGAGAGGAGAAAGGAAGCGATTCCACTCACTTAAAATCCTTCGAGACCCCTCTCCCCAAACCTGGTGAGGTCGACCACATGACCATGCACTCCACCCACACTTTAAGAGGCCCTCAGGCATGTGGGGTCGCTGCTAGAGGCATGAAGGGGACAGGAGGACCTGCCCCCCCCACCCCCACCCCAGCATGCAGAGTCCTAACATGAAGAGATGCATGCCCCTGGTGACTCTAGGAAAGGTTGAGGGCCCCTGAGGCATCTAAGGAGATAGGTGGAGCCCCTGGAGGAGGAAGCCCCCTTCCATCCGTGGTTCTCTGTGGCTTAGAAAGGCAGGGAAAGACCCAAGGTCTGTGAAGGCTCTGTCTGGAAGGGCATTCTGGGTGGGGGAACAGCATATGCAAAGGTGGAGAGGCAGAGCTGTGGGAGAGGAGGTGAGCAGCCAGCTCAGCGGGTAGGGAATGTGGTTTGTCTCACTGTGCCCTGCTCATGCTTCAGAGGATCAAGACTTCTTCCTCTGCATAGTTCCTGCCCACTCCACCTTGAAACTCCTGTGCCACTTCCTTCAGGAAGCCTTCCTTTGTTTTTCTGATTGATCAGCTTTTCTACTCTAGGCCTGTAGCACTCCCCACTATGGAGATGACCAATCTGTGTGATTTATTGGTTCACGGGTGCCACACACCACCACCACCACCATTGGACTCTAAGTCCATGGGTTGGAGCTGTTTTGCTCACTGTCTGCAGTGCCCAGCCCACTGCCTGCCGGCAGTGGCACTCAATGGTTGGAGGAGGGCTTCACAGTCTCCAAGACCTGCCAACCCATCTTTGGAGTGGAAAATAGGAGTCATGGGCACCTGCGCCCCCGCCCAGTGGGGCCCCCGCCTCTGCCCTCCCCTTGGCTCTTGGCTGCTTTGTTGTAAAGTTCTAGGCATAGAGAAGAAGTTTCTAGTGACACTGGCTTTTCATTTCTTTCCTTTTTTTCTGGTGACCTTTCCATGTAATTAAAAGGCAGCTATGCCAGGAGACGAGGCAGCCGGAAGCGGAGACGCTGCTCTCTGTGTACGTGTGTGGAAATTTATTGTCTGGAGCACAGAATTCTGCTCAAGTCTCCGGTGCCAGAAACATCTGCTGCTTCTCTAGGGGAGAGACCCTGGCCCAGAATCCTCCGCTGCAGCAGGCCTACTATGCGCCCAGCATGCACCTGGACTTCTTCACCCACCCTCTTGCTGCCTCTGCTTTTTTAGGGCGATTAACTCTCCTGAGCTCAGCTGGGTCTGTCTGCCTCATGGCAGGGGGCAACTCGGGTTGCCAGGGCCGTGGCCCCTCCACCTGGAATTGGGGTTTGCGGGTCTTTGAAGTTGGGAATCCTGGGCACCTTCAGGCTGGCACAGAGCCCGAGCGGGGTATTCTCATGCCCAGGCCTCTTCTTGGCCTGCCATTGGAAGGAACCCCTCACCCTAGCACTAGGCCCACAAGGCAACATCGAGGAGGTATCTGTGTCCAGCTTCGAGGAATATGCCTGTAGGCAGCCTGGCCCAGTGTGTGTGTGTGTGTGTGTGTGTGTGTGTGTGTTGTGTTGTGTTGGGGGGAGGAGCGCAGCCCCTGCCGGGGGAGCCGGTTCAAATCCCAGCACCGTACGTGACTCTAGCCTGCTCCCCACTCAGGGGGAGTACACAGTGCTCTCACCCCACTCTGGTCTGCAGGGTCCTGGGAAAGTTTATGTTCTGGATAGAAGTCCTTCTTTGGCTGGGTCTACGGGCCCCGCCCTCCCGTGTGGCTCTGGTCAGCACCTCCGAAGAACAGCACCTCCCCAGCTGCTGGGCCTCAGGGTGGAGGGTCTGGAGGCCCCCAGGCCCCGAGCCCCCTGCCCAGCCAAGCCCCACCCCTTGGCTCTCAGAGCCCGCAGCTGCTGGGCCTCAGGGTGGAGGGTCTGGAGGCCCCCAGGCCCTGAGCCCCCTGCCCAGCCAAGCCCCCACCCCTTGGCTCTCAGAGCCCACAGCTGCTGAGTTTAATGCAGGTTCTGGCTGGGTCCCAGATCTCTAAGCCACGGAGAATTGCAATTTAGCAAGTTTGTCAAACCCGCCCAGAGCCGCATCTGTAGCATCACGGCATCCCAGAGGCATCGGGGGCCTCCAGTCCCCACCGCCTCCACGCCAGCCCTGGTCCACTTCCCACAGGCCTGGATTAGGCCCCGGCAGCTGGGCGGGGGCGGGGTCTGGGGAGCAGGGGCCCTGGGCTGGGGGCTCAGGCAGGCGGGGCTCTGGTCCTCTCTGCCCAGGCCTTGCCACGTGGCCCCCGGTAGAGTGCTGTGTCCTATCTGTGAAGGGAGGATGGGGCTTTCCTGCCCAGCCCTGGGTTCCTGGAGGTGGCAGCCACAGGCAGGCAAGCCCACACCCCGGTGCCAAAAAGAGGAGGTGGGCGAGGGCTCATCCTGACAGCCCCTGGTGTGGCCCTGCATGCTCAGCCTGGAGACGACGGAAGTGGTGTTTGGAGCCGGCCCTGTGGCCCAACAAGGTGTCTGTCGCGGGCACCTCCAGGGCCAGGAGCACAACGTCCCCTTGGCCAAGAACAACACAGGCCTCATGAACCACCAGGCCAACGGGCCACACCGCTCCCTCCGGCCTGTGGGGCGCACACTGAACCCCAGGGTTCACAAAGAGCCTTGCTTGCCTCTAGGGCTAGAGAGCTCACTACCTCACTGGAGGCCCATTCCTTTATGGAGGAGTTCTCCTTGTTAGCAAAGAGCTTTCTAGAACCATTCCTGGGCCCCAGTGCACCTGGAGGTGGCAGCCTGGCCTCCTGAAGGCTTTCAAGTCTCTGCTGCGTGGTCTGCTCCTTGCATGATGCACTTCGATGCCCTCCTCTGAGGAGGACCCAGTCGTCAGCTTAGCCCGTCTCGGACGCCCACCTCCCCAGCTGTGGACAGCATGCTCCTGTTAATAACCCCTCGGCCCTCAGTGTCTTTCCTGACAGCTCAGCACAGTGGGGTCCTACACGGCGATGCTGGTCGCCCCCGTGGTGATGGTGTTGAAGCAGCACATTGGCTTGGGGAAACTGAGGCCCAGAGGGGAAGGCCCTGCCCAGAGTTACACCATGCAGCAACGGCAGGGCTGGGAGGAGAGCCAGACCTCCCGATTGCTGCCTGTCCACTGAGCACACGGGCCTCCCTCCATCCCCTCGCTCCCCCCCCCCCCGAACCTCTCAGCTAAGCCAGAGAAGGTGAGGCCCAGAGCCCTCAGATGGTCATGATGATGGGTGGAGGGGTGAGCACAGAGGGAGGGGACCCGGGCCCCATGTCCTGTGAGCTGTTCCAGCGAATCAGCCGCGCCTGGGGCCTTGGGGCCGGGGTCCTGCACGACTGACCCGTCCAGCTCGCTCTGCAAACCCTGGGTGTGTCCAGAGATCGCCGTGGCTGCACATTCCTTTCTGCTGAGGGAACTCCCCGGCGAACTGGAGCGGCCTCCGGCTCCAGGAGGCTTTGTGGTGGGAAAGGAGAGATAGCGCACGTCCATCGCCGGCTAATGCGCACCAGCTGCGGTGCCACTTCCCTGTGCCACTTCTCGTGTGCCGCTCAGGCGCACCAGCTGCGGTGCCACTTCCCTGTGCCACTTCTCGTGTGCCGCTCAGGCGCACCAGCTGCGGTGCCACTTCCCTGTGCCACTTCTCGTGTGCCGCTCAGGGCAGCGGGCGCCACCATCGCCTTCTCTGGTGTGGGGGAGGTGACTCGGCGCAGGAGCGGGTGATGGCTCCTCCCTCCCTGGCCTGTTCACAAGCGACTTAGTTCATGGAAGGGCCCAGCTCAGAGCCCAGGGTGGGTGGGTGTTGGGTCTCGGTTATTGTCCCCGGCCACGTGGCGAGGTACCAGCTGGCCTGGGATTCGAACTCATGTCCACAAGCCAGGCCAGCTTATTTGTGGGGAGGGACATGCCGCCTCGGAGTGGTCTCCTTTCTGCACTGTCACCAGCCCCATCCAGGGGCTCTAGGTGGTTCTGGGGACTCGGTGGGGGGGAGGCTATGGCCCGGTCTCCATCCCAGAGCCCGAGGCTCCCCTCCCCTTCTGTCCCCACTGCTGCCAGAGGCTGTACGGGTGTCCTGTGGGCGGGCAGCCACCGCCACCACAGAGGGCTGGCCAGCAGCCCTCCAGTTTCCACCAACTAATAATTTTTACAAACCTCCAGGCTTGTAAAAAAGTGCACAGTGGCCTGAACACCCTTGGCCAGGAGCCTTGTGGGAAAGCGGAAGGCACCGAGGCCGGGCACAGGCGGTCTCGGCCAGAGGCCACTTCCTGCCTCTACTCGGCATCTTTCCTCAAGAGTCAGACTCGGCCGCGGCCCCTGCAGCCTCCAGATAAAGGCTGCCCTGCTGACCTGACTCACACAGGCCCTCAGCCCTGGCACTCCGGCCGCCCAGCCCACTCTCTCTTGCTGAGTGCAGGCCTTTGCACATGCTGTTCCTTCTGCCCAGAATACCCTTCCCAGTCCTCCGTCAGAGATACAGAGGTACAGACAGGTCCTTGCCCCTCCGGTTGTCACAGGCTGGGCCTGGGGACCTCGGAGGAAGCAACATTTGCTCCATGTCTGCCTCAGTGTCCTTGGAACAAGGGGAAGGGGCGGGAAGACAGGCAGGGCAGGTCCTGAGGGCCTGGAGGCTGTGCTGAGGAGGTGGGCTTGCGCCTGAGAGCCCCAGGCAGCTCCTTGAAGAAGGGGTTGGGGTGACGGGGGCTGGTATGGGGAATGCCAGGGGGATGCTGGAGTGGGTGGGTGGAAGGGGCATCACTGAGGCAGCAGTCTAGAGATTATCTGGGAATGAAGGAGGCAATAAGTGGTGTTTGGCCCTGATCCCAGGACTGGCTTCTGATCCCAGAAGCCAAGGCTGGGGGAAGGCAGAGAAGGGGGCATGGGAAGAAGAGAAGAGCTGGGCATCCACGCTGACCCTTCCTTGGGATGCAGGGCCAAGGGCAAGAGCCAGGCCTGGGAAGAAAGTCTGGGAGGGTCCCAAAGAGGCCAGGAGCTGAGCAGTGGGTGCCAAAGCCAAGTGCAAGGGAGGTGGTTGGCTGCCCAGGAAGGGTGAGGAGGGCGCCCATCAGATCTAGCCACCTGGGGTTGTTGGTGGGGGCAGAAGTCCTGGGTGAGGGGACAGTGGCAAGGCGGTGTGAAGAAGGAGAGGATGCCCCCATCCCAAAACCTGACCTCAGAGGAGCACCTGAGGCTGGAAATTGTCCCCCCCCCCCGGTCCCCACACCCACTGCCAGGGATGATCTGTGAAGGGCTCTGAGTCCCGAGTCTCAGCCGGACCTCCCTCCATCAGCTGTGGGGCCACGGAGGGGCGATGCCACCACCCCCTGCAGAATGGGAGAGCGCCCAGAGTTCTCCTGCACCTGCAGGGTGGACGGGGCCCCCGGGAGGCCTCCTCAGCGTTGCTGTTGGAGACGTAGCATTCCTGGCCAGGGCGGCCTCCTCGGAGTGCTGATTTACGGCCCGCCCCTTGGCGCGCGTGGATCTGGCCCTTCTCTAAGTGTGTGATCAATCACATTAAAAGTGCCGGGGGTCAGAGGGACGATCAATTACCTGAGTCTCTTGGCAGCTGTCCCCGTGCTCAGTACGCCGAGAGGCTGGGAGCCTTGTCCTCCCTCTGTGCCCCGGAGTGGCTGGTGGGGCGCTGGCCCAGCCTCCAGGAGGGCCCGCCAACCTCACTGCCCCCATCTGTAAATGGGGACTCCAGCTCTGTGAGAGGAGGACAGAAGGCCTGTGTCCCCCAAATCTTGGTGAAGGGTCCCAGGGCTGGACTGCACAGGGAGGGGCCTGCGCAGGTCTCAGTATGTTGCTGGTTGCTTGGACTCCCAGCGAGTCCTGTTCCCAGCAAGGCCTTCCTATAGCTGGCCTCAGAGGTAGGCCTGGGTACTGCGCCCAGCTGCCTGAGGAAGGGAGCTGGGAGAACCAGAGCCCCCTCCTCCTGTCACTGCATGTCATTGCCCACTGTGCCTCAGTTTCTCCTCCAGACACCTCTCTCCAAGGTCAGAGTCAGGGGTCCGTGTGAGAGAGGCTGAACTCTGCTCCCAGTGACATCCATATTTTATTTATTTATGTATGTATATATTTATTTATTTATTTAAGTGTTTATGTATTTTTACCCTGACTGGTTTGGCTCAGTGGATAGAGCGTCAGCTTGCGGACTTGAGTCTCAGGTTCAATTCTGGTCAAGGACATGTACCCTGGTTGCAGGCACATCCCCGGTCGGGGGTGTGCAGGAGGCAGCTGATCGATGTTTCTCTCTCATCGATGTTTCTAACTCTCTATCCCTCTCCCTTCCTCTTTGTAAAAAATCAATAAAATATATTTAAATATATATATATATTATTATTGCCCTAGCCAGTTTGGCTCAGTGGATAGAGCATCAGCCTGTAGACTGCAAGGTCCCAGGTTCAATTCCGGTCAAGGGCATACTCCCGGGTTTTGGGCTCACTCCCCAGTAGGGGGCATGCAGGAGGCAGCCGGTCAACGATTCTCTGTCATCATTGATGTTTCTATCTCTCTCTCTCCCTCTTCCTTCCTCTTTTTTAATTGATTTCAGAGAGGAAGGAAGAGGGAGAGAGAGAGATAGAAACATCAATGATGAGAGAGAATCGTTGATCGGCTGCCTCCTGCACACCCCACACTGGCGATCAAGCCCATAACCTGGGCATGTGCCCTGACTGGGGATCGAACCGTGACTTCCTGGTTCATAGGTCGACGCTCAACCACTGAGCCACATCAGCCAGGCCCAGCTTCACCCATTTAAAAAAATGTGCTTGGTATGTGCACACCCACATTCACAGCAGCGCTGCTCACCACCCCAGAGGGGGGAACCACCCAGTGTCTACTGATGAGTAGATGGTGGATGGACAGACAAAATGGGTCGACCCGCACCGGGGAGTATTTCAGCCTCGAGAGGAAGGGCATTCTGACAGGTGCAGTCACCGAAGGACGGGTGCTCTAAGAGTCCACTGACATGAGAGCAGCAAAATCCACAAAGACAGGAAGGGGAATGGAGGCTGCCTTGGGGTGGGGTGGGGTGGGGTGGGGTGAGTGTTTCATGGTGACAGGGCTTTAGCCAGGAAGATGGAAATGCTCTGGGGATGATGGTGGTGGCTGCACAGCAACATGAACGTACTGAACGCCCTGAGCTGTGCACTTGGAAAGGGTTAAGATGGTGAACTGTGCTGTGCGTATGTATTTTATGGAAGTTGGGGAAAAAAACAAGATGTGCGTGTCATCGAGAGTTCATTAAATGAGTGTGGTTAAAAACAAAACACCCCAACTGTGCCTCACAGTCCTGACGGCCGGGCAGCTCTGCCCAGCGGCCTGCTCCTTGGTTTGCTTTTCTGCTTTTCTCGCCGCGCCGCCCCCCCGACCCCGCTCCTCCCCTACACACACTCAGGGGACGGTCTGGCATCCTGGTGCCCTGCCGGGAGCTCACGGGCGGCCAGGCCTGGCATAGGGAGAGCCTGCAGAAGGTAGGGTCTCACCCAGCCGCGGTGGCTCGGTGGTTGACCATGAACCAGAAGGTCACCGGTTTGATGCCTGGTCAGGGCACGTGCCCAGGTTCTGGGCTCAATCCCCAGTGGGGGGCGTGCAGGAGGTCGCCCATCAATGATTCTCTCATCTCTCTGAAATCAATGAAAATATATATATTTTTAAAAATGAGGTAGGGGTCTCGGGGACACCCTTGTAGCTGGAAAACTGAGGGAAGCTCCGACGGCATCCCCCCGCCGGGCTGGAGAGAACAGACAATTATGGGATGCGCGGGCCTCGCTGAGCCTCTTGGCCCCTGCAATAGCAGACGCCCGGGAGACCCCCGCCGGCTCCCTGTTCCGTTGACATAAGCCTGTAGGGAACAAGCAGGTCAGGGATGGAATTAATTTCCTAAAATTGAATGTCATGTCGAAGAGCCACCTCGAGCTCTCCTGCCAGGGAGGAAGAAGAAACGACCATTTGGTCTTTGCTCTCCTGATGGCCTGTTGCAGCCTGCCACTCAAATCTTCAGTGCCGGGTGAAGCATATGAAATCGCCATGTCTGGAGGGCAGAACTGATAGAATCTAGGCAATTTCATAGGGTTCTGTCTAATCAAAATAGCTGTGAAAATACCGCACCAGAGAATAAAGGGAAAAAAAAACACTGCAATCTATTTTCTGGGAAAGTGATAGCACTGAGATTCACATCAGATCATTTTGTACCTAATGCATAAGCTGAATAGATACTGTTAATGACGCCCCCAGAGCCAGCGCCGCTGCGCTGAAATCATCAGGAGGGCGGTGGGGGCTCCACAACCCTCCAGCGGGCCTGAAAGGGAGCTGATAATTCACGGGAAGAATATGAAAGTGTGGCTGTCCTTTAGCCGAGCCGCCCGCTTCCTGGAACTGTGCTCCTGAGAAAGCCACCCCTGAGAAACAACGAGGGGTTTGCAGCAGCCCCGCCCTGCCTTGTGAGCTGGATGCTGCCGAGCGGGGCTCACCCTGCGCGGCTAATGACGGGGGCTCAGCAGCCACGGGGAACAGGAGGGAGGGGCTGCTCCCCGTGTCCCCGGGAGAAGGGAAAACCAGGGCAGGCCGGTGCCCCAGCCCCTGGCGAAAACGCCACCCTCGGTGACCCTGCCACAGGAAGGTCTTCTCCGGAGAATGTTAGTGGGCTGGTCAGCCTGTCGGTGAAATATGGCAGCGGCCCCTCTCCAGCTCGGGAGCCCGGGGATTAGGCCTGTGTGCGCGCGCGTGTGCGTGTGTGCGCGCGTGTATGTGTGTGTGAGCACGTGTGTGTGAGAGCGCGCGTGTGCTCGTGTGTGCGCGTGTGCGTGTGCGTGTGTGAGCACGTGTGTGTGAGCGTGTGTATGTGTGTGAGTGTGTGTGTGCGCGCGTGTATGTGTGTGTGAGCACGTGTGTGTGAGTGTGTGTGTATGTGTGTGAGTGTGTGTGTGTGCGCGCGCATGCGTGTGTGTGCTTGTGTGTGCGTGTGTGCGCACGCGCGTGTGTGTGCGCGCGTGTGCGCGCGCATGCGTGTGTGTGCTTGTGTGTGTGCGCGTGTGCGCACACGCGTGTGTGTGCGCGTGTGCACGCGCGTGTGTGAGTGTGTGTGTGCATGCGCATGTGTGTGCGTGCGTGTGTGTGTGTGTGCGTGTGTGCGCGTGCGTGCCCGCACCTTTTTCCCAACTAGAAGACGGAGATGGCTAATGAAACATGCCGAGACAGGAAAGCAGACACCAGAGGTGGCTGTGCCTATGACTGCAGTGGGCACCGAGGCGGCAAGCTGGGCAGTGGCTGGGGTGCGGGGTCATGCAGTGCTTCTCTTGTCAAAATTGACTTTCATGCTTAATGCTCTTAAAAAAATTTTTTTAAGGTGAAAAAATCTGAGAAATCTGCAGGCAGTCCGTGCTCAGACTTGCGGGGTTGGCTCATACTTTCCACTCCTGCCAGCATCCTCTGCTCCCTCTGGGGCCCTCCCAGAGCCTCGAGGGACCAAACCCTGCTGCCCTCCTCCGCTCACCCCCCTCTCATTGCCACAGCCCCATCAGGCATGTGGGGGGAGGAGGGGGGTGGCAGGAGCAGGGAACCACAGTACAGCAAAGAGCTGGCCAGTTGGAGGGGTCTGGGCGCTACTCTGGGGTGTCGGGCACCCCCCCCAACTGACAACACCCACTCTCTCCCCCATGCTAACAACACCTGCCTCCCCCACAGCTTCCATCCTCCCCATGTCTGCAAGCTCCTTCCAGGAGGCGGGGGGGGGGGGGAGGGTGTCCCTCTCTGGGCACTCAGGAGCCTCAAGCTGGCAGCTACTTCCTCCTGGTCCTGGGGACCAGGCCTCCCCTTCTCCTTGGACACCTTGGACCAGTCATTGTCCTGGGCAGCAGAGCACGGGGGGGGGGGTGAGGGGGCTCAGGCGGGTGCTCTCTCTTGGAGCCTCCCTTCTGGATCTGACATGCAGGACCTTTTTGCTCCTAAGGGAGATGGATTAGCCACAAGGAAGCACAAGGGAGCAATGACCTTTGCTGGGGCCTCTGGAAAGGCTGCCAGGATGAGGCAGTGAGGAGTGAGAGGCGAGGAGCTCCCTGTCTGCAGGGGTCCAGGTGGGAAGCCCCACCCCGATGGGCCGCAAGCATGGTCTCAGGGGCCTCATGTTGCTCCCTGTGTGGAGACCCCAGCCCTGGGAGGTGACAGTGGCAGCTGTGCAGCTGAGGACGGGGGAGAGGAGGATGGGACACAGATCTGGATCAGTCCAGGCCTGCCAGGGGCAGCCACTCCTGAGCATGTCATCAAGGTGAGGAAGGAAGGGTCTCTCTTGGGCAGGTGCCCGTCACGGGGGGAGATTTCCCGGGGTTGTCCTGGGACCTCGGTGTGGCCAGGTCTGTGACAAGCTCCAGGAAACCCTCCTGAGACTCAGCTTTCTGTCCCCTCCTCCAGGAAGCCTTCCCTGCCCGCCTCCTCAGAGAACTTCTCATCCACATTGGGGTGAACTCTCTCTTCCCTCTCCTCACCCCGGTCTGAATGGGTTCAGTTCAGAGCAGCAGTCACAAAGGACTGACAAGTGAATGAATGAATGAACGAATGAATGAATGAGGATGTGGATGGATGTGCAGGCTTAGAGGTGCCTCTGCAGGCCATGGAGTGGGACAGGGGGCAGTTCACTGGGCCATTCTCCCCTCTGCCCCTCATGCTATCACCGGCTTCCGTCTGAGTCATTTGGGTGCCCCACCCCCTTTGCCGCAGAACCGAGGTCTCTGGGGTAAGTGAGCAGCAGCCTGGCTCCAGGCCGCTCCCCCTCCCATCAGCGTGGGCATGACTTATGTGGGCGCCGCCTCAGCCCCTGCCTCCTGGATTCATTACCCTCTTGCTGCAGGAAGGCTGAGGCTGGCAGCTGCTGGGCACCCGCAGGGAGGGTGACAAAAGCAGGCATTTGCTTCCATAAGGCCCCAAAGGCACCTGGGAGTGGGGGCTGCATCCCTGGGGGTGCTCACTGCGCAGGTGCCCCCTGCCCCGCTCCTGCAGGGCCCCCGTAGGCGCCTGTGCTGGGACCCACCCGCAGGGCAGCTCGCATTAGTATTCCCCGCACAGGAGCTTGCAAAGAAATGACTCACACACTGGTTGACTAATTTGAAAGTAAGCTGTTTTTGCTGCAAGTGGGAAGGTTCAGTGAATCTTAAAAACTAAGCGATGGAGATTTTATTCCTTGTTCTAGACCTTTCCTTCTGTCTAGAAGGCGGCTCTGATACAGCTCTGTTTATGATAATAAAAACGTCTTTTGTCGACTCACCTGCAGCTGCCGCGGCGGGAACTGTGGGAGTCTGGGCTTAGCTCTCACCTGCCACATGACCTCAGCGGGTCACTAACCCCCTCGGGACAGCGGGGACAGCACCTGATAGGATAGGTCCCCAGAGGATGCACCCGTTGCACAAATGCACCCAGGCCCAGGCTGTGAGTCTGCAGAACAAGGAAGGGTCCTGCCATGTCACCTGCCCAGCACCACTCCTCCCGGCGTTGGGGACTGCAAAGAGGAGGTGCATTTCCCCCCGAATATTGGGACTATTGTATGAAGGCCATCTCCCCGTTTTATAGACAGGTAACCAAAATGCACAGAGAGGTTAGGTAATTCATCAGAGGTCACACAGCTGCTGTATGCACAGGCCCTAGGCCCCAGTCAACCATACCAATTGAGGTCCCCACCCTGAGTCAGGGAGGTGGGCGAGGGCTGGGATCACGTTGATGTTTGTCTTGTGGGAGATGGATGGGGAGTGAGAGAGCAGATCTGAACACAATGCAGGAGGCAGGCGGGTCTGGAGGAGGCACCTGGGGAGGGAGATTGAGAGCAGAAGCTGGCCTGGGCCGGGGAGGATGGGCCTCCGAAGTTGACCCAGTGGAATTCGCATAAATCGAGGAGAAGGCGAGGGAACTGGTCCTAAAGGGGAGAGTCAGGATGGAGTAGCTCATCTCCAGGGCTTCATGTCCCCCGACCCCCACTTTAAATTGCCCACACCCACCTCCAGTCCCCAGCTTCCTTTTCTCTTCCTTCCTTCCTTCCTTCCTTCCTTCCTTCCTTCCTTCCTTCCTTCCTTCCAAAAATCTTTATTGTTGAAAGTATTACATAGGTCCTTCTCCCCGCCCCCCCCCCCCCCCGCTCCCATCTCCCCCCAGCTCCCAGGCCCTCATCACCCCATTGCCTGTATCCCCAGGTGATGCATGCAAGGTCATTGGTTGATCTCTTCTGACCTCCCCTCCCCTGCCTTCCCTCTGAGATTCAACAGTCTGTTTCTGCTTCTATGTCTCCAGGTCTGTTTTTGATCATCAGTTTATTTGGTTCATTAGATTCCACATATGAGCAAGATCATGTGATACTTATCTTTCTCCGACTGGCTTATTTCGCTCAGCATAATGCTCTCCAGATCCATCCATGCTGTTGCAACTGGTAAGAGATTCTTTCTTTTTCATTGCTGTGTAGTATTCCATTGTGTAGATGTACCACAGTTTTTTTATCCACTCACCTGCTGATGGGCACTTAGGCTGTTTCCAAATGCATTCCTTTTGCATCAGACACATTCTCCAAGAGTACTGTCCATCCGTAGCACAGATGGGGGCAGCCCTGGGCCGGGCAAATGCTGCCCACTTGCTTGGGGCAAAGCATTGACCTTCTCCTCAGGCAGCTACTCAGGTGACTAAAGCCCCAGGGGAGAGTGGCCCAGCCACCTCCTCCTGCACTTTGCTCACCTGACCTCTGGAAGGGAGTCACAGAGACAGTCAAGGCCAGAGTGGGACTTCCCACACCCCAAATTCAGGCTGCTGCGCACGATGCCTTTATGCACTGCAGGACTGTGGGAACACTGGGAAGACATTCTGAGCCTCAGTTTCCTCACCTGCATGTGGGAATCACAGTTGTAGCTGATGACTCCCTGGTTCTTTGCCCCCACTTCTCCCAAGGCTGAGTAGTTAGATTGGCGTGCCAAGCCCTTGGCGCAGGCACAGAGCGCGCTCTCGACAAAGGCCTGCTGTGATGGCTCATTTTTATCACAGGCTGTGTGTCCTCGGACAAGCTGCTCTGCCTCTCTGAGATGTGGCTGCTGCGTCTGGCAAGTGGTGATAACCCTGGTCCCTGTTTCCCAGGGAATTCGGGAGGTCTTGAAAAGGTGGCTCATAGAAGACGCCTGGCATGGGGCCTGGCACCTTTAAGTGCTCCATTAGGGCTCGCGATGATGATGATGGAGTGGTAGTGCTGGGCCTGGCACGCGGCCCGGGCGGGCGCGCCGCCTCGCTACGCCAGCCTCCGCAGCCGCCTTGCCTTCCCGCAAAGCTTTCTCTCCGGCACAGTGTGATGGGCAGAAAATTGAAAAACGTACTCTAACTACTGTATTACTTTCCTAGAGCCCCCCTCCTCCCCGCCGACACACAAGCCAGAGATAACAGCCTCCCAAATAGGTTTACTGAAGTCAACCCATTACAAGTGCGGACACGCTTGGAGATAACAGAAGACTGTGAGTTCTTAATATCCTGCCCGGCGTGCGGGAGGAATAAATGAGGGACCGAGGCGAGGCAGCCGGACTGCAGATATTCTGTCGCATCCCTCGGCCATCCATCAGCCCGTGTGTCAGGCAGTGTCCCTGGCCCCGGTTTGGGAAGGATGGTCGCCATATGGATAGACTCAAATGCATCCTTTCAAAAATAGATCTGCTTAGAATTCATTAACTTCCGTAACTCCACCAGAAGAAGCAATCCATTATTTGAACTCTATCATCATGCTTCTCCCAGGGCTCTCTCCCTCAGTGGCCAGGAAGGTAACAGAGGCTGTTAGGGTCCGACGGCGGGGCGATGCGCGAGGGCACGAGGCAAGGAGTCCAGCCTGGACACTCCAGCAGCTTGGACCCAATTATTTCCCGATGTCTTTGTCTTTCCAGTAGTCGCTCCTCATGCCAGGGCTGCTCAGCCCTGCCCGGAGCCCCACTCGGGGCCATAAACCCCACTCGCTCCCTGAATTTTCACCTGCAGCCAGGACCTCCCCCTGGGCCGCAGACCCTGCTTCCTAAATGCCCACACAACATCTCCACCGGGACGCAGAATGGCATCGTAAACGGGCATCGTAAACCCGCCACGTCCAAGTGCAGCCACAGCTGTCTCGGGTTCTTCAGCCATCTGGCCAGAAGCGGGGGGGCCCCTCTGGGATGCCTCTCTTCCTCTCACACCCACAGGCAGCCCACCAGGGGGGCCTGCAGGGCCTGCCTTCTGAGACCAGCCGGGTTCCAGCCTCCAGGCCTCCGTGGCAGCTGTGCTGGGCTGGCCCAAGCTCCCACCCAGAGCCTTGGGATAACTGTGGGAGCGCCTACCTGGTCCCCCTGCTTCCACCCTGCCCCACCCCAATCTCAGCCCCACAGCGGAGGAACCCTATGCACGCGCAAACCACGCAGGCCTTTCCTCTGCTCAATGCTGCCCAAAGGCTCCCAGCCTCCTGAGTCCCCGTGAAGCCCACCTGCTTAGGCTCCTTGTGCCTCCCTGGCTGGGCCCCCTGGGACTCTTCACCTTCCTCCCTCCTCTGCTGCCACCACACTCCCGGCCAACCTGCTCCTCCAGACCCTGCACCTGCACCTGCCTCCATGCTGTTCCCCGATGGCCCGCGGCTTCCCTCCCCACCGCGTCTGAAACTGCCTGCCCCCCGCCCCAGCACTTCCACTAACAATTGTTTGGCTTGTTTATCTTGTTGGCTGTCTGTCTTCACCGGCAAAATGTAAGACCCACAGAGCAAAAGGAATTGGGGCAGGGGGTGTCTGCGTGGACACCGCGGCTGCTGCCCTAGACCTTGCCTGGAACGGTGGGCGCTCAGGAAGTAGGCAGTGAGTGAACGAGGGAGTGAGTGAGTGAATGAAGCGTCTGTCCCTCCGAGAGCTGCCTCCACTCCTTCGGCCCTCATCATGGGGTCAATCTCTCAGATGTGTCTGGAGACGCTCAGGCATGGCTGTTCCATTAGGACAATTCATCTTCTCCCATGTGACTGGACGCTGGCCCATGCGACTTGCCCACCTCTGCCCCTGCCCCTTGTAATGGACACTGGCTCAGTCAATTCGTTCTCCATGCCCGGGCCACACCAGGCCCCTGTCCCATGCTTCCCTTCTGGAACTTTCCATCGACTATTCGCTTTCCAGCCCACCTGTCCCTGTGGACAACCCCCCCACACACTCACCTGACTGTCCCTGGGGAACCTCAACTCACAATGAAAACCTCCTTCTTTCTCCCCTGCCCCCCACCCTGCCCCAACAGTATCAGCCCCCACCCACGCCATGACCCTGATGAAAACTTTCCATGCCTCCCTGCCCACTCCCCTTCCCCTGTCCCCTCCCCTGGAGTCCCAGCTGCTGCTGCTTCTCAGCCCCTGTCTCTGGTGCAGGGCGGAGGGGCAGGTCTGGCATGAGTGTGTGGGGCGGAGCGGGTGTCCTGGTGGGGCAGATGGGCCTGTTCTGATGCCGTTGGGGCAATGGGGTGCCACTGCTGTGTTCCAGGGCCCTGTCGAGATGAGCCAGCACGGCAAGCATGGAAACTTCCAGGCCGCGTGCCCCGCTCTCTCTGTTGATACAATTCAGCTCCATCCACTTAACAAACATTTACCCAGCGCGCGTGCCTCGTGGAGCTCCGGCCAGGGCCCGCGGGAGGCGCTCACCCCACCTGCCCCTGCGCCCTCTCCTCCTCCTCCCGCCTCCCACCCCTGTGTCCTCCTCTGCCCCTTCTGATGCCTCTCAGGAGACGGTCCACCCTCTGCCTCTCAGACCTCCATTCTGCCCTGTCTACACACACACACACACACACACACACACACACACACACACACACACAGCCCGAGAGGTCTCGGGTCGGGGAGGGCAGGCGAAGGAGGCTGCCTCAGTGTCCATGCTCCTGGTGGCCATGCTGTGAGGTCCCAGGACAGGGGCATCCAGGCGGAGAAGCCTCCTGGGGCGGGAAGGGAGGGGTGTCTGGGTGCCCGGACATGCGGGATCCAGAGGACAGCAGCGACCGCAATCTCCCACCATCAGCGGCTGCCACTGGCCCCACGTGGATGTGCGTGTAGACACAGCAGGTCCAGGGCCCAGACGGGAGACGAGGCCAGAGACGTATAGTACATGCGGCTGAGGGCGGGGCCTGCAGTGAGAGGCGAAGAATGGGAATGTGGCTTTGGACGGCCTCTAGGACCCCATGGAGGGACAGCCTATGTCTCTTTGCCTCCCCCGTGCACCCAGCTCAAAGTCATAATACTAATAATAATAATAGTAATAATAATGAAAACCAACCCCAGCGTATGCTTTCCATGTGCACCTTCCCTGGCCTCTAATCCCCTGAATCCTCCCAGGGTCCCTCTGAGGAAGGCACGGCTATTCCCCCCATTTTACCGCTGGGGTAATGAAGGCACAGAGAAGTTTGGTAACCTGGCCAAGGTCACACAGCCCCGGGGAAGATGACCTACAGACCGCGTGGCTTTGATGAGTGAACAAACAGGCTGGAAGTGCCCCCACACACTTCTGACAAGGGGTGGGTGACAGAGCTGAGCTCTGCGCAGGTGGCCCTGGGCGGCGGCCAGGGCCTCTCTTCTTCCCAGCTTGCCCCTCGGCCTGAGGATGGAGAGAAGTGAGTTCTCTTAGCCACTGGTGCTCCTTTGTTTGTTCATCTGCTCATTCATTCTTCATTCATTCATTCACTCATTCATCAAACCCTAACTGAACGCCCAAGCCCTGGTGGCTCAGGGAGAACTGAGACATGGCCCCTGCCCTTGCCCAGCCAGCGAGAAGGCGGCCGCAGACAGCACCAAAGGCAGCAGGTGCTGTGACCAGAGACTGGCCCTGTGGCCCTGTCAGCCAGGAGGATGGGGACAGGCTGAGCTGCGTGCAGAACAACACGCGTCTCTTTTCTGTCTGGGAGGCTCAGAGCCAACCCCCCCGGGGGGGATGGGGGTGCAGACACTGTTCAGCCCTGGCTCACTGGCCTCTGGCTTTGTTTTCCCGAGTCTCATCTCTCTCGCCCACTTCTCATCTATCTGGCTGCTCTGGGGTCACTTCCTACACCTGCCGAAAGCCCCTGCAGAATGAAAAGGGATGGATAGCAGGCTGCCAGCCTCGGCACGGGGGCACCGCCTGTCTGCCCCCAGCTCTAGTCACAACTGCCCGGACGGGTGACCAGGACAACGGCGAGAACGTCACGGACTTGATTGAAAACTTCTGAGACTTGATCTTTCTGTGTGTCCCCATCCACACCTCCCCTGTCCTGTCCCCCGACGTTCTCCAGACCAAATGCAAACACACACATGAGTGTGTGGCGGAGGCAGCGGTCCCTCTGGAGCTGCTGGACCAGACTTCGCAGCCTTGAAAGTCTGGCCCGCGCGTCACCGGCTGTGTGAGCCGCTCTTTATCACTAAGATGAAAGGTGAATTCATTCATTGTATCCGCATTTTGACCTTCGTTCTAAAGTAGCTCCTCTCCCTCTCTCTGACTAAAAATAGCCACTCGACCCTGAGTGAGAAAGGCAGGGGGCTCTTCCGGTCCCTACTCCCCGCATTCGCAACCTTGGACTTTCAACCCTACTTGCCATTTATTTCTGGGTTTTTCTAAAAGATGAGGGTTCTATGCCCGACTGGCATGACTCAGTGGTTGAGCGTCGACCTATGAACCAGGAGGTCATGGTTCGATTCCCAGTTGGGGCACATGCCTGGGTTGCGGGCTCGATCCCCAGGGTGGGGCGTGCAGGAGGCAGTCCGTCAATGATTCTCTCCCATCACTGATGTTTTTACCTCTTGCTCCCTTTCCCTTCCTCTTTGAAATCAATAAAAATATATATTTTTAAAAAGATGAAGGATCTAAACTGTCAAGAAAACTGGCCTCCTGCCCACGCTTCCTAACAGAGGCTGCCAGGTGGCCGTTGACAGATCCAGGAGGAGCGAGGCCAGCGGGGGAGTCCCATCTCTTCACTGCCTGGCACCATCACATGCTCTCCAAAGCTCACGCTACTGAAAGGCCCACCAGGCATCTCTCAGATCGACGCGGCTTTATAAACACAGCCAGAAACCCAACATCCAGAGACTCCGAGAAAGTCCAGAGGAACCGGAGCGATACCACACCTGGACCCGCTGGGTCAGAGTCAGGTGGAGTTCCGTGAGGGCACCTATCTCGGGCCAGCCACCCCTTCCTCACACATCTGGCCATGTCTGCCGTTCAGGGCTTCTCGACAAAATCCCCGCGTTGCCCCCTCTTCCCGGGAGATGGTGGAAAGGGCCTTGCAGGCAGCCCCTTTGATCTGCCCTGGTTGTGCTGGGCCTACGCTCTCTGCTGGACTGATCCCGGCCAGGCACTCGCTCCCTTTCACACCAGAACCCTCTGGTGCCGCTTCTTTCGACTGTGCATGACCAGCTTGTAAATGTCGCTGCACAGGAGCTGGGTTCTTGCAGTGTCTCGTTGGAGAAACCACCCAGGTTTTACCACGTATTTGGGTTCCTGTCACAAGGATGAGATCCATATTTTTAACCAGAATCCAAGAGCACTCGACCTGCAGGCAGGAGGCTGCGGCTCCCGGGACCTTGTTGGTTGCGCTTGGTTCCAGGAGCCTCTAAGCAGGGGTCAACTTCTCACCAGCCTCCAAGCAGGGGTCAACTTCTCACCAGCCCCCCATCCGCTAGGGGCTGTGATTTCTTTAGTTGAGGTGAGATGCACCTAAAACCAACTAGCATTCATTTTCAAACGAACTATTCAACCATACCATACCAATTGGTACCCCCAGTGCACAAATTTCATGCACCGGGCCTCTAGTTGTAAATAATGCTGCGATGAACATCCCCGAGGTTGGGCGACATCACCTCTACTAGTTTCTAGACTAGTTCCCCCCCACCTCCCAGAGGAAAACCAATAGCATTAAGCCGTTACTCCCTTCCCCCAACAACCACTCATCGACCTGCTGTCTCTGTGGAGTTGCCTGTTCTGGACATGGCATAGACATGGGATAATAAAATGTGGTCTTTTGTGCCTGGCTTCTTTCACGAAGCATGGTATTCTGTTCTTTTTTAGTTTTTCTCTCTTTTTCGCTCAATCCCTCTGGTGCCCCCACCCAGCCTCTGAGCCCCCCTGCTCCAACAACTGGCAGTCTGTCTCCATTTTGCTTGTTAGTACATTTTGTTCACTGGAGTCCACCTATGAGTGAAATCATGTGACACTTGTCTTTCTCTGACTGGCTTATTTCACTTAGCATAATGCTCTCCAGGTCCATCCATGCCGTCACAAAGAGAAAGATTTCCTTCCTTTTTTATGGCCAAGTAGTATTCCATTGTATAAATCTACCACAGCTTTTTTATCCACTCATCTATTGATGGGCACTTGGGCTGTTTCCATATCTTGGCTATCCTAGATAATAAAGAGGTGATATGCAAATTGACTGTCACACTCTCGCACAAGATGCCTCCCCCCATGTGGTCACAAGATGGCCACCACAAGATGGCCGGCAGGGGAGGGCAGTTGTGGGCGATCAGGCCAGCAGGGGAGGGCAGTTAAGGGTGACTGGGCCAGCAGGGGAGGGCAGTTGGGAGCAATTGGGCTGGCAGGGGAGCAATTAGACATCAATCAGTCTGGCAGGGGAGAGTTTAGGTGGTGATCAGGCTGGCAGGCAGAAGCGATTAGGGGCAATCAGGCAGGCAGGCAGGCAGGCAGGCAGGTAGGCATGCGAGCTGTTGGGAGCCAGCAGTCCCGGATTGTGAGAGGGATGTCCAACTGCTGGTGGGATTGGGCCTAAACCGGCAGTCGGACATCCCCCAAGGGGTCCCAGATTGGAGAGGATGTAGGCTTGGCTGAGGGACACCCCGCCCCCCCAGTGCACAAATTTCATGCACCGGGCCTCTAGTTGTAAATAATGCTGCGATGAACATAGGGGTGCATATATTCTTTAGAACTGGTGTTTCGGGTTTCTTCAGCTAAATACCCAGAAGTGGAATCGCTGAGGTCATTGGATTGTTGGTTTTTTGGTGTTGAGTTTTATAACTTCTTTATAAATTTTGGATATTAACCGTCCTATAAGCTATATCATTGGCAAATACATTCTCCCATTCATTGGGTTGTCTTTTCATTTTGTTGATGGTTTCCTTTGCTGTGCAAAAAACTTTCTAGTTTGATGTAGTCCCATTTGTTTATTTTTTCTTTTGTTTCCCTTGACCAAGGAGCTATATCATAAAAAATATTGTTACAAGAAATGTCCAAGTTTTTACTGCTTGTGTTTTCTTTTAGGATTTTTATGGTTTTGAGTGTAACATTTAAGTCTTTAATCCATTTTGAGTTTATTCTTATGTATGGTATAAAAAGGTGTTCTAGTTTAATTTTTTTTGCACATATCTGTCCAATTTTCCCCAAACCGTTCATTGAATAGATTATCTTTACCCCATTGTATGTTTTTGCCTGCTTTGTCAAATATTAATTGACTATAGAGGTGTGGGTTTATTTCTGGGCTCTCTATTCTGTTCCATTGACCTATGTGACTGTTTTTATGCCAGTACCATGCTATTTTGATTACTATACCTAGTAGTATAGTTTGATATCAGATAGCGTGATTCCTCCAACTTTGTTCTTCTTTCCCAAGATTGCTGAGGCTATTCTGAGTCTTTTATTATTCCATATAAATTTTAGGAATATTTGTTCTAGTTCTGTGAAATATGCCATAAAAAAGTTATCTTGATAGGAATTGCATTGAATCTATAGATTGCTTTGGGTTTTTATCAAGCTTAATTCTTCCTACCCATGAACATAGTATATGCTTCCACTTATTTCTTTCTTCTTTAATTTCTTTCTTCAGTGTCTTATAATTTTCTGAGTACAGGTCTTTTACATCCTTGGTTAAACTTATTCCTAGGTATTTTATTCTTTTTGAAGCAATTGTGAATGGGTTGTTTTCTTAGTTTCCCTTTCTTTTATAAAAATATTTTTTTTATTGATTTCAGAGAGAAAGGAAGAGGGAGAGAGAGAAACATCAATGATTAGAGAGATTCACTGATAGGCTGAATCATTGATTGGCTGCCTCCTGCATGCCTCCTACTGGGGATTGAGCCCACACCTTGGACATGTTGACTGGAATCAAACCTGGGACCTTCAGTCTGAGCCAAACTGGCTAGGACTAGTTTCTCTTTCTGATAGCTCATTATCCTATATAATAAAGGGCTAATATGCAAATTGACCAAACCGCAGAATGACCGGTTGCTATGACGTGCACTGACCACCAGGGGCAGACTGGTCAGTGCACTCCCACAGGGGGAGTGCTGCTCATCCAGAAGCCCTGAGGTGGGCTCATGGCTGGCAAGTGCAGCAATGGTGGTGGGAGCCTCTCCCACCTCCGCAGCAGAGCTAAAGATGTCTGACTGCTAGCTTAGGCCTGCCTCCCCCAGTCCCCCAGGAGTCACAAGTCGGACATCCCTGAGGGCTTCCAGACTGCAAGAGGGTGCAGGCCGGGCCGAGGGGACCCCCACCCCAAGTGGACAAATTTTGTGCACTGGGCCTCTAGTTGGTATATAAAAATGCAACTGATTTCTAGATATCTATTTTGTATCCTGTTACTTTCCTGAATTCATTTATCAGTTCTATTAGTTTTTTGCTGGAATCTTTAGGGTTCTCTATATACAGTTTCATGTCACCTGCAAATAATGACAGTGTTATTTCTTCCTCTCCAATTTGGATGACTTTTATTTCTTCTTCTTGTCTGGTTGCTGTGGCTAGGACTTCCAGTACTATGTTGAATAAGAGTGGTGAAAGTGGGCATCCCTGTTTTGTTTCAGATCTTAAGGGAAGCACTGTAGGTTTTGGCCATTGAGTGTGATGTTGGGTGTGGATGTAGTCTTTATTATGTTGAGGTATGTCCACTTTATTCCCACTTTGCTGAGAGTTTTTATCATGAAGGGGTGCTGGATTTTATCAAATGCTTTTTCTGCATCTATTGATATGATCATGTGGTTTTTAATCCTCCATTTTGTTAATGTGGTTTATCATGTCCATTGATTTGTAGATATTGTACCAACCTTGCATCCCTGGAATAAATCCCACTTGATCATGGTGATCATGGTGATCTCTTTAATGTATCGCTGGATCCAGTTTGCTAATATTCTGTCGAGGATTTTAGCATCTGTGTTCATCAGGGATATTGGCCTATAATTTTCTTTCTTTGTAGTGCCTTTATCTGGTTTTGGGATTAGGATAATGCTGGTCTTGTAAAATGAGCTTGAGAGTCTTCCCTTCTCTTGAATTTCTTAGAATAGTTTGAGAAGGATAGGTGTCAGTTTTTTTCAAATGTTTGGTAAACTTCACCTCTGAAGCCTTTTTGTCTAGGACCTTTGTTTGTTGGGAAGTTTTAAATTGCTGCTTCAATTTCATTAGTTGTAATTTGTCTATTCAGTTTCTCTGATTCTTCCTGATTCCATTTTGAAGGATTGTAAGTTTCTAGGAAGTTACCCATTTTGTCCACATTATCTAATTTATTGGCATATAGTTGCTCATATTTTCTTCCAATCCTTTGTATATCTTTGGTATCAATTGTTTCTTTTCCTCTTTCATTTCTGATTTTATTTATTTGGGTCCTCTCTCTTTTTATATTGATGAGTCTAGTTAAAGGTTAGTCAATCTTGTTTATCTTTTCAAAAGCAGCTCTTGGTTTCATTGATCTTTTGTATTTTTTTAGATTCTATTTTGATTATTTCTGCTCTTATCTTTATTATTTCCTTCCTTCTACTCACTTTGGGCTTTGTTTATTGCTGTTTTGCCAGTTCCTTTAAGTGGAAAGTTAGAGTATTTGTTTGAGATTTTTCTTGTTTCTTGAGGAAGGCCTATAATGCTATGAATTTCCTTCTTATGCCCTAGGTGGTTTTGCTTAGTGGATAGAGAGTCGGCCTGCAGACTGAAGGGTCCTGGGTTCAATTCCTGGTCAGAGCACATGCCCAGGTTGGGGGCTTGATCCCCAGTAAATCAATAAAATATACATTTTACATATATATAAAATTCCCTCTTAGGATTGCTTTTACTGTGTCCCATAGATTTTGGATGGTTCTCATTTTCATTTGTGTCAGGGTATTGGTCTCATTGTTAACCCATTCATTGTTTAGTAAAATGTTACTTAGCCTCCATGTCTTTTATGATTGATTTCGAGTTTCATACCATTATGGTCAGAGAAGATGCTTGATACGATTTCAATATTCTGAAATTTATTGAGATTTGTTTGTATTCTAACAGGTGGTCAATCCTAGAAAATGTTCCAAGTGTACTTAAAAAGAAGGTATATTCTGCTGTTTTGGGATGAAATGCTCTGAAGACGTAAATTAAATCCATCTGATTGAATGTGTCGTTTAAGGCCACCTTGTGGATTTTCTGTCTGGAAGATCTATCCACTGATGTCAGTGGGATGTTAAAATCCCCTAGTACTGTATTACTGTCCATCTCTCCCTGTATGCCCATCAAGATTTGCTTGCATATTTAGGTGATCCTATATTTGGTGCATACATGTTTACAAGGGTTAGATCCTCTTGTTAGATTGCTCCCTTTATCATTATGTAGTGTCCTTTGTCTCTTACAATAGCCTTTGTTTTAAAGTCTATTATTTTGTCAGATATAAGTATTGCTACCCCAGCTTTTTTTTCTTTCTTTCTTTCTGTTTTCCCATCCCTTCACTTTTAGTCTATGAGTATCTTTTTTTCTGATGTGGGTCTCTTGTAGGCAGCATATACCTGGGTCTTGTTTTCTTATCCATTCAGCTACCCTATATCTTTTGGTTGGAGCAATTAAGCCATTTAGATTTAAAGTGATTGTTGGGGAGAGACAAAATGGCGGCGGAATAGAAGGACGTGTCCTGAGCCTTGTCCCAGAGCAAATCGAGGGAGCAGCTGAGACGAGCGGAATCCAGCCCGAATTGGGAAGGAGGCACAGCTGGTGAGACAGTTTGCAGCTGGGAAGAGCAGGGATTCCCCCGGATAAAGTGGTCACCATAGCCTTAAGAGAAATTGTTTCATGTGACAAAAATTTTTAAATGAAACTCTCTGTAGCCTGAAAATTATTTTGGAAGGAAACAAAGAGAAGTTTCCTTCAAAAGTCATAAGGATTGTAATTGAAAGTCAGTATATTTGGCCTCTTGAACTAAAGTAATTTGTGTTTTTGCCTCCCTGACAAAGTTTGTATAAAGCTACAAAAAGAAATTGACAGCCAGTTTGAAATGGAATTGCCAGGGCCTAAGGCAAAGAATATCCTTACATGATATTATTCTACAATGTCATTATAATTTTAGATATTTTACAACAGCATATTTTACAATTATCCCAAACAAACTTACAAACTAATTCTTTGAATGGTTGGCAGCAATTAAAAAAAAAAAAAAAAAGGACATGAAAGGATTTAATCCCTTGCAGAAGGAATTAAGGCACTGGGAAGGCACTTGAGCATCCTATATTGGCCCCTCTTGCCTTTTGTGCCAAGAGGGACCCTCTTCTCACAATCCAATTGTCCTCAGCTGTTGCCTGAGCTTTCTGTTCATGCTGAGCTTGAAGCCTCGTGGGGGCTGATACCATGGATCTGTCTCACACCCAATTGTGCGAGCTGGGCCCTCACTGGAGAAGAAACCCAAGTTCCCTGAGATATGTGATCAGCACCGGGACCCTGCCAGCAGGCCAGGGGTTCCCAAGGCAGCTGCTGGGTGTGGAGGCCATGGGACAGAACTGAACCTCACACCACCCTGCTTGGCCCCGGAGGATGGCTGGTTAGCCAAAGACAGGTAAGATTCCTCAAGGAATGAACAACCTAAGACAGACACAGTCGCAGAGGGGCCATCAGGAGAGAACTTGCGGGGGGGGCAACAGAAGTGGGGCACAGACCCTCACCCCCCCAACATTGCAGGGGCTTGAACCCTCGCCCCTTCTGAAGGAGGTCTCCTGCCCCCATGGCTGCTTCGCGCTTCCCACACCCAGCTCAGATCGGGACCCAGGCAACAGAGACTTGGCCCAGCTCAGATCGGGACCCAGGTAACAGACAAGAGACTTGGCCGACAGCAGCTGCCCTATATCTAAATTCAGCCTAGCATCTGGAATGCTCAGGGCCCACTCAAGAATGCAAATAATCCTCCCCACTAATATTTACAGGGTAAACTAAGATTGTTGGTAGAGTATTAAATTTGACAGTAAAATAGTAATCAAGTTTTCAGATTAATTTAAATAGGCTAATTGAAATAAGTGAATATTCAAGTAAATTTAATTGTACTGGACAAAAAGCTGTTCTTAAAGTAATAACTAAAATTTCTATTGGTAGTTCATCTCATGGTAAAATTCCTGAATATGCAATGAACCTAAAGCAGTCATATGTGTGGGCAAAAAAAAAAAAAATTAAATTTAAAGTTATCAAGACTGCATTATAAAATTTACAAAAACCTCCATTAATAAAAAAAAAGGGGGGGGGATAGTAGGACAATATCATGTAAGGAAAAATATCCTAGAAGTAAATTACATCTAGAAAATTTTTACTTTACCAAATTAATTTTCATTTGTAATGCTAACAAGACGGCCATTAAAAACACACATGGTGTTTAAATAAGACAAAGGAAAATCATTTGAACAAAAATAAAAAGGATCCCAAATCAATTATATAGAAAAGATTCCTTTATTAACTTGTGGTTGAGAATATATTTGTATATTTTCAGAAAACAACCCCAAGACCAGGTGGATTCCTGCAACAGAGAGGAATTGACAGGTGTGCTCTAACCACGAAGACAAGAGGAAAAAACAGTCCAGAGATGGAAGACGCTGACAACACCTTGCCACGCGAGCAGTCAGCAGCTGTGCACTGCTGCAGGTTGCCTAGGACCAAACCAGAGAGGGTCGGACCTGCATTGCCACCATGTGCCCACCATCCAGATATCACTGCTGACATGTACACATAAGGAACTGTTGGACATTGAAATTGGGACTCAAACATTTTTTTGTTTTGTTTTGTTTTGTTATTATATGTTTATTTCTAGTCTGCAAAGGCAAAACTTTTTAAAGGAAAGAAATGGTGGGAAAAAGATACAGAGGCAAAGAAGCATTGAACAGACTGTCAAATTACATTGGGAAGACAGGGGAGGTTGGGTGAGGGGGGCTGTAAGAGACCAACTGAAGGACTTGTACGCATGCATATAAGCACAACCAATGGATACCAGACACTGGGGCGCGGGGGGAGGGCGGGCAGGTGAAGGCATGTACTGGGGGGTAGGGGAGGTTGGGGAGAGGTCAATGGGGGGGGTAAGGAGACATATGTACTGCTATTTGTAATACTTAAAACAATAAAAAAAGCTGCAAAAAATAAATAAAAAATAAAGTGATTGTTGGTAGGTACATATTTATTGCCATTTTATTCTTTTTTTTTAAATAAATCTTTATTGTTCAGATTATTACAGGTGTTCCTCTTTTATTTTTCCCCATAGCTCCACTCCACCGGATTCCCCACCCCACCCCATGCCCTTACCCCCCGCCACTGTCTTCATCCATAGGAGTAAGTTTTTGTCCAATCTCTTCCCCCACCCCTCACACCTGCTTCCCCTGAGATTCGTCAGTCCACTCCCTTTCTATGTCCCTGATTCTATTATATTCACCAGTCCATTCTGTTCTTCAGATTTTTCATTCACTTGATTTTTAGATTCACTTGTTGGTAGGTATGTATTTGATGTCATTTTGTTGTTCATAATTTTTATCTTTACCTTTTTCTTCTTCTTCCTCTTCTTAAAGAATACCCTTCAGCATTTCGTGTAATCCTGGTTTGGTGGTGATGAACTCCTTTAGCTTTTTCTTATCTGTGAAACTCTTTATCTGACCTTCAACTCTGAATGATAGCTTTGCTGGGTAGAGTAATCTTGGTTGTAGGTTCTTGCTGTTCATCACTTTGAATATTTCTTGCCACTCCCTTCTGGCCTGCATAGTTTCTGTTGAGAAATCAGCTGACAGTCGTATGGGTACTCCCTTGTAGGTAATTAACAGTTTTTCTCTTGCTGCTTTTAATATTCTCTCTTTGTCTTTTGCCCTTGGCATTTTAATTATGATGTGTCTTGGCGTGGTCCTCTTTGGATTCCTCTTGTATGGGGTTCTGTGCGCTTCCTGAACTTGTAAGTCTATTTCTTTCACCAGGTAGGGAAAGTTTTCTGTCATTATTTCTTCTAATAGGTTTTCAATATTTTGCTCTCTCCCTTCTTCTGGCACCCCAAAAATTCGGATGTTGGTTCGCTTAAAGTTGTCCCAGAGGCTCCTTACACTATCTTCATATTTTTGGATTCTTTTTTCTTTTTGTTTTTCTGGTTGGATGTTTTTTGTTTCCACATATTTCAGATCTTTGATTTGATTCTTGGGGTACGTTGATCTACAGTTGAGTTTCTGTATATTCTTTATTTTAGACAGTGTATGCTTCATTTCTGACTGATCCTTTTCCATTTTTTTGGCATTTTCATTAATATCCTTAAAGGTCTCACTAAGCTCCTCAGAAGTGTCATCAAGTTTCTCAGCGGTTTTTAGAAGATTCTTGAGTAACCTTATACATGTGGTTCTGAACTCTATGTCATCCAGTAGTTTGCTTTCCTCCGTTTCTTTCATTCGTGACATGTTTCTTTGTTTCTGCATTTTGGCTGCTTCCCTGTGTTGATGGAGTAGCTTTGTGTGGTAGGTGACCTATAGGGGGCAGTAGCTCAGCCTCCCCAATCACCTGATGTGGATGCTCTTGGTACACCCCTTTGTGGGCTGAGTGCAAAGTCTTGGTGTAGTTAAGCCTTAATTGCTGTTGGTACCCTGGGAGAAATTGACCTCCAGGCCAATTAACTGTGAGCACTCCCTGTGTTTATAATGGAAGAACTGCTGCGCTGAAGACAGGCTTATGGGGCAGGACTTGTTTCAGTGGGGCTTTGGTGCTCACTGAGTCTGCCTCTTGAATGTGTCACTTATGGATGTGAGGAGTTGAAATCTGGTGTCTCACACTGACCAGTAGGTACACTGGCTTCTGGATCTCTAATGGGGTGCAGGTCAGCTACTGTCTGAGGCCACTCAGCAGGAGCTACAGTGAGAGCTGCAGTTTTCTCCTCTTTGCTTGGGGTTTGGAGGTTTTGGAGCTGTCTGACCCAGGCTGCAAGTTTGCTAGGTTAAGCTGTGATAGGGCAGGGCTTTCGTATGCTAAAGCTGCTGCTTAGAGCTTGGGTGGGTTTGTAGGTTGTGCAGGGCGGGGCCTCAGGGTGTCACTAGGTTAGGGCGTGGCAAACAGCAATGGCTGCTAGTTAGCCGGCTCTGTGTCCCCAACAGCATCCGCGAGTCCCGTGCCCCAGTGCAGTAAACAATTATTCCTGCGCGCAGCTCTGCAAGCAAGCCACCCTCACTGGCAGACAGTCCAGCTTCTCCCCGTAGGAGTTTGGGTCCCCCGTGTCTCCTCAGAGACTGGATTTCAGAGTAATCGGGGGCTTGTCTCTGTTCGGGTTGAAAAAAGCAATGCACCCAGTCGCCTGCAGCCAGCCCGGATCACGCGCCTCCGTACCTCAGCTTTTCAGTGCTTGTGCAGGTCTCAATGCTCTTTTCTCTTTCCTTCTAGTTGTAGAACTTCCACTCAGCCAGCTTTCCCGAGGTTCTGGGTGATGGATGTTTTGTCTTTTAGTTGCAGTTTAAATTGTTGTGGGAGGCAGCAGTTTAGGTGTTTACCTACGCTGCCATCTTGGATTCTCTCTCCAACTTGATTCCCATTTTATTCTTTTAACTATGTTCCTCTCCTCCTCCTCCTCCTCCTCCTCCTCCTCCTCCTCCTCCTCCTCCTCCTCCTTCTTTTTCTTCTTCTTCTTCTTCTTCTTCTTCTTCTTCTTCTTCTTCTTCTTCTTCTTCTTCTTCTTCTTCCAGGCTCTTTAACATTTATTGTAATACTGGTTTCGTGGTAACAAACTCCCTTAGCTTTTTCTTGCCTGGGAAGCTCCTTCAATTTTAAGTAACAGCCTTGCTGGGTAAAGTGGTCTTGGTTGTAGGTGCTTGTTTTTCATTACTTTGAATATTTCGTTCCAATTCCTTATGGCCTGAAATGTTTCTATTGAGAAATCAGCTGACAGTCTATGGGCGCTCCCTTATAGGTAATTGTCTTTCTCTTGCAGCTTTTAAGATTTTTCTCTTTGTCTTTAACCTTTGCCATTTTCATCATGATGTGACTTGGTGTGGGTCTCTTTGGGTTCATATTATTTGGGACTCTCTGTGCTTCCTGGACTGGTGTGTTATTTTCCTTTACCAAGTTTGGGAAATTTTGGTCATTATTTCTTCAGATAGGCTATCTCTCTCTCTCTCTCTCTCTCTCTCTCTCTCTCTCTCTCTCTCTCTCTCTCTCTCCCTCCTCCTTCTGGTACCTCTATAATGTGGATGCTGTTACACTTCATATTGTCCCAAAGGACCCTTAAACTATCCTTTTGGGGTTTTTTTTTTTGCTGCTCTGATTGGGTGTTTTTTCTACCTTGTCTTCCAAATTTCTGATTTGATCCTCTACTTCATCCAACCTACTGTTTATTCCTTCCAGTGTATTCTTCATTTCAGATATTGTAGTCTTCATTTCTGACTGTTGTTGTTTTTTTATGTCCTTTTTCATGCTGTTGAGCATCCTTATAGCCAATACTTTGAACTCTATATCTGATAAATTGTTGCCTCCATTTCATTTAGCTCTTTTTAAAGATAATTCTCCTGTTATTTTTTTTTTATTTATTTGTTTCATTTGGGTCCTGTTTTATTGTCTTCCCATTTTGGCTGCTTCTTTGTGTTTGTTTCTATGTAATAGATAGATTTGCTATGATTCCAAGTCTTCATGGGGTGGCCTTATGTAGTAGGTGTCCTGTGGGGTCCAATGGTGCAGTCTCCTTGATCTCCTGAGCTGGGTGCTCTAAGAATGTCCCTTATGTGGATTATGTGGTCCCTTCTGTTGTAATTGAGTCTTGATTGCTATTGGCCTATTCATACATGGGATCTGACATTTGCTGACTGTGAGGCTCAACCCTTACCAGGGCTTGTGAACTGCTGTGCAGGTGCTGACTACACGAAGTGGAATTTGTCTCAGCAGGGTTTGATACCTTCCTTTGGTTATGCCACTTGGGAAGCTTATTGGATCCTGCTCTAATGTTGTTGAAACTGACCACTGGGTGTGTTGGTTCTGGGCCTCTTGGGAGAGACACTGGTGCAGGCCAATGTCAGGTGCTGTCTGTGATGAGCCCTTGGCAGCCTGTTTGAAACAGCATGTTTTCAAGTTCCATCCATGTGATGGCATGTATCAGAACTTTGTCCTTTTTATGGCTGAGTAATACTCCATTGCAGAGATAGACCACATTTGTTTATCTATTCATCTGTTGATGGACAGGTTGTTTCCACCTTTTGGCTGTTGCGAAGTGATACATGTCAGCATAGGGAGCCTGTGTAAATATGTATTATTTGGGGGCCCATTTCTTGTCACCCCCATTTCACAGATGAGCAAAACCAAGTTCCCAAGAGGTTCAGTGTCTTGCCCTACCTGCATGGGACAGGATAGGTATGGCATCACTGAGGAGAAGGGGTCAGGGCTACATGAGACTCAAAGTCCTCATCACGTGCGTGCTAATTTTCCTGCTTTCAAACGTGCACACTCCATCCTCTGTTTGCAACCATGATCCAGTTCCCTGTGGGACCACCACTGAAGACTTAGAGCACGTTCCAAGACAAACCAGGGATGTTTGTAGGGTCTCCAAATCCCGTCTTGTGTTCCTGTGTCATGGACGTGTGTCGTCATCAGGGGCGAAGGCCTGCCCCTCACACAGGAAGGCCTGTGTGCGTCCAGGAGACAGTCAGTGATGGAGACAGAGGCACTTCTGCTCCTTCCTGATGGGCAGAGCGTCCCCCTCCTCTGAGCAGGTGGAGGCCTGCAGAGGTGGAAGGGGGAGGGCATGAAACAGGAAAAGGAGCTCTTGGGGCTCCAGACAGATGTCTGTTAACGATCACCCCCATTTCCTACTTGGGGAAGATGAGGCACAGATTATGCAGCTCCCCAAGGCTGCACAGCTGCTCAGTGGCAGAGCTGGGTTGAGGGCAGGTGGCAGGAATGGAGGAGATGGTGGGAGCCAGTGGTTTTGAGGGGAACCCCAAGACCAAAAGACACTGGATCCCAAATGACAAGCTTTTTTTCTCAGAAGCAACGTGAGCTGTGCAGGCCTCAGGGTATGACGAGGTGACTGGCTCCCGGTTTGAGCTATAGCACCTCCCCCCCACACACACACCTGTCCCACAGAAGCGCTCAGCTAGCCATTCCTCCATCTTCCTCAGAGCACATGCTTGGGTAACACGGAGAAGCAAGATGGCACCAGCTTTGCTAGGTTTGCCTCCCCTTAGGAAGGCAAAATTTTCCAGCCTCCCTCCCTCCCTCCCCAGCTGCCTCTGACGGTGCCTCTTCCCCCGGGCTCTGGAAGTTCAGAGGACCTGGGATCCTGCAGACAGCCTTTTCAGGCCCGGGCGGCCCACTTTGATTTTTAACAGCTTTATTGAGACAGAATTTATATATCATCACGATCACCCATTTTAAGTGTCTAAGTCAATAGTGTTTAGCAAATTTGTAAAGTCGTACAGCCATCCTCACAATCTAATTTTAGAGCATTTCCACCACTCAAAAGAAACCTCATGCCTCTCATTTGTTTTTTGTTATCTTCCCTGCTGGAGGCGCGCGTCCCCGCTTTGTGGATAATGACGGCTCGTGTGGAGCGCTCTGTCCCCCGCCAGGTCCCCATTCTCAGGCTTTCCACGGAGACAGCCACGGAACTGTCATGGCAGCGAGCGGGGCGGCTCCTGCTATCTCCCACTTACAGCCAAGGGAGCGGAGGAGAGAACGGCGGAGTCACCTGTCGTCCTGGGTTGCACCCCAAAAGATGTGTCCATGTCCTAACCCCCAGAGCCCGGGAGTGTGACCGTATCTGGGGAAAGTGTCTTGAGACGAGATCACCAGTGGGCCCCAAATCCAAGGGCCAGCCTGGAAATAAACGGAAACCCACCGGATGAGAAAGCCAAGGCTAGGCATTCCGAGCTGGCCCAGCAGGGCGTCGGCCTCCTCCACTGGCAGAGCCTCACAGGAGGCAGATGGAGGGCTTCGGGGAGGAGAAAGGTGAGATGGGAGGGGGTGGCCTGGTGGAGCCGGGGCCTGGGGAAGGGGAGGCGGCTCACGGGAGGCGGGCACCCTGTGTGGTTCCCTAGGGGACATACTGTGCTTTCTCCGGTTGGTCCCAAGTTGGAAGTGGGGACAAAAATTAAGGCCACTGTGAGTCATTAACCAAGTCCTTGTCCGCTTCCTGCCTTGTCCCCAGGACAGCCTTCTGGCCGCCTGTAGGCAAGTCCGACTCCAGCGCGGCGTCCCAGGCTGGTTATTGTGGGTAAAGGGCTGGTCTCCTGGGCAGGTGTCGGGCCGTGGGTCAGAGCTGTGTTTTCATGCGTGCTCTGGCCATCGTCCCTTCGTACATGTGGTCTCTCACAAGTGTCCTTACAGTGGCTCATAGAGGAGGAGGTCGTGTGAAGAGGGGGTAGAGACGGGAGTGACGTGGCCACAAGCCAAGGATGCGTGGGGCCACAGGAGCTGGAAGAAGCCAGGAAGGAGCCTGTCCTAAGCCTTTGGAGGGGGCCAGGCTCTGCTGACACCTTGACTTTGGACTTCCGGCTTCCAGCCTGTGAAAGAACACGTGTTCGCTGTTTCAGCCGCCACGTTGTGCTGCGTTGTTACAGCAGCCACAGGAAAGGGGCGCACTTGCTGAAGGTTCCAGGGTGGGAGTGGAAGGACCCGGATTGGAGCCAGGTAAAGCCCCGAGTCGGGACCTCTGACCAGCGGGTCAGACTCATGGACCGACTTGAAGTGGGAAACTGAGGCCACGTTTATTCATTCCTTATTTGCTCAGATCCCAAAGTGGCCTTTGTGGCTTATGGGTTATGGGTCTGAGCACTGCCTTGAGCTACACTTGTCCTTCAGGCCCATCCTCGACCCTGAAGAAGGTCCCTTGAAGAACCCCTTCGGGGCTGTCAGGAGCGTTCAGGCTTTCGTCGGTGCTAATGCCCTATGCATTGAGGGAAAATCCAGCTGTCACACCAGTGCCACTGTTGATGGCCTTGCTTCATTCTTTTCCTTACTCTGCTACAGAACGGCCTTAAAGTGGCTGAGGAAAGAATGCCCGCACCGCAAGTTACCTTAGGAGGAGGCTGGGCTGCGGGGAGACAGCAGATAGAGGGAGCAGCATGAGCAGCACCCCGAGGCCAGCGCAGGCCAAGGGGGTGGGTGCTAAGCATCCTAGTAGCCAGAAAGAAGAGGGTCTCAGCCATGTGAGATACAAGAGGGCGTGGCCTGGAGCCGGACAATGGTTTACAGCCACAGCACTATTTGGGACCAAAAAATCCTCATGCTGGACCCCTTTCTGCTGAGCTAGCTAGCTGGCCCTAGGGTAGTAGGGATGGTCTGGGTTTGTTTGCCAGCATCTTTTCTCTTGGGAAGCCCTCCCTGCCACTCATGGGGTCCCACAGTGGTGAGGATGTGACCCGGAGGCCCGTCAGTGTCCAGGCTTGGGACTGCTATGCGCTCCAGGAGAGAGCTGAGCTGTCATGCCCTGGGGGGTCGTGAGCTCTGGTAACAATATAAGTGGGAGGGGGCTGCCCTGTCTGTGTTCCAGGAAGTTCTAGAGGTGGCCATGTGCTTCAAGAAGCGAGGCCAGCCAGGGCCCAAGGGAGAGCAGGGTTGAGCAGAAAGGAAAGGTGGTCAGATGGAGAGAGCGCCTGGATCCAGCCGTTCCTGATATCCTCGCATCTCTCCCCAGACCTCCCAGTTAAGTGGGTCCACAGAGTTCTCACAAATTGCTTCGCACACGTTGTGGTTGTAGGAAACCAAGCCTCACGCTGGTATAGACGATGAGAAGGACGGGGGTACTCTGCGGTGACTGCTAAGTCCCGTTTCTCTCATCCAGGCTGGTGATGGCCTTTGGGCTGTTGTTGGGGGCGGGCAGCTGTGCCCCCTGAACCTGGATGTGGTGTCCCTCCTCGGCTCCCCTCCCTGGATCATGGGGTCTCCCTGGATCAGGGGGTCTCCCTGGATCATGGGGTTCTGCATGTTCATTACCTGGGTGTATTGGGACGGGGCCGCAGGATGAACCCAGACAGACAGGTACTGGCCCATGGAGCTCCCAGCCCGCTGGGTACGGGCCAGCAGAGCCCAGCGGGAACAGGCATGCCCCCTCCCCAGGTCCGGCTGCTGAGCCGGTGCAGGAATGTGAACAGAATGTTTTCCCTTAGAAAATATTTTGGTTCTTCAGCAGGACACAGGAGAGGAAATGATCTAGATGTTTTCGTGGCACTGATGTTTTGTTTTCAGCTCTGCGTGGTCCCTCCCCAGAGCAGGCTGTTTCTCGGCCTCGGTTCTGTTGACATTTGGGGCCAGACCGCTCTTCGCTGTGTGTGGGGCGCCGAGCAGCCACCCTGGCCTCCGCCCGCCCGTCACTGTGGCATCCCTCCCCACCCCCAGTTATGACAACTGGGACATCTCCAGGTGTTGCCAAGGGTCCCTTGCAGGACACAACGTCACCTGGGCGGGGGACCACTGTCCCACTGCCTCTGCGTTTGCAGCTCAGGCACTAGAAGAGGCAACAGGAAAGAGGAAGGAAAGAAATTAAAAATTTTTTAGTGATTTAAAAATTCTAGTAAAGTACACATGACATAAAACGTACCAACGTCACCGTTTCCACGTGTACCGCTCAGGGCACGGGCACATCTGTTCTGCTGCGCGTCCCCACTGCTGCCACTTCCGGAATCCTGTCCGCGTCCCAACAGCAGCCGGCGCCCACGGAGCCACAGTGCCCATAGGGCGACGTCCGGTCTCGTGTAGAAGGAGAATCATGTGCTTGTCCATTTGGGACTGGCTTATTTCACGCAACCTCTCGGGTCCGTCCACGTCGTAGCAAGCGTCAGCATCTCCTTCCTTTTTGCACTTGATCTTAGCCAAAAGGCCGAGAAGCCATCTCCTCCCGTTTGAAGGCTGAAGGATACGCCACCGTGTGAACAGACCACACTTGGTCCGTCCACCGGTCATCCGCCGATGGACATGTGGGGGCTTCCACCTCTTGGCTTCTGTGAACTCTGCTGCGATGAGCATGAAGGCACAGATATTTATTCAGTCCCTGCTTTCAGTTCTTTTTTTTTTTTTTTTTTAATTCTTTATTGTTTAAAGTATTACATGAGTCTCCTTATTCCCCCCCATGGACCGCTCCCCTCCCCAACCCCTCCCCCAAGCACAAGCCGTCACCCCCCCTGCAGTCTGTGCCCATTGGTTTTGCTCAGATGTATGCATACAAGTCCTTTGGTTGATCTCTTACCCCCTCACCGCCCCCGCCCCCCCCCCCCCCCCCCCCCGCCTTCCCTCATAGGTTGTATAGCCTGTTCGATGCTTCTATGTCTCTGGCTCTAACTTTGTTCATCAGTTTATGTGGTTCATGATATTCCACAAATGAGTGCAATCATGTGCTATTTCTCTTTCTCTGACTGGCTTATTTCGCTTAGCATCATGCTCTCCAGTTCCATCCATGCTGCTGCAAATGGTAAGAATTTCTTCTTTTTTTACAGCAGTGTAGAATTCCACCTTGTAGACGTACCACCTGCCTTCAGTTCTTTCGGGTCCATACCCAGAAGTGGAATTGCTGGATCACATGGTAACTCTCACTTTTCCAGCAGTTGTGCTGTTTAGAGACTAATTCTTGACTTTTGAATTTCAAAATAGGCTTTTGAGGCTCATTTGCAGAAGTGGACGGAGAGCTGGGGGGCAGGTGGGTGGGGTATGGCTGCTGTGGGTCTTTGAGATATGGCCCCCCAATAGCTGCCTGCTCTGTCTGCCCCCTGAGGCTCCCAGCCTTGGAGATGGGTTGCGGGGAGGAACACTGAATGAGGGCCGGCTTTGCCACCCCCGGGCCGGTCCTCGGCAGAGCGGAGCTATAGAAAAATGCCTGAGTCTGTGGCTTGAGACTCGCACCATTACACTGGGCCCCAAGTCCTCCGCGGAGCTTGGCCACAGTATTTTTAGCCTGGAAATGTTTGCAGGATGGGAGTTGCCCAACACCTACACGGACCATAAAATAATTTCCATAAGGCAGCCGAGGAACACCTCGGCTGGAACCCGTGAGTGCCTGCCAGCCCTCCAAGATCAACACGGCCGAGGCCGCCAGGGCCCCGAACAAGGGGCCCGGCTGTGTGGGCGCCGTCCATCTCCTGGTGGTGGTCAGGCGGGACCAGGTGTCTGGGAGGCTGGATAAAGGCTGTCTGTCTGTCCTGGGGCCCACGTTGGCCATGACGGGACGTTCGTGGTCCCAGCTTTAGGGATCTGGTCTCTGACTATTGTGAGTCACCGCGGGGTGGGCCCTGCAGTCCACGAAGCTTTCTCTGAAACCTGGGCGAGGAAGACAGTGTGCTCGCGTGGACAGAGGAGGGGTTGGGCCCAGAGCGCAAGGCTCAGCCAGCAGGGGACTTGAACTCACACCGGCTCTCCCCGCCCGGCCAACCCCTGCCCCACCAACTCTGTGCCCAGGCTCACATCCTGTCTGCCTATTGATTTCTCTCTGTGTCACCGCTGGGCAGGCCGGGGTGGAGGAGCAAGCTGTGAGGCTGGGGAGGGGAGAGTGGCTGCTCCTAAGACCCCAGGAGACTAGGCCTCTGGGTTAGGGTGACTTTCAAGGAAGGAGCCAAGGACAGATGAACTCTCCTGGTAGCTGTGGCTTCCGTCCTGGCCCCCGTCGGGCTAGCGGTGTGCCCTGGGGCAAGGCCCGTGACTCTGAGTCTTTCGTCATTGGACACGTGCACGGTAGGGCAGTTGTGAGATGAAAGGCACCAATGCAGGTACCGCCCGCAGCCCGCTGCAAGGTATGACGTGAGTGCCTGCGCCATAAGTGACCCTGCACGTGGCCCTGGGGAGCCCCCACCATCAAGGGCGTGTCTGGTGTTGGGCTGATGGCGGGGAAGGAGTCTGCACACGTCTCCAAGAGAAGGATCCGACGATTTCCCAGAGCCAGATGCCCCCAGGGAAGGGGGTAGGGGTGGGAGGTGGACACGAATTCCAGCAGACAGCCGCTGCCAACATTGTGGCACTTGCTCCATGGGGTGCCCCCTGCAGTGGGGGGCCCTCTTCTGATGCGGTCGGTGCAGTTCCAAGGGACAAAAGGGGCAGGGCTGCCAAGTACACACCCTACCTGGAGCCCAGGTGTGTGCAAGCTGGAGGGCAGGTGGTGCCCACTTCAGGTTCAGTCAGTCTTGATCCAAATGAGCAGTGACCCCGGCTGAGGAGCCCGAAACCCCAAAGTGGACTAGAGATGAGCGTGGACGGAAGTGGCTGTTGTGGTGGGGTGTCAGCGGTCCGGTCTGAGCCAACGCCTGAGGCAGGGCTTTCTGCACCACAGTGAGGACCCGCACATGGGGCTGAGTCTGTTTAAAGGGGCCAAGACGGGACCCCAGGGCACCTGAGGTATCTGCCAGCTTTCTGTCAGTCCCTGGTGCTCAGGGGCCCACACCGTCCTTGGCACTTACCCGGGGGGAGAGGGGAGGAGGAAGCTTCGAAATACTATTTACAGAGCTGACTGGGGTGTGGCTACACTGGCCTTCTAGAATCCTGGGTTCTGGGACAGGAGACACAGGGCATCAGGGTAGGAATCTCTTTCCTCTGATGCCAGATGGGGACCAAGAGAGCTATGGATGTGCACCTGTGGGCACCCAGCCAAATTAGGTCCCTCTCTCCCTCCTGGGCAGTGGGAGCCAACCCTGCCCTGCCCGCTGATGGGATGCTTGTGGACATCTAATGAGCTAAGAGCCTGGTTGGCAGTAAAGTGCTAAAGAAGTTGATCATTTGATCAGCTAGAAGTACCTGGGGACAAACGAAGTAGGGAAGGTGATGGGTCACAGAGAAGGTGGATTTGCAACCAGAAGGAGGTGAAGGTGTGAGCTGTGTGGGGAGCTGGGCAGAGGATGCTCTGCAGAGGGCACAGCCTGTGGGAAAGCTGGGGCAGGGGCCCTCCAGGTGCCTGAGCAATGCAAGGGGCCTGCTGTGGCTGGAGGGGGAGAGGGTGGGAGAAGGGCTGTCAGGTGGCAGGTGGAAAAGAGCCAGATCCTACGGGCCCTGGTTAACGGCCTAGTCACGAGGCACGGGGCCCTGGTTAACGGCCTGGTCACGAGGCACGGGGCCTTCTGGCGCTCACAGCCTTGCCCTGCAGGCGAGAAGCTGGAAGAGCAGCTGGGAGCTTGTCACCATGATGCAGGCCAGACAGGTGGTGGCATAGAGAAGGAAAATACGATTGGTTCTGGACGCATTTTGAAGATGAAACCCACAGGACTTGCTGATGGCATGGATGTGGGCTATGAGAGGAGAGGGGTCAGGTGCTTCTAGCCCCGGGCGGGGAGAGCAGGGAGGTGGGCGCTCCCGTGGGCCTTGTGAAGGGGGCGGGCGGGCGGTGGAGACACCGAGGTGGCCGAGCCGAGTTCCCCAGTGGATCTTGGCTTTCCTGGCTGGTGTTGGTCCCTCCAGCCGCCACCCCAAACCAGGAGGCACCAGCAGGCTGGAGGAGAGGCAGAGGCCTCAGGGCCTGGAGAGAGGGAGTGCAGGGTCCACGCGGGCACCTGGGTGCCCAGAGCCCCAGCCTTCCCTAAAGCCGTGGACACATCGTCTATGAAGTGCCAGCCTGGGAAGCTTGAGATCATCTTCTCTCAGCCTAAAGGTGTCCGCGCATGCGCGCGCACACTCCCATCTGAGTCGCAGACACACAATCACCGGGTTATTGGTGACCTGCATTTTTCTCTTGGTACGTGTCTCTATCTCCTACGTTTTCTAAACTGAATGTGTGTTACTTGCACCAGGCCCCAAACGCCTTACGTTTTCCTTGAAAGGAGCCTGTCATCTCAGAGACAGAGATCCTGCTTTTGAGAACGATTGAAAGCAATTCATCTGAAATAGGAGAACACCATTAGACACAATGACACCCGCAGCACTGCTGCTCCGGAGAGCGGTGCTATCGCCAATCCTAAATGTTCTGAATAAAAACCACCTTCCAACTGCAGTGCACACCGCTTAATGAGCGATATTGAGGAGCTGTGGCTACTCGCGTGTGTCGAATGTATACAAACAGACGGAAACGCTTCTGTGTTGGAGCTGATGGGAAACACGATTGCAGATGAAGTCAGGTCTCTGGCTTCCAGAACAAGCCAGGAAACAAAGCGCAGAAGAAAGACTGGAAGGAAATGCATCTTGTCAGTGTTTTCTATGTAAATGAACCATGATTATTTCTGTTCTTAATGTTCAGCCTTTTCTAACATTGTTTTTAAAACAGCATGTGTTACTTTTGGAAAGAAAAACGATTCCAAGTTACTTGTATTTAGCACATCCGAGCCGGGCTTCAAAGCCCAATACAAGATGAGTGTCCTTGCAGGACCCCTCCATCCCCCTGCTCGAAGGTTCGTCTTGTTGCAGGTACAACAGGGAGTCAGGAGGTGTCTGGATTCATCCTTCCACCCTCAGGGAGCTTTGGTCCAGAGGGGCAAGCGGCGGGCGCGGAGGTGACTGCATACACTGAGCAGCCTGAGGACCCGCAGAGCGCCCCTGGCAGGGCCCAGGCTCATGCCCCTTCTCTGCCCTCACCTGGTCACCTGGCCCGGAGCCTCCCAGGTGAGAGCGGGCGTCAGTTACTGGCCCAGGCCTCTGGGTGGCTCCACCTGCCCTAGGCTGGGAGGAGGTCCTGCCCGGCCTCTTACCCCTCCCAGCTGCTCCTTCCTGGAATGTCTGTCCCTCCTGCTGGCGGCCGCTGAGGGCCTGAGAGCCACAGAGCTGAGAGAGAGGGCTGGAACAGTCTTTCTCCTTGTTCTAGTCAAGGTGGCTGCAGGGGGCATAAAATGACCTTTGTGTACCCCAAATCCTTGCATGTTGGGAACAGAAATATGCTGGAAGTATGCTCACTTTTGTGCAAAGAAAGTAAAAAACCTTACTTAGAGTTGGGAAAATCCTGCATACTCCGGGGGAGGGCAGGGCGGATGCCAGACCAGTGTGGGAGGACCAGGCAGTGGGCTTCTCTCTCCTCCTCCACCTCTCCCTCCCCAGACATCTGGGTGCATCAGGACCGGCCTGGGAGCCCCTCCTGTGCCCCTCCAGCCAGGGTGGCCAGACCTCGGGCCTCATGACGCCAGGGGAGCCGTTTGGCTGGACTTTGCAGCGGCGCGATGGGAAGTTTTATTGAGCAGGCACTGCCGTCTGGATTCTGTCTCACGCAGCTGTCTGTGCGGGCTCCCAGGAGGGGTGAGCACATCTAGCCACCTGGCTGAGCTGCTGGGAACGGGCAACAAGAGCAGTAACTGGACACGGTGGCCGCCATGGGGGCCTGGCAGGGTGAGCACAGCTCCACGGGGCCCTCGGGCTCCTTCCCCTGCTCACAGGATCGGTGACACAGATGTTACCGTGTCCCCTTCGACCCCGGGGTCGCCATTGGCCAGGCCTGACAAGTCCTGGGCCTCACGTACCCTCCGATCCCACGGCGGGTGGCCACGGGGCTCTCAGGCTCCCCTCTGGCCTCCGTTGTCCCCATGGAGGCTGGTAGGGATGGGCAATCAGCAGGAAATAGCCCAGTGCATTGTCGTCTTAATGCTGGTGCGATGAGGCATGAAATTCTGTGTTTCCAAAATTTGTTATCAGCCTCGCTCCGTCCTACCCGGCGGGCTGCATTGAGGAAACTCGGGGTGAGCAGCGCGATCCCTGCGACATGAGTGATGACACGCTGGTGGCTCCATGGCTGGGTGGACACGGGTGGAGGGATTTATCACCCGGGAGAGAGCCTTCACCAGGGTTCATTAGGCTGAAAACGATCATGAATATCTTCCCCTCACCTGTTTTCATTAATAACGGTTCCCCTCTTATCTCTTTGCCACACGTACCATGTACCATTCTTTTTAGACAGACCCACGCGCCAGGAGAAAGGCAGGGGCCTGTCCTGGGGAACAGTGCCCTGGCCCTGGCCCCGCCTCCTCCGTGCCAGGCCGGCAGGGGGCGCAGCGGGCTCGCCGCCAGCGGGGAGGTGGCGGGGCAGGGCCCTTGTCCTAACCTTCAGGGGGATGCAGCTAGATGGGCAGGGAAGAGAGTCCAGCCTTCTGGAAACTTCCGGGTCCTCACCATGTCCTGGATCAGCCCCTTGCCATGCCTGGACGTCAGCCAAATGCAGACCTTCTCCAGCCCTGTTTCCCCCCTTTATTAGCTGGAAAGCGGGGCCGCGGAGCCATTGCCTAGTGTAGGGGTCCCACCCTGCAAGGGAGAGCAAGTGGGGGGCTAGGGGCAGGACGGCCCTCCGCCTTCCAACTCTGGGCCTCTGCCTCCAGCCCTCCTCCAAGCCCAGGCCTGCTGGCCCCTAGGCCCCAGCCCCGTCTCCACCCTCCTCACCTCTCAGCTGGGCCTAGCGGGGCCTCACCGCTGTCCCCACACCCGGTCCTCCTCCATGGCTGCAGGGCCATCGCTGGAGCTTTTTAAAGCTCTGACCTTGGCCTTCCCCTTCTCAGAGGCTGTCTGAGGGGCCTGTCCATACTGCCCAGGGCCTGGTATTCGGACCCCGGCTGGGCACCCCTCTGACCTTCAGCCTCTGAAACAGCTGCTCCCCTCACTCTATGGGTCTCTGACAAGGCTCCCAAAATAGCCGGGCACGTTGGCACCCTGGCCTTCCTGGCTCAAGATTGTTCTGCTGCTGGGAAAGCCTCCCCCTCCCCTGCATTTGGCAAACTCATTTGTAACCTCCAAGGCCCATCCCCAAGGTCATGTCCACCGGGAAGCCTTCCCAAGGCTCTCAGGCCCTGCCTGGCCCTCCCTGGCACTCCTGCACCTTAGCCTTGGCAGAGGACTCTCAGGTGGGCCCAGGGCGGTGCCCCTGGGAGAGCTTTGGGGAAGACCTGCCCCCTCATTCACCCTCCTCCAGGCACCCTGGCCGCCAGCTCCCCCTGGGCACTTCCTGTGGGTGCAGGGACCCAGGAGGTTGCTCCTGATCCTGTTTCTGGCTTGCAGGTCAGGGCGCTGAGGCTGGGAGAGGGGGCAGCAGCTTGCCCAGGCCCCACAGCCTGACATTCAGTCAGCCTGTGCTCATCTCTACAGCACAGCCCTCCCACCCTCTCCCTGGGGCCACGCTGAAGAAGGACGCACCCAGCCGGAAGCTGTGCTGGGGTCCGGTGTGCCCCGGGGACGGCCCATATTTGGCGCTGTGCTTGTGTGCCAGGCATGCATGCGGCCTTACCAGGGAACGCCCGGGCAGGAGGGCCAGCCTGTTGTCTGGGGCTCCTGCTGCACAATGCGCTTCTGTTTCGACAAGTGACAGGGCTGAGAAGGGGCCACAGGTGGAGGGAACAGCCAAAACGGAGGCCTGCCGGCTGTGTGGCTTAGCTGGTTGAGCGTAGTCTTGTGCACCAGGAGGTCTCCGGGTTCGATTCCCGGTTAGGGCACATGCCTGCCTTGCAGGCTCAATGCCCCCCATGCGGAGTGCAGGAAGGAGGCAGCCAATAGGTGTTTCACTCTCATCAACGTTTCTATCTCTCCCTCTCCTTTCCTCTCTGAAATCAACAAAAATATGTATTTTTTAAAATGTCTTTAAAAATCCCCCCAAAAAACTGAGGCCTGGAGGTGGGATCTGGTGGGCATGCGGGAAGCAGGGGGTGGGCAGCAGTCAGGGTGGCTGTGGCATCAGGACAGGAAGTCTGGCCTGGGAGGGACAGGAAGAGGGGGGAGGTCTTCGTGGCCAGCCTGGTTTGCCTCCACCCCCTGTGTGGAGGGAGGGGGCGTGACCAAGGTGCCAGAACTGGGTTGCAGGAGGTGAGTTGGCTCCAGGGTCCAGGGCCCAGGCAGTCTTGGGGTTTTGTCATAACCACCTCAGGCACAGAGGGGGAAACGGAGTCTGGAATGTGTGTGCAGTAAGGGGCCAGCCCTGCTCTGGCCCAGAACGTCCAGGTGTCTGCACAGGCCTGCTCCCCGCCAGCCTGTGGGGCTCTTGGTAGCTGGTCCCCAGCCCGTGGCCCCTGCCCCCCGCCTCTCCCCCCGGGCCTTGGGGACTATGTGAAGGAAGGAAGCAGCATCTGCACCACCTCACTGGGCCCTCTTGTCACTCGTTCTGCAGCCAAGGTCTTCGGTCTTGCCAATTAGTCGGCGACTACACACCCGAGAAGTGTGCCCGTCTTTATCATACGGCCCGCTTTCCACCGCCCAGTGTCGCCTCTTTCCTGGCAACTCAGAGCAAAAAAGCAGCTGCCTCCTTCTCTTGAGGAAGAGTCACCCACAGATGTTTTCACAAAGTCGGGGCCAGGGAACATATGAATAAATGCCACGATTCATGTTTGCAAACCCCTCCCTGCCAGCTTCTGTCTTGACAAGCAAGTGGGGCTGGGAGGAGGCAGGCAGATGTGGGCTCTGGGAACGCAGCCCAGCGCTCTGTGGGAGGCAGTGTCCCTTTCCCAGGCTGAACGTTGCGGCGTGACAATCTGGGGTGCCCGCAGGCTGGCCCACTGGCCAGTCATCGCCTGGCTGCCCCCAAGCAGGTGGCCTGGCTTCATAGAAGGGGTGCCAGTGGGGAGACTTCCTCGCCCCTGAGAGAGACTTCCATTTCCCCAGCGGTCCCCGGGCACACTCCTCATTAATGTAATAACAACAGTTAGCAGGAGTGGTGCTGACCAGGCGCTGGCACTGCGCTCCCGCCCTCCCGCCACGCCCAGCCCGTGGCCTCGCCGGAGCTCAGAGGGGACTTCAGCCTCATCTTCAGATACGAACCCTGAACTCTGATGGGGCTCAAGACACCTGCTTAAAGGCAGCAGTGGACGGAGGTGGGTGGGTCTGGGTGCTGGGCTTCGAACTGCTGACTTTGGACGCAAAGCGGGGTGTGGGCGTCAGTCCACTGGGGAGCTGGGGGACGGCCCTGAGATCACATACAGTATAGAGGGTGGTCACCTCCTCTGGTTTTATCCAAAACCAACGCCCCCCGAGGAGGCCTGGCCACCCCCTTCTTTCTGAGGGTCTCTCTGACATTTATTGAGCTCCTACTGTTTGTCTCCAGAGGACAGCCTGCAGCTCACTGAGGGGTCCTCCCCACAGATTCCTGCAGAGAGAAGAAGGACCCTTGTTCTCAGGGGGCATTCCCAGCAGCCAAGGAGGGCCCTGCCCGCCGAGTGTCCGTCTCCCAGGCAGCTGGGAAGCAGGAGAGGGCGGGGCCTCTGCCCTCAGGAGGAAGCCTGGGGGGTTGGGCTGAGGCTGCAAACTATTAGGGGAGCCTGGCAGGTGTGGCCCCATTGGAGCATCGTCCTGTGCACTGGCAGGCGGAGGGTTCGATTCCTGGTCAGAACACATACTCAGGTTGCGGGTTCCATCACCAGTCGGGTGCACATGGGAAGCAACCGATTGATGTTTCTCTCTCAGCGCTCGCTCTCTCTCTCTCTCTCTCTCTCTCTCTCTCTCTTTCTCTCAAAGCAATAAGTCACGGAAAAAAACTATTAGGGAAGAGCAGGAGAAGGAGGGCCTCCTCCCTGTGTGGGCAGGGGATGCAGGAGCAGACGGAGATGGACAGACAGAGAGAACCTGCTGGTGTCCCCCGGGCCTACAACACCCGTGACTGGCTGCAGAGTGCCCTCAAGCGAAGGAGTGGAGAGAAAGCAGGTGAACCCACGGGTCTCGTGGGACCAAAAGAGAGAAGACAGAGCCAGGGACTGGTGAGGGTCAGGAGCTGAGCTACATGCCACAGAGACCCCGGAGAAAGAGCATGAGCACCTGTCATGGGGGCGTGGGGGAAAGAGACCCACCCACCCGACCCTAGGCACTGCACAGAGGGCTGAGATGGGCCCAGGCTGCAAAGGGGCGTGGCCAGGGCTTTCTGGGCCCAGCGCGTCCTTGTTCTGCAGGTACGAAGCAGAGCCCGCCTGCAGCGGCCCCAGGAGGGAAGGAACAGAACCAGCAGCGGGGCCTTCTCTCTGCATCCAGAGTGTGTCTCATTAGGCAAGTTCTCGATTCACTGTTTACTGCTCCGCACACATGGAGGGTTTATTAAAAGCCCGGCTAAGTTAAAAATACTGGAGACAGGGATGTGCCGGCCGAGGGGGCTGCTGAGACTGGCGCCCCGACTTCGAGGGAGCGAGAGCCCCTCCTCTCAAGGGAATCCCTACCCAGCTGCAGGGAGACGGCGGCCACCTGCAGCTGTGCCAGCCTCGTAGCCGGTGCTCAGTGGATGCGCAAGACCAGGCCGTCCCCCCTGGGTGCCAAAGAGACATGGGCAGGGGTGAGGTGCAGCCACACCCACTGCACACCGACCCCCCTCTGCCCTCCAGGAGCTTCCAGTTTGTGGGGAGCGTGTATGACATTGGACATCATGCAATCAACGGACATACTGCAATCTGCAGGAGCCTTGGGGGTCGTACAGGGGCGAGGACCCTGGCAGGTGTTCCTGGAGGTGCTCCTGGAGGAGGCAGCACTCAGCAAGGACAGACCTTGGGGTGGGCCCAGGGCGGATGTTTCAGGTGCAGCCCAGGGTGAGTCAGGGTGTGGCAGTAAGAGAGCATGGGCCCTGGGGCGTCGTCCTGCTCACAGACAGGTCTAGGAGACCAGGATGAGGATGTTGGAAGCCCTAAGAGCCCTCCCAGGCATGGGCCCCGCCTCTCCCAGGCCTCCCAGAGGGTTCCAGAATCAACAAATCCATGGGTAGGGGAACACGGAGCCCCAATCCGCCAGCCCCGGTGTCTTCCTCAGAGGCAGTGACGAGGAGGAGGGCTCTCCTGACTTTATTGGGGGGGGGAGGCACACACGAGATGACTGACTCCTGCCAGAAGCTGAGCTGTGAATGTTGTCCAGAGACAAGCGGAAGGGCCCCCAATGACTGGCACTGTGCCACACACAGTTCTGGTGGCCAGGCCTCAGTTTACCGTGGGATGCGAGGTAAGCTTTCCTATTGAATGTTCCAAGGTGCCACCCATCCATCCTTCCACCCACTACCATCCACTCATTCATGCATCCACCCACTAACCCATCCACTCATCTAGCCACTCATCCATCCATCTATCAATCCACCCAGCCACCCACCAGCCCTTCCATCCATCCATCCATCCATCCATCCATCCATCCATCCATCCATCATCTATCATGTATTCACTCAACGAACACTCCCTGGGCCTTTATGACATGGGCCAGGCCACAGAACAGAATTGTGGCCTCCAGAACCTCCCCCTGACCTCCCATCACATGAAGCGACTCGTTGGCAAATGCTGGGTTCTGAGATGTCAACAGAACAAATGTGCAACCACGTTGAAACACAACACGTGTCCCTTCTCCTCCAAGGCCAGTTGTTGAGCGCTTCCTAGGGCCCAGACCCGAGGTGGCTTTCCCTCTGCCCGTGACGCACAGGGATACAGGGCAGGGCAGGTGAATTACCGTCCAGTACCTACCAAGCCCCAGACTGCTGGACCCAGGAATTCAATTACAGCGCGTCTCCCATTAGCAGAGGTGTCGGTTCAAATCCTCGTCTCCCCACCAGACCAGGGAGACCGTGTTCTCTTCATTCAATTAATCGATTACGCCTCATCCGGCATCTGCAGCCTTCTCCTCCTGTAAACACTTCCCAGTCTCTCCCATCTTTCATGCAGACACACACACACACACACACCATCTTCTTGGGAAATGAAATTTGTTCCTCTCTCTCTCTCCCCCCTCTCTTTCCCTTTCTCTCTTCAGGTTCAGAGCTATGCGTTATGGCCTCTGACACCCCCTACTCACCCCACAGCCCTCTGAAGCCTGGCTCCTTTGCTCCTGCCCCAAGGCCTCCACTTAACCCGCCCAAATGCTACTTCTCCTTCTTGATCGCAGTCGCTGTCCCTCCAGCACTGGGACCAATGGTCACTTCCTTCCTCGCTCTCTTTCCTCCTTGGCGTCCGGGATTCCTCTCTGCCTTTATAATGATGAGGGGTTTGAGAGTGTCTATGGGTGTCGAGGGAGGAGCCATCTGGGCCAAAGCAGCAGGGGACTCAGAGCAGGGAGGGCAGGGGCAGCCCTGAGGAGCTCCTGTGTCTGGTGCCCACCTGCCTTGGGGAGCTTCTTCTGTTTCCTTTGCGAGCCCCTCCCCTCTCCTTGCCGGCACGCTGCTGCGGCATGGGCTTCATCCCTCCACTGCCCCCCACCACGGTCCCCGCTCAGCACCCACCCCCTCCCCGCCGACTGTGCACTCCTGCCGTGGTTCGGTGCTCCCCACATGCATGGCCCAGTGGGGTCCTCCCATTCCCTGCTCAGAGCTGGTATATACCCCAAAGAGTGAGGGCAGTGCCAGGGAGCTAGGGTCCAAGTGCCAGCTCTGCCCTGCAGAGGCTGCCTGAGCTCCGTTGGCCCAACCGAGAAGGAAGAGAGGCCCTCGGCTGCACCGCTCTTTTCCTTCTGTCCTTCTGCCCCTGCGCTGTGCACCTGGAGGCCCCCAGCGCCCCAGAGTGGGGACTCAGGGTGGACTAGAGCCTCCTCGGCCAAAGGTTGGCTCGGCCACCACCCTCCCCGCCCGCGCTCTCGGCTTGCGGTCCAGGTGAGGTGCCCCCCGCCCCCTCGGCCCTGAGGCCCACCGGGGGCTGGGCCTGCTGCTACCCCGCCGGCTTCCTCACACCTGCCTACGCCTCTGTAAATAGTCCTTTACTTTACTAAACTCGCCTCGAATTAACCGTGTGGTGTGCGCCATCTGCTCCCCACTGGGCCCGCCTGGATGCTGTGGGCTCCGCGGCCCCACGGTTGTGTCTGCTTGTAAATCCAAGCTGTCGCGGGGAGCTCGCCGGGCACGGATCCCGGGGGGCGGGCTGCAGGTGCGGGATCGGGGTACGGCAGGGCCTGGGGCAGGTGGGCCCGGGGGCAGCAGCTAGGGAGCCCGGATGGTGGCCGACCCTGCGTGTCCCTTGGTGGTTTGCGCACACAGCACTTCCGGCCAGGTGGTGTGTCATCAGTACCCCCATTTGAGAGGCACGAGGGCCTCCTCCCTTTCCCTCCCTCCACCCCCCCCCCCCACCCCCCCAGCCCTGAGCACCTTCTAAGGACTCTCACTGAGCCTCACCTCCCTACAAGGAATAAACAGCCGCCTGGAGCCGGAACCAGTTCCCAAGCTCACCCGCCGCCTGCCCTCCGTGCCCTTCCTGCCCCGCCACTGCGCCTGTGCGGAGGAAACGCGCCTGCGAGATCGTTCCTCCATCTCCTGGGGGGGGGGGGGGGGCAGGGAGGCAACCAGGGTGAGTCTGTGCAGCAGGGTCCCCCTCGACGCCTGGATCAATTGGGGCCCGGCTTCCGGTCACGGACAGTGGCGGAGAGGCAGAATTAAGTAAAATGCAGCCAGAAATAATTGACCCACCGGAGAGAGGCAGGCGAAGGCACTGAAAAGGAACCCGTCTGCAGGCTGGAGGCAAAGCTGCGCAGGGCAGTGGGGCTCCCAGGCTTTGAAAGACCATTTCCCATCCCCGAGGTGCCAAATGCTTCCTCATCGATTCCTTGATGAGATGGTGCAATTCAACTCCGCAAATAGTTACTTAATGAGGACCTACTGTGCGCCTAGTTCTGCACGTGTAGCCCTGGGGGAGCTCAGATGGGTTTTGAAAACTCAGGGCTCCCTTCCTCCCTCCCTCCCTCCCTCCCTCCCTCTTGCCTCCATCTACCTCCCAGTGTGCAGGCCTTAAACAGGACCAGGTCGGAATAGACTTGCATTAGGAAACCTCCCTCGGACTCCCGCCCCGCAGACCTCAGAGCGTTGGGAGGCCTGCAGCCTGAGGCAACCTTTGGTGACAGGGTCTGATGGCTTGGGCCAGGGTGGTGGCGACGAGGATGGGAGTGTGGGAGTGGGTAGGAGAGCCGCTGGGGGAGGAGGACCCAGGGCCTGGGGCCTGTGTGCGCACACACTCGGGTGAGGCCGAGGAAGAGGCCGAAGCTTGGCTCCGGCAACTGCAGAACTCCGGGGCCCTGGGGGCGGGGGGTGATGAATGGAGAGCAGAGGCTCAGAGAGACCTCCAGGGTGGGTATTCGAAGGCAGGGGCTCCCACACAGGCACTAGCTCTGGAGTAACAAAGGCAGAGAGAGCGGGTTCCGTCACGCAGGTGGCTGGGCAGGCCGGACGCCTGGCAAGAGAGAGAAGGAGGGAGAGATGGGGTCCAGCCCCAAGAAGCGGCCTTGCTTTCCCAAATTCCCTGACACGGAAACAGTAAAGAGGGGACCACCCCCCTCAGCCCCAGCTAGACTCCTATCTTGTGACGCGATAGCTTCTGAATCTGTGGGCTCTCCCGTCTGACCTCAGATGGACCCTGTTAAACAAGGGAACCTGGGGTCCCTCAAAGCACTGTTTATGATCAACTTCATGGTCGTCCTGACGGGTTCCAGGCCGCAATATTCCAGTCCTGCTCTGCCACTGCCTTCCTGTGTGACATGGGGAGAGTTGCTCAGCCTCTCTGGGCTCCAGGGTCCAGCCCTGTGGCTCATAGGGAGCCCCCACAGGTGGAGAGGGAGGAGGAAGGGATATTTTTGTGTGGGGATCAATTTAAGGCTCATCGTATTAGACACCCAACTTGCGTTTGGGTATCAAACAACCCCATGCGTGTTGGGTGGGGGAACGGGGGTCCCCTGCCCCCATCGCTAGCTGGAGCACAGTTGCAGACAGCTAGGTAGGGCCTCTGGAGGCACAGAGCGTCACCATAGGAACGGGCTCACAGAGAGCAGCACAGAGGAGCCAGGCACTGGGGGGAGTGGGAGCAGGTGACGATAGGGGTTGCTGACTGTGGTCTCCGTGCAGCTGCTCCCCACATTCCACATTCCCAGTACGAGAACCGAGAGGCCCTGGCGGGAGAGGCCAAGGCCAAGGCGGGCGAGCCCCTGCCGCCTCAGGGGCCTTCCACTCGGCAAGCCCAGTGTGTGGGTCGGCAACCCAGAACCCAGGGATCCGGGGTGGTGAGCGGGCTGTGGCTGGAGTGGGCCATGCGAGGCCGCCAGTTGCTAGGACACAGGATCTTCCCGAGGGGCCCACAGTAACCCTCGGAGAACACTTTGTGCCTCGTTCGTTTATTCATCAATTCACTTAATCCACAAACACCTCGTGGGCAGCGCTGTAGGTCGCCTGTGAGGGGCACTTCTGGGCCTGCAGAGGTCAGACACATGTGCAAAATCCATTAACACCAGGCGGGAGGATGTGCTCGAGGTGAGCAGTGACAGGAGGAGGCGGCCGCGGGCTCACTGGCTTCGGGCCTGGGCCAGGGCCATGGGCAGGGGAGCTGGCTGGACATGGCAGGCAGGGGAGGGAGAAGGCTTTTGAGGAGGAGGGAGAGAGGAGCAAGCAGCAGGGCTCTGATGACCCTCCCCCCCCCCCCCCCCACACACACACCCAACACCTCGCCCTGCTTCGGCAGGGGCAGTGCCTCCCTTTGCAAGGGATTCCTAATGCCCAGGATGAAGGAGAACAACGAACATTTTTTTAAAAAATGTAATTGAATGAAGATGCTCATGGTTTCTTGCAAATAAGAGGAAAAAATATAGTTCAGGACCATCTTCAATTCCTTGAGAGCTGTGTGTTCTCACACCCTTAAACTTGACCCCTGCGGCAGGCCCAGCCACAGTGCACCGCTTCCTTCTCCTAGACCAGGACTCCTGGCGATGGAGATGGGTAACAATTCTGCCACAATCACCCCGGAAACGCCTACCCTGGGGCCCAGGTGGAGGTCCTCCTTTCAGGGATGGGGGGGGGGTTTCCTCTGGGCTTAAAGGAGGTCTCCCATCGTGGCGCACCCTGCAGGACGCGTAGGCACCCTTACACACCCAGCCCCAGGACCCCCTCCAAGAAATGCTTCGTCTCCCTCCCACGCGTCCCCAGCTCCCCGGCAGCTCGCTTACCTCCCTCTCAGCACCACACCCCTGTATCTCCGAGGTCTCTAAGCCCTGGGTCTCCCAGCCTTGAACTCTAGGAAGTGAGGGTACAAGTGATCTCTCATTGCAAACCCTACCCCTTCCCCCCCCCCCCAGCAGAGCCCCAGGCACACAGTAGGAGCTCAGCCAATGCTGAGCAGATCAAAGAGTGCATTTAAAGAGGTGTGGCTCCATTTTATGGAAAATTAACTTCTGGGAATTTGTGATGAATGAAGAATTACTGTACTTTTTGCCAAAGCCTGCATTGACAGGCTAAGTGATGAAAAGACTCCTTTTTTCCCCGGGTCCTGATTTCCTCCCGCTTGGGTGGAGGGTGAGTATACCCACAAGATGTGGAGGTGGGGCATGAAGCCGTCATTAATTCTCCCCAGAGACCACCAGAGCTCCACGCGCACAGCATGACTCAGTGGCGCCCTTTAAGGAGATAATTTGATTGATGACGTGGACAATTAGACTTGTGAACTTGACATCCACATCGATTCCAATGGTGAGGAAGGAAGCGAGAAAATCTATTTTTGAATCCTACCATCTATGACGGGAGAAATTGGTTCTGTTTGGGGGAGAGGTGCGACCCCACGGAAATCAACACTACATATGGTCTCAAACCAATGCTCCCGCCTCTCCCCACTCCCTCTGGTACTTTTCCAGGAGCTTGAGGCTGGGCCAGGGGTAGGTGGGTGCAAGCCCCTCTTTCTCCCCGGCATCACATGCAGACCTGCGTCCAGGCCTGGGGGACACGGTGGGCCTGGGCTGCCAGGCCCCGCACAGGAGGCTTCTCTTTGATTGAACTTGAAACCAAAACTTCATGTTCTTGAGCCTAAATGTACCTGGTGTGCCTCCAACATCCCTCCCTCCTTCACCCTCTGGCCCCCTCCCCTCTGCAGAGAAAAAAAAAAAAAGGAGAATTTCTCTCTCCGACAAACTTGAGCTCAAAAAAAAGAATCAGGGTCGTGGTCACCGTGTGTGCATCTGTTAGGTGTTTTCAGGAGCCTCACAGCTCCCAAGGAGGCTGGCCCCCCCCCCCCCCCCCAATGCCAGGAGGGCACGGGCTCCCTCTGGGCCTCCCCATTATCCTCCCTGCCTCCCACTCTTAAGCTCTGTTTGGCTGAGCAGAGAGCTTGGCGCCGGAGTCGCCAGTGGACCTGGTTTTGAACCCCAGTTCTGGTATTCAGTACCTGCTCAGCTGTCTCAGGGTCTTCAAGCCTCAGTGTGCTCATCTCCGAAATGGGCCTGCAACCCCAAGTCCTGCTGGGAGAGGCCTGAGCAGACAGATGGCCTCTGCTATGGGGCTGGGCTGGACTCGGAAGCCAAGGGAGCAGAAAAGGAGCCTCCCCGCTGCTTGTCTGTGTACCCCTAACCCAGGATGTGGGTGCAGCGTTCCCTGCCTACTCACTGTCTGGGATATTTCAGTTCCCCACTCTAACCAAGCCACCCCAGTAAATGAGCAGTCCCTTCGGGAAGAGCTTGTGCCTCCTCGGGCAGGGCCAGGGGACCTGAGTCCTCCCTGGAAGGGAGGATGGAGATTGCAGGGTGTTTGGTGGGAGGGAGGGGGGAGAGGAAACACTCAGGTGGGTCCTCACTGGGCCTGTTTCCCTGACTGGGTAATGTCCTACTAGGATGGGACCAATGGCGGTGCATAGACCTCCAAAACCAAGCCTTAGGTTTGGAGATTCTCAACTGGGTTGGGGTGCAGAGAAGGATGGGGGCGAGCCCCCCCAGCTGCCTGCCCTGCTGTGCACACCCAGGACTAGCTGGCTTCTGAGCCCTCCAGCTGGGCCCTGCTGGGCTTCCCTGAGCAGCATCCTGTCCTTAATCAGGGCCGGGGTGGTCTGGTGTGGGCTGGGGTGCTGTTAGTGTTTGGAGAAGGGCTGCAGATAACACTCTGGAATTTCTCTGGTTCCTTCAGAAAACTTTCACCCATCACCAGCTCCCTTGCTGTCCAACCAGCTGGCCTCTGGCCTCTGGGCAGAAGGAGCTGAGGACACTTTCTGGCTGCTGTGGGTGGGGCTGGGCCCCACCGAAGCCCAGTCCAGCCCCACCCTTGGCAGGGTTAGTCCCTGCTACCTGTGTAGACCACTGCCAAGCTCTGCTGTGTGGAGGGTGGGGGCTACCTGCTCCTTCCGGGGTCCCAGAGGTTTGTACTTTGGAGCAGAGAGGAAAGGAGGGGAGGGGAGGGGAGGAGAGGGGAAGAGAGAGTGGGGAGGGGAGGGGAGTGAGGAGGGTACAGATAGAGCAGCATCTGTCTGTCCTGACTCCTCCAGCCCTGCACTCCCCAGCCCCCAGGGTCTGCTTGCAAACAGCAGACGGTGCCGACTTCTCCCCAAGGGACCCCATTGGCATTTTCATGCTTTCTGTGCAGCCTTGAAGCCTGTGACAATCACGAACCTCTCCTCCCCACCGCTGCTGAGCTACCCCTTCTCTTGTCTGCTCGCTGAAAAGAAACCTCTGGTCTCCTGAATTTACAAACGCTTTATTGACACCAGAGCAAAGCCACAGAAAGCTGCAGGCTCACGGGTCCCTCGGGCGGAGGCCCCCTTCCCGCGGCAGCCCTGCAGGGGCTCTGGGAGAGGCCCTCAGAAAGCCCCTGCCCCTCCTCCAGCTCCCTGCAGCCGCCTGGGCGGAGGCTGGTGGCAGCTGTTGGAAGAAGGGCAGGAAGGGGCCAGGCCTTGTAAGTACAGTGGTTTTCTACTCCTGAAAACCCCAGTTCCCTTTGGGGACGACAGTGGCATCCCTGTTTATAGACAAGGAAACTGGGCTCTGAGGGGAAGTGACTGGCCCAGGGCCCTCAGCAGTCAGGGGATGGAGCTGGGGTTAGCAAGCAGGTGCCAGCCAGCCAAGGGAATGCCCTTCCTGGTTGAGCCTGTGGCATTTGGACACCAATGTCCAGGCCTCTTTCCTTTTCCAAAACTGGGGAGGGTGGTGGTGAGAAAGAAGGGGTCCTGGTGGGGGTGCACTGATGGCCTCTGGGGCACCCCTTGGTGCTCTGTGCAGTCCACACCACACCTCGTGACTAGATCTGAAAGGGGGTGGGGAGGGCGCTCGCCCAGGGCTGCTGAGCCTGAGATCCCTCGCCCCCCCCTCTCCCCGCTTAGCTTCTGGCTGAGAACCCAGCCTTCTGGAGCTGCCCGCTGAACTGGCTAGGATAATTTTGGAGGCTGAGGTCAGGGTCCTCGGAGGGAAGAGAGTGTGTGTGTGTGGGGGGGTCATCGGGGAAGCTACGGCCATCTCTGTGCAGTGGACAAGTGGGCCTCGAGGCCTGAGCCTCCGACCACTCTCACTGAGCCAGGGGTCTTGGGCAAAACACTTTCCATCTCTGGACTCAGCTTCTTCCTTTGAGAAGGGGCCATGGGATTTGGGAATAACGGAAAGGCAGGGGCATGCAGTGGGTGTCCCAGTGCCCCCCTTCCCTCCTTTCTGGGTCTTCAGCAGAGAACACCAGGGAAGGGGCACCTTCCCCCGGTGAGAGCTTCCCTCCAGCCTCTGGAAAGCCGGCCAAGAAATAGCCAGAGTCTCCACCCCAGTTCAGACATAGGGCCTCAGGACCCACGTGCCTGGGGGCTCACCTGGACCTGACTTCCCACCCCATGGTCCCCAGGTCAGCAAGTGTGTCCTCAAACCTTCCAGGTCCTGGGGTCCTGGGGAGATGGCTGGAAGGCCAAGGCCCCACCCCAAGGTTCAAAGTGACAGAGACACCACCGCCCCCCTCCCTGCCCCCATCAGCAATGTGGGAAAGGGGAGGCCAAGACATGGGGGAGGGTGTGACCTGAGTGAGCACCGGCACCTGGATCTGTATGTAAATTAACCTATGCAAATGTAGGGCACACAAAGGACCCCCTGAAGGTCCTGACCTCCTACACACCTTCAATCCCCTCCCTCCCTCCCCCACTGCCTCTTGGAAACTGCCCTGAACCTCCCACATCCCTACAAGGAGTGGGAGGCTGCCCAGCAGAGGGTCAGGCTGCAAGGCCCAGGCCCAGCTTTCCTGAGGAGCTCTTTGGAGAAGGAAGGTCTGCGGTAGGGTCCCAACCCCCCAGCCCATGCCCCTAAAAGCCCTCTCTGGAGTCCCCCCGCCCTGCTTCCGGGGGCCTAGAACATGTGCTTGATGCCTGGTGTGCATCTGCGTGTGGGAGAAGAGCATACGTGTGAGCTTGCCCACACACGTCCCTGGGAGCAAAGATTGATGTGAGTGTGTGTGATGGGTGACTGTGTGAGTGTGTTTAGGTGAGTGTGTAACCAAGAGTCAGTGGATGGTAAGTTCTGGGCACTGGGTGTTGTGTGTTTGTGAATACCAGATGTGTGGCTGCGCCACTGTGTGAAATCTGCTTCGTCACCACTAAGGCCCCGACCGAGGCCCTGACTGCGTATGCAGGTGTGTGTGGGGTGCAGGTAATTGATTGAACATGTGCTCGGCGTCAGCATGTTTACAAGGGGGCTCGCATGTTCAGGTGTGCACGTGGCTCTGAACGTGCCTCCGTGTGGACGGCCGGGCCCAGGGTTTCATAATCGTGTGTGCGCGGGCCTCTCTGCGTGCCCATGACTGGGCATGTGGCACTGCCGACTCTTTGCATAACGGGCAGTGGCGTGGCGGCGTGTGCGTGAGGTAGGCTGTGTCCGGGTTGCAGTGTGTGTGGCTACGAGTGTGTCTGCCTTTCCCCGTGTCTTTGCGGTCAGGGGTCTGAGGGCTCGTCACGAGGGTTTTTCTGGGTGCGTAGTCCTTCTTCAGAGTGTGCGTGTGTTTTTCTGGGCGTGCGAACCCTGGCCTGCGTGCCCGGGACCTTGGCGATGTAAGTGTTTTGGTGATCGGGTGCGTGTGTCTGTATTCCGAGCGCGTCCTCGCGCCGTCCTGGGGGCTGCGGCCCGACCCTGGCCGGCTCCTAGGACTTGTGCTCAGCGGCCCGGCTGTGCGCGCCTCTGTGCCGTCCTGTGTGGGGAACGTGTGCTCCACGCGCGCGGGGTACCTGTGCCCGTCTAGCCAAGAGTGCGCCTCGTGCGCGAGCGGGTTTCCGGGACGCGGCAGAGGTGGGGGGCGGCCCCGGGAGGGGCGGGGGGTCACCGGGACTGGCCGGCGCCGGCCCCGTGCGCGCGGAGGCGGGGGCGGGGGGCGGGGGCCGCGGGGCGGCGGGGGGGGGGGGCGACGGTACGAAAAGGGCGGTGCGCGCGGCAGCGGCGGCAGCTCGGCGGCGGCGGCATTGGAGAGCGCAACGCGGAGCCGGGTGCAGCCCTGGCTTTCCCCTCACAGCGCTCCCGCGCCCCCTTTCGCATCCGCAACCAGAAGCCCAGTGCGGCACCCGGACCCGGACCCGCGCCCGCGCCTCTCCCGGGACCGCGACCCCGGCCGCCCCGCGATGACCGCGACCGCAGCCCTCCAGCGCGTCCTGCTGCTCCTGCTGGCCTTCGGCCACCATGCCCATGGTGAGTGCCCCCGGCGGCTCGGCTCGCGCCCCCTCTGGGGAAGCCTGCGACGCCCCCCGGCCGCCCAGTGCCCTGCACGCCCCGTCCCATGCGCCCGAATTCCCGCCCGTCCCGCCTAACCCTAAGCCCCCGCGCGATACCTGCCTCGCCCTCTCCGCACCCCTTGCACGCCAAGCCCGGCCCTGGGGTCCCAGGGGGACAGGGGAGGTGTGGGACCCCAGCCCCTTCCCTCCTCACAAAAGTGGTATTCGGAGGGGTGTCGGTGCGCTGAGACAAGAGGTAGGAGAAACGAGGTGATGCTGGGAGACCTCTGTGAAAAGGCTCTGGGGTGCAACTTTGGGGGTCTTTGTGTGCGCATCGGGGTACAGGTCGGTGGGGACAGTGGGGGCGACTTTGCCATCATAGTCCCAAATTCCCAACCAGGAGCCCAGCCTGGGCCCTGCTGCGTGGTTTCTCTAGGTGAGGGGCTGCGACACTTATGCCTGCAGCGGCCATCCGTCTCTGACAGCGAGAGGGGCCCCTCCCGCGGTGCCCCCGCCCCATTGCACCAGTGGTTATGGCGGAGGGGGCTGTCTGGAGAGCTGGGGTGCAGGTTGACGTAAATGCACACAGTAGGCGCCTATGAAGACGTCAGCATCTTTAAATAGGGTCAGGATTGCAGTCAGCTCTGCAAAGCTGTTGCGCAGTTGTTTTTTTCTACGCAGAGTGTGGGGCAGGGGAAATTGGGGGGGACCCTGACTTGGGTGCCTGGCTTCACTGGGATGAAGCTTCAAAAACATCCAGATGCCTTACCTGTGAGCTGCCAGGTGAACCTGTCTGGCTTTCCCCAGAGATGAATACCTCAAAATCTGCTCCCCCTTTTAGCCCACTTAGCAAAATTGAGGGTTTGCCCGAGGGCCCAGGTGTCAAAACCTGTCCACCCACCGCCCCTAGCCCCAGTTTTGCAGCTTGAGGTCTCACACTTTGTTTGGAGGGAAAGGAGATGTCCGACCTGCTGGTGAGAATAAAGCAACATTCTATGGTCACTCCATAAGCAGGAACATGGCAGAGAGCTTTTCCTGAGTGGGTTGACGTGAAGTGCCTACTGTGTGCCAGGCCAGTAGGACCACAGAGGGTGTGTGCTCCCTTGCTTTGGCCTCTGGGGCCTGGTGAGATGAATGGTGTAACCTTTTTTGTGCCTCAGGAGCTGAATGCTTCCCGCCCTGCAACCGCCACTATGGATTCTGCACTGAAGACAATGTCTGCAGGTAATGGAGTGCTCCCCTGAAGCATCTTGTGGGGGCTAGGGCAGAATCCTGGGGAGTCATGGTGTCAGGCCGAAAAAAGGGGGTAGGGGGCTTGGCCACTGGGCTGCAACAAAACAGCATCGTCACCATCACCCCCGCAGGAAACTGGTGGGGATGACGCAGGAAACTGGGGGGGGGGGGGGGGGGCGGGGGCGGCAGGGGGTGGGGCACAGCCACAGCTCCTGATGATGACACACCTCTGCGGGCCACTGCAGCAAAAAGCGTCACGCAGCACTCTCCTGGCCTCCCAGGGCCCCTCTGTCTGCTCCTCAGACGGCCCCTCTGGTTAAGCTTTTCCATTCAGGTGAATGGCGTTTGCTTTCTGGGACCCACTGGCCTGGCACTGTGCAAAGACCCCTCAGGCCCTTGTACACAGAAAGCAGCCCAGCTCCCTTGTCACCCCTGCCCATCCTCACATGTACTCTCCCCGCCCCCTGCAGGTGCCACCCTGGCTGGCAGGGACCCCAGTGTAACGAGTGCATGCCCTTTCCTGGCTGCGTTCACGGATTCTGCGACGAACCCTGGCAGTGCACTTGCAACGAAGGCTGGGATGGGCACTACTGCGACATAGGTGGGCACTCCCCCTGCCCTCCCCCACCCTACCCCCGCCCTCCCCCTCCCACCTTATGCTAAAGCACCTAATGCTCTGTATGGTAATGGCCTATTTACACACTTCCCCATGGATGGTGGCAGGAGCCTCCTCACAGGTAGGGGACGTGATTTTACTCCCCTCTGCACCCTGCACCCAGAGGATGCACTGGGGTGGGGTGTCGGGGGGGGCTGCCTGTGGAACAAACAATCACAAAGTAAACACACACCACACAGAGCTGAGTGGGAGGGGACCACAGACCTGCCCAGGTCACTGAAGCGTAGGGAGTAGAAAGGACTGGGGGGCGTGTGACGCAGCAAGAAAACTCCAACAGGTCCGCCCTGGAGACGTTTATGAAGAGCTGCCGAAAGCAAGCAAACAGACCACGGGGGAGGGGGGGTGGGGTGGGCACCCGAGGGGTGGGCAGCAGGGGCCGAGGCAGGGCCCCGGGGTCAGGGCTGGGGGCTGTGACAGAAGAACTAAAGTGGAGGGGCCTGGGAAAGGCTGAGAAGTGGTTAAAGGATGGATTGGTGTTATCTGTTGATTTCATTAATTCCTGCAATCTTTGCCCTCCATTACCCCGAGCAATGCGTTTTCAGGCCCCACGTGTTCCCTCTGAGCCCCTTCTCATTTGGCAAAACCTGCCTGGAAACCTGGGCAGCCGGAAGTCCTCAAGAAAACTCCAGCAGCCTAGGCAGGGCCGGAGGGCCTCTGTCCCCTGGTGCCCAACGTTAGCAGAGAATAATGGGGAAACTGAGGCTCAGAGAAGCCAAAGGGTTTGCTCAGGATTCATTCTCACCTGGGCTTTTTCTAATGCCCTCCCTTAAGGGAAATGAAAGGGCAGCTAGTTTTCAAAATCAAGCACCCGCCCCCCCTTCCCCCCATGTCTTGGGTCCTTGAAGTCCCCCCGTCCTCCCCCCCCTCGCCCTGTGGCGCACTTTTATCAGCAGCTGACTCATGCGCAGGCCCGTGGCTCTGCTGCCCCTCCCACCGCGCCCTCGCAGGAGCCCGAACTGGGGACCAGAGGGTCCCAGAGCCATCACCATCTGGGATCAGGCATTCAGCCTGGAGCCCACCCCGTTGGGTATCTTAACCCCGGGACTCCCTATGGGGTTTCCAGACCTAGGTCCCCTCCTCACTGGGTTGACAAAGGCTCTCCGCATAGGACGCTGGGTCCAGGGGAAGCGGCCCCCTGGGTAATTGAGGGCCCTCTCCCTTTCCCCCTGATCTTTCAGGCTGTCACTGTCACGGTCAGTCAGTCCCAGGCAGCGCAGCTGCTGCCCCTGCCCCTGCCCAGGCACGGCTCCCCTCCCCCACGGGCAGCCTGCTCCTTGGGCAAAGGTGGGCTTGGCCTCTGCTCAGGAGGCTGGACACGGAGGGGACAGGAGGAGGGTCGTCCCTGCCCTTCAGCCTCTCTTTCAGGCTCCCAGGTGACGGCCGAGCCCCCTGAGCAGAGGATGAGGAAGGAGCCGGCCGCGAGGCTCAGGCTTTGCTGGCGCCCTCCCTCCCTCGTGATAAATCCTCTTTATGTTTCCTCGATCCCAGCTGGGCTCCGAGGAACGCCTGGTGGGCTCGGGATAGGCCATCAGCATGGCGGCCAGGCCTTTCTCTATTGATGGCTTGCCATCTCCCCTCGGCCAGGGAGCGGTCTTTGTAACCGAGGGGGAATCTGTCCATGTGCGGACCCCTCCCCGCCATCTGCCTTAACTAACTCGCGGTGTGTCTGCTCGGTCCTGGCTTTTTATTTGGTAGAGAAATCAAAGCTACAAAAAGGTCCCTCGGAGACCCACCAGCGTGAGCCCCTCCTTTTGTAAGTGGAGAAAGTGAGGCACCGAGTAGGGAGGGGTCGACCTCCGCAGCTGGCGGGAGGTGGGCCCAGGCCGGCCCCTCCCTGGCAGGCGGGGGTCTGGGGGCTGCACTGTCTGAGAGCCCCTGACCCGGGCCCCTTTGTTCGGCGCGTCCTGGGGCTCGCTGAGCCGGGATAATGAAGTGTGCGTGACGGGAGGTGTCGAAAGGCGGTGGGAACGTACCCGTGTTCATGGAAACGCACGCCGACGGGAGAGGGCTCGATAGCTCTCATCTTGCTGCCTTCAGAAGAGGCAGCCTTTTAATCTCGGACCCCCTTAGTTCAGAACCTGCAAGCGGAGACCACCTGGAGGAGGAGGCAGGGCCGGGCTAAATCACATCTCCATTCCCCCCCTGCCCCTGGGGATGGGCCGGCACAAAGGGCCGCTGGTGTTTCTAACGGTTGGGCTGTACTAGTCCCCCAAGTGGCAGCCATCCCCCGAAAAGAACCAAAAAAAGATGAAGAGCTGGGTGTGCAGAGCTGCCTGGAGGAGGCAGGCCCCTGGTGCGCGGCGTACTTTCGGGGGAGGGAAGGTGTCTGTCATGAAGGTTATGATGCTGGACTTAGGGGTGACTTGGTTCCCCAGAAAAGGGTAGAGGTGATCTAGGTGGAGTGGCAGGGAGCAGCTGTGACTTTCTGTTCCCCGTGACCTAACACAAGTACCCTCCTTCAGCTCCCTAAGCTTTTCGGGAATTTTTTTTGGAGGGGGTCACTACACCTCTCACTCAGGACCCCACTTAGTGACCACTGGCAGTGGCCACAGGCAGAGGCATGGAGGCAGCATAGTTGGGGTCCCTCTCTCGACCAATTGGAGGTGTGTCTTCCTGCCTCTGTCCCCCCTCCCCTCCCTGGCAGAGAGGGCGATGAGGTCTGATGTTCTCTCCCCTCCCCCAGACATGCGGGCGTGCACCTCGAACCCCTGTGCTAACAACGGTACCTGCACCACCATGCAGAAGGGCCACTACCAGTGCACCTGTGCCCCCGGCTTCTCGGGAGAGAACTGCCAGAAGAAGGACGGGCCCTGCGAGGTCAACGGGTAAATGTTCCTCCCGCGACCTGGGCTCTGAGGAATGCTGCCTCGGAGTCCCCTCCTCACCCCTAAGGCCCCTTTCAGCCTGTGCCAGTGAGACCTGGCGCCTGACAAAAGACCAGCAAGTCTGCAGCCCCGTGGGGGGCCGCCCTCCATCAGAGGAAGTGCCATTTCCATAATTTCTTCAAATGAACCCGAAGGCCATTTCCTATTCCCCTGCCCTCCCCGAGTCCCCCGAGCGTGAATGACAGTAGATTGGGACGGGGAGCTCGGAGCTGCATAATTTTCTACAGGCGACTCAGGGAGAGAGCAGAGTTTCCCAGGGCCCCGGGCTGTTTTTTTGTGAAACCCACACACCTACTTCAGGGGGTGGTTTTAGGGGCTGGGCAGCTCTGCAGGTGGGTTTTGCTGGGGTGTCTCTAGGAGGAGGCTGCCTGGCTGAGGGGGGAGGGGGCTGTGGGCCAGCACAGAGTGGGGGCTGGAGGGAAAGGACAAACCATAAGGGCCAGGCGGTGGGGTCCAACTCTCAGCTACCCTGAGTGGGGAGGGAGCCCTGGGACTCCTGGGCAGTGGGCACAGAGGCAGAATGGCCACTGGCCTCTCCTGTGTCTCCCTGAGCAGGGTTCCCCGCAGCGCCCCCTCCGGCCCTTATGTGCATAGCTGCACGGATGGGGCTAAAAGGGAGGCCAGGCGAGATCTTGACAGAAGGAAGAATTCCACCTGGGACCCTGGCCCCTGGCCCAGGGGCGACCAGCGCCTCCTGCCCTGGCATTGCCGGGCGGTGTGGAGGACGCAGAGCTGGCCGGTGCCACAAGCAGGCACATGGGAGGCACGGAAAGATCCGTACTCCCAGGGCAGGGGCGGCATCGCACACCGCGTGTCTGCTTACCAGAGAGAAGGGAACATTCAGAGCAAGCCCTTTAAGATACTTTGCTTTTCTCTCTAACAAAATCCAGCCCGGGGTCCTTGAAATTCCTTCAGAGCCCTGCTCCTATGCAGCTCTCCTCCGAGCGGGCCACGCTGCTTTCTGGCGCCCACCGCCCCTTTCTTCCCTGGAGTTTCGGCATTTATCAGATGACAAAGGGCCCGCTCGTTTAGAAGCACTTACGCTAAATGCTCCGTGCGCTCGCTTGGAGCAAACAGCTTCGGTCTGCAAGCTGCACTTGGGTGAATGAGCTGCTATTAACCAGCGGCGGGGACGCCAAGACAGACCACGTATTTCTTTCACTCGCAGGGTCCCCAAGGGTTTCTGCATAGTGAGCTGCAGGCTCGCTCCACTGAAAATAAAAGTAAAAATAATCATAGGGTGGTGATGGGGGCGGGGGAGACCGTCAGGGACGCCCTGTGTGGCTCGGCCTCGGGCCCAGGGACCACGCTAGAGGAGGGGGCTCCCTCCAGCCCTGCGTTATCACTAACTTTGCTTCTCTCAGCCTCAGTTTTCCCCACCAGTCCAGGGACTAACTGGCAGGCCTCTGGTAGGAGAGATGGGTATAGGGGCAAGAGGTCGGCGTGCTCCAGGTTGGGGTGAGGGGCACACCCCCCACGGGTGTGTGTGCAGCTGCCTCAGACACCAGAGGCCCTCATAGGCAGGGGTCACCGTGCCGACCACCTCCCTAGCCCCCCTGGCTGGCATCACTCACTCACATAATGTGTTCTGAGCACCTGCCCACAGCGCCACGGTCATAGCCCACCCTCCAAGGGACCTTTGCCTTGTCCCCTTCTGTGTTGTAGTTCCCCCTGCCAGCACGGCGGCTCCTGCGTGGACGATGATGGCCAGGCCTCGTACGCCTCCTGCCTGTGCCCCCCTGGCTTCTCGGGCAATTTTTGTGAGATCGTGGTCAATAGCTGTACCTCCAACCCGTGCGAGAACCAAGGCACCTGCACCGACATTGGGGGTGACTTCCGCTGCCGCTGCCCCCCTGGCTTCGTGGACAAAACCTGCAGTCGCTCGGTGACCAACTGCGCCTCCGACCCGTGCCTGAACGGGGGCACCTGCCTGCAGCACTCCCAGGTGAGATTCGAGTGTCGGTGCAAGCCCCAGTTCACAGGTCCCCTCTGCGGCAAGAAGCGCGCGGCGAGCTCCCAGCAAGGCACCCGCGTGCCCAATGGGCCCGGGCTGGCCTACCGCGTGACCCCTGGGGTGCACGAGCTGCCAGTGGGGCAGCCCGAGCACCACATCCTAAAGGTGGCCATGAGAGAGGTCAAAAAGGACACCCCGCTCCTCTCCGAGGGCCAGGCCATCTGCTTCACCATCCTGGGCGTGCTGACCGGTCTGGTGGTGCTGGGCACCCTGAGCATCGTCTTCCTCAACAAGTGTGAAGCCTGGATCGCCAACCTGCGCTACAACCGCATGCTGAACAAGAAGAAGAAGCTGCTGCTGCGCTACAACAGCGGGGAGGACATGGCCGTCAACATCATCTTCCCCGACAAGATCGACATGACCACCTTCAAGGAGGCTAGCGATGAGGAGATCTAAGCAGAGATCTAAGCAGAGCCCCCACTACCCCGCCCCCTCCATCCTTGGGGTCCCCGCAGAGCTCACGATATGCGGTCGGTTCTAACCTTTGTGGGCGAATTTGCTAGCTCTCGTGTCAGACCTGGTGAACGCGCTACGCTTCGCTGTATTCTCTTTGTGCTACTACTGTGTGACCAATGCAATGCGCTCAATGCAATGATGAAGGCACCCTCCCCCCTCTCTCCCGATGCATGATTAATAATAAGAATAAGAATTTAATCTTTTAAGTGAGTAAGATAAGTAGCATGTCATTCTAAACTTTAAAATTTTAGCATAAAATAAAAAAAGACAAAAAAAAAACAAGGCAACTGGACCAGGACTCCGTGCCGACGTCCCTCCCTGAGGGGCCTCGGCCACAGGGTCCTTGTAACATATTCTGCATGACCAACCACTGTGAACTGGGCTAAGATCCCTTTCGTTCGTTAATTCTCACACGTCACATCCGACTCGCACTCACTTCAAGTTCAACATCGCAGTCCTTAGATCTTTGTGATGGAGTTGAGATTCTGCAGAGTGCAGCGGCCGTGTGTCAGGCAGAGAGAAAGCCCGGGTTGGCTGCTGGGGGGCCGGGACCTCGTCCCAGCCCTGCCACTAACTCGCTGCGTCATCCTTAGCGAGCCCACCGTTTCGCCCCTCTTTAGGGAGGGGCTTGACCACAGTGACCATCACGGTCCTCTCTCGTCTAAAACTCTGAATTAGGAACGATAGGGGATGAACCAAAACAGTGCCTGACCCTCCCCATTAGGATCGGATGGAGACTAGGTCGCATCCCTGGGTCCGAATGTTTTGGTCTATTCTGATGCCCACCTGGCATCCTGAAATCACCCCTAAGTGCAGTTTTCAAAGTGGGGAGCCTCCTGGCTCACTTTCCATTTGGGAACGATTATTAGCCGCTTTGAGTCACAATATGTAGCCTTGGAGTTGCCCCTCAGGCAACCCCCACCCACCAAAATCTCCAATACCCTACCTCCCTTCCCCTGCCTTCCCCCCGTAGATTAGCCATATTTCTTAAACTGGAAATGCAGGTGAACCACAAGTGCCCCTGGCGAAATCTGAGCAGCAACACAGCCCTCCCCAAGGTGTTCGCAGGGGTTAGTGGAACCTGTCCCTTGTGGGGTGTTTTCTAGTTGTGTGGCCGAAATGGTACCAGACCTGGCCTACATGGCTATGGAGTTCGTTTTGTTGCTGAGTTAGTAACTCTCAGATCCTGAAAGACCTAGCCAGTTTCTGAACCATGAACTTGACTTTTTTAAGAAGAGCATCTATTTTTGTTGGGGGGAAAAAAGAGAAGGAAATGGGACAGAGTCCTGTCTAGCTTCCCAGCTCTTCCGGTTGGGCAGCTAAACAGCCCTTGGGTACCAGATAGGACTATTTTGCTTAAGTTATTTGGTAGGAATCAATACTCTGAGCTTTGTTGAGTATTACTGACGTGTTTACCTTGCTCCAAGTCATCATCACCTTCATCACAGTCATTCAGATCACCACATGCGTCACCGTCATCACTCAGGCATCAACCTTGTCACCCCCCCACCCACTAAACCACCGCCAAGTCCCTTGTAATTCTGATTCCAAGGCTGACTGTCATTTCCCTCAAACCCTGATGCCCCACTCCCAGTTCCTCATCATCCTAGCCCCAAGATGCCACCCTGGTCACCTTGTCCCTGACAGGCGATGTCATCCCAAACTCCCATCACCTTCCCCACCAAAATCCTCCCCATTTTAAACCTGCCCTTCCCCTCCTGCCTCCCCAAAATTCTCCCTCAATCCCAAACCCTGTTACCACTGCCAAGCCCCTTCCCACCCCCAGGCTCTGTTGCTGCCTCCTGCTCCTCCCCTCCCTCACCTTCATCCCCTGGCTCTCCCACCTCCCATCTCTGATAACCCCTCCCCCCCAGTCCGTCCTTCTCCCCACAAGTCATTTGAGTCAACATCTCATTTTGAGTGTGTCTTAAAAATCTTAAAAAGACAAAAAAAAAAAAAACCAGAACGGTTGGCATGTGTCAGGTGGGTGTCTGGCACCCACCTGGCCTCTCTCACGTGAGACCTTGATCGAGTCAACTACCGGTTCTGATCCTCAGATTCCCCAAACTTGAAATTCTGAGATTGGATGACATGATCAAATTCTCTGCTCCACCTTTTTGATCTCTAGGCAGTGGAGAACAGCCTTGTCCCCTGGTGACAAGGAAAAGACACCCCACCATTTTATCCTTGACCAACTCCTCATCGGTCCACCCATTCATCCACCATTCCTTCAATCAGGAAGCCTTTTCAAGCACCTGCAGAGTGCAAGGCGATGTGCAGGGAGCTGCAGGTCCCGCAGGACGAGGGGCAGTCTGGGAGGGAAGGGGACACGCAGGTGTCCACAGGAAGCCAAGCTCAGTGCAGGTAACATGCCGTGGGAGCATTGGAGAGTCCTCAACAGACGCCTCCCTGAGAGCCAGACCATCTCACCTCCCACGTGGCAAAGTGTCTCTTACCAGCACCTGATGCCCAAATTCCATAGTGCCCAGCTCACACGTCCTACGAGATCAGAACAGGGTTAGTGCCTCGCCTTGGTCTTCACGCCCCGCAGAAACGGTGCCTTCCCTCCTGGGTGGGGTCACCCGTTCTGCTGAGAGCGACGGGACTTTGGCTGCCCACCGCACCTCGGTGTGTGTGGGGTCGTGTGTAGTTTACGTAAACAAAAGGGGAAGCTCCAAGATGCTGTCAGCGACATGACCACCAATTCGGCCCCAAAATTGAGAGAGGAGGAGGCGTGATTATCTTCTTGTAAACTCAAAAACGTGGAAAATGTCAATGGCACTCTTTTTGGCTTTCCCATCTACTTGCCCAGACGTGCAAAAAAGTTTGTTTATTAAAAAATAAACAAAACCCAAGGGCTACTCATGTTTCTGTGGTGTGTGTGCTGTGTACGCCGGCTCCCTTTCTCCCTTCCCCAGGCCAGGGGGCCCTGCTCTGGTCTCACCCAGCCCTTCACACGTGGGGAGGAGGCCAAGGCTAAGGGCGAGCCCACCCACCCTTCTGGACCACACTCCTTGTGTTTGCAGACAGGAATTTCCTGCCCCACTCCAGGGCCCTCACAGGCCTCTTCCCTGCGTCTTGGCCATTTGTGGGTCATGTGGGTGGTGTGGGTGGGTGGTGCGGGTGGTGTGAGTGGGTGGTGTGGGTGGTGTGAGTGGATGGTGTGGGTGGAGTGGAGACTTGAGGATGAAGGGGACTGTGGGGCGGCACAAAACCCTCCACAGCTCACTCCAGGCACAGGTTCCGTCCAGAACTCTGGGGTGGACGGTGGGGTCTGAGAGTCCATGCTGGCCCCGCCCTCCAGGACTTAGAGATGGAATTGTGTCTGATACTCATTTGGGGGACTTGCTGCCTTTAAATGGTGGCACATCCGGTATATGAGTACCATTGGTTTTCCTGACTCGGGCCCTACACACTGGGGGGGACCCACCTCTCTTCCGGCTCCAGGCCCGGTCCCAGGCTGGCTGGGTCAGCTCACTGGAGACGCCCTTTTTAGGTCCCATGGAGGGGGTGACATTGCCTGTGCTCACCCCGGGGGGGGGGGGGGGTCAGCTAGAGCCCCCACCTCTTGCCAGGATGCAGGGACCTCTGTCCAGGCCCTCGCTCTGCTGGCCCAGAGAGTGACTCTCAATGTGTGTGTGGGGTCTTCTCTCCACTTCCTGCCATACCTGTTCCTTCTTTGCCAGGTCACTGCCACCTCCACCTAGATGCTCAGGAATGTCCCTGATACTCTTTCCTCCTGGGCCCCCACATCCTGCCGGAACCATCCTTCTCGGCCTCCTGGGGTGGGGGGTCTCTTCAATGCCATGGGCCACACAGGGACAAGCAGATGGGTGCTATTTCAAACACCGTAAGAAAATAAGATGACAATGTTGACGTGATAAACGTAGAAACCTCTATGAAAGGAATGGGCTTTCCAGGCAAATGTTAATTACCCAGAATCCTCCCCAGGACCAATAGGATTAGAGCATTGCCTGGGAGGAGCCCCCATGGGGCCACCTGCCTGCTACCTGTCCCAGGTACCGAACCTTTGACTCTTTGATGGAATGTGGCACTCAGGTTAGGGTCAGCATTCTGGAGCAAAGATGGAGACAAGATGAAGGTCTTTTGATTCCTTCTTAAAAGCTGGGAAAGGGAACCCAAACTAAGTTAACAAAAGAGAGCTACTGTCCTCCCTCATGAAGAAACAAAAATCCTCAATAAAGTAACAAATAGAAAGCAGCCAAATATCCTATCTAATAGAGGGAATATGCTAATTGATCCTTATGCCATCGCAAAGATGGTGGCACCCACAGCCAATATGGAGGGACTATGCTAATTGATTGCTCTTCCCTCAAATATGGCAGTGCCCACAGCCAATATGGAGGGAATATGCTAATTGATTGCTCCTCCCTCAAAGATGGTGGCACCCACAGCCAATAAGGAGGAAATATGCTAATTGCCTGCCACACACTCAAAGATGGTGACCCCCACAGCCACAAGATGGTGGCACCTAGTCCCCTCAGCCCCACTGGGGCTGCAGGCATGCGGCAAGGCTGGGCCTGCCCCCAGGCGGGCCCAGTTACTCTGCGTGCCTGTTCCAGAATTCCCCAGTCCCCTCAGCTCCACAGCTGTCCAGGGCCACCCGAGGCTCAGGTAACCAGGGCCGGCATAGGCTTGCACTGCCAGCAGTGGCAGCAGCAGAGGTGTGATGGGGTGTCCCCTTCCCCTGATCGCCGGGTTGCCTCCCACCCCTGAGGGTTCCCAGACTGTGAGAGGGGGCAGGCTGGGCTGAGGGACCCCCTCCCTGCTCCAGTGAATGAATTTTCATGCACCAGCCTCTAGTTTTTTATAAAAACCCTGATCAAGTAGAGCATTTTATGAGAAAGCAAGATCCATAGAGAGGGGGCCCTGGGAGACCCGGGAGGGAGGGAACAGCGGGATCACCAGGGTCACTGCAGCCAGCCAGGGGCCAGGTAGGTGACCTGGGCAAAGGAACCCAGATCCATCCAGCTCCTGGGTCTTGCCTTATCCCATGGGCGGCAGGGAAGTGGGGTGACCGGGGTGAAGGGAGAGAGTCTCCACCTGGGGCCCTGCTGCTGCAGTCTGGGCAGTTGGGAGGGCTTGGAGGGCTGTGGTTCTGGCTGGGAGGGCCCCAGAATGTGGAAGGCCCCAGAACGCAGGGTGGGTGGGGTGAGAGTGGGGGACACGCTCTAGTGGGGACTGTTGTTGCAAGGGGCCCTTGCACGGGGCCCACCGTTTGGGGAGCCCGCTAGGAAAGTACCCAGCAAGCTCCACATGGCGGAAGAGACATGAGCTGCACATGCAGGGGATGGATGGACAGAAAGAAGTTTTCAGAAGGAGAGTGAGGAGGGAAGGGCCAGCTGGACAGGGAGTAAAGGGGAAGGTGGGCTCCCAGCACAGGGCACCTGGGTCTGGGAATGGCTGCTAAGACAATAGCTTGCTTGTCATCTCAGGCCTGTGGCTCTATTTTCTTTAGTGACCATTCCCACTGCTGAAGAAGAAAGCATTCGCCATGCACGTCACCCACCCAAGAAACTTGCCTCATTCAAGGGGGGAGACGCAGCCCAAGGTCCTTGCCCGAGCCAGTGGGGTGGGGACATACCCAGGGCTCTGCCCTGCTCAGAAGCGTTCCAGGCTCGGATACTGCACCGAGTCCACAGTGAAGATGCACACGGAAGGGAAACCAAACATCAATACAGAAATAGGTCAAAAGAAAAATATATAATACCAATTCAGTAGACGCTAGAGGGAATTTAGTGAGATACTAGGGGAAAGTACATATCTCCTTAATGTCATATGAAACTTCTGTTGTAAACTAACAGTATCCTACTGATCAGTAAAACCCAAGGCAATAAGAGACAGAAAAATGAAGTATGACTACCAGAAAAGAGGCTCAATGATTATTACAATGATTATTACAATGAAAATTTGTGCAAGGGTAGGGTCCCTAGGCCTGGCCGACAATCAGGGCTGATTGGGGTCTTCCTTCCCCTAGCTGCTGGCCGGGGCCTTCCTTTGTTCCATGCCACCCCCTGATGGTCAGGGCACATCATAGCAAGTGGTTGAACTCTCGGTCAGTCGAACTCCAGAGGGGACAATTTGCATATTAGCCTTTTATTATATAGGATGATATTATTGTCTACCACAAAAACTCAAGAGAATGGCCTGCAGGTAACACGAGAAATTGGTGCACATACGCCATATATAGAAAAGCCTACATACCAATAACAACCTGTTTAAAAATGTATTGCTCTGGCCCAGGCGGCATGGCTTAGTAGTTGAGCATTGACCTATGAACCAGGAGGTCACAGTTTAATTCCTGGTCAGGGCACATGCCTAGATTGCAGGCTCGATCCCCAGTCAGGGACATGCAAGAGGTAGTAGGTCAATGATTCTCTCTCATCATTGATATGTCTAGCTCCCTCTCCATTCCTTTCTGGAATCAATAAAAATACATTTTAAAAACAGATTTATTTTAAAAAAGTAATGATCTCAGTAATTTAAGACCCAATGGTATAAAGCTGCTAGCTCTTCCTAAAATTACCACATGAATGTAATGCTATTCATTAACATGAGGTCACTAGACAAATATGATACTAAAGTTTATCTGAAAAACATGAAGTGGTAACAATAATCAAGAAAAAATAATGAAGGGGCAAGTTGCACCATCAGATATTAAAACAAAACCGTAAGAATAAAAGCAGTGTGTCTTGCACAGGGCAGTTAGTCCTGTTTTTCTGAAGAGGGAATAAACAAATGCATCCACAAGTGAGAGCTGTTGAAGTAAGTCATCCAGCGCCTCAGTCTTGCCTACTAGAGGCTTGGTGCATGAAATTCATGCATGGAGAGGGGTGTCCCTCAGCCTGGCCTGCACCATCTCCAATCCAGGACCCCCCCGGGGATGTCTGACTGGGATAGGGCCTAAACCGGCAGTCAGACATCCCTCTCGCAATCTGGGACTGCTGGCTCCCAACTGCTCACCTTCCGCCTGCCTGATTGCCTCTAACTGCTCTCCCCTGCTGACCTGATCACCCCTAACTGCCCTCCCTGCCAGCATGATTGCCCTTAACCATCTCTGCCTCGGCCCCCGCCACCATGGCTTTGTCCAGAGGACGTCCAGAAGCTGTCCGGAAGATGTCCAGTCTAATTAGCATACTACTCTTTTATTAGTATAGATAGGAAAACTGAGGCCAATAGAACGACCAGCCTAAAGTTCTCAACTGAGGTCAGATTTGCCACTCAGGAGACATTTGGCTATGCCTAGAGATATTTTTCATCATCAAAACTGGCCGGTGCTACTGGCACCCAATGGGAAAGACCCACAGAGCACAAGACAGCCCCCACCACAAAGAATTATTTGGCTCTAAATGTCGGTATTGCCCAGGTTGAGAAACCCTGGCCAAGATAATAAGACAGAAAAGGGACTGTTAAAAACAATAGCACATGACTCTGTCCGACACCAAGCTAAGTTCTTTATCTGCCTGCCAAGCTTTATTGAGATATAATCGACCTGTGACATTGTGTAAGTTTAAGGTGTACAATGTGATGAGTTGATACACATGATTACTGCAAAATAATTACCACAAGAAGGCCAACACCTCCTTCGCCTTGCAAATGGCCATTGTGGTTGTGAGAACATTTAAGACCTAGTCTCTCAGCAAATTTCAAGAACACAATACAGCATTGTTAGCTGTGGCCATCATGCGGTCCACTGGGCCTCCAGGATGTATCCATCCTCTAACTGGGAGTTTGTGCCCTTTGACCAACATCTCCTCATATACCCCTCCCCCCACTCCCCACCCCCAAGCCCGTGGCAACCACCTCTCTACTCTCTGTTTCCACGAGTTCAGCTTTTTTAGATTCCACATAGAAATGAGATCATATAGCATTTGTCTTTCTCTTATTTCACTTAGCATTACACCCCCAAGATTCATCCATGTTTTCACAAATGGCAGGGTTTCCTTCTTTTTTTTTAGTGGCTGAATAATATTCCTGTGTGTGTGTGTGTGTGTGTGTGTGTATGTTTTCTTTATTCATTCACCCATTGATGGACACGTAGATTGTCTCCATGTGTTTGCCTATTGTAAATAATGCTGCCACGAATGGGAGTGCAGCTATCTCTTTGAAATAGTGATTTTATTTCCTCTGGATAGATACCCAGAGTGGAATTGCTAAGTCGTAGGGCAGCTCTATTTTTCATTTTGTGAGGAAAGTCCATCCTGTTTTCCTGGCAGCTGTACCAACTTAAATTCCCACCAACAGCGCACCAGGGTCCCTTCCCTTTTCTTCACATCCTTGAGCGTTTGTTATCTTTTGTCTTTTTAGAATGTGTGCTAAGTACTTTAAAGGCTTAATCTTATGTAATTCACTCAATAACCCAAGAGGGAGATAACGTTATCTTCTGGTGTTACAGGTAATGAAATTGAGGCTCAGAGAAGTGGAAACACACGCCCAGAAGCATTTGGCCAGCAAGTGGTTGAGCTAAACCCAGAATCCAGATCTCCAAAGGTTCACACCAGTTTTCTTCCACTTACCGATGCTGCCTTCTGATATTTATGGATTGATTGATTTAGTCCTCACCTGAGGATATGTTTACTGATTTGAGAGAGAGAGAGAAAGGGGGAGAGAGATGCGAGAGAGAAACATCGATGGGTTGCCTGCCATACGCGTCTCAACCAGGGATTGAACCCCAAACCTAGGTATGTGCCCAGATCAGGAATCACACTTCCAACTTTTTTGGTATATGGGACTACACTCCAACCAACTGAGCCACCTGGCTGGGCTGCCTTCTGGTTTTTAAATAAATCATTTCTTCCCAATTTTCTTAGTGTAGCAGTTGTGTTTTCCTGGGCGTTTCTGGGGACAGGTGGTCTCAGGCTGCATCATTCTTGTGCGCGGTCAGTAAGAATCCCGAGCACAAGGAGGGCTCACCTTTGTCATTTCAGAATACAGCTTCTCTGTGTATCACCTGCTCCGCCCACTCACTCCCTGTGGAACAGCTCATTGTACCTGTGATGCCTCCCACAGACCCCGGCCCCACTGCCTCGTGACACCCAGATGTCACGTTGCCAACTTGTAGATAAGGATAGAATCAAGACCATTTGTTGCAATTATTATCAATCATAACAGTCTCTGCTATTCTTCATGCTAAGTGCTTCACTTATCTCTTATCAGACTCCTCAGGGGTTGTTGCACACTGGCTCTTAGTCCTAATTCCTGAAGCATCACTGTGGCCCACCAGTCAGAGCAGCGGCTTTTATTTTATTTGTTTTAATTAGTTAATTAATTAATTTTTAAATCCTTGCCGGAGGATATTTTCCCATTGATGTTTAGAGAGAGAGTGGAAGAGAGAGGGAAAGGCAAAGAGAAACATCGATATGAGAGAAACACATCGATTGGTTGCCTCCTGCATGAGCCCTGACCAGGGCCCAGGGAGGAGCCTGCAACTGAAGTATGTGCCCTTGACCAGAATCAAGCCCGGGACCCTTCAGTCCACAGGCTGATGCTCTACCCCAGGAGCCAAACGAGCCAGAGCAAAGCAGGGGCTTTTAGAAGTCAAGTGACCAGTGAAGTTTGATTGGGGTCCATATCATCATGAGCCCAGGGGGTCCCTGAACCCACCTTGCAGTTATATCCCCAGTTCTGGAACTCATAATTAGAGAGAATACATTCAACAACTGTCAGAATCCCGACATCGATTCCATAACCCGTGGAGTGGAGGCTCTTGTTGTAGGAAAGGCCAAGTGGACGCCACCAGAACTGTCTCTATCCATGACGATAGTACACCCCTGTCATACTGTATTACTGGAGCGGTTGTAGAGATCAATGCCCCCTTCAGGAACTTGCATGATGCAGGGTGGCAATTCCTACAATAGCTTTATTCGACTCACCTATTTGGTCTGAGAAGGAGACAGATGGATTTTGCAAAATGACGGTAAATTATTATAAATTTAATCAGCCGGTGCTTCCAATTTTGCATCTGCTTTCCAGCGGTGGTTTCATTGTTGGAGCAAATGCACACATGGCCTGACACCTGCTATGTAGTTGTTGAGCTGGTAAACACTTCTTTCTCTGTACGTGTTAGTAAAGAACACCAAACCAATTTGCTTCCCGTTGGCAAGGCCAGCAATACATCCCCACTGTCCTGTCCCAGGGGCTGTATCTACTCCCTAGCCTTGTTGTGATCTGCTCCCCAGGGACTTCGCTTGTCTTCCCCTCTCATGGGGCATCATGGTGGTTCATCACATTGGATCAGGTGAGCAGGACACAGTGGTAAACCACTTGCATGCTAGAGGGTGGGAAATATACCCCCGCAAAATTTTAGGGGCCTTCTGCTTCAGTGAGAATTCTAGGAGTTCAGTAATTCTCTTGAGCCGGATGCTGAGATGGCCATCAGGCCATTGAACTCTCCATGGCACTGAATCAACAAGCAAAGACGGGGTGACTACACCGGCTGGGGAGATTGATGCTGACTACCAAGGAGAAATTGGGGTGCTACTTCACATCGAGGGTAAGGAGGAGTATGTCTGGAATACAGAACACCTAAAAACAAATAATCCAATTAAAAAGGGGCAGAAGACTGCCCTAGCTAGTTTGGCTCAGTGGATAGAGCATTGGCCTGCAGACTGAAGGGTTCCAGGTTTGATTCCAGTTGAGGGTGCATGGCTGGGCTGCGGGCTTGATCCCCAGTAGAGGGTGTGCAGGAGGCAGCCAAACAGTGATTTGCTCTCATCATTCATGTTTCTGTCTCTCTCTCCCTCTCCCTTCTTCTCTGGGATCAATAAAAATATAATTTTTTTAAAAAATTGGGCAGAAAACCTGAATAAACACCTCTCCAAAGAAGACATAAAGATGGCCAATAGACATATGCAAATATGCTCAACATCACCAATTTAGGAGAGATACAAATTAAAACCACAATGAGACATCACCGTACACCTGTCAGAATGGCCATCATCAATCAATCGACAAACAAGTGTTGGCCAGGATGTGGCAAAAAGGGAACCTTTTTGCACTATTGGGAATCCTGATTGGTGCAGCCACTATGGAAAACACTATGGAGTTTCCTCAAAAAATTAAACATGAAACTGCTTTATGACCCAGCAATTCCACTTCAGGGTATATATCCAAAGACTCCCCAAACATTAATTTGAAAGAATATATGCACCCCTATGTTCATTGTAGCATTATTTACAATAGCCAAGATATGGAAGCAACCCAAGTGCCCACCAGTAGACAAGTGGACAAAAAGTTATGGTACAGAGAATCCAAGATGGCGGCGTAGGTAAACACCTAAACTGCTGCCTCCCATAACAATTTCAAAACGACAACTAAAAGACAAAACGTCTATCACCCAGAACCACGGGAAAGCTGGCTGAGTGGAAGTTCTACAACTAGAAGGAAAGAGAAAAGAGCATTGAGACATGCACGAGCGCTGAAAAGCTGAGGTACGGAGGCGTGTGATCTGGGCTGGCGGCAGGCATTGCTTTTTTCAACCCAAAAGGAGGCAAGCCCTGATTACTCTGAAATCCAGTCTCTGGGGAGACACGGGGGACCCAAACTCCTACGGGGAGAAGCTGGACTGTCTGCCAGTGAGGGTGGCTTACTTGCAGAGTTGTGCACAGGAATAATTGTTTACTGCACTGGGGCACAGGACTCACGGATGCCGTTGGGGACCGCAGAGTCGGCTACCTAGCAGCCATTGCTGTTTGCCACGCCCTAGCCTAGTGACACCCTGAGATCCCTCCCTGCACAACCTACAAACCCACCCAAGCTCCAAGCAGCGGTGTTAGCATAAGAAAGGCCTGCCCTATCGCAGCTTAACCTAGCAAACTTGCAGCCTGGATCAGACAGCTCCAAAACCTCCAAACCCCAAGCAAAGAGGAGAAAACTGCAGCTCTCACTGTAGCTCCTGCTGGGTGGCCTCAGACAGTAGCTGACCTGCACCCCATTGGAGATCCAGAAGCCAGTATACCTAGTGGTCAGTGTGAGACACCAGATTTCAACTCCTCACATCCATAAGTGACACATTCAAGAGGCAGACTCAGTGAGCACCAAAGCCCCACTGAAACAAGTCCTGCCCCATAAGCGTGTCTTCACTGCAGCAGTTCTTCCATTATAGACAGAGCGAGTGCTCACAGCTAATTGGCCTGGAGGTCAATTCCTCCCACTGTACCAACAGCAATTAAGGCTTAACTACACCAAGACTTTGCACTCAGCCCACAAAGGGGTGTACCAAGAGCATCCACCTCATGTGATTGAGGAGGCTGTGCTACTGCCCCCTATAGATCACCTACCACACAAAGCTACTCCATCAACACAGGGAAGCAGCCAAAATGTGGAGACAAAGAAACATGTCACGAATGAAAGAAACGGAGGAAAGCAAACTACTGGATGACATAGAGTTCAGAACCACATGTATAAGGTTACTCAAGAATCTTCTTAAAACTGCTGAGAAACTTGATGAGACCTTTAAGGATATTAATGAAAATGCCAAAAAAAATGGAAAAGGATCAGTCAGAAATGAAGCATACACTGTCTGAAATAAAGAATATACAGAAACTCAACTGTAGATCAATGTACCCCAAGAATCAAACCAAAGATCTGAAATATGTGGAAACAAAAAACATCCAACCAGAAAAACAAAAAGAAAAAAGAATCCAAAAATATGAAGATAGTGTAAGGAGCCTCTGGGACAACTTTAAGCGAACCAACATCCTAATTTTTGGGGTGCCCGAAGAAGGGAGAGAGCAAAATATTGAAAACCTAGTAGAAGAAATAATGACAGAAAAACTTTCCCTACCTGGTGAAAGAAATAGACTTACAAGTTCAGGAAGCGCACAGAACCCCATACAAGAGGAATCCAAAGAGGATCACACCAAGACACATCATAATTAAAATGCCAAGGGCAAAAGACAAAGAGAGAATATTAAAAGCAGCAAGAGAAAAACAGTTAATTACCTACAAGGGAGTACCCATACGACTGTCAGCTGATTTCTCAGCAGAAACTATGCAGGCCAGAAGGGAGTGGCAAGAAATATTCAAAGTGATGAACAGCAAGAACCTACAACCAAGATTACTCTACCCAGCAAAGCTATCATTCAGAATGGAAGGTCAGATAAAGAGCTTCACAGTCAAGAAAAAGCTAAAGGAGTTCATCGCCACGAAACCAGGATTACATGAAATGCTGAAGGGTATTCTTTAAGAAGAGGAAGAAGAAGAAAAAGGTAAAGATAAAAATTATGAACAACAAAATGACATCAAATACATACCTACCAACAAGTGAATCTAAAAATCAAGTAAATAAAAAATCTGAAGAACAGAATGGACTGGTGAATATAATAGAATCAGGGACATAGAAAGGGAGTGGACTGACGATTCTCAGGGGAAGCAGGTGTGAGGGGTGTGGGAAGAGATTGGACAAAAATCTTACTCCTATGGGTGAAGACAGTGGCGGGGGGTAAGGGCATGGGGTGGGGTGGGGAATCAGGTGGAGGGGAGCTATGGGGAAAAATAAAAGAGGAACACCTGTAATAATCTGAACAATAAAGATTTAATTAAAAAAAAAAGAGAAAAAAAAAGTTATGGTACATATATGCCATGGAATATTACTCCGTCATAAAAAGAACGGAATATTCCACTTGTGACAACATGAATAGACCTGGAGGGTATTGTGCTAAGTGAGATAACTCAGTCAGAGAAAGACAAATACCATATTATTTCATTTATATGTGGAACCTAAAAACCAAAATAAATGAACAAACAAAATTGAAATAGGCTCAGATACAGAGAACAGACTGGTGGTTGCCAGAGGGGTTCTGAGTGAAAAAGGTAAAGGGATAAAGAAGTACAAAGACAATTAATAAATTAAAATAAAAATATTGATCATTTGACCTCTTGTTTTCATGTTTTTTTTTTGTTTTTTTGTTTTGTTTGTTTTTTGGCCACCCTTCTCTCCCTACCAGCTCCCAGCAAAATGGAGGAGGGGATTGACTGCTGATAAATGCTGGGCCTAGTTCAGATGCTTAAATTAAGAGCGAAATACCAGTTGTTGTAGGTTGGGTCCCCCTGGACATATACTCTAAGTGGAGATTGATGTACAAGAGATTGGCTGAGAAATGCTCTCAGGATCAACACCTCTGTAGGGTGTGGAGGAAACAGGAGGGGTCAGTGGGGTAGGCTGAGTTGTCAGAACATGCAAAGGCCTCCGACAACCGTATGTGGAGCTTTGGAGCTGGGATGGCCTTTCAGAGTGGCCTCACCGTGGAGGAAGGGAGCTGAGCCTATATGCCTCCACATGGACCAGGCATCGCATGTGGATTGCCCCAGAAAGGGACTTTGACCTTGGGCAAAGGGTTTCCTTTCAGCCAAGGACAATGGTAGAAGTGAAGGGTGGGACTGAGCAGACGGCTGTCAACAACCAGCACTCCAGCAGCTGGGGAAATGGACATTTCAGTCCCAAACAGTCCACCCCTGGGGCCATGTGGCTTCCTCGCTTTACCCGACAGTTTCCGAGAGCAACTGCTCCGGACTCTCTGGGCCTCTCCTTCTGGGGGAACCTCACAGGAGGAGCGTGGGTGAGAGGAACCTGCTGCCCCTGCCACTGTAGCTGGTCTGAGGCTGGGACTCCCGGATCTCCACCTGGCGAGGTCTCTCTCCTCCTAATGTGGTGCCTACAGCATAGGGCACAAGGAGGCTTGCAGTTGTGAGTACACAAAACATAGAGTTTATTGCTGTATCATTATTAATTTGTTGTTGTTGTTGTTGTTAATCCTCACCTGAGGCTATTTTTCCATTGATTTTTAAAGAGAGTGAAAGGGAGGAGGAGAGACAGAGAGAGAGACGTCGATATGAGACACATCAATTGGTTGTCTCCTGCACGGTCCCTGACCGGGGCAGGGGATCAGGCCTGCAACGGAGATACATGTCCTTGACCAGAATCGAACCTGGGACCCTTCAGTTCATGGGCTGATGCTTTATCCACTGAGCCAAATAGACGAGGGCTTAAAAAAATAATTATATATATATATATATATATATATATATATATATATATATATTATTGATTTCAGAGGGGAAGGGAGAGGGAGAGAGTATTTTTAACTACTTTATCACTAGAGGCTCGATGCACAAAATTCATGCAAGGGGCTCCGCCCTCACAGCCCCTCGCAGCCCCAGCTTTGTCCGGAAGGCCCTCCGGACGATGTCCAGAAGGTCATTCCGCTGTTCGGTCTAATCAGCACATCAGCTCTTTATTATATAGGCTTTTCCAAGCGCACACCGGAACCCTCCTTTGCCCAGCCTGTCCAGTGTCCTAGGAGCTTGCGGGAGCGTCTGAAACCTTTGGTCGCCAGGCACGGTTCGGGCCATCGCTGCTGTACTTGCCCATGTACCATTGAATTGGGCCCAGGCACTAAGTGGTGTCCGGAAAACAACCTTGGTTAGGTTCCTTCTTGTCCCCACAGTTTAATAAAAACCCTGCCTCCTCCTGCGGGCCAGGCTCCGTTTCCCCAGCCTGAGGAGCGACTCCTTTCCTCGTCTCCCGGTCTTTGCACGTCCGGCCTGACATGACTGACAGGGCAGCAATTGAGCTCGCAGGGTAGCGCGGGCAGGGGTGTCAGCAGGACCTCAGCAAGTCCTGTCTCTATAAAAGCGATGATAACACTGGACGTACTGTCAAAACCAACCATCTCTATAAAAGCGATGATAACACTGGACGTACTGCAGAACCCTGGAAATTAACAAATTGAGAGACATTTACTCAAGGGAAACGACGGCACCCGGGTCGACAATGGTGGGATCTGTGCACTTAACACAAGGCCGCTCCCCTCTCCCTGTCGCGGGGAGGAAGCGGGTGGAGAGGGCTGATCTAATTTGGAGCTCCAGAGAAAGGCCCCTTGTTCGGGGGCACTGTCAAAAGCAATTGCCATCTCTCTAGCAAACAATCAAGGGAGGCCAATATCGCAGTGGCCCGGGGCTATAATATAGATTTGGGAACAGAGCAGATGGGCCAAAAATTTAAATAGAGATCTGGGAACTGGGATCGCCACAGGGGCTTTGATAAGGCCTCACGTACTCCTGGTGATCTGGCAGGCTGCGCACGTGTGCGTATTCACGAAAGACCAGGGAGGGCCCAGTTATCTGCTTGTCCCTGGCCGACCAGGGGGCCCGGCACCAGCAGATGGGGAAGGCTGGGACAGACGTGTAAACTGCCTGGTCTTTGAATGGGAGCCCGCCTCACCACAGCAACGGCTGGAAACCTTACTGGCTCAGGGTGGTTAAGCAGAACCTCTGACCAGCCATTGGCTGACTAGGAAGCTCTGCTCAGCCAGGGTCAATTTATAGGAAGCCAGGTTTAATAATAAAACCAAGAATTTTGAAAGAGCGGAGATATTAGTGTTGACACACGGGAGGGGAGACAGACCTGCCACAACAGTCCTCTAGGAAATATGCATCCAACACAAAAGAATGAAGTGACAGAGGAATAGAGAAACATCAAAACAGGAGACACATAGAAAACAACACAGCGAAAAGCAGGCATATTTAACTGATAAAGAACGGGGAGCCCTAGCCAGTTTGGCTCAGTGGATAGAACTGGGGACTGAAGGGTCCTGGGTTCGATTCTGGTCAAGGGTACATGCCCGGGTTGTGGACTCGGTTCTCAGTAGGGGACGTGCAGGAATCAGCCGGTCAATGATTCTCTCTCATCATTGATGTTTCTATCTCTCCTTCTCCCTTCCTCTCTGAAATCAATAAAAATATATTTTTAAAAAAATGTGGAGATAGAAGCAGTTTTCTCTAAGGTTCTCACTTGTGACTGAGCATGCTTGGCCTGGATGGGGCCCGAGGGAGGGCCTCACTCGGTGCATCCGTGTGAAAGTTAAACAGAAAGCGCAGGTGAGATTTGTCGTGTTGGCTATTTTAAAAATGTGTCATTAACAGAGAAGCTTTATATTCATAGTATGTAACCTTTCTCACTTGTAAAGAATAAGATACACAGAAGGTAAACATTCGTACAGAGAAGAGCAGAGCTTTAAGATTCGTTTCCATTTTAAGTCCATTTGTTTTGCCAGTGTGTCCATGTTCAGGTCTTTTATACTAATGTTATTTATTACTTTTTTTAATTTATATACACAGTTAACTAGAGAGCTTTTTCAAGCACCCATGTCCATAAAGTATTTTTAATAAAGTTTCTTTTGTTGTAACAGCAACAACAAAAAGCGGGCATATATCCGACCATACCATTAATTACATGTAATATAAATAGAGTAAATACTCAATAAGCAGAGACTGTCAGATGTTTTAAAAAAACACACCAGGATCCACCTTTATATTGTCTGCATTAGATACACTTTATATTGAAAGACACAAATAGATTGAAAGTAAAAGTACAGAAAAAATACCAAGAAAACAGTAACCATAAGAGAATTGAAGTGCCTATGTTAACATTGGAAAAATAGACTTTTAAGACAAGAAGTGTTACTAAAGACATAAAAGGGACATTTTATAGTGCAAAGGGGATCAATTCATCAAGAGGACATAACAATCCTAAACTTTTATGTGTCTCATAGCAGAGTTTCAAAAGACACAAAACAAAAGCTGATATAAATGCAGAGAAATAGGTAATTCCACACTTCCCGTGGAAGATTCCGATACCCTCTTTCTAAATAATAGGACAACTAGAGAGAAAACAAGCAAAAATACCATCAGCGGACTCCACCTGACTGACCTCTGCCGGACACCCCGCCCAGCCACAGCAGACCATCCTTTTCCCGTGAACGTGGTATGGTCTCCAAGATGCACCACATTCCCGCCCATCCAATATATCTTAGTAAATGTTTAAAAACTGAAATCATAGAAAGTATGTTCTCCAATCACAACAACATTAAATTAGAAAATAGCAGAAGGAAATTTGGGAAATTCAAAGTATTTTGAACCGAATGAAAATAAAACCACAGCATACCAAAACCCACTAGCTTGCAGCAAAGGAGGGCTCCAGGGAGACTGTGGCTGATACGCATCTGTTTGAAAGAAAGAAGGTCTCCAATCAGTCATCTGATCTTTCACATTAAAAAGCTGGATCCGTAAGAGCAAACCAAACCCAAGACAAGCAGAAAGAAGGAAATGATCAAGATTAGAATGGAAATCAAGGTTATAGAAAAGCGAGAGAAAAAAAAGAGATGAAAAGTTGGTTTTTTGAAAAGGTCAACAAAATAACCAAACCTTTGCATAACCTGATCAGGGAAGACTTAGAGAATACACAGATCATCGAAATAATGAATGGAAACATAGTCTCCTCCGCGCCCCCCCACCCCCCCAGAGCTTAATATGATTATAAGGGAATGCTATGAACTAATTCTATGCCAATAGTTAGGCAACTGAGGAAACGGATAAACTCCTAAAAAGATACACAGATCACCAAAAATCACTCTAGGAAATAAATAGAAAATCTGAATACACCTATAATAAGCGTTGGATAGTAATTAAAAGTCTTCCCACCAAGAAAATGCCATGGCCAGATACCTTCACTGGTGAATTCCATCAAATGTCTAAAGAAGAAATAATGCCCTCGCCAGCTGGGCTCAGTGAGTAGAGCGCTGGCCTGTGGACCAAAAGGTCCTGGGCTCGATTCCGGTCAAGGGCACAGATCTTGGTTGCAGACTCCTCCCTGGCCCCGGCCCTGGTCAGGACACATGCAGGAGGCAACCAATTGATGTGTTTCTCTCACACCGATGTTTCTCTCTGTCTCTCCCTCTCCCTTTCACTCTCTCTAAAAATCAATGGGAAAATATCCTCAGGTGAGGATTAACAACAACAACAAAAAATCCACAGAAAATAAAGAAGAAATAACATCAACATTTCATGAACTCTTCCAGGAACAGAGGAGGAAGGAACGCTCCTCATTCATTCCTTGAGTTCAGTATTAACCCTGGTCGCAAAACCAGACAGACACCGCAGGAAAAGAAAATTATCCCTCCTGAACATAGATGCAAAAATTCCCAACAAAATATTAGCAGAATGAAATCAGCAACATATGAAAAGAATTATATATCACTAGAGGCCCAATGCACGAATTCGTGCACGGGTGGGCATCCCTTGGGGTGGCCCCAGCTTGCACTCCCAGTCTCCCAGCCCTGTAGCCCTGCCTGGCACCCCACCGTAGCCTGGTGCCACCCCCTCACCTGCTCCACCATCCCACCTGTGGAGTGATCGATTGGGGGTGGGCCCCCTGCCTGACTCCCTCAGCACCTGGGAGCCAGGCAGCAGCCCTGTCCCTCTCCCCTGACCCCCGCCACCGCTGCTGGTCGCTGTCTGCAGGGCAATTGGTGGGGCGATTGGGCCCCCGCTCACACCCACCTTGGCCTGGCCACTGCCTCCTCACCTGCTCCACCATCCCACCATGGTCCCACTTTCATCTGGGCCCATCGGGGCCAGCAGCACCTTCACTGCCACCCACTGCCATGTCCCACACCGAACCCTGGTGGTCAGTGCATGTCATAGCGAGAAGTCAAGTTCCTGGTCGAACAATTTGCATATTAGGCTTTTATTATATAGGATGACCAAGTGAGGTTTATCCCAGGAATGCCAGGCTGGATTGAAATCCCCAAATCAATGAACATAATGCACCATACAGATAGAATAAGGAACAAACCGCTCCTGACTATCTCAATAGATACAGAAAGAAGCATTTTACAAAATTCAACATCCACTCATGATTTTAAAATAAATAAACAAACAAAAACAAACAAAAAAACCTCCCACCAGCCACAGTGGCTCAGCGGTTGAGCGTTGACCTATGAACCAGGAGGTCACAGTTCCATGCCCCATCAGGGCATGTGCCTGGGTTGCAGGCTCAATCCCAATTGTGCAGCAGGCAGCCAATCCATGATTCTCTCTCATCATTGATGTTTCTCTCTCTCTCTCTCCCTCTCTTTTCCTCTCTGAAATCAATAAGAAAAAAACACATAAAAACAAACTCCCAACAGAGTTGGAATAGACAGAAACTTCATTTAATCTAATGAAAGGCATGTATCCAAATTCTATACCTATGGTTGCACTTAACGGTAAAAGAATAAATGCTTTCTCTCCAAGATCAGGAACAAGGCAAAGATTCTCACTCTGACCACTTGTATCCAACATCGGACTGAAAATTTTGGACAGTGCGATCAGATAGGATAGAGAAATAAGAGACACCCAGATGGGAAAGGAGGAAGCAAAAGGGTCTCTATTCCAGGTGACACGTTCTTATATATAAAAAGTCCGAAGGACTCAAAAAAACTTCTATTACAACTAATAAACAAATTCATCAAGGATACAGGATACAGGATCAACACACAAAAGGCAATTGGATTTCTGTCTACTGGCAATGAACAATCTGAAAACGAAATTAAGAAAACAATTCATTCAATAGCATCAGAAAAAATAAAATGCTTAGGAATAAATTTAATAAGAGAAGGGCAAGACTTCTACCGTGAAAATGCAAGACATTGCTGAAGGAAATTAAAGAATATCTAAATAAATAGAGACATTTTATGCCCAGGGATTAGAAGAATCAATATTATTAAGGTGGCAATTCTCCCCAAGTGGATTGGAGCATAAACACCATCCCTATCAGAATCCCAGCAGGCTTTTTCACGGATATTGACGAGCTGACCTTAAAATTTATATGGAAATGGAAAAAAACAACAACAGCCCAGAACAGCAGAAACAATTTTGAAACAGAAGTACAAAGTGGGAGGACTTTCAACTTCCCAATTTCAAAACTTCCTAGAAAGCTTCAGTCATTGAGACAGTTTTAAACTGTAAAAGAATGGACATTCAGATCAATGGGATGGGACTGAGAGCCCAGCGGTCTAATGAGTTTTGATAAACGTGCCAAGGCCATTCAATGGGGAAAAGACAGGCTTTTCAGCCAAGTGTGTGGAGCCAAATGAATATCCATACACAGAAAGGTCAGCTTAGAGCTTCATGCCATATCCCCAAATTAACTAAAAGTGGACTATATAGGTAAATGCAAGTGCTAAAACTATAAACCTTTAAGAAAAACATATAGCAATTAATCTTCATAACCCTAGGTTATGCACTGATTTCTTAGATTCAACATCAAAAACATAATCTATAAAATAAAAATAAATTGTAAGACTGAACTTCATCAAAATTAAAAACGCTGGCCCTAGTCTGTACGTCTGTACACCAAAAGATTGTGGGTTTGATTCCGCGTCAGGGCACATACCTGGGTTGTGGGTTTGATCCCTAGTCGGTGCTAGTGAAGGAAGAAATAATCGATGCTTCTCTCTCTCTCTCTCTCTCTCTCTCTCTCTCTCCCCCCCCCCCCGACTCCCCCCTTCCTCTCTCTAAAAATCAATGAAAACATATCCTCGGTTGAAGATTAAAAAAACAGACAAACGTTTGTACTTCAAACGACATCATTAGGAAAACAAAACACAAACTTTAGACTGGGAAAATATTTTTAAATCATGTCTCTGATAAAAGACTTGTACCCAGAATATACACAGAGAACTCAACAAGAGGACAAACATCCAATTAAAAAATGGGCCAAAGATTTGAATAGATATTTCACCAAAGAAGATAAACAATCGGCTAATAAGCACTTGAAAAGATGCTCGCCATCATTAGTCATTAGGGAAATGCAAATCACAACCACAATGAGATGCCACTTCACACCCACCAGAGTGGCTATAATTAAAAAGATAGACAATAACAAACGTTAGCTAGAATGTGCAGAAATGGGCTTCCTCGCAGAAGGCTGGTAAAAAAAATATAAAATGGTACAGCTACTTGGAAAATGGTGTGGCATTTTCTTAAAAAGTTAAACATCAATTTACTAAATGATCCCCGCCCCCCCCCTGCCAAAAAAAAAATCCACTCCTAGTATTTACCCAAGGGAAATAAAAACACAGTTCACACAGAACTTGCATGTAAATATTCATAGCAGCTGAATTTCTATCATACCGTAGAGTAGAAACACCCCAAATGCCCATTAACTGGTGAACAGTTAAGCAGAAATACAGCATCGCCATACCACGGAACACAATAGGCCAATAAAAAGGAATGAAGTATCCACACACGCTACAGTGCGGGGAAACCTCAAACACATCAGGCAAAGGAAGCCAGACACACAAGACCACATATTCATTTATACGAAATGTCCAGAAAAGGTAAATCTATAGAGACAGGAAATAGATTCATGGTTGCCTGGGGCTCGGGTTTTCGATGAGGATTAACTGTAAATGAGGATGAAAGGTCTTATTGAGATGATGGAAATGTTCTAAAATTGGATTATGGTGATGGTTGCTTTGAAAATCATTGACTTGCATACCTCAAACGGGTGAATTTTAATGAAGCAATGAAGCTGTTAAAATACAGTTTATCGGGATTCTTTCTGTGCCCCTGGCTGAAGGATCCCCCTTTGAGAGCCAGGACCGCCACAGTCACAGGGCACTGAAGAGCATGAATGGATCGCAAATTCTCCCAATGGGCCGTGGCGGGGATTAGAAGCAGGGCCATGCCTACTTCGGCCCTTGGTTCCTGGACTTGTATATTTTACCGACAGGGGCACAACACGGTTCGATGGTCATCTACTCGGGGGACAGCGCCCCACTCGCACGGGGAGTCACGTGCCAGCCGGCCCCCCAGCTGTGCCATCAACAAGCCACGCCACTGCCCAGGTCCCGCAGCTTTTGGACGGTCTGGTCTGCGATGGGCACGTTCACACTGCCACGCCTCCTCTGCTGGGGTTTTATGTGGCTGCTGTGTGTGGGGGTGGGTCAGGGGGTAAGGGCGTATAAGCCTTCGGATGGGGTGAGGGGGGTGGGGCTGGCTGAGGCAAACCCCTTTCTGAATGTGATGCTTCATGTTACGTGTCCACCTGGAGGGTGTTTTAGGATGAGATGAACATTGAAGTCCGAGAGCTTCAGGTCCAGGAGATTGCCTCCCTGTGTGGGTGGGCCTTACCCAATCAGGTGAAAGCTTGACGAGAACAACAGGCTCGAGCCGCCTGCAAATTCTTCAGGGGGCTGCCTTCCGACTTCGGCTCCATCGGATCTCCTGGGTCTCTGGCCCGCTGGTCCATAAGCACATGAGCCAATTCCTTTCAAAACAAAACAAAACAAATTGCTTTCTGTGTCCACACACATCCTATTGGTGCTGTTTCTCTGGGGAAAATGTGTCAGCCCCAGCTGAGATGAAGACACGGCCTTTGGCAGGGTGGATGGGTCCGATCCAGTCAATTGCCACCAAGTGGCTGGTGGTCTCCTCAGCCGATGTGCCGTACCAGGAGCTCAGGGTGGGCCTCTTGCTGGTAGGTTGGTCAGTGGGTGGCTGTGCTGGTGGGCCCGTGGCTACTCTGGTCCCAGGCCCTGTCCACTGGCTGACCTCAGCTGGCCCAGCCACCTAGCCTCCCCAGGGATGTATCTCGTCTTCTGTTGTAGATGCTGTCGGCTAGGGCTCCCCTGCGGCACAGACCTTCCCACATCACGCCTGCTCCTCAAGCCTGCCTCCTCCCTGAGCTACACTCCCTCCGGATCCTTGGAGGCCAGTCGAGCCATTTGTCCCTGCTCAAGAACCCACCCGTCGTCTAACCTCGAGCGCTATTCTTTCCATACGAAGGGATGACGGGGCGGAAGCTTCCAGCTCAAACCAGGCTGGACCAGTCTCCTCCTGGCTCTCTCGGGACACATGCTGTGGACGCCCGAGGCACCGCGTAAGAAACGCAGCTGCTCCAATGCTTTTCTGTGGGGCGGACCGCATGGAGGGAGGACACATCAGCGTGGACACAGAGGCCCCAGGAGCACCCCCTGTTCTGGCTCCCGATGGTTTGCCTTCCCGGCCCGGAGAGGTGAGCGAGTGGCCCACAGGTGATTGATTCCAGCCCCCGCCCTGACCTGAAGGACCAGGTCTGCCTCTTCCCAAGCTCTGCGGTCCTTGTAATGAAGCCCTGGGCCAGATCCTCAGCGCCCTCTGCCCTCCCCCAGCTGCAGGGGAGGTGCCTCTAATTTGCACGGTGCTAAGGAGACCCTCTGGTCATCTAAATTAGCCTTTAATTGGTGATTAACTACCCTGAGGCTTTGCTAGTCTTCCTCCAAAGCTTCAGTTGCCCCAGCAACCGCCATCCAGCTCCATGGCCAGGAGGAGGACTGCTCCCTGGTTCGGGGCTCCAGTACCTGAGCCCTGCATTCCCGGGCGTCATTCCTGCTGCTCTTATTCCTACCTGGTGCCAGTGCCAGGGGCTCTCAGTGCTCCCATCACCAGCGACGGAGTCCTCATTGCCAGCCATCTGGTAGGGGAGCCAGCTCCAACATCCCACTCCAGAAACACTTGGACCACTTTGGCACCATCTGTTGCAGGGTGGGTTCCCTGGCATTTAGCCTCTGAGACTAGGTTTGCATGCAGGCTGCCTTTGGGGGAGGGTCATTGGGACACTGGGCTACCTCAGAAGAAGTGGAGCCTCAACGCAATCACAGCAGAGGCCTCAGCCGATCCCACAGGTGCCTAGCCCTCAACCGGGTTGTCCTACATTAGGAGGCAACAGGGTCACCCATCCTGAGAAACCCAGCACGGCTGGACCCCGGGAGTGTCTCTCTCTCTCAGATCTTTGCCCTCGCGCCTTCATTCTGAGTTTTTTTCACTTGTCCCTCAAGGCGCAGGTCCTTCCAGCTTCAAGTTCGGATGAGGGAGGGTGTCTGTTTTCCAGGGAGGGGATGCAAGTCCTAGCACTGGTGGTGGTTGGGTTCCCGAGCCTGTCCCACTGGCCCGGGAGGAGTGTGCCTGGTCAGCTGGCCGCTGAAGTCAGGGATGGGGTTCTGGCACTCAACCCTCGATGGCGCCCAGTGGGGAGAGGAAAAGGGAGCCCTGGCTGGTTTGACTCAGTGGAAAGAGCGTCGGCCTGCGGGCCAAAAGGTCCAGGGTTTGATTCTGGTCAAGGACACAGGCATGGGCTGCGGGCTCGATCTCCAGCAGGAGGCAGCCGATTGGTGATTCTCTCATCATTGATGTTTCTATCTAACTCTCCCTCTCCCTTCCTCTCTGAAGTCAATAAAAATATTTTTTTTTTAAAGGAAAAGGGCCCTGACTGGTTTGGCTCAGTGGCTAGAGCGTCGGCCTGCGGACTGAAAGGTCCCAGGTTCGATTCCGGTCAAGGGCATGTACCTTGGTTGCGGGCACATCCCCAGGAGAGGGGGTGTGCAGGAGACAGCTGATGGATGTTTCTCTCTCATCGATGTTTCTAACTCTCTATCCTTCTCCCTTCCTCTCTGTAAAAAAGTCAATAAAATATATTTTTAAAAAAATAATAAAATGAAAAAAAGGAAAAGGGAGGTGCTGTCAGCAGAAGGGGTTGGCAGTCGACTATGCAAAGCCCACCGCTGCCCACCGCAGGTCCTTGGAGCATGAACACTCGCGGCCTCGTGTACGCCCCGCCCCAGCCCCGCGCAGTGCCCACTGAGAGGCAGGAAGCTTGTGCAGGTGCAGTCTGGCCTGGCAGGCCCGTGGCACACCAGCACACACACAGCCTTTGGAGCTGGGAAAACCACATTCCCTCGCAGCTCCCCCACTTCCTGGGTGTGAAGGCTCTGAGCCTCAGTTTCCCCAACTGCCCAATGAGTGGGGACAGACTAAGCTGGAATATCAAGGCTTCGGTCTGGCTTCTGTGCCTGGTGCCCAGCTGGCGCTCAGCCAGGGTCTGCCCCTTCTTTCTTCACGCGTTTTGAGTTTGGAACAGAAGTAGACTGCCTATGAGGTTTCTAAATGAGTTGCTGGTGGGTGAGGCAGTGGTGGGACACCTGGACAGCACCCCCTCTTCTGGGACTCTCAAACGCTTTCTGCCTGGTGCATCTCGGGCTCTGTCCGTCATGCCAGGTGCCCGTCTGTCCCTCCCCTTGACCAGGCAGCCACAGTGGGTGCTGGTGAAGCTCTCGGCGCGGGCTCTAGGGGGCTGCAGGCAGCCCTGGCCTCCCAGCCCCACGCGCCCAGTCTTGCTCTCTGAGGCAAATAACAAGTGCTGAGATGTTCTGCTCACGTCAGATGAAAATGGCACAGTCGTTACATCCAGGCATTTAACATTGCACAGAGCACTCCTGCGCAGACACCCTTGAGGAAAAGGGGGGGAAATTAGTGAAATGTGGAATAATTTGAAGAAATTAGACCTAGTTTGTCCAAGATTAAGGTTAGCTCTTAATTAAGTGGCCCAATCTTTCTTGCTGGGGGAAAAAAAAAGCACTTCAGCCCTTAATTTTCTTAAGCATCCCTGTAAGGACGTGTGTGCAAAGGCTTCTGGGGGTGTTTATTAGGTTGTTTTATGTTAATCACCTAGGGCTGTGCCTGCCAGGAGCAATTGAAGGCATTTTGCTGAATTCTCAATCAGCCATTTTAAGAGTGCGCCCAGAACCTTCTCTGGAAGTCTCCCAGACTCCCCGACCTGGAAGGAATGTCCATGCTCCTGATGCCTGGGGACAGGCAGGGCCCATGTGGCCTTGGAGTGGGGATCCAGACCCTTCAGTGACCCACGGTCCCCACAAGTTGCAAATGTGTCCCAGCTCCATGAGAGAGCGGAAAGGGGACAGGCGAGGAGCTCAGAAGGGGGCTGAGGACAGAAAGAGGGGAAGAAATTCCAGAAACTCCCAAAGAAAGAAGCAAGAAGCTTTCAGAGTGGCCGTGAGGTTGGGACAGGCATCTCTGAGGAGACGGCACGGGCACAGACAGGAGGATGGGTGCAGGGGGGCCTGGAGAGCAATGTGGAGGGTGAGGAGCCCGGAGCTGGGAGGAGGAAGCAGGGGCCAGGCCACATGGGTGAGCCCAGATCCTAGCACATCAGCCGGTGGGCAGGAACTTGAGACTTTACTCCTGGGGCTCTCAGCAGGGAGTCACATGCTCTGACTGAGGTTTTCAGGGGAGCTGTGGCTGTGGCTGGGGAGGTGGGTGGGGAGATTGTGGCAAGAGGGCCTGAGACATGGGAATCGCCAGGTGTGGAGGCAGTGGTGAGATGAGGCTGAGCCCAATAGGGGCATGGAGTGAACATGTTGGTGGTGAACAGGTGTGTGTTCCCGTGTGTGCATGAGTGTCTAGAGGTCTGAGTCCTGACACAGAATGGAGTCCCACTCAGGTGGTTCAGGTGAGGAGAGCTGCCCAAAGATGCCCCAGAAGGTGCTGAGATGACTGAGGGGAAAGGACAGGAGGAGGCGCGAGGAGCCCAGCCTCTGTCCTGCCTTCCTGTCTCCAGAGCCCATCAGAACAGATGGCAGGAGCCCAGATGACCAAGGGCTGGGGCTCAGCAGGCATGGGGCATGGCTGCAGGTTGGGTGGCCAGCTCAGAGGGCCACCCTGTGGCCTCCAGCCTTACTGCCCCCCTGACCCTGTCAGAAAAGTCTGGCCTGCTCCCGAGGAGACCAAGGGCTGTTGCCAGGGCTGAAATCAACACGTGCTTCCTGCCACCAACACATCCCCACTGGGAGAAATGACCCTGGGTTCTGGGGACCTGTCCAGCTTCAGGATCACCCCTGCTCCGTGACCAGGAAGCTCCTGAGGTTGGCATCTTTGTTCCTCCCTGCGGAGTCCAGTCCCCACAGCCAGTTCTGGGAACTGTGTGCTCTCACTGGTCCTATGGACCTGGTCGGACCCACGCCCAGGATGGTGCCTCTGCCCCATCCCTTATCACATCTTCCTAAACTGTCCCTTTCTTTTGTTCTTCTTTCTTTTTGTTTTTAATTTTTAAAAATACTTTTAAAGTATATTATTTTTTAAAAAATCTTTATTGTTGAAAGTATTACAGATGTCTCTCTTTCCCCCCTCCCCACCCCCCCATTGCCCCTCTCCACCCCAGGCCTTTGCCACGCTGTTGCCTGTGTTCATAGGTAATCCATATATGCATATAAGATCTTTGTTTAATCTCTTCCCCCCCACCCACCCCCTTTCCCTCTGAGAATCATCAGCCTGTTCCATTTCCATGCCCCTGATTCTACTCACTAGTTTATTCTGTTCATTAGATTTCTTATTTATTTTGATTTTTAGATTTAATTGTTGATAGATCATGTATTTATTGCCTTTTAATTGTTTATATTTTTTATCTTTTTCTTCTTCTTCTTCCTCTTAAAGAATGCCCTTCAACATTTCATGTAATACTGGTTTGGTGGTGGTGAACTCCTTTAGCTTTTTCTTGTCTGTGAAGCTCTTTATCTGACCTTCAATTCTGAATGATAGCTTTGCTGGGTAGAATAATCTTGGTTGTATGTCCTTGCTATTCATCACTTTGTATATTTCTTGGCACTCCATTCTGGCCTGCATAGTTTCTGTTGAGAAATCAGCTGACAGCTGTATGGGCACTCCCTTGTAGGTAACTAACTGCTTTTCTCTTGCTGCTTTTAAGATTCTCTCTTTGTCTTTAGTCCTTGACATTTTAATTATGATGTGTCTTGGTGTGGTTCTCTTTAGGTTCCTCTTGTCTGGGACTCTCTGAGCTTCAGCACTTGTAAGTCTACTTCTTTCACCAGGTGGGGGAAGTTTTCTGTCTTTATTTCTTCAAATAGGTTTTCAATATCTTGCTCTCTCTCTTCTTCTGGCACTCCCATAATGCGAATGTGGATACGCTTGAAGTTGTCCCAGAGGCTGCTTACACTATCTTCATATTTTTGGATGCTTTTTTCTTTTTGCTCTTCTGATTGGGTGTTTTTTGCTGCCTCATATTTCAAATCTTTAATTTGATTCTCGGAATCCTCTAGTCCAGTGGTCAGCAAACTCATTAGTCAACAGAGCGGCAAACCGCGGCTGTAGTCTACTGTTGAATCTCTGTATATTATTCTTTATTTCAGTCAGTGTATGCTTAATTTCTGACTGGTCCCTTTCCTTTTTTTTTTTTTTTCCATTCTCACTAAGATCCTTGAAAGTCTCACTAAATCCCTTGGAGGTTTCTAGAAGATCCTTGAGTAACCTTATAACCATGGTTTTGAACACTATAATCCAGTAGTTTGCTCTCTTCCATTTCTTTCATTTGTGACATGTTTGTCTCTGCATTTCCGCTGCTTCCCTGTGTTTGTTTATATGTATTAGGTAGAGCTGCTATGTCTCCTGGAGTTGGTAGAGTGGCCTTGAGGAGGAGGTGTCCTATAGGGCCCAGGGGCTTAGCCTTCCTAGTCACCTGAGCTGGGCACTTTGTGGGCTGTGTGCACAGTCTTGTTGTAGTTGAGACTTGCTTGCTGTTGGTGTCACTGGGAGGAATTGACCAATTGTATGTGAGGACCAGCTGGAAGAGCTGCTGTGCAGGAGACACCCCTATGGAGCAGGACTTGCTTCAGTGGGGCTTTGGTGCTCACTGAGTCTGCCCCTTGAGTGTATTGCTTGTGGATGTAATCTGGTATGATCTGACACTGACCACTGGGTGCACTGGCCCTTGGGTCTCCAAAGGCAGCCACTACCTGGGGCCACGCAGCAGGAGCTACAGAGAGATCTGCAGATTCCTCCTCTTTGTATCAGGTTTGGAAGTGCTCAGGTGAGGCTCCGCTGTGAAGCAAGGCAGGCTGGTGCTGGTGCAGGGTCTTGGGCCTTTTATTGATAGGGTTGGGCAAGCTCCCTGACCCAGCTGCAACTTGTTTGACAGATTTTTAGCAAAGTCTGAGGCTTGAGCAAGGACAGGCCATTCAGATGCAAAAGCCGCTGCACACAGGTTTGGTGGGGCTGCAAATTGGATGGGGGCAGGTTCTCAGGGAATCCTCAGGGCCGAGCAAACAGAAATGACTACCATTCAGCCCTGGACCCGGGAGGTCCCAGCACAGGAACAATGACCTCTGAGAGCACCTCCGTCTGGGAGAAAGCCACCCTGGAGTTCCCGCCCGGATGTTAGACAATCTAGTTCCTCCTCATATGCCTCTGTGTCTCCCAGAGCCTCGCCCTGGCGCTGGAGCTCAGAGGAAGCAGAACATTGTAAATTCAGTTTGTGCCTGGCCCTTTAAGAGGACCAGGTGGGTTCTCCAGCAGCCTCCGTGTCACTGAGCCTCTTTCCCAGTTCTGGGGGTCTGGGCTGGGGGTCTGGTGTGGGGCTTGGACTCTTTGCTCCCCATGGGTGGTCTTCAGGAGATGATCTCCCTCCTGATTAAAAAACGCCACACCTGGGTGCTGGTCCAGCCGGTTCCATGCCTCTGCCCCTCCTACGAGTCTCAGTGTGCTTTCTTCTTTACTTCTCTAGTGGTAGGGCTTCCATTCAGCCAGCTTTCAGGCAGTTCTGGTTGTTCAGTATTTTAGTTGTAATTTTGATGTGGTTGTGGGAGGCGGCAAGTACAAGCATTTACCTATGCCACCATCTTGGTTCTTCTAAACTGTCCTTTTCATATCGGATACCTTGAGTGTGCATCTACTTCCTGCAACACTGTCTGATGCAGCCACTGTAGTTTTTAATGCGTTGGCTGCTGGAGAGAGGCTACAGCTGCTCGTGTGGGTGGGAGAGGCAGCCCTGGGCAAGGGACCAGGGCACGCGAGGGTGAGTCGGAGCAGAAATGGGATGTAGACAGCGTCCGTAGGTCTGGGGCCAACCTGAGGGTTCTGCTCTCCTCTCCTCTCCCCACTTCCCCTCCTCTCTCAGAAAACCTACTCTCCATGATGCAGGATGCTGCTGGGAGGGGTGGGAGGAGAGGAGAGGCAAGGTGGAGAGGCAGGCCTGCAGGAAGGGTGTGCCAGTGTGCCCTAAGGACGGACAGCCTCCCTCCAGGATTTGTGAGGAGACCACAGGCTGCCAAGCCAGGATGGGGCAGGGCTGGGTCTGTGTCTGGCCTCCAGGCAGGCACTTCCTCCACACACCCCCACCCTCCGCCACACACACACACACACACACACACACACACACACACACACACACACACACACTGCCAGTCTTCTCTGAAAAGCCCTTCAAATAGGTTTGCCCATTCAAACCACCCATCGCCCTCCAGCTCCTGGCTCCTACTCTGAGGCCTCCCAGGATGTGGCAGACCAGCCAGCTCCTCTGCCAAGGCCATCTGGGCCCACTTAGGCCTGCAGCCTGGGGCCAGAGTTCTCCCCGGGCAGGACAGGGTCCCAGTGGGGGCTCGGGGGTGTCCCACAGCTCCCATCCGGGCATGCCTCCACACGATGGCAGCATGCACGCGCTGAAGCCCGCCGGGCTGCCCCGTCTGGGCTGGGACCCAGCACCGCCCTCGGTTCCCTGGCCTCGATCCCCAGGTTCTGCTGCTGAGACGTCCCCAGTGTTGTCTGGGAGACCTTCACATCACATCTCCCCCCCACCCCACCCCCCCCGCCACACGCCCCCATCACCTGGTTCCCCTGGGTGCCAAGTGCCAGGTCCCTCATGGGCAGCCCATCCACAGGTGGGCAGGGTGAGGCACGGGAATTGGGTCCCTCTGGTGCCTGGGACAGGTTCACAGTGTCCAGCCCTTCCCTTCCCAATCTTGGAAGGCAAGATTCACCCGGGGCTGCTCCCTTGGCCCTCCTGACACAGCCCAGCCCCTGAGCAGACACGGAGGTCCTGCCCTGACCTGCTCCTAAGACTCCCTCCTGGCCTCCTTGCTCCCACCTGGCTCAGCATCTCCTCCTGGCACCCTGGACAAGCACACGCCCTTGTCGATTTGTTTCTCTGCCTTTGCTTATGTGCTTCCCACCCCCAATGCCCTCTGCCCTCCCGCTCCTCCCCTGGGAGCGTGTCCACTCCATGTGGGGCCCAATGCCAAGGCCAGAACCTTCCAAAGCCTTGGTCAGGGCAGGGAGGCAGGGCTTGACCCCAGAGCCTGTGAATGTGCTGAGAGGAGGGGGAGGAGGGTGGTGGTAGCCATAGGCACCTTTCCCAGACCAGGCGGGACCATGTCTCCCCAGCAGGGTCCTGGGCCTGGGGAGTCTGCCCTGGGGCATGGGGCAATGTGTAGAGATGTTTGCGTAGGTGCTCCTGGGCTGTGCTGAGCAGAGGCCAGGGCAGGCCAGGGCAGCCCCGTGGCACAGAAATCCTTCCCCAAAGTCAGCAGTGCCGAGGCTGGGAGATCCCTCTGCACAGACAGAAAGTGGGGGCTCAGGACAGGTGTCCAGGGTTTCCCAGAGCGAGTGAGGGTCTCCGTCTGAGGATCCTCCTGTGCGGGAGCCTCTCTTTCTCCTGCGGGCCCAATCTCAAGAACCGAGGGCTTGTCGCCCCTCTGGCTGAACCGGGGTCAAACCTTCCCACTGCTGGCCTTCAGGGCGCCTGGCACGCCGCCCACTCTTCTCATTAAGCCCAGAGCAGGGCCGGTGGCCGTGGAGTGTGGATACCTTTGTCCCCGGCTCCCTGTGCAGCAACTGTGACCTCTCTGGGCTCAGTTTCCCTCTCCCTAGGAGGAGAGGCGGGGTCAAGGCCCTGGACCTGGGCTCCTGCCAGTCCCAATGCCCAGACTATAATTATTGGTGTCAGCCTGGGTGGATGCCATTCATCGAGCCCGGCGCACTCGGGCCCTGACATCAGCCCCCCGGCCCCCAGGAATGGGCACGGCCAGCAGCACCTGCCTTATCGATCACGGCCCAGCACACACGGGCCGCCAGGAATGTTGGAACGATCAGGCCGGTCCTGTTTCAGAAGATGCCGGACACACATTTAGGGCTATTTTAGGGCCACAGGGGCCCAGTGGGAGGAGGGCAGGGGCTCCCTGCCGATCTGGTTACAGCTATGTGCGGGGACAGCACATGCCATCATTGCTGCCCGGTGATCTAACAGGAGCAGCCGCAGACGGCAGGAGCTACGTGCCGGGTCCCTTCTGTGGGCCCAGGACGGGGACGTTGGGAGGGAGAGGGTGGCAGCTGGCAGGGGCGAACCTGAGCTCCTGGTGGACACCCAGCAGGCCCCCAGGGGCTTAGCCTTGGAGGGACGCAGGGAGGGGAGGAGGGGGCAGGATCTCGCCTTCGGGCCTCTGAGGGACAGGCCACCTGATGCGGGGCCCTGGGCCTCCCTCTCAGCCGCTTCGTGGCCAAAGAAACATTTAGCTGCGGGTGGGCTCTCGGGGAGGATTCAACACGAGTGTTTGTGTGGGGGTCTAGGTGCTCCTTCCCGGAGCCCCACCCTTCCCTGGAGCCTCCCCTTGGGGGCCTCTCTCTGCTGTCGCCCACTCTTCTGACTTCCGTCCCCTTGAGCACAGTAGGGGCGGGTGCCAGGTGGGGCAGCCGGAGCTCACTGCCCTGTGCATTGGGGTCTGTGCTCCCCAACAGCGGCCTCCCCCCCACCCCCCATGCTCCGATTCCTGCCCTCCACTTAGTGCTCCGTGTCCTCCCCACACGGCAACCTAAGAGGGAAAATCTACCCATTTCCTTACAGCGTGGGGTCCGGGAGCGGGTGGGACCAGAGCCAGGACGTATAGGGCCACCCCTCCCTTGTAGTGGACACGTCTCCCTATTCACGCAGCCAGAGTGGAAGCCGAGTGTGAGACACACCCAGCTGGGCCCGGCACTGAATTCACTGTCCCTGACATGCCAGAACCTTGTAGGTCCCACCCTGCTCTCGTGGCCTGATCCCCCCCGCCCCCCCACTCCCAAGTCTTTTTCTTTGCTTCCAAAGGACTTTTGGTCACCCCGAAGTTTCCATTCGGCGGTCCCACCGTGGCCGTGTGGGCAGGGTGTGGGAAGGAACAGAGGGTTGGATCCCGAGCGCGTTTTCCACCCTGGAGATGCGATCAATTAGGGGAGCGGCCAAGAGGGAGGTCACCGGTCCCCACCACGGAGGCTGAGCCCCTCCTCTGCACCCGGAGACACCGTCGAGACTGGCTTTCATCTATTTTAATTTGGTTGACAGACATCAGACCGAAAACAGATCTGCAGTTGGAAGGGGAAAATTCCTCAACGTTTCACGCGGCTCCCTCCGCCGCCAGCCAGAGGCCGCAGGCTTACTTTTTCCACATCCCGCCCCCGGGAAGAGAGCGGGGTTTCAAGTCGTCTCGGATACTGAACACGCCTGTTCCCAGCGGCCCGGAATGGCTTGGCTCCGCGCTCAGAAAAAGATCCCGACGTTCTCTGTCCTCCGGACTCTTCCCAAAGTAGCATCTCTTGGCAGAATTACCTCGTATGGCAGCTGCGAGGCACGGGCCAAGGGGTGCGCGGTCAGCTCAGGAGGACAGGATGGGGACAGGGACAGCCATAAACAGCCCGGGGATTATCTGCGGCTCTCAGAGCCTTTGGGAGTGGGGAGGAATGAAGCGAGGGCGCCAAGGCAGGGAGTGGCGGTGGCGTGTTTTTCGAATGCCAGGACTATAATTAAGGAGTGAGGAGATTCATGCTAACCCGTAACCAAGGCTGCAGGAGGAATCATGAAACCCTATAGCCCCGGGAGCCGGGGTTTGGAACGGCCCGTGGCACCCGCTTTGAAGCCTGTGTCCGAGTTGAGTCCATTTATCACGGGTGCTGGGCTCTGACAGTGTCAGGTGGCATGTGGCCGCCCTGCGGTGCCCAAAGTAGCTCTCGTTCTCTGCCATGCCACCTGTTCTGGGGCTACCTCAAAGGACTGGGAGGGACTTTCCAGAGAGCCCTGTGCGCATGTGTGGGGGTCTTGTCGGGACAGAGGACTTTCCAAGGGCATGAGCCTGGGGTACAGAGACAAGTCCCAGAAGACAGCCACGCAGGGTGGGAAAGTGCTGGTTCGGGGGTCAGGGAGGGAAGGGGGTGCCCTCCGCCCCTCCGTGGGTTGAGAAGTGGCGTCCCGTGCCTGAACTCTTGTGCTGGCGAATGGGGGTGAAGGATGTGTGGAGGTTCTTCATTCTTCTCTCCACCTTGGAGTCTGCCAGATGTTTCATCGTTAAGAAGTAAAAAAAAAAAAAAAAAAAAAAAAATTTAAGAAAAGCTGGCCCATCTTCCCTCCACCTGCGGGCACATCCACACCTCCCTTGGGCTCGCCAACCGCAGCCCAGTCTCAGACACGGACGCAGGCAGGCCTTCCGCCTCTCCCTCCATCCCTGACCACATCCTCCGAGACAAACGATTCCTGGAGGATCCCACACAGGCAGCCTCGGTTGTGGCCAAGCCATGCGGTCATGCTGTTGCCACAGGCGTTGGCCAAATCCTTTCTTAGAAAGCTGAGGGCTTGATGTTCTCCTAGTGCGAGGGCGCAGCCCCGCCCGGCGCAGTGTCGCCGCTCCCTTCGGCATTGTTTCTGGGGAAATGGGGTCCCAGGGTCCCCGCTGGGATGCCTCCAGCAGGACCCAAGCTAAAGGGCTTGCCTTGGAAGGGCCCCACTTTACTCAACAGATGAGAACATGGGAGTTAAGTTTGGATAAGGCCCCTGGGCATCCATGCTGCTAGCCGGGGCAGGCAGAGGCATGAACTTGCAAAGTCTCGGCTTAATTCCTGGCGCTCTGCAGTCCACCTCCTTCCTGAGGCTGGTGGTTACTGTGCTAATCAGCTAGGCTGCAGTGGCAATTAGACATGACCACGTGGGGAGCGTGCCAGCCCAGCAGCACCGTGCGCCGCCTCGAGCAGGCTCCCGGGCACCAGGCACTCCCGGATGCGCTCAGACTAAACTGGGTAGTGGAATCTGAGCCTGGAGGGCAGACCTGCCTGCTTCCAAGTTCAGGGGTCCTAGGCGCGAAGCCCCATCCTCACTGCACCACAGAGGGAGAGAATGAGGTTCGACCACGTGGAAACATTTCTTCCCGGGAGCCTGAAGCCTTAGGCAGGGGATTGGAGCCATCGGCTCGATGCCAAGGGGCTGTGTCAGGCCTTCCCTGAGCTTCACCTCTGCCTGCCTAGTATTCCCCTGGCAGGGCCATGCCCAAGGCCTGCTGGGGGCTGACAGCCTGCTCAGAGCTATGGCCACAGCAGGCACAGGGGTCCACCCTCCAGTCCTGCTCCCAGATGGAGCAGATGTCCAGCCATGTGGCCACCCTGCCACCCTCACTCTTCCCCCCCGCCAGGTTCCCTCTCAGCTCTCCCTGGGAGCTGGCCACCCTGGGCTTAGAAGCACCCACTTTATCAGAGGCACTTCCAGCTAGAAGACAGGGTTCTGCAGAAGGCCACATGAGCGGCTTCACCACCCTCAACCTGTCAGACTCTCCAGATGGGTCCACGTTTGTCGGACTAGGTCTCCTCTCTTCCCCTCCTGTTCCTTTCCCTTCCCTCCCCTTTTTCCTCCCTTTTATCAAAGCCTAAAACACACACACAAAAGTGCTCATGGTATAAATGTGCCAACTGATGCATTTCTTACCAAATGGACACATCTGCGTACCCTGGCTCAGACCCGGACTTTTCCACAGCTCAGGGCCCCCTCTCCTGTGCGTCCCAGTCTCGACCACCCTCCCCCAGGGCCGACACCTCTCCCGCGTGGACAGCGTAAATCCGTTAAACCCACGGCTCAGTGCTGCTTGTGTACATTCTCTCTAGGAATGAGGTGCGCCCTGTGCCCTCCGGTGGCCGTGGGCGTCACCATCTGTTGAATGTGGACGTGGAATGCTCATCCTGGAGTGCTGTTGCCACAGGGGTGAAGGATGTGTGGAGGTTCTTCATTCTTCTCTCTACCTTTGAGTCTGCCGGATGTTTCATCATTAAGAAGTAAAAAAAAAAAAATCAAGAAAAAGAAAAAAAAAGCTGGCCGGTGGTCTTTGTGGTGGACACGTCTCATCCTGGGCTCGGTGGGAGCCCCTGCTCCAGAGGATGTGGCTGCGTGTGGTTCTTGAGACATGGAGTCTGGCCACTGTGAGCATTCTTGCCCCTAGCTCCAGGTGGATGAGGTTGAGGGGGGCCTCATGACTCTGCAGGGCTCACCTGGAGGAAGAGTGGCTCCTGACCTCCTCGCCTCCTCTCTGTGCGGACCTGAGCTCCGTGGCTTCTCCAGGTGCTCGCTGGGGCTGGAGCCAGCCCATTGGAGCTGCTGCTGTTGTCACCATCACCCCACCGCACAATGAGTGTGCAGTCCCCACTTCACAATGGGGGAAACTGAGGTTCAGTCCAGCTGACCCCGAAGTGGCTCTCAACCTGAACAAATGAATGAAGAGTCAGCAGCGCAAGCATGACCAACCCAGCACAAGTCCTATCTGGGTGCCGTGAGACACCCTCATTCTTCCCCAGATGGACCCTGAGAATGTGGGGCCTGGTGGTTGGGGTGTGGCCCAGGCTATCCCCTAGGACTCACTCCCAAATCTCAAGGCCCTTGTCCCACTGCCCAGAGCACATGGGACAGGGACAGCCATGTCTTCCTTCTGTGAGCACGCGTGGCCCCTGGGAGCCTTGGCAGGGTCGGGGCATGACTTCTGGGAGCCAGAATCATCAACACAGGGAAGACCAGGTGGAGGTCGGAGTCAGGAGACACCCAGGCATTCCTTCCCTCCTTCATTCGTTCACGCAGTATTCACAGAGTGTGTGTTTTGTCCTTTTTATTGAATTTATCAGGGTGACACTGGCCAGAGTTGTGTTGTTACCAGGCGTTGCCAGGCCTCTGGGGGACATGGAAAGAGACAGGACACGTTCCAGCCCTCGGGACAGGCAGATCGAGGGGGGGGGGTGGGCAGGTGTTCAGGAAACAGGGAGCAACGTGGGCTGAGGCAGAGAACTGGCACCCAGAGGCAAGGGTGTTGGAGGGAGTTAGGGTCAAGATGGTGCCTGGCAGGAGGTCCCAGAGGGAGGGAGGGTAGGTGAGAGGGGGGTAGCTCCAAGGGAATGTGATGCCTACTGAGCATTTTTTAAAATTCTTTTTTTTTTTTTAAGATTAAAAAAAATTGTGGTAAAATATACATAATCTTGCCCAGTTGGTGTGCCTCAAGGATTGAGAGGTCATGGTTTGACTCCTGGTCTGGGCAAATGTCCAGGTTTGATGATCTCTCGTCATTGATGTTTCTATTTCTCCTTCTCCTTCCTCTCTGAAATCAATAAAAATATATACAAAAATAAATTAAAATGTATATACATAAGACTGACCATTTGCAACCCTTTGAACTGTACAATTTAGTGCCATTAGTACATTCACATTGTGCTATACCATCCCTACCATCTGTCTCCGGAACTTTTCCATCTTCTCAGACTGAACCTGTGTCCCCATCAAACAACCCCCGTCCCCTCCCACCCCCTCCAGCCCCTGCTAAGCTCTATTCCACTCCCTATGAATCTAGGAGCCTCATATATCTGGAATCTTACAGGATCTGACCTTGGTGACCGGCTGATTTCACTCAGTATGATGCCCTCAAGTTCATCTGTAGAACTCCATTTTTCTACGACAGCGACGTTCTACTGTGTGGATGGGAGCGCATTTTGTGCATCCATTCACCGGTCAGCGGACACGAGTTGCTTCCACCTTGCGGCTGCCATGAAGAGTGATGCCGTGTGGATGTGGGTGCACACATATCTGTCAGGTCCCTGGTTTCCATTCCCGTGGGTGTCCATCTAGAAGTGGAATTGCATTTTAAAGCACAGAAGTTCATGGCCAGGTTCGCCATCTCAGAAAGCCCATTTGGTGGCCATCTTGGAAAGTGAGTGACACTGGAGGTAGCGCCTCCTGGGTGGAGGCTGGGCAGAGGCCCAGGGAGGAAACAATGAGGCATGAGCTGGGTGGGGAGGGGGTGGAGGAGTGCAGGATTGGGGGGCTTTTGAGCCAGCCTGGATAATACACTGGCTGTGGGCATAGAGGGTGAAAATGGCCAGGCCTGCAGCTGGGCGGACTGAGTGGCTGATAATGACACCATTATCCCAGAGGCAGCATGGGAGGCCCCCTCATTGGCAAGGAGGAAGGGGGGAGATAATGAGTTCAATTTGACCGATTTAATCATTTCTTCCTTCATGATTCAACAAACATTTCTGGAGGGTCCATTATGTGTTAAGTGCTGTGCTGGGCGCCTGGCAAAGAGAGCCCAGGGAGACAGCTTGTTGCCCCCCTCCCCCCCCCAGCTGGACCTGCCCTGCAAACACACGTTCCTGATGCATCGAGATAAGAGGGGCCATCAGGGGACCATGGCTGCCCGCTGGGGGGTGGGAGGGAGAGAGACGCAAACACGTCTCCAAGGAGAGACAGAGAGAAGATTAGGAGTGGCTGATCAGGTAGAGGGGGCTTTGGGGCCTGGGAAGGCCATTAAGTTCAAAGGCCAGGGAGACCAGCATGGTGGCAGCAGCTTGTGTGAGGCAAGAGAGGGAGAAAGAGAGTAAGCAGAGTGGAGATCCCGGGGCCTTGCAGCCAGCTGAGGGTTTACACTTGACCAAAGTGATAGGGAGCCAAGGACTGTTCAGGCAAGAACGCTGTCACTCCGGGTGGATGCCAGCGCTGGGGTCCAATAAGGAGGCTTTGTGAATGGGCCATGGCAGAGGATGGGGAGATGGGTGGGAGAGCACCAGAGCTCTCTGGACTCCGTGGTGCAGATCGGGGGCCAGGGGTCAAGGGACCCCCTACCTCTCCTTGAAAGACTCATCCAGGAGCCTGCCTGCCCACGGCCTGTAGCCCTCGCTATACCTCCATGGCTTGGGCCCTGTGCAGGAGAGAAGACTGACAGGAAGCCCACTTGGGCCTCCCCACAGGGCTTGTCTGTCTCCTGAGGGACCCTAGGCCCCTGTCTTCCCTCTGAGCCTGGGACAGAGCAGTGGCAACAAGACGGATGGGGTGGCTCCAAGTGGAGCCAGAGCTGTGAGTTCAGCAGAGAGGGGAGAGGGTGTAGAGCAAGACCCCCGGAGGGTCTGGGGGACCAGGCTGGTGACAGAACGCCGATTAAGCGGGATGGGTGACCTGAAGTCGAGGCCCCCGGAGTGGCCCCACGTGCGGGCTGTGCACCTGCCGACTTTGGTGTGGAGGTGAGTGGCTCCCGCTGGGAGGCCCAGGATTAGCGTGGATTCAGAGCGGGTCAGGTGCAGGCCTTTGTTCAGACCTGTTTGCCTTTTGTCCCCGCCTGCAGGACGCCCAGGCTGCATGATGTCATTTTAGACGCATTAAGCTGGAACAGCTCAAAATTGAATAATTAATTACACTCAGCTTCAATTGCAGTGACTAATTGATCAGGGGCTGCCAGCAGACACCTGGACGGGATTAGCTGTGCACAATGAGGGCTGCGGGCAGGTGGCGCGGCCTCTCCGGACCCCCGGTCCCTGCGTGCGACTTAATTAAGGCTGACTTGATTTCTTTATTCTCGCTGGAGACCTTGCAGGCCCCATCCCAGGGCCAGGGGCTGCCTGTGGGCTGGGCACTGCTGTGGACCCATGTGAGCAGCCTGAGGTCTAGAAAGATGCCGGCCTGGGGCCCTGACCACCGTCCCTTCTGTTCTGCGCCTGCGTCCAAATCCTGGCTCCAGACTCACCTCCCTGCCTCCTGCCTCCTATCTCCGCCCACTCTTCACTGTGGCGATGACCTGGGCTTCCATCCTTGACCTTCCACTCTCGCCAGGTGACTGGTCAGCACGGGCCAATGCCAACTGGCTTCTTTTGTTTCTCATCTGTTCTTTGTCATCATCAAATTATTTTCCTTCCCCAAAATGGGACCATGTGGGGTATGTGGGTAGCAGTGTCGTTACCCTCCTTTGGGGTACAGCGAGGGACTCCCGGCGATCCAGGTCTCTCATTCTCTCTCTCTCCACCCCACAACCCTTTGCTGTCTGGCACCTTCCCCAACCCCATTGCCCCAGGCCCTGTGTCCTGGTGCCATATTGGTGCCCAAAGTACCAGTTGCCCATCTAATCCTGGCGATCTGGGCAGCCCCCCTTCTCTCGGCACCGCCCATGGAGTGTGTTGGTACAAATTCCCTCGCCTTTTTTTTTTTTTAAACAAAAATCAGTGGTGCCTGGGTGTGAATTTCTTAAGACAGAGGGAGGAGACTGGACAGTGAGTTTTCCTACAATTCGGCGTCCTTGTCCTGAATCGCTGAATGAGAATTAGTGGGCAGACAGCAGTCTCCCACCCACAGACAATGGGGTCCATTCTCTCCCTCTGGGGGGCTCTCAGAGGCATCGGCCCTGCCACCCACCCACTTCCAGAAGGAAAGCAACATTCAAACTGATCTGAACAGAAATTGTCACCGGACGTCCTCGCTGATGCCTGGCTGGCCGTCAGAGAGAGGCCTCTGGACTCCCGAGTCTGTGTCCAGCCTGGTGGGTATGTAGGGGACTCCCCCCCCCAAATGTCCAGGGGCCAGGCCACACCTGGGGTCTTGTTGATGTGCCTGTGGCCAGAACCCACAAGGTAGACAGGAAGCACTCCCCTGGGCCTCTGATTTTATCCAAAGGTTAAGGAATTTCTTTCTAATCTCTATTTTTATGTGGCAGAAGTGGTATTGCCTAGTTGTAACAGATTCAAATACAGAAGAATACACACTCCCCAAAAGTCATCGCTGTTACTCCAAATATATTTAGGCATATATAGTCATTGAACTAAATATGTACATATGCGCACACTCTTTTTTTTAAACAGATGGGATCATCTAACCCATACATTTCCTCAACTTGCCTTTGCGCTTGCCGAGGGCTCAGAGCCTCGCAGGCCCGCACACGCGGCTCTGCCTCCCTGTCTATCAATGGAATAGTAAATAGTATTCCTTAAATGGGTGTCACCATGGTTCATCCAGCCATTTCTCTAATGACGGATAAAGAGGTCGCTGCAATTTTTTATAATTACAAATGGTGCCAGGGGAAGAAAACAGGCCCCAAACACCCCATCCATTTCAGCACTACAGCGAAAGGGCATTTGAAATGTTACTCCCAAAAAGGTTACACCAATCTACACACAATAATGGCATGCGATTTAAAAAAAATATTACAACTAGCGAGGCAATAGAATGGCATACAAAGCAACGTTTATGTAATTTTTTAAACCTAATATCAGACTCAGAGGGAGGCATTGCCTCCGTTCCCCTCGGCGTGTTGACTCCACGGCGACCGTGCCCACCCATCTCTCCGTGCCAGAGGGTGCTGCCTGGTCCTCAGACTTCTCCTCTCTCAACCCTGGGCAGAACAGCCCTGCTGGGTGCTTTATTGCATTTCTTAAAGGACGCTTTTCAAGCAAGGTGGAGACTCTTCAGTCAAATTCCACTTTTGGGGGCGGGGGCGGGGGGGATGCTGTTAAAAGTCCAGAAAAAGAGACCAATGTCCCCCACATACCCTCCCATTCTCAGCCCACTCCCGGATGGCTCTGTGGGTGGGGTGGGGGGTGCCCCGACTCTTTCCACATCTCCCTCATTGGTGGGAGTCCAACCGCCAAGAGAAACGGGAGAGTCTGTGTTTCTCTCATCTCCAGGCCAGCCCCAGCTCAGAGAGCCCCAGCTCAAAGGGTGGCCCTCCCCAGTGCCTGGCGCTGTGGTCTGCGGGCCGCGTGCCTCTGTCCTCTGGCCATCGTCAGTAATTTCAAAGTAAGCCCTGAGCTTCAAGCAAAGGGTCAGGGAACCCTGTTCTAGAGTATTCTACTCTGAGCCCCAGACCCACTCTGAGCCGCAGAGCCCCACACTGAGCCCCAGAGCCCCACTCTGAGCCCTAGAACCCCACTCTGAGCCCTAGAACCCCACTCTGAGCTCCAGAGCCCCACTCTGAGCCGCAAAGCCCCACTCTGAGCCGCAAAGCCCCACTCTGAGCCGCAGAGCCCCACTCTGAGCTCCAGAGCCTCACTCTGAGCTGCAGAGCCCCACTCTGAGCTCCAGAGCCCCACTCTGAGCCCTAGAACCCCACTCTGAGCCCTAGAACCCCACTCTGAGCCCCAGAGCCCCACTCTGAGCCGCAAAGCCCCACTCTGAGCCGCAAAGCCCCACTCTGAGCCCTAGAACCCCACTCTGAGCCCTAGAACCCCACTCTGAGCTCCAGAGCCCCACTCTGAGCCGCAAAGCCCCACTCTGAGCCGCAGAGCCCCACTCTGAGCTCCAGAGCCCCACTCTGAGCCGCAAAGCCCCACTCTGAGCTCCAGAGCCCCACTCTGAGCCACAAAGCCCCACTCTGAGCTCCAGAGCCCCACTCTGAGCTCCAGAGCCCCACTCTGAGCCGCAAAGCCCCACTCTGAGCTCCAGAGCCCCACTCTGAGCCGCAAAGCCCCACTTTGAGCCCCAGAGCCCCACTCTGAGCCGCAAAGCCCCACTTTGAGCCCCAGAGCCCCACTCTGAGCCCGAGAGCCCCACTCTGAGCCCTAGAGCCCCACTCTGAACCCTAGAGCCCCACTCTGAGCCCTAGAGCCCCACTCTGAGCCTTAGAGCCCCATTCAATCCTAGATCCTCTCTGAGCCCTAGAGCCCCACAATGAACCCTAGAGTGCCACTCTGAGCTCCAGACCCCACTCAGTCCTAGAACCCCACTCTGATTTCAAGAGCCCCACTCTGAGCTGCAGAGCCCCACTCTGAGCCTTAAAGCCCGACTCTGAGCCTTAAAGCCTGACTCTGAACCCCAGAGCCCCACTCTGAGCCCCAGAGCCCTTCCGAGCCCCACTGTGAGCCCTAGAACCCCACTGTGTGCCCTAGAGCCCCACTCAGAGCCCAAGAGCACCACTCTGAGTGGCAGAGCCCCCTCTGAGCTTGAGAGCCCCACTCTGAGCACCAGAGCCCCACTCTGAGCCTTAGAGCCTGACTCTGAGCCCCAGAGCCCCTCCGAGCCCCACTGTGAGCCCTAGAACCCCACTCTGAGCCCCAGAGGCCCATTCTGAGCCCTAGAACCCCACTCTGAGCTCTAGAGCCCCACTGTGAACCGCAGAGCACCAATCTGAGCACCAGAGCCCAATTCTGAGCCTTAGAGCTTCACTCTGAGCCCAAGATCCCCACTCTGATCTCCAGAGCCCCACTCTGAGCTGCAGAGCCGCACTATGAGCTCCAGAGTCCCACTCTGATCCCTAGAGCCCCACTCTGAGTACAAGACACCCACTCTGAGCCCCAGAGCCCCACCCTGAGCCACAGAGCCCCACTCTGAGCCTTACAGCCCCACTCTAAGCATTAGAGCACCACTCTGAGCTCTAGAGCCCCACTATGAGCCCCAGAGCCCCATTCTGAGCCTTACAGCCCCACTCTGAGCATTAGAGCACCACTCTGAGCCCTAGAGCCCCACTCTGAGCCGCAGAGCCCCATTGTGAGCTCCAGAGCCCCACTCTGAGGTTCAGAGCCCCACTCTGAGTCCTAGGGCCCCACTCTGAGTCCCAAAGCTTCACTCTGAGTCCTAGATCCCCACTCTGAGTTCCAGAGCCCAAATCTGAGCATTAGAGCCCCACTCTGAGCTCTAGAGCCCCACCATGAGCCCCAGAGCCCCACTCTGAGCCCCAGAACCCCACTCTGAGCATTAGAGCCCCACTCTGAGCTCTAGAGCCCCACCATGAGCCCCAGAGCCCCACTCTGAGCATTAGAGCCCCACTCTGAGCTCTAGAGCCCCACTATGAGCCCCAGAGCCCCACTATGAGCCCCAGAGCCCCACTATGAGCCCCAGAGCTCCACTCTGAGTCCTAGAACCCCACTCTGAGCCCCAGAGGCCACTCAGTCCTAGAGCCCCCCTGAGCACTAGAGCCCCACTCTGAGCTGCAAAGCCCCAGTCTGAGCTACAGACCTCACTCAGTCCTAGAGCCTCACTCTGAGCCCCAGAGCCCCATCCAGAGCCGCAGAGCCCCACTCTGAGCCCCAGAGCCCCACTCTGAGTCACAGAGCCCCACTCTGAGCCGCAGAGCCCCACTCTGAGCCCTAGAGCCCCACTCTGAGCACTAGAGTTCCACTCTGAGCCCTAGGGCCCCACTCTGAATCCTAGAGCCCCACTTGAGCCCAAGACACCCACTCTGGGCCCCAGGGCCCCACTCTGAGCCCCAGAGCCACACTCTGAGCCCTAGGGCCCCACTCTGAGTCCAAGACACCCACTCTGAGCCCTAGAGCCCCACTCTGAGCACTAGAGTTCCACTCTGAGCCCTAGGGCCCCACTCTGAACCCTAAAGCCCCACTTGAGCCCAAGAGACCCACTCTGAGCCCTAGAAACCCACTCTGAGCTCCAGAGCCCCACTCTGATCCCTAGGGCCCCACTCGGAGCCCCAGCGCCACACTCAGAGACACAGAGCCCCAATATGAGCCCTAGAGGCCCACTCTGAGCCCTAGGGCCCCACTCTGAGCCCCAGAGACCCACTCTGGGCCCCAGGGCCCCACTCTGAGCCCCAGAGCCCCACTCTGAGCCCTAGGGCCCCACTCCGAGCCCCAGAGCCCCACTCAGAGACACAGAGCCCCAATATGAGCCCTAGAGCCCCACTCTTAGCCCCAGAGCCGCACTCTTAGCCCCAGAGCCCCACTCTGAGTTCCAAAGCCCCACTCTGAGTTCCAGAGCCCCAATCTGATGCACAGAGCCCCACTATGAGCTCAGAGCCCCACTCTGAGCCCCAGAGGCCCATTCTGAGCCCCAGAACCCCACTCTGAGCTCTAGAGCCCCACTGTGAACCACAGAGCCCCAATCTGAGCACCAGAGCCCAATTCTGAGCCTTAGAGCTTCACTCTGATCTCCAGAGCCCCACTCTGAGCTGCAGAGCCGCACTATGAGCTCCAGAGTCGCACTCTGATCCCTAGAGCCCCACTCTGAGTCCAAGACACCCACCCTGAGCCCCAGAGCCCCACCCTAAGCCACAGAGCCCCACTCTGAGCCTTACAGCCCCACTCTGAGCATTAGAGCACCACTCTGAGCCCCAGAGCCCCACTATGAGCCCCAGAGCTCCACTCTGAGTCCTAGAACCCCACTCTGAACACCAGAGGCCACTAGTCCTAGAGCCCCCCTGAGCACTAGAGCCCCACTCTGAGCTGCAAAGCCCCAGTCTGAGCTACAGACCTCACTCAGTCCTAGAGCCCCACTCTGAGCCCCAGAGCCCCATCCAGAGCCGCAGAGCCCCACTCTGAGCCGCAGAGCCCCACTCTGAGCACTAGGGCCCCACTCTGAGCCCCAGAGCCACACTCTGAGCACTAGAGTTCCACTCTGAGCCCTAGAGTTCCACTCTGAGCCCTAGAGCCCCACTCTGAGCACTAGAGTTCCACTCTGAGCCCTAGGGCCCCACTCTGAGCACTAGAGTTCCACTCTGAGCCCTAGGGCCCCACTCTGAGCTCCAGAGCCCCACTTGAGCCCAAGAGCCCCACTCTGAGCCCTAGAAACCCACTCTGAGCCCCAGAACCCCACTCTGAGCCCCAGGGCCCCACTCTGGGCCCTAGGGCCCCACTCTGAGCCCCAGAGCCACACTCTGAGCACTAGAGTTCCACTCTGAGCTCTAGGGCCCCACTCTGAGTCCCAGAGCTCCACTCTGAGCCCTAGGGCCCCACTCTGAACCCTAAAGCCCCACTTGAGCCCAAGAGCCCCACTCTGAGCCCTAGAAACCCACCCTGAGCTCCAGAGCCCCACTCTGATCCCTAGGGCCACACTCTGAGCCCTAGGCCCCCACTCTGAGCCCCAGAGCCCCACTCTGAGCTCTAGGGCCCCACTCTGAGCCCTAGGGCCCCACTCTGAGCCCCAGAGCCCCACTCTGAGCTCTAGGGCCCCACTCTGAGCCCTAGGGCCACACTCTGAGCCCTAGGCCCCCACTCTGAGCCCCAGAGCCCCACTCTGAGCTCTAGGGCTCCACTCTGAGCCCCAGAGCCCCACTCTGAGCTCTAGGGCCCCACTCTGAACCCTAAAGCCCCACTTGAGCCCAAGAGCCCCACTCTGAGCCCTAGAAACCCACCCTGAGCTCCAGAGCCCCACTCTGAGCCCCAGAGCCCCACTCAGAGCTCTAGGGCCCCACTCTGAGCCCTAGGCCCCCACTCTGAGCCCCAGAGCCCCACTCTGAGCTCTAGGGCCACACTCTGAGCCCTAGGCCCCCACTCTGAGCCCCAGAGCCCCACTCTGAGCTCTAGGGCTCCACTCTGAGCCCCAGAGCCCCACTCTGAGCTCTAGGGCCCCACTCTGAACCCTAAAGCCCCACTTGAGCCCCAGAGCCCCACTCTGATCCCTAGGGCCCCACTCTGAGCCCCAAAGCCCCACTCCGAGCTCTAGAGCCCACTGTTAGACCCATAGCCCCACTCTGAGCCCCAGAGCCACACTCTGAGCCATAGAGCCCCACGGTGAACCCCAAGCCCCACTCTGAGCGGTAGAATACTCCACATAGAAGCCCAAGGTCATTCAAACACCTTTCCTCTATTTCCAGGCTGGCTGCGATGGGGTGGTCCTTAGCTTCAGCATCCCCTGCAAGTACACACAGGCCAGAATGTTTTGCCTCTAGGAGCACGTGTTTCTTTTCCACTTCCTAGCACAGGACCCCCACATTCCCTGCCTCAGTGTCTTCACCCGGCACCCGGGGCAGGCCCAGGTGACTGTCCAGTGGAGCCTCCGGGCCAGGCTCTGAGCAGACATCTCTTCATCTCATTTTCTAATCGTGTGTGACCTCGACCTGAGTGGCACCAGAGCCCTCACAGGTCCTGTGTCTGCATCTCCAACACAGACTCAAGTCCAGCTCCATCACCCCCTGTAAAGGCATCAGAAAGGAGTCCAGGACCTCCCTCCCTCTCGGCCTGTGGGAAGGTTACATTCTTTATGTCATATCGCACACAGAGTGTCTCGGTCACTAGAGCTATCAACAAACACAAATCTTGTATGCCTGTCACTAAACGGGGGCATGGAAGTGCCCCACTGATGGACACAGAAGAAGCATTTTTACAAATTTGGCATGAATATAGGGAGAGAAGGGCCCCTTCTCTCTCTTAGCGTTACCGGCACCCACCCCCGGGCAAGCCCAGTCCAGCCCCAGCATCCAACTTTCTTATGTATTTATTTAAACCCTGCCTCATTCCAGAGAGAATTTAAGGCTTCGCCATGAATACCATCTTTGTGTGGCCTCCAGCGCCAAAGGCCGGGAAACCCAAGCCAGGCACGTCCGGAGGTGGGGCCTCCATATGGCCTGAAGGCCTCGGCCAATCCCAAGGCTGCAGGGCCTCCCGGAGGCACCCTGCATCCTGCTGTCCTTGAGAGGCGCCCCCCCCCCCCCCCACCAACCCCCTCCAGGGCTCATCGACCCTGGAAGAAACACGTGCCCAGTTTCCTTTATTAGAAGATAAAACAAATCGACATTCTCTTTAAAGCCTGTGGATGAAGCGAGGGGCACCTTGGTGTTGGGGTGTGTGCCATGGCCACCAGGAGAAGAGGTTTGGGGGAGGCCGCCGCCCAGGCTCTGTGCAGGTCATGTGGGCACGTGGACGGACACAGTCCTGCCCCCAACGAGAGTGCCGTGGGGCCCGGCAGGGTCTGCACACAGCGCCTCCTTCACCTGGCACCTGCCCTGGAGCTGCTGCTCCCTCAAGACTAGTCAAGGTGTCACATTGTCCTACCTGCCTGGCCGTCCCCCAGGATCCAGAGGGTGGCAGTTTGGAGGGATGACCTCAAGTTCCTCTTATTAGGGCTTGTGGGGCACCACTGGGATCTGGCAGGTCTGAACACGGACGGCCCTGCAGGGAAAATGGACACGGGTCAGTGACTGCGGCCGTCGGATGCCTGAAGGAGGTGGCAGGTCCCTGAACAGGATGTCCCCCAGGGGAAACCTCGCCCCTCACCCACAGATAAAGCAAGGGGCTGTGAGCTGGGCTCTGGGTGGCCTTCCCTTTAACCTTTGACTTCTAAATCTCTGAAATGCTTCGCTTTCCAAACCTGGCGCCCTCCAAGAGAACTGGGCTGCTTCCCAAGACTTGCCATGTGAAAAGGGGACTCCCAGAGACCACTGGGCCTTGGGGATGTCCCCACATGCTCCATCCATCACAGCGCCCTCTACAGCTTCTGAGCAGAGAATCGAGGCGAATCTGCCACAACCCCAGCTTGTGTGGGGCCCAGTGCAGGCCAGTTCTTAATAAAATAATCATGTAGGCCCTCGCCGGTTTGACTCAATGGATACAGCGTAGGCCTGTGGACTGAATGGTCCCAGGTTTGATTCCGATCAACTGCACGTACCTCAGTTGCAGATCTGATCCCCAGTAGGGGCTGTGCAGGAGGTAGCTGATTGATGATGTTCCTCTCTCATCTCTCTCATCGATGATTCTGTGTCTCTATCCCTCTCTCTTCCTCTCTCTCTAAAAATCAATAAAAACACATTTAAAGAAAATAAAAAATACAGAAAAAAATTAAATAAAATCATCACGAAGGTTCCACAAGGGAAGGCAGAGCTGAAACTGGACTCCGGGCACGTATGCATTCCGATCCAGCCCTGTCTCCTCTTGCTGAGCCCGCTCCTCTTGAGCGGGGGGACATTGGGTGGTCCCACCACCTGTTGAAAGTGCTTGGATGCCTGTAACTCAAGCAGGGCCTGAAAATAGCTTGGGACAGGGCACACCACGTTGGCGCTGCTGCCTTTGACCGCCTGCTAGGAGGTAGCTATGGTGTAGGATTTGGAGGGTGGGCATTCTTCAACTCCAGAAGATAGAAGCTATGGATGGATTTTAGAGAGGGGCAGGCCTGAATTCAAAGACCATGGGCACAACCAGTCTCCGGGGCGGGTGGGGGGAGGCCTTGGTATCCCCTTCTGTGGAACAGGGACAGGAGACCTTCCTAGCAAGGTCATTGGAAGCCTTTGGGATGGCTTCGTCGAGAAAGCACACGGTCACTCACCAACGATGTGTGGCCCCACAGGCTGAGGCCCCTTTCCTGCAGCCCCTGCCGCTCCGGCCTGAAAACAAGCACCAGGGAGGCCCTGCTAAGACACCGCAGATTGATCCTGTGCCCAAGAGTCATATTAGGGCAGAGCTAAAGCCACCAGGCTTCCCGCACAGGGGATCAGCGACTTGGCCGGCTCCTACGGTCTAAAGGAGGCTACCACTTCAGAGAAGCCTCCTGGAGCCGGCCCGAGGTTATGGCCACGGGCAGAAGGTCAGTGCGCGTCCAGAGGCCCCGGCTCGGTGGGTGAAGACCCTCACCCTCCCACCCCCGCCCCACCAGGGCCTGGAAAGGGTCTCGGGTGGGCTGAGGCACGCGGGCAGAGCCGGAGAGAGTCTTCAGTGGTCCTGGCCACATGCTTAATGTGCACAAATTCCCGACACCTAAAATAGCTTGGGACACGGGACGCGGCGCCAGGAAGCTCTCGTTCAACATCTCGGCAGCTGGTGGCTCCAGGCTGGGAATAAGGAACCATATTAAGAGTTTCTAGGGCCGCATTCCGATGGAGACAGAACTGGGTACATGGATCAGATATCTGATCGGTATGGGTTGTGTGAACTTGAGCACGCTTCTGTCTTAGCTCTGTGCCTCAGTTTCCTCCGGACAGTGAGCTATCCCGCACAATTCTTGTAAAAATCACTGTAACACACCTGTGCGGTCTGCAATTCGTTAGAGCCATGCCCTGTCTCTTGCCAGATGGAGGCCCCTGGGACCCCTGAGGCCTGAGTCTAAGACCAGGGAAGCTGAGCAGCCCCCAAACCCCCTCCCAGGAAACATGGCAGCTTCGACTCTGCCCCCCTGCGGGTCAGCCAGGGACACGGAAAATCTGATGGGGGACAGCGGCTTTGGGCCCAAGTAAATGGCAGGCTTCAGAGCAGAGGGTGAACCTGTGCAGAGCGGGATTCGGGGTGATCTGAGTGGATGGAAGCAATGGAGTGATGGTCTTGGAACTTGGGAATGAGAATGGTGGCAAATTCAGGCATTTGGGAGAAGGGGGCATCTCAAGGCCCCACCACGAATTGAAGGAGAGAAACAAATGCGCAGCAGGAGGCTCAGGGCACTTAGCTATCTTGGCCCAAACCCACAAGGAGTTGAGTGGCAATACGGGGCTGGGCCTGCCTGGCGCCAAAGCCCCCTCACCCGCCACAGGTTCGGGGAAGTGGCAAGTCAGGCCCCGAGAGTCCGCAGGCGGCTCCTCACAGAGACTTAGGGAGCTGAGGACGGACGTGCGAGCATGGCCCGGTCTATTTTCGGGCCTCTGCTGAGAACACAGGAATCCAGGCACATGGGCCCAGGGGCCGGGACCACCTGTCAGATCCTTCCCAGCCGAGGGCGGGTGTGCATGATCCAAGGCCGGAAAAAGTCAAGGCTACCTCTGCACCTTCCAATTTTAGACCCACACGTCTCGGGCTCCGGGACACAGAGTGTCATGCTGGGGACCGCACATGCCCTATTTAGGAGTACCCCTTGCCTCTGACCCAGGCCAGCATTCCTGCCATCTTTCACTAGCCGTCCCCATGCCAGCGGCGCGCCGTCGCTTCATCGACTTATAAGGCCTGGAGGCCGGCGGGCAGCTCCGCGGTGGGTCCGCGCTGTACAGGCACCTGTGGGGGGGCCAGAAGTTAGGGCCTGGGGTCCAGGACACCCCTGGGTGTCGCTCGGCTAGGAAATTTGGGGACGGAGGTTTTGAGCTCTTGAAGGTCAGCGAAGGGGCCACTCATGGCTGGAACACAGGGAAGGCTTCAAGTTGGCCCTTCGGCTCGCCCGTGTGCCAGCTGAGTAGCTTGGAAACTCTACAAAATGGGGCCAAGAACCCACCCTACTAACCTCTTATGGGGATTAACTGATACCCTGGCAGCGCCCGGGCTCGGCTGTGCGGGCTCCAGGCCCCGAGAGGTCCAGCCTGCCTTGCCTCGCTCTATCCAGCGTGTCTGTGTATGTGTGTGTGTGTGTGTGTGTGTGTGTGTGTGTGTGTGTGTGTGTCTGTGTGTGTGTGTGTGTGCACGCTCCAGGCCTCACTGTGGCTCAGCGGCAAGAGGCACCTTCAAGAACAAATTTTGCCATTTTGCCAAGGGGACAGGGCCCCACTCCGCCCTCTCCCAGACCAGGTCCCCCTATGGGCCAGGGGTAAAAGCCTCCCCACTCCCCATCTCTGCCACGCTCCCCTCGAGTCCCCACCACAGACCTGCTGCCTCCTGTTGCGTCAAACCTGTTTGGGGGGCTGTCCTTGCCCTGCTGTGTCCACAAGCACCACCTTCCCAACGCGGCCAGGAGGCCCACGCTTCGGCCCTCGTTCGGCCATGCCTGTCACGGCTGCTGCCGACTCCTTGCAGTTCTGCTGAGACGGGGCTGGTAGGTTTGGAGCCCAGAGGTCATGCCTGTGGTTTCTTGGTTTTCCGGAGAAAGTAAGGGGGGCATTTGCCCAGGTGTCCGCCTTCTTGTCAGGATACATGGAAGCTACGTAATGAGAACTGCAGGAATCGTGGTCAGGGGGACACTGGGAGGCGAGAAGACACCTCCAGAGTATTCTGGTCAAGACAGAGTAACACGCCCCAGCCCATCTGGCTCGGTGGATAGCACGCCAGCCTATGGACCGAAGCGTCCTGGGTTCGATTCTGGTCAAGGGCATGTACCTTGACTGCAGGCTCGATCCCTGGTCCTGGTCAGGGCACATGCAGAAGGCGGTCCATCGATGTCAGCCCATCAATGTGCCTCTCGCATCGATGTTTCTCTCTCTCCGTCTCTCCCCCTCCCTTCCACTCTCTCTGTGGAAATCAAAGGGAAAATATCCTCCAGTGAGGATTAACAGCAACTACAAAACGCAGTAATGGGAACACATCTACCCTCCCATGTGAAACCTTCAAAACCACCAGACACACTATAGGAACCGAGGATTTTTCAAGACCCTGGACATCAGTGAAAGTTGGGAAACAAATGAGGTGAGTCCTACAACCGCTGCAGCTGACTTCCCAGGGAGAGTTCCAGGCTGTGGGGCTGGGAGGGAAACTGAGGCCGCTAGAGCGCTCAGGGCAGAGGGCAGCGAGGGGCGAGAAAACCCTGGGGCCTGGCAGAAAAGGACCTCGGGTGGGAAAGACCAAACTGCTCAAACCCAGAAACAAAAATGCACACCTTACACCATCCCAAAGGGTGCGTGGGAAGAGTTCGAGCACGCATGGCGGGCTGGGAAGTATCTGTTTCTACCCAGCAGCCGGGAAAAAGACATCGGCTAGAATTCTCAACCAGGTGAGGCCTCAGCAGCGGGAAAGAATTAGCCCTGGACTAAGGTGCTGCTTCAGATCGGCCCAGCACATTCGAGAAACAAGACCCTCAAGGATCAGACCGTTTCCGGGTAACTTGACTGAATCCCAGAACAAAGCTCCGAATATTTATAGGATCACAAAGATGGTTCGACGCTCAAGGCAAAATTCATAATGTCTGGCACCCAATCGAAGTTGCCCAGGCATCCAGCCCGGCTGCTGTGTCAGTTGGCTGAGTGCCATCCTGTGCACCGAAAGGTTGCCGGTTCGATTCCTGGTCAGGGCACATACCTGGGGTTGCAGGTCATCCCCCGATTGGGGCACGTACGGAAGGCAGCAGATCGATGTTTTTCTCTCACATCCATGTCTCTCTCTCTCCCACCCGCCCCCCTTCTCTCTCTGACCATGGACTCAGGTGATGATTAAACAAAAAGTTTGCCAAACATCCAAAGAGTCAAGAATACATGACGCGCCATGGGGAGACTAAGTATTCAAAACCGACCTGGAAACTACGAAGATGTTAGAATCAGCAGCAGAAGATATCGAAATAGTCATTATAACTGTATCCCATATGTTCAGAGGGTTAAGGAGAGAAATGGAAGATATAAAAACAGCCAGCTTGAATGTCCAGAGATGAATACCACAGTGTGTGAGAGGAAATTACACTGGGTAAGATTATTGGCAGATTAAACATTGCAGAAGAAAGGAAAATTAACTGGACAATTTAGTAATAGAAGTTATCTAAAATGAAACACACAGAGAAAATAATCCCCCAAATTAAAATTGCATCAATGAGTGTGGGACCATTTCAAGCAGCCTAATACATAGATAAAGGACCCTAGTGGAGAGGGAGCAGAAACATATTTAAAGAAGTAAAGTCCACATTTTCCCAAATTTGATGAAAAGTATAAACCCTCAGTTCTAAGGGACTCAATGACCCTCAAGTACAAGAATAAGAAAAACACTATACAAAACTACATCGGAATGAAATTGCCCCAAACCATTAATGAAGAACAAAAATCTTAAACCCAGCCAGAAGCAAAAATACATGTTACACAGAGGCATAAAACTAAAAGTGAATGCAAAGTTCTTACTAGACAGGATGCAAAAAAGAAGACAATAGAGCAGCAATCTTTCATATGCCAAAAGGAGCTTAATCAGTGTGGCTCAGTGGCTGAATATGGACCTAGGAATCAGGAGGTCTCAGTTCGATTCCCAGTCAGGGCACATGCCTGGGTTGCAGGCTTGGTCCCCAGTAGGAGGCATGCAAGTCATTGATGTTTCTATCTGTCCTTCTCCCTTCCTCTCTGAAATCAATATAAATTATTTTTTTTTAAAAAAAGCAACTTACAGCCTTAACCAGTTTGGCTCAGTGGATAGAGTGTCAGCCTGTGGACTGAAAGGTTTCAGGTTCGATTCCGGTCAAGGGCATGTACCTTGGTTGCAGGCACATCCCCAGTAGGAGGTGTGCAGGAGGCAGCTGATCGATGTTTCTCTCTCATCGATGTTTCAAACTCTCTATCCCTCTCCCTTCCTCTCTGTAAAAAAATCAATAAAATATATATATTTTTAAAAAAGCAACTTATAACAAAATAAAATAAAATACCAAAAGAAAAAAAACAACAAAAAAACTGTTCACTTAGAATAGTTTCACTGACGTACCTGGGGAAAATATCTCACAAGAACAAAAGTAAAGTACATTTTCAGATATACAAAAGTGGAAAGAATTCATCAACAACAGATTAGTACACCAAGAAATGTCAAGTCCTGTGGGCATAAAGCAAATGATATTAGAAATAAGAATCTACACAAATTAAAGAATACCAAAAAATGATAACTTCATGGGTAAATAGTCAAAGCTGTTTTTTCTTCTTTAAATTTCTTTAAGAGATAGTTGATGGTTAAAATAAAAATATTAACCCTGGCTCAGTTGGTTGAGTGTTGTCCTGTGAACTAAAAGGTTGCCAGTTCAATTCCTGGTCAGGACACATGCTCTGTTTGTGGGTGTGCAAAAGGCCGCAGATCAATGTTTCTCTCTCACATCAATGTTTCTCTCTTTCTAAAAACAAACAAACAGCCCTGACCGGTTTGGCTCAGTGGATAGAGCATAGGCCTGTGGACTGCAGGGTCCCAGGTTCGATTCCAGTCAAGAGCATGTATGTACCTTGGTTGCGGGCACATCCCCAGTAGAGGGTGTGCAGGAGGCAGCTGATCAATGTTTCTAACTTTTTATCCCTCTCCCTTCCTCTCTGTAAAAATCAATAAAATATATTTTTTAAAAATTTAAAAGATAAAAACAAACAATAAAAACATATTTTAGCCGAAACCGGTTTGGCTCAGTGGATAGAGCGTCAGCCTGCGGACTGAAAGGTCCCAGGTTCGATTCCGGTCAAGGGCATGTACCTTGGTTGCGGGCACATCCCCAGTGGGGAGTGTGCAGGAGGCAGCTGATCGATGTTCCTCTCTCATCGATGTTTCTAACTCTCTATCCTCTCCCTTCCTCTCTGTAAAAAAAATCAATAAAATATATTTTTAAAAGAACAAACATATTTTAAAATAAATAAATAAGGTAATGTATTATAGTGTCTATAATATATGAAAAGTCAAATGTATGACACCAGCACGGAAGTTGGGGTGGAGAAATGAAGTCTGGTATGAAAGGTTCTTACACTAGATGTAAAGTGGAATTTACTTGAAGGTTGGCTGTGGTAAGTTAATGGTGAAGACTGTAAACCTGAAATAATGACTAAAATGACAAAATTAAGAGTTATAGCTAGCAAGTCCACAAAGGAGATAAAATGAGATATAAACATTGTAATTAGTTCCAAGGATGCAGAAACAAAGAGGAAAAGGAGGACAAAGAACAGTTGGGTTGAATAGAAACCTAATAGTAAGGTGACTGGCTTTTTAAACCTAAGCTTGATAAGCACATTAAATGAAGTGTCTAAGTACCCCCATTAATAGACAAGAAAGACCCAAAGTCGCTTACAAAAAACAACAACAACAAAACACACCGCAAGTAGAGAGACACAAACAGGTTAAAAGGAAAGGATGGAAAAATATATACAATACTGACACGACTCAAAAGACATTTCAAGTAGCTACATTAATATCAGACTCGCGGATTTCAAGGCTCCAAACCAAGTTCATTTTATAATGGTCATGGAGTCATGGACCAAGAGGACGTAACAATCTTCCCAATTTATACCTCTAATAACAGAGCGTGGAAAACACATGCAATCAAGACTGAGCGAACTGCAAATAGACAAATCAGCAATTACGGTTGGGCATGTCAATCCTCCCTTTTCAGTAATTGATACAACAAGTGGGCAGAAAATCAGTACGGATCGAGTGGACGTGAACAGCACTGTCCGCCAACTTGACATAACTGACATTTATAGAACAGGACACCCAACAACTGCAGACTCACATTCCTTTCAAGTGTACATGGAACATTTATAAAGATAGATCACGTCCTGGGCCATAAAACGAGTATCCGTATATTTAAAGGGATACAAGTCATACGAAGTATATCCTCTGGCCAGGGTGGAATTACATTAGATACAGTATCAATAACAGAAAGATCTCTGGGACATTGCCAAGCACTTGGAAACGAAATAACACATTTCCAAACGACTCATGGGTCAAAGAGAAATAAAAAGGGAAAGTTTGAAAGCGTGCTGAATGGGAGAAACATGAAAAATAAAGAATGTCAAAATGTGTGTGCTGGCTCTCAAACGCTGTACTAAGGCAGGAATTTATAGCACCAAATGCCTGTGTTAAAAAGGAAGAAAAAAAAAAGTCTAAAAGCAATAACTTCCATTTCCAAAAGAACAAAGACAATGAACAGCAAATTAAACTCATGGGAAGTGAAGAGAAGAAATCACGAAGATCAAAACAGAAATCCGTGAACAGTAAAACAGAAAGACAATGGAGAAAACCAAATGAAGCCAGAAGCTGCTTCTCTGAGAGATCAAGTGAAGAGATACTCCTGGCAGCCAGGCGACTAGGAGACAGAGAAAATCCGAGGGGCTGATATCAGGGTTGGGAGAGGCACCTCCCAGCACACCTGCCGCTATGGACAGGATAACGAGAGAATATTACGTATGAACACTGTGTGTGTGCATATGAATTCTGCCACTTACACGATATGGAAGAACATCTTCCTAAAATCAAACTATGGAAGCTCACCGAAAAAGAGGCTGATAACCTAATTAGCTGTACACAGATGAAAGAAACTGAATTTATAGTTAAACACTTCCCCACAGAGAGAACTCTAGGCCCCAGTGGCTTCCCCAGACAACGATACCAAACACTTAAGGAAGAAGTAATACCAGTTCTTTGCAAACTCTTGAGAGAATTCAAGAAGGAATACTTCCTCACGTATGCTGAGGCCAGCATTAACCCGATATAAAAGCCCAGATAAAGATATTACAAGAAAGAAAACCGTGGACCCATGTCCCTCATTAACCTAGATGTAAAAACCCTCGGTGAAACTTTAGGGAATGGAATGAAACAATAATATATAAAAAGGAAAATGTTCATGACCAAGTAGAGATTATTCCGGGAAGGCAAGATTGCTTTAACATTTGATAATCAATCCGTGTAATGCATCATATTAATGCACTAAAAAAAGAAAAACCATAAGAACATTTCAATAGGCTCAGGGAAAGCATTTAATTAACTTCACATCCATTTGTGATAAAAACTCACAGTAACAAGGAAAAGAAAAGAACTTCCCTGAAGTGACAAAGAGCACCTTTAAGAATCTTGCAGCTAATATCGTATTTAGTGGCGAAAGACTGAATGCTTCCCCCCTGAGAACAATAACAAGGCAAGGATGTCTGTTCCCACCTTTAGAGTCAACATTGTACCGGGAGTTCTAGTCGTCTAGTAGCCTCTATATTTCAAAAGAGGAAAAGAAAGAGAAATAAAAGGCATTCAGATCGGAAAGGAAGAAGTGGAACTGTCTTTATTTGCAGGTGGCATGGTCACCTATGTTGGAAATCTCACAGAAGCTAGCACAAGAAAGCCACTGGAATTAATGTGAAGCGAAGCAGCATTGCAGATTAGAAATCTATTGTTTTCCAATAGATTTCAGACCAATTAGAAATCTATTGTTTTCCTGTACACTAGCAACAAGTAATCAGGACTAGAAATTAAAATGCCACTTACAAACACATCAAACTCCATGAAACACTTAAGGATAAGTCTAACAAAAGATGGGCAAGATTTGTACCATGAAATTGAAGAAACTGTTGTTGAGAGTAACTAAAGCTGAAAATAAATGGAGAGACATACTTTGGCCCTCGATAGGAAGTCTCAATGCTGTTACGATGTCATTTCTCCCCAGATTAATCAATAGATAAAACACCATCTCAATCATAATCCCTGCAGGGTTTTTTTTTTTAAAAAACAGTAATTGATCAAGCTGATTCTAAAACTCATATGGCAATGTAAGGCTTAAACTAGCCATCCTGGCCGGTGTGGCTCAGTTGGCTGGGCATTGTACCATGCACAGAAGGGTTGCTGGTTGGATTCCCAGTCGGGGCATGTCCTAGGTTGCAGGTTCCATCCCCGGTAGGGGGCGTGCAGGGGCAGCCGATTGATGTTTTGCTCTCCTATCAGTGCTTCTCTCTCTCTCTCTCTCTCTCTCTCTCTCTCTCTCTCTCTCTCTCTCTCTCTCTCCTCCCTCTCTCTAAAAATCAATAACAATATTTTTAAAGGGAGACAAAATAGATCAAAGGAACAGAATAGAGAACCCCAGAAACATGCTACACACATTTCTGACAAAAGCGCACAGGCCATTCATTCCGCGAAGAGGGGAGAGTCTGTGGCAAAGAGAGCTGGACTGGGGAGATGCCCACACGCGGGAGATGCCGTCTCACTTGTCCTGCCAATACAGAACACAGCACAGACCCCCGTGTGAAACGCACAACCATACAACTTCTCCAACAACCTGGAGGGAAACAGCCTTTGTGGGGCTTGGGTTAAGATGTCTTAATTAACCTGGCCGGTTTGGCTCAGTGGATAGAGCATCGGCCTGCGGACTGAAGGGTCCCGGGTTCGATTCCGCTCAAGGGCGTGTACCTTGGTTGCGGGCACATCCCCAGTAGGGAGTGTGCAGGAGGCAGCTGATGGATGTTTCTCTCTCCCATCGATGTTTCTGACTCTCTATCCTTCTCCCTTCCTCTCTAGTAAAAAATGAATAAAATATATATATATTTTTAAAATTTTCTTAATTAAGACACCATACTACTAGTAAACAGCATGATAAACCGGACTTCATCAAAACGAAAGAAATCTTCTCTTTGAAAAAAATACTTTTAAGTCATAACCTGCCGAAAAGTATTTGCAAAGCACATATTTGAAAAAAAAAACACAACGCAAAGCAACTTGCAGCTGCAACACAGAAAGACTCTCAACGCCGAATCAGAAGAAAACCAAGAACTTGCCCTGGCCGGGCAGCTCAATTGGTGAGAGCACCGTCCGGCCACGCAAGGTTGTGGGTTTGACCCTCGGTCAGGGCACGTGCGCGGAGCAACCACTGAATGCGTAAACAAGTGGAACAACAAATCTGTGTGTTCTTCTCTTTCTTCCTCTCCCTTCCTCTCTCTTAACGAAAGAAATTTTAAAAAGCTAAAAAAACAAAACAACAACCAAAGAACTCAATCAAAACCGGGCAAAATATTGGAGCATACACTTCAGCAAAGAAGACATATGGATGGCAAATACGTATACAAACACCTGTTTAACATTATTATTATTTTTTTTTTTTTTTAGGAAAACAGCATTTCAAAGCACAATGAGATACTACTACACAGCGATTTAAAAGTTTGAGTCAGAATCAACCAACGCTCCAGCTTCCTCATCAACCTACCCCCTCTTGGCAGCATGCTGGGGATAAAGGAGGGGTGGGATGTCAGGTCTGGGGGTGTCTGGGCTCCCTTCCTACCCTCCCTGGGTGGAGGGAAGACCAGGGAGGGCCTGGGGCTGGGGTTAGAGGTGGAGGAGAGAGTGAGGGTGAAAAAAAACCTCAGGTGAGAAGTAGAAAGAGTGTTTCGATTTTCTAGGTCAATTTCGGCTCCCAGCACCTGGCTAAGAAGAAGGGAATACAGCTGGAGTCAGCCCTGCCCCTCAGGCCTAGGATCCTCGCTCAGCCAGGGATTCCCACTAGCACAGCTGCCTCCTATCTCCTTAGGGGTTACAAGATCTGCAGACCTGCTCCCCGGACTAGCTGGCACCCTGGAGGCCGACACGCGTATTCATGGCTCTCTTTGCATCTCTAGAGGGAAAAGGGGGAGCTGGGCACTGGCATCTCCCTATGTCAGCAATGACCCTCTTCTCCTAGCATGTTGGGGAAGCTCTGTGAAACCTGTCATCCCCTCGGCAGAACTAATCTGGGAAGGATGACCTCCTTCACAGGACACACAGGGGCTCCCTGTACCAGGCAGCATCCTCCGCGGTGTTAAAGAGTGGGAGGGGCGCCCTAAAACTGAGTGTGTCCCCTGACCCTCCGGTGGGGACATGGAGCTCTCAAGACTGCCTTCCCATCCCAGCTGGAGCAGGTGGGGAGGGACTGCGAACGGGGCTGAGAAATATCCCTTTTCATGGTCACATTGCTGCCTTCTCCGGCTCTTGTTTGTGTTGTTTGTTCTTCTCTCTCTCTCTTTTTTTTTTTAAACAAGAAACAAGAATTATTCCTGTAATTGTCTCAAAGGTTAAAATATTATGACAGCTCCCTGATTGAGCTATTGGGAGAACGAAGTGAGACGAGGCTCCCGGGACCGCCAGCGCAGCGTTCAGGCGCTTTCTGACGGCGCAGGAGAGAGAACTGTCCTTCTCCCGGCAGCTCCTGTGCCTCAGTTGTCTGCAGGGAGCTGTTTGGTCCCCTAAGCTTGTCACTCGTCAAATCCTGGCTACTGCCATCCTCCACAAGACAGATCCTCTCGGGGGTCTCCAGGGAGAACTTCCATCCTAATGGCACATTTAAGTCTCTGAGTGGAATTTTTAGCCATAAAGAACTTTGGCGTGTGATTCTTACTACAGGATTCAACCTCGCCAGACCTGTCCCCATCCAGAGCTCGAACATCCCCGTCCCCCCACCACCCAATGTCAGCCTCCAGCACCCCGCAACCCGCCCCCCACCGCCACCGCCACCGCCACCGCTACCGCCTCATTCCCTTCTCCGTCTCCAGGATTCCGTGCAGGGAGGTTGGGGAGCCCCATACTCTACTTCACCTTGTCGGCGACACGAAGGCCTGGGGCAGGAACAATGTTGGGGTCACGCTTCCCATGGCCGCTGCGGGGAGTCAGGTGCCTCCGCTTTTCTGGTTTAGGCGCCCATGATGCTGAAGAACAACAACAAAGCACGCCTCCGGGGACTGTGGTGAGGATCCGGTGAAATAAATCCCGAGTAAAGACCCCAGAGATCACAGTGAATCGAAGAGCTGGCAACTGCCAGGCGCCTGGGGTCCCTCAGGGGCTCCTCTGGTGGCTTCCCGTGGAGTGTGGCGGCCAGGCTCCGGAGCCTGGAGAGCTGGTGGGGTTGGGGGTGGGCCTCCCAGCCAGGGGTGAGGTCTGGTGATTTAGCCCAGAAAGTCAATGGAAGCAAACGCCCCAGGGAAGGGTGGTCTTTGGACCCAGAAGCTGCTCCAGGCTATTCCTTTAAGAAGGGGAAGAACTCGCTGGGGCTTCAGACCAACAAGATGCACATTTCCCAGCCCTTACCTGGTTGAGCTAGTTTGAAAATGGCTAAGGTTGGGGGCTGGCCAGGTTGGAGAGGGGTGTATGTAGGACTGAGGCTGGCAGAGCTGTGAGGACTGGACAATGGGGCCTAGGGTACCCTCTGGGGCCACGTGGGTGATGTTTGCCCACTACACTTCCCCTTTGAGCTGAGGGCGTCTGGATGCCCGAATGCCTGGGGGGGGGAGGGTGGCTGCCTGGCGGCACTGAAGGCCCCAGACCCCGAAGTGGTAGGGAGGGTATGAGAAGTGACTCGACCTGGCGGTGCCAAGGATTGCCGAGCGCACACGGTGGTGCGGTGTGTTGGGCACGGCCCTGCCCCTTGCTCGTGGTGCCGCGGCTGCCTGGCTCCTCATCGCTAGCTGTGCTCTGGTACCCACAGGCGCTTACGGCTGCCCGCGCCACTGTGGCCTTCAACTGCCATGTGATGCAGTCCACCGCGTGGGACTTGGTGCACCACCCATTTGCGAAAAGGCTGGGTGGGGGTGGGGGAAATGGCCATGGCCGCAGCCCTTTGCCTTGTGATCATTCCCCGTGGAGGACGTGGCTGCTTTTCCCCAGGTTGGCTCAGCGCAGCCCTCTCCCTGCACTAGATGGACCTGTTTGGGATTCTACAAAACAAGAGACTAGAAGACCTACTTCCTAGGCCTGTGTTCAATTAAAGCTGTGGTCCACGAAGAACTACACGCGGGGAGAGTGCACAGGAAATCGGCCTCTCCCCAGGTCTGAGGGAAAGACGATTCAGCCGGAATGACTTAGCCAACGGCACTCCAGAAACCTGGGGACCCTACTCTGTGGGACCCCATCAGGGAAGGCGTGGGATGAGTAAGTGCTGGCTCCCAAGAGGATTTGGTAAATTTCAACCTGACACTGCCCCTTTAAAGCCTGCTGGGCGAGCCTCTGCCCCTTTAAGAGAAAACCCACCGAGTTGGGAAAGAATTACCATTTTCCCCGAATTACCATTTTCCTGAATTACTAAACTGCCCTCCTGCTGCTTTGTAAATGGCTGTCTGCCAGTGACTGAGCACTGGGAGGGGCTAAGCGTCCCCAAAGAATGAGAGCAGGCCCACCCCTTGGTCAAAGAGCGTGCATTCTCCTTTCAGCCCTGGGGACTATAGAATTGAGCTTTGGGTTTCCTGACAACATTCAGCACCTGCAAGATTTCCCCAAAACACTGAGCCCAGGTGCAAGATTGGGCTGCTGGTGGCTAGAGAAAGGTTTTTCACGCCTCAGGCCCTAAACGGGAATTACAGAGTGTGCTGGCCTGTGAGAGGTGACTTCTCAGCGGCCACGGTTCTCCAGTGGCCCGCGGTTCACCCGTGGCCCGCGGTTCTCCAGGGGCCTGCAGTTCACTAGTGGCCCACGGTTCACAAATGGCACGCGGTTTGCCAGTGGCCCACGGTTCACCAGTGGCCCGTGGTTCACTAGTGGCCCGCAGCTTGCCGGCGACCCGCAGTTCAACGGAGGCTCGCGGCTTACCAATGGCCCGCGGTTCAACGGCGCCTCGCGGCTTGCCAGTGACACACAGTTCACCAATGGCCCGCGGTTCGCCAGTGGTTCGCTGTTCGACGGTGGCTCGCGGTCGCTGGTGGCCCGCGGTTCACCAGTGGCTGCAGTTCACCAGTGGTCTATGGTTCAATGGCGGCTCGCGGTCGCCGGTGGCCTGAGGATCAGCAGAGGCTCGTGGCTTGTCAGAGACCCACTAGTGACCCACAGCTTGCCAGTGATCCACGGTTCACCAGTGGCCGCGGCTCGCCAATGGCCCACGGTTCACCAATGGCCCGCGGTTCGCCAGTAGCCCGCGGTTTGCCAATGGCCCATGGTTCGTCAATGCCCGCGGTTTGCCAGTGGCCACGGTACACCAATGGCCCGCGGTTTGCCAATGGCCCACGGTTCGCCAATGGCCCGCGGTTCGCCAATGCCCGCGGTTCTCCAGTGGCCCGCGGTTCGCCAGTGGCCGCGGTTCTCCAGTGGCCCCGCGGTTCACCAGTGGCCGCGGTTCGCCAATGGCCCATGGTTCGTCAATGCCCGCGGTTTGCCAGTGGCCACGGTACACCAATGGCCTGCGGTTTGCCAATGGCCCGCGGTTCGCCAATGCCCGCGGTTCGCCAGTGGCCCCGCGGTTCGCCAGTGGCCGCGGTTCGCCAGTGGCCCCGCGGTTCGCCAGTGGCCGCGGTTCACCAATGGCCCACGGTTCGCCAATGCCCGCGGTTCGCCAGTGGCCGCGGTTCTCCAGTGGCCCCGCGGTTCGCCAGTGGCTCACAGTTCACTAGTGGCCTGCAGTCAGCAGCACCAGCACTGTAATCCTGAACAGACGCTGAGGTTCACCACAGCTCCTCTGGACTCCCTGCTCCACCCTTGCCCGACTGCGGTTTGTGCCCATGGTTCACCATGATGCCAGGTTTCACTGGTGTTTGCTCAAATTTTGGATTCTTGGAGTGACACATGGCCATTCTCCAGATCTGGGGCAAGAGTAGTAGTACACGCAGCAATGCCTCTCCAGGATGACTTCTGACTTTGGTAAATGTCATCCTGGCGGCAGCTCCTAAAGCTCGTAGAGTATGCTCGGTTCCTTTAAGAAGAGAAAACTCAAAAGTCAAAGAATTCCGAGAAGGCTTGCACTCCCCTTACTGTTTTGCAAATGACTCTCCTTGCCCGAGGCTGGCCCGCCCGGAGAGGGAGAATGTCCTTGAGTGTTAGGGTCAAAGAAATGGAGATAGGGATCTTGGGGGGGAAGTTTGGCACCCGCAGCTTCCTCCAAAACCATTAACTACCACTTTGGTCAGAAAGAGCACAGCCAGGTGCGCGGTTGGGGTTCGCCCGTTGCTGCGGTCCGTGGTACCGTCATCCCGCTGCGTTGTGATTGTGACATTGGGTCTGCCGAGCCCTGGCTTCCTGGACCTTCTTTGTTTGGAGGCCGTTCTCTACATAACCGCGCACTGTGATTCACCCACATGCACCCCATTTGCAACTTCACGGGTCCCCGCAGTTCTCAGATCCACTGGTTCTCAGGGTGAGGCACCGGCCCACAATCATGTGCACCACTCAATGATTTCCTGAAATTCTCCAGTGGGAAGTGTCCCAGGTCTTTGCCCTAACTTAGGAAAATTGTTCACGGGTTTCTCAAAGATCCAGTTCTCCTGCTGAGATCCCATCTGTACCCCCAATTCTTTTCCTGGATGGTTGGTGTGGACCAAGTACCTGGTCAGTTTGTGCGAGAAGCCAGTGTGGGATTCTCCAAAACTGGAAGACAGATGACCCATTTCCTAGCGTTGCTGAACTGAATAAAGGGAATAAATGTCATGCTTCCGTTCCTGGAAACACTATGAATTGTATGAGTGTACCAGAACCACCCCCTCAGGAACCACAGGTGAGGTGTGGGCGATCACACTGGCTTCTCCCCACGTCTGGGGACGACAGTGTCACCAGAATGGCTCTGTTGGGGCTACTCCTAAGTGTCCGCTCTGTGGCCCTCCCGTGCTGGGTGAGGGAGAGGACAAGAAGAGCGATAACTGACCTCCCACCAAAATGAACTCCATGAATTTCATCCTCAGAGCTGCTCCTACCAACCTGCCTGGGGATGATGCCCTGTTCCTTTAAGAAGAAGAAGAAGAAGAAGAAGGACTGACTAGAGTTGAAAAGATCGACTCATCTCCTGAATTCCCAGGATGAGGCTGCCCCCCTGCTGGCCCTGCATTTTGCAAATGACTCTCCCACTGGCCTTATGGGTTGTTCCAAGAATGCGGGCTGGGACGCCCCGCTCTTTTCGGCCTGGCGCTCACGTTACTTGAGTTTTGAGATCTGAGGAAGTTTGGCACCTGGATCTCTGAGGGTGGGCTGCTGGGCAGCTTGCAAGTCAGGGTGATATTCATGCCCCCGTCTCAAATCGGGGATTGTCAGAAGGGTGTGGTCTGGGAGAGGAGGCGGCAATTGCCGTGCTATGGTTCGCCAGTTGCCGCGGTCCGGCCGCTTGCCCGCGGTCCGCCAGTGCCGGCGACCCGCCGCGTGGTAGTCCTCAGCATTATAATTGGCCCCACTGATCTGCCCTATTCCCCCCGGCCTTGGATGTGTTTCTCGGCAGTACAGTGATTCACCACAATTCACCCTGGTTCGTGATTTCATGGCATCCGGGATTCTCAACTTTGAGGGTTATCTACGGGCCTCGGGCCACTTTGTGCAAGACTCAAGTATTTGCTGAGAGGCTGTAGCAACACTGCTCCAGGCCCTGGTTCTGCACCTCCCCCAACTGAAACTCCACATTTCCAGAGGAATTGATACTTGACTCTTAGTTGACCCTCCCCCAAGGCTCTTGGTTACCAGTGAATCAACTGTCCAAAGTGGGGGATGGTGGAGTCCGAGGGTGGCTCAGCCTCATCTCCCGTTCCCAGGCCGGCTTCAACCCTCGGAGCTGTCTGAGCAGAGGTGGTGCCGTCCTGGCGCTGCTGGTGGTGCTTGGGTGCGATGCCAAACTGCGTCTGAGACTCTGGCAAACACGAAGCTGAGCCACGTCACGTGCTGTGACCAGCCTCACTATGACCCACGCACACGTGAGCAGGCGCACACTCCCATCTCGCACACCCACACTCCCGTGTGGGCCGCTCCATCCCTTTGAGGTGGACCTTCACTATTTCCTAGACACCAAGCTGCTGGGACTCAGGCCCTGTGCTAGTCTCAGGAGGGCCGAGTCTTGTTCCCCAGCACTCAACAGAACCCTAGGTCTTGCTTTTCCAGCAGGGAGGGCAATGAGGCTGTCAGGAGACAGAGAGCTGGTGTGAGTAAAGGCTAGGGTTCAGCCCTAACCGGTTTGGCTCAGTGGATAGAGCGTCGGCCTGCGGACTGAAGGGTCCCAGGTTCGATTCCGGTCAAGGGCATGTATCTGGGTCGCGGGCACATCCCCAGTAGGGGGTGTGCAGGAGGCAGCTGATCGATGTTTCTCTCCCATCAATGTTTCTAACTCTCTATCCCTCTCCCTTCCTCTCTATAAAAAATAAAATATATTTAAAAAAAAATAACAAACACAAAAACTGGGCTTCACTGGGGAGAGGTTCTGCACCCCCTGAAATGCCTGTCTGATCGGGGAAGGTTCTTACGACAATTGTGTCTTCCAGTGAAGTCTCACCTTGACGAATTCTCTGGCCCTGGCTCATTGCATGAGGCTTTGCTGTGTCATTCTGACTTGCACAGGAAGCGCCCCAGTCAGCCCGGTATGGTGCCCTTTTCCTTTGGACATTGACCCTTGACATTGGCCTGTCGCCAGGGATGCCAGGAGGGATTATTACGCAGGAACCCGCATGGTGGGCCCTGACTGTCTCACGCAATTCCCAGGTCAGCGATTTCCCTGGGGCGGTGAGGAGAAATGCTAGGTGGTCCATAGCCTTCCCTCCCCCTTAGTGCTGCCACGTCCGAGCTGAGCTGGAGTAGGGGCAGGTCTCTGGGCCTTAGGGCACCCCAGCTGAGGTTTATGTAAAAGTGAAGGATGGGAGCTCTGCTGGGCAGAGTTTGAGGATAAAAATGAGAACAGAAATCTGGACCACAATCCTCAAAGTCACAATAAGTTGTAAGAGGAGGCCTGAAATGGTTCCTTGGGGATCCCCAAAGAACCCTCCTCGGTAGTGTTAATGGGGTGCAGCCCCTTCCCAGGCCCCAGGAGGCAGCGAGGAACACCCACGGAACCTGGGGGCGCCTCCTCCCAGCCTGGGGCAAGAGGTGGTGTGACTTAGCCCAGAAAGTGAATAGAACTAACTCCCCTGAGGGAGGGGGGTCTTGGGTCCAGGCTGCTTCCAGCTGGCCTCACTCACTGTTCCCTTAAGAAGGCCAGAGGCCATCCAGCCTGGAGTTTTCAGGGCCCCAGCCTGGTCTTGCTAGTTTGCAAATGACTTTGTCTTCTCTGGGAGAAGGGGTGAGGCTGAAGGCTGCCCATCCCCCTCTCCCAGCTCAGCCCTGAGGACTGAGGAATGAGATTTGGGATTTGTGAGTCTCAGAGGAGGTGGAGCACCCTAGGGGTTCACCCCGAAACTGCCAGAAGCCGTTTGAGCACTTCTGGCCAGCCACCCTTATCCTTTAAACAAGTGGAAAGATGACTTTGGGATGTGCAGATGCGTGCCTGGGTGCTTGGTGGCTTTGAAAATGGGATAGGTTGGATGATCTAGCCATTTTGAACCATTTATGGGCCTGACCGGCACACCGAGGCTCGCTGCCCCGTGGCACAGCAGGGTTTACCACAATGCCCGGGTCCCAGGGTGGGCAGTGCGCGGGCACTAGCCACACTCAGCCTGGGGCTTTGTGCATACCGCGATGGCTGACACACACGCACGGCATTGGGCACGTCACGGGGCTGGCATTCCTAGCGCTTCACCGCGACTCCCTGTGGTGTGACAGGCACCTCACAATAGTCCGATCCTGGGGGCGGCATCACCTCCCTCCTGGTATTGCTGAGGGGTTGGAGTGGGCACTGCAGGCCTTCCTTCCTCCCAAGTTACCCAGAGGAACTCTTTGGAAGGTCCACTCACACTCATTTCTGCAAGGAGCTCCCTGCACCCCGGTGCTGGCCGGGTGCCAGCCAGACGCAGTGATGTCCCTGTCCGGTACCAAGGAAGGAGCCTCGAAGGCTTATCACACCCGGAGGGGGAGACACAGATAACTCCCGGATTGGAAAATGGTGCTCAGATGACCTTCTATCTCCTCTGAGGTTCTCTGTCACCCTGGGGCCAAGAACTCAGTTCAACATTCTTGGACCCGAGGGAATCGGGTGACATGTGACTGTAACGCAACAGGGAGAAGCGCCTCTTGGCTCAAATGCTAGGGCTGCTCTGTGCCTCGGTTTCCCCGTCTGTGAACAGGCATGAGAAAGCTCACACCTCCTGGGTGAGGATTTAATGAGCTGCTCAGAGGTACAAAAAGCCCCAAGGACCCAGTCGCCCCGCACCTTCCCCGCGAGGGCGTGCGCACGCATTTCTGCGGGAGCCATTTCTAGAGGAAAGAGCCGGGCTGAGTCGTTTGTTCTGTGCTGCCAGCTCACCCTCCAGAAGGTCCTGCTCATTTAGACCACAGACATGGCATCACGTCAACGAGCGAACCTGTGTGTGTGTGGGGGGCGGGGGGCGGTGAGGGTGGCATTTTTAAATGATTAGTAAGCCTCCCAGTAGTTTAGTAAAAGAATGTAAAGCTTAAATAAACAGCAGTCCTATGGGGACATTCTGATGGTGTCTTCAGCAAGCATTACTTTCTACTTTCTGCAGGCCCCCTGGGGCGTGATGCTGGCCTCTGGAACCTGGGCTCCCATGGCCACCCCCCCTGGGTGCTGGAGAGTCTCAAGGCTGAACCTGACTGAGCAAGGGTCAGCCAGAGCACAGCCTTGCTGGGGACCAGAGGATCCTGGCTCCCGGGGCGTGGACGGCCCTGGGTTTTCCCCTTTATTTAAAAGGAATATGTGTTTACGTGTGAGATCCTCATCTCGGGAACACAGTCCTGCATCTGGACTTTGCTGAGCACGGACGGCCACATGGGGGGCAGCTGGGCGCCCAGCCCGCCAGGAAGGTAGCCTTCAGGCTGAGGCTGTCGTGACTGGACTCCAGGGGCCCCCGGAGCAGATGCTCAAGTTCTTCCCATCTTGTTTCTGCCTCGAGTTGCCTCCCACTGGGGCTCGAAATGCAGGCACAAGGTAGTCTTTAACATATGGGAGCGTGGCGACAACTTCTGTTGAGCGCCCAGCCCCCCTTCCGGAGACCTGCCAGGAGGCTGGGGCCGCCCAGGGGTGTCCCTGAAAGGCTGCAGTGTCTTCTGGTCCAACACAGACCCTCACACATTTCTTGAGCGGGAAGGGCACAGCCTTGTGGGCTGCCTTCCTGGACCCCGAATCAGGCTCTTAATTCACAACAACCTCATAGATACAAGCAGCAAAATGGTGGCACCAGAGGGAGGGGAAGGGGGGAGGGTGAATTGGGGAAAGGGGGTCCAATATGCGGTACCAGAAAGAAACAAGCCTGTTGGTGGAGGCTACATGCCATAGACTATACGGACGTTGGATTCTAATGTTTTACACCTGAAATTTACATGTTATTAACCAATGTCAACCCAATCAATTAAATAAATAACATCTAAAAAAAGAATGAGTGGATGCAGACAGTGGCATGGTGAGGGCCTGGGTGGGCTGGATGGGGTCAATTGGGGGGGGGGGAGGGAACATATGTAATACTTTCTTTTCTTTTTTTTTTTAAATACATTTTACTGATTTTTCACAGAGAGGAAGGGAGAGGGAGAGAGAGTTAGAAACATCGATGCGAGAGAAACACCGATCAGCTGCCTCCTGCACACTCCCCACTGGGGATGCGCCCGCAACCAAGGCACATGCCCCTGACCGGAATCGAACCTGGGGCCCTTGAGTCCGCAGGCCGACACTCTATCCACTGAGCCAAACCAGCCAGGGCAATACTTTCAACAATAAAGATTTTAAAAAATAAAATAAAATAAATAAAAATAAAAATAACAAAAAAGAATATGTAAGGACCCTGGGGAGGCCAGCCGATGTCGCCCATTGGATGGGGCGTGGCACACACAGGGGTAGCATGTCCCCCAGGCTCCTGGGCACCTGTCCTCTGCTTTATTTATTTATTTGGGCTTTTTTTTTTTTTTTTTTTGAGCCTTTGTTCTCCAGGGAGCACTCCTTTCTGTACGAAAAAGACCCCGATGACCCTGTGCTTTGACCAGAGACTACAGGGACTGAGCCCGGAAACGGAAGGGCTTCAGGTGGTGGAGCCTGACCTGGTCCTGCTTGTTGGTCCACATTTCTGCAGCATCTGCCCCTCCCAGGTGGTGCTGGTCTGCACGTCCATCCTCCAGACAAGGTCCTGAGGGTCAGGAGCCTTCCTGCGTCATATGGTTGTTCTTCCCTGGGGAAGCCCCTCCCCAGAGGGGGCTTGGAGTGGGCTTGCTGGTTGTGTTGACCCCTCTGCCCTTGGCCTTATCTTCCTCCCTCTACTTTCTGCCCCCACCGTCACCTGGCTTCCTTTCCAGCCTGGTGGGGCAGGCAGCGTATACCCTTCCTGACCCCCTCAGCCCAGGTCCACTCAGGTTTCTCCAAGTAAGGGCCCTGATTTGGGCTGCGGAAACCAGCCATAGGTCCGGCCTGGGTCCATGCTGGTTGCTCAGGGCGTGTGTGTGTGTGTGTGTGTGTGTGTGTGTGTGTGTGTGTGTGTGAGCCCCAAGCGAACCCCCAAAGCGGGGGCCCGGGGTATACACTGAAGCCTTTCAGGGCGCTCAGGCCGGGCAGCCAGACAGTTTTGCTTGGATCTGTGGGGCGGCCACGTGGCCATACGTTCAACGCTCAGAGATGTCTGTGCCGGGATCCAGCCAGAGAGTGACTTACAGCCCCAAGCAGGATCTGGAGGCCTCTGCTGTGGGAGGCCCCTCAGAGTAAACAGTGAGATTTCTGGGAAACATACCTAAGGCCAGACTGTCGGGAAAGGACGTGGGCCCAGAATTCCTGATACTCTGAGAGCCAGCAGGCAGAGGTGCCAGCTTTCCATGGCGTCCGAGCTCCCCCTCAGCTGGCCCTCCTAGTTCAACGGACAATCCCCCCCTTGTTGATCCCCTCCCGGGGAGGGTGGGGGCACGCACTGCTCTCAGGGCCCGGACTGAGCTCCTTGTGCACCTGAGGTGGCGGCGCACCGAGCGCCACGAGGCAGGGAGCTTGTCTCTCCACTTGTCATTTTATCCCTAACACCGAAGGAAACAGTGCCAGCCCTAGGCACCCAGTGCCCCTTCCTTCCTTCCTTCCTTCCTTCCTTCCTTCCTTCCTTCCTTCCTTCCTTCCTTCCTTCCTCCCTTCCTTCCTTCCTTCCTTCCTTCCAGCTTTTTACTGAAATCTAGTTTAGGTTTATGTTCCAGTAGATCTATTGTGTGTGTGTGTGTGTGTGTGTGTATAATTTAATTTTAAAAAGTTTATTGTTGAGAGGAGGCAAATGTCCCCTTTTCTCCATTGCACTCCCCACCTGGTTCCCACCCTGCCCCAGTCCTTCACCATCCTGTTGTCTGTGTCCACGTGCAATGCATATATGCATTTAAGTATATAAGTTCTTTGGTTAATCTCTTCCCACTTCTCTCCCTTCCCTCTGAGGTTTAGCTGTTCCATCCTTCCATGCCCCTGGTTCTATTTCATTCCTCAGTTTATTTTGTTCATTGGATTCCACATATAAATGAGATGATGTGATATTTGTTTTTCTCTTATCGGCTTGTTGCACTTAGCATAGTAATCTCCTCCATGCTGTCTCAAAGGGTAATAGGTCCTCTTTTTTACAGCTGCGTAGTATTCCCTTGTGTAAATGTACCACAGCTTTTTTATCCACTCATCTACCGATGGGCACTTGAGCTTTCTCCAGATCCTGGCTGTTGTAAATAATGCTGCTATGAACTTAGGGGTGCATCTATTCTTTCTGGTTGGTGTTTCAAGATTCTTAGGACATATTCCTTGAAGTGGGATCACTGGGTCAAATGGCAGTTGCGTTTTTAGTTTTTTGAGGAAACGCCACAGGTTTCCCCAGTGGCTGCACCAGTCTGCATTCCCACCAGCAGTGCATGAGGGTTCCCTTTTCTCCACATGCTCGCCAGCACTTGTTGACTCGTTGATGGTAGCCATATTTTATGTTATTATTTTCTAACTTTTCAATAATAGTTGACATTTAATATTACATTAGCTTCAGGTGTACAGCATAGTGGTCAGACCTTTCTATCACTTACAAAGTGATCCTTACGATGGGTCTAGTACCCCCCTGACACCATACATAAGTTATCAGAATATTATTGACTATATTCCCTACTCGTAAGCGTTTCTTGAATGAATGAGTGAATGAATGAATGCCTGACTAAAACCTGGAATTCACTTTTTAAAGACAACAAAACTCAGGATAAAAGTACAAAACCTCAGCTGTTTTTTTTTTTTTGGCGGGGGGGAGCGGGGACAGCTGGTTTTAAGTGTGTCTGGGCTGTGTGTGCCGCCTCCAACCCTGGATGGTCACCCTCCTCATCCTGCCGAGGGATTCAGCAGGCTTTTTGTTTTTCATAGTCCGTGAGTCTGTCTTGTTCTGTGTTCAGAGCAAACCAGGGATGCTGTTCATATTTTTGCAGAGGGGAAACCGAGGCTCAGTGGGGTGAAGAGGGCTGGCGGTCCCAGCAGCCTTCCTGAAGCCCTCCACCCCCAACAGTTCCGAAAGGCCGGGGTGTCTTCAGTTTGAGAGGCAGTGGGAGCAGGCAGGCCCCGGAAAGGCGGCTTCTGTTTGCTTTCCTTTATCATTAAATGTACCAGGGCAGCTCCGTTTACCTAAAGGCAGGCGCCTCTAAGCTCATCCTTTCTGCAAACACCTAAAGGGTATGTTGAACATCGAGCCCATGTCTCAGTGGGTGAAACGTTTGCAGAGCATAAGCCTGAGCAAGCTGGTAGACTAGACGGGGACCAGGCACCACGGTGACCCGTAGTCACCCCCACTGACCTGGATGGTGAAGTCACCCCCAAAAGGGGGAAACAACGCTTTTTGTTGGGCAAAGGCTGCAAAACGCCTCTGTGTCCTGGCTCTAGACACGGCGCACAGCAGAGGCTGGCCTGGGGGTGCCTGGCCCCCCCAGCGGTGTTGCCACCGCCCCTGTCCTGGGCCTCTCAGGACCCAGAGGCTCACAGCTGTCCTCTGCCGGGCCCAGATTTGTTCCTCCTCAGTCTGGAGGCTGTGGTAGAGGTTTTGGGTTCTGCATTCCTGTGGGAAACGTGGCATTGTCAGATCTGCTCTCCCCAGGGCAGCACGGCTGTCTGCATGGGGTGGGTGGGAGGTGCCACCCCAGTAGTGAGCATCTACTAGGTACCCAGGCTCCATGTGATTTAATCTCCTCAACGGCCCCAGTGGGACTGGCAGGGCCTATCCCCCAAAATGCAGGGTTCAGCAGCCTAGGCATTTTGAGAGCAGGGTTCTAGGCTGCCCCATCTACATGAGAAGGGCACCTCTGTGCCCAGGACAGGGCAACCGGGTGCCTTTGCTCTTTGGCCTAGCAGTTATCGTGGATTTAATATACTTTTTTTTTTAACATTACAGAATAAATGTATGATTCTTACAAAATAAATGCAAACAACCTTGACAACCAGAAGGTTTCTTCGCCCACCCCTCCATTCCATGTAGCTGGGCATGCACGGCGAACACAACACACGACTTTTTTAAAGATCTAATGGGCTGTCTTATGGGGCAGCATCCCATCTAACAACTAGAAGGGCCCCCCTAGGGGCTGTACAAGCGGAGGGTTTTGATGGGAAGAAGGATGGGACAAGGGAGCTTTGAACACAATAAAAGGATTCCTTTTACTTTGATTTATTTCTCTGATTTGATTTTATTTTCAATTCCAGTCGCCATTTGATATTATTTTGTATTCGTTTCAGGTGTACAGCATAGTGGTTCAACAATTAGGTACTTGACAAAGGGATTCCTCCCCATAAATCTAATACCCACCTGCCGCCATACATAGTTATTACAATATCATTGACGATGTTCCTTATGCTGGACTTCACATCCTCTCAGAGCACATGATTTCCCCCATTTAAGATTCTCACCGGAAGGAGGCACTTATCCCCATTCTAGACACCATGACAAGGAAGTTCAGAGAGGTTAAACCACTAACCCAAAGTCACACAGGCAACAAGTGGCAGGGCCATCAGGCAGGATGAGTGGTCGGCCTGGAGCCGGGAGAAAGCCAGCAGGTTCCCTTGTGATTTCCTGAAGCGATCTCTTCAATTCAGGTGCCCGGAGTGACAGGTGCTACCAACTCAAGGCGGCACAGGCCACCACACAGAGTGGCACCTGCCTACCTGCTGTGCTCTGCCCTGGGCTGGTTTCTCACCTTCTTGCATCCCCTGGATGGCGGCACTAGGTGGTAGAAATGAACCATCCCATCTCTTGGTGAAGATGCTCCACGTTCCCATCATTTGCTGAGGAGCTGGGTCTCACAAACCTAGGGTCAACTGGCCCCCAGGAACCTGCCCCACAGCCTCTTTGTGCACGGGTATCTAATTGTGCACCCCCTTCCCCCCCGCCCCGGGTGCCCTTGACTCTCCACTCGGGAGCTGGTGTCTTCTGGGCCAGCGCTGACACAGCTATCACCAGGCCCGGCCCAGGGAGGTTACTGTGGGCTCTGGAAGGATCCAGGCCTCGAATGTTTAAGCTGAAAGCATGCCCAGAATTGGCCCCCTTCCCTTTGCCGTTAAGAAGACAGGTCCCTGCTGTAGTCCTCACTGAAATCTACTACAAACAAATGTCTTCTCTTGGAGCCTCTTGGGTGGGGTGGCAGTTTTTCAACTGTCAGCAATCTTTTAGTTTTTTTTTTTTTAAAGCAAACTTTCCAGTCCTGTTCTACCTGGAATACATTTTCTCCTCTGGGGCCCCTCCCCAGGCCTCTGCGTTCTCTGTCAACACAGTAAAGCCAGCCCCCTCCCTAGCCGCAGGCAGTTGAATGAAGCAGTTCTTTGCTCCACGAAGGAAATATTTCCATGGAGTTGGGCCAAGAAAACCCCTAGCTTGAATCCGGGGCTGGCCCACGCCCAAAGCTAGGGGGGCCCTGTGGGGGCGAGGCTGAGCGACGTGGCCGCGTTTTCCTGGTGTCAGGATGGGACTTCTTCTACAATCCAACCCATGGTGGTGGCCTGCTTCGCCAAGACTCCATTTTTGGCCTTTCTCCTTCCCTAGGAAATTGACTTTTCTAGGCCCTCCTACAGGAATGGAACCGATGAAGTTCATTTTTTGGTGTTGTCGTTCCCAGCTTGGAATTGTTCACCTCTGTGGCGGGTTCAAGAGAGGCCTTCCAGAGGGCTGACGTGGCTGTGGGGCTGGCTCCAGGCCCCAGTGGTGCACACCCCGTGCTTGAGCCCCTGGTGGGGACTCTGCCTCGAGCTACTCAGGCAGGGTATCCTGAGTGTCCTGATTTTTATTTACTTACTAGAAAAATATTACATATTTGAGGTCCCTGAGGAAGAGGCTCAAATGGCCAGTCTTCTTGGATTGCTACATTAAAAAGATGTACATTACAAAAGCAATATATGCCGATAAAGAAATCCATCAAAAGGAGGAAAAAGAAAAATGGTCAGAATCTCTTGTCCAGAACAACTCATGGTTTTTTAGGGGTATTACGGGGTAATTTGGGGGTGTTACCTTCGAGTTCTTTTTCTCTGTCTGTGGTCATGACAAGTATCCCCAAGGAGCAATGCTTACCCTCTCCCATGTACACGGACTCAGAGTCAACATGCTCTGCTCTGCCTGGAAGCCCAGAGGTCTACCGGGAAGTAAGCTTTATCCTTGGCCTTTTGCAAAAGGCCGGATTTTATTTGTCTTTTAATATCTACAATTTGGCATACTCCTCTATGCAAAGGTTGGCGTTGCATCCAGAATTCAGGTTTCAGGGGAGCAGAGTGCTCCTGATATTGGGGTCCTGGGTAGAAGTCCAGAAGTGTGCAGGCAGCCATGGTGCTCCTCACTCCCCAACTCCAGGATCACAACATAGCAGGGACCACCCCCTCACCCCCCCAATATACAACTCGAAGGGAATTTGGGTGTGAGTTAAATTTGGATAAGCCAAAAGAAGTAAAAAGTGAGCCCATCACCTGAGTCCTTAAATGTCAAACTAAAGAGGTTAGCTTCTATTTTGAAGGCAAAATCGCGTCCCTGAAAGGCTGTGTGCATTGGTGTACATTCTAGAAGATCCCATCAATCCCAGGACCCTGGGAGATGCACGGGACTGTTGTTTGACACCCAGCCCAGCAACAGAAAGGAGTTTCGGAGGAAGGCCCAGAGAGATCTCTATGGAACACAACGATTTTTTGTGGGGGGTGGGGTTGGGGGGGTGAGAGTACCTAGAAGGCTGGAAACGCCTGCTTAGAGGGGATGCTGTTCTGTAAAAGCTCTCAGTATAGTTTTGAGAGGAGAGCGCATTGACCCGCGCCCGGGAGATGGATAGAGAAGGACCTTGTCCTCCATTCCTGGCTGAATCTTAGGACGGTTGTACACTTGCCCACAAGTATGTACATGTGGATAGGAGACCGCTCACATGGCTTTTGAGGGTTCCCAAGTATGAATTAAAAAAAAGAAGAAAAATGTGTGCTTTGAATTAGATCTACGTGAAGGGGGGGTGGGGGGAGGCAGCAGGCTAAGCCGTGCGTCTGGGACATGGCTTTCCTCCAGGGCCCTTCAGGAGAGTTGGGTTTCAGCATGTCCAGAAAAGACAGCGAGCCGTTCCTCAACCTGGATTTCCTCGTCTGTTTTGCTCTATAGATATGAATCTGAGCCCTCAAAGGTCTTTTTTGAGCGAGGAAAGCATGCCCAATATCGCTCACATTGAGGAACGGTCGGGATCCAGAGATTACAATAGATGGGCTCTTTTAAGTTATTTCTTCCATTGCTTTGGACCAATAAATATTTTAAAAGTTAGTTTCTGAGCTTCAGAAAAGCCAACAAAAACATTTAAACATATGGATTTTTTTATTTTTTTAAAAAAAATTTTTTTTTCTATTGTGGTTAAACCACACTCAGCAAGATCCGTTTACAGCAGCCTTTTCTTTTTCTATCTTTTTCTTTCCTTCTTCCTTTCTTTTAGGAAGCCAGAAGAATACACATGTTGCCATGGAGTTCTGTTTAAAATAAAATACAATGGAAAGAAAAGCAGCGTGATGAAGTAACCACATGGGCTGCAGGGCACACCTGATACTAATTACTGTCAGGCACAATGTTCTGGAAGACATTTGACTCGCCTGATGTATACATTCAAATCAAGCAAAGCAGGACTGCAAAGCTCCTTGGGGACCATCTTGTCCAACTCTTTCTTTTTTCCAGATGAGGACATAGGGGCCTTGAGAGAAGGGTCTGGACCCCAGCCTCCCCAATAGGAGGGGGCAGAGCTGGGATTCAAACCCGCCACACTTTTGTCAGAAACACATCGTTTCCAGGGTCCTTTGGCTTGGCCTGCCAGTTAAGACCCTGAAAAAGAGGAGTAGGGTTTACTGTGAACCTCAGAGCAGCAGGCGAGGAGCCAGGGAGCCCAGAAAAAAAAAGCAGAGAGGCTGACTTGGCGCTGGGAGGCCCCGCTTCCCTCGTGGGGCCCAGCCTGTTGGAGAGAGATGCGCATTGCATGTCTGGAGTTTCTCCTTCCACTGGGCCTCCCTGAGGCACCCCAACCCAGGCTGGGGGCTCCTCCCAGAGTGTCAGCTCATGATCTTTGGGGCTGCAGAACTCATGCCAGGAGGCACTGTCTCTAAGACAGACTCCTGGGACCCCGAGTGCGTGACTATTGACGCTCTCTGGTGGCTGCCTGGGCTCCCACACAGGCCTCCCACGCGTGGAGGGCGAGCTGGAGCCCCCGTGACAATGCAAGCCCCTCTCCTCTGCCCGGGAAGGCTAGCAACTCGGCCTGTTGGCGTCTGATTGGCCGAGCAGGCTTGACGACTGGGATCCTGGCCGCTGATTGGCCCGGGCCGCTCGGGCTGTTTCCTAGCTATTAATACCGTGGCTAATAAACGTTCTCCTGTTGACTGGGGATGCTCGGAGCCATGATTTTTTGAAGCTTTCTTGACGTCTGTGGTTGGTGCGGGCCTTCCTGTTGGGGGGCTCTAGTCTCTGAGGCGCCTTGCACGCTCCCCAAGCTGTCAGTGGGGTGTTCTTGTCTCCCTCACGTTATCTGACACGTTAGGGCGGCTCCGGGCCGTCAGCCCCAAAGCCCACTTTGTCCTCGGAGCCCGCGGATCTATGCACGAGCCCGCCGCCCAAGGCGCGGGGTCTCTCGTGGCCTGGTGGCCCATGGTCACCGCCCCGTCACTAGCTGTTGCCTTTACAAATAGCCGTGTCCCTTCGTCTCAGCCCCGAACACCCCGTCTGTGCTACAGCTGCCTCGAGGGACCGCGGGGCCTGGGGGGTGGGGGGTGGGGGGGGGCCGCCCTCTGAAGCTGCTTTCCACCCCTTCCGGAAGGGCGGGGGGCGCTGTTCTAACCCGATACCTCCGCGGGGCCCCTCTCCCTTTTCCCCTTTGGGACCCATCACTCATTCTCACCCCTCTTCTGTCACCAGGCGCTTCATCCTTGCCCTCCCGGCTGGCACCCACCTGTCACCCTAAGATAGATCCTTAGTCCCTTTCAACAGCATTTTGACCTTTGCGAGAGGACATTTGATTGACGGCCCTGCCCGCTCTGCCCCTCGGTGCCCGGCGGAGCTGCCGAGAGCGCCACCTGTTAGGGATCGGATCTCGGGTGCCAGGTCCCGGCGCGAGGCCGTGCAGCCCTGCTCTGCTGCAACATGTGTCACTGCCCGTCTCCCCGGGGCGGTGCAGGGGAGTGGGGGGCTGCTTTCCAAAATGAACGTGTGGGAAAATCACCTCAATTTTGGGGGGGGTACCCCATTCATCTCCAGGTGGGACACAGATCTCGAAAAGTACTGTCCCTAGAGGGACAAAGCTCCTGCGTAGATTCTTATTACAATCCCGTTAGGGGGTACCGCCTTGTTAACGTGGAGAAACGGGCCCCCTAGCAGAGGAGGGGGTACTGCAGGGTTCTGGATACACGGGTTGTAAAGCAGCAGAGCCTGGACTCAAAACCCGTTTTTTCCTCTTTTGGTTTATTTTTTAATTTTATTTTTTTCTGAGTCGAAGGTGCTGTGCCTAGTGTGGCGCGTCAAAGGTAACCAATCAGAAATAAATGGGTGGGTGCGTTAAAAGGGGGTGACAGGCGCCGATTTACATTTGGGAATCGGTTATCTTGCCCGGGGTTTCATTTTCCAGGACAATACGCAGACAGCATCCTTTTCTTCCCCTAAGATGCCTTCTCTAATCGAGCCTCCGAAAAAGCCAGGTGCGTGACCGGCTACCCCTGGAGCCCAGCTTTACCCTCGGCCCACCCGAGAAAAAAGACCCCTGGTCCCCTTCTCTCGGAAAATGGTGCCCACAAATGGCCCTGGTGGCGAGCGGGGCTCGTGGAGGGAAAAACACCAGTGAGCCTTGGGTGTTGGTCATGGCGGCGAGGGGCACTGCGGCAGAATTTTTTCCTCCCTTCTTTGCTGCAATCTGGGTGCGGCTAGAGCAATTTGTCATAGAATCTGGGGGGCTCATTTTCCCAGCCAATCACTTTTGGAGAAATGAGCGCATTGCAGCAGAATGCGCTGACGTCAGAGACCACCCCTTCTGCGCCTCCATATAAACCCCACCCAGCCAGCCCCTAGCGCAGACGGCGAAGAGCTGGATGGAGCGCGCCTTGGCTTGCTGGCCTTGGCCGCAGCTCCTCCGAAGAACCGGGGCGCCCACGCGAGAATCTCCCCACCAGGTGAGTGGTTGGCCATCCTTGGCGGAAAGGATGTGCAAAATAAAGGCTACACCCTCGTCTGGGTCGGCCTCTGTCCCCCTGGACATGCCGAAGGACAACCGCCGGGACCTTCTCTTAGAGGTGGCCACCTCGCCTGGTCCTGAGCATCGGCAACAAAATGCTGTTAGGAAGGAAAATCTCGAGGCACATTTTTTTGGGGGGGGGGGGGATCAGGGCCCCATTTTCGTCTAATTCATGAGGGTAGGGAGGGTGGTGGGGGCTGAAATGAAGAGGAGTGGGAGGAATCGGACCAAAACCGATGTCGGAATCCAGTGTCCCGTAGTCACTGGGGTCCAAAACCCCGATTTTCTGTGTTTAAAGCTACCTTTAGAACCACAAATGGTGGGAGACATGGCGGCCGACGCATTCTGCATGCCCCGCGGATTAGGGGGGGAAAGCACCCGAAGAGAAAGGTCTCCTGGGCATATTCCTCCCACCCCCCCGTTTCTGGTTAGCATGTTGGTGGCCTGTGGGCGTGAAGAGTAGAGGTTCTTACCCGTCAGGGATCCCCAATGCAAGCACACAGATTTAGTGCAGGGCCCGCTTTAGTAAAAAATTAAGAGTAAAATTTCTAACCGATATCATCTGGTTTCACTCCGATAAACCTCCTTGTTAACGGTAGAGAGAGATGGCGCCCAAGTGAAAACCTGCCAGAAGCCCCCTATGATCAGTTCTGTAGGAAGGGCGGATGGAGGGAGGGCCAAGTAATTGGGGGTACTGGCAGAGTAGAAAAGGGGGTGGGTTGGCGTGGAGAGAAGGCTGTGTCCTTGGGTCTGGGAAGCAAGAGGGAAGAGAGAAAAAACAGAAAAGGGGGTGTGTTTGGGAGGTCTGGGTGCGGGGAGCTGGGAATTGGGAGTCGGAGGGTCCTTTCAGCATTGCGTGATGGTCTCTGGAAGATTCTGACATGTTGCGGGCTTTTGATTTTTGATAAAGTCTCCGTTTGCCATTTCCTTTGTCCCTATCAAGCCCCCCCATACCACCCCCTCCCCACTCAGGGATAGCGGGCTGTGTGTGTGTGTGTGTGTGTGTGTGTGTGTGTGTGTGTGTGTGTGTGTATGTGTGTGTGTGCGCGCGCGCGCGCACGCGTGTGCATGTGTGGGGGGGGCGCTAGCGGGTTGCTACGTGGCAGGTTTCTGGAATGTTTTCTTGATGGCCGCCAGAGGGCGCTGGTGGCACTGCGGAATTTTGGGGGGCGGGGTGGGGAGGGGAGGTGGCCTTTGTTCTTTTGCTGGAGGGGGTCAGGCGTGAGATTTACTGGAGGATTCTGTATTCATTACTTAAGTGGGAAATGTTTTAAGATCCCTAGGTTCACTGGGGAACGGCCGCAGGGTTCGCGCTGGGCGGAGATGCCCTGATCCACGCTGGTTGCGTGACTTGGGGGTCGTGGAAATGCGTGGACGCGGATTAGTTTATTTCATTTGGTTTTCAGTTTGAGGATCTCAGGAAGGTGTGGCTCATTTGAGCAGGATGAAGAGGCCATGCAGTAGTCAATTAGGCGCCATCATGCGGGGTCTTGGAATTCTTGCTGTGGAGAAGGGAGGCTAGATTGGAGGTTGGGAGGGGGCGGCGGCAATGGTGGTTTGGATGAGTTTCGGTGGTTTTGGCCACCTTTATATTTTGTAGCAATACCATATTTTGTATCATGTGTCCAGAGACCCCTGAAATGAGTGAAAGTGTTGTATTGAGAACCGGGTCTTTTACGTTTTAATTTGTTTAATTGGACTTACCGAAGGTCGGGGCCAAGCTTTCTGTGTTTTTACTTATTAAAAGTGGAATCATGTTCTGGAAAGACCCTTATGGCGAGTGTTGTCTTGATACCCTCATGTCTCTTTGGTGACCCCCACTGCTGCGAGGCACCGAAGACCCTCTGGGCGGTTGCGTGGGGGTGCAGCCGCACGTCTACAGGTGGATTCTGGCTGGTGATGGCGTGCCTGCGTTTTAGGGGACTTAGTGGTCTTGTGTGATGAGCTGGGGTGGGCTGTGCCCACCCTCCTAGCCTGAGACCTGTTGGGTGCTCTCCCGCCCATCCTATGCCAGCTGTTGCCCTGGCAGCTGCGGGCCAGGCAGGGGAGGGGCCAGAGGCGCCGTCCGCAGGTGGCTGTGCTTTTGGGTCTTGGGCTCTGGAGCTGACTGTGCGCCCCCTAGCGGTCTGTGCCTGCAAATGTTCTCAGCCCGCCAAACCCGGCTTGAGTTTGCGCGTGCGCACACAGTTAACACTTGTGTCTTGTCAATCAAGTCCTCCTTACCCCCTCCCACTTCTCTCCCTCCTCCCCTTCCACTTCTCTCCCTCCTCCCCTCCCATTTCTGCTCTCCCTCCTCCCCCTCCTATTTCTCCCGTCTCTCTGACCCCTCCCATTTCTCTCCTTCCCCCTCCCCTCCCGTTTCCCTCATCCCCCTTTACCCCTCCTCTCTCTGATTCCTTCCTCCCTCTGTACCCCTCCCTCTTCCCTCCTCACCCCTCCCTCTTCCCTCCTCACCCCTCCCTCCTCCTTTCTCTTCCACTCCGCCTTCCTTTCCCTCTGACTGCCCCCTCCCTCTCTCTGCTGTTCCCTGGCTGGCCATTAGAGGTCATCAAGATGGTTTCTAATCTGGCCCCCTCCCATGCCATAGGTTCTCTCTTCAGGGATGACGTCACCATTCGCCTCCTTGTCTTCAAGGACCACCTGTTGATGCCCAGCTGCTGCCAAGGTGCTTGCTGCTCATCTCCACCTTATGGTATGCAACCCCTTCTTGTGGTGGTTTATGTACAACATGGCGGCCAAATCCACCCCTGCCACACTCCTCCCACTACCCCCAGACCCATGAGCAATTAAAGGACAATTTTAAATTTTAACTAATTAGTTTTAGTTATAATTAACTCATTTAAACTTTAATTAGTACCTAGAATTGGGCTTTTAAGTGGTTCCTTTAACCTTTGATCAATTGCAGAAGACATCAGGAGCACCCATTTTTGGATCCCACCAGCATACCAAGCAGCCACTGGCAGAGACCCCCCTGGACCAGGACCACCACTGAGGCCGAAGAGGACCAGAACTGACCAACCAGCTGTTCCTCTTGGCTTAAGACTTAATCCAGTGCCCTAGTGAGGGGGCATTGGACATTAACCCCTGACCTTTGCTATGCTTGTGGCTATTGCTATGAGTACTTTCCTGTAAGTCTCCGCTTGTGTTAATATACCAGCGACCTGGAGTGTTCCCCTCCCCAAGAAGGTGTCAGTTTTTCTCAGCTGACCCTATTGTTTCCCGTCTGATGTCCTGAATAGAAGGATCCCTTTGGGAACTTCTCAGGAGGGGGACCTGGGCCAAGGGCTCCGCCAGCATCTCACTGGCAATTCCAAAGCCGTGGTGGGCTTCTGGAATGAGCATGAGCCCTGACGTCATGGGCATCCCTGCCTCTTTTGGGATCTCCCTGTTCTTTCCGGGGAAGGGTGATGAGAAGAGCAACCTCCTAGGGTTGTTGTGAGTATTAAATGAGCCAAATTAGCCTGGGGCAGGGCTGGGCAGAGAGGAGGTGTTCAGCAAACATTTGTTGAAAGTTTGAGAGGTCAGTCCATCCCCAGCAGTGACACTTGTCTTATGTCTCTTGTTTATTTTCCCACAGCACTCCGACAGCCCCTGTCCACGGGGCTCTCCTGCACAGGTAGGGCTCTACCAAGAAGGGTGATGGGCTGACTTGAATAGGCACATCAATTATGCATGCAGTCATTTCCAGAGCACTTTCTATGATCTTGGAATATGTTCTTTCTATGTCAGACATACAGGTGATGATCATTTGCAGATAAGAATGAATTTGGCCTTGACTTGAGTGATTTGATAAAGGCGGGCGGGGCTTGAACGCCCCTTCTTTGGGACAGGATGTATTCACATTTACAGTGAGGGCACTGAGGCTGGAGGAACGTAAGTATTTTGTCACACTGCTGGCAAGACGAGGGGTCAGAGTTAGACCCCGGGTGACATTGTGGCTACCTCTTACCACCCCCTGGCCCAGAGTTAGACTAAGAGCTCTTGATTTCTAATCAAGCATTTGACAGCAGGACAGTCTGCTTGAAATCCTAGCTGCCTACGGTGGTCTTGGGGATCTGGGTGGCCCCAATGCCGCTACCATGTGCTGGCTCCACCTCAATAATGGTGTGACCTTACGCAAGTCGCTTACCTTCTCCAGGTTTCAGTTCCTTTCATGGTCTAAATGAGAATTAAAAACAAACAAACAAACAAACAAACAAAAAAACCCCACCCACCTTTATCTACCCCACACCGTGCTTTTGAAGACCAAATGACGTAACTACTATGAAAGTGCTTTGTAAATTGCTGTGGCAATGGCAAGGTCCTTAACCCTCCGATTGTTCACATGCCCAGCCCTCATAATTGGGCTAGCACCCAGTAGGTGCTGTGAGTGTGCGCGCTCAATAAATAAATTTCAAAATGAATAAAAACAGAATTAATTCAACAAATCTTTCCTGAACACCGACAATATGCCCAGCACGCCAGGCCTGGTACGTGACACAAAGATGATGCAAACAGTCTCTTGGAAGCTAATTGGGGTCCTCATTTGACCAGCACTTTTTTCGCCCCCTTTTAAGCCAAGCAGTTTTGTCCAGACAAGACAAAAACAACTCAGGCCGCTTTGAGAAGCCCAGCTTGCTGTAGACAATAGCTCCCGGGCCTCTGAAAGGGCCTGATTGGATTATATGGCAAATGAAGGTGGAAGGGTGACTTGGAAGGTGACGAATGAAGTGGGCGGAGATCTGCTCTGCGTTAATCCAGGCTATTAGGAGGGAACCTTTTGTCTTCCAGAGGCTTTTGCCACTGCTTTTTACATCCGTAATGTAAGGACCCGTAATTTATGGTCAGTGAAATCCAGGCCCCAGTGAGATCTGAGTGGGCTGTAAACTCCAGCCTCCCACTACCAGCGAGTACATAACAGTGAACATTTAAGTCTCCCTTTGCCTTTTGCAAAGGCCTTTTTGCAATTGTCAATTCATTTGAACCTCACAACTCCCTGTCCCGACCCGGGGCTGGCCTACCGCCTCCCGGGGGATCTGAGGCTGTCAAGGGGCCCTTCAGATTGGGGTCCACACACATTTGCACCCCCCCTGCCTCTTGCGATGTAAAAGAAGAGGTGTCCTCTGCACTGGTCACTCCTGTCTCACCTCCAGCCTCCAGTTATCCCCTCCAACTTCCTAACTGCTCTCTCCGCAGCCTGAGCCTCTGGCTCCTCCTGTCCTCCTGTCTGGCCACTACCGTCTCTCTCTTTCCTTTCACAGCCAAGCTTCTCCAAAGGCCTGTCTCCACTTGCTGTCTTCCTTCCTCACCTCCAATTTCCTCTTCAACCCACTGCTTCCTGCCTTCTCTACTCCGCCGAGCGGCCTTCACTAAGGTAATGACTTTTAATGTAGCTTAAACTGGACAGTTTCCAGCTCATGGACACACAGACACATTTCCAGTCTTCCTCTCATGGGGCTCTTGGGCCCTGGTTCACACCTATTGACACGAACTCCCTCTAGGCTCCACGGGGACACCTGTTCCGCATCCCTTCTTGTGGGACCTCACATAGCCAGAGCTCCGAACCTCTGGAACTTGCCTCTCCCCACCTCCCCTTGGAGTTGAGTCCTGGCTAACCCCCTAGTTAAGCTGAGGCCCTGGGGTAGGTCAGTTGCTCCAAGCCACTTTTTCTCAGTTGCAAAATCGGATTAATAACGTTCACCTGGCAGGTCTGGCGAACTATCATGCAGGTAAGAACCAGACACTATTTGAGGGACTTGAAATAATCATTGAAGTATTCGTGAGAAAACTCGATGAGTCACCATCAGATTTTCTTACAGGTAAAGTTCCCACGGGGAGGACCATAGAGAGAAGAAGTGGAGGGGAGGGGGGCGGTGGAGGGAGAGGTGGGAGAGAAAGAAAAGAATGAGAAAAGGCACCAAAGACAATGAAGCAGGGAAGGGGACGTAGAAAATATTAACATCGACGGAAAACACATCTAGGGAAAGGTTTCCTCTAGGGTCGGAGTTGGGCTGAAATAAACAGGAAAAAGGTTTTAAATGAATGATCCAAGTGACAAGTCCCAGGAAGCTTTCAAATCAAATTGCCCCGTTTTGGGGTTTTAACTCCTATCAAGTTTAACCTCTTTACCGCCTTCATCCTGGTTAAATCCTCCCTGGCCCCTTTGCTGGTGATTAAGTCCTAAAGGTACACATCGTCTTTCAAGGAATGAATGGCCAACAGAGAGAGCCCTTCCCCTCCCCCCAGCTGTGTTTTTCAGTTTCCTTGCACTTTCCGCCCTTTTCCCTTAATGAACTCGGGGCTAGTCTTGGACCTTGTCAAGGAAGAGGCTGCAGACGCTAATGAGGGAGCTGCTGGGCTCCAGTGTTCCTCATAAGGAGCCTCCTTTGTCTGTGAAGGAAAAACACACTGATTATCATAATGAGGTGAACCGGCGTCTGCAGGGCAGAGGCGATGGTCCCAAGGCCACACTTGTAATTTTGGGGCCGGGGCCCAGGCTTCCTTTGCTCCTCATTTAAGCCTTGGCGAGGCCCATTGAGTGGGGCTGAACGTGGAAGGCGGCTCTGGGGACAGGGTTGCTTTGCAGAAAGTTTCTTTGTTGGGCCAGGCAGGCAGCTGCGCTGGGCCAGGGGCTGCCTGCCTGTGGGATTCACTCTCACAGATGAGGACATGGGGTGCAGGGCTCCCACTCCAGCACGCCCCTCACTTGTTTCAGCATCCACTGGACATGAAAAGCATGTCACGTCACAGGTGTAGGACCCGTGGGATCACAAAGGCACCCCCCCCCCCCGGAAGGGTGTGGTTTGGGGTTCACATTTTGGTCCCGCATTCTGAGGAGAGCGAGGTTCAGAGCACCAGAGGATTGTCAGGGGGCCTTGACAATAGATCTTGCATCAGAACGTGCCCTATCCCTTCTCATACGTCCTGCGTCCCGCCTGAACCCCCTTCTATCCTGATACTTGAACTCCCCCTGCCCGTTAATGTCAGCAGGTATGGCCAGAGCCTGAAACTTGCCCTGTGTGTCTCCAGTTCTGGAGATTTCCCACCCCCAGGTAGATCAAGCAGTTAAATCAGATTACTTCAATTTCACTTCAGACTCTGGCCAGACCTGCAGCCAAATGGAGAAGAACTAAGGGAAGTGGGGTACTTGGAGCAAGAATACTTGATTAGTAGGGAACTTACCCCTCTCCCTTCACTTACCTGTCAGCTGAAGGCCTGAATCAGTTTGCCCTCTTCCCGAGTTAGCAAAACCAGCTCTCATCCGGCTCCTCAATAAAAAGGTTGAAGGCCCTACCTTAGAGGTGACCCAGATGTTACCCAGACTAGGACTGGTGAGGAAAATAGAACAATTTCTGGTGTTTCTAAATGAGAGGATACATTTTAAGTAGGGGGAAAAAAAATCCAGAGGACTCTTCTCACCTCAAATTCACACTGATAACATACAAACCCAAGGTCACCAATATTTCAGCATTTGAGCACCTGAGGAGGGGTGGAAGGCATTAGTTGGCTAGGATCCTGGGGGTTTGTGACTCCCTGGCCCTAGGGCAAACTGGCTCCCACATCCCCTCCTGCTTGGGCTTCTGGGCCAACTGGTTTTAGCTTTTCTGTGTTCACCAGCAGAGGGGTCCGAGGTCATGGCTCTCTTGAGTGTGGGGGTGGCACCTGGTTGTGCACGTGGGACCCTTCGTCCCACTCTTCCAGCTCAGAGGTCTTGGGTGACTTCCTGGGTTGACCCCTGATCTCCAAGAGCCCACTCTTCACATCCATGCTTAAGTCAACCTTGGTGGCTCCGTGGATGGAGGAGGAGGATTTAACCAGGTGGGATACTAGAGGATGAGTAGGACCCAGAGATGCTCCCTCTTCTCCAGCTATTCTCAGCTCTGGTTTTCTGTTTTTACTTGTTCCCACCTCTATTCTTCATGCCGCCTTCTCTCCTCTCACTCCTCTACTGCCACTTCCTAACCCAGTGTTCTGAGGGGTGCCCTAGGCCAGCCCACACCTCCTTTGGGTGTCCCAGCACCAGCCTGGCACACGTGGGGCTCAGTAAAAGTATGTGGGATGTTTGTTTGTTTGGGCAGGTGAGTCAACGAAGGACCTCGGCTGCTAGAGGAGTTGTTGGGATGCTAGGAATTAACGTGTAGGTCAAAAGGGTGGAGAGTGGATCTCAATTTAGGGAGGGGTGGGCACCCCCGACTTGAGCAGGGGCCTTGCCGGTCTTGCCCCTTCATTCACTCACGCGGCCAACCTTCATCCAACAGTTGATCATTACTGAGCTAGCCCATAGCCCGGCCCGGCCTGAGCACCCGCCACGCTAGCCAGTCCCTTGATGGCCTCTGCCCTCGGAAGAGCAGGCCGGGGGGTGTCGCTGCCGAGGGCGGCCTTAGCCTCCCAGCACTGGCGCAGCGACTGCTCTGTAGAAGGCAGGACAGCGGGACTGTGCGAGGGGCTGGCCTGGTTTGCCTTTGGGCCACTTGGCCGGTGACCTTTACGTAGCCAGCCCCTCCTGCCCTCTCTGCCTCCCCCACTCAGCCCATAGCTGAATGCTGACGGCTGTTATGCACCCCGGAATGTGGTATGTGTACCCTTGGGCTCTGGCCACTAGGTCTCCCTCTTGAGTTGGGGTCTGTGAGCTGGACCCCTCCCTCCATAATACCTGCCTCCCGCCTGGGGCTAAATCTAGCTCCTTTTCTTTGGCTGGAGATTGTCCTGTGCAAAGGACAAGTGGCTGGGAACCTCCAGGGAGCTCTGTAGGCTCTGCTCTGCTTGGCTGCCTACCTGTCTGCTCTACCTGGCGGCTCCTCCCCTGGTCTGTTGCCCACTTGGAGCTCTGCTTTCCCCCTTCTCTGTGCCCGACTCACCCGGCTTATGACCCCGTGGGCCTCAGCTGCCCAGCCCTCTGCCCCTGCTGCTCCGTCACCCACCTTTCACCTGCGTCCTCTGTCCCTGCTGCTGGGTCCAGACACCGCACAGCCCAAGGAGCCATTTCTCCCCCCTGCTGCCCAGGTTGCCAACAAGGCCCCCAGTGCCTATGGGACAAGCCCCTGCTGGCATGCTACCTCCTGCAAACATCCTCAAATGCCTACTCCCCTTTGCTTGGCTTCCCAGGTCTGTGTGACCTTCGGTCCGGCCTCCTTCCCTCACAGATCCCTTGTACCCAAGCAGGTAATCCCATGGCCTGCTCCGCCCCTGTGAGTCCCTGGCCCTGCTCACCCCACGTCACCCCAAGTCTCCAGCTGGTTTGGGAGCTGCCACCCAGGCCTTTGGCTTTTCCCATCACTGCTCATTTCCCACGAGCCACCTCCCTCCACCGAAACCCAAACTTCTGGTGAGACAGGGCTCTGCCTTTTCTTAAGTGACTTTTCTGGGGTGCTGGCCTCGCTGTATTCTAACTTTCTTTCCCTCCCCAAGGCTGACCCGGGGCCGGGTCAGCTGAAGAACTGATGGAAGAGGCAGAAGAGGCCCCGAGGACACCACCCTGGACTAAGCCCTCCTTCCCAACAGCTGCGTGGCGCCCAGACTCTCGACTCCGTCCTGGTTTGGGGTGAGTGTTCTGCTTTCTTGAAACACCAAGATTTCATTTAGTCCACCGCACATTCAAGAATGTACACATTTAGCTTGTGGGGGGGGCGGGGTCACTACCTTCTACTCCAACTCGGGGCCTGGGAATCTGGCTGCTGCCTGGAGCCCCACCAAGCCAGCGTGTGATGGGGCCGCCCTGGTTGACCGGATGCTGTGGGCCCCCCTGTACGGTAAGTGAGGTGCGTCCAACTCTGCTCTGGGACCTGAGAACTGGCTTGGGTCAGGCACATGATAGGTCCTCAACAAAGCTTCACTGAGCATGTTGATGAGATGAATACGGGTGCATCTGCTCTCTCGAGCACCCCCCACTTTGGGAGACATGGCAGTAGGAATGCCTGTGTGCTCGGCAGCTAGCAAAACATTTCTGCCCCAAGCCATGGCAACCTCAGTCCCTGAGAGAATGCCGGCTCCTCGCACACGAGGCTTTGATAATGTCCTTTAATCAAATAGTGGTTTTGAGTGAGTTCTTCTCTTGGCCTCTTTTCCTTCCCCCTGAAATTGCAGCGAGATGGGAATGTTTGTGTTTGTTTACACACAATCAGTGATGGCGGGGAAGAAGAAGAAAGTGGGATTGCCGCCACACACCAGCCCAGGCGTCATCCGTTTCTCCGCGGTTCACTCGTTCATGCCGCCTGGGCGCGCAGGGCGGGGGCCCTTCTGCGGTGTCGGAGACGAGGTTTGCCCTCAGGCCCAGAGGGTCCACTTGGGTGTCCTGGGAGGTCCCACGCAGCGGTGGGGACAGCTAAGCAAGGTGACAGGAAGAGAAGAGGCTTTGTGGCCGGCACCCTCCTTTGTGGGGTCCCGGTGGCCGAGTTCAGGAAAGGGTGAAGCCTGAGTCCCGTGGAGGGACACTGGGGGTTTTCAGAGGTGGCAGCCCAGTGGGGCGGTCCTGGTGAGCGGCTGAGCTGCTGGGTGAGTGATGAGCACAGACTGCCAGGCGTCCAGCCGGGAGATGAGGGAGACCTGTAGGCCAGGGTGAATCTGATTCAGTCCCCCAGATGCCAACACTCCCTCCTATTTGAGGTGCGTCCTTGGGGTCCCATGCAGCACCCACAATTCTTTTGAGGGCATTTTCAGAGCAGCTCCTTCATAGCCCCGCCTCCTCCCCCAAATGGAAATGGGGTGCGGATATTGAAATAAAACACATCAGTGTAGGCAGAGAGGGGCCGAGGGATGTGGACGTGGGCACTGCTGCCTCTGTGTGCTTGTTCTCACTCCTGGGGGAGCTCGGCAGGCTGGAGAGAGGTGGGGTGTGTGTGCCCAGAGCTAAGCCCAGGGAGGGGCTCCAGGAAGACCGTGCCCTGTGATATTTACCTCACAGCTGGCATTTGCCAAGCCACCTGCAAACATGGTGCTGAGGAAGACAGGCTGGGCGGGACCTTTACACAGAACTCCTGGGGGGCTCGATCCGGAGCTTCCCCGAGAGATCCGTGGAGCTGGTCTGAGCTGAATGCCCAGGGCTTCTAGACTCTTCCTTAGGGCCACCTCAGGACTCCTTCAAGGTGGGCCGAGCTGAGGGTCAGAGTCTAGGTGAGAGCAAGTGCCCAGCCAGTTCCAGACTTTGCCCCTCACCCTGCTCAGTAGTTTGGGGTGGTCAGGCTTTGGGCCTACCTGTATTTCAGGTCCACTTGTGAATGGTCAATTCCAGGCAAATCCACATTTTGGGGTTCGTGTGGCATATGCACAAAATAGATAATAATAGATCAAATTCTCAATTAAAGAAGTTGAACATGTTGTAAATCATCCTTGCATCCCAGTCATCCCAGGAATGGCAGAAGGGCCATTGTTAAGTGTCAGAAAGTATTCTCGGGAGACTTCTTTTTTGGTGGATCGGCCCATCCTTGAGCAGTAAGGAGTAGAAGTGAAACCCTGAACAGCCAGAGGGGCCTGTCACTGTGGTGGGTGGCAGTTTTCTGGCCATTTTGTCCTTATACTAAGCTGTTCTCCGGGGTCTGCTTCTATCCGGATGCTTCCGGATGGGCACAGATGGCAGGGAAGAGGTGGCGGTCTTGTCTGGAAGCTGGCCCTCCCGCCCCGCCTGCCTCCCCAGGGTGCAAGGCAGAGGGCTCCATGTGTCACTCAGCCTCCATACTTGTGGAGAGGAAGAAGGCGCTCCCTCTTGGCACCCCCCCCAGTTTGCCCACCTGCAGGTTTGCTCGTGGGGGGCTGATTGCAGCCTCCAGGGTCCCTGCCCTTGTGCCTCCTGACTCGTGATTCAAACCCCAAATGTTTTTCCAAGCACATTCCTCCAAGTAATCTCAAAACCTGGCAAGACCAAGGGCAGCGCGATGCATGTGTTTCTTATTCATTCATTACATGCCGAAACGCAGACATGTTTTTCATGTGCCGTCTGACTTCCAGAAAGAAAAGACGAAGCTGTCCATCTCTAATGAGCTTGCTAATGAATTTTTCCTTGAAAAGAGGAAGGTGGCTTTACACAGAATTTACACACTTTTCCCTTGCGGGGGGGAAAAAAAAAGGAAGGTGGCCTTACACAGAACTGATCCAAATTAAGGTCCCCCAGGGTTACAGGGCCGTGGCCAATGTAGAAACCAGCGGCGCTGGCTCAGTGTTTCAGAGTCAGGAAAGGTACGAAGGAAGGGAGCCCTCAACAGTACCTCCTGGGAACCCAGGCACTGCAGTAGGACAGGGAGAGGGGTCCCAAGTTCCTTTGGGTCGAATAGAGGTGGGGGGACCCCCTACTTTTGCCAAGGCCAGCTGCCCCATACCTAAGGGATGCATCGTTGAGGTGCCATACATCCTGCCATTTCTAGCGCCTCCCTAGTGCATTTTAGACACTTGGACCCATATTCCAGTCTTCATTGGAAAACGGATCGCTCCAGCCATGGTTGGGGGAGCTAAGTGTGATTAGAAAGTCTCCAGATATGTCTCTAATTGTCTTCCCAGCCCCCTGCCTGCCCAAGTCCTCGCTGGTCATGGGGACCAGTGAGCAGAGCAGGTGCTGGGTGGCTGAGACCAGGGTGGCCCCACCTTGGGGGGATGTGTGTGAGAGAGGAGTTAATTAAGGGAAAGGATGGTGGAGGGTATAGACATGACTCTCTTAATTGCTCTCCAATTTCTTTGGGCTTAGAAAAAAATCCAGATGGAGACTTCTTAAATCCCCCACCCCGGGGGTCGGGGCCAAGGAAGGCTCCCCACCACCTTTTGCTTGGCGTCGCTCTGCGCAGTGAATAGGGTCTTTGGCAGGGGCTTAAGGAGGAGACTCTTAGCCTGGGAGCTCCCAGGGCCAGTTCAGCTGGGAACAAAGGCGCGGGCAGAAAGGAATGTGGGGGAGCCCGTGGAGAACAGCCACCTGGGGTAATTGGGAGGGCTGAGTGCAGATGAGTTTTCCCAGGTCTGTGAATACATTCTTTCAATAGAAGGTGCCTTTTCTTCAGATGAAAAGAAGAAAACCTCAATTACCTTCCCCTGAGGAGGAGGGTGTGGGAGTGTGTGTGTGTGTCCCCTCTGGGGGCTGCTGCCCCCGCGGGCTCCCTTGCCCTTGTGTGTGTCTTCAGAGACGCAGACAAGAGGCGACACAAAGGCGTGCTTAGCCAGCCATGCCAGCCGCATGACCCCGGCCATGCTCGCGCTCCGTGTTCTAGGGCTTTCTTTTTGCGAGTTTCTCAGGAGGAAGAATCAGTGGCTGTGCCTATAAACAAGAATTTGATCAAACTGGGCCCGATGCCCGAGAGACAGCCAGAGAGACAGAATGGGGCCAAGGACAAAACTCCAGGATGGAAAGTTGGGGAAGGAGGACAGTCAGGGGGCCAAAGGCTGACCGCATGTCTGTGCCGGCCGTCCAGGGCCGCAGCTGCGTGGCTCCTGCTGCCTCCTGGCCCTTTGTTGAGGCCACCTCCTGGGTGGAGAGAGTCTTTTCTATCTATCAGGCTAAGAAGTTGGGGCTGGGGGCCCGGGGATCCATGGAACTGTGCTGGGATCAGGAAAGATGGGGGAGAGTCAGCAGGGACCCCGGCAGCGACAGCCCGGAACAAGGCGACCTGTTGAGATGGAGGGAAAACAGAGCCACCATTGCCCCAAACTGCCCTGAGGGCTTGAGTCCCCTCCCTTGGGACCAGAACAAAGTGCCTGAAAGAGAGGAAGGAGTCCCGGGTCTCAGTCTTGGCTGGTGTCTTTGTGACCACTGGCTTCGGGACCTCAGTTTTCCCATCTGTAAAGTGAGCCAGTAGCCTGTCAGGCGTGCATAGTCCGTGGGGCAGGAGAAGAAGCCTGGGCATCAGTATTGGCCAGGCCCTGTTTTACCAGAGGAGGGGTCGGAGGTCACAAGTGTCCAGAATGGGCCCCCACCAGTCTCCTAGCTGGGCACTGGGATGAAGGCACACCCCTGCTACTTGGGACTGGCCAGGTGGTCAGAGGAGAGCTTCTCGGGACCCAGGGTCAGGCAGCAGCCCTAAGAGGCCTTTTGGACACCTGGTTCCAGCCTATGCATAGCACTAACTATCGTGGGCCCCTGTCTCCAATCCTCTGGGACTCAGTTTTCCCATCTGTGAAATGGGGCGGTACCTAATGACCATTATCTGAGTGCCCCTGTTGCTTTGGGACCCTTCCAGCTTCCTCAGTGGTCATCTGTGACGTTATTTGTTTGCTGGGTCTTTAGCGTCAGGGGCTGAGATGATTGGTGTTTATTACCTTCCAAGAGGTGTACTTTCGGGACAAGCAAACCAGAGGCCAGGTGGCAGGCCTGGCTGTGAACCTGTTGCGACCAGCCTGGCCATGGGGTTGCAGCCAGTAGCCGGCCTCCCGGTCAGCTTCTCTTGAACACAGATGCTAATAGTGCTCACGCCCCACACTAGCTCCAAGGGACTGTGTGGTGCGAGGATTGCATTTTGTGGAGTACTTTTCCAAATGTGTGGGCCGCCGGCCAGTCCTGGAAAACCTCTGGGCAATGGGGCGGTCACTGTGTAATGAGACCGGCCCGCGGCTGCAGTCCCAGGAGGGTGCGGCAGCCACACCTTCCCTGTGGCTCACCCTGTGCCTTTGGGTCACGGGACCCTGGGCAACACACAACACCCCAGTTGGCACCTTGGCCCGCTCAGGCTGAGAACTTCCTGAAGAAGCCATCGGGGTGGCAAGTTCTGGAAAAGTGATCAGCAACCGGCCTGTGCCGCTGCCTGCCCCAGCCCCAGCTTTGCAGACATTCCCAGCCATCTCTTTGTGCTTCAGTGGGCGCTAAGAAACAGCTCCCCAAACCTCCGTCAGGCTGCACCCGGCATTGCCATGGTGGGCTGCAGCTTTGTTTGGTGACCTTGGTTACTACAATACCTGCGAGCTGAAACAAGGAATCAAAAATTGCCAGCTTCAATTAGACCAGCAGACTGCCTTTCCCAAGGCTGCCTCTGCCATTCTATCCATTAACGGTACCCGTACGCCAAATAGGCCCTAATTCTCTCTAATTGCCCACTCCTGGAGCAAAGAGTGAAATTCCAGGAAGAGGCATATGTAAACATCCTTCACCACCCGCCAAGGGGAGTGAGGCGGCTGAGGGGGCCGGCGACAGAGAGGGGACAGGATTTCAAAAGATGTTCCAATTACCGCTCTCATTTTTGTAAATGGGCCCATAATGCACAGGGCCCTGGCCCTCACAAAGGTCCAGGAAATGAGTTCTGCACAGACCTGCGTCTCAGAGCGGGCTCTAACCATCCAATTATTTGTCCCCAAAGACAGGTCAGATCACTTGGGTTCTATGTGCCTCCAGAAAAGAGTGAGTTTAGAAATCTTGGGAGGCTGAGCTAGAATGTTCTAACCCCATTAAGCCAGGGAGGAGGTAGGGGGTGGGTCCACGGCGCTTCCTGGGTGGATCCGGAGCTCAGCGCACCCAGTTGTGAGGCCTCCCAGCACCAGTGTGTGACAGCTGTCCCTCTGGACCCTGTAAGGGGAACTCGAGTTTTCCTGTGGCACGAGGCACTGGCTCATCTTTGCAGCTTCTCCGACGTTTGTTAAGATGACAGCCCATGCCCATGCTATTAGTACAACACGCAAATCCAGGGCTGCGTCTTCCCAGAGCAGCCTGGGGTCTGCACACAAGTTCATCCAGGGCAACCAGGAACTCAGGGCGCATGGTCCCCTCACCCCCAGCAGAAGCAGGTCCCATTGAACTACCTAAAAGACCAGAACAATCCCCAAAGTACTTCCCTGCTCCTATCCTGGGGGACGTGGCCATGCCCGTGCCTGTAGTCAGTCCTGCTGCAGTTTGAGGCACCTGGGTCTCTTTTTCCTCTTAGGGCCCTGTGGGTGGTGACAGGGCCACCCAGGTGTCTCAGGCTCCTGGGCAGGGCTGGGCACATCTCAGGTGGTAGGTATGCCACACAAACGGAGGTCCCGGGACCCTTAGATAACTGGTCCACCCTCGGCCACTCATGAGCTCTAACTGCTTCATCAGCAATTATTTTTAAACGTCTTTTTTTGTGTTTTGGATAGAAAAGCAACCACTTAGGGAAAAACAGTGCTTGGGAAGCTCAAGGCCAAGGAAGGAGGTTTGAGGAGGGTTTAGAGGTAAAAAGTATATCCCCAGTGCCCCGTGTGGGTGTTGGGAGCCCCAGTGAGTGATTCAGCAGGGAATGGAGAGGCAAAGGCAGCGGGGGTATCCCCAATGGCTCACATCAGGGCAGGGGAGTTGGCGAGAGCCTCTTCCTTGGGGTTCCCTGGAGGGCCAGGGGTAGCCTGCGCCCTCTCATTCTCTCCCCAGTCTCAGGCTCCGCCCTCTCACCTACCTTCCTGGTCAAACCTCAGCCATTGCAGACTACCTGTTGGCCACACCTACTTACCTTCACTAGACTCTTAAATGTATGTTCAAAATCCACTCACTTAAAAATTTGTAATGAAGGGACTATTTCTTCTGAGTAGTTTTAGGTGTATAGAAAAAGTCAGTGGTGAGTCCAAAGAATTCCCATTTCACCCCCACACCCCCCAATTTCCCCTGTCATTGGCATCTTGCATTAGAGTGGCACATTGTTACAATCGATGAGCCAATATACGGTTGGCTCTCTGGATCCGTGGGTTCTGCACCCATGAGTTCAACCCAACGTGGATTGGAAATATTTGGGCAAACAGTCACGTTGCTGCTGACAACGTGTGTTGTGTCGTGAGGCCTACAGAGGCTGCTGGCTGCGTCTGTACTGAACACACACAGGCTTTTTTCTTGTCGCCATTCCCTAAACAATCCCTTGTAACAACTACTTACACAGCATTTACACTGTATGAGGCGTGACAAGCAACCTAGAGGTATTTAAAGTCTGCGGGAGAGCGTGCAGAGGTGACATGCCAACAGTACACCACTTTAGGTGACGGACAGAGCACCCGCGGACTTCAGTATCTGAGGGGGGTCCTGGAACCAATCCCCCGGGGATGCTGAGGGACGATGCTAATGACCTACCTGCCATTACCCATCTCACTTCCTGTAAACTCAAAATTTAAGGCAAATGCTTGAAGTCAGAGGCTTGATATGCCTGGTCAGGGCTTTTCATGGTGCTGATTAAAAAGTGTGCACCCTTCACCCTAACCGGTTAGGCTCAGTGGATAGAGCGTCGGCCTGCGGACTGAGTGGTCCCCGGTTCGATTCCGGTCAAGGGCATGTGCCTTGGTTGCAGGCACTTCCCCAGTGGTGAGTGTGCAGGAGGCGGCTGATGGATGTTGCTCTCTCATTGATGTTTCTAACTCTCTATCCCTCTCCCTTCCCCTCTGTAAAAAATCAATAAAATGTATTTAAAAAAAAATGTGCACCCTTCCTAAAGTGAAGCTGTCTGTCCAGGCACCGTCATCATTCATCCCATGATGTGTGTGCCCTGGCTTTAGGGAACACTGCCCATTAAAGACCTCGTGACCCTTAGTGTCACCCACAACCCACTTCTCTGTGTCATCCAGGGCCAGCTGCTCTGCGGGTCACCTGTCCACCATGCTGCACTGTTGACATCTCCCTGAGCGCACACTGATGGCTGCTGTGCCCTTCCAGCCAGGCAGAATGCCTTTCCAGGGAGCATCCCGTCCACGCTTTTGTGGTCCAGCTCAGCTCTCACTTGTCCAGTGGCCCTAAACTTTTGAGTTTCACAAAACAACTTAGTACATGGGTAGCACCAACCGTAGGAGCCATGTTCCACGCTGTCCCCTGCCCTCTCCTCTCCACCTGTGGCTGACGTTGGGGTGGGAAGCTTGTCAGGCGGGTGAGAGCATGACCCGGTGTATGGAAAAGAGAGATGCTTGGTGTCACCAGTTCCATACTTGCTAGACTCTGGGGAGTCCCTGCTCCATTCAGTTGGGCAAGGTTCTCCTTAGTGACTAGTGCCTTGTCTCTCCAGATGAAGCCATCGTCCGGAATTCGTCGTGGGATGGGACCTCAGACAAGCAACCCCCGCATCCTCCACCTGTAAAATCGTAAGTTCCTGGAGAGCGGAGCACACACCTATGGCCTTGTCACTGAGGGTGGGGGGCCGCCGCTTTGCACACTGCCAGGCGAGCCTTGTGGGAGGGACTGCTAAGCACTGGTCTGCTTGCAGGGAGGTGGGTGCCCAGCAAGCGAGCGGAATGAGGACCTTGGGGGGCTCATGTTCTAAGGCAGGACCTCCAGCCTCTTGTGTTGTGGCAAAGAATTCTATAGGCGGCTTCGAGGGCCAGACCCTAAAAGAATTTCTTTCACTCCCGAAATGAATGGCCCTTTCATTACTGAGTGTCCCTTTGGCTCTTGTGCTGCAGGGCAGCCTAGGATGGAAGTGCCCTTTTGAGCTGGGGGCCTTCGCAGGCCACTGAAAGAGCTCAGGCCGAGGGACCTGCCTTTCAAATGGGCTTGCAGCCCCAATGACCTCGCTCACCCCCTTGAAATGTCTGGAAAACAGAATGGGCAGATTTTCTGTCTTCACGGTGTCCGGCTAAACCTCTTCAAGTTCTTTATTGTTGAGAACTGAGACACTCAGCAATGGTAATGGGTCATTCCTTTTGTATTTGCCTTGAAAGGCCAAAATATTTTTATATTGCTACAAACAAAGCTGCCTATTTAAAAACGAACTCCATATCCGCTGTTTCCCACCGGGGAGACCGTGTACGACGTGTGTGTCTCTGTGTACTCCCCGGGCCTGAAACTGCTTTCTCATGGGGCTAGCCATTCACAGGGCCTGGGGGAAGTGCCCGCCCTGTCCCCAGTGCGTCTAGGATGCACAGACTTTGATTATACTGCCATGTAAATGTGTTAAGGACTGGGGGTTGTGCACACCTTGATCTTGGTGGTTAACTCGGTAAGGTAAAAAAAAAAAAAAAAAAGGCCTAAGGTATGGTGATTTTATTGGTTCGATGAAGGAATTAATAAATAAATAGGTAAAGAAGCGATGAGCCAGAATGAGAGTGTACGCTGAACGAGATCCAATGTGATGCATGGAGATCAATATGTAAGTCATTAAAATACTGAATCATTGTGTAAATAAGGCCACACACGAACTGGTATCGGGTCATTATGGACCAAGGAATATGTGTCATTCAAATACAGAGCACCTAAAGTTTTCAACAAAAGAATAAAAGCTAAATAAAGGAAAGAAGAAGTGAGTAGAAATGCATAAAGCAATGGTGACTGTCCTGTATTGTGTGTGTGAAAGCTTGCTAAGGGGTGGATTTTATGTAAAGCATTCTTATCATAAATGGTAATAATACATACAAGGGTAAGAGGGAACTTCTCAAGGTGGAGGACAGGTTGTGGTGATGGTTTCACAGTGCTCACTTCTCTCCAAATTCTGATGTGCATGCGTACATTTGTTGTGCAGCTTTTTGTCAAAAAGGCAAAAATTAAAATAAAGACAAAGTTACTGTGGAAAACCCCACAAACCAATGGTGAGGCTCCGAGACCCGTCCAGGTGGGAAAGATGCCGGAGAGAAAGGACAGGTGCTTGAAAGGGAGAAAGAAAATGGCAAGAAGCAAAATAAAATAAAGGAAGAAATATAACTTTTAAAAACTAGGAGACGAGTAAATATATAAGGAGGACTGTGTCAGGTTATTTTAAGCTGATTAATTCGAGTATGTGCTCCTGGCACAGAAAAATAAACAACAGAGACAGTTAAAAGAATAGTTAAAGAGGAAGGAGTATTCAGGGGACCAAAGATGAGAAATAACTTTAACCAAGAGTGTTTTTTTTTTTTTAACTCTGGGTACATATAAATAAATAAATACTGAAATGAAAGAAAGCCAGAGAGAAAGGAGAAATAGAATGGCTGAGTGAGCAGTGAGATACCCGGCCCTGGGTTGGGAATGTGGTGTGAGGGGCTTTGAGGCGTCAGTCCTTGGGAGCTGAGGTGCGTTACATGAAATGATGAAAGAATAAGGGGATAAATAAAACATCTAAATACAAGTCCAGAAATAGGGAAGGAAAAGTAGCAGGTGTTAGGTACAGAAGTACATTAATGGGTGTTTTGATGCTAAGAGGAGAGGTAAAAGACTGTCACGAATCAAGGGTTAGGGTGAATCCAAGTCTAAAACTGCAGCACTGTCAATAAAATAATAAGCATATAAACAAACAAGTAGAGGAGACCCTAAGGAAACAAAGGTGGGATGGGGGAGGCATGGCCACAGCACTCCTGATGAGAGGTTGGTTGGGGGTGTGTGTGTGTCATGAATTCCTTCTGGACAGAAGCTCTAGGAGAATGAAAGAAGTCAAGTGAGAAAGAGGGGATATAGAAAGCTATATCAAAAGAGACGGGAAGAATAAAAAGTTGACAGTGATTAAATGAACAAGTGGGTAGATCCTCAGGAGAGGGTTAGGCTAGGACTGGTAATGAGGGGCCCTCACATATTGGATCACAACTGGTCCAAATCTGAGCCCTCCATTCACTAGAAGAGGAGTAAATACCTAATAAAAAGAAAGAAAACAGGAAGGAAGAATGAATGGATGAGTGGTTGAAGGAAGCACAGAAGGAATTAATGAGACTGGAGCTGTGGGGGCCATGGTGGGTGTTTGCAGGTGGCAGTGGGATTTAGCCGACCATGGCAGCTGAGCTCCAAGAATGAATGAATGAATGAAAGAAAGAAAGAAAGAAAGAAAGAAAGAAAGAAAGAAAGAGAAGGAAAAAGAGAGAAAGGGAGAAATAATGAAAGTTGGAGAGAAATGTAAAAATTATCTAAAGAAGAAGGTAATTAGGTAACAAATAAATAAATACGTATATAAGAGAGAGCCATTCTAGGAATAAGAATGAGGGTGCATGAACCAAACACTGATTAATTCACATCTGTGCTTCTGACATGGGCAACCACCCACCCAGGAAATAGTTCAAAGCTGACACACATAAGGGAGGACCACCATGAGGCCAGGGAGGGGAGGACCCATTGACTACAGATTATCATGTATCCAATTAGCTGCATCTGTCATCCAGAAGCAGAAAAACAACAGTTTAAGTAGAAAGACTAAATGGATGCATGAAGGCATGAATGAAGGAAAGAATGAGGAAAAAGATTTGCATTGACTGATGAGGAGGGGGTTGTAGAGGGGGTTAGGGTTCAGCCAAGCCCTAGTGCCTGGTCTCCAAAAGAATGAAAGGCAGTAAGGAAGAAAGAATGAAAGACTGGTAGAAAAACCAATTAAGATGGGGAAAAAATCAACATAAACAAAAAAAGTAAGAAAGATAATAAATAAGTAGGCCAAACAACTACATGTATGAGAGAGGCCTGGTTTAACACTGATCTTCCACATTAATTCAAATCTGTGGCCCCGAAGTTTATAAATAATAAAAACAATACCATACACAAAAGACAAAGTGAATAAATCCATGTGTTCCATGAGAGAGCAAGAAAAAGAGTTTGAAAATAAAGGGAAAGACTAGGAGAATAAATATGTAGGAAAAGAAATTAAAATAGACTTATGGGAGGAAAGGCACTTAACTAGATAAGTATTTAAATATAATGAACAAATATTCATTAAATATAATTAGTAATAAAAAGTGAGTTTCCACAGTAAAAAAAAAAAACACCCCAAGTGGCTAAAAAGAAAGAAGGAATTAGCAGAGGAATGGTTGTGTGAATAAATGAATAAGAAATGATGATTTGAGAAAACAAGGAATGGGAGGCATAGAAAATTATGACAAGATGAATATAAGCAATAAAAACATTAAGTGAATATATATGTATATATGTATGTATACACACACACACACATATATGAGAGAGAGGGAGGGCCATGCTAGAACAAAAAAAATGAGACAATAACTTGACCCCCAAATTATGACTGATTGAAAACTGGGCTCTTGATGTAATTAAATAAACCCTAAAGCAAAGCGCCAGTACAGGAAATTAACAAGCAAAAGGGCGCCCCCGGACAGGTGCTGAGGAGGCTCCAGGAACCACAGATGATGGTTAATCCAATTCTGGGCACCTGAGGCCCATAGATAAAAGGATAAATATTGAAATAAAGGAGTGACAGGAAGGATGAACAGGTATCTGAGCGGCTGCCTTAGAAACGGCTGTGCCAGCATCAGCCAGGGCAGCGCTGCACATGGGATGGGTACTCATGTCACTCGAGGGGGCATGTCACCTGTGTTCCCTAAACTTGAACAGATGCAAGAAAAAAGCATCAGCGTTAAAGAGAAAAGGACAGCAAGGTGAAATTAAGTGCAAGGGAAGGAGAAACACCCACCAAAAAACCCTGTAAAAAGGTAACATGGGTGCCTCTCAAATAGAAAAGCCTTTTGGGGCCGGTAATGGGTCATCGTTAATCCTAAAGATGGATGAGATCATTCAATCCCATGTCCAGGGCAAGGGAAAATGAGGAGAATAACAAAAAAAAGGAAAGGATAAATAAGCCAAAGTGATAAATGGCTAGTTAAGAGGTTGTCTGAACAGGGATTATAATTGGTTTACATACATACTCCTTAAGTAGATAAATATATTACACCTTTCAAAAATAAATGAAAAATTGAGGAAACACTGGCCCAAAACAAAACAAAAAACAAAAACAGCAACTGCAGTAAAATATATGCAATCAAGGTATATAAATAAAATCATAAATACTGAATGTAAAAGGTGACTAAATGCAGGGAAGAAAAATTGCAAGGGAAAATAAATACACGGGCCAGTGAGGTTCATTTTACACATGGGGTTTTGACTAATGCAATTTCACAGGAGACCTAATAAGTAAAAGAAGACTCAGAATAAGAAAGAAAGGACAAATGCATGAGTGAGTGAAAGAATGAACGAATGAGTGAATAAATGAATGAATGAGGATTGGAGCCTCATAGACCAGGGATGAGGATGTTGCATGTAGGACTCTGGTACATCCTATGCACCTGAGTTTATAAGAATGAGAGAATGTACAGAAAAGTGAGAGGAAGGGATAAAGATGAAATTTGGGAAGAAATAAAAAAAATAATGAGGAATAAAAATTATAAATGAATGAATAAAGAGGACTTGTGAAAGGAGGGCTTTTGAACTAAGGGCTATGATTCATTGAAAGCTGTGCTTCTGAAGTCCATAAATAAAATAATCAAATCTAATCCGATTTGATTCAAATGAGTGAATGGATGAGTGACTGAAGGAAGGAAAAGAGAGAGGAAATGGGAAGGGAGGGAGGGCATAGGAGGAAGAAAGGGAAGGAGGAACCTTCCTTCCTGTTTTGGGCTTCCCGTGATCTAGTCAGTTGAAGAAAGTGGGAACCAGGGAGGATGTCTCTTGGCAAGTCGTGTGCGGGTTACATGCACTGTACCTGGCAGGGAGGCGCTGGCTCAGGAAGCTGTCAGGTGATTGCCATTGCTTGGTGTGTACTCCATTTTACTTCAGCTTTCTCATCCTCAGTTTCTCCATCTGTAGCCTTGGAATGGCATCAGCTTCCCACCTGGATTGATCAGGGTGTGTGTGGGGCGGGCGACAGATGCTCATATGCCTATTGGCAGTGCTCTATGACCTAGATAGGCAGAAGGGCTCAATGCAGGGCCCTGCAGAAGGTTGCATGAGAAAGGGGTGTTGGGCCAGGTGGGTGTCTCGGCCCCTCCTTGGGCATGAGTCACCTGTGAGGTTGGAGGATGGAGGATAGAGGTTGGACCTCTGGGTAAGACAAGCCAAGGGCCTCTTGTGTTCCTAATATAAACAGTGTAAATGGCACATGACCTAGAAAATGAGGTCATCCATCAACCTGACATAGAACCCATCTTTCTTTATCCCCTTCAAATTCTTGTCTAATGTACACTTTGAAAAATTGAACATCTTTTTTTTAATGACCTAACTGCCTTTCCTCACCATATACACTGTTTTTATGCCCCGTCTTTTCCATTAATATGCTGTCATCAACAATTTTCTTGCTTGCATGGTCTTTATCACCTCACTAGATGCATTGTGTGTTATTATTCACAACACCTACTTGCTATTGTTATGCATAGCATCTTTCCTTTTAATGTTATAAATTATGTCACAGCTAATGGCTTAGCACACCCACTTTCTCTCATTCTTATGAATTATCTTCCTACACCCAGAAATGATCATTGCTTCACAGGCATGTCAGTTTCTCTTGTTAGACTGAGCCCCTAAGGGCAACAGAACATTGAATTGATCTTTGCATCTCCAATGTCCAACATGTTACAGATACTAAATATTGCTTTGTTGGATGATTAGATGGAAAGATGGGTGAAAATCTGAATGAGAAGATAAATGGTGGGCTGATGGATGAGAGGATGGAAGGTTGGATGAAGATGTAGTGAATAGGCCTTGGCTGTCGTGTTTCAGTGTTCAGAGTGTCAGCCTACACAACTGGTGATCACAGGTTCCATTCCTGGGTCAAGGGCATGTACCTGGGTTGCAGACGCTATTCCTGCCATGGTTGAGGTATATGGAGGAGGCATCCAATTGATGTGCCTCTCTCACATTGATGTTTCTCTTTCTCTCTCCCTCACTCCTCCCTTCCCCATCCCTTCCACTCTTTCTGAAAACCAATGTAAAAAATATCTTTACTCTTTGGGTGAGGATTAAAAAAGGATGTACTGACTGGGTGATTGGTTGAGAGGGATGAGAGGATTAAAGGGGAGATAAGCTGCAGTGAGTGGGTGAGTGGTTGACTGATGGATAAGAGGATAGAAGAATGGATGAATGTAGTGAGTAGATGACTGGTTGGCTGATGGATGAGAGGTTGTAAGTATAAATGTAGATGTGAATGAATAGTAAGTCATTGGCTGATGGATGAGAGGATGGAAGAATGGATGAAGATGTAATGGCTGGGTGATTGCTTGTCTGAAAAATGAGAGGATGGAGGGATGAATGAAGATGTAGTGAGTGGTAAGTGATTGACTTATGAGTGACAGAATGGAAGGATGAAAGGATGGATGAAGATGTGAATGAGTAGGTGAGTGGCTAGTTGATGGAGAAAAGGATGAAAGGATTTAAGATGTGAGTGTGCGTCAGTGGTTGAATAATGGATGAGAGGATGGAAGGATGGATGAAGATATAGTGAGTGGATGATTGTTTAACTATTCAATAACAGGATGGAGGAATGGATGAAGGTATAGTGAGTGGTCAGTAATTGGCTAATGGATGAGATAATTGAGAGGGAAAGATGGATAAAGATATGAGTAGGTAAGTGTCTGTCTATTGGAAGAGAGGATTGATGAAGGGAACAAGATGTAGTGTGTGGGTGAGTGATTGGCTAATGGATGACAGGATGGAGGAATGGATGAAGATGTAGTGCATGCATGATTGTTTGGCTGATGCATGAAAGGATGGATGTTTGGATGAAGGTTTAGTGGGTGGTCAGTGTTTGGCTAACAGATAATAGCATGGATCGATGAAGATGTGAATGAGTGGGTAAGCAGTTGGCTGATGGATGAGATGATGGAAATATGGATGAAGGTGTAGTGAACGAATGAATGATTGGATGATTAATGAGAGGGTGGGAAGTATTGATGAACATGTAGTAAGTGATCAGTGATTGGCTATTGGATGAGAGGATGGAAGCATGGAAGAATGGAAGAAGTTGTGAATAGTGGGTGAGTGATGGCTGATGGATGACAGGATGGAAAGATGGGTGAAGATATGACTGTGGTTCATAGTTGGTTCATGGATGAGAGGATAGAAGTATAAATGAAGATGTGAATGAGTGCTCAGTGGTTAACTAGATAATCAGAAGGAAAAAGGAATGAAGATGTAATGAGTGGGTGATTGGTTTGCTAAAAAATAAGAGAATGGAGGACTGGATGAAGAATGTAGTGAATGGTTTGTGATTGGTTAGTGAAGGAGAAGAGGGAAGGAAGTGTGGATGAAGATGTGAATGAGTAGGTGAATGGTTAGTTGATGGGCAGGAGAATGAAAGGATGGAAGGATGAAAGAATCAGGATGGATGACTGGATGAAGATATAGTGAGTGGGTCAGTAGTTGATTAATGGATGAGATATGGAAAAATGGATGAAAGTGTAGTGAATGAGTGATTGGCTAATGATGAGAGCATAGAGGGATGGATGAAGATGTAGCAAGTGATCAGTGATTGCCTAGGTTATGGGAGGATGGTAGAATAAAAGGGTGGATGAAGATGTGAATGAGTGAGTGGTTGGCTGTTGGATGAGAGGATGGAAAGATTGATGAAGATGGTAGTGAGTGGTCAGTGATTGGCTCATTGATGAGAGGATGGAAGGGTGGGTGAAGATGTAGTGAGTGGAGTGAGTAATTGTCTAATGGATTAAAGGATGGAAGAATGGAAGGATGGATGAATGTGTATTGAGTGAATGTCTGATTGACTGATGGATGAGAGAATGGATAGAAGGATAAAGATGTAGGAATAGTCAGCAATTGGCTAATGGATGAGAGAGTGGACATGTGGATGAATGGGTGAAGACCTGAATAGTGGATAAGTGGATGGATGATGGATGACAGGATGGAGGATGGGTGAAGATGTAGTGAGTGGGTTTTTGGTTGGCTGATGGATGAGATGATGGAAATATGGATCAAGGTGTAGTGAGTGAATGACTGACTGATGGATGAGAGGATGGAGGGATGGATGAAGATGTGACTGTGGGTTTATAGTTGGTTGATGGCTGAAAGGATGGAAGGATGGTTGAAGATGCAGTGAGTGAGTCAATAATTGGTTGATGAATGAGAGGATGTAGATATAAATGAAGATGTGAATGAGAGGTCAGTGGTTGACTGATGGATAATAGGATGGAAAGATGGATGAAGAGGTAATGAGTGGATTATTGGTTGGCTGATAAATAAGAGGATGGAGGCATGGATGAGGATGTAGTGAGTGGTCTGTGACAGGTTAATGGAGAAAACGATGGAAGGAAAGAAGGGGAGGTGAAGATGTGAGTGAGTAGTTGAGTAGTTGGTTGATGGGTAGGAGAATGAAGGTTGCAAGAAGATGTGAGTGTGGGTCAATAGCTGGCTGATGGGAGAGGATGGAAGGATGGATAAAGTTGTAGTGAATGGTCAGTGATTGGCTAATGGATTAGAGGATAGAAAGATAGAAGGATGGATGAAGGTGCAGTGAAAGGTCAGTTATTGCCTAATGGATGAGAAGATGGAAAGATCAAAATGCGAAAGACTATGTCAGTGGTTGGCTGATGGATGAGAGGATGGAGGGATGGATAAAGATGTAGCAGGTGGTCAGTGATTGGCTAATGGTTTAGAAGATGGAAAGATAGAAGGATGGATGAAGATGCTGTGAGTGGATGACTGGTTGGCTGATGGTTGAGAGGATGGAGGGATGGATGAAGATGTGACTGTGGGATTAAAGTTGGCTGATGGTTGAGAGTATGGAAAGATGGATGAAGATGCAGTAAGTGAGTGAATAATTCTCTGATGAATGAGTGGATGTAAATATAAATGAAGCTGTGAAAGAGGTCAGTGGTTGACTGTATGGAAGGATGGATAAAGATATAACTAGGTTCATAGTTGATTCATGAGAGGGTAGAAGTATAAATGAAGATGTGAATTTGTGCTCAGTGGATAATTGGAGGGAAAGATGGATAAGATGTAACGAGTGGGTGATAGGTTTGCTAATAAGAGAATGGAGGGATGGATGAAAATGTAGTGAGAGGTCTTTGGTTAACTAATGAGAATTTGGAAGGAAGGGTGGATAAAGATGTGAATGAATAGGTGAATGGTTGGTTGATGGGTAGGAGAATGAAAGGTTAGATGCAGATGTGAGTGTGGGTTAATTATTGGCTGATGGGTAAGAGGATGCAAGGATGGGTCAATATTTAGTGAATGATCAGTGATTTCCAAATGAATAAGGGGATGGGTGGATGGATGAAGATGTGAATGACATGGTCAATGGTTGTCTGATGGATCAGAGGATGGAAGACTGGATGAAGATGTAGTGAGTGGGTCAGTAGTTGACTGATGGATGAGAGATGGAAAGCTGAATGAAAATGAAGTGTGTGAATGAGTGATTGGCTGATGAATGAGAGGATGGAGGCATGGATGAAGATGTAGCAAGTGATCAGTGATTGGCTAATTGATGAGGGTATGGAAGAATAAAAGGCTGGATGAAGATGGGAGTGTGGGTCAATAGCTGGCTGATGAGAGAGAGGATGATAGGAGGGATAAAGATGTTGTGAATGGTCACTGATTGGCTAATGGATGTGGTTCTCAACCTTTCTAATGCCGCGACCCTTTAATACAGTTCCTCATGTTGTGGTGACCCCCAACCATAAAATTATTTTTGTTGCTACTTCATAACTGTAATTTTGCTACTGTTAATGAATTGTAATGTAAATATCTGTGTTTTCCGATGGTCTTAGGCGACAAGAACCGCTGCTATAGAGCCTAAGACCATCGGAAAACACAGATATTTACATTACAATTCATAACAGTAGCAAAATTACAGTTATGAAGTAGCAACAAAAATAATTTTATGGTTGGGGGTCACCACAACATGAGGAACTGTATTAAAGGGTCGCGGCATTAGAAAGGTTGAGAACCATTGGATTAGAGGATAGAAAGATAGAAGGATGAATGAAGGTGCAGTGAAAGGCCAGTGATAGCCTAATGGATGAGAGGATGGAAGGGTGAACATATGAAAGACTGTGTCAGTGGATGGCTGATGGATGAGAGGATGGAGGGATGGATGAAGATGTAATAAGTGGTCAGTGATTGGCTAATGGATTAGAGGATGGAAAGATAGAAGGATGGATGAAGATGTAGTGAGTGGGTCAGTGATTGGCTGTGGGATCAGAGGATGGAAGACAATGAAAATTTAGTGAGTGGGTCAGTAGTTGACTGATGAATAAAAGATTGAAGGATGGATGAAAGTGTAGTGAGTGAATGAATGATTGGCTGATAAATGAGAATATTGAGGGATGGATGAAGATGTAGCAAGTGATCACTGATTTGATTGGCTAATAGATGAGAGGATGGAAGAATAAAAGGGTGGATGAATATGTGAATGAGTAGTTGACTGCTGGATGAGAGGATGGAAGGATTGATTAAGATGTAGTGAGTGGTCAGTGATTGGCTGATTGATGAGAGGATGGAAGGGAGGATTAAATTTAATGAGTTTGTGAGTGGTTATCTAATGGATGAAAGGATGGAAGAATAGATAAAAATGTAGTGAATAGTCAGTGATTGTCTAATGGATGAGAGGATGGAAGAATGGATGAATGTGTATTGAGTGAATGTCTGATTGACTGATGGATGAGAGAATGGATAGAAGGATAAATATGTAGTGAACAATCAGTGACTGGCTAATGGATGAGAGGATGGAAGTGTGGAAGAATGGGTGAAGATGTGAATAGTGGATAAGTGGATGGATGATGGATGACAGGATGGAGGATGGGTGAAGATGTAGTGAGTAGATGAAAGGATGAGAGGATGGAAGAATGGATGAATGTGTATTGAGTGAATGTCTGATTGACTGATGGATGAGAGAATGGATAGAAGGATAAAGATGTATTGATTAGTCAGCAGTTGGCTAATGGGTGAGAGAATGGAAGTGTGGAAGAATGGGTGAAGACCTGAATAGTGGGTAAGTGGATGGATGATGGATGACAGGATGGAGGATGGATGAGGATGTAGTGAGTGGGCTTTTGGTTGGCTGATGGATGAAGGTATAGAGAGTGAATGACTGGATAGATGGATAAAGATATGACTGTGGGTTTATAGTTGGTTGATGGCTGAGAGGATGGAAGGATGGATGAAGATGCGGTGAATGGGTGAATAATTGGTTGATGAATGAGGATGTAGATATAAATGAAGATGTGAATGAGAGGTCAGTGGTTGACTGATGGATAATAGGATGGAAAGATGGATGAAGAGGTAATGAGTGGATTATTGGTTGGCTGATAAATAAGAGGATGGTGGCATGGGTGAGGATGTAGTGAGTGGTCTGTGACAGGTTAATGGAGAAAATGATGGAAGGAAGGAAGGGGAGATGAAGATGTGAGTGAGTAGTTGAGTAGTTGGTTGATGGGTAGGAGAATGAAGGTTGCATGAAGATGTGAGTGTAGGTCAATAGCTGGGCTGATGGGTAAGAGGATGGAATGGTGGATAAAGAGGTAGTGAATGGTCAATGATTGCCTAACCAATGAGGGGATGGAAGAATGGGCGAAGAAGTAAATGACAGTGTGAATGGTTGGCTGATGGGTGAGAGGATGAATGAATGGATGAAGATGTAGTGAGTGAATGAGTGATTGGCTGATGAATGAGAGGATGGAAGAATGGATCAAGATGTAGTGAATGATGAGTGATTGCCTAATGAATAAGGGGTTGAGAGGATGGATGAAGATGTGAATGATAGGGTCAATGGTTGCCTGATGAATCAGAAGATGGAAGACTTGATGAAGATGTAGCGAGTGGGTCAATAGTTTACTGATGGATGAGAGATGGCATGAAGATAAAAGTATAGTGAATGAGTGATTGGGTGATGAATGAGAGTATGGAACAATAAAAGGGTAGATGAAGATGTGATTGTGGATGAATAGTTGACTGATGGGAGAAAGGATGAAAGAATGGATAAAGATGTAGTGAATGGTCAATGATTGGCTAATGGATTAGAGACTAGAAAGATAGAAGGATTGATGAAGACACAGTAAAAGTTCAGTGATTACCTAAAGGATGAATATGTGAAAGACTGTGTCAATGGTTAGCTGACGGATGAGAGGATGGATGAAGATGTACATGAGTGGGTCAGTAGTTGACTGATGGATGAAAGATGGAAGGATGGATGAAAGTGTAGTGAATGAATGAGTGATTGGCTGATGAATGAGAGGATGGAGGCATGGATGAAGATGTAGCAAGTGGTCACTGATTGACTAATTGAGAGGATAGCAGAATAAAAGGGTGGATGAAGATGTAAACAATTGTGTGAGTGGTCGGCTGCTGGATGAGTGGATGGAAGGATGATGAAGATGTAGTGAGTGGTCAGTGTGTGGCTAATGGATTAGAGGATAGAAAGATAGAAGAGTTGATGAAGATATAGTGAGTGGATCAGTAGTTGACTAATGGATGAGAGATGGAAGGATCGATGAAAATGTAGTGAGCGAGTGAGTGTTGGCTAAGGAATGAGAGGATGGAGGGATGGATGAAGATGTAGCAAGTGGCCAGTGATTGGCTAATAATAAGAGGATAGAAGGATGGATGAAGATATAGTTAGTCATCAGTTGACTGGCTATTGCTTGAGAGGGTGAAAGGATGGATGATGATGTGACTAGTGGGTCAGTGGTTGGCTGATGGATGGTAGGATGGAGAGATGGATGAAGGTATAGTGAGTGGTCAGTGATGGACTAATGGTTGAGAGAATAAAAGGATGGAATGATCAATGAAGATGTAATGAGTGGTTGAGTATCTGGCTGATGGTTGAGAGTATAGAAGAACAGTTTGAAGATATAGTAGTGGTTGAGTAGTTTGCTGATAAATGAGAAGATGGAGGGATGGATAAACATGTAGTGAATGCATGATGCATTGGCTGCTGGATGAGAGGATGGAGGGATGGATAAAGGCATGAATGTGGATCCATGGTTGGCTGATGGATGTGAGGATGGAAAGACAGATGGAAATGTGGGTGGGTGAGTGATTTTCTGGTGGATCAAGATGCAGTAAGTGAGTGATTGGTTTGGTGATGGATCAGAGGATGATAAGATGGATGAAAGTGTAGTGAGTGAATGATTGGGTGATGGGTGATAGGACAAAAGGATGGATGAAGATGTAGTGAGTGGTGAGTGATTGGCCAATGGATGAGAGGACAGAAGGATGGAAGAATAGATGAATGAGTGATTGGCAGATAAATGAGAAGATGTAAATATAAATGAAGATGTCAATGAGTGGTTAGTGGTTGGCTCATGGATGCGAGGATGGATGATGTAATGAGTGGGTCATGTATTGACTGATAAAGGAGAGAACTGAGCAGTGGATAAAGATGTGAGCTTTCAGTGATTGGCTAATGAAAGGATGGAAGAATGAATGAAGTGAATGAGTACATGAGTGGTTTGTTTTATGGAAAAGATGAAGGATGAAAGGATGGATGAAGATGTGTAAATGGGTCAGTGGTTGGCTGATGGATTAGAACATGGAAGGGAGATGAAGATGTACTGAGTGGGTCAATGGTTTGCTGCTGCATGAGAGGATGGAAGGATTGATGAAGATTTAGTGATTGGTTGGTTGATGGATTGACAAGATGGAGGAATGCATAAAGTTGTAGTAAGTCAAAGTCATTGGGTAATGGATGAGAGAATGGAAGGATGTCAAGATGGATGAGAATGTAATGAGTGGGTGAATGTCTGGCTGAAGGGTGATGAAGATGTATTGAGTGGATCAGTGGTTGGCTAATAAACAGTAGGATTGATGAGTATGTGACTGAGTAGCTAAATGGTTGACTAATGGAACGGAGGGATGGAGGAGGATGGGAGTGTGGGTCTTGTTTGGCTGAAGGATGAGAGGACGGAAGGATGGACTAATGTAGTTAATGGCTCAGTCATTGACTGACTAATGAGAGACTGGCAATATGGATGAAGGTTTAGTGAGTGAATGAGTGATTGGCTGAGGATTGAGGGATGGATGAAGATGTTATGAGTGGTGATTGGTTGGCTGATGCCTGAGGGGATGGAAGCATGGATGCTGGTGTAATAGTGGTTAGGGATTTGCTAATGGATGATATGGTTGAAAGATAGAAGGATTGATGAAGATGTGATTGAGTGGATGTAAGGATGGATGAAGATGTAGAGAGAGGTTGGCTGATGTATGTCAGATTGAAGGAAAGATGAATTTGTAGTGAGTGAATGAGTGATTCACTGATGTATGAGAGGATGGAAGGATAAAAGGATGGCTGAAGATGCAAACGAGTGGTTGGATTAGAGGATGAGAGGATGGAAGAAGATGTGAGTGGGTGATTGGAACAAGGATGAAAGGATGAAGATATGAATGAGGAGGTGAGTGGTTGGTTGATGAATGAGAGGATGGAGGGATTGATGAAGATGTGTGTCAGTGGTTGGCTGATGGATGAGACAATTGAAGAATGGATGACAGTGTAGTGAGTAAATGAGTGAATGGCTGATTGATGAGAAGATAAAGAAATGGATGCAGATGTAGTGAGTAGTCAGTGAATTGCTAATGGATGAGTGGATGGAAGGTCAGAAGGATAAATGGAGATGTAGTGAGTTGGTGAACGATTGGTTCATCAATTAGAGGATGGAAGGATGGTATAAAGTGTAGCAAGTGAATGAAAATTAGCTGATGGATGAGAGTATGGAAGGATTGGTGCATAGGTAGTGGGTGGGATTTTGGTTGGCTGATGAATAAGATGATGGAAGGATGGATGAAGGTATAGTGAGTGAATAAGTGAACGCCTGATGGATGAGAGGATAAAAGGATGGATGAAGATGTAGTGAGTTGTGAACAATTGAAAAATGGGTGAAAGCATGGAAGGCTATAAGGATGCACGAAGAAGTAGTGAGTGGGTAAGTAGTTGGCTGATGGATAGAGGATCATTGAAGGGTGGATGAAGGTCTAATGAGTAAATTAATGATTGGCTGATGGATTAAAGTATGGAAGAATGGAAGGATGGATGAAGATTTAGGGAGTGGGTTTTTAGTTGGCTGATGGATGAGATGAAGAAAGGATGTATGAAGGTGTAGTGAATGAATGAGTGATTGGTGGTTAAATGAGAGCATAAAGGGATGTGAGTTGCCAGTACATGACTAATGGATGAGAGGATTGAAGGATAGAACGATGGATGAAAGTGTAGTGATTGAGTGAGTGGTTGGCTGATTGATGAGAGGATGGAGAGATGATGAAGATGTAATGAGTGGGTTTTTGGATGGCTCATGGATAAGACAGGGGAAAGATAGATGAAGGTGTAGTGAATGACTGAGTGATTGGATTATGGATGAGACTATGAAAGGATGGATTATGATGTAGGGAGTAATCGGTAATTGGCTGATGTAATGATGGAAGGATGGATGAAGATGTGAATGAGTGGGTGAGTGTTTGACTGATGAATGAGAGGATGGAAGGAGAGATGAAGATGTAGTGAGTGGTCAGTGTATTGCTAATGATAGGATGGAAGGATGATACGAAGGATAGAAAATAAGATGTATGATGGATGAAGTTGTTGTAAGTGGGTGAATGGTAGGATGATGGGTGAGAGGATGGTAGGATGGATGACTGTATAGTGAGTAAATAAATGATTGGCTGATGGATGATAGGCTGGAAGAAAGGATGAAGATGTAGTGAGTGGGTTTTTGTTTGGCAGATGGATAAGACAGTGTAAGGATGGATGAAGGTATAGTAAGCGATTGAGTGATGGCTAATGGATGAGAGGATGGAATGTTGGAAGGATGGATGAAGATGTGGTGTGGAGGTGAGTGGTTGGCTAATGGATCAGAGGATAGAAAGATGGATGAGAAGATGGAAAGATGGATGAAGGTATAGTGAGTGAATGAATGATTGGCTGATTGATGAATGGAAGGAAGGATAAATGGATGAATGGAAGGTGTAATGTGGTCAGTGATTGGCTAATGGATGAGATAATCAAATGATGATCAAGTTGTGAGTGATTGGCCTATCAATTAGAGAATGGATGAATATGCTGTGATCAGTCATTGATTGGCTAATGGAAGAGAAGATGGCAGGATGGATGGATGGATGGTTGTAGATGTAGTGAGTTGGTGAGTGGGTGGCTGGATGAGAGGATGGAAGGATGGGTTAATGTGTAGTGAGTGACTGACTGATTGGCTGATGGATGAGAGGATGAAGGGATGAATGAAAGTGTAATGAGTTGTCAGTGATATTCTTGGGAGGTTGGCGATGATTTCCAACTTAATTTGATCCACCCATCCATCCATCCTTGAATTCGTCCTTCGTTTCTTGACGTGGTGTTTTGGCCTCTCCCATTTCTGAAGGCAAACCCTTTCCTTTGGGTGTGGTGTGTGGTGCCATGGGCTGTGGTCATATAGCAAACATCATATTTATAGCTTCTTCCTCCAGAATCACTGCTGTAAGCAAGTCCCAGCTGAATCTCATCTGCCATTGTCACCCACAGGGCTTCCTTCTGCATGGTGCTTTCCCATGCATCACACACAGTGATGAATCCAGGACTGGGGTCTGAGAGAGGCCCCTGCCAACCAGCAGAGACATCCTCCCCAGGCCACCCTGTCTGGTGGTGCATGGTCCCTGCCATAACCTTTGCCTTCCACCTTCCAGGTTCCTCCACCAGATGGCCATGGTTGTAACCGAGTCTTTCATCCCTTCATTCCTTCATTCCTTCACTCCCAGTCAACACACAATTTTAAAAATCAGCTAGTACTATACTAGGGCCAGCTCACAAGGATTCTTACTGACCTCTCCTTTAAAGGAGAGCTGAGCAAGTTGGCAAGAGGCTGTGTTTGTGTGTCAGTCATCAGGTGAGACCCTTATTCATCTGCCACTTCCAAGTCTGAGTTCTGTTGAAAGTTTGATTATCTTTTCTAACTTTGTTCCTTACAAAACGAGGTTGATTAGTAATCAGTAAACTGTGTTCCCTGCGTGCTCAGAAATCACAGCCCATATTTTCAAGAGGCTCGAGTGAGAGCCGGGGGGCCTGAGTTGAAGGGCTGGTTCCAGCCGCGAGCAGGCTTTCAAGTCATTAGCGCACCTTGGTCTGGCGCCACAGAGGAGATCTTAGAGCCATTCCTGCCCCATTTGAGATTAGTTAATGCTCAGCTCTATTTAGAGAAAATTGGGGGAGATGATTGCTCTTGTGGATGACAAGGACCATGCCCTGTGAGGGGTCTGTACGGAACAACTCATCAGTGAAGCAGGGTGTCCAAGGCACATGGCACTTTGCAAACCCTAGATGCAGCCCCCAGCATACATGCTGGTCCCAGACCCAGTGAGACCCCCCTTACCCCATTGTTCCCAGGATGGGACAAGATTTGGGCATTGGGGACACTACTGAGAATTCAGCATTTTATTTATTGCATTGAAGAGTAGGTAGACTGGGCAAAGCCAGAACCTTGGAGCTAGACAAATATGTGGCGTTTAAACTTAAGGTGACTGCTTGGGTCTATCTTCGGGGGGGGGGGGGGAGAAGGGGGGCACGGGGGGAGGGGCACGGGGGACCTAGCACCCACCTTGCAGGGCATATGTTGAGAGGTGGGGCTCTAGAGGTCTTGCCTATTTAGTTTGGTGCTGATGTTACTATTTGCCAGTGTAGTGGTCTTTGGGCAGGTTATTTAAACCACTCCGAGTCTTGGCGTTCCCATCTGTAGATTGGGTACATCATGATTGTGTCATCTAGGGGATGCTGGTAGACACTGAGAAAGGTGACTGTGCCTGGATGCACCCGTGTACTGGTTCCCAAGAATCAAGATCTGGGTTTGAGGTTGGCCTAGCACCCTTTCAAGCATGTGTGTTTGTGGGTGTGTGTGTGTGGGAGCTATGTGAGCTTGCTTACCTGTAACCTGGAACTAGTCACATACCTGACATGGTTTTGCTTCAGTGAGGTTATTTATATGAAAATAAATGCTTTGATACCTGGCACACAAAAGCCCTCGCCCTCCTGGGGGCTTTGAGGCTGGCCATGTGTCCTGCAGTCTGTGGACGCTGGTCACAGAGGACTCTGGCCCAGGGGACTGTTGGACAGGGTGGAGGTGTGGGAGAAGAACTTGGCCAACTCTGGGGAGGCAGTGAGGGAGGGAAAGGTTTACTTTTGCATACAGAGATTTAAAGGTTTGGGGAAGAGAGGCCAAAATGGGAAGATCTGGGAGAATTTCTAGAAACCCCCAGAGTAGGACAAGGCTGATCTTTTAGACAACACTCAGGTTTAATTGGAAATGGGTTAGAGAGCTGGGCTGGTCTTTGGAAAGGCTAGGAGTTCTAGATTTTGGGTTAGTGAGGTGAGCACTGTGAGAGGAGGCTGGTCGGGGAGGGCGCCATGACCAGTGTTGTGCTTCTGGAACTCTGTGTGGGTGGAGGAGACCCAGGTGATGTGCAGGACACCAGAGGCTGCAGGGCACTAAGTAGACAGGCCTGAGCTGGTGGCTGGGTGCTCCCCTTGACCCCATGGCTGCTGGGAGTCAGGGCCTTTCCTGCGCTGTCCAGGTTCTCAGGCGCCCCATCTGGTAAGCAGAGGGCTCCTGTGCTCCTGACCTGCCTGTCTGCATAAGAACTCTTGTTAGCCAGTGCGACCGGGAGTGGGTGGCCTTCATCTGCACCTGTGTCTCTCTCAGCCTCCACAGCCACGGGGACGCCCTGCACACATTCCCTCGGGACAGGCTGGACCCAAAGACTCTGGACCCGGCTGCCCCCTGCGAGGAGGGGTGTGCCCTCCTCCTCAGCCTCCCCTGCGGTAGTCGCCCACCCTTTGCGGATGGACTTCACTGAGCTGAGGGTCAGACACATGGGCTTGACCCCTGCTCACACCTTATGAACCCTGAGACTTAGGGGACTGGCTATGCCTTTGACATCCGCATCTGTGAAATGGGCTCTGCAACCTACCTCACAGGGTTGTTGTGAGGAGCCTGTGATGCGGTCTGAAAGTGCCCAACCTGGGGCTTGGCACACCCTTTTGTGCTGTCAATAAATGTCTTTTTTGCCTTAACAAACACAGTAATGGATGTGCTCCTAATGAAAGGATGGGTAAGTGTTAAATGTGCCTCTCACTGGGCTTCTCTCTTTGGGCAGTGTGATGGGTTGGGAGGGGCAAGGGAGCCAGCTCCAGTCCCCACCTGTCCCCTACCCATCTGGCACTCAAGGGTGATAAGATGTCCTGAAGCAGGGCTGGCCTGGTGGAGGTTCTGGAACTGATGCACATTTGGATGAACTAACTCAGCTGGTCCCCTTTCTAAAGGTCATAGGATGCCAGGGTTCTTTCCAGAAAGGAATATACAGAGATGGTGGAGGAAGTCTGAGTTGAGCTCATTGTCCAGGCTTCTGCAGCCTCAGAGGGGCTGCCCCCAGGGTTACAGCTCTTTTCCTCCTCACACATTGTGGTGGTGGAGGGGGGCCTCTGGCCAGGCAGTTATCATTTTAGAACTGATGGCAAGTGGATGGTCATCCAGGTAGTGTCAAGCAGGTACAATCTGGCTGTGACCCTGAGCCAACACTCATTCCACAAGATGGTTACTGAGCAGGACCCTGTGGGAACTGCAGAGGCCAAGCCTCAGATGCTCCTCTGCCCCATGGCTGGGCCACCGAGCCCCATCAGGCTATCGGACAGCAGCTTGTGGTGGGCTGAATGAGGGCAGAGAGCTTTGTACTCAAGTCTACACAGAGTCCTCGGGCCGGCCCACTTGGAAGTGCTGAAGCAGATGAGCTGGACACACGACCCATGGCAAGGGAGAGGCTCACTTCACCGTCAAAGCCGAAGCCACAACCACCACCATTGCTACCTCTTTCTCCTTCCTTTCTTTCCTCCTTCCTCCTCTTTCCTCTTCTTCCTTCTCCTTTTTCTTTTGCTTTCTTCTTTTTCCTCCTCCCTTCTTACTTCCTACCCTCCTCTAGTGAGGTGACTTAGAGAAATACAAGTGAATCCAGCCATGAGTGCACAGGCATAATATAGCTCCTTTTCAAAGAGAAAGAACCACCTGGATAGGTCAAGAAGACCTGACCCCAGTCCCTGATGGAAATGGATACATGGATGGTGCTGAGTGATGGTCCAGGCATCAGTGAGACCAGGAGGAGACAACCTCCAGAGTATGCCCCACACAGATGAGTCTGTGCCTTACCAAGAGAGGGCAGACAGTCCAGGATAGTGCTGTGTATGATGGGTAAAGCTACATTCACTGATGAAGCTGAGTCATTAAGAATGAGGAACTCTTAGATGTTCCAGAGCTGAGACTATAGCTCCAGCCTCCATTGAAGCTCAGAGGTCCATGATCTGAGAACCCAGCTCCAGCCTCTGAAGAGTGGCCATCTTGATATTCCAGAATGGAAAACCCAGCTCAAGTCTCCAATGAAGCTCAGATGTCCACGATGAGTGGCCCTCCTAAGATTCCAGATCTGAGAACCCAGCTTCAGTCTCTGATGAGTGGCCCTTTTGATGTTCCAGAACTGAGAACCCATCTCCACCTTCCGATGAAGCTCATATATCAATGATGAGTGGCCCTCTTCCTGTTCTAGAACTGAGACCTCAGCTGTAGCTTCTGATGAACCTCAAATGTCCATGACGAGTGGCCATCTTGATGTTCCAGAACTGAGAACCCAGTTCTATCCTCCAACAAAGCTCAGATGTCCATGATGAAGGGTCCACTTGATGCTCCAGAACTGAGATCACAGCTCCAGCCTGTGGTGAAGCTCCAAATGTCCATGATGAGTGGCCTCTTGATGTTCTAGAACTGAGAACCCAGTTCCAGCCTCCAATGAAGCTCAGATGTCCATGATGAAGGGTCCTCTTGATATTCCAGATGTGAAACCCCAGGTCCAGCCTCTGATGGAGCTCAGATGTCCACAATGAGTGGCCCTCATAATGTTTAAGATCTGAGAACCCAGCTCCAGTCTCTGATGAAGCTCAAATGTCCATGATGAGTGGCCATCTCAATGTTCCAGAACTAAGTTCCCTGCTCAAGTCTCCAATGGAGCTCAGATGTCCACAATGAGTGGCCCTCATGATGTTTAAGGTCTGAGAACCCAGCTCCAGTCTCTGATGAAGCTCAAATGTCCATGATGAGTGGCCATCTCAATGTTTCAGAACTAAGTTCCCTGCTCAAGTCTCCAATGGAGTTCAGATGTTCATGCTGAGTGGCCATCTTGATGTTCCAGAACTGAGACCAGAGCTCCAGTCTCTGATGAAGCTCAAATGTCCATGATGAGTGGCCACCTTTATGTTTCAGATCTGATAACCCAGCTCAAGTCTCCAGTGAAGCTCAGATGTCCACAATGAGTGGTCCATGATGTTCCAGATCTGAGATTCCAGCTTCAACTCCAGCCTCTGATGGAGATCAGATGTCCACGATGAATGGCCCTCATGGTTTTCCAGATCTGGACCTCAGCTCCAGCCTCTGACAGAGCTCAGATGTCCACAATGAGTGGCCATCTCAATGTTTCAGAACTGAGACCCAGCTCCAGCCTCCAGTGAAGCTCAGATGTCCATGATGAATGGCAGTCATGATGTTCCAGAACTGAGACCCCAGCTCCACCTTTTGATGAAGCTCAGATGTCCATGATGAAGGGTCTACTTGATGTTCCAGATCTGAAAATCCAATTCCAGCCTCTGATGGAGCTCAGATATCCATGATGAGTGGCCCTCATGATGTTTCAGATCTGAGACCCCAGCTCCAGCCTCTGATTGAGTTCAGATGTCAGCAATGAATGGCCCTCTTGATGTTCCAGAACTGAGAATCCAGCTCAAGTCTCCGATGAAGCTTTGATGCTCATGATGATGGCTCTGCTTGATGTTGTAGAGCTAAGACCTCAGCTCTGACCTCTGATGAAGCTAAGACGTCCATGATGAGGAGTCCCTTGATGTTCTAGAGTCAAGATCCTAGCTCCAGTCTCCAAAGAAGTTTTGACATGCACAACTGGTGAGAAATCCTCAAAGCCATGGACTTGCTGGGAAGGAGTAGATGTGGCTGAGGTTTGACTTGAGATCAGAGATGGCAGAGGAGACTCTGCCCTTCACTCATGCCTTGTGGCCCTCCTCATTAGCATCATTGGAGGTAGCATTTTAATCTGAGAGAAGATGGGTTCCAGATGCATAAGGAGACATGTGCAGTGGGGACTCCTGGTAGGAGGATGGGTGTTAAGAAGAGCATGGTAGCAGAAATCAAGGATTGTGTCTGGGGAACTGCCTACAAAGCCTGCTCATGGGTGTGTATCTCTCCAGCAAAGTACGGTTTTATGCCTTTTAGTTGTGCTAGACTCACAGCTGGCCACACACCAGCCTTGACTCATAGGGCTGCCAAGTTGGCTGGACCCTGGAATGTAACCCAAGCTCATTTTTGCGGCTTAGCTGCTCTGCCAGGGGAAGGTGCTAAACGCCCACTCGCCTGCCCGGCGTGAAGCTGAAGTCTTGGGGCTGGTCAGATCTGGTTGCCTCTTTCCAGCAACTGAAGTTTATTGAGAATTGGGACTGGGACAGGGCTGGACCATCATTATGGGCACAGAGATGGCATGGATGGCAAAGGAGGCTCCCCAACTACATGGGGACAAGATGGCAGCTTTCCAGATGCAGCTGCACTTTAGGCTGGGACCTTGCCCTGAGCACCTTGACCATAGCTGTGCTCCTTCAGGAACTTGGTTGACATCAGACTCTTTACTTAGTTGGAAAGAGATGACAATTAAAGAAATAAGGCCCAGAATATTGAATTGCTCAGAAACCATAGAATGTCATGGATAGACATTGAGGTGAAGCTATGAAAAGTGTCGACTTTGGGAGGAGAGACTGCTGGATATTATTTTGGGCATGCTGACTCTGAAATCTCAAGATCTGATGGTTCTGAAAATCCGATATCATCAGTTATGTCATTAAGACACAGCTCCAATAATATATCCCAGAAACTGACGTATTTTATGCAGTTGTTGTCTGCACGAAAGGGAGCAGCTAGCAAGAGTTTTTGAAAAAAAAAAACAAAAAAAACAAAACAAAACGAGCACGTCTTGACGATGCCAACATCATTTTGGTGATATTTCCTGGAAACTCATTAGAATTTGGAACTATGCACACAGAAACTTTTATGAGTAATTGGAACTCAAGACTTTGGATGGAATGAAGGAGAAATGTTTTAGAGACTGCCTCACCCCACCACCACCCTCATTTGACCAAGTTATTTTTAGGATAGTTCCAAGAACAAACAATTATTAGAATCACTCATTACCGATTTCCTAGAAGTCCAGACAACAAATTAGAAGCCAAATGCAAAACGGATGAGCCAGGTTTGTGATGTCTGTGAAGAACATGTGAAATTCGCTCCCTAAAGTCATTAGTTTCAGGGAGATGGGCTCCAAGTAGAATTGCAGTAGTGGCGGGAGGGATGGGTGGAGCCTCTAGATCACCAGGTAGCATCCCCTAACTTGAGTCAGATAGATTGGAGGTTATTATACAGCCCCTCTCAGGAAGGTCGTCAAACTCCAAGATGTTGGGGATGTGTGCCAGGCATTGTGCTGAGACTCTGGGGGCAGAGATGAGTGCAATTCAGAGCCTGCCCTCCAAATGGGAAAGGTCAAATTCCAAATGGCGCTGCTATGTTCTCAGCATAGGGCCCATAGTGGTCTCCCAGTTCACTCCCCCATTTTACAGATGAAGACACTGAGGCCGAGAGAAAGGTTGGCTCCTGATGTTCGTTAAGACCAGACCTCCCTCTGAAGGCCATGGCACCACTATACCCTATCACAGCCTGCATCTGATTTCACTGAGATTCAGGAAGACCCCGGAAGCCTGAGTGGATCACCTTCAGTCACCCATCAAGAGGGCAGAAATAGGAAGGCTTGGCTCTAGATCTCCCACCGCTTGGGCAGAGTAACTTTGCTGGTACCCAGTGCCATGCTAGAAGACCAGACCACAAGGCGCGAGGATGCTCTGGGAGGAACTTCATCTGGGCGTCCTGGGGACCAGGCCCAGCCATAATTTGTCTCCGACTCCCCGCCTCAGGGCCTCAATTTCCCCTCCACTCACTTTGTCTTGCTCTTGTTTGTTGGAGGGACATTCTCTGGTGGGAGTCACCACTCATACTTTGTAAGGAGCACAGCCATTTGACTAAATGGATCAGTGGCAGGGAGAGTGGTGGTTACTGAGGAAGAGGAGATCCTAGCCTTCTTCCTTCCCAGAAGGGACCAAACTGGACCTCGGGTTTCACTGACACTCCCAGTTCAGCCTTTAGGAAGCAAGCAGGGCATGGAGAGGCCCTGGCTGCACTTTTCCCCCCAAATGACTATAATTTTCCCCTTATCCTGACCTGCCGCCATTACCGAACTGTGGACTGGCGTGTGCCAGGGTAAGGTATCTGAGCAAAGCTTTCTCTCAAGCTCCCCTCACAGCAGCCATCTGGGAGGCAGTGCTCCTAATACTGCCCTCCCTGTGCTACTCAGGGGACACTTTGGACCATTCCCCCAGACCATGGCACCCAGCTATCAAGTAGGGCCTCCAGGGAAGCCAGCCATATGTGGATGGAGGTGGCTTGGGCAGATGAGTGGGCACCACAGTGGGGAGCAGGACAGCAGCTAATTGGCACAGAGAGTGAGGCCAAATTCAGACCAGATGTTACTCGATTAGTCTGCAAAGGAGGGGGTCCCTCTCATCCCAGGGAGACAGTTATTAGACTAATTCGATTGTGGGAAAGACCAAATTCCAGGGGGTGCAGCTGTGGTCTTAGTGTAGGGCCCATAGTGGTCTCTTTCAGCTCTGTTGCAGCTGAGGGGCCTCTATAGGCAGAACGTCCTTGGGGGTGGGGGAGTGGAGGTGGGGGTGGGGGTGGGAGTGGGTGGGAGTGGGTGGGGGTGGGGCTGGCAGGGTGATGTGGAATATTACCTATATACCTGCACTTTACAAAGCACTTTATCTGTTTGCTTGGTGTTGGCTGGAGATGAAAGGAGTGAGTGTGCCTGCCAGTGGTCTGTGTGCTCGTCAGTCCCTCAGGTCAGGGGTGGGATCCTGGACTTGGAGAGGGCCAGAGGCTGCTCTGGGTGGACTCACATGTGAGTCCCCGAGGTCTGGGGTTAACCTCCTATGGTCAGGAGGGACCTTTCCTGCGACATATGGCGGGTCTCGGTGCCCCAGAATCAGAAGGCCATAGGTCTAGGAGGAAAGCCCCTTGCTACACCCCAGACCTGGCCTTTAGGAACTATTATTACCCAGCCTGGAACTCACCTCCCTCTACTTAGAACTGACCAGGACCCCAAGGGCCAGGCCTTAGCCTACCACCCACCCCCCCGCCACAGCCTGTGCCAATCACTTTCCAGCATGCTGCTTCCAGAGGGCTTCTGCCATCAGGGGCCATGGTCCGGGGATTACTAATAGCTGTATTCGTCCACCAGGTAGGCACCTAGTGTGGTTGTTGGGTGACTTCCCTGGGTTAAGATCAGGTTTTGTCCTGGCCCATGGAGGGCTCAGTGTGCAGGAGGGCTCAGTGTGCAGGGAACCCTGGCCTGGGGGTAGTTGTTTGCCTGTGCTTACCTGGGTGTTGTGTGTGTGTGTGCGTGTGTATGTGTGCGTATGCATGTGCAGTCTCTGTGTGTGTTCCTACATGTACCTGGGTGTGCATGGGTGTGCATGTGTGAGTGTGCGTTCATGTGTGTGCACGTGTGAGTGTGTGTGCATGTGCAGCCTGTGCTTGTGTGTGCATATGGGCCTGTATGTGTGTGCATATGTGGCACATGTGTGAGCTTGTGTGTATATGTGTGTGAGGGAAATAGATGTTGAGTGAATGGAAATGAGAGACAGAGTGGGTCTCTCCCTAACCCCAGACACCCTAGCCTGGATTTCACATCCACTTCTCCCCAAGACCCCTGCCCTCAGTCACCCCTGCCACATTTCCCTCAGAGCTTTGTCCACTAGCCCATCTGTGCATCTAGTTCTGCCACAGTGGGCAGAAGAGTGGCACCTCAGTCCCCAGCCCCTTATCCTTCACTGTCCCACCCCCTCCCATTGCTGCTCCTTGGCAATGCTGCTATGGGTGCGGGAACTTGCTCCCATGAGCTGCTAATACTCCCTCATCAGCTCTGTCCAGTCTATCCAGGTAGCTTCTCCCTTCTGTGTTCTGGAATGGAGCCTTCCCCTCCTATAGCCCCCCAGCTCCTACCCCACTGCTTGGGGTTTTGACCAACCCCCCTCCCACCAGCCCTTAGACCCCAGCTTCTGGGCAGCTTACAATAAACATTGAGACACCTCATGGATAGAGGGACAAGAATGGGTTGAGCACGGTTTGGCTGGGTCCCTGTGCCCAGCCTCCGCAGCCTCCCCAGCTCCTCCAGCTGCTGCCAGTGGTGTCTGCCACCCGGGGGCGCTGGCCAGCTACCTCCGAACCAGACACTGGCTGCTGTGCCACACCCTCAACGGAGCCTCAGAGCTGGAGAACACCTGTGCACTCGGACCAGATGCTGCACTGTCCAGGTCAGTTCCCACCTGCTCTATGGTACACCATTCCCTTTATCACTCAGGTGACTACTACCTGAAATTCAGACTCCAGAGGGCAATGTTTGTCCTCACTGATGCAGAGGAACACATTGACTTGGATTGCAAAGTGCCCTGAATCAGTGGTCGGCAAACGCATTAGTCAACAGAGCCAAATATCAACAGGACAAAGATTGAAATTTCTTTTGAGAGCCAAAAACCGACTTCTGTGCATGGGCCATGAAGGTTCAATCGCACTGTACGTGCGCGCCCGCACGTGGTATTTTGTGGAAGAGCCATACTCAGGAGGTCAAAGAGCCGCATGTGGCTCGTGAGCTGCAGTTTGCCGACCACTGCCCTAAATGACATCAGACTTTCTGATGAGAGTATGTTTTGTCCGATTGGCTTGCCAGTGTGTAGGGAGTAGACAACTCAAATGAGCTTCATTTGCAGCTCTGAGATTGACAATTATCTAGGTATGTCACATATAAGTTACGTTATATGCAGGAGGCTGCATGGGTGCAACCCTTTAAGATTGGCGTGAACATTTTTGCTAATTAAAAAGGGGCTGTAGGAGAGGGGGATGGGGGACTTTTCAAAATTCCTCTATGGGGTATGCAAGCAAAAATGTTTGCCCACCCCTGTTATAGGGCGTCCGCTTTTCCTCACTGGCAAGCTTCTTGGGCTTGGTAATTGTTCTCCAAACTTTGCACATGATGGATATTGTGATAATGCAAGGGAGCAGGATGGAGTGTTGAATGGGACACTGGGTTGGGCTGTGACCTTCAAGAGCCTTTTTATGTTCCACCTTGACCTTCAGAGGTTTCCAGGCCCAGTGTGTGGGTCCTGGATTCTTCCTCCTCCCACTCTAGTCTTTTGGGGGTCCATCTCATGCATGTCTGTCACCATAGGCTCCATCCTCATGGCTCTCATCACCCAACACTGCTTACTGTCACTTACAACTACCTGGTCCCAGGGCCTGGTCCTTCTTTCCCCATGGGTGGGTCATCTCGGGCTCCCCTCCCCTCCACTTGGCTTCTGTCATCCTGGGTGAAGCATCTCATCTCCATCACTGTGGACCTGGCCATCACCCATCTATCATCTACTTCACCTCCATCATCCTCGCTTCAGGCTCATCTGGCCTCTAGGGCCTTGTACATGGTAGGCTTTCATTCATTCGTTTGCACATTCGGTGAAGGTCTACTGTGTGCCAGGCCCTGTGCCAGACATCGAGTAAACGGACATTGCCCTTGAAAAAGTGCACACGTCGGGGAGACGGACAAGAGTCGGCGGATGGCAGAGAGCCTGGGCCAAGGTGGCTTGGGGAAGTGGTACAGAGAAGGGCCACCTGACTTATTTGTGAGGCAGGGAGAGGGGGCGGCCCAGAAAGGAGAAATTACGTGTGCCTTCTTTCCCGCTGGTGGCTGACATCTCAGAAATGGAGCCAGGAGCCCTGCCCCCTTCCCAGGTCCCTGCTATGGTTCCTGCCTCTCCATGAGCTTTGGCTCCTCTCACTCTGCATCCCATTATCTGGGCCAAGCCTCCTTGCTATCTACTTTATTGGAGATTATCCAATCCTACCCAGATCCTTTGGTGTTGGTTACATCTTTCCCTTGTTTACTAGTAGATGGTAAAACTGATGCTCAGACAGGTTTCTTGAATGTCACATGTAGGAACTCAGATGGAGGGTTAAGGATCAAATTCTTTCCACCAAAGAATTTGGTGGAATGAATGAATGCATGAATGATAGGGGTGGTTGTGGGGGAGGCAGACCTTGCACAGCCCTCAAGTTATTTAAGGCAGAGTTCAAGAATAGGAATGTGGGTTGGTTGAGGGAGAGTTTTTGGGAGAGGTGATGGGTGGGTTAGTCTGTGATGGGACTGGTCATGCTTCTGGGCTAAAATTAGAAAATGGAAGACTAGATTGTGAAGTCTTTGTAAAGCAACATTTTTTCTATTGTAAAATTCTGAGCTATGTCCTTTCTACTTTGTGTTGTGACAATGTACTTACGTTATCTAAAATGATGGTGGTCATGATGGTGTTTTATCTATTGATTTTAATCTCTTTGGCTGTCAAATATCTATTTTTAAAGTTTCTAGGTCCTGGAGAGTCAGAATCTTGGACCCTGTATATGAAGACCTTGCGGATGTTCTGGGGGGAGGGGACATGAACTTGTGGGGTATGATAGTGGCTCAGATGTCTTACAGGTCTCCTTTAATAATTGGGGTGGACTTAGTTTAGGGACCTTGGTGGTCTTCAGATGTTTCAGGATTGCTAATTTGGAATTCTTCCTTTGGTAGATGAGTTTCTAGAATGTTTGGTCTTGTTTAGTTGTCTGTTTCCATTTAATTATGAATCAGAAATTGGGTGGTGTGTACAGACTGCCTAGGGACCTGTAGGGTTGTGGTGGCACCCTTAGTGTCCCACCTTCACCTCAGCATGGCCATACTGTGGTAGAGACTGCAGCTCTGGGATGTTTTTGAGGACAGATGACACTCTTAGGTTCCTGTGTCAACTAGGCCCCTCCTCCACTCATATGTCACACTGAACCCCACCTCCACTCATATGTCACACTGAGCCCCACCTCCACTCCTGTGTCACAGTAGAGCCACTGCTCCATTCATATGTCACACTGATCCTTCCTCCACTCATATTAACAGGGAGCTCCTCCTCTACTTATGTGTCACACTAAGCCAGTTCTCTATTCATGTGTCACATTGAGCCCCTTCTCTACTCAGTTGTCATACTGACCCCTCCTTTATTGATATGTCACACTGAACCCTCCCCTACTCATAATTAACAAGATGCTCCTCCTCTAATGTGTTATATTGAGCCCTTTCTCCATTCGTAATTAAAGGGAGATCACACTGACCTTCTCTTGTACTCATATGTCATAGTGAGCCCCTCCTCCACTCATATGTCACACTGAGATTCTTCTCTACTCCTGTCACAGAGACCTTCCTGTACTCATGTCACACTGAGCCCCTCCTTCACTCATATGACACACTGAACTCCTCCTTTTCTCATATATCCCACTGAGCCCCCATCCACTTATGTGTCACACTGAGCTTCTACTCCATTCTTATGTCACACTGAGCTCATTCTCTACTCATATGTCACACCGAGCCCCTCCTCTACCCAACTGTTACATTGAGCCCTCCCTCTACTCAATTGTCACATTAAGCCATGCCTTCACTCATGTGTCACACTGAGCTTCTCCACTCTTATGGTAGACTGAGATCTTCCTTTATCCTTATGCCACATTGAACTCCTCCTCTACTCATATGTCGGTCTGAGTCTCTCCTCCACTCATATGTCACAATGAGCCCCTTCTTTACTTAAGTGTCACACGGGGCTCTTTTTCCACCCATATATCCCTCCTCTGTTCATGTTTCACCCTGAGTTCTTCCTTCACTGATGTGTCACACTGAGCTCCTCCTCCACTGTGTTACACAGTGAGCCCCTCCTCTACTCATATGTCACACTAGTACATCCTCTACTTATATATCACACTGAGCTTCTCTTCCACTCATATGTCACACTGAGCTCCTCCTTCACTTATGTGTCACACTGAGCTCCTCCTCCACTGTGTTTCACACTGAGCTTCTCCTCTATGCATCTGCCACAATGAACCCCTCCTTTGCTCATGTGTCACACTGAGCTCCTCCTGTACACATGTGTTACATTGAGTGCCTCCTCTACTCATGTTTCACACTGAGCTCCTCCTTCACTTATGTGTCAAACTGAGCTTCTACCCTATTCTTGTCACACTGAGCTCCTCCTTTGCTGTTATGTCTCATTGAACTCCTCCTCCATTCATATATCAGTCTGAGCCCCTTCCCTACTCATGTGTCACACTGAACACATCTTGTACTCCTCCTCTACCCATGTGTCTAATTGACCTACTGTATTCATGTGTCACACTGAGCTCCCCCTCTACTCATATGTTACACGGAGTTTCTTCTCTACTCACGTGTCACATTGAGTCTTCCTTTACTCATGTGTTCATTTTGCTGCCCCTCCACTCAAATTTCTCACTGACCTCTTTCTCTACTCTTGTGTCACACTTAGCTCCTTCACTATTCATATGTCACACCGAGCCCCTTCTTTACTCATTATCACACTGGGCCTCTCCGCCAATCATGTGTTACACTGAGCCCCTACACTACTCATGTCAAACTGAGTTCAGCCTCTACTCATGTGTTATACAAAGCCCTATCTCTAATCATGTGTCACACTGAACCCCTCCTCTACTCATGTCACACTGAGCTTCTCCACTCTTATGGTAGACTGAGATCTTCCTTTACTCTTAGGCCACATTGAACTCCTCCTTTACTCATATGTCAGCCTGAGTCTCTCCTTCACTCATATGTTACACTGAGCCCCTTCTTTACTAAAGTGTCACATGGGGCTCTTTTCCACCCATATGCTACACTGTGCCCCTCCTCTACTCATGTTTCACCCTGAGATCTTCCTTTACTGACATGTCACACTGAGCTACTCCTCCACTTGTGTTTCACAGTAAGCCCCTTCTCTACTCACATCTCATACTAGTACATCCTCTACTTATATGTCACACTGAGCTTCCCTTCCACTCATATGTCACATTGAGCTCCTCTTTCACTCATGTGTAACAGAGCCCCTCCTCTACTCATCTATCACAATAAACCCCTCCTTTGCTCATGTGTCACACTGAACTCCTCCTTCACTCATGTGTCACACTCAGACCCTTCTCTTTTGGTATGTCACACTGAGCCCCTCCAACCACTCATGTCACACTGAACCTCTCCTCTACTCATGTGTCATACTGAACCCATCTTCCACTCATATGTCATATTGAGCTCCTTCTCTACTCTTGTCATACTGAGGTACTATTCCATTCTTATATCCCATTGAGCTTTTCCTTCACTCTTATGTCACTCCATTCATCTGTCACACAAGCCCAGTTCTCTACTCATATATCACCTTGAGCCCCTCCTCTATTCAGCTGTCACACTGAGCCCACCCTTCATGCATGTGTCATACTGAGCTTCTCCACTCATGTGTCACATTGAAATTCTTCTCTACTCAAGTATCACAGAGACCTTCTTCTACTCATATGTCAACCGAAGTACTCTATTCATGTATTGCACACTAAGCCTTTCCTCTACCCATGCGTCACAGTGAGCTCCTCCTCCACTGAACTGCCATGCTGGGCCCAGGCTTCACTCATGTGTCATACTGAGCTTCTTCTCTACTCATGTGTCACATTAGCTCCTCCTTTGTACATATGTCATACTGAGCTCCTCCTTTCATATGTCCACTGAGCTTTTCCTGTGTCACACTGAGCTTCTCCTTTACTCATTGGTTACACTGAGCTCTCTACTCATGTGTCCCATTGAGCTCCTCCTCTACTCATATGGCACACTGAGCTCCACCTCTCCTCATGTGTCACACTTAGCCTCTTCTTAACTCATGTGTCATACTGATTTCTCCCTTCACTCGTGTTATATTGACCTCCTCCTCTACTCATGTTTCATACTGAGCTCCTTTTCTATTCATATATCATACTGAACTTCTCCTTAAGTCACACTGAGTTCTTCCTCCACTACTATGTCACACTGAGCTTCAACTCTACTTATGTGTCAAACTAAGCACTTCCTCTACTCATATGTCACACTGAGCCCCTCCTATACTCATGTGTCATATTGAGCCTCTTCTCTACTCATATGTCACACTGAGCTCCTCCTCTACTCATGTGTCATACTGACCTCTCCCACTCTACTAATTTGTCACACTGAGTTCTTCTACTTTTACTTTCAACTGAGCTCTTTCTTCACTCTTAGGTCACACTGGGCTCTTCCTCTACTCATATGCTATTCTGAGTACCTCCTCCACTCATATGTCACACTGATCTCCTCCTCTAATGATGCATATATTGAACCCCTTCTCTATTCATATAATATTTACCCCACCCCCACTCATATGTCACACTTAGCCACTCCACTCATATGTCACACGGAGGTCCTCCTATCCTCATGTGTCACACTGAGCCACTTTTCCATTATAAGTCACACTTGGCTTCATCTCATGTGTCACAGAGACCTTCCTTTACTCATGTGTCACACTGAGTTCCTCCTTCACTCATATTTCACAGTGAGCTTCCCCTCTCCTCACGTGTCACCCTCTGCTCCTCCTCCACTCATGTATCACACTGAACTCTTCCTTCACTGCTGTATTATACTGAGCTCCTCCTCTACTCATGTGTCACAGTGAGCCCCTCCTCTACTTGTGTCACACTGAGCTCCCCCTCTACTCATGTATTATCTTGAGGCCATCCTCTACTCACATGTCCCATTGAGCTTCTGTTCTACTCATGTACACATCCTTCATTGATGTGTCACACGTAGCTCCTCTTCCACTTGTGTTTCACAGGGAGCCCCTCCTCTATTCATATGTCACACTATCCCATCCTCTACTCATATGTCATACCGAGGTCCTCCTGTACTCGTGTATCATATTGAGCTCCTCCTCTACTCACATGTCCCATTGAGCTTCTGCTTTACTCATGTTTCACCCTGAGCTCTTCCTTCACTGATGTGTCACACTTAGCTCCTCCTCCATTTGTGTCTCACAGTGAGCCCCTCCTCTACTCCAATGTCACACTATGCCATCCTCTACTTATATGTCACACTGAGCTCCTCCTCTTCTCATGTGTGAAATTGAGCTCCTCCTCTAGTCATGTGTCACACTGGGCTCTGCTGTCACTCATTTGTCACACTGAGCCCCTCCTCTACTCATATGTCACACTAAGCTCCTCTTCTGCTCATGTGTCACACTTATTCTCTCCTACACTCATATGTCGCACTGAGTTCCTCTACCTATATGACACCTTGAGCCCCTCCTCTATTCATATGTCACACTGAACACCTCCTCTACTCATGTAACACTGAGCTCCTCTTCTACTCATGTGTCACACTTATCCCCTCATTTGCTCATGTGTCACACTGACCTTCTGTACACATGTGTCACATTTAGCTTCTACTCCATTCATGTTTCATATTGAACTCTTCTTCCCTGATATGACATACTTAGCTCCTCCTATAGTGAGCCCCTCCTCTGCTCAAATTCCTCACTCACATGTCACAATCAGCTCCTCCTCTACTCATGTTTCACAATTAGCTTCTCCTTCACTCATTTGTCACACTGAGCTCCTCCTGTACATATGTGTCACATTGAGCTCTTTCTCCACTCATGTTTCTCACTGAGCTCCTCCTTCACTCATGTGTCTCACATAGACCCTCCACTCATATGTCACACATCTCCTCCTTTGCTCATGTGTCATACTGACCTCCTTCTGTACACATGTATCACATTGAGCTCCTACTCTACCCATGTTTCATACTGAGCTCTTTTTTCATTGATGTGTCATAGTTAGCTCCTCCGCCACTTGTGTTTCACAGTGAGCCCCTTCTCTGATCAAATGTCCCACTGAGCCTTTCCTCCACTCACATGTCACGATGAGCCCCTCCTCTTCTAATGCATCAAATTGCACGCCTCCTCTACTCATGTTTCACAATTAGCTCCTCCACTCATTTGTCACACAGAGCTCCTCCTGTACATGTGTCACATTGAGCTCTTCCTCCACTCATGTTTAACATTGAGCTTCTGCTTCACTCATGTGTCACACTGAGAGTCCTCTCTAATAATATGTCATGCTGTGTCTCTCCTCTACTCATATGTTACACTGAGCCTCTCCTGTCCTCATGTGTCACACTGAGCCACTCCTCCACTCATATGACACACTGAGCTACTTCTTTATTCAATTGTCACATGGAGCCCCTCCTCCACCTGTATGCCATACTCTCATGTGTCACAGAGACCATTCTCAACTCATGTGTCACACTGAGCTCCTCTACTCATATGTAGCACTGAACCCCTTCTCTACTTATATGTTATAGTAAGCCCCTTTTCTACCCATATGTCACACTGAGCCTCTCCTTTACTCATATGTCACACTGACCTCCTTCTTCTCTCATATATCCACTGTGCCTTTACTGTATTCATGTCACACTGAGCTTCTTATCACCCATATGTCACACTGAGTTCCTCCTCTCCTCATGTGTCATACTTTGCTTATCCTCCACTCATCTCACATGGAGCCTCTCCTCTATTCATGTGTCAATACTGAACTTTTCCTTCACTCATGTGTTATACTGAGCACCTCCTCTACTCATGTGTTTCACCGAATCCCTTCTCTACTCATATGCCATACTGAGCTTCTCTTCTGCTCCTATGTCCAACTGAGTGAAGCGCTCTTTCTTCACCCTTATGTCACACTGGGCTCTTCTACTTATATGTCACACTGAGCCCCTTCCTTACCTATGTGTCACCCTGGCTCTTTGTCCATCCATATGTCACACTCTGCTCTTCTTCTACTCATGTATCACATGGAGCCCCTCCTCCACTCATTTGTCACACTTACCCCTCCTTTGCTCATGCGTCACACTGACCTCTTTCTGTACACATGTGTCACATTGAGCTACTCCATTCATGTTTCATATTGAACTCTTTTTTCACTGATATGGCATACTTAGCTCCTCCTATAGTGAGCCCCTCCTCTGCTCAAATTCCTCACTCACATGTCACAATCAGCTCCTCCTCTACTCATGTTTCACAATTAACTTCTCCTTCACTCATTTGTCACACTGAGCTCCTCCTGTACATATGTGTCACATTGAGCTCCTAAACCCACCCTCTACTCATGTGCCCCATTGAGCTTTACACTGAGCTCCTCCTTCATTGATGTGTCACACTTAGCTCCTCCTCTACTTGTTTTTCACAGTGAGCCCTTCCTCTATGCAAATATCACATTGAGCTTCTCTTCTACTCATGTGTCACAATGATCCATTCCTCTACTTATATGTCACACCAAGCTCTTTATCCTCTCATATGTCAAATTGATCTCTTCCTCTACTCATGTGTCACACTGAGCTCTGCCTTCACTCATTTGTCACAATGAGCACCCCCTCTACTCATGTGTCATACTGAACCCCTCCTTTGCTCATTTGTCATACTGAGCTCCTCCTGTACACATGTATCACATTGAGCTCCTCCTCTACTCATGTGTTACAATGAACCCCTTCTCTATTCATATATCATACTGTGCTCCTCCTTTATTCTTAAGTCACACTGAGCTCCTCCTCCACTCACATGTCACACTTTTATGTCACACTGAGCTCTTCCTCCACTTCTATGTCACACCGAAGCCCTTTTCTAATCATGTGTCACATTGAGCTCCTACTCTACTCCTAAGTCACATTTAGCTTCTATTCTACTCATGTATCACATTGAGCCCCTTCTCCACTATGCTTCTCCTCTATTCATGTGTCACCTGATCCTTCCTCCACTTGTATGTCACACTGAGCCCTTCCTCATGTGTTACACTGAGCCCCTCCACTATCATAGGTCACACTGACTCCTGTAAAACCCATGTGTTATACTAAACCCTTTCCCACTTGTGTGTCACATTGAGCTGCTCTTACACTAATATGTCACACTGAGCCCTTCTACTAATCACGTGTTGCACTGAGCCCCTGTCAAATTAATGTATAACACTGATTTTCTGTCAATCCTGTAGGCCATACTGGTCCCCTCTTCTACTCACGTGTCACAGAGAATCTTTTCTCCTTTCATGTTTCACATGGAGCATCTCCTGCACCCATGTGTCACAATGAACTCTTCTCTCACTTAATGTCACATGTGCCCCCACAATGTACCACATCCAATTTTTCCCAAACCCATGTGTTACACTGAGCACTTCCCCCACTCATGTTATACTAGGCTCTCACTCACTCATGTGTCACATAGAGTCTCTCCTCCTCTCCTGTGCCACATAGAGTACCTCCTTCACCATGTGTCACACTGAGCCCCTTTCCCCACTTATGTGTCACAGAACCCTTGAAATACACCTGACACATAGAGTCCCTCACTCATATGTCTCATACAGCACATCCTTCATCCATGTGTGACTGAGCCCTTCACTATGTATCACACTTGGGAGTCACACTGAGTCCTTCTCCCACTCATTTGTCACATGGAACCCCCCCCCACTCACGTGTTGCATGGATTTCCTCTATCCATGTGTCATACTGAGGCCCCTCACTTGTGTGTCCTGCTAAATTCCTCCTCCACCCATGTGTCACATGGATCCACTCCCCCATTCATGTGTCACATGGAGCCCTTCCCCAACCCATGTATCACATGGAGCTCCTCCTCATCTGTGTACCCTTCCCCCTTTCCACACCCCGTTCTCCTTAGGGCCTTTGATAGTTGCTGGCTTCTGACCACGAGCCAGGCTTTGTGAATGTGGTGTTGGTGGATGAGTTTACTGTGAGGCCCATTACAGGGGAAGGTGGAAATAGTGGGCAAGAAGTATGTTCAGGAATAAAGGAAGCTCTTTTTTTAAGACAACATTTTATTGGGATCTCTAGAAACTTAGGTCAGTGTCGTCTATCAGGGCGTCCAACCACTAAAGTGCACAATTCAATAGTTTTTAATACATGCACAGGTATGTGTGACCATGCACACATTTGATTTTAGAACATTTTCATCACCCCTATAAGAAACCCCACAGGCCTGAGCTCCTCCCCATGCTCCCATTCCCACTTCCCCAACCCTAGTCAGCCCCTCATCCACTTTCAGTCTGGGGGAGACTGAGCTCCTGTGGGGCTCAATGACTCCTCACAGGCTCCCAGAAGTGCCTGCTGAGCCCCCATTGCAGACATAGAAGGTGAGGCAGTTGGGATGGGATCAGACCTCTGATGTCACTCACAGCTTCGCCAGCATTAGGCATGCTTCCCCCGCCCTCCCCTCACCCCCCCCCCCATTTCTCCCACCTCTGCAATCTGGCCCCTTCCCACAGTCTCCTGGGCTTCTCTTGGAGATCCAGGCCCTGGACAGCAGAGGGAGCGGCAGGGCGAGGTGGGTGTACCACTGTGCCACAGGTCCCCAGTGGCATGCCATGCTACCTGGGCTGGCTGTCCCTTGCTGTCGCTCCTCTAACCGCTAGCAGCAGATGTCCTACCTGCCATCATGGCGCTTGCGTTGTGCTTCCTGGAGGAGGGTCGCGGCCACAGTCAGTAAGTGGGGGGTGAGAACGGCTTCATCCAGGAGTTGATGCCCAGTTATCCAGCGCCTAGATGATGCCTTTCTTCATCCCCTTCAACCAGCGCAGCCCCGGACCCTCCTCTGTACCCCTGGCTGCATGGGACACACCCTCACGCTTGTGCTGCCCTGCCAGTCTCTTCCCAGCATGCTCTTCTCTTTCTCTTCTGCAGCTCCCCGAGGTCCTGGAGGGGTGCCTGGGGCTGGGCCATTTCTGAGATCCCATCATTGGAGGGCAAGGCTATGCCCCCAGTGGGACACTCTCCAGGGCTGGGCCCAGAGCCACCCTCTGACTTGGTGGCTGAGAGCAGACAGGCCAGATGTAGATCAGGGCCTGTCTGGGGGCCCCTCCTACCGACAGGGCTGTGCTGTGCTTTCATAAGGGAGCTCTCTGAGGGGATCTAGCTCCCAGGAAAGAGGGGCAGGTGTTGGGGAGACCATGTCCATTGTTCCCAGGACTGGGGGGGCAGGGCTCCGAGTAGACTGACCCTTCGCTGCCACAGGAGGAGGGTCTCCTTGAGGGGCCTTAGCCTCTATCCAGGACTCTTCCATGACCAGGAGGCTGAGGGCCCTCACAGGCGGCTGCTTCCTCTCTCCTGGAACCCAGTCTGGAGACAGTCCCAGCTTCCCCAGGGCTCCCAGCTCTGTGTCCCCTCCCTCAGACGAAAGCTGCCAACAGGTGCCCTGCATTTGCTCTTGTCCAGCCCTGCCCAGTGTGGGTGCCCAAAGGGTACTAGACCAGTGTCCCCCTGGGCCATGGCCTCTGTCTTTTGTGTCCCTCACTAACTCGGGTACCTGGTGGGAGGTGACCTGTGCTCATGCCCTGTGCTAGTGGCATCCTTAACCCACTAACCAGCCATCCAGCCAGCCCAGGCACATGCATGGGAGGAGGTGGGGAGGGCCCTTAGAGTAGGACAGGGGTCATGGCTCCCTCCTCCTTTCCTGTCCTACCCCCCCTTGCTCTCTCCTCCCCTGCCTCCTCCACACCCCCTCTCCCGTGCCTCCTCCTCACCTTTGCAACTTTGGTTCTTCAGGGCATCAGGAGGTAGTTGTTCCTTCGGGAGGACCTTCCTGTGAGGAGGACACAGCTTGCACAAAGGCCGGGTGACCTCATGGGACAGTGGGAGTGTGTGGTGTGTGCATTTGTTGGGTGAGTGGGTTGGAGCAAGACGAGTGTGTGTGTGAGACAAGGGGAATGGAGGTGCCATCATGGAATGCTGTCGGCTCAGGACAGGCCTTTATCCCACTCAGTGAGGCCGTTTGATATAAAAGAGGAGTGGACAGTGTGTGGCAGGCGGGCCTCTCTCTTCTAAGATTCCTTTTTGCAGAACTAAACTGACCTCTGCGGAGGCCTGGGTTCTGCTGCCGGGGTGGCTGTGCGATGTCGTAGGTGGAAGGCATATCGGAAACAAATCCTGTTTGTTCTGGAAGACCTTGTCAGGGGTCAGGATGAGGGCTGCTCTTTGGGTCCACCATCGCCTCTAAGTGATGCCCATCAGCCAGCAGCAGGGTGCTGGGTGGCTGTGTGGGGGTGGGAGATGGGCTCTGTCTGTTGTCTCCTCTTTCCACCTCGAGGAGTGGGCCAGGGCTGCCCCAGTGGGCAGGGAGGGGTCTTCAAGCTTCCAGAGTTCCTGCCACACCTCTCACACGGGGCCTGTGCCTGGAGCCCCTAACTGGACCGGTGGCCACTTGAAGGAGGGATGGGCAAATCCGACCTGAGTGGTGAGTACCATCAGCTGCCTAAGGGCAGTAGCGCTCAGGGCAGGGGTGGGCTGAGGTGGGAAAGAGGTCAACGGCCTCATCTGGGGTGGAACTCAGGAGTCCCCCTTGTCTCTCAAATGGTGTCAGAGCTTGGTGGATGCCAGAAATCTGGGGGTGGGGATGGGGGTGGGGAAGGTGGACATGGTGCATTTGGGCAAGGTCTAGCATGGCCACGGGCCTTTGTGCTGGCCTCCTGTTGTCCAGAGTAATCAGATGCTTGTTTTTATTTATTTATTTTTTCGTGGTGGCCATGATGTCAAAGCCCAGTATGTCATTTAATATGAATTTTCTTTCTTTTTTGTTTCAGGAGTACAAAAAGGTTTGTATTGTGTGTGTTTCTAACTGTTTCTAGAAAGTGGGGACCTCATCACCCAGTGTCTTTGCCTTTTCAGCCGTCCTCAGCCCTGGGGGCTGCCTCTGTTCTCTGTGAGTGGGGAGAAAGCCCCTCTGGTTGGATTTGGTGGGACCCAGGGCAGCCAGGACTTCCCTGCCAGATGGTGTAGGAGGCCATGGCCACTACTGTGCTGGCAGTCCCACTGGTCTACCTGTGTGCGCGCGTACATGTGCGTGTCACCGTGGAAAACGTGTGCACCATAGTGGGTGTTGGGACTCCCCACTGAGGGACAGGTCTGATTGGTGACAAATTATCCCTTTGGCCTTCACTAAGCAGTGGTCCCGTTGACCCTCCACCAGCGCTGACTTGGGCTGCAGGGACACGCGGGGTCATCCATCCATCCCCCAGCCACTCAGGATAGCCCCTACCAAGTAGGTATGTAGGTTTGCCCTGGGGGTCCAGTCTCTGGTACCCCAAGGGCCACCTGAACAAGGGACTGGTACTGGGAGTGGCCTCCTCACCATGACCCCAGGCTCTGGCCCAAGAGAATTCACACCAAGGGATGCGAGCCCCGAAAGAGTGTCATCTGGGAACAGATGGGGTTTTAGGAGCCAAGGGCCCTTGGCGATTGATTGTGTCTTATTGCCCCTTACACTCCCCTTCTCTCTTGCCATATCCCAATCACGGACGAGGAAACTGAACCTGTGAGAGGGGTGTGCAGCCAGTCAGCCTGGGACTGGTGGGGTGGGGACAGGCCCAGAGGTAGAGCTGAGCCCCTGGCTCTAAACCTGGAGACCCTGACCATGATCTCCAGGTGCTGCCATCAGGGCTAGATGCCTGGAACAGATGGACGGGTATGTGAAGGCCAGTCACCCTTGGGGACCAGGGAAGGCATAGGGCATGAGGTCAGTGTGGAACTGGGGAGGGCTCAGAAGTCAGGGGTTAGTGGAGGATGTGGCTTTCTTTAGGATGAGTGGAGAGGGGCAGGCTTGCCAGGGGGATGGGAAGTCAGGACCCTGGAGAGCCCCTGACCTATGAACCTCAGGTCTGCTTGGTGACCTCAAGGGAGTGCCTTCAGGGGCAGATTCCTGTGCTGAGGGGACAGCCCTGGGTGCCAGGCCCACAGGCCCAGCTGCAGTTCTGGGTCATGCCAGGAGTGGTCCCTGTGCAGGGTGGGGCAGGGGGGTCTGAAGCTGCTGCTGGGTGGGTGGATCCTAAGGCCAGGCAAGGGGCCCTGGGTGAGTAAGTGTGGGATGGTGGCATGAGTGAGCGCTGAGGGAGCCAGTGCCCCTCTCTCCAGTCTTCCCCCACACTGCACTTATCCCGTGGGACCCTCCCCCTTCTCAGGGCTGAGCACTCTTAGAAGAACCATTTTGCCACTTTAGGGCAGTGTGAGGACCTTGGCTTTCTCCATTGGGTGGGGGATGGTGGCGGGAGAGTTAGAAACTGCGGCTCCTTGGTTCTCAGACCCTGAGTTAGGAGGCAGAGCACAACCTACCCACCCCTCATTTCTCGTGGGGGAGGAAGGCCCAGGCCAGAGGTAGGACTTGGATTTCTGGGGTTCCTACTCTGGGCCCTCAAGAAGAGGCAGTTCCCAGTGTTCCCCCTTCCTGGGTTGTGTACCAGGTGCCAGGCAGGGATTGTTCCAGAGGGGAATTCCGCCCTACCATCTCCTTCCCTCCCTCCTCCTCCATCCTATCTGCCCCCCACTCTCTACCTTCAGAACAAATCACAAAGCCAGATAATCATTTATTCTTCTTTATTTTGGGGTAGAATGGAGGGAGCATGCAGGGAAGGGTCTCATCCCTGTGGCAGAAAGCAGTGGTCTGGTAGGAACACTCTCGGCAACTCAGCACAGTCTCTGGGGGTCTCACATGTCCTTAGTCTCTTTTGGAGCCCCTTGTGCTGTCAGTGCTGGGAGGGGGTTGGGGAGCCCTCAGTGTCCTGTGGAGTCACGGGGACTCTCAAGGATGCAAGCCCGGTAAGTACTGGTGCGATGGGACGTTCCGTGGAGCACAGTGTCCAGGTAAGAGGCAGAGTCAGGGTCAGGTAGTGAGTGTGGCGTGGGCTGGATCAGACTGTGGGGTGGTTGGCTTTGCAGGGGGCGGTGGGGGTGGGACGGGGAAGGCACCACAGCACTCATGAAGATGTGGGAGTGGGGTTGGGTCCAGGGGAGCAGGAGCACCGGAGCTGGAGGTAGAAGTCAGTGGAGCACCCGAGGTCAGTGTCCCAGGATGGCACAGGTGGCCATGTTGCCACTTCAGCGGGGTGGGTCTCTGGCATCTGCTTGCTTGGCTGCATCTGCTGTGCCTGATTCCTCACCTGGCCTGGGGTCATGGGGTCATTTCCTGCTCATCACTGCTTTCTCCTATCATTGAGCTTACTCCCAGTGGTGGGCCTGGGACCTGGAGAATTAAGACGGAAGGAATGTGTAGCCCTGAGCTGGCTCTGGGTCTCTGATGACTGGCTAGTCTGTTGGCACTGTTGATGTTGCTGGTTGATGAGTGGAAGAGATCATTGCTCTTCTTGAGTGGGTTCCCCTTGAATCAGGAGTGGCAGGAGGAGCGCTGGGTCCGAGCGAAGCAGACTGAGGCACAGGGAGGCGGAGTGGAGGTTGTATTGGGTGTCTGGCGCAGAGGAGTGGAGAGTTTGTTGCTGGTGAGGAAGTGTTTTCAGTCATGGTCCAAGTCCTCGTCATCCTCAGGGAGCTCCTCTAGCCTTGCTCCGCCCCTGGCCTGTCTGCCTCGGAGGGGGACTGGATCCTCTGCGCAGATCATGGCCAGGAAGTGGGCCAGGCTCCTGGCCGCTGGGTCCTGATGAGGCAGATTGGGTTGATCTTGGTCCCCAAACAACTGTCTATACAGGAAGTCAAGGATTCCACCAGAGGCCCGTGGTGGGGCTGGGGGGGTAGAGGAGGAGTCGGCCGCCGCAGCTTCCTGCATCTGGTCCCCTTTCTCTTTGTCCCCTCGCACGTTAGCTTCCTTCACCTGGACCCCTTGTGCGCCATCCTCCTGCACGTCGTCATCCACCTGCGCGTCCTGCGAGGTGTCTTGCAGGCCGTCATGCAGGCCACACTGACGGTAACGTTGCAGGTCGTCTTGCAGGGCTTCTCGCAAGACGACATCACTACCGATGACGTGCAGCTCCAGGTAGTGGCTCCCGTGCCGGAGGGGCTGGGGTCTTTCTCTGGGAGCGACTCTGACACAAAAGCGTTCGCATAGCATCATCCAGAACTCAGGTGGGAGGTGTAGGACCCGGGGGCCCCGGGGGCCCCGGGGCATCAGGGCCCTCTGTTCGGCCTGTTCCTCAGTCCGGATGATGACAGTGCCCACGAGAGGGGGCATCTGGGTCAACAGTTGGGTCGTGGCCATGGCGATGCCACGGTCGGTGAGGAGGGACGAGTCCAGGATGAGGCGCAGGGAGCGTGTGGCTGGCAGTAGTGCCACTTCCAGAGTGGGCGCGGGCAGCAGCGGGAGGTGCTGCTTCATCTTCAGGATTGCCAGCATGGCTATAGGGGCCAGGGCGTCCTTGCTGATGTGCAGGTCTCGGAAGAAGTGCAGAAAGAGGCTCCTCATCTGGTCCATGTTGAGATTTTCAAGGAGGTTGCTGAGTATTTGGTCCAGTTGGACTGGAGTCAGGGCCTCTTGCTGTTGGGTCCGCCTACTTGGCTCTTCCTGGGGAGGTGCATGTTCATTCTCCTTTTGTTCTCCCAATTCTGGGAGTTGATCCCTGAGGGACCGTTCTGTGGTGACAGGACTCTGGGGCCAGGTGTCAGTGCGGGCCCGGGTGTCAGTGCGGGCCTGGGTGTCAGTGCGGGCCCGGATGGCATTGTTGGCCCGGGTGTCAGTGCGGGCCCGGGTGTCGTTGCGGGCCCGGACAGCATTGTTGGCCCTGGTTTCAGTGTGGGCCTGGGTGTTAGCGTGGGCCTGGGTGGCAGTGTGGGCCCGGGTGACAGTATGGGTCTGGGTGGCAGTGTGGGCCCGGGTGTCAGCATGGGCCTGGGTGGCAGTGTGGGCCCGGGTGACAGTGTGGGTCTGGGTGGCAGTGTGGGCCCGGGTGTCAGCGTGGGCCCATGTGACAGTGTGGGTCTGGGTGGCAGTGTGGGCCCGGGTGTCAGCTTGCGCCCGGATGACAGTGCGGGCCCGGGTGTCAGTGCGGGCCCGGGTGACAGTGCGGGCCCGGGTGGCAGTGCGGGTCCGGGTGACAGTGTGGGTGCGGGTAGAAGTGTGGGTCCGGGTGGCAATGTGGGCCCGGAGAGGCCCATGGTTGGGGTTCTGCAGCGGCAGAGAACTGCTGCCATCTTGTTCGGGCCTCTCCATGACATCGCAGTGGAAGCGGCCGAAGAACTTGGCCCACTGCCCCGGGAGAATTACGGTGAGCCTGTCATTATTCAGGGAGGCTAGATCCTCTGTGTTGAGAAGGATCATGATGGGCTCCTCGGTGCTCTCCAGGTAGCAAGACCACACATCCAAGGCAGCCTTTATCGCAATCGTCTTCATCATCAGCGGAGGGGAGTTGGCTTCCGTAGGAGAAAGGTCTCGGGAAAAGAAAGCGCAGAACACTCTTTTGCCGCTTTGCTCATCAACTTGAATGAGGGAGGCGTACAGAGCGGTCATGTTGACTCCTGTGTCCAAGTAGAACTGCTTGTGGCACTTAGGGTGATGGAGGAGGGGTGCCTTGCGGAAAGCCCGCTTCACACTTTCGAAGGCCTCCTGCTCCTCGTCACCCCAGTGGAACTGGTTGGTGGTCAGCAGCTGCCGCCGCAGGGGCTCCGTGATGCCAGCGAAGCGCTCCACGAAGTGGCAGTAGGGGGACATCAGTTCCATCAGGTTTTGCAGGGACTCCTTAGAGAGCGGGATCGGGTAATCCCGGATGGTCTTCACGACGCTCTTGTTCAGCCTCACCCCTCGGGGGGTCAGGACAAAGCCCATGAATTCGACAGTGTGTTGGTGGAACAGGCTCCTGTCCAGTGAGCAGTAGACATGGTGGCGTCGGAAGCGGACCAGGACTTGGCGGATGTGTCGGAGGTGCGCCTCCTGGCTCATTGAGTAGATCACGACCTCATTCCCGTAGGAGAGCACAAATTTGCCCAGCATGTCTTTTAGGATACAGTGCATTACGCTCTGAGGGATGAGAGGGTCTGAGCAGATCTCAAAGGGCTGATAGCTTTCCTTCTTTTGAAGCTCCAAACCAAACGCTACTTTCCATAGCTCTTCTGCTTCCTTTTTCTTGCCTTCCTCCACAATGATCCCACGCAGCTCCAGCCTTGTGAACCACGTAGCTCCATGTAACTGTTGGAACAGTTCTGGAATTATCTGTCTATCCTCCTGCAATTCCTCCTCTTCATTCCCCAGCTTGGCTGCTTCTTGCACCCCAGCACCCACAGGTTCCGGTGGAGCCACAGAGGGACACGTGTCGGCGGTGTTGCTGTGATCACTGTCTCCAGCCTGCTGAAGCTCAGAGGGCTCTGATTCAGAAAGATCATCGGATCCGTCTGAGCTTGGCTGGTCGGAAGTCTCATCATCTGCTTTCTTCGGGTTGAACACGTCGGCAAGGTCGGAATACTGGGGCAACAGTCCGGGCAGCAGGCTTATGGCATGTCTCTCGAGCGTGGTGGATGGTGGTAGTGGGCTGAAGCAGTTCTTCAGGCAGTAGGGAGAGTGGAAGGTGCAGCGGCCTCTGGCCCAGTCGATATCGGGGGAGTGGACTCGGAGCCAGTTGATGCCCAGGACCACGGAGAAGTTGGGTGAAGGAACGATGTCGAATTCAATAAGCTCATGGTGGTTCTGATGAAAGCATACCAGAGGCTCAGTGTGCAGCCAAACGGGCTCGTTGCCAATCAGGGAGCCATCCATGGTGTGGATGGACTGTGGGTAGGGCTTCTCGAACAACTCAACATAGTGCTCTTGGGCAAACCTCTCATCCATGAAGTTGGAGCTTGCCCCCGAGTCCACCAGCGCCTGTACCGCGACACTGTGGTAAGGGTTCACTCTCACCATGAGCAGCAGGAAGACGTGCCTGCGATCGATATCGGGCTGGATTTCGTAGGTCAGCCAGCTGCTGACCGGCCACTTCTCTGGAGCAGGTGAGTCCTTCTTGGCCTCACCTGGAGGGCTCCGAGAGTGGGTCTCTGGACGCATCCTGAGCATGGCCTTTCTCTCTGCCAGGTTCTCTTCTATCTGCAGGACGAGGGCCATCAGACTGTCCAGCGAATCTGGCTGAGGGAGCTGGAACAGATACTGCCTGATCTCCTCATTGAGCCCCAGGCACAGGTGGGCCTGCAGGACTTCGTCTGGCCAACACAAGGTGGGTACCAGTTCCCGGAACTCGTTGATGTAGTCAATGGCGGCGCGATCCCCTTGCGTGATGTTGAGCATGGTGTCTTCAGCCACACGCAATTCCTCCTTGTAATGGAACGTGTTTGTCATGGCCTCCATGAAGGCTGGGTAGTTGGTAAGCAGGGGGCTTCTTTGCCGCTTCAGATTTTGGGCCCATTCGAGGGCCGTGTCTGAGAGGTGCCTGATAATGAACCTCACTCGCCGGCGGTCGTTGCGGAACTTTCTTGGGTAGCCTTGTATGATCATGTGGCAGTGCACGAAGAACTCTGGGTAATCTCTTCGATCGCCCGAGAAGATCTGCGGGTCTGGCACGCGGCCCATTCTGATCGCTTTCATCAGGATCTCTATTGCTATTTTTTGCTGTTCTTTGAGGTCTTGCATCCAGAAGTACATAGAGGTGAAGGAGCTGACCCTGCCCCTTAATTCCAACTCACCGGGCTCCTCCTCCTCCTCCTCGTCGTCTTCACTTAGGTCAGTGTCGTCGTCTTCTTCGTCCAGCTCTCCCTCATTGACTGATGCTTCTTCCATCTCACCAGGCGCCTCACCGATGGGATCCCCTACTTCCTGACGGGAAGCCTTGCATGACTCCTCCAGGTCTTGGAGTAGGTCATTGGGTGGATCCTTTATTTCACTATGTCGGCCACTGGATGGCTCCTCCATGTCTTGGAGGAGGTCAATGGGCAGCTCTCCCATTTCCTGGGCTGGGCCTTGAGCCAGCCCCGCCGCCTCCTGTGCTCCGCCGTCTATCTCCATGGTGGTGTTGGATGAGCCCTCAGAGGACTCCATTTGTTTTGATGATGGATTCTTACGCTCCATCATCGTCTCAAATGAGTCTTCAGAGGGTTCTATCATTTCGTCGGATGGAAAGGAGTGTTCTCTGAAGACTGGTAAGGTGGTGATGCGTCCAGTCAGTGACTGGGATCAGAGCGATCAGAACCTGGTGGGGGTAGAGAGATGGGCAGTAAAGGCAGTGGTTTAGGGTCTTAAGAGGTCAGGGTCAGATTCCCCAGGACAAAGTGAATTTCCAACACATTAGAACAGAGAGAAACTGGGGAAGCCTTCGGGTCCCATGTGTGGTACCCACAGGGAGAGAATAGAGAATATGTGTCAACCCCTGACCTTCTTGCCTACTCTCTCCCAGGCTTCCTCTGCCTATCTGGCCTGCCTACTTCCCAACGGCTGTGAGAAATTCACAGCCCATAAATTTGGTGGGGTGATGGGCCCAGAGCACCATCGCAGGCAGGCACCTGGCAGAACTCACTGGCCGCTTCATTCCACCCTGGCACACGTGTCTGGTCAATGCTCCTTCCCTCCTGTGGTCACCCAAAAGCCACTGAGCTCACATGTCAGTGCTATCCAGAGCCAGCTCTGCAGGCCAAGTGCTCTGGAGCAAGCTTGGCCTTGGTGTGACGAGAGCCTCTAGCAGGGATGTCTGCTATTTAACAAGTTCAGGGGAAGAGGAGAAAATGGGCACTTGGCCACTATCCTGTCAGCTGGGTCAACTGCCCCAAATAGCTTTATTTCCTCCCCTAAATTCAAAGTAGAAATTGTGTGTGTAGGGGGGAGGGTGGGCGCTGGATAGAGAGCTCTGGATTCTAGGTTTTATTTTTCCCATAAATATCTAGAAAACAACGAGGAGGTGCCAGAGATTTGCCCGTTGCGATGTGATCCTAATTCGGAATTTTTTGGCTAATTTCTCTTCCTCTCTTTCATCAACTTGCAATGCTGTGTTTTCCTCAACTCAGAGCTGTTGAGGAAACTTGCCAGTCATCTCCCCACCCCGCCTAAAATCTCTACTTTTCCTGGATTGCCCTCTCTGTCTGTGGGGTTCAGGAACTTTCAAAATTTGGCCTCAGTTCCACACGTGCAAAACGTATTGACTTGATCTCCCCCTTCCCCCCTCCCAGTCTTACTGGGTAGGGCTGACCCCTTCACTCTAGGAGACATACCCTCTCTGTTGCTAATTGGTTTTCCCCTAACATAGGGGTGTATTCAGTTGAGTTGTGATATTGAGTGAGGAGTAGAGGTGGGGGAGGTATCTTTGACATCCGATTGTCTTGGAGTGGACTTTTGAAAGTCTAGTCGTGGTGTTTTTAGTGGACCAAGACTGAATTTAAAGTGATGTTTTGGTGGGCTTTTGCACATTTCTTCTCTGCTGGGGCACAGCAAACTGAGTTCTGGCCACTCAGTTAGCTCTCCGGTTAGCTCTATGGTTACTGCTTTTTGTTTGTGTAACACCGTTTGTTACTTCTCGGTTTTCTCCATTAAAAACAAACATTCATGCTCTTCTGTAAAACTCTTCATTGCCTGGCGTCCAAACCATCCAATGAGATACAAAATTCTGATCTGCTATTAAGACTTAATATTACTCGAAATTAAGTAAATCGTTGTTAGCATGAGAGTTAAATTTGATCCTGCAGGACCTCTGATTAAAACTTTTGTTGCTTATTTACGGTCTACATTATGAAGTCCAAATCTTTTCGCATAAAATTCCCGACACATAAATTCCCAAAAATCATTTTCTGGCTAAAATTTTAAGGCCATAGAATAATAGAAAATTCTGATCATGCTATTTCTCAAGGTAGATATTACATTTTTTTTAGCATAAAATCTCCTCATCACCATCTTCTTCATCATCACCATCTCCATCATCATCAGCATCTCCATCATCATCATCAACATCTCCATCACCATAAGCATCTCCATCACCATCAGCATCTCCATCATAGCAACATACACAGAATACCTTGCATAAATTAACTTATTTTCTCTTTGTAAAAAGTCCGATAAGCTCTGTGTTATTCTAAAACTCCAAGTCTCTGGTATAAAGTTCTAATTGAAATACTAAATTTGACTAAGTAATTCACCTCGTTTTCTATTAGGAATAAAAATCTCGTATGTCTCTTAAGACCCATAAAACCCTTTTTTGGCTAAAATTTTAAATTTAAAAATTTAAATTGGCTAAAAAATAAAAGTTAAAATATAAAACCTCAGCATCTCACTAAAATTACTTAAAACTATTCATTGGCTATTATTTCAAATAAAAAAATTGATAAAAGTTAAAATCTCGCCCTGTCCGGTTTGGCTCTGTGGATGGAGCGTCGGCCTGTGGACTGAGGGGTCCCGGGTTCGATTCCGGTCAGGGGCGTGTGCCTTGGTTGCGGTCACATCCCCAGAGGAGGGTGTGCAGGAGGCAGCTGATCAATGTTTCTCTCTCATTGATGTTTCTGGCTCTCCCTCTCCCTTCCTCTCTGTGAAAAATTAATAAAATATATTTTTAAAAAATTAAAATCTTATATGTCTTAAAACCATTGGCTAATATAAATTTAAATTGATTAAAATTTAAAATCTCAATGTTTCCTATTTATTAATATGAAAAATTGTAATATTTAAAATTTTAATTGATTAAAATTTTAGTATATCAAAGTCCTTAAAACTCTATTGGCCAAAATTTAAGCTCCTTAGCAAGATGATTTAAAAACTAGATATATACCCCCTCTTCAATATAAAGTCTACAATTATTAATATATTTACAAATTTGATGATATAATTGATTAAGCCCTTCAACTTTCTTGTCCTCAACCTAAAATCTAATATCTTCAGCATGGCATAAAAAAAATCTCATCTGAATCATCCTTTTAATATCAAAGCTTAAACTTTTAACAAGATGCATAAAAGTTATCTCATAACTTCTCTATTTAAAGATTGCAAATGTTTCTTCCACTGTTTATAAAATATGCAATTTCAATCACTTGCCATACAACAAAATTTTTTACCATGTAATTTATTTGCAATCTGACAGATATAGAACCCAAAATCTTACCTAACTACTTCTTAAACTCTTTATTGACTTAATTCCAAACTTCTAAGCATGATACAAAAATTTGACCGTCATTTCTCAAAATAATAGATCACACTCCCTTGCAAGATACTTTAATTTGGTCCTGTAACTTCTCTGTAAATACCTTCTTAATCACCTTTAAGACAAATCTGAACTCCTTGGAATAAAGTAAACATTTTATTTTGTAATTTCTAGGCACACTGCTCTTATCAAACACAGAAATTTCGCCATGTCCTTCTTTAAGATTTCTTAATGGCCCAAATCCAAATTCCTTAGGATGCACAAAAATGTGATCCTGTCATTCTTCCAAATAGTGTCTAAACCTCTTTGCATGCTATGGGAATTCAGTCATATGACCTTCACATGAGCCCTGCCCCACCTACCCATGACTTGCTGTGCATGGTACAGTTCCTCAGCATGAACTACTAAGTGGATGCACTTGTGCCAAAGATAGCTGTCCATGCTCATTTATTATCTAGTTCATCAAATCCAGACACCTTAGCATAAAATTTGTTTTGCCAGCGAATTCCCCTGGAGACAAAACTCTTATCAGTCACTCCTTAAAACACTATATTGGCTAAGATCCCAGTGCCTCTGCATTGAGGGTTCAAAAATGAGATCATACTCCTCCCTAAAATGAAATGCTCAAATGCCTTCAACTCTCACATGAAATCTCATCTCCTTGGCGTGTGATAAAAATCTGATCATATTATCTTTATCATAAAAATCTACTTTCGTAGCTCTGCTGAAATGCATAAGTTTGATCATGTAACTCAATTTGAAACTTTTCAAGGTTTCTTCATTGCCTTGTAACATAAAGTCCCAACTACTTAACATAAAATGCAACGTTTTACCATGTAATTTATCTTCAGACTGGTCTATAAAAAAAGCTAAATCTCACCCCGTCATTCTTTTAAAGCCTTTATTGGCTTAAATCCAAACTTATTAGCATGATATAAAAATTCGATCTTGTCATCCCTTAAAATAAAATTCACACTTCCTAGCGCAGTATATAAAATCTGATCCTGTAACTCTGCCTTAAACTCACATACTCCCTCTCTCAGTTGTGGAATTATGGAATAAAAGGCCAAGTTCTTAGCATAAAATGTGAATTTTATTTTATAATTTCACTGCATACTATTTATCAAATACAAAAAAATATCATGATGTCCCTCTCTTAGAACTTTATTGGCTAAAATCAAATTTCTAGGCGTGTGGAAGAATCTAATCATGTCAGTGCCTGGAAATAAATTCCAAATATTTTTGCATACTCCCAATGTTGATCATGGGAGTCCCCTGATTGAAATCTCTCGGCTTTGGTGCCAACATCAATCAAACTTTCTTGGCATGTCCCCAAAGTCAGACCTTAGCATCCCCTCGACCCATCAAGTCCACATGTTTTTAGCATGATGCCTAAATTTGTGGCTGTTCCTTTTCATGTTATAATTTTCAATATTTCCTCATTGCCTATAATGGAAGAGTCTGAAGCCATTAGCCTTAAAATACATTTTATCATGTTTATCTGCAGACTTCTCTCCCACAAGCAAAATCCTCACCATCACATTTCCTAAAACCCTTTGGCAGGAACCCAAGCTCTTTAGTATGATTTAAAAGTTGGATTCTGCCACTTCTCAAAATAAAGTCCAGATTTCTTCCTCTAAACCCCCAAATCTATTCATGAAAGTCCTGCTTAAAATCTTTTCAAGTGTCTCCATCACTGGCAAAATACCTGGACATCTTAGCATGATACCGATTTATGGTGGTATTCTACGTTTAAAGCCTTCCCTATTTCATGTCCCCAACACAAAACCCCAGGGCCTGAATGTGGAATGACGGTTGCACCACGTATTTGTGAAGCTGAAAAATCTTCACGTTGCTCTTCGTGACTTAGGATACAAAGCCTAAGCTTTAGCCCCCGCTCCTCCTCATACTTCCCAGGAAGACTTGGTTTCCTACTTCTTGCCCCCAAACAAGTCTCGATTTTTTTTGCCTCCAGGACTTTTTATATTTTTAAGCTGGTACCTCTCTGTACAGTTCATTAATTCATACAGCGGCATGTCCTGATTCTTTTTTCTAGGACGGGCACTGGATCCTGGGGGTAAAGAAATGGAGACAGCCTCGCCTTGCTGGACATCTGTCACCAGCAAGGAGGTGGGACCACGCCCTCGCAGTTACAGGCCATGCTGGAGGTGAGCGTGGGGTTTTGGGGGGCAAGGCTGGGAGGCCTCCCTTCCACCCCCGGTGAGCGTATCCTTTCAGGGTTCTCTGGGCTCAGCTGTTCATCCTTTGGTGAGGCTTTTGGGCCGTCATTTCAGAAGGTGGGGGTTCCCCCGCCCTCTCACCTATCCCTCAATGCCCACAGCTACCCTTGCCCCTTCTCTGGCCTCTCAGTCTTACCAATGTCGTTTCATCTATGTTGAGGTCTCAAGCCACAGGACGATTTAAAAAAATTATCTACTGATTTGGAATTCTCACTTCATACCCCCCTCCCAGGTCAGGATTGAGTGCACCTGGTTTGGGGTCTTTGAGTCACACCCCCTACCCCCGGCACCCACAGACAGACACCCCAGCCTCACCACCTGCTGTGCCCAGAGCCTTCTTGTTCAGGACAGCTCCCTGCTTGCCTCCGAGCAAGTGGCCCATTGGGTCGGGGCTGCCAACGTGTGTCTATGAAGGGTTGGGTGTGGGGGGGGGTGCGGGGGGGGGCCAATCCCTCAGCAAATACCTCTGCCTGTCAGCTCACTTGTACAGTAAAGGAAATCTGATTTTAAAAATAGAGCTTGGAAGAGGAGATGAGAGGATATTTAGGAGCAGAGTTGAGCCTGGGGTAAGAGCGGGGGGCGGAGGAATTAGGGGAGAGGTGAGGACACAGGAGGAGGGCGGGAGGCCCAGTTGCTGCGAGGAAGGTAGAGATGGTGTATATGAGGGCGGAGGGAGAAGAGGGGGATTGGGACTCCCTGTTCCATGCTCCCCTTTTCTGGCCTCTTAGACCCCCGCCTTCACAGGGCACCCTGGCTCTCTGGGCTACCAGGATGGGTGTCAGGGCCAGCATCAGGCGAAGACTCTGCCAGCCTCTAGGACATACTCAGAGCCATCTGGGTTTGAAGGACCAGAGCTTTGGTCACTCCTCATTTAGCTTCCTAGTTGGGAGTGGGCACAGAGAGCGGTGGCTCCCTGGGGACACATGAGGAGGGTCCCATGGACTGTGGCCCCTACAGGGGGCTGCTGGGCTGGCACAACTCACATTGGGGTGCCTCCCTTCCAGCCCCCTGCCTTGTCCATTCAATTGCCTGGCTTGTGGCTAGAGACCACTGGGTCTTAGAGATGAGAAAGCTTCCTCACCTTGACCCAGAGCCGCCAGTCTCCCCTCTCTTCCCCTTGGTTTGTGAATGTCAGGCCCCACTGCGCCTTGGACTTCATTGGGGAAACTGAGTCTCTGGAAGGGCATCACTGTGACTCAGGACACACAGTGACTTCTGGCAGAGCTGGGGTTGCCCCCAGGTCCTCTCTTCTAACCCCAAACTGGGCTGGGTTGGGGAGCCTCTTGGAAAGGGTCCCTGAAGCCCCTCACCACCCCTCAAGGTGAAGGGCAGTGCCCTGGATCCAACCATGTTCCTGTAGCCAAGTCCCTGCCCCCCCTCCTTGATTGGCAGTTCCAGGGGGTAGCTGGATCACTCTCCCCAGAATAACCCTGGGAGGGGGAAAGTATCGCCTAAGGGAGGGGCTGGGAGAGGGGTCACAGAGAGAGTCCTTCCTAGCTGCCCAAATCAGACGGGCCAATGAGCTGCTCCCAATGCTCCTCTTGCCTTTCAAGGCAAGTGGGTAGGGGAAGGAGCCAGGCAGCTGCCAGCTGGGCCCCACGCCTACTTTCAGGGTGACCCGCTACTCCTGGGCCCTCAGTTTCCCTGCATCTGCTAGGAGGGTTGGGTAGTGGTCTTCTCATTTTCTTCCTGTCCCTCTGGGGTCCTGAGAGGTGTTTGAAGGGTGACACCCTGGGGAGCTTTGGTGAAGGGAGGGGTTTGGCAGAGCAGGTGGAGCTCTGGGACCACCCCCACCCTGCCTCAACTCTTAGAAATTAGGGGTCCCTTCTATTTCATTTAGTTAGAGGCCCCCACATCGAAGCCACTGTTGAGAGCACCGGCTGGGTGGTTTCTTCTAGCGGGAGGGGTTTCGGTGGAATCTGGTAGTATCTCTGGTGGCCAGGAGCTGCAGGCTAGGAGCGGGGCGCCCGTGGGAGGAGCAGAGGCCAGGCTCAGGGTCTCCATTTGCAAACGGAGGAGCACCTCTTTCCCAGGGGAGATGGGAACAGTAAGGGCCTGTTTCATCATTAGGCCTCCGTGTCACTGCTTTGTGAACATCTGCTGTAATTGCCGCGGACGAGAATCAGAGAGCATTTTCACACATGGTGCCGCCGCCTTTAATTATTTCACTGGCCCGCCTTGACAAGGAGTGAACTGAGTCCAGGGGGTGAAGCCACTATTGAACACCCCGGCGCTAAGTGGCTGCTGATGAGGCTGGGGAGGGGCGGGCTGGGCAGATGCAGGAGGCACGTGATGTCCAGACAGAGGTAATTCGATTTTTTAGTTAAAACTAATGTTTCCTGAGCATCTGCCAGGTGTCAGACAGGATCCTCACCACTCAGTCCGTTACTGACTGCTTTCCTTATCAGGTGGTGTATTCTCCATTTTCCAGCATTAAATTCGGGGGTTTAGCAGGCCCAGTTCCAGAAGGAAGAGGCGGGGGCAGCATTCAAACCCAGGCTTTCCTCTGTCCCCTGATGGAGGGAGGGGTCAATAGCAGACACCCTTCAAGGGGTGAGCAGTGGCCATTTGGGGACCTCAACAGGTTCCAGAGAGGGCTAGTTTATTCCATGGTCACCATGATCAGCCTTGTAGTCCAATGGGAGACCAGACCAGAGGAGTGGGGATCTCAGTGTCTGCCTCTATCTTGCTGAAAAGCTCATGGGGTCATTCCCAATTCATTTTGGCTAATTTGGTTGTCGGTGGAGGGACAGGACAGCTGGCCCAGGACCTGCTAATTTTAGCTGCCCAAGTATTTGAACAGAGATATTGAGTACCCAAAGGACCCTTTAACCTTTCTTCCCAATGGCCGGCCCACCCCCTTAAGTGCCCATCCCCTCTTCCCTCAGGCCCCTGGGGGGAGGTCAGCATGGGACCTCCGGCCCTAGTCTTACCTTTGATGCAAGTAGTCACTGTAGTCAGTGGATGGGCTCCCGTCTGGTGGACAGGAACCGCGCTTCTTTCTAGAAAGTTATTGGATAAATGAATGTCTTTAATATGCAAGTCCGGGCTGTGTGACCAGCATGCATTTTCCACAGGACAATTTTAAAATTTGTACGTGGAGCTTTTCTCACGTGACTACATCACGACCCTCCCTTTTTCCCACATGGCTGCATTTGGGTCTTTCTGTGGGATTGCTTGAGTGCTTACTATGTGGCAGGCATTGTCCCCCCCTGCCCCAATATGTGTTTATTAATTTTAGAGAGAGAGGGTTAGATAGAAAACATCTATCTCTTTAGCTGCCTCCTGCATGCCCCCTACTGGAGATTGAGCCTGTAACCTGGGCATGTGCCCTGTCTGGGTTCATGGGTTGATGCTTAACCACTGGGCCACACCAGCCTGGCCAGGCACTATTTTAATTCTCTTACTTTTTATAACAACCCATGAAGGTGTTACCTTTGTTCTCCCAATTTTCCAGAGGGGAATCTGAAGCCCAGGACGCACCTCAAGCCACTCATGTGGAGGGCCACACTGGCACTCAATGTCCAGCTCCCTGTTCTTGCTGGACCCTCATTTTTCTCTCTAGCAAATGTACTTCAGAGTTTTTGTGAGTTGGGCCCAGCCTCTGCGCAGCTGTGAGTGAAACTCTTAAGCTCTCTGAGTTTTGACTCCAAGGCAGTTGTAAGTAGCATCTTCCCAGACTGGTGGCCCCGGCCTCACCTGAGAACCCCACCTACATCCTGGGGGAACCTCATAGTGTTTCGCCCACCATCCCTCAGCACACAGTAGGGCTGCTGGTAGCAGTGGGGCCTGAGGAAGAAGAGGAGGAGGAGGAGGAGGAGGAGGAGGAGGAGGAGGAGGAGGAGGAGGAGGCTGGGACAGGTGGGCTGCGTCCTGGCTGGACCCATGAGTAATTTCTCTTTCCTCCCAGGTGGCCAGAGGCGAGGCGGTGGCTTTCTCCTAGGAAGGGAGCAGATGCCTGGCCTGGGATGGAATCAAAGGTCTGAAAAGGATTTATTTTTTTTCTGATTTATATATTTGAACAATTTGTAAATAAGTGAACCCTTCAGAATGGAACTAATTTGAGCCTTTGGTTCTACAGCCGAGGCTCGCTGCCCCCTGGAGGGCAGCGAGTCAGTGGGTTCCTGAGGCCAGGGTGCGGCACACCTACTCAGAGCGGTGCAAGGACCTCCTATGCTGACCTCCCAGCAGAACAGGTATGTATGCCTGCCCTGTTACACTGACAGTCTTTCTGGGGAGGTAGGGGCCTTGAGGAGGTGGGATTCTACAGTCGTAAAATAAAATAGTAAAACATCCAGAATCCTGCAATCCCTCTGCCTGTCATAGGTAATCAAGGGAGGAGTTAAAATCTCTCACTTTGATATGAAAAGGTGCTGACAACTGTGACTGGGGCTTATGGGGCCTGCACAGGGCAGAGAGGGCATGATCCCCTGGGAAGGAGTGAGTGACCTTGAACCAGTGACTATAGGTCCCCCTCCTCCTGCTTCAAGTGTTGCTTTGCTGCCTTAAATGAAATAACATAAAAAGCTTGGCACACAGTAGGTACTCAACACGTAAAAACGATTCTTACTTTAGGTGGATCTGCCCCCTAACTGTCCCTTTGAAAGCCCTTGTCATTTGTGTAGAAGCCAGAGGGAAGACAAGGGGAACAGGGATCAGGAGGGTCAGCCCTAGGTCCCCAGGGACTTCTCTTGCATGAACTAATAACTTGATTGACAGTGCCTAGATTTCTGTAGGAGGAGTTGGCCGTCTTCACAGCAAATCGCCCCAGCCTGAAGGTGGTACAGGTAACTTCAATCTGGGTATGGCATTTTATTTTTATTTATTGTAAATATGTTTTGCATCTGAAAAACGATTTCAGACAATGGACGAGCCTCTCCCGGAATAAAAATGTGTCATGTGGGAAGGCGACAGAGCTGGTCACTGGGCAGAGGACTGGTTCACCTGCGCTCCCATTTCTTCTGCACAAAGTCACGGTCAAAAACAGGTCTCTGCCGGACAGAGGGGAGGAAAGTTCTAGAAGGGGCCCCCATCTGTGTAGGCGGTAGGCGGAGGGACTCTGCCCGATGAACCCAGTCATTGCTATGTGCAGATGTAGGAGGGTTGAGACTCATTTGGGTTCAAAGCCGGCTTAGTGTTGTGTCCTTAGGGTCTCGGGGCCTCAGTCTATGTCTTTATCTGTAGATGACAGTGGGCGCATGCAGCCCCCTGCTTGAGAGGGAGGGGTGCCATGTCCTACAGCGGACATGAAGGGGGCAAAGACCTGCAAGGCTGGCCTCATTCTCATGAAACTGAGCTGTTAGAAATACCCGTGTCCTTCAGCCATGTCCCCTCTGGGTTAGAACGGGGAGGAAACATGGCAGCTGTGGGTTCTGCATGGGAACCGAGCTGTCGGGGGACCCAGCAAGGCCGGCTCTTTGCCAGCAAGCCATTCGGCTGTTGACGCATGTGAGCTGCGTGGTCGCTGCTCCCCTGAGGCCCATGTCCCCTTCTCCCCGGCCGATCTCATGTCACATTCATGTTCCAGTTAGCTAATCCCGAGGACATGGGCCAGGGCATTAGCTTTCAGGGCCTCTTAAAGACCGCAAAGGAAAATGTACTCCCCAATGGGTGCATTGCAGACACCCGCTGGCCGGCTCTGGGGGGCGTGGGGGCCGGCGGGGGGAAAGCACAGCCTGTGGCAGGCGCACACCTGCTGGCCTCCTGTCACTGACACACCACTCAGAGGCCCCCAGCTCCAGCATAGGAAATTAAAAAAGGGATGGTCTTAGGGATAAAATGAACCCCTGTGTCTGCAGAACTTGTTTTGGGGATACATGACCACTTCTGCTCCATCAGCCAAAATGTCCTCCCTTTTGTATTTTAAAATAACCCCCCTCACGGAAATGTTTATTTTAATTATGGGCGAAATGCATTGATAATTAATACACTCGTTACTGAAAATGAACATTCCCCATAAAAGCAAAAGCCAGCTCCAAGCCCTCCCTCCACCCTAGCTCCCCCCACCCCTACCCATTCACTGCTGCTGTTACGGGTTCCAGGGTTATGGTTGCAGATATTTTTCCGTGCATTTGCATATGGATAGAAATTGAACTCTGAAGTGCATGATTTTCTTTATTTTTTTGCATTAACTATATCACCCCGTACGTTTCCTTTCTGCACAGCTCGTTTTTCTTCACCCAGGCATCTGCTTGGAGATGATAAAGATCGACGCTATTCCTTATAACAACACGGTGGCTCCCCGGAGCCGTGCACACCGGAGTTTATTTAACCGCCTCCCCGCTGCCACGGAAGCTCTCAGTCCTCACCCCGTGGGGACGGGGAGTGGAGGCAGGTGTGAGTAATTGCTAATGTCTGGATTTGGGGAGTGGGCTCCCAAGCGTTTATGGCATTATTAAAGATGAATATATGAATGCATACATTAGCATAAAACAGGGACATGCCCCGACCAGTGATGAGAAAGTGTTTATGAACAAAAGATCATGATGAATCCAGGCCTGCACAAAACACCAGGGTCCATTAGGAGACAATGGGTCTGGCTCTTTCATGCCTTTTAAGAGCTGTTTAATATTCCGGGGTATGTACGCACCACGGCTGATCAGACTCTCCTCTCCTGTCGAAAATCCCAGCCGTGTTTGCATTGGTGTGTGTGTGTGTGTGTGTGTGTGTGTGTGTGTGTGAGTGAATGAGTGAGGGCGCGCGCGCGCGTGTGCATGCACAATAGCTTTGGTCCAAGTCCCTGTCGTTGGGGTGGCCGACAGGTTCATGGGTGCTTGTTATAATAGATGAGAAAATAAACAAACATGAATACGTAAAATGTAAGTGTTTCTGGCATAGATAAATGAGGGCAGATCATGAACCAAGGTTTTAATTAATGTGATTCCACGCAGCTGCAGCCCGCGCAGAAAAACCTACATGGGTCCCGTTTTGTGTTGTTTTGTTTTGTTGCGAGTGACCCCGCAGGGAGAACCGCTGCGGCTAAATCTGTAAACACGGTTCCTCCCCGCCTAGTTCTCAGAGGTGGGATCGCTGGGCTAAACAGTTTGCAAAGTTTATTTTCACCGAGTGGTCTTTTCTAAAATGCCATTTTGACCTTATCACTGTTTTGCTTTAAATCCTCCATCTGACTTCCCGGAGCTTCTGGGACGTGGTCCAAGAGCCTTAGCCTGGCACGTACGACCCTGTAGGGTCTGGCTGGAAGCTCCCCAGCCTTGTGCCCTCCCCCCTGCCTTCCCTCCCCCGCCCAGTTGCCCCTGGGCTTGCTGCTGCAGCCCCACAAGCTACCTGCCCCTCTCCATATGCCTTTCTCCTCGGTCTTCCAGACCAAATGTATTCAAAAGTCCAGCAAAGCGTGGTCCCCAGAATTGTAATGCCTCATTGAGGGGTCTTCCTAGCCCCAGACAGTGTTTTGCATTTTTCTAGGATTCAGGAAACTGGCTACATGTTAATCAGCCCCTCTCCTTTGTCCCTGTCCAGGGCCGCCGGCCCCTGCCTTGCCTGGATCTGACATCCCGTCACTGAAAACCGCCTCATATTGTTCCCAGCGATGGGCAGTGTCGGAGGTCGGAGCTGTGTGCTCTACGGCACGGTGAGTGCTCAGAATACCGTCGAACTGCACACACACGCCTGGAGAGGTGCCCAGGCTGGCACCCCTACTGCCCCACACTGCCCTGCCCTGCCTGGCAGCCATGTGTGCTGTGCCCCAGAACCTGGGGTCCACAGATCGAGGGTCGTAGCATCTCATGTTGTGAGTGCTAGCGGCAGGTTTTCGGGGCATAATTCCAGCCTGGAAATGGCCTGCTCCTCCCCCGAGGGAAATGGGACTGGTCCCAGGACATGAGAAACATATTAACATGTGACAACAGGGCCACCAGCTGGGGTGTTGGTGGCAGTTCTGGGGAGAGGACAGGGTTGAGAGTGGTGCTTGTACCTTAGTGACAGTGGAATGTTCTAGAAAGAACACAGGCTTTGGTGTGGAGGGCTAGGATGCCAAATGCACATCACCCTTGGGGTAGAGGATTTACCCGCCCTTGGGGGGAACAAAAGGCACCAGCTTGATCAAGGTTTTGGTCCCTTTTGTTTCCCTGGGGTCGGGGGCGGGGGTGGAGAGTAGGAAACACCCTGAGAGGCAGGCCATCTTGAACACAAACCCAGCTACTTGACCTGATGTGGAGTTGCATGTCCTTTTAAGTCCTGGAGATGTCCTGTGCCTCAGTTTCCTGATATGCAAAACAGTAATCAAAATCTCCCACGGGCTCCCAGAGAAACCAACACAAAGCATTGACACCCGGCCCAGTAGCCAGCACGCCATCCCCAGCAAAAATCAGCAGCCCGGTCCGTCCAGTCCCCTCCTGAAACGCTGCACCCTCCTCCCGAGACAGGCAGCTCCTTTCAGAGCCCCTCCGAGGAGACAAAAAGGCCCAGAGACAATGTGAGCGGGGATGAGAGCCCCCAGCCCCAGTGCAGACCCCCTACCCCGGGAAGACACGGCCTTTCCCCAGCTCCCGGGGGCCGGGAAGGGGCTGCCCTGCTGGCTCTAACTGCGTTCTCCTGAAAAGTTTGGTGATAGTTCCTTTTATTTTTTTGTTTTTATAAAATCTGTATAAAATGTCAGACTGCTCTTCAGGCAGATTTTTCAGGCTCGTATTTTATAGACTTTGGCAGGGGCGGCTCGGAAGGAACAGTGGTTACAGTCTCCAGAGGTTCATAATTCCTGGAAGAACTTCTGGCTCAGCCTGACTTCTCCTAAATTTCACAGAAAATGCTGCTGGGCCGGGCCCGCCTGAAGGAGGTTTTTGTGCCTGGGCGCAGCCTGCCCTGGTGGGAGCATGCCTTGTGTGTTGCCTTTTTCACAGAAGTGAACTTCCTCGGCCATCGAGCACAAAGACGCCTCTCTCTGAATTTTGGGTTTGTTTACTCTAAGCGAGGCTTGGTCAGACATGTCCTCCCCTCCCCACCCCCCGCCACCCCCCCAAACGCCCCGCCTGTTTCTCTGCGGCAAATGCAGCTGCCCCTGTCTCTGCAGCCCCAGCCTCACGCCCTGACTTCTGATGGCGTGGCGAGGGCGGGGGGCTCTGAGTATCTGCAGTCTAGGGAGCTATTGCGACAGGGGCCTGGGACAACCCCCTCCTCAGCAGGAGCCCCTCCCCAGCCAGCCTGCCCATCATGGGGTTGAAGACCCCAGGCCTCTGGATGGTGAGGGACGTGGGTGGGCGGCTTTGCACACACACCCTAAGCATATTCTGAGCCACCGGCTCCCCCAACCAGAAACCTTTCTTTGCATGATTTCTTAATGTGCGTGACTTCTTCCGAAGCGGCCATGAAATGCCGCAGAGGCTGCAACACACGTGTAAATACCACTTTACCAAACATGTTCACCACATCAGTCATTTGAACAGATTTAAACAACAGCAACGACGCAAAACAACCGAACGGGGCTCTGAGAAACAAATGGTCTCGCAAGCAGCACCAAGGCGGGTGGCCCGCCGTCTGTCTGTCTGTCTGTGGGGAGCCAGCCTGCGCTCTCCACCTGCAACACGATGCTGCCTCCCCACGGTGGGTCTGAGCAGCAGTTGGGACCCCGCAGCTGACTGACAGTGCCCTGGCAGATCGGGCTGTCAGGAGCAGGACAATTCAGGCAGCGGTGACAGGGGGCTCTGTCCCTGTGTCCCTGTTGCCTCCGACCTCCTCAAATCTTTCTACCCCGTGAGGTGCATCTGTGACCCCACGGGTGAGCTAGGGCAGCTTGGTCATTTCAGGGACAAGAAACTGAGGCTGCCCCCTGAAGCCAGCCTGTTTTACACACATACACACACGCGCGCGCTCGCGCACACATACACACACACACACACACACACACACACACACACACGCTGAGTGCTTGCACTAGGAACAAAGACTAGAAAACTCCTTTAGAAACTGCAGAACAGAGCCTCGTCTAGCGGGGGTCCCCTGATAAAGGCCCCATCCACCCAGAGTTCCTGGGAACGGAGTCCCCATGAATGGGCATGGACAGCCAGCCCCAGACTGCAGAGTTGGCCTCATTCATCAACATGCAGGCCCCTCGGCCCCAGCCCCAGCCCCAGATGAGGGGCGTTCAGGAGTCCCCAGAGCATCCAAGTCACGGTCCAGCAGCCGGCCGAATTGGTGGCTGCGGCCCAGCCTTTAGGAAGGGGCCCTGCTTTTCCCATGGCCGGCCAGCCCCTCAACTCAGCAGATCGCCGCCCCCCCTCCTACTACTTGCCCCTCGGGAAGGCTGCCCCCAACCCTCCACACCAGTCTGTTGCCCCTCAGAGGACGCAGGCCAGCCTTTGTGAGCCTGGGAGCCAGGGTGGGCACTGGGCCTCTCCAGGTGGCCTGGCCCTTGAGATGGGGAATTGGCTGCAGAACAGCCCCTCACCGCCCCCCACTGGCCCCGAGCACTCACCCCCTTTCTCTGCTCCTCTCCCTCACTGCCTCATTGTGACAGAAGCGCTCCACCAGCCAGCGGTGCCTTTGCCATTCAGCTCAGGGCAAGGTACGCGGGGAAAGTGTGCATCCTTGCTCTGACCCCAGCCTGCCTCCTCTGCAGCCAGCCCCTCTCGCTCGCTCGGGACTTAGCTCCAGAGGAGCTGCTCTAAGGCCTAGACGTGCGGGCTGCCAGCCCGGGCAGGGAGCCGCGCTGCAGCCTTCCGGCCAAGTACCGGCCTGCCTCTCTCTGCTCGATGCCTCCAGTAACAGGGAGCTCCCTCTCTCCCGGAGCAGCCCGCTCAGGGCTCGCAAACGGCGCTGCTTTGCCGAGCCCTCCCCTGCTTTCTGCATCTGCCTCCGTGGCTCATGCAGCCCCCTCACCCCCTCTGCCCTCCGCTCTTTGCAGGCAGCCAGCTCCCTCTCGGTCCTCTCCTTCCTGTGCGGTGGAGCAAGCCCCCCATCAAGGGTTAGCTTTGGGGTTCCGGTCCTGGTCCCAATTACAGCCGTCTACACCTGTCCCGTGCCCCTGCCTCTGCAGTTTGGGAGCTGGGATGGGGCCCTTTGCCCTGCTGTTCGGCAGGGAGCCCAGGGGAGGGCGCGGGTCTCCCCTCCCATGTCCAGCTGCTCTGGATCTCCCCGTTGAGCGGCTTCCGAGCCCTCTTAGGTTTTTATGGCCCCTTTGCTAGTTGCCAGGGAGAAAGCTCTCTATGCAAACCCTGCCTTTCCCGCAGGAGCCACCAGGCGGGCGGCCCTGGTCCGCCTGCCGCAGCCTCGGCTGCCGAGGCTGCCGCGGTCCCCGCGACCGCGGCGGGACCGCAGGCAGCCGCTGCGGGGCTGGGGGCCTCCCGCCAGAGTCAGGCAGACCGGGCTTGACTCCCAATCTCTATCTGTGACCACAGCAATTCCCTTTACCTTTCTGAGCCTCCGATTTTCCTCTGAAAAGGATAAGAGAGGGGCTCCCACTGGCTTGAAGTGAGACTAAAGGAGATAAGAGTAGCCTAGCTCACATCAGAAACTTCATGACAGCTAGTGCAGTAGACAGGGGGACCCAGGGAGGGAGGCACGCGTGGAAGGAGCGTCACCAGAGAGAAACGAGTCTGGCCTTCTCCAGACTTGCACGGGATGCAGAGGGGACCCTCTACATGACAGAGGGACCCCTCTGCCGGCTTAACCACGCACACCAAGCCAGTTAGACACAGCTAGAGGCAGCCCTAGGCCTGTGAGCTCACAGTAGATGCAGTATATGGTAAAAATGACATGGAAGCCCACATCTGTATTTAATAAAGTAAGAATTTGCATTGTATGTGCAGCCTGAGGGGTCCGGGGGGCTGAGGCATGAGACACGTCTTCCCTTGCCATTTCCTTGCTTCCTAGAAGGGCCAGGGTAGACGGGGTGTCTGAGGAGGAGAAGTCCCAGTGTCTAGGCACCCACAGGCTGTGGGAATCAGTCCCCCATCCATGCCCTTTCCCCCCAAGCCACCGTAGTGCACCTACCTTCCCCGGGCCCAGACCCAAGTAGGAAAGACTGGGAAGCCGGACACGGAGCTGGATGCTGGTCGCTTCCTGTCCTCGAAGCTCAGGCTGGTGGGGAAAGAGAACAGGGAGTGAGTCACTGTAAATCAAGTGATCAAGGGGATGATGGCAGCTGAGATTTATGGAGCCCAATGCAGGGGCCAAGCTCTGAACTGAGCTGTCTGCGTAGGACTCTCCCTGGCAGAAACTCCCGAGCACTGGCCTCAGAATCCCCATTAGGTTGATGAGGAAACTGAGGCAGGGAAAAGTGAAGTCCCCTACTCACCGTCTCTCAGCTGGTGTGAGGCCAAGCCAGGATAGAACCCTAGTCTGTCCGAGGCTCCCACCACACCCTGCAGCTGAACAGCTCAGCGAGGCTGTGCTGAGTGCTGGGGGGACGTGGGTGGGCAGGGATGGATTGATTAGTTATAAGCACCTCCCAGCGGTGCTTGAGATCCCCAGCTCCTCTGTGGCCCAATCCGTTTGAAGGGCAGATTCAAAATTAGGTGGTAGCACCTATGGGCAGAGGCTTATGAGGATGGCGTTATTACCCTGACGTGGGGCCCTCCCTCCCACCTCCAAGCAGATTGCAGATGGAGATGGGGAGGGCTGGGGCTTGTTTGTGTGGACAGTGAGTTAGGACAGACCTGCCTCCTGGGGAGGGCTGGCTTTGGAGGGGGTGAGGGCTGGATGGTTGACACCGGCAGCCCTGCACCACAGAAAAGTGCCCCCCCCACTAGACCCACTCTTGCAGGGAGATCCCCCAGCCCCTTCTCTGATGCAGACAGCCACTCTGAGCCTCTGCACCTCAGTTTCCCTATCTGTGCAAGAGAGATGGAAACTACCTCATTGCAAGGAAGCCCCTGCTCTCAACGCCCTCTCTCCAGCCCCCTACCTCTGCTACAGTCTCCAGACACCTGTCTGCTTGCCAGAGCAATATTCAACAGTTTCAGTGCGGCGTGCGGGCGGGGCGGGCGGGAGGGGGCCTGCGGACGGAGAGGGGGGAAGCTGCTGCATCAGGCAGGCTTGGGCCGGTTAAGATTTGTGCCAACTCACGGTGCAGTGGAAGCAGACGGTCTGAACTCTCCAGACTCCAGCCGAGAGTCTGTGGCGCCCCCAAGTGCCACAAGGGGGCTGCCTGGGCCACATTTTAAGCCAGGAAATTGAGGAGGGGGAGGCCCTCAGTAGGGACTGGCGGTTTTACTTTTGTGGTGGCGCTTTAAACTGCGTCAGAAGTGTGATGGGGCCAACCTTCCCTGGGCTGGGGGCCCCTGGAGGGGTGGCCCGCCCTGCCTGGGGTGGCGCCAGCGCACCCCTCCCTCGCAGAGCTGTGCTGCAATGCAGCAGGCTGCCAGAGGGCTGGGGAGCTGTCCCAGGCCGCTTTTCCAAAGTGGGAAGTGCAGGATGCTGGAGGGGGGAGTCCAGGGAACTCAGGGTGCAGAGGGTCTAGCAGCTGCCGAAGGGCCAGAAAGAGGGAGAGGTGGAGAGTGTGGTGTTCCTGAGGGCCTTGGGGCGACTGCAGTGGACCGGGGTCCAGTGTGAGTCATTTTGCAGTGACCCCACTGGTAGGCGAGAGGGACGGGGGCTGAGCGATGGGGAAGAGGGGCTGAGGACAGCTAGGGTTGCTTGGCACATACTTTAGGGCAAAAGCATGGACTCTTGTCCTCCCCCAAAAGCAAAAAAATGAAACAGCATAAAAACAAACAATCATCTGAAAGCTCTGCGGCTGACTTCTCCCCAGCCAGGCTGTGCAGAGCTCAGGGAGGGAAGAACCAGGTAGCCAGCTCTGCCCTGGGGGAGGGGGGTGCTGTCAGCCCTGTTAGAGCCCAAGAAAAGGCGCAGGGGCCAGGGCAGGGCAGGAGGCCCTGTGGGAGGGTGGCTAGATGTCTGGGGAGAGCATGGGGCGCGGGGCGGGGAGGGGGCGGGCTGTAAGGTAGAGAGACATGGGGATGCAGGAGGCCCTGGGAGGGGGAGAGGTGGCGTGGGGAAGTGGGTAGAAGCACAGGAGGGTCTGCAGTGGGAAGGTGGGTCTGGGGGAAGCTAGTGGGCATTTTGCCCTGTAGCCCCAGCTCCCAGTCCACACAGTCTGAAGTGGTTTGCTCCCCCAGGGCCCTGGACCCCCTCTCATCCCCTCTGCACTCTGTGACTCAGCTCCCTGTTTTCCGCCCAGGGTTCAGCTGAGACCCTGGGCCCCTATCGAATGACCTCATGTCCTCCACTTATTTTTACTTGTTGATTTTCAAACCCTTTAATTAGGGGATATGTCAAACAGCATAGAAGTACGTTGCTGTCACCCAGCTGTGGTTGCTATCATCTCTCTGTCCATCCGGACCTCCCACTGTCCTTCCCCCGCCCGCCCCTCACCAACTGTTTGGAAGCCAATTCCACATCGTTATCTCTGAGGACTTTTCAGTATGTATCTCTAAAAAAGAGAACTCTTCTGCTTTAAAACACATGAGCACAATGTCATCATCACAGTTCAAAAATTAACTCTTCTGCTTTAAAAACATAACCAGTGTCATTATCACAGTTCAAAAATTAACAGCATTTCCTCAGTGTCCGTCCCACATTTATTCAGCTTTCCAATATCCCCAATAAACTTCTTTTCCAGCCGGTTAACGTCTGTCCTGCACTCTTGGAGGCCCTGGGCTCGCAGAAGTTAAGTGCAGCTGTAGATTCAAGGGCCTGCAGCTGGACTACCCTCGCCCCAGGGAGTAACCCAACCTCAGTGAGTTTCAGTTTTCTCATGGAAAACGGGACAAGTTCTGGGTCTCTCCCAGGGTCACTGAGCGCAATCGAGATAATGCACATGAAACCCCTCAGCCCTGTGTCTAATGCATACCAGACGCTCAGCAAGCAGGAGGGGCCAGAATTAATCCCTCTCCCATGGAAACCTCTAAAGGGGTGTTGGGTGGGGTAGGCAAACAGCTGGCTGCCGTCCACCAGGCAGTCCACCCACTAAGTGGGTAAGATATCCCAACAAGGTCCCCGGGCTGGAACCTCTCGCTTAGCTGGCTCACAGCCCAGCTCCTCCCCTAGCAGACAGCAGTTGCTGAATCTCAGGCCCCCTCACCCCCCAACCCCGGGACCCCACCGTGGGAAGTCCAGGTGGGACCACTACCCCAAACTGGCCCTGTGTTTACAGGCCAGCCCTGGGCACCACGGGAAGGCAGCACACTGCTTAAATGGGGCAGATAATTTCTAAAAAGTGTTTGCCTGTCATGCAGGACATCCCGGCTTTGTCCCTGCACACATCGCGGCCCGATGGCATAAGCGGAGGGAAGGAACGTTTAATGGTCATTTGCTCAGGCCAGGCGCTGTCTGTTCTCTCTCTCCATCCTCACCCAGCCGTCTCACTTCCCTTTACTTTACAGAGGGGAGGACTTTGAGAGGTTAGTGACTTGTCCAAGGTCGGCTAGGAAGCAGGACCCAGGATTCCAACCCAGGTTTGTCTGATTTCTGTGCATAATGGAGAGGAGGAAGGAGGGATATGAGCTGTGATGGATGGGTGGGTGGATGGATGGATGGATGGATGGATGAGAAATAGTCTGTTTCTCACCAAGGTGAAAGGCTTACTTGTTCAGTGAAGAGGGTCCTCTGCGTGGAGCGCCTGCCTTCCGTCCTGCCTCCGAGTGCACTGACTGGCTCAGGTGGCTCAGGGACAACAGGTGGGCTGCCAGTCCTCAGGGACCCAGTCCCAGTTGTGTTGCTGGAGCTGCTCAGCGTCAGCTCTGAGTCCTAGCCGCCTTCACAGTGCACCGAGACAGCAGGCAGCCTCCCCTTCCCATTGGCTCTCCTGGATGGATGAGTACTCCGTGACCCTCACCGCATGCTCGGGCCTTTTCTAGCCACTTGGCGTAATTACATCTCATCTAAATCATCACAGCCAACCTCCATGATAACAATTACCATCCTGCAGTAGATAAAAGGAAACTGAGGGTTAGGAAGGACACGGGACTTGCCCCAAACTACACAGGGAGCGAATATAGACTCGGCGTTTGAACCCTAGCTTGCTTTTCTTTCCTTTTTTTTTTTTTTTTTTTTGTGATTGTGCCTGAAAAAAACCTGAACTCCGTGGGGGTTCACCCATGTCGGACCTAACCTCCTGGTTCATCAGGGAGCTGGACTTCTTAACCTCTGGACTCTAAATTTATTTCTCGAGTAACACCTTCTCTAGCTCATCCTATTTGTTACAATCACACACATAAGGGTCAGACATATCCCTGACATCCTACAGAATGATAATGAAGCCCAACTAAAGTCCCGGGAGTTCACGTTATGACTGAATGCTAAGGGGACCAGATGCACAGAGGACTCGGGAGCCCGAAGGGGTGCAAGGCAAGGCGAGAGGGAAACCGACAGTGGGCTCAGGGGCAAACCAGCAAGCCTCCCTGAAAACCTGCTTTCGTTCAGCAGGTGCATTTTGAGTATCTGCTGAAGGTGTGAGCCCTGTCACTCACATCCCGGACACTCGGGTTTCAATCCCAGCTCTCCCAGGGACTAGTTTTGTGAGTTCAGACCAAGTAGTTAACCTCTGTGCCTCGGTTTCCTCCATTGCAATATGGTGATACGAATAGTACCTTATTGATGGGTACGTGAAGGTGAAATAACTCAAATATTTAAAGTGCTTAAAACAATGTCTTCCGTAGGGTGAGCACTCAAATACTTCATTGTAATTGACATCATAATTGCTATACCTGTACTCACTGAGGCGGCAGTTAATGTCTGCCTGATAGGAATCATTGCCCAATTGCCCACGTTTTACAGAGAGCTGAACAGGAACTCTGGTGTATGCGATGGCCTTCGGAGAGGGAGGTGGTCAGACAAGGCCTCCCACTCCGCCAGCCATGCATCCACACACCCGCCTTGCAGGCTGAAGGGAGCATCGGGGAGGAAGAATTACAACGATGAGCCAGGCATTGGATTTAGGGTTAGACAGACTGTGGAGCCAGAGCGCCCACGTTGTCGTTCAGCGTCTTCCTAGCTGTGTAACTACGTGAAAGTCACTTAACTTCTCTGAGGCTCCGTTTTCTTATGTGTAAAATGGGGGTAATTATATCTAAATTAGTGAAACATTCTCCTGCTTGTTTCTATCACCCCCTTTCCTGTTCACTTTTTCTCCATGCAATTGACCCTTGGACAACACAGGGGTGAGGACTGCTGACCCCCTCACACAGTCAAAAAAATCTGCGTAACTTTAGACTCCCCTGAAACTTAACTACTAATAGCCTACTGTTGGCCAGGAGCCTTACAGATAAGATAAACAGTCAATTAACACATATTTTGTATGTTATGTATCTTTTATATTGTATTATGACAATAAAGTAAGCTGTAAAAAAAGGAATTAAAAATAATAAGAAAGAGAAACAACCTTTACAGTATTTACTGAAAAAAATTCTACATATAAGTGAACTTGCAGTTTAAATCTGTCATTCAGGAGTCCGCTGTTGGTCTTATGACCATCTCCTACCTGCTCTACTTATTTATTATTGTCTGTTCTGTTCATTGCTATATCCTAGGCACCTAAATGCAGGCTCACAATTTTTTCTGGGGGGTGGGCGGGGGAAGATGCTGTTGAATTGGACCCACCACAGAGGACTGTCAAGTTTGCAAAGCAGGCAGCATGGTGCCTGGTGGAGAGTGTGCATCCAGTAAATATCGGCTAATTATGATTATTATGTCTAATCCACAGGACTGCTGTGGCGAGGATCAAACAGGATAATGTATGCTAAAGCATGCTGTGAGCACAACGTGCTTGGTCCAGGAGGTACCACATTATTGCTCCTAGGCTGCTTACAGGAAAGTCACACTTAAACTTCATGCTTTGCATTTTTACACCACCTGGGTGGGAGGGGAGACTGATGTGGCTGGGAGCCACATCTTGGCTCCCAGCGAGGGGTCTCTCCAGGACTCCATGTCAACGTCCCCATAGATGTGGTTATGAATGTATCACACTGTATACACATACATTATATATATATATATATATATACCAACACATATATATATAGACATATATATATGTCTATATATATATGTGTGTGTATATATATATATATATATATGCCAATATTTATTTATTTAATTTTACTTTTCATGTCTCAGGAAGCTGGCCAAGTATTGTCAGGAAGGGTTAGAGTAGAAGCCTCCTTGGTTTCTGGGAAGATATTGATGTTTCTCACATTGATGTTTTTTTCTTTCTCTCAGTCTCTGTCTCTCTGTCTCTCTCTGCTTCCGTCCTTCTCTCCATAAAGCAATAAAAAAAAAAGAAAGAATCTCACAGTACAGACGCCCCTGGGAGTGGCCCCATTTTGTGAAATGAATCCTTCACTTGGACATCTCCTCTCCAGGGTACTTGTTTAAGCTTTGATGCCATGTCCAAAATAGAATAGACTCCGTTTCTTGCCCGAGGCCCAGCCTTCCTGAAATCCTTTGGGCCTGAGCATGGAGATAATTCTGTAATCAGTTTGGGGGGTTGTATGACCAGCAGATGGGCGGCATGGGTGCAGCAGGGCAGGACAAGTGCCGGGTGGGAGCTGCTTCAGCGGCTGTCCGCAGTGCGATTCGCCCACGGTGGAGCCATGGGGGTGTTGCTGTCCTCAGCCTACGAATCGCACAAGTCGGGGCACAAGACAGAGAGGCCAGGTCACGTCTCTGCAGTTACACAGCTCATGAGTGCCTGCTGGGGTGGAACCTGGTCTGTCTGTCTGTCTGTCTAGCACCATGGCTCGGGTGCTGCTGCAGTGGGAACCAAGATTTGGGTGAGGGGCTCAGAGATGGGATGGGGAGGGGCTTTACTGGCTGACTGGGCATGAGCAGAACAGCTGGATTTGCTTAGGGACTAGGGCTGTGGCTGTCGTACAGTTGGGAAAACAGGCACACAGAGGCTGGTTAGCTGTCTCGATGTCACCCAGTGAGTCAGGGTTTGAGTCTGGGTTTGGGGGCAGGGGGTGTGGTGTGCACACCTGTGCTCTGACCATCATGCCTGTGAGCACAGGGATGGAGTCTAAGGGTCTGGGTTCGAGTTCTTTTACCACCTCCAGCAAACCACTGGCTGATGGAAACTATTTTTAAAGAATGCTTATAAGTGCTAAAGTTATATATATATAAAAGGAGCAGGGGAAGGTACACAGGAGATGGGGTAGAGGGCAGCAAGGATTATGCTTGGCAATAGGAATGGAGGTGGGGGTCATACCTGGTGATTGTGCCAGTTTGAACAAGTGACACAATTAGGGAGACTTGCCCAGAAGAGTGATGAGAACAGGTCATGTGCCAAGGATTGTGATGAGTTCCCCAGAGCCAAGGGATATGCAGAGAGATGGGAGTGGTTTGTCATTGCTAATTTTATTGTTAAAAATAAAGAAATCATGAAATAAAGGCCTTGAATAGAGCAATTGTGAGAATTTGTTCTGGACAAATGATGATTATCCAGTTCTGCTAGCCCAGTGGTCGGCAAACTCATTAGTCAGCAGAGCCAAATATCAACAGTACGACGATTGAAATTTCTTTTGAGAGCCAGTTATTTTAAACTTAAACTTCTTCTAACGCCACTTCTTCAAAACAGACTCACCCAGGCCGTGGGATTTTGCGGAAGAGCCGCACTCAAGGAGCCAAAGAGCCGCATGTGGCTCGCGAGCCGCAGTTTGCCGATGGCGGTGCTAGCCTGACATTAACAGACAGAAAGGCCTAGGCTGTTTTCTTCCTTTTCATGGACTTTGTGTCCCACAGGATGAGCACACTGGGCCTTCTCCGCCAGAGAAACTTTGGCTGTGGGGAGGGACACTGTAGACAGGCATGCGCGGGGCCTCATGGGTGTTCACTGAGGAGGTAGAAATGAATGCATGCATAAATTAAAGTAGAGAGAGCCAGGCATGGACCAGTGATGAGAATGGGGTTTTAAACAAGGATTATGAATAATCTGGTTCACCCCGCCCCCTAAACCCAACAAGGCCCAGGCTGTTGGGACTGTGGGGAGGAAGCATACCAACAGGTGTACTGAATGGTTATTGGTGTTGGGCTGAATGGTGGCCTCAAGTGTAATTATTGTGTAGTTAACAATGAATTAGATGAGTAATAAAAGATAAAGGACAAAATGAAAGATGGTCAAGAATGGGCCATCAGAGACGACGTATTATGAATTATGGATTAAGATTAACTCCCGTAGGTCCAATTGTGGACTATTTCAAACGATAGAACAAAGCAAAGCTTGTGCCTCTGGTGAGAAAGCATTGGTATAGAAGTACTAAGTGATATTTTTGTTCTGGGTCAGGGCTGAGCTCATGTGTTTATTTTATTAAAAAAAATAAGTACAAGCAATATAAAAGACAAGTAAGAAACAAGAACGAGATTATGTGTAGAATCAGAGATTATTGTTATTCCAACTCTGCATATCTGAGTCCATTGGGAAGAAGGTCTCGGCTGCTTCCTTGGTAAGAACCATAAAGACAGATAGCTTATGATCATCATTCTTGTTATTGATTAGGGTGGTGAATGGGTGCATGTTTACTGTAATAATAAAATGATTAGATGAAAACATATGTACAACGAAAGCTATTCTTGAGCCCGCAGTGAGACTGCGTCTGAGCCAAAGGCAGTGATTATGCCTGTGCTGCTCACCTGGCCGTTGAAAACACCTGGGTGGCCTCACCCTAATCTCTCTGCCTTGCGATCTACAGAATGGAGGCCCCAGAGCAAGTCTACTGAGGAAGATCTTGGCTCTGACCTCTGTGAGAAATGAGCCACGGACCAGCCAGCGTGAGAGATGGTAAGTGTTGCTGCACATCGGGTGGTGGTGGATGAGTGTGTCTGTATTCTTAAACATGCATGGGCACAAATAAAACTAAAATGGCCACGCATTGAGACTTGTCGCTATGCTGATGCGACTGTCATGAACCAAGGACGATGCATTTCATTTGGCATAACTGTCACCAAACTCAAACATAATGTAACTGGGATGTTCTCTATGTTAGAGAATGAGCACATAAAATAATCATAAACATATATAATTATGTCAATTTTATATATGTATATGAATAATTACAATATACATATATGTAATATAAATCTGTTAATATAAATATAATTATTATTTTTTCTCGGGTTGAGTGGTAGATTCATGTGTGTTTATTGATTTATTAAAAGTAGATAGATGCATACATAAATCAGAGAGTTAAGCATGGACTAATAAAGAGAATGTAGGATTACACAATTCTGCAAATTTGATGGCCATTAAAACAAAAATATCTACCCTATTCCATTTATTTTAATATCATTATATCATTAATTTATACACTCTGGTTTATAGAAACACTTGCCTATTGATGCACTTTAGGCTGTTAAATCAGTGAGAGAGAGAAACACACAGACAAAGTATTGGTAGTTTTCTTTTTTACTTTTTTCAATTATACTTGACAAATATGGTAGTTTTTACTTTGTTGGATAAGAATTATAGGTATTCTTTTATGATATTTTGAAGGATAAATAAAAAAGGGGCTAAGTGCAGACCAATGAGGACAATGTTGCATAAACTAAAGAATTCAATTCTACACCAGTGAGAGATATTAACAGTGATCCAGGGTGTTTTATTCTTTTTTTGTTTTGTTTGTTTTTGTTAATCCACCCTTGAGGATACTTTTTCCGTTTTTTTTTTTTGTGTGTGTGTGTGTGTGTTTTTAGAGAGAGAGTGGAATGGAGGGGGTGAGACAGAGAGAAAGAAATATTGATGTGAGAGAGACACACTGATTGGTTGCCTCCCACATGTGCCCTGTGCCCTGACTGGGGCCAGGAATCAGGCCTGCAACTAAGGTACATGCCCTTGTCCCCAATCGAACTCGCGACCCTTCAGTCCACGGGCCGACGCTCTAACCACTGAGAAAAACAGGTTAGGGCCAGGTTGTTCATTTTTTAAGTGGTTGGTTTCTGTTTCCCCAAATGAACACACAATAGTTTATTTAATCATGCAGTATCTATGATAATTTTGACTCTTATTTGGGTGAATAAAGTATGTAAAGAAAATGTAAGTAATAGTCAATGTTCTTAAGTATTCAGCTGAAAAGTTGTTGCAAGTATTCATAAGTATGTAAATGCATGAATGAACAAATTTATGAATAAAACAAGAGAGGGCAAACATGGGTCAATGATGATAATATCTCATTATCCTAGAATTAAGATGATTCTAATTCTGCATATCCAAGGTCTGTTTAAAAACTGTGTTGGTTGAGGAGTAATTAATTTTCTTGTTTTTGCATGGTGATGTGTTAGATGTTGATTTTAATACTAAAAATAAATAATTACACAAGTAATTATTTACAAGAAAGGCCAAAATACAAGAAAGGCCAAAACATAGACTGGTGATGTGATTGACCCAAGGATTAATAGATTAGAGTTAATTTAGTTCTATTGTTTTTTTATTGTGCTCTTGACTTCAAAATAAACAATCTAGCCTGCTTCATCCCTTTTATGTGCATAGTTTGTTTAGACATTTCTTCCTGGAGAAAGATCTAGGCTGTGAACTCTCTGAGCAAGGAGCACAATGGGAGATGAAAGGTAATGTTCTACTTGTGGGTGAGAAATTGGATTTTTGGTTGCTCATTAAAACTTCTTTAGAAATGATTAAATAAAACCAAAAAAAAAATGCATGGACCAAGGATCAAACATGATGATTAATTCCATTTGGCTTCATTAGAAAAAGTGCTAGGCTATTACCAAAGGATGAAGCGTCAATATTAACACTTTCCAATATACCTTTCTGCAAGGAAGGACTACTGATGAGTGTATACAATAAAGCAAGGAGTATTACCACTATGTTTTTGAAGCACTGAAGTCTGTTAAGGTGTAGACAGTAATTTATAAAAAGGGAAGATATTTACCTAAAGAAGAAAATGGAAGTGGACCAAGGTTGAGTTTGTGTCAGATGATAAGAATTATTAATCCAATTTATTCATTAAGTTCATTAAACAACAGCAACAAAAATCCTGTTGGTTATCCCTGTTAGTAATGAATAGGTTGAGAGGTGTGAGTTTTAGTCCAGAGTCTTTGACCAGTTTCTTTGGAATGAATAAGTTACAATCAATGCCTGAAAAGCAGATAGATCATGGACCTGTGATTTACATGACTTACAAAGCAACTATGAGGATAAATTCAGAGTTCATTGCTGGTGTCCATAATGGTGTTTATAAATGACTACTCATGAGTAATTATTTATAAAGGCTATAAAGTCTTGGCTCTAACCTTATTTGTTTAAGGTTTATAGGTTAAGATCATTTAAGTTTGAGCTGATGATGGATTTATTCTTGCTAATTCCCTTCTAAAAACTATCGGATTTTAATTAATCCATACCTAATAAAATTAAATACTAAATAAGCAAATAGCTAAATACATAAAGGGGGTCATGAATGGGCATTGGTGAAATGTGTCAAAGTTAGATCAATCCAACTTTGAACAAGTGAGGTCCATTAAAACGAGATGAAAGCGGTGCTTCGTTCATCTTACAGTTGTGCAATACTTCATTTTGTTGTTCACCACTGGTGATATATACATCCCACCAGTGATAAAGACTTAAGGTTCCTAACCGATGGAGATAGAACACAAAGAAAGATAGAAAATTATTAATGATATGAAGCGAGACATTCTTGGATTTTTTTGCTGCATATTTCAAGTGTCAACAAATTAAAGAAAACCAAAGAAGGGGCCAAGCATGGCCATGAGAAGTGTGGGTTTGCCTAAAGAATATTGATTAACCCATATGTGCAGCAGTGTGGTTCACATTAGAAAGAAATCCTGTGGATGATTTCTGGGAGAAATTAGGCAAAGGACGGAAGGGAGGGATACTCTTATAGATTCCTCTTGCTTTGTTGTGACTCACGGATGTGAAGTAATTTTTTTCTTAATCAATGAATAAATCAGTAAACAAATGTATAAGATAAAAACAGTGCCAAGCCTAGACCCATGATGGATATCCTGGGGAAATCCTGTAACTCTGAGGTTAATTATTGAAAACGTAATTTCCTACCCCATGAAACACGAGCTTGTAGCTGAAGTTAACGAGGGCTTGGGTAGATCTTAGGTATGGGTCCTTTTGTTAGTGAATAGGTTCATGGGTAAATAAAGAAGCATATCAGTGAATAAAGACAAAGAGGACTAGATAGTTACTCATTAGGAAAGTATGTAATGAGATATAAATGCTCATTAAATCGTTTCTGCAGAGCTGACTTCCCATAATTACCGTGTTGGTTAGAAACTTGGGCAGATATGTAAGAGTTGACGTTGATTCTGGTGGTGGTTGTTAAGAAAAGGGAAACAAAATAAACAATCAATTACAGAGCTACCTAATTAAAGAAGGACCAATGGATGGGCCAATGTGAAGGATGCATTATGATTAAATCAGTTCTTCTTAATCAGTATCATTTTTGAAAAACCTTTGTAGTTGTTTTCCTTTGGGTGTTATTTAGGACTTAGTGTTATTTAGGACTCTTTCCTGGGGCATGTAGGTTTATGAATATTGATAATATTATAACAAGTGACTAAAGGAAAGGATAGTTTAAAAAGAGGGCAAACAATGAGGGTATTGGGCTCTGCCCACTTTGGGTGAAGAGCATTGAGACGTTGCCTGTGATAGTATTTTAGATAATTTTGCATTTATTTGGAAAGAAAATGAAAATAGTAATGTCATTTCATGAGTAAATAAGTTAATAACTTCATAAAGTAGGGTCAAGTATGGATCATTGGTGAGAATATGTCTGGAAATAGGATGTAAGTTTACCTAATTTTTTTTTTTCCTTTACATGTATATTTTATTGATTTCAGAGAGGAAGGGAGAAAGGGAGAGAGAGAGAAAAATCAGTGGTGAGAGAGAATCATTGATTGACTGCTCCTGCATGCTCCCTGCTGGAGATCAAGCCTGCAAACCAGGCCTGTGCCCTGACTGGGTATTGAACTGTGATCTCCTGGTTCATAGGTTGATGCTCAACCACTGAGCTACGCCAGCTGGACTAACTTTACCTAATTCTAATGAAACAGGACCCATATCAAAGACAGGCTCTTACCTATGTGTGTGATTTTAATAGAAAGAATTTGGAATAGGCATAGTTCTTTTTTTAAAAGTAAGTTTGTATTGATTTTTAGAGAGAGGAAGGGAGAGGAAAAGAGAGATAAAAACATTTATGAGCTGCCTCCTGCACACCCTCCACTGGGGATCAAGCTAGCAACTCAGGCATGTCCCCTGAGTGGGAATCGAACCTGAGATCTCCTGGTGCAGTCCATTGAGCCATACCACTTGGGCTAGGCATTATTCTTAATTCTTCGGCTAGGATTGAGATTCAGCAGTTGTCATCATATCACATATATATCTAATTAAATAAAATGAAAAGAGGGACATGCTTGGGCTCATGGAATGTGATGAAAACCGAGGTCATGAGAAATCTGGAAGAGTTGGACCAAGTTCTCTGAAAAAATCTACACTACTTCAATTTTCTAAAAACTGCCCTTTTACTCCACAGATTCAATATACCCATCTGGCTTGGTTATTATTATCCAGTGATGAGGACCTTTGTGGTTACTTCTTTGCAAAAAGAGGCAAAGGGACTAATGTAAGTAACGGAGTGCATTTTCTTGATTTGGAGGGGGTGATTCATGTGGTCCATGGCATTCTTTCAAAGGAATGAGGGGCTACTGCAAACAGAAATAAAGTCCAAGAATGTCATGCATGGACCGCTAGTGGGGTTGCATAATGAACCACTGATTAAGACTAGTCCATTTTAAGACAACTGAGATACAGTTAACATAGATTTAGAGAGTTTTGCATTCATTTTCAGAATTGCCTAATATTCCACTTTAGTTTTGTACCACATTTAAAATTATTTGTATGAATAATTATATAGTTTGTTAAATCATTGAGAGTGAGCACCTAAGAAGATAGAAAGTATTGTCAGTGTTCTAATTGTGGGGTAAGATAGTAGGTTCATTTCACTATTGTTCTATTTTAAAATAGGAAGACATTAAGTAAACGATGAACAAGCAGAGTGGTAAAACACATGTGATGGGCATTAAGCAAGGTTATTGATTAATTCCTATTTGCAACACTGAGGTCCAATTAAAAAGAGATCTCATTTATTAGCTTTGTGGGAAATAAACCTGTGAACTGCTCTCTGCAGTATTCAAAAATATTATTATTTCGGTTTTGTGATTCATTGGAATAAACTTTATCAGTAAATCCATGAATGAACTAATCAATAATGCATAATCAATCAATCAATAGAGTATAAATAAATAGATGAAGAAAAGTATTGAGCTAGGATCAATGTGTATGAATATTGGTTAAACCCTAAACTCTCAGAAAGAGACTGGGAGGGAATAGAGTTCAGAGCAGAAGTCCAAGCCCTTTGGGGATTTGGCTCTTGGGTCTAAGTAGTTCCTGGGTGTGGGTTGCATTGATGTAAGTTAATTAATGAATGCATGGATAAATAAATATGTAAGTGAATGAAGACAAAGAGGATCACATATGGATCATTTATGAGAGAGTATCACAAAAAAGGAATTATTCGTGATTATTTGTTTACAGTGAGTTCCCATCTCACAGGTAAGAGCTGTCCTCCCCTTTGGAGCAGATGCACGTAAGTGTCCCTGTTGCCGTTCTGGGCCGATGGGAGGCGGCCGGTTGTTGGTGTTACTAAGAAGGCAAAAATGTTTCCATGAACAAATGATTGCTTAACTCTCCAGTTAGAAAGAAGCAAGCATGGGCCAGGGCTGAGGATGTGTAGTAGGACACCAGTCTGCCTTAACCTAAATATGTGTGCTGGATTTATTTAAAAAAAAAAGGAAAAGGGATATAGTCAGTGATTTCTGTGGGTAATGAGCCTGTGGGCAGTTGTTAGTATTTTTGATATTCAAGTATAGGGTCTATAGATTCTTAGTAATTATATATATTATTAGCTATTGAATAATATGATGCTATCTCAAACAGTTACCTAAAAGAGGGCAAACAATGGATAGTGTGAAGCGTATCATGTGAAATAAGGTTGACTAACCCTGCCATACCCAATGATGTCCATGTATAGAATTTGGGACCTAGTTTTTTGTTTTTTTTTAACTTTAAGTAGAGACAACTGCATGTAATAATGGTATTTCAACTCCAGGTTTCATTTGGAGAGTTTTTATTATTTTGTATAATTTTATTATGTTTATTTTATATATTTATTACACATAATACATAGTTTTAGAAAAATGATGATCAGATTATACAGGTTGGCAAAAGTAGGTTTAAAATTGTCTGTATGGAAAGTAATACAATAATTAATAAATAGTAAAGAAGAGTAAACTTTGTTTCTTATGTTCACAACTGTAAGCCCACTTTTGTTCCACCCTGTATATCATATTATATATAACGTAATGATGATCAAATATATATTTTTAGAAAAAATAGATGATCAAATTATTTCATTAATAATTAAGTAAATGAAAGAAGTTAATCAAGTCCATAAAACAAGATAAAGCTAGTTTTATTGGTGAGAATGTGCCATGATAGTAGGTTTTAAATGTCTCCAATTCTACACAAGTAAAACTTGTGAAAATGATGATTAGGCTATTAACTAAGAATAGCGTTTATATGGCCATGCGATCTGTGATACTTACCAGCCTCATACTTGAGTTGAATGTTGGATTGAATGATGCTTACTTACTACATTGCTCAAAATTAAAAATAAAATAAGCTGATAGATAAAAGGAGTACAGTTTTCACACCAGTAATGATAGTGAATATGATTCAGGTTGATGATTGATCTGGAGTGCAAAAGTCATGTCCACTTAAAATATCTAATACAGACTGTCTGGAATCGGCTTGACAGTACGCACACACTACAACCAACTCAATCATTCTCTAATGCGATGAGTATAAGTTACTGCCAGAGTTCATGTTCTTGGTTTGGGAGTTTGTTCATGTGTTTCAAAGGAAGTATCTTAAGTAATTGGAGAGATATATATCTTATAGATGCATATTACAGGGCGGGGCAAAAGTAGGTTTATAGTTGTTAGTATGGAAAATAATATAGTAATTAATAAATACTAATACAAGAATAAACTCTGTTTCACGTACTCACAACTGTAAATCTACTTTTGCTTCACGCTGCATATATCTCAAACCTTGGCTCATACCATAGTCCCATCCTTGGCCAATGATTGTATAAAAACACGTAAAATAACAAAGCACCAACCATTGACCAAGGATGGGACTTTAGTATGAATCTCAAGACTCCATGATTACTCATTTTCTGGGGCCACAAAAATGTCACTTTAGTTTGGCACCAAAGTGTACTGAGACATTCCTCCTTGGCAAAGATGGGAGTTGTTGACGTGTTGAGGGCGGAGAACATAGGAAGATGGAGAACTTACATGGTTTCATTTGTGAGGGAAGCGGGTGACTCCTGCTTGTTCATGCTGCCATCTGAGCAGTGTGCACACGTTAAAGAGACACGCAGAAACCTGTTATCACCGTGATGCTGAGATGAAGCAGAGCTGTTGGTCCATCCATATAGAGTGGGTGACTCCTGCTTGTTCATGCTGCCATCTGAGCAATGCGCACACGTTAAAGAGACACGCAGAAACCTGTTGTCACTGCAATGCTGAGATGAAGCAGAGCCTGTTGGTCCATCCATATAGGCAACCTAGAAGGGCGCGGAAAAAAGGCACTCGGCTCTGTGGGACAAGTGGGAATAGACTTATCTTTACAATAGACATTCATCTTGTTCTTGGCATTTGTGATTCATGGATATTGGCTGTATTTCAAAGTATGCATGTGCACATGATCCAGAAAGGAGGACATGAAAGAAGAAATCAGCCAATCAGACTTGGCATTTGTATGGCATTGATTCATACAAATGCCAAGTCTGAATCAATGACGAGTGTCCTGAGGTGTTTGAATTAAGGATTTTGATTAAACTCTATAGGTCTGAGGTCATTACAAGATAATATCTAGTTATTTCTTCCATGGTACAAAAAGGGAGGATTCAGGACCCTTTTCTTGGGGCTTATTTTCTTTGGGTTATTTTTTGTTATACATGAAATGAGTAAGGAAAGAAATGAAAGAATGCATGAAGACCAGGAAAGTCACACATTGTTTAATTATGAGAGTATGTTTTGAAACATTTCTGAAGCACTGAGGTCTAGGCAAAGAAATAGATCAAGGTTTTTACCCCTTTCAGAGGGAGCAAATAGACAGGTATTTGAATGTTGTTATTATGGAATGATGGTGGATTGCTGGTGTTTTTATTAAGAAAAGGACAAACATGTTTGCATAAATAATTATCTATTTTACAAAATAGAACAATCACAGACCGATGATGAGAATATGTCCTATGATAAGAATAATGATTAATTTAAGATAGTTTACTGTGAGCATACGATCACATGCTAATATTAGTCAAAGTTTTTGTATAATGAGTTATAATTATGTGACCTAATTATGTATTGCTATAAGTGAATGAATACATTCATATTTCACTTAAGAGATGAAAATCACATAGCAATGAGGAGTCTTATGATGAAATAAGGATAATGAGTCTCCTGTTTTATACAACTGATATCCATATTTTTTAATAACCCAGCCCTTTTCATTTTGCGTAATGTGTATGCAGACAGCTGCACATAATGGCACGTATTGTAGTTCTGATTTGCTGCCTATTTTACCATTTTGCCTTTTCGTTATGAAGTGAACGGTTGGTGGAATTATTCTGTGAGTAATTAGATGTATGAAGAACGAACTAATTAATGAGTGACTACAGTAAGTAGAGTTAGGCATAGGCCATTGTTAGGATTATGCCACGAAAGAAGGATTTACATTCGTGCAGTCAAGAAAGATCCATTAACAAGGACGAATTAGCCTGTACCTATGTCAAGCATTTGGGTATATTTATAATAATCATAGTTCTGATTTGTGGGTTAGATGGTGAATTTATTGGTATTCAGTATATTGTTTAAGATTAAAATTAAATAATTTAGTAAACAAAAATAGTGATATTCTTGGGCTAATGACATGAACTACGTTTTATGTCTAATTTATAACTCTACAAATAATATTTTTTAAAAATACCTAGATTTATGTTTGTTTTTCACTATTTAAAAGCCTGCTTAAACACAAAGGTTACCAGCCAAAATCTTCATGATTCGTTATGATTAAATTAGCTGTGGAATGTTCTGCATTCCCTTATAACAACATAGAAATGTCAATGGTGTGCTACCCTTGATCCATTCATAGGTTCACTTCCCAAGGCCCGGGACGAGAGCTCTGAATACCTTGTCCACATGCCCATGGCCCATCCACATAAGAAGGATAAACACTGCCCCGCTGGTGTGGCTCCGTGATTGAGTGTCGACCTATGAACCAGTTGTTCAGGGTTCAATTCCTGGTCATGTCTCATGCCCAGGTTTGGGGCTTGATCCCCAGTGGTGGGTGTGTGGGTGGTAGCTGATCAATAATTCTCTCTCATCATTGATTTTTCTATCTTTCTCTCCCTCTCCCTTTCTCTCTGAAATCAATAAAAATATATTTAAGCCCTAGCCAGTTTGGCTCAGTGAATAGAGCGTGGCCTGCGGACTGAAGGCTCCCAGGTTCAATTTCAGTCAAGGGCACATGCCCAGGTTATGGGCTCAATCCCCAGTGGGGTACGTTCAGGAGGCAGCAGATCAATCATTCTCTCTCATCATTGATGTTTCTGTCTCTCTCCTTCTTCCTTCCTCTCTGACATCAATACAAATATATATATATATTTTAAAGGAAGAATAAATACTGAGGAGAGTAACATTTAAAGTTTATATACTTGGTTAGGGAAACTTGTTCATGGGTGTCCACTGAAATATTTCAAAGAATGCTGTACATCTTTAATAAACTGAGGGTGGCTATACAATGATGGAGATAGATTATGAACCATAGATATAAAGATTAATTCAATTCTGCACAACTGATGACTCCTTAAAAAAGACGGAAGAGGTTTCATACAGTTCCAGAGATGTTTGCTGTTCTGGTTCCTATTTACATACAGTTGATTTCATAATTTTCACTTGAAAAGGATCTCAGTGAGAGGGAGCACTTAGGTGCTACACACTAGCTGTTGCAAAAGGAACCTAATATAAAGCTCTATGGGACATGTGCATATGGATAGATCTTAGGAATGTTCAAGAATCTTGTTTTTGACGCTTTGTGATTTATATGCAATGATTATATTCTTTTGGGTCAGCGAGTGAATCAGTATACAAAGGCCTAAAGTGCGGAAGAGAAGGAATGCAAAGCTTGGGCTAGTGATGCCTCCTGGAGTGGGGGTTGGGTCTGAATACAAAATTCTGATTAGTCCCTATCTGGAAATCTGTGGACTGTTGCAAAAAGAGATAAAGTGAACTCTTTGAGAAGTGAACTCATGAATGTTAAAGAAATATGTAAAGGAATAAAAATAGGGAGGGCCACCCAGGGACTAATAATATGAAATTATATAATTTTTATTAGTGCACATTTGAAACACTGGGCTTCTTAGATAAACAGATCAAAACCTGGAACCCTCCATTATGACTATGGATAGATATACCTAAGAATTTGTGTTGCTGTTCTGGGTGTTTGGAGTGTTGTTTTAATTAGAACAGGACAGAAAGTATACATAAATTAACAATCGCTTAAAGAATTGTCTTAGTGAGAGAAGGCCAAACATGAATCAATATGGTGAAGGTGTTATATGACCAGAGTCATGATTACTCTAACTCTATTCGCACTGAATTTTACTTTAAAAAATTAGAGGATATGGTCAGTTATGTGGCTGGGCCGTGGGCATGTGGACAGGGTATTCAGGCCTCTCATCCACGCCTGGGGAAGTGAACTCATGAATGGATAGAGGTTAGCACACTATTGACAATGATATCTTATTATAAGGGACTGCAGCAGTGCATTTATCTATAGATGATTTATTATAAGGAAGGCTGAGTGCGGGCCAGTAAGGAACATGTATTATGAACCAAAGATGATGATTACCCAGATGCTTTCCAGATAAAGAAACAGAACGCAAGCATCCCCCTACTTTGGCTAAAGTATACATAGAAAGTTGCCCGGGGAAATTCTTTAGAAAATGGGCAGATTATTAATTTACTTCATGCATAATTATATACATGAATAAATAATCACTAGACATATAAATCAGAAAAACGTGTGCATCATTGGTGAGAATGTGCTGAAAAAATTTGCATTTATCCAATTTTGCACAGGTGGGGTCCACTCAAAGCAGTCACTGAGCTGTGAAATTATGAATTCGGAGTATGTAGGCAGATTCTTGTGCAATATAAAGGTTCTTATCCTCAGGTTCATTGAATTATTAAAAAATAAAAATTAGATAAGTCAATAAAATAAGGTGTATAATTCTTGCGCAATGATGAGTGTAGGAAATGCACCAAGTTTATAATTAATCTAATACTGCAAGACTAACTTCCATTAAAAAGTATCTAACTATAGGCTATTTCTTTCTTTTGAAAGTTTGCATTGTTCCCGTTTGAACACACCACCGATGATCTCATCATTCTCTAATCCTCAAGTTCTTGGCTTTTACAAACTCTGGGTAGGGAGAGAAGAGACTCATGTAAGTACCCACAGCTTACGTTCTTGGGTTGGGAGGTTGGTTTCTGGATGTCACTTGAATATCTCGAAGTAATAAATGAATGTATTAATAAATAAAACCAAAGAACACCAGCATAGACCCAAATTGGGATTTCTGGTGCACCTGATTTAGAACTTCTAAAATCCAGTAGGAAAGACGAAAGGTGTTTCATTCATCTTCAGGGCTGCCTCACATTGTGTTTTATTTTTGCATTGCAGTTCATTTAAGTGCTTCTCCATTGATAAAAATTTAGGCTCATTTCCCGTGGGAAGAACACATAGAGAGATGGACAAAATTGTTAGTCTTCTAGTTTGAAGTAAGGTTATGATGCAAAATGGTTATTCATTGCATCACCTTTATATGAAAAAGAGCCAAGCATGGGCCAGTGGAACTGACATGAAGCAAAGATGTTGATTAATTTATATGTGCAGAAAGCGCGCACACACACACACACACACACACACACACACACACACACACACACACAGAGCAAAGAATTCCCTCACCTACTAGCACTGTGAGATATGGGCATTTGGCAGTTATTAGTAATACTTAAGTATGTTGTTTTGGGGCTTTTTGGTTCTTGAGATTTGATTGTGTTATTGTTAGTGAATCGATGAATAAATATTACATGTCTAAATAAAGGACGAAAAAAGATGGCTAGTATACACCAATGATGAGTATTCTGAGATGTATGAATCCAGGATTTTGATTAAGCTCTGTAACTTTGAGGTCCATTACAAAAGAGAAATGTAGTTATTTTCTCTGAGTATAAGATCTGGTTCATGAGCTTTAGTTCTCAAGTGTCTGTGAGATGTATCATAAGTGAAGCAATGCAAGAATAAAAATGTGTCAGTGCACATGGTCAAGAAACAAGGGATATCATCATCACTTTATTATTTCTTGAAGCACCGAATTTCATAACCAAAATAGACCAACTCTCTCTTAGTGATTCCCATAAAGGGCATATCCTAGTCCATGAGAGTCCATGTTAGTTTGGATTGGTGGTGGGTTGCTCGTTGTTGGTTTTATTTTAAAAAGGAACAAATCACTTACATGAAAAATAATTGTTTAAATAAGTGCCTCGTTGAAAGAAGACCAAGCATGGACTACTGTCCAGAGTACGATAGTAGGTATGGTCAGATCAATTCTGTTTACTGGCTATACTTGCAAAACAAAAAGGGATCTAACAGATTGTATCTCTGGACAGTGAGCATACAGGCAGATATTAGAATTAGTCAAACTTATTGTCCAGTATCTTGGCTTGCATTTGTTTTGAATGTATTGTTAAAAGCAAATGAATGAATGAATGAATGAATGAGTTCATATTTTGATCAATTATTGAAAGTATTATTCAGTAGATGATTAGATAAAGATGTAGTACATATATACAATGGAATACTACTCAGCCATAAAAAAGGTGAAACACTGCCAATTGTCACAACATGGATGGATCTTGAGAATAACATGCTAAGCAAAATAAGTCAGAAAAAATTAAGGACCATATTGCTTTCATTCATATGTGGGATAGGAAACTGAAAGCAACAAATAAACAAATTAGAAAAACAAGCAAAAACTCATAGACACAGATGACAGTATGGTGGTTACCAGAGGGAAGGGGTGAGGGCATTTCACGGTAAAGGGAGTCAAGTATATGGTGACCGAAGAAGATTTCACTCTGGGTCTTGAGCACAGAATGCAATATACAGAAGATGTATTACAGAATTGTACCTTTGAAACCTATATAATTTTATTAACCAATGTTACTTCAATAAATTTTAAAAAAGGAAAAAAAGGAAAGGAGGCAGAGTATGGGTCAGTGAGGAGTAAGTGTCATGAAATAAAGATAATGATTAAATCATTTTAGATGAAGAAAAATAGATTAGAGATCCCTCCCTTTGGACAAAGTGCTTGTCAGCTGTTGTATGAAATGGTATTTCAGTTCTGAATTACTGGTTTTACTTGTTTTCATTAAAAAAACAAAAAGGAATAAACAGATGAACAAAATAGATCCAAAGACATAGAAGCATAGAACAGATTGAGGAATTTAAGAGGGAGGGGAAGGGGAGCGGGGGGAGAAGAGATCATCCAAAGAACTTGTATGCATATATGCATAACCCATGGACACAAACAATAGGGTGGTGAAGGCTTGGGGCAGAGGGAGGTGGAGGGCTAGAAGGGGTCCATGGGGGAAAAACGGGGTGGGGGAAGAATATATGATCAAATTATTCTTTGAGTAATTATATGAGAGAAAAACAAGGGAGTAAATGTATTGATTAGGGTAAACCTTGCACTAATCCTTCATTGCATACTCTAAGCAATTTGTGAATATGGTCCTTAAAAAAGATTAATGAGGCCGTGAACTATGTGGCCTGGGAATAAGTATATAGATAGATAGTAGCGCTAGTTATGTTTATTACTCGTGTGTTGGTGTGTTGGGTGGTACATTTAACAGTGTTTATGACAGGACTTAAAATTTAAATAGTAAATTAATCTGTACATAAAAAGTAAGAGTCATTTTTCAAAAAATTAAAATCAATTTTATTGTTGACAATATTATATCATATGGTATTAGTCTTTCTGTGACTGACTGACTTCACTTAGCATAATACCTTGTAGGTCCATCCATGTTGTCACAAATGGTAAGACTTCATTCCTTTTTTTCTGGCCAAGTAATATTCCACTGTATGTATGTACCGCCTCTTCTTTTTCCACTCATCTACAATGGGCACTTGCGCTGCTGCCATATCGTGGCTCTTGTAAATAATGCTACAGTGAGTATAGGGGTGCTTAGCTTATTGAAGTCGTGTTTTGGATTTTTTTCAGCTATATACCCAGAAGGAGAATGGCTGGCTCATAAGGTAGTTCTATTTTTATTTTTTAGCAACATCCACACTGTTTTTCATAGTGGATTTGCATTCCCACCAACAGTGCACGAGGGTTCCCTTTTTTCCACATTCTCACCAACACTTATTATTTGTGGATTTATGGATGATAGCTATGCTGACAGGTGTGAGGTGACCTCATTGTGGTTTTAATTTCCATTTCTCTAATCATTAGTGACATTGAGTACCTTTTCATATGTTTGTTGGCCATCTGTATGTCCACTTTGAAGAAGTGTCTATTGAGGTTCTCTGGCCATTTTTCATTGGATTGTTCATTTGTGTTTTGATGTTGAGTTGTATGAGTTCTTTATAAGTTTTGGATATTAACCCTTTATATTCGATGTAACATTATTGACTATTTTCTCCCATGTAGGTTGTCATTTCATTTAGTTGCTGGTTTCCTTTGCTGGGCAAAACTTTTTGAGTTTGAGATAGTCCCGTGTTTATTTTGTTTTTCTGTTTCCTTGTGTATTGAGATATATCAGACAAAAATATTACTAAGAGAAATGTCAGTTTACTGCCTATGTTTTCTTCTAGTAGTTTTAATGGTTTTGAGTTTTACTTTTAGGTCTTTAACTAATTTTGAATTTATTTTTGTATATGTTGTAAGAAGGTGATCTAGTTTCATTTTTTTTTGCATCCAGTTTTACTAACACCATTTATTGAATAGACTATCTTTGCCCCATGGTATGTTCTTGCCCCCTTTGACATATATTAAGTGACCATTTAGGCCTGGGTTTATTTTTGAGCTTTCTATTCTGTCCCATTGATCTATGTGTCAGTTTTTATGCCAGTACCATACTGTTCTGAATACTATAGCCTTGTAGTATAGTTTGATATCAGGTCGATTGATACCTCTAACTTTATTTTCCTTTCTCAAGGTTGCTGTGGCTTGCAGGTAGGGTTGTTGATGGCTTGATCATGTGTTTTCTCTGGAAAAGTAAATTGATGTTAAAATTATTCATGAGCATAACAATAAGTCAATAAATAAAACAATGAATGAATAAATACAAAAAGTAGGATCTAATATGGACTACTGGCAAAATTATCCCATGAAAAAAATAGTTAAATTCATCCAGTCCTGCACAAGTGACATCCATTATTAGGAAAATGTTCTATATTCTTACTATGTGGTTAGAGACTCCAGAGAAGAATACTGGTAGTAGTCAGGTTATGTTCTTGTGTTGGGTATTAGATAAAGTCTATAAATAAGATGTCAGGCCATTCTTGGGCCATTGATGAAAATGTAGCATGAGGTAAGGTTTATGATTAATCTCGTACAGGCTTACTAATATACTTTGGGAAATTTAAGTGTAGGCTCTTATATTCTTTTTAAAATCTGCTTTTATGCCACACATTAGATACATCATAGCTGACTTAATTATTCTCCATTGGTGGAAATCTTGGCTATCATTTCTGTGGATAAAAAGCCTTGATTGGCGGGGGGGTAGTTTATGGGTTTTCATATTTCAGAAAAAGAAATGGGTATCTCTTTAAAGAAAATGAAAGCACCAGTTATTAACCGAGTATAGTTATGTATTATGAACAAACACAAAGTTAGATTATTCCAATTCAACACAAGTGAACCTGTCAAGGAAAGTAAGATACAGGTTCATTTCTATCACTTTCAGAGTTGATAACTATTAGTAACCTGGCTATTGACTTTTTCAGGCAGGCATAGGGACCTTTTTTCTGCCAAGGACCATTTGGATATCAAATCCAAATGGTAACATCATTCGCGGTCCATACAATGCTATCAAACTTAAAAATTAGCCTACTATATTTGGTCAGACATTTAATTAACTCATCCCCAGTGTATTGGCAGGACCAGACCAAATTATTTCTCGGGCCTTATATGGTTCCTCACCCCTGCTTTAAGGGGAGAGGGTAAGAAGGTGGTTGACAGGGTCAGGGGTCTTGTTCTGGGGTAAGATGGTAGGTTCATGGCCAGTGTTGTAGCCTATTTAAAAGATGGACAAATTAAACAGAAAGGATTAAATATGGATCACCAGTGAGTTCAGGATTTCTAAGAAGCAAGGAATTTAATTATGCATTGTGTGATAAAGCGATTCATCTGTTGATCTCAGCAATTTCGAAGTACTTATTGTGATTTGGGGGATTTTATGTGCCAATTTTGTTATTGTTAGTCAATCAATGAATGAATCAATAAATAAACGTGGAAATGAATGAAGGAAAAGCGTGCCAAGCCTAAACTAATGATGAGTGCCCTGGGGTGTCTGAATTAAGGATGTTGATTAAGCCCGATAGCTGTGAGATCCATTAGAAAAAGAAAATTACCCTATTATCTCTGTGGGAAATGAGCTTACAGCAGAAGTTAGCAAGTGTCAGATCCTATTTTTGCTCTATTAAAGTTCTTGAGCATAGATTATACTTTAATAAGTAAATTAATACGTGAATGAAAGCATAAAATATGTACATTAAGGAGGGCCTTGACTGGAACAATTATGAGAGTATGTAATGAAATAAGAAACAGCACTAATACAATTTGGAAGTGCTGCGTTCCAGCGAAATACACAGATCAAGACTCTGACAACTGTGGGTAGGGAACATTAGAAGACAGCTGTACCCAGGGTCAGTGTTGCTGTTGATGGGTAGCAGCAGCATTTCTGGATGCTGCCTCCTTTTCAAAAAGACTTTCCTTTTTAGAACAGTTTTATGTTCGTGATCAAATTGAGTAGGGCGTTCAGAGAGTTTCCATAATCCCTCTGACTCCACACATGCACACCCTTCCCCATTATCAGCATCCTCCACCAGAGCAGTACATTTGTTACAATTGATGAACCTACTCGGACACGGCATTATTACCCAACGTCCATAGTTTACATTAGGATTCACTCTTGTTTGTAAATTCAGTGACTGGAGACAAATGTATAATGACATGTATCCATCATGACAGTATCATACAGAATATTTCACGGCCCTAAAAATCCCCTGGGCTCTGCCCATGCATTTCTCTCTTCCCTCTAACTCTGACAACCTCGAATCCTTTCATTGCCACCAGTTTTGCTTTTCCAGAATGTTATCTGACTGGACTCCTATAGGATGTAGCCCTTTTATATTGGCTCCTCTCACGTGGTAAGATGCATTTCAGATTCCTCCATGCCATTTCATGGCTTGATTGCCCCCTTTTTAGCAGCTGAATAACCTTCTATTGGCCGGAAGTAACACAGTTTAATCCGGTCACCTACTGAAGGACAACTTGGTTGCTTTCACGTTTTGGTAATTACCAATAAAGCTTCTGTACACATTGATGTGCAGGATTTTGTGTGGACAGAGGTTTCCAACTTTTTTCCGGTAAATACCAAGGAGTACAGTTGTTAGATTGTCTGGTAAGGATATGTTTAGTTTTGTAAGAAACTGCCACACACCTCGTTGTACCTCGCTGTTCTTTTCATTTGATGACATCGGAAGTGGAGCATCTTTTCAGATGCTTATTTGCCATCTGTGTATCTTCACTGGCAATGTGTTAAGGTCTGTGGCTCACTTTTTAATTGGGTTGTTTGTTTTTTTATTGTTGACTTTATATGATACAAATAACAAACCTTTAATGGATGTATCTTTTGCAAATATTTTCTCCAGTCTGTAGCTTGTATTTTGTTCTCTTGACATTTTTCGGGTTTTTTTTTACACATAAAAAACTTCATTTTAATTAAGTCCAGTTTATCAATGATTTCTTTCTTGTATTGTGTCTTTAGTGTTTTAAAAAGTCATTGCCAGACTTTTAGATAGTCAAGGCCATCTAGATTTTCTTCTGTTATAGGACTTTTATTGTTTTATATTTTACATTTTGGTCTATGATCTATTTTATAAAAAATTTTATGAATTGATATTTTAATTGAATTTATTAGAGTGATATTGGTTAATAAAATTATATAGGTTTCAGGTGTACAACTCTAGAATACATCATCTTTATATTGTATTATGTGCTCACCACCCCAAGTCAAGTCTCCTTCTGTCACCATTTATCCCCCATTTACCCTCTTCTACCTCTCCCCCTTCCCTCTGGTAGTCACCATACTGTGTGAGTTTTTTTGTTTTTGTTTGTTTTTTTACTTTGCTTAATCATTTCACCTTTTTTAGCCCCCCAAAACAAGTTGATTTTTAATAGTCCTTAAACAAGCCTTTTAAGATACAGTTACTTTAAATATATTATTCCAAATACTTATGATCCATTTTGAGGTAATGTTTGTGAAGAGTATAAGATCTGTGTTTGGATTCCTTTCTTTGTACTTTGATATCCAGCTGTTCTAGCACCATTTGTTGGAAAGGTTGTCTGTCTTGTTTCATTGTTATCACCTTTGTTCTTTTGTCAAAGATCAGTTGGCTCTCTCTATTTAGTGGGCCCTCTATTCTGTTCCATTACCTCTTTATTATATAGGATTCTTCCTGATCTTAGTGGAAAGGCATCATCATTAAATATGTTATTATCTATAGGTTCTTCATCAAATTGAAGAAATTCCTTTCCATTCATAGTTATTGAGAGTTTTTAATCATGAATGGGTGTTGTATTTTTTCAAATGCTTTTTGCTGCATCTGTTGATAGGATATTTTTTCCTTAGCCTGTTGATGTGATGAATTACATTAATTTACTTTTTAATATAGAACCAACATTGCATACCTAGGATAAATTTCAGTTAGTCATTGAGGATTTTTGTATTTTGTTTTCATGAAAGATGTTGATCTTTAGTTTTCTTTTCTTGTAATGTTTTTGTCTGGTTTTGGTATTATAGTAATGTTGGCCTCACAGAATGAGTTAGGAAGTATGCCTTCTGCTTTTATCTTCTGAAAGAGATTGTAGAGAACTGGTGTATCTTTTTCCCATAAATATTTGGTAGAATTCACCAGTGAACCCACCTGGGCTTGATGTTTTCTCTTTAGGAAGGTTACTAAATATTGATTCAATTTCTTTAATAGATATAGGCCTATTCATATTGTCTACTCTTTCTTGTATAAATTTTGGCAAATTGTGTCTTTTGAAGAATAGGTTCCTTTCATCTAAGGTATCACAATTGTGGCCATAGAATTGTTCTTGGTATTCTTTGCCTATCCTATTAATGTGCATAGGAAATGTAATAATTTATTTTCTTTCATTTGTGATATTAGTAATTTGTGTCTTCTTTTAATTTTAGTCTGACTAGCAGCTAAATGATTTTATTGATCTTTTCAAAGAATCAGATTTTGGTTCATTCATTTTCTCTTTTGTTTTTTTGTTTTAAATTTTATTGACTTATGCTTTAATTTTTGGGGGATTTTATTTTTATTAAAAAATTTTTTTTCAATTGCAGTTTACATTTGGTGTTAATTTATATTAATCTCGGGTATACAGCATAGTGGTTAGATAATCATATAGTTTACAGAGTGTTCCCCCTGATATTTTCAGTACCCAATTCACACCGTACATAGTTATTACAATGTTATTGACTTTATTTTCTATGCTGTACTTTATATCCCCATTACTATTTTGTAACTACTAACCTGTATTTCTAGGCCTCTTCACCTTTTGGCAACCATGAGTCTGTTCTCTGTATTTGAGTCTGTTTCTGTTTTGTTTGTTTGTTTAGATTGTTCATAAAGTGAAATCATATGGTATTTGTCTTTCTTTGACTTAAATATTTCACTTAGCATAATACCCTGTAGGTCCATCCATGCTATCACAAGTGGTAAGATTTCGTTCTCTTTTATGGCTAAGTAATATTCTATTGTATATATGTACCACCTCTTCTTTACACACTCATCTATTTATAGGTGCTTGGGTTACTTTAAAAGCTTGACTATTGTAAATAATGCTGCAGTGAACATAGGAGTGCATATATACTTTTGAATTAGTGTTTTGATTTCTTTAGGTATACCCATAAGTGGAATTGCAGGGTCGTAAAGAAACCTCCATGTTATTTTACACAGTATTTGTACCAATCTGTATTCCCGCCAACATCCTCACCAACACTTGTTGTTTTTTATTTATTGATAATAGCATTTTGACAACTGTCAAGTTATGTCACATTGTGGTTTTAATTTGCATTTCTCTGATGATTAGTGTTGCTGAGCATCTTTTCATATGTCTAATGGATATTTGTATGTCCTCTTTGGAGAAGTGTCTATTCAGATTCTTTGCCCAATTTTTAAATTGGATTATTTGTTGTTGTTTTTTTGGTGTTGAGTTGTATGAGTTCTTTATAAATTTCAGATATTTTACATTTTAGTTTTATGTAGCCCCCCCTTTGTTTCTGTTGCCTGGGAAGGTATATCAGAAAAAAATATTACTAAGAGAATTGTTTGAGATTTTTACTACCCTAAAGATTTTACCAAAGAAGAATTGTTTTCTTCTAGGACTTTTAGGTTTTGAGTCTTATAATTAAATTTTTAATTTTTGTTGAGTGTGTTCTTGTATATGGTACAAGAAGGTGATCTAGTTTTATTTTTTTGCATGTATCTGTCCAATTTTCTCATCACCATTTATTGAATAGACTAGTGGTCGCCAGTGGTCCAGACCACTGGTGGTCCCTGAGGTCCAAAAGGTGGGCGACCACTGGAATAGACTATTTTACCCCATTGTATGTTCTTGCCTTCTGTGTCAAATATTAATTGACCATAAAGCCGTGGGTTTGTTTCTGGGCCCACAATTCTGTTCCATTGATCTATGTGTCCCTTTTTATGCCAGTACCATGCTGTTTTGATTACTTGTCCTATTGTTTGATATCAGGTAGCATGATTCTTCCAACTTTGTTCCCTTTTCTAAAGATTGCTGTGGCTATTCAGGGTCTTTTGTGGTTCCATGTAAAATTTTTGATTATTTGTTCTAGTTCTATGAAATTCATCATTGATATTTTGATAGGAATTGCATTGAATCTATTGATTGCTTTGGGTAGCATGGACATTTTAACAATGTTAATATTTCCTATCCACGAGCATGGTATATGCTTATTTATTTTTATCTTCTTCAGTTTCATTCTTCAGTGTTTTTTAAGTTTTCAAGTGCAGGTCTTTTACCTCCTTGGTAAAATTTATTTTTATTTCATTTTTTATGCAATTATAAATGGGATTGTTTTCTTAGTTTCCCTTTCTGATAGTTCACTATCATTGTATAAAAATGCCACCAACTTCTGGCTATTTATTTTGTATCCCTGCTAATTTACTGAATTTGACAGTTCTGGTAGTTTTTTGGTATAATCTTTAAGGTTTTCTATATACAGTATCATGTCATCTTAATAATAACTTTTACTTCTTCCTTTCCAATTTGGCTGCCTTTTATTTATTTATTTTTCTTGTCTGATTGCTATAGCAGGAACTTCTAGTACTGTGTTGAATACTAATGGTGAAAGTGGACTTTGCTGTCTTGTTTTTTGTCTTTAATTTTTTTTTCTTTTGAAAAAGTATTTATTGATGAAAGTATTACATATGCTCCCCTTTGTCCCCATTGACCCCTACTAGTGGGACCCTGCCTCCAGCCCCCCACCACAGGCCTTCACCACACTATTGTATGTGTCCATGGGATATATATATATATATATATATATGTTCATTGGTTGATTGATCTCTTCCACCCAGCTACCCACCCCAGCCTTCCCTTATTCCTAATCTTAAGGGAAGTGCTTTTGGAGTTTCTCCATTGAGTATTGTTAGCTGTGGGTTTGTCATATATGGCCTTCATGATGTTGAATATGTTCCCTCCATTCCCACATTGCTGAGAGTTCTTATCATAAATAGGTGCTTGATTTTCCTAAAGGCTTTTCCTGCATCTATTGTAGGATCATGTGATTTTTTTTTTCATCCTTCATTTTGTTAATGTGGCGTAATGGATTTGTGCATATTGTATCACCCTTGCTTTTGAGGGATAAATCCCACTTGATCATGCTGGATGATCATTCTAGTATATTGCTGGATTCGGTTTGCTAATATTTTGTTGAGCATTTCTGCATTTATGTTCATCAGGGACACTGGCCTCTAGTTTCTTTTCTTTGTAGTATCTGATTTAGGAATTAGTATAATGCTGGCCTCATAAAATGAGCTTGGGAGTCTTGCCTCCTGCTGAATTTCTTGGAATAGTTTGAGACGGATAGGTTTTAATTGTTTTTTGGTAAAATTGACCTGTGAGGCCATCCAGTCCAGGAATGTTTTTTTGGGGGTATATTTTTAAAAAATTCTGCTACAATTTTGTTAGTTGTAATCAGTCTGTTCAGATTTTCTCTTTCTTCTTGATCCAGTTTGTTTCTAGGAATTTATCTACTTCTTCCTGATCATCTTGTCCAATTTGTTGGCATGTAGTTGTTCATAATATTTTCTCATAATCCTTTGTATATCTTTGGTGTCAATGTTACCTTTCCTCTTTCATTTCTGATGTTATTTATTTGGGTCCTCTCTCTTTTTTATTGATGAGTCTGGTTAAAAGTTTATCAATCTTGTTTATCTTTTCAAATGACCAACTTTTGGTTTCCTTGATCTTTTGTATTTTTTTTTAGACTCAATTTTGTTAATTTCTGCTCTGAAATTTATCATTTCTATTCATGTACTCAATTTGGGCTTTGTTCTTTTTTCAAGTTCCTTTAAGTGTAAAGTTTGATTGTTTATTTGAGATTTTCTTGATTCTTGAGGTAGTACTGTAATGCTATGAATTTTCCTTTTAGGACTGCTTTTGCTGTGTCCCACAGATTTTTGGTGGTTGTTTTCTAATTTTCATTTGTTTCAAGGGATTTTTTAAAATTTCTTCCTTGATTTCATTGTTATCATATTCTTTGTTTGGTAATATGTTAATTAGCCTCCATGTGTTTGTGTTTTTCAGGTTGTTTTTTTCTTATATACCATTATGGTCAGAGAAGTTTCTGCTTTAATTTGTATTGTTTCTTTTATTTTGGATAATGGATTTAATTTGTTCTTTTATTAGTTTACTAAAGTATATTACTGATTTTTAACCTTTGTTTTTTCTTTAAATAAAAATTATATATTCAATGTGTACAATATTGTGCTTTGATATACATACACATAGGTATTACTGTAATCATGGTAATTAATGTATCTATCTCTTCATATAGTTACTTTTTTCCTTTTTTGTTTTTGTTATAGCAATCTACTCTCTTAGCCAATTTCCATCATACAATATGTTATTAACTATAATCATCTCGCTCTACATTAGATCTCTAGAACCTATTCATTCTACATAATAGCAACTTTGTACCCTGACAAGCATCTCCCCTTTTCCTCCATTTCCCACTTGTGATTGCCAGTATTCTACTGTCTACTTCAATGAATTCAACTTTTTTAGATCCCACATGTAAGTGAGATCATGCAGCATTTTTCTTTCTATATCTGGCTTATTTCACTTAGCAAAATATCCTCCATGTTCATCCATGTTGTTAGAAATGACAGTCTCATTTTTAAAGACTGAATAATATTCCACTGTGTGTATGCCACAATTTCTTTATCCATTCATCTGTCAACTGACACTTAGTTCTTCTTTTCTAATATATGCATTCAATACTGTAAAATTTCCTCTAAGCACTGCTTGTGCTGTATCCATTTTTTTTTTAAAGAAACAGGAAACATTTACATAAATGAGTATTTGATTGAGTACATATCTCATAGAATTTCAAGCAGTTACGGAATGTGTCATTGGTCAGATTGTGTTCACTAAATTTTATTAGCCATCTCCAAATTGACTCAGTTGTTTCTGTGACTGTCAAGTAGATAGACAGATGTTAGTATCATTCAGGATTTATTTCCAGTGTCTTTGCTTTTGCAGATATTGAAGTATTGTTATAATGAATGAATGAATAAAATCCTATCATAATGATTTAAAATATGAGAAAGTACAGATCAATGAATACCATGATTTATGAAACAATGATAATGGTTAATTTGGGTTTTCACTACTGATGTTTATTGGAAGAAAAATTCCTGGCCTGCCCTCATTTTTGATTAGGGACATGTAGCTCATTGCATTCATTAGTATTTCTGTTCTTGATTACTGGCTGGTATACCAATTTGACTTTTTAAAATATGGCTAAATCATCCCATAAGTGATTAAATAAATAAATGAATGAATAAAAATATATACAATAGAATCAAGCATGAGTCATTGAAAATGTGAAATAAGGATTTAAATATACCCAATTCTGCAAAAGTAGCATCCATTAAAAGTATCTTTTAATTTGTTAAAACTGTTAAAGTATAAATATTTTTTGATAGATATTGTTCTTATTCTAATGTGGATTCAACAGTGGCTATTACATTAATTAAATGTAAAAGTAAATTAGTGGACTAATTAAAAAGGACCAAAGTTTTTTGCTCCCTAGTTCCATGTAGTTAACATACATTAAAAAAATATAGGTTAATTCCACTTTGTCCTCCACAGAATGACTACCAGATAGCTGACTTTTTCATTTTTCGAAAAAACAGAATCTTGGCAGTTAGCTCTGTGGATAAACACCATAGTAAGTAAGACTCGAGGTGCCCATCATTGGTTGGAATGTTTTGTTCACAAATATTTCGTGGTTTGTCAAAAGAAGCAATAATTATAAAAGAAAGAAAGTGTGGACCCGTGATGGGAATATGTTCAGAATCAAAAATGACATCTAATCTAATTTGAGATAACTAAGGGGATTTAAAAAGATAGGATCATTTCATTCATTTTTCAGAAAAATTAGATATTACATTTTATTTTCCTCCCCAAATGACTTAACCATTTGCATATTTGTATAGTCCTGGATGATATCCATGTGTGTGGCAGCCCATAGCCAATGGAAGATGCAGTGTTTAAGAGGGATTAAAAATGGTGGTTTCACCACTCTTCATTGAACCATCTTTAAAACACGGGCTAATTAAATAAAAGAAAGCCACAGAAGGAAGAATGGTAAATGTGGCTTTGGTATGAAGCATAGATGTAATTGATTACACATGTTCTCTGAGGTCCACTGTAAAGGAGATCTCGTCTAATGGGAAGATCTTCCTGGAATTTTATGAATGTATTGTTATTCATGGATCAATGAATAAGTAAACATGAAGGAATAAAAACATGCTAGGACCAATGATGAGTACCATGGGGTATCTGAAGGAGTTTTGATTGAAGCCATATGCAAGTCTGAGGTCCACTAATAATGAACTCATGTTATCTTGTGTTTGGGCTTTTTTGATTCTTGGGGATGGATTCTAATTTTTATTATAAAATTCATCCAAAAATAAATAAAATGAATGAAAAAAGAGGATAGCTCATTCACCTATTATCAAGAAATTTAGTGAAACATGGATTATTATTAAAAGTTGGCTGAGGCTCAACTTCCAAAGAATTAAAAGTAAAGACTCTTTCTGCTCTGGAAAGGAGCATATACACTGTCACTTGCACATTAACAGTCAGAGTTTTTGTTCTGTGTTGGTGGTGGATTGCTGACTGATTGTTTTATTAAGCAAATGGAAACACATTTACTCATATAAATAGTTGGTTAAATAACCACATAATTGAAACCCAAGCACTGAGACCAAAGATGAGAATGTTTTATATGACAACACTCATGATTAACCTTTTTACTGATTCTTATTAAAACACAAAACAGAAGTAAGTCTATTATTGACGGTAGAGTTCCATGTTTTTATCTAGTAAATAAGATCTCGAAGACTGAAGTGTTTGTATAGAGAAAAATATAATTTCATATCTTAATCTATTTTAAACATTCAGCAAACCACAGATCAACTAGGAACACATTTTGATATGAGGATGCCAATTCATCTTTGCTCCCAACAACACATATTCTAGGAAGAAGTCTAGGCTCTGCTAATATTTGAAAGGTGCATCTAGAACTGTTCAAGTTAAAATAATTTGGTTCTGGATTGCTGTTTCACCATTTTGGGTTTTTAGAAAAATGAGGACCTGGTATTGTTATTCCCTGAATAATAAAATAAACCAGTGAATAAATTGATAAATACATATAGTAGAGGATTGATGAGATTTTACCATGAAGCAAATTAAATATGTCTAATTCTATACAAATAACTCCAATAGAAAGATTATCTTGTCTCCCCCTATGTAGGTAGCAAATAAAGTCATAGGTCATTAATTGGTATTGTTTTTGTTTTGTATTGAACAATGAACTCAGTGGTGTTCATATTACTTAATAGTAAAATTTAAGTAAACATAAGATTGCCATTGTTGAGAAGATGATGAGAATGTGATGTGAGGTTGGGTTTATGATTAGTCTAGTCTTTCTGACAAATTTAAATTTAAAAAGACTCACTCCCAGCCTGCCAATGTTGCTCAGTGGTTGAGTGACAATCCATGAACCAGGAGGTCACTGCTTGATTCCAGGTCAGGGCACATGCCAGGGTTGGGCTTGATCCCCAGTAAGAGGGGGTATGCAGGAGGCAGCCAATGAATGATTCTCTGTGATCATTGCTTGTCTGTCTCCCAGTCCCTTTCCCTTACTCTGTCTGAAATCAATAAAAACATATTAAAAATAAATAAAAAGGCAAACTCTGTCTTCATTTTAACATATAAACTATTATTTTACCTTTATAGAATGAATGCCACTGATTTAATCATTTTCTGATGGTGAAGACCCCTGGCTGTCACTTCTGGGTCTAAGGAGTATAAAGACTGATGTAAGTAAACATCAGTTCTATTCATCGATGGGGTGCCCACAAAATTATTTCAATAAAATAAGTAGTTAAATAATATGTGGAATTAAGGAATATCAGTCATGCACCCATGATTCGAATGTAGCGTGAACTGAAACTAATGATTAATTCTGACTCAGCCCAACTAAGGGTTATCAGGAAAGTGATGGGGGAGGCATTTCACACTTTTTGAAAGCAGTTTAACTTCTCATTCAAAGTTCTTGTCACATTTGCCTAATGTATTCCTTCACTGATAAAGATCTCAGTTGTTAACTCTTTGAGGCTAGAGTACCTTCCAAGATAGCAGATGTCAGTTTTGTCATTTCTGGGCTAAGCTGACAGACAGGTCTGTGGTTACTGATTACACCAACTCCAATATATGGACAAATCTAGTGAGAGGAGCAGGTGGACGCTAGTCCTAAGTAAGGGTCTGACATGAAGGACGGTGCTGGCCAACCCCTGTGAATAGTGATGGTCAATTTGCTCTCTGTGGACAAGGGCAAGGAATAGATCTTGGATGCATTTAAGGCTTTCGTTCTCAGTTTTGTGTCATTAGAGTTTATTGATTATATAATTATTATTATTCATGAATCCATGAATGTGTGAATCAGTTGAAAAAGGCATGAGTGAGAGAAGCAATAGAAAGCTGTGCCTGGATCAATGATGAATATTGGTGCAGGTATCTGAGTGAACACACCCCTTTCATTAAGTCTCTGTGACTCTGAGGTCCGTCATAGAAAAAGAAATAGTCAATATTCCCTGTAGAAATTAGCTAAGAGTAGGAGTTTGGAAAATTCAATAAACTTGAGTCCGGGCTTTTGTGATTCATGGGTATAGGTTGTATTCTTTCCGGTAGAATCAATACATGAATAAGCACAGAAATGTGTATATGAAAGACGAAGAGGCTTATTCATGGAACAATTGGGACATTGCAGTAAAATGATACAATTCTGAAGGAAAATGAACAGGTTTAGTCTATAATTCTCTTTTACATGGAACATATTAGCATCTGTAGTTAGGCAGTTTTCGAGTTTTAGTCATTTGCTGGGTACTTTTTTCTAATATTAAAGAAAGGGAAAGTGTGTGAGTCAATCAGTAGTCCATTAAATAACCACCTAATTAATAAATGTTCATATAGTTGGAGATTTATAAACATTATAGATCTTAATCTTGGGCTAGGTGGTGGATGTAATAGTGTTTGTTATATTATTTAAAGCTAAGACTTTAATATTGGATTGATAAAAGAAAAATTGCATTTTTGAGCCAAAGTTTATTGTTACCCAGTTCTGCCTGACTGTTTACCTTTAAAAAGAATCTAAATCTAGTCTAAACCTGCTGTTTCCTCTCCAGAATGAACAGAGGACAGCTGAATTGTCTTCGCGAGCACGGTGCATAAAGTAATATAAGTGAGTCCCTTAGTTTACATTCTCTGTTTGGAGTGTTTGTTCATGGGCAGTTATCTGAAGAAATTTAAAGTAATCATTCTATGCTACATACATGAAATAAATGAAACACTCCAAGTGTGGGCCAATGATGGGAATGGATTATAATCCAAATGTTATGGTTAATCTAAATCAGTACAACTGAGGCAATTTTAAAAGAGGAAAGAAGTTATTGGATTCATTTTCAGTGCAGTTTAATATAGCCAGGGTTGATTCACACATTCTCATGGGCGTGAGCTGACGGGTAACGCTTTGGGGGCAGTGACTTGCAGAAGGTGGTTTCATTATTTTTAATGGAAACATCTCTGACATATGGACACATTAAATGAAAGAGGGCCACACAGGAAGAATGCTGAATATAAACGCAGGGATGTTGTCCCCTCCCCATGTGCAGCTTGAGTGCCATTACACAGAGATGGAGTTTATTAGTTCTTTGCGACAAGAGCCTGAAATTCAAGGATCTTGTTTTGGAATTTTGTAATTATATTATTATTTGTGAACCAGGAAAGTAATCACCATTTTTTAAAAATTCCCAGCATGGACCAGTGATGAATGTCATGGGGTTTCTGAAGCAAGAATTTTGATTAAACCCTAAGACTGAGGTCCATTGCTCTGACACACCTCATTATCTTCTAATGAGCCTACAGAACCTTTTTCTTGGGCTTTGTGGTTTGGGGTGTGAATGCATTATTATAATAAAATTAACACACGCATAAAGAAATATGTCAGTGAATGAAAAGTAAGAGAAATATGTGTACACTACCTTTATCACATTTAATGAAACATGGAAAATTATTAAAAGGCAATTTCGAAATTCTCAGTCCCAATGAATTAGTAGTCAAGGCTCTTATCACCTTAGTAAGGAGCATATGGTCATCTGTCAGGAGGCAATGTTTTGGTTCTGTGTTGAGGCAGATTGCCAATTGGTCATTTTATTAAGAAAAGGGAAATACATTTACATAAATCCTTGATTGAATAAACTATGGAATTGAGGGAGAGAGCATGGAGCAATGATGAGACTGTTTTATACAAACACAGTAATGATTAATGCAACCTTTTAATGCAATTTTGTGTAAGCAAACCTTCGTTAAAGGAACCAGTGTGCTATTCTTTTGGCTAAGGACATAAGGACATATGTAAATATTATTGAGGTACTTATCCAGTGTGGGTGGTCTCACATACGTTGAAGTATAATTATAAGTGAACAAATGTATACATTTATATTTCAATCAGCCAACAATACATCAATGGAAAGCATGCAATTGGGTGTAAACATCATGCTTCCTCATGTTTTACACAACTGATACCCATAGGAAGACAAAGGTTCTAGGACTTTCCAATGGTGCATTAAACATTGGCAAATAACGATGTTCCAGTTCTATTTTGATGGTTGTTTATACTCTTTGGAATTATTTTAGGAAAATGCAGAGATGGTCTTCTTACCCCACAGTAATTAAGTAAAGCAAGTGACTGAATAAATATATTAAGTAGGGTTAAACTTGGACCATTGGTGAGATTGTGCCACGCATTGAATCTGCCATGTATCCCATTCTGCACAAAGTTCAACATAAAAGATGATCTTGGCTGTTACCTCTGTGGGCAGCAAGTACCGACAGATATTCTTAATAATAATAGTTTGTTCATTTTTAATGTTAGTAACACCGGTACTCATTATGTTACTTAAAATATAAAATTGCACATGTTGCCCAGCCAGTGTAGCTCCGTGGTCGAGCCTTAACCTATGAACCAGGAGGTCACGGTTCCATTCTTAGTCAGGGCACATGCCTGGGTTGCAGGCTCAATCCTCAGTGTGGGGCATGCAGGAGGCAGTCGATCTATGATTCTCTCTCATCATTGATATTTCTGTCTCATCCCCTCCTTTCCTTTCTCTGAAATCAATAACATATATAAAAAAATAAATAAAATTGCACATGTTAATAAATATAAGGTAGTGGATGCTCTCTCTTTCCAAATGTTAGAATAGGATTTAAGTCTTTGATTAATTGATTATTGATCCTTTAAAATAGCTCAAGGTAGACTGATTCTTTGAAAAATTTGTTGTTTACTCCCCAGAACGAATGCTATCAGATTACATTATTATCTCGTGGTGATGATCTTGCTTTTTCCCTCTTTGGAGTAAAGAGAAGAGATCAATGTAAGTAATAATCGGAGTTCTTGTTCCCACTTGGGGGCATGGTCATTCATTGAAATGTTCTGCAGGAATAAATGGCAACACACACCAACAGTTCAAAGGTGGTCACACATTGACCAGTGATGCGAATGGGTTATGATTTCAGAATTATGATTAACCCATTTCAGCAATACTGACTTCATTGGGAAACAAATCTCCATTGATATTGTTCTAGACTATGAACCTGTTGAGGGGGAGAACATAAGAAAATGGAAAATTTTTTATTAGTATGTTAGAAAATGCTAGTTCATTGTACCATCTTGAAAACATGGATGTTGAATGAATGAGGCAGGCATGGACCAATGACTAATGGAACTGATGTAATAGAAGGAAGTGGACAGATGTATATTTGCAATGCTGACGCGCATTGCACAAACTGGGCCACTCCTCTTGCTCTGGGGGAACTGAGGCACATTCATATCCCCAAGGAACTTGGTTTTGTTTTCCTCATTCATGGACATTGATTGTATTATTATTCAGAAACTGATGAATAAGTCAAGAACAATATATTAAATGGAAGCACAGAGTACCAACTCTGGATCAATGATGAATGTTGCTTGGGGCATTCTGAACAAATATTCTGATTACCCTGCGGCTCCTGAGGTCCACTCCGTCAACGGGAAATGTGCTTACACAGGAAACTGGGAAAATTCGATGATGTGTTCTTGATGTTTTGTTGTTCATGAATATGAATTATATTATTATAAGTAAATCAACACATGAATACAGTATAAAGAGGAGGGTTGCACCTTACCTAATGAACCAAGGATCATTGTTAATACAGTTTTGAAACTTTGTGTCCAAATAAAATATAGCTGAGGCATACAGGCAGATAGATGAGCAAATCAATGTTGTTTTTCTGAGTTGGTGGTGAGCTTCTGTTTGTAGGTTTTATTTTAAAAAGGGACAAAAACTTACATAATTGCATCATAATAATACTTTATATAATAAGCTCAATAGCAATATAACAAATCATGATAAACACATTAGTATAAAATTATTTTAATATATAATAATCTAATATAATCAATAATAACAATAGTAGGCAAATGCATGGATAGTAATTGAAATGTAGAAAAGGTCTATTTTTAATCACTGAGAAATGTGATTACTAATTCCCTGTATTCATTGATATTTTTATTTAAAAAGAAAAATGTAAATGCATTTTTTATAGAAAAAGCCCATGGACAGATTTAGCTTCACTCCGTGTCCTTGCCCATTGTCCTTAGGTGCTATAATAAGCGAGTGAAAGAATAATTTCATATCTCAGTCCCTTACTTAGAAAAGCATAAAGCATGGGGCAGTGAGGCAATGTGTGGTGTCTGCAGAGGCGTGATTCATCCTGCTCTAACCTTATGAAGTCACTTAAATCACAAAGACCCAAGCCCCTCTAAATGCATCTTTCTATTAGCCTTTCAATTCAAATTGATTTAAAAAGAACATCCAGTGTCTCATTGGCACTAGCCACATTTTAGCCATGTGTGGCCAGTGGCTGCCATATTGGGCAGTGCCAATAAGCAACATTTCATCACTGTGGCAGGTTCCATCAGTGCCGACGGTGCTGAGACACACCCTTGCGTGTAGTCTGTGGAGCTTTGGGTAGCAAATGGCTCTACCCTTTTGTGTTTTCCTTAGGCAAAGAGAGCAGATAGTTAAATTAACCTTAGAGTTCTTAAATAAATGAATAACTAAGTTAATCAATAAATATGTGAGAGAAAGCACAGCGTGTCCCAGTGGATAGATTTAACTTTACTTAGTGTTTCAAGAAACAATCTCATTTTGTAAAATTTTCCCCCAATACAAAGTGGTGTCCTTTTTGCTATTACGTAGGGGTATATAGACAGATATGAATATAGTAATAATAGCTATAATTCTTATGTTTGATGGTAGATCAATAGATGAAAAGTATATAGCTATTGGATTGATGAAAATGTGACACAAACCAATGTTTATGAATAATCTAGTAAGGATCAACGAACTACTATTTAAAAATCTCAATGGACCCCTTTTATTCTTTTAAAAATCTGCGTTTCCTCGTGAATGAACACTCCACATTGGATTTAGACCTTGTCCATTGATGAAGATCTTAGCTGTTACGGCTGTCCGTGGGAAAAGGGAAATGTAAGTAACACAGTGCCTGTTTTTGGCTGGTATGGTTTGGTCTTGTGTGGTCACTGAGGTGGTTTAGTGGAACAAAGCTATATAAACAAATAAAGTCCAAGAATACCAAGTATAGACCCAAAATGGGATATGTTTGGTACCTAAAAGTATTAACCCTCTTTTCAGAGAGAAGAAGGGGGTTTGCAGTTTGTAGAGGGGAGAACTGGGGAACTTATATGCATATATGCATAGCCCATGGACACAGACAGTAGTTTGGCAAAGCTTGGGAGGGGTGGAGAGGAGTGGGTCAATGGGGAAAAAACAACAACAAAAACAAAACAAAGTGGCCATCTGTAATACTTTCAACAATAAAGATAAATTATAAAAAATTTAACCCATTACAGTACACCTAAGATTCATTTCTTTAAACGATGGAAGGCATTTAATTAGTTCTGAGAATTGTTCGCTATTCCCTATTATTTCTGCACCAGAGCTGATTTAAGTATTTCCATATTGGTAGAAATCCAGGCTAATTGTTTAGAGGAAGCTCTTAGAAGGTAGAACATGTTGTCTGTGTCCTAGATGTGGGGTTCCATTGTGGGTTTTGGGTATCTATGACTTCATGCTTTAAATTGGCCAAGTTAAATGGACATTGCCCAAACCATGGGCCATTTTTAGCAGAGATACTGTATGAAGCAAGGTTTACGCCGAGATGTAGTCTAAAAGCTCTGTGAGAAGTCAGTGTAGAGACAGACCATATAGTTGTATCAAGGACCTTGTTCTTGGAAGTTTGTGATTCATGGGAAAATGGAAATATAAATGAATTAAGAAAAAGAGGGCCAAGCCTGGACCAGTGATGAATTTGGAGGGTGTCTGAAACAAAACATTGATTAAAGCCATCTGTAACTCTGAAGTCCATTATCACAAAGTAGCCTCCGCTCTTCCTTAGGGAAATGAGCTTATAACAGAAATTGAGGCTACGTAGTCACCTTGATCACTTAATGGATATAGACTGAATTTTTCAGTGATAAAAATGAGACTGGAATGGATTATGACTAACATAGTACCACAAAAGTAATGTCCTTTAAGTCAGTATAAATATGGACTGCTCATGGCCTTGAACATCGGCGTGTATTTGACTCCACAGACTGAAGACCACGGTTGGTGTCATCTGATGAAGATCCTGGCTGTTAGGGTAAGCCTAAAGACTGAAGTAAATAATGGTCAGAGATCTTGTCAATGTCCCTAATATGAATGTGTTATGACACAAAGATGATGGGTTAAACCAATTCAGTACAATTGTGGTTAAAAACAAGATGGAAGACATTTTCTTTTCAAAGCTGATTAATAATCCATCTTATTTTTGCACTGCATTTGATTTAAACATTTATCCAGCCATAAAATCTAGGGCTGCACTGTCCAATTTGGTTGCCCCTAGCCATATGTGACCATTTAAATGTAAAAGAATTAAAGTTGAATGAAAAAATTCAGTTCCTCAGTTGCACTAGCCACATTTGAAGTCCTTAGTTACCTGTGGCTAACGGTGATGGTATTGGAGAGGCCAGTCATAGCACATTCATGTATCATGCACATTTCTCCTGAATGGCTCCTCACTGAGGGAGGAGTGCATCCGGAGATGGAAGGTAGGTGGGATAGGACAGGTGTGAAGCGCGGAAGTTAATTGTTCCCTCAGTGATGGCCACTGCAGAAAGAGGTCTAGTCTATTGAGAAAAAACTGAGTTCATGGCAAAAGAGCCTAGAGACACATCTTGGTCATAATCAAGGATGTTCTTGGCTTTTATAAAAAGCAATGAATATTGACTTTATTACTATTAGTGGATCAATGAATGGATCAATAAACAAAAGTATAAGTGTAGACAAAGATTGTTTGCGCTGGGTCAATGATGAGTGTGTCTGGATCATTCTGAAAGCAAGCATTTTGATTAAACCCTGTACTCTAAGTTCCATTACCAGAACATTTCTCTTTGTGATCTGAATGGCACATGAGATTATGCTAGGAGTTATGGATATGAAGGAGTTGTTGGGTTTCTGAGTATTGTATTTTCACTAAATCAATGAATGAATAATTTAAGAAACATATAAGTGAATAAAGAGAAAATGGGTTATTCCTGATTCAAATATGAGAATATGGAGTGTAATATATATATATATATATATAATATAAAATCATTGTTAATACATTTCTGAAGCACTGTTACAGTAAAATAAATAAATTTGTTAGAGCTGACCCTTTTGGGGAAAGAGCATTTAGATAAATGGATGTAAGAGCCCATGTTATTTTTCTGGGCTGAGTTATTGGTATTTTGTTTTATAGAAAAGGGCACAACATCAGCTTAAACTAATTATTGATTAAATCACTACATAATTGAGAGGACTTAGACACAGACTATGTTGAATGTGTCACATGACCAGTTAGGATTAATTCAATGATCTTCGCTATTTTTTTAATTTAAAAAGAACAGAAAAGATTATTTGGTCTTTTCTTTTTGTGCCCAATGAATATATGGACAGGCATTAATATTATCCTGTTTCTGTGGAGTCACAAATATTAATGATATTATTATGTGTAAAAGAACAAGTTAACTTTTTAATCAATTATTTGAAAGAGGGCATAGCATGGACCAATGAGGAGCCCATGTGATGCAGCCTGGAGAGTGATGAATACAGTTCTATGCAATTGCTTTTCAGGTAAAGAATACAGTCCTGGGCTCTTACACTTTTGCAATTTTGAAAATATTTATTTTGATAGAATTTCTCTCACTGGTTGGGATGATTTCTTTAAAAGATGGAAGATAAATGATTCCATATGTGACTATATACATCATACTTATACAAAGGTGGGACAAGCATAGACAATTGCTGAGATGTAGAATTCGTATTAACTCAATTATTTCTAAGTAAGGTTCATTAAGGAAGAAAATAATAGCTCTTACTTGGCTGGGTAAGGAGCATATAAATATATATGTCTCATAGCTCTTACTTTTTTGTCTGATGTTGGTTTCAAAGGTGTTCATTATGTAAGTTAAATTTAATATTTGAAGAACTTGATCAGTAAGCCATTCAGAGTTTTAATATATAACAAACACTAACGTTTATTCCTAGTCAAATATTGTTGACTTAGATCAGTTTAAAAAATCTCGCTCTACACTGATCTATCTGCCTATCTAATTTAATCTATTTTTATATTTGCTTTGTATTTATAGAATAGATGCACAAATGATTCAATTAAAGGACTGTAGAAATGTAAGTTACAATCAAATGAATCACTTCTGACTTGGTGGTTTGTCATGAGTCTTAACTCATACATATAAATATATTGATTTTAGAGAAGAAGGGAGGGGGAGAGAGAGAGAAGCATCAGTGATAAGAGAGAATCATTGATTGGCTGCCTCCTGCACACCCCCACTGGGGATTGAGCCTGCAACCCAGTCATGTGCCCTTGAGCAGAATCAAACCAGGGACCCTTGACTCTCTATCCATTGAGTCAAACCAGCTAGGGCATAGGGACTTAACTCTTATTGAAAGGAAATAAATAGTTACATTTACAAATAAAATGAGTGAAGGTTATCTGTGTGCCAATTTAGCACATCTTTGGTCAACTGAGGAGAAATAAGCAAGACCATTTATTCATTTTAAGAGTTAATTATTCAGTTAATTAATGTGAAATGTATTATTCAGTTTTAGTTCTGAGTCACAGTTCATTTAAACCTCCCTTTACAGAGACACAGTTTAGTCAGCTTCAATTTCAAATTGGGGTTAAAGTTTACATTAATTTATATAGCAAGCATTGGAGTTAATTAATGAAAGATATATATGTGTGTGTGTGTGTGTGTGTGTGTGTGTGTGTGTGTATATATATATATATATATATATATATATATATATATATATATATAATATTTCTCTACAGAATTACTTCCTACTGACAATATAGGATTTATATAGGTATGGAAATAATTCTGTAAAGAAATACTAGAAATGTTCAAGGATCTAGTTTCAAGTTTTTATGGCCTGTAGGCATTTATTTATTATTATTAGTGGATGAATTAATTAGTAAAAACATGTAGACACAATTGAAGATAATGAGGGCCAATCCGGACCAATGGTGATAACTGGTAGAGTATGAGTCACGGATGATGAATACTATGTGCCTGTTATTCTGAGGTTTCACACAGTATATAAACTAATCTGTACCTTCTGTTGAAATATTCCAATGGACAGATGTTAGGAATATTCAAGGATTTTGTTCTTAGTTTTGTGTTCATGGAATTTGATTTTATTAATATAAATGGAAAGAATTAATATAAATATATGAATAAAGCTGGTGAAACATTGTCCAATTATGTAAATATATGGTGAGGCCAGAGATGCCATTACTATATATTAAAGACACTGAGGTTCATTAAGAAATAAATGTCTTAAAGGCATTACTTCCTTATCTAAGTGGTTCTCAACCTTTCTAATGCTGTGACCCTTTAATACAGTTCCTCATGTTGTGGTGACCCCAACCATAAAATTAATTTTGTTGCTACTTCATAACTGTCATTTTGCTATTGTAATGTAAATATCTGTGTTTTCTGATGGTCTTAGGCTCTACAGCAGCAGTTCTCAACCTGTCGCGACCCACAGGTTGAGAACCGCTAGCAGGGTCGCCTAAGACCATCGGAAAACACAGATATTTACATTACGATTCATAACAGTAGCAAAATGACAGTTATGAAGTAGCAACGAAAATAATTTTATGGTTGGGGTCACCACAGAATGAGGAACTGTATTAAAGGGTCGCAGCATTAGAAAGGTGGAGAACCACTGCTCTAAGGAATGATACCTACACTACAAATAACAGCCCATGCTCTCATTTGTTCTGTGCCTTCTTCAACATTGTCTTCTCAAGAAAAAATATCCTAATTTAATACAGACTTAAATGTCTAATAACATGATAGGAGGATTTCAGGATAAATGAAGAGAATAGTTTCATATTTTAATCATTTGTTCTGCTTTGTGCTCTCCGAAGGATCATTCCCTGCAGATTTAATCATCTTCCATGGTCAGAAGCTCTCTACTTGCCGCCTCCATGTGTTAGGAGCATGGAGACTCATGTGAGTATAGTCAAAGACTTTGTCTTGATTTGCGTAGTTCTTAAAGGATATTTCCTGTATTATTAAAAGAATTCAAGAAGGCCAACCATGGCCCAATGATACATATGACATTCTCATGATGTCATAGTAACATATGCCATCATAAGATGAAAATTGTACTGTAAAGATGTAATCAAGCTGACAAAAGATCATATGGCTATTAAAGAAACTTAAAAAAAATTTTTAAATTTTTGTGATCTATTTATTATTGAAATGATAAATTAATTAACAAAGAAAATTAGAAATTGATGGAGAAGAAGAGGGCCAATTTTGGACCAATGATGACGACTGGTGGGGTATGAGTCATGGATGATGAATACTGTATGTCGGGACTCTGAGGTCCAACACAATAAGAAATCTAGTCTATTTCCTCTGTTGGAAATGACCATAGTGACAGATGTTAGTAACATGCAAAGATTATGTTCTTTACTTTTTGTGTTCATAGATAATGATTTTATGAGCATAGATTAGTGAAAGAACTAAAAAAACACACGTAAGTTAATATAAATGTGTGAAGCATTGTAAGTTATGAAAATGAGAAAATGTTTAAGTTGCTGAGTAAATTAAATGCAGAAAGCAAAGTTAGTGCAGATAAAGTCTCAACTTTTTATCTCCCTCTGTGTTTGCACTTCTCAGAATGGATGCACTGGGCCTGAGCTACAGATTCTCCCATGGTCTCCAGATTTCTGGTTGTGTGTTTGGTGCATAGAAACAAATGTGAGTTTTGTGATGAATATATACTCTGTATTTGAAAAGTGTGAATTATAACCAAAGAAAGCCAACCATGGTCCATTATTAAATATGGAATTGATATGTAACATTATAGTGATTGATCCCTATGTGAAACTTTGAGGATGATTAATGAGATATATTGATGTCATAAATGATTCTATGGACAGACATAGGACTAGTCAAGGCTCATGCTCTAGGTTTTATATTTTTTTTAAATTTTATTACAATCAGATAAATTGATGAATTAATTAATAAACATAAGTGAGAGTGGATAAAAAAGGCTAACCCTGGACCTATGATGACTACTGGTGGCGTACGAGTCATTGATGATGAATACTCTTGAACTCTGAGGTCCAACATACCTTTAGCTGAGGATGTTACAGATGATGTAAATAATGACCAATATTGGGGTTAGTGGAAAGTTTCATAAATATTACCCCAAAATAATATATAACTTAATCACCAAATAATGTAATGTAAATGCAAAGACCAATAGAGGAAATATCTCAATTGTGTTATCCTCTATTCTGCTTTATATTCTTTAGATGGACACACCCAAGCTGAATTAAGCATTGTGCCTTGGTCAGTGATCTTTCTATTTGCCTCTAGGAGCACGAAGACCAACGTGAGTAATTTTCAGTGTTCCCATTTTGCTTTGGGTATTTGGTTAGGGTGTTCTTTGAGTATATATTTTCAAATATTCAATATAAGAAAAAATACCAACAATAATTAAGTTGGAAATATGAAATATTATGTTGACTAACCTATCTTTTAAATTATGAAGACAATAAAATTAGCCAATGATTCTTAAAAAATAATAAAGATTCTAAGGCTCTTGTTATTGAGCTTCTGTGGTTCATTGATATGTATTTAATTATTATTGATGAATTAATGTATAAACATGCAGATGAGAATGAAGAAAAAGGCCCAAAACTGGACCAATGATGATGACTGATGGCATATGAAGCAAGTACTATGATTGCTATGTGTCTGGAAGTCTGAGGTCTAAAACAAAGAAAATCTAATCTATTTCTTTTCTGGCAAATGATCCTATTGTTCTTGTAATTTTGGATTAATTGATTTCTAGTATATTACTATTAATATCAATGAATCAATGATAAAAACCAATAAACAAATATATCACTAAGGAAACAAGGCTTCACTAAGTTGGTCTTAGCAACTATGAATATATATGGTGAGGCAAGAAATATATTAATATAAACTGAAAAATCTGATAAGAAATAAATGGACAAAGGACATTATTTTTCTAAAGAGTCATATCATTGTATTTATATTTATGTTTCTATATGTGTATAAATTATGAAATATAATAAATGCCTTTATGACTGAGTAGACGAAATAAGTGGGGAAAGGGTCAATTTAGAGGAAGTATTAGTTTTTTCACCATCTGCTCTATCTGTATTCCTCAGAATGGACGCACTTGAGCAGATGGAAGCATCATCCGTGGTCACGTGTTCTCTGATTGCCTGTTTGTGTAGTGAGTAGAGACCGATGTGAGTAATACATTGGAACAGTTCATGTCTTTGAGATTTTTCTCTCTCAAATATATTCATATGTCATCAAGAATGTGAAATATAGTCCAAGATGCCAACTAGCATGAATTATCAATAGGGGATTGGTCTGAAGATTATCTTAATTAATCATATATGAAACATTGATGATAATTAAAGAGATATATCAATATGGCAAATGGTCCTATATGTGGAATATTTATTACTCTTATTCTTGTTTTTTATGAATCATATAGTTTTAAAATTTAATTTAGTGAATCAATGAATTAATGAATGAGCTCATACAGATAAGAATGATGAAAAAAATGAGCATTTATTGAAAATACTGAAGTTCATTAAGTTGTCATCTTAGACTACATTATTTGTTTAAACATATTTATTGAGTTATTAAAAATATTAAACATAGTAAAAATTTAACTATGGCCAAATGATAAGAAACATTATATTATTAATCACTAATGTACAGCATTGAGGTTGATTAATGAAAAAGAATTAGTCTGTGTGGGAAATGATTCTATAGACAAATGTGAGAGATATTCAACAATTTTGTCCTTGGATATTGTAAGTCATTTGTTCAATTAATTATTATTAATGAATTAATGATTTATTTGATACAAATGTAGAAATGAATGGATTTTTATTATTTTGTTATAAGTGGATCAATTTTAGAATCAATGTGCAAATTTTAAAAATCAGAGATGAATAACTTACACTCTTTAAAAAAATTTTTAAAATTGATTTCAGAGAGGAAGGTAGAGAAAGATAGAAACATCAATGATGAGAGAGAAAAATTAATTGGCTGCCTCCTGCACACCCCCTACTGGGGACCAAGCCCACAACCTGAGCATGTGCCCTGATCGGGAATCAAACCTCGACCTCCTAAGACAGAGGTTGACGTGGCTCAACCACTGAGCCACACCCGTCCCACATCAATGGCTCAACCACTGAGCCACACCCGTCCCACATCAATGGCTCAACCACTGAGCCACACCAGTCGCACATCGTACACTCTTAATCTGTGGTGAAGGAATAAAAAATATTCCAGTTTATTTAAAATACTGTATTCCGTTACCAAAAGTAAATGGTTCCAGTACCTTCCGTCTTCGATAAAGTTCTTATTCTGGTCACTAAAAGTATGATATTAAGTATTAGCCCACATCACTATATTCTAAATGATTGACTAAATGTAAGGTGCGGTGATGTTCCCATCTTGTTGTTGTCTGTCTCCTTTGCTTTGCACTTCTCAGAAGGAAAACCCCTGAAGAGGATTCAGCATCTGTTGTGTTCCGAAGCTCCATGGAGGGGCATGAAGGCCAGTGTGAGTAATAAGCAAAGGTTTTGTCTTGGTCAGGGAAGTTTGTTTAGGATATCAGTGTAGGAATTTAAAATGTGGAAAAAAGACCAACCATGGTCCAATGATTAAACTGGAAATGTACGAAACATGTTGATTACTTTACCTTTGGAATAATGGGGATGATTAATGAAAAGAGGTATAATCAATAAGCCATTGGTCCTAAAGGGGTGTGACAACAATCTTGAGGCTCTTGTCCTTGCATTTTTGTGATTCACAGATAGGCGTTTAATTATTAGTAGTAGATTGAACAATTAACAACTGTAGGTGAGAATGAGGATTTTTCCCTCATTCTCACCTACAGATGTTAATTGTTCAATCTACTACTAATAATTAAATGCCTATCTGTGAATCACATTGATTAAACTGGACCAATGATGATCACTGATGGCATATGAAGGAGGTACTATGATTGCTATGTGTCTGGAAGTCTGAGGTCCAAAAATCAAACAAAATCTAGTCTGTTTCCTCTCTCATTAGGGACATGCAAGGAAACTGTTGTTGTCATGTTGGATTCATGGATTTCTAGTATATTACTATTAATATCAATGAATCAATGATAGAACCAATAAACAAATATATCACTAAATAAAACAGGGATGAAGCCTTATCATGTGTGTGTATATATATATATATATATATATATATATATATATATATATGGTGATGCAAGAAATACAATTAACATAAACTGAAAAACTGATGTTAAGAAATAAATAGACCAGTGCATTACCTCTTTTCTAAGGATTATATAAACACTGACACTGAGACCTAATATACAGTTTTATTGGCCTGTGTCAGTCTTGAGTCTTGAGTTGAGGATGTTAATTTTTAATATGTATATTTATATTTTATATGTATATATGTTCTGAAGAAGTAAATACCTAAATAACTGATTAAATGAAATGAGAAAGAAAATGACTAATGTAGCAAAGGTTTCAATTTTTAATTATCTGCTCTGTCTTGTACTCCTCAGAATCAACATGCTCAAGCTGATTTAAGTGTTTTCCATGGTAACAAGATCTATGGTTTCCTCTGTGTAAAGCATTGAGATGAAATGTGAGTAAAGGTTACAGTTCTTGTGTTTGTTTAAGAATTTTTTAAAAGGGTATTCATTGTATTGCTAAAAGTGTGAAATGTAAGCCCCACACCAACCATAGGAAATGATAAATATGAGATATTATGAAGCATTACATTTACTAATGCATATTTGAAATATTGGTGATAATTAATGAGAGAGAACCATGAGAATGAAGACCAACAGGCCAGTGTATGGACCAATGATGACAGTTGCTGGAGTAAGAGTCACGGAGATGATGAATACGATGTGTCTGAAACTCTGAGGTCCAATAAAGAGAGAGACATAGTCTAGTGCAATACGGCTCGTGGGCCGCGGTTTGCCGCTCTGTTGACTAATGAGTTTGCCAACCACTGGTCTAGTGCTTTTGTTTGAAGCAATCCTATAGACAGATATTAGGGAATGAAAAAGGACCATTTTCTTGGTTCGTTTTCATGAGCTTTGACTCTATATTAATAAGTGGTTCAAAAAAAACCAATGTATAAGAATAAATAAGATGAAGATGTTGAGACAGTCAACATTTCTAATGCTTATTGAAAATACTGTCATTCATTAAGAAATGTAAATGGCTCAATTATCTTCCCTCTTTAGCTAAGAATGATACAGACAGTAAATAATAGTCAAAGTTTTTAATTCCTTGTCTGTGTCAAGCTTGATATTGTTTGGTTTGTTCATGAGTACATATTATATTCTTGAGTGACTGGCTAAATGGAAGGTGACTGTGTGCCTCAGTAGACTGTCTCTCAATTTCGTTATCATCTTCTCTGCTTTGTGTTCCTCAGCACGAACACACAGTAGCTGACCGAGCCCTTGGCCATCATCAGGAGCTCCACTGGTTGGCCCTCTGTAGAGGTACATGTAAGTCATAGCCTAATTCTTCTCTTGGTTCAGATTGTTTGCTTACAGTATTCCCTGTAATGCTATAAAATAGTATTAAATATGTTCAAAGAAGGCTAGTCAGACTCGCATAATAAATATGGAATTGACATGAAACTTGATGTCAATTAATGGGTATTTGCATCAATGAAGTTAATTAGTAACATAGGCATATGCTTTGAGGCAAATGCTTCTATAGATAAAGATTAGAGATATTAAGAATCTTGTCCTTGCGTATTTATTATTCACAGATATTTTTATTATTATTAGTGAATTGATAAATGGAAAGAATTCCAGCCTGTCACAGTGATGACGACCGGTGGCATATGAGTCAAACATATACAGTAAGAATGAATGTGTTTGGTACTCTGAGGTCTCTAACACAAAGAAACCTAGTCCCTTCTTTGTGTTAGAAGTGATTGTATAGACAGATGTCAGGAATTTACAAAGCTCTTATTATTCGTTTTGTGTCATAAATTTTACAAAACATTATTATAAAAGGATAAATGACAAAATAAATATGGATGAAGAGGGTGAAGTATTGTTCATTGTTAAAATGTATAGAAGAAAAATAATACTAATGTATATTGCAATCAATATTAAATGGATCAAGTGTATTGCATATTTGACTAAGAACGAGATATATAATGATAAGTAATAGTTACTGCTCTGAGTCAGTTACAATTCTGATGTTTAATTTATTAAGAGAATAACAAATAAATCTAATCATTAATCAACGAATAATGAAATGTAGAAGTCAGGGAGCAATGGAGATTAGGTCTCATCTTTCTGTGTTGTTTTGTGCTCTGTACTCCTGAGAGTGGATGCTCTGGAGCTGACTCCAGCATCTTCCCTGGTCACGAGCTCTCTGATTGCTTCTATTTGTAAGTAAGTTCTTGGCTCAGTTCTAGCATTTTTTAAATGGGTATTCCCTATAACATTAAAAAGTGTGAAATATAATCAAAGAAAGCCAACTCTAGCCCAGTGACAAGTGTGGGATTTCTTTTATTCATTGACATAACATTGATTATAGCGATGAATATATATATATATATATATATATATATATATATATATACACACACACGGAGAATATACATTCTTCAATGAGAAATATTTATGTGAGAATGACTTGCTACAAAGATTAGGGATGTTAAGACTTTCCTTGAGTTTTTATGAATAATAGGATCTTGCAATTATTTTGATAAATGAACAGATTACTCTGTACACATTATAGAAAATATTAGAGGCAAGGAGGGACAATGACATCGTGGATCAACGATGACTCCTGGTGGTGTGTGAGTTAAAACGCTGAACACGTGTCTGGGCTCCAACACAAGTGCATACAAGTCCATTGCCCTGTATGAGGGGATCCCCTACACGAATCTATGAGGATCTTTTTTTTTTATTTTAATACATTCATGTATTGTCTTTCTATTTACATCTGGATCAATGAAATAATCAATACAACATATAAGTAAAGATGAAGATCATTAGACTTGCCCGAATGTGAGCTATGCAGTTAGATCGGCAGTTAGATAAGAAATGCAATGCATATATATAGAAAAAACTCCTGCACATTAGGAAATAATGGCCCCCAGGTTACCTCTTTGGCCAAAGATTTTATAGTCAGCGTTTCATAGTAACAAACCATGTTCATATTCTGTGTCCGTGGCATGGTCGCTATTATTTGGTCACTTGTGAGAATTTAGACATTTTTCCTTATTGCTAGTTTTCTTAAATGACTAATAAAAAGTTAAATGCAAGGATCAGTAGATAAGAAGTCTCAACCTTTTTTAACCACCTACTGTGCTCTTCACTCCAGAATGGACCTGCCCTAACTGATTTCAGGATTCTTCTATGGTGATGGTCTCGACCATGAATCTCGTGTCAGTGAGTAATATTCACATTCTTGTTTCAGTTTGGGTGGTTTAAGGGTATTCACTCTATTACTAAGAAGTGTGAAATATAATCAGTGCATGCCAACCAAATGCAATTAATATGAAGCACTACATTTATTAATTTATATACAAAACATTGAGGTTATTTAATAAAAGGGATGAGTTGCTGAGGGAAATAATTCTATAGACAGATGGTAGAGATTAGTCCATGCCAATCATGGATTAATAATAAAGAGGTTACACTGAAGAAAGTACATTGACTAATCCATATATTCAACACTGAGATTCATTAGCAAAACAGACCTAGACTATTTGCTCTTTAGAAAGTGATTTTGTATCATATGTTTAGGAATATTAAAGCTACTTTTAAAAATTAATTTATTATATGTTTATTATTAGTGATTTAATCATTTCTCTCTTCACAAAATGACACTGAATAAAGAACAAGAGGGTGAATACTGGGTCACTACTGTGGCCTGGTAGCAGGTGAGTCAAGGGCAAATACTGCTTACCTTGAACTCCGAGGTACAATGAAAAACAGATTTGATTTCTTATTAAAAGTTCATGCAATAATAACTACACAAATGTATGAACAAGTGAAGGATAAACAGAGTCACATGTGAAAGGAAGAAAGCATAAGTAATGAAACAAACATCATTCCCAATCCATTTCCAAAGAACTGAAGTCCATTAACAATATGGAGAGGCTTTTATATTAGCATAAGGGGCATATGTATTTGTCAATGTTCATGTTCTGTGCTGTTTACTATGTAGCAGGTGTTTTTGAAAAACTTAATAAGTAGTAAAATGATTATATAATTTAATCAATTAACTACATTAAAGATGCCCCAGCATGAACCGGTGACAAAATTATGTCCGATGACAGTTAAGACCAATCCATTTGGCTTCACTGTGCTCCATGGGTAATCATTCCGCAATGTAAATCAAATCATCATGCTGTGCATCTTAAAGATTTCCAACTTTATTTGTCAATTTTTCTGCAATGAATTTGGAAAAAGTATGTTGTTTCCCAATACTCATGCCAGTGAGCCCCTGCAGTTCCAGTCAGTTAGTGTTATCATACTGAGTGTGTACACAGACATGCTGATTGTCTTATCAGTAATTAACAAACAGGTTAATAATTTAATAAGATAAAGGGGACAGAGCACCTGACCAGTGATGAGTGTATGTTGAAACATCATCCTTCATCAGTTCTACTCATGTTGTGTCCCCCTTATGAAAAAAAAAATTTTGCTCTTATCAGTTGGATTGAAGGGAATTAATTAGAGATATACAATACCATTTCTGTTCTGGGTTTCTGGGAAGTTAAATAGTTTTGATTTTGTTTAAAAATTAATAGTTTCATTTTTCATGAATTAAATGAAAGGAAGATAAAGCTATTAATAAATAGCTATGTACTTAAATAAAATATGGATCTTTGATGAAGATATGCTAAATAGCACGTTTTATGAAGTAGTCAGTTTCAGTACAATTTATTTTATTTTATTAATTTTTTTATTGTCTTAAGTTTTACATATATCTCCTTTTCCCCCCGATTGACCCCTCCTCACCCCGACCGCTCCAGTTTCTGTGTCCATTGGTTATGCTAATATGCAGTACAATTTGTTTAAAGTTTGAGACTTTTACATTCACTTTCAAAGCTACTCATTATTCCCTGTTAGGTGTGTACCTGCACTTTTAACCATTCCTCTGGGGAAAGATCTAAGCTATTAATTCAGTGATGCAATCCATAGGAAGACGTAAGATACTGACAGTGTTTGGATGCCCAGTGGATAGTGGGATCATGGCTGTTCTTCCTTATATCTTTAGAGAACAAGGATCCATGATGCAAATGGAAGGAATCCTGAACGTGTCTCGTGATGAATTCATTTCTGCATTATTGATGTTCATTTCAAAAAAGGGTATGGTATATTACACTTGTGGGAATAAGTCTTGAGTTAGATTTTACTAATTTTCAAGAATCTAATTATGAAGTTTCAGTGGAACTTGGGGATTTATTGCATTATTATTAGGGAATAAATGAAAGAATCAGGAAGTAGATTGGATAAATGATAGTTAGATAAATAGATAGAAAGTCTGCCCAGTGTAGCTCAGTGCTTGAGTGTTGACCTATGAACTGGGAGGTCATGGTTTGATTCCTGGTCAGGGCACATGCCTGGGTTTGGGGCTCAATCCCCAGTAGAGGGCGTATGAGTGGCAGCTGATCAATGATTCTCTCTTCCTTTCCCTTCCTCTCTGAAATTAATAAAAATATTTTAAAAAATAGATAGAAAAAGTAAAGCTGGTTTAATTACAAAAAAACGTTGTGAGACAGAAATTACTTTCATATAATTCTGAAAGACTGCAGTGTATTAAGAAACCAGTAGTTCAAGGGAGTTGGTTAGCTCTCTGGGTTAAGGTGATGTGGAGCAATGTTCCTCAAACTTGAGTTTCAGAATCACCTGGGGGCTGGTTAAAATACAGACCGTGGTACTCACTCTCAGCATTTCTGATTTGTAGGATCGGTATGGGGTCCAAGAATCTGCATTTCAAATATATTCCCAAGTTCCACTGATGCTGCCTGGTGGAGAACAATGTTTTCATATAGTCAGATATAGGTAATAATAGTTAATTCTCTTCCTCTGGATCAAGGTGAGTCCTAGGTTGTTTATTATATTACGGAAAACAAGGTAACACATATATTAATAAAAATGTAAACGTCTAAGTAAATGAAAGGGGGAAACACATAGTTCAGTGGAAAAAATGTCTCATTCTTTTAATATCGCCATTATATTCCACAAAATGGGTGGGCCAGACATGATTTAAGCATTCTGAAAAAACCAAGAGCTCTAGGTGACCTCTAGTTCAGGAATCTATATTTGCAATGAGCCAATGGCTGCATACATGAATATAATCAAACAAGGACAAGCTGGTACTAATAATGAGGCAAAGTATAGGACTAATTTGATTTAGTAATGTTTAGGATGATTTTAAAAATAGTAAAAGACCATGACACATTTTTATAGCTCTTTACATTTCTGTTTTTAGGTCTTCCCTAAAATGCCTTCCTGGATGAAGATGTACTGTGTTTGCATTATGAGGCAGGAGCAGAGATACAGGTACTGGTCAGTGTTTTAGCTCTGATGCCTGGATCATTCTGTATACAGAAAGGGTGTGCGAATGAATGAAAAAGGCCAACCATGGGTCAATGATGAGAGTGGAATGCATCTGAGCTCTTCTGAAGTCCACTACAAAAAGGAACTGAAGTGTTTATATCCATGGGAATGGGCCTATGGGTAGAGTTCAGTCATATTTAAGGATTATAACTCAGCCTTTGGTGCTTCATGGATTTTAATTTTATCATAAGTGAATAAATGAAAGAATAAATATCAGTATAAAAAGGGTAGGGTATATCACACTATGAGAATATGTTGTCAGACAAGAATTATTATTAATATAACTTGGAACCACTGGTACTCATTAAGCAATAAATAGTCCAAGGTGTTCCATTTTGGTGTAAGAATTCTAAAGATGGAGACATATAGTGATCTGTATTCTTGCTTTGAGTCAATAGTAAGTTTAAGTGGTTCCTGTACTTTAGAGGAAAATAAATAATCACTCTCCAAATACCGAAATGACTAAGAAAATGAAATGAGAAAAGTATGTATTTATGGCAAGAATGTCTCAATATTTTATTATCTGTATTGCTTACACTCAGAGTGAATGCACCGAACTGGTTGAATACTTCTGCCATGGCCAAGAAGTCTCTGTGGGGAACATGGAGACCAATGTGAGTAATAGCCAGATCTCCTCTGGTGTGGGTGATTTGTTTAGGAACACTAACTGTATTGTTCAGAAAATGTGTTAAGTGTAATGAAAGAAGTTAACCATGGCCCACTATGGGGTTCATGTGGAACATATGTTCCTTAATGGGTTTTTGCAACACTAACATTGATTAATGATAGTTTTGAGGGAAATTATTCTGTAGACAAATGTTAGGGAGACTTAAGAGCATTGTTCTTGAATTATTGTGATCATGTAAATTTATTTTGTTATTATTAGTCAGTTGAAAAGTTAATAAATCAAGAAACATGAATAAGGGAAAAGAGGGCAAATCTTGGACCAATGATGGACAACTGGTAGGGTGTGTCATGGGCAATGAATAGGATGTGTCTGCAACTCTCAGGGACAATACGAAGAGATCTAGTCTATGTCTCTGTTGGGACTGATCCTGTAGAAATATTAAGATTAAGAACACACAAAGATCTTGTTTTTGGACTTCTGTGCCTCATTAATTTTTACTATATTATTATGAAAAAAATCAATAAATAATCTATACAGTTACATAAATGAATAAAGATGAAGACTGTGAAGCATTGTCTAATTATAAAAATAAGACATGACACAAGAAATACCATTAATATAATTTGGAAATACTAATGGCCCTTAGGAAACCAGTGGATCAAGGGTGCTACCTCTTGCGCTAACAGGAACAGTCAGTGTTAACTGCTTTTGATCAGTGGTGAATTCTATGTTGTTCTTTCTTTTAGAAGAGACAGTTAATTATTAAAATCAACTAGTAAATATTTAAATGACTAAGAATATGGCAGGTGGGAAGCATTGATCAATGCAGAAAATGTCTTCACCTGTTTTTCATCTGCTCTGCTTTGTACTCCTCAGGGTGGTTGCTTGCTGCTGGTAAGGTTCTGCTCTGATCCCCGCCATCAAAAGCATTACGGTTGCCTCTGTGTGGGGGCCACTGTGATAATAATCATGTCACATTCCTTGATGAGGTTGAAATACACAAAGGTCATGTTCTTATTTTGGATTTGTAGGTTTAGGTTTATTATTATTAATGAATCATTAATAAACTGATCAAATAAAAATAATACTTAGATAATGGAGACAGTGAGGCATTGTCCAATTATGAACATACATTGTGATATAAGACATACTACATAAAAATAAAAAACATTGATGCCCATTTAGATTTATCAAAGATTTTACTTCTTTGGCCAAGGATTATGTAGATGAGGATAATTAAGTCAATTTTATTCTTCTGGATCAGTTTCAAGTTTGAGGTTGGTCCCTTTGACTAATAGTAAAAAATACATAATGAAGAGTAAACAAATACCTACCCAACTTAGTAAGTGAAATGTGGGAAGGAAGTAGCCATTTAGATGAATTGTTTTTTTTATTGACTGCTCTGTTCTGCGCTCCTCAGAACGAACCCACTCAAGAGGACGTCAGTGTCTTCCCTGACCTCCAGCCCTCTGCTCGCCTCTAATGAACACCAATGTGAGTGATTGTCAAATTTCTTGTGTTGGTTTGGGTGATTCGCTTAATTCACTGTATGATGAGTGTGAATTAATGAATTAATAACAAGTTGGAAATGAACAAAGGGAATGTGTGCTCGTCCTGGACCAGTGATGAGAACCAGTGGCATTTGAGGTGAGGATGATAAATTATAATGTGTCTGAAACTCTGAGGTCCAGCACAGAGCAACCCAGTGCCTTCTCTTAGTTTGAAAGGATCCCATAGACAGAATTTAGGAATATGCAAGGATGGGTGTGGTCTTGGGGTTTATTTTATTCTATTATTATAATTGGATAAATGTAATAATCAACAAACAAATATATAAATAAAGATGAATGAAGTAATGTCCAATCATAAAAATACATTGTGAGGCAAAGAGTACTATTAATAAATTTGGAAAAAGTGAAATCCAAAAGGAAGGAAATGGGCATGACTGTTAGTCTTTGGTTAAGGATGACATAAACAATAATAAGTGCTAGTCAATGTTCATTTTCTAGGTGAGGGACAAGTTCTGAGTTGTTTATTTCCTTCATATAAATTGAAATAAATGTACTCTAGATTAATGAGTGACTAAATCACTAAATTTTTTATCATTGGTTCTGTTCTTTACTCCTCAGAAAGGACACATTTGGGCTGATGTCAGCATCTTCTGTGGTCGTAGCTCCGTGGTTGCAACCGTGTGTTAGGAGCATGGAGAGTAACGTGAGTAATGGTCAGTTTTCTTGTATTAGATTGGTTGTTTTTTAAAAAAAATTATTTTGTATTATTAAAAGTATTAAATACAGTCAAAGAAGCCCAATCATGTCAATATCAAATGTTATTTATATGAAACAATATGATGGTCAATTTAAATATGAAACACTGAGTTCAGTTAATGAAAGAGTTTGGTTTCAGTGGAAATGATTCAGTAGATGGATGGTGGAAGGGGGCAACGGGGACAAAATGGGAGACATTTGTAATACTCTCAACAATAAAAATAAATAAAAAATAGATGGTTGTTAGGGATATTCCAGGATATGATTTGTGATTTTTTTCTTCATTTCTGTTTATTTTTATATTAGTGAATTTTACCGATAAAAAACATGGATGACATTAGATAAAAAGAACAAATTCAATGATGATGACTCCGGGCATATAATTCATATGCAATGAATACCACTGGAAGTCTAAGTTCCAACAAAAGATGAATCCATTTCATGTAGCTGAAATACCAGGATATACAGGGTCCAATTTTGGTTTTCACTCATTTGTATTCTATAAATATAATTGCATCAGTGACTGTACCAATAAATGTTTTACAAATGAACGATGGGGTAAAATATTTTCCAATTACAAAAATATGTGGTCTGATAAGAAATACTATTCATATATATTGTGAACACTGAAGATGAATGACAATAAACAGTATAAGAATGCTGTTTATTTTTGCTAAATTTGATATAGATAGTCATGAGCAACAACCAATGTTCATAGTCTGTCAGTGGCCATATTGATATTGTTTAGTCACTTAAGAGAAAGTAAAGTAGACACAATCACAAACCACCAATTACGTACGTAGCTGACTGCATAATGGTGGGATTGGGGCTAACGGAGATAATGTCTTGATTGCCTCTGGTTCTGTTGTGCACTGTGCTCCATAGAGTGGAAGCACCCCATCTGATGTCAACATCTTCCCTGGGCAGGAGCTCTGGGACTGCGTCCGTATTAGGAGCATGGAGGCCACTGTGAGTAACAGCCAATGTTCTTTTTGCTTTAACTGTGTTCTATGTTTTAAGATTTTCACTGTATAATTAAAAAGTGTTCCTATCTATATAATAAAAGCCCAAGTGACCTTTATAGCAGAACCACCAGAACGACCGGTCGCTATGATGCGCACTGACCACCAGCGGGCAGACACTCAATGCCGGAGCTGCCCCCTGGTGGTCACTGGGCTCCCACAGGGGGAGCGCAGTTCAGCCAGAAGCCGGGCTCAAGGCTGGTGATTGCAGTGACTGTGGCAGGAGCCTCTCCCACCTCTGCGGCAGCGCTAAGCATCAGCAAGCTGGGCGGTAAGGATCAACGAGCAGGCGGGTGGTAAGGAATGTGGAGGTCCCAGACTGGGAGAGGGATGTCCACCTGCTCCCTGCAAGGGGTCCCGGACATCCCCTGAGGGGTTCTGGATTGCAAGAGGACACAGGCTGGGTTGAGGGACTCCCCTTTCCCCTCTGGTTCACAATTTATGTGCACTGGGCCTCTAGCAATCAAAGAAGATTAGACATGTCACTGTTAAATATCATATTAACATGAAACATTGTATTGATTAATCCATATATGAAACACTGAGCTGAGTTAATGATAGGAATCTGGTCTTAGTGGAAGTGATAGTAAAAATGAATGTTAGAGATACTTAATAATCTCACTCTTGTGTTTTTGAGATTTATGTAGATGACAATACAGAATGAAGGCCACCCCTGGACCAACAATGATCACTGGTGCATTGTGGGGCATATGAGCTGAATAGGTATCTAGAAGTCTGACATCCAACACAAATGGAGTCCAGCGCGTTTTCCCTGCATGACAGGAACCTGTGGACAGATGTCAGGAATATAAAAGGATCTCGTTCTTGGTCTTTGAGTTCATGAATTTTAAAAATATTATTATTAAAGATTTAATGGCAGCATAAATAGACAAATGTATAAATGAATAAAGATGAGGAGCATGAAGCTTTGTTCATGAATAAAATATGTAATAATGAAAATGAATATCAGTATAAGTGGGAAAGGTTAAAAAAGGGCCAAGGGTATTATGTATTTGACAAAGGATGGCATACACACTGACAGGTAATAATTATTGCCCTCAGTCAGGTATTAGTTTGAAGTTCATTTTATTAAGAGAAAAATAAATAAATATTACCATTAATGAATAAACTTCAAATGACTGTAAATGAATAGTGGACAATATGGTACAATAGAGAAAATGTGTCTATCTTTTTTTTTGGGGGGGTAAATATGTAGTTGAATTTTAAAAATATATTCTGATTATTTATGACATATCTGGATAATGTATTGTTTTACATTTTTGTGATGACCAATATATTTGTATGTACTATTTATGTATTTCTAAGTTGACTTTTGTGCTTTTTCTTTATTGTTTTTTTTTCTGTTTGTTACACTCCCTTCTTGATTTATGTTTGATTAGTTATTTTTGTCTCCTGATTTAACTATTTTATCTACTAATTTGATATACATTCATTCTAATTATATTTCTATAGGCAGTATCTTTACATTTTAATGAGTATATTTGTATTAAATTATAAAAGTAATATCTTCTATTCTTTTGTTTGCTTGTACTTTTCAGAATGAATGCACCAAGCTGATTTCAGCATCTGCTCTGATTGAGATGATGTAGAAAAGAGACCAAGGTGAATAGTAGGTGAAGATTTTACCTTGGTTTGGATGATTTTTTTAAAAAGTATTCGTAGTATTTTTATAAAGTAATAAATATAATAAAAAAACTTAAGTGTGAATCAAGTACAAATATGTTATGAAATATGTTGATTCATTGATAATGTGCAACATCGAAGTCAATTAATGTAAAAGATATAACCTATGTAGTACAGAAGCTAGGTTTAATCAAGGGTCTTTTTCTTGTGATTTTTATGAATCATGTATTTATTTCATTATCAATGAATTCGTGCTCTAATAATCACAAATAGAGAAACCATTGAAGAAAAAGAGACCCAAAAATGGACCAATGATGATGACTGGTCACATAGAGTCGTATATGGTGAGAGCAAGGTGTCTGTAACTCTTGTGTTCACAAGAAACAGAATCTGGTTTATCTTCTCTTGTAAATGACCCCATGGGTCGATGTTAGGAATATACAAAGATTATATTCTTATTTTGAGTTCATAGATTTAGATTTATTGTTATTAATGAATCAATAGTGAGATCATTAAGAATGTAATAAACAACTAAAGAGAAAAGAGTGAGACATTGTCCAGCTAGGAACACATGTCATGAGGCAATAAAATTAAAATCGTACTGATGAAGCCATAAGTGGAAGTGGCATTTGCCTTTTTATCTAAGAACCATATAGACGGTGATGAGTAAGACTCAATATTACTTTGCTCTTGATCAGTCTCAAGTTTAAAATTATCTTTTGTTCAGAGAAAACATCCTATAATATGAAAAATTAATCAATGTCTAAGTGAATAAATAAAATGCAGAAAACAAGGATCAGTGGAGATAAAGTTTGAATTTTTTTATCTTCTGCTCTGCTCTGTACTCCATAGAGTGGACACACTCGAGCTGATTTAAGGATTCTTCCATGGTCATGAGCTAGGTTGATGCTCAAATACTGAGTCTCACCAGCCGGGCAAGGGTCAGTATATTTATATATTGCCTAATGATGATCATAATTAAGTTTAGTTTTAACATCAGTTAGCATATATAGTTACAAAATTTTTTTTTGGTGAAGAAAACTTTTTATAAATTTTCTTTATTTATTAAGGTATTACATATGTGTCCTTATCCCCCCATTCTTCCCCCCCCCCTGCCCCCACTCATGCCCTCACCCTCCTGTTGTCTGTGTCCATTGGTTAGGCTTATATGCAGGTGAAGAAAACTTTTAAGATTTATTCTCTTACCAACTTTCTTTGGTAAGATAAAAATTTACATTAAAAATATAAATAGCTTAATACTGAGTAAATGAAACTCAGAAAGCAAGACTTGGCCTTGGTTTTCCTCTACTACCTTCCCTTCTCTATCCTCTTCAGAACGCACACACTCTAGATGACATATGCACCTTTCCCAGTCACAGACCCTCTGGTTCCCACTTTGTGGTAGGAGCTTGAGGATTAATGTGAGTTAGGATTTAAGTTCTTTTCTTGGATTCAGTGTGGTTGTTGTTGCTTTAAGGTTATTCCCTGTATTATTAAGAAGTGTGAAGTATCAGGAAAGAAGGCAACTGTATCTGTTAAATATGGACTATAAGAAAAATTATATCCAGTAATGCATCATGGGAACAGGTGATAAAAAAGACATATATTGCTGTGAGAGTAAATGTATATTAAGTTTAAAAATATGAGGACTCATCTTGTTTTTTGTGCATAATAGGCTTTCAGAATTATTATTATTGAACTAATGATTTAGTCAATATACAAATAGAATATAATGAGAAAATGGGAGAGAATTGTGGATTTATGATGGCTACTTGTGGCCTAGCAGTTACATGGGGTGAATACATGTCTGGAACTCTGAGTTTCAATGTAAACTTATTCTAGTCCATTCCCATCTCCCAGGAATCTTATAGACAGATGGCAGGAAGATCCTAAGATCTTGTTTCTGGTCTTGGTGTTCATGTATTCTCGTCTATTATTATAATCGGATAAATTATAGAATCTATAAATAAACATAAATAAAAAGAGATCAATGAAGTATTGTCCAATTATAAAAATATGTGAGGAGGCAACAAATAGTATTAATATATTATCCAAATCATGAAGTTCAAGTAGAAACAAATGACACATTACTGTTACCTGTATAGTTAAAGGATAAATCGTAGAAAATGCTCATAGTCTGGGCTAGTGGTCCAATTAAAATTTGTTTTCTTAGGAGAAAAAAATGTATGCACCAAATCAATGAGTGCCCAAATGACTGACCATGTGAGAGGTGAAAAGCAAATATCAATGGACAGGAGGTCTCAACCATTTATATCATCTGCTCTGCTTCATACTCCTCAGGACAAGCACACTGGACCTGCTATAAGGTTCTTCCTTGACCGTGAGCCATAGAAGTGCACCTCTGCTCTAGGAGCCTGGAGACCAATGTGAGTTATAATGAAAGTTCTCATTTTGGTTTGGGTGGTCTGTTTTAATAAAAGTATGACATACTCAAAGATGGCCCGATTGCATCCTCGTGGCCAATATGGGATTAATAGGTAGCATTATATTGAATAATTCATATGTAAAAATGTTACTAAATATGACAGTTATAATGATGTGATGATGTTTTCAGTTACAATTAGGGCTATCAAGACCCTTTTGAGTTCTTGTGAATAATAGAGTTTTAATTTTTTATTTAGGGAATTAATGAATTAATCAATAAACTATATAGAAATGAATAAAGAGAAAGCGTCCTTTATTTGGATCAATGATGCTAACTGCCAGAGTATGAGTCACGGATGATGAATAATATGTCTTCAACTCTGAGATCCAACACAGAAGGAATGGGTTCTTTCTCTGTCTGCATTTTCATTCTTAATTGTAATTGGACCAATGATTTCTCAATGATGATATATACATATATATGTATATATGTGTGTATATATATATATAGTAGTTGCATTGTCCAATTTCAAACATTTGGGTAGGCAATAAATTCAGTCCAAAGAGAAACAAGTGGTCCATGACTCTAACCTCTTTGGCTTGGGAAGCTATAGACAGGGTAAAATATAGACAATGTTTATGTTCTGTGTTACTGGGAAGTTCACAATAGTTTTCCTGAAGGCCAGTAACATAAATATACTCCAAATCATGAATGCCTAAATGACTGGTTACATGAAAGTTGTGCGGTAAGGATCTATGGAAGGAAGTCTGAACCTTTTTATCTCCCTCTCTGTTTGGGACTCTTCAGAACAGATGCTCCGGCCGATGTCAGCTCTGCCCTGGTGAAGTTTGCTCTGCTGCCTCCACGTTAGGAGAGAGATCAAGGTGAGTAGTAATCAAGGATTTTGTCTTGGTTGGGTTAAGTTGTTTAAGGGTATCATTGATGGTATTATTAAAATTTAATGATAGCAGCATTGTTTATAATAGCTAAGATCTGGAAGCAGCTGAAGTGCCCATCAGGAGAGGGATAGATAAAAGAGTTGTGGAATATTTACACAATGGAATACTATACAGCTGTATAAAAGAAGGATCTCTTACTCTTTGAAACAGCATGGAGGGATCTGGAGATTATTATGCTAAGTGAAACAAATCAGTGATAGAAAGACAAGTATCACACGATCTCACTTACCTGTGAAATCTAATAAACAAAATAAATTCATGAACAAAATATGTCCAGAGACATGGAAGCATGAAACAGACTGACACATCACACAGGGAAGAGGGGTGGGTGGCAAGAGATTAACCAAAGAACGCATGCATAACCCATGGACAAAGAAAATAGTATGGTTAAGGTCTGGGGTGGGGCGGGAGCCAGGTGGAGAGGCGCAAGGAGTAAAATGGGGGACACCTGTAATTTTCTCAACAACAGAAAATAATAAATTTAATAAAAATGAATTTATTGCTCCATGATAAATATGATAAGAAACATTATGTTGATTAATTGAAATTATTTAACATTGAGATTGATTAATGAGAAAGATACAATCTATCTATGTGGGCAGTTATTCTGTAGACAATAGTTAGGTATGCTCAGAGTTGTTGGTTTTTCAGTTTTTGTTTATCATGTATTTATTTTATTATTGTCAATGAATTAATGACTTAATCAACACAAATGTAGAAATTAATGAAGAGAAAGTTGGCCCCTATGGACCAACGATAATGATTGTGGCAGAGGAGTTATGAACACTGAATAATCTCGAACTGTGAGGTGCAAATATCTACATTATAATACAAAAAATTTTTAACTTTTAAAATATTTTTATTGTATTTCTGGGATGCCATTGATTAATAAAATTATATAGGTTTCAAGTGTACAATTCTATAATACATCATGTATATATTGCATTGTGTGCCACCACCCACAGTCAAATCTCCTTAAGTAACTGCAAATATGAAATGTGGAAAGCAAGAATCGATGGGGATTAAAGGCTTATTTATTTATTTATTATTGATTGTGCTTTCTCCTTCTCAGAATGGACACATGTTAGCTGGTTAAGCATTGTTCTGCGCTGCCAAGCTATATGATTACATCTCTGTGTGAAAAGCACACGGACCGATGTGAGTAATAGCCACAGTTCTCATCTTGAGTTTAGCGATTGTTTTTTTTTTCAGAGTATTCAGTGTATCATTAAAAAGTTTCATATAGGATTTCAGAAGGCCAGGTATAGCTCAGTGATAAATATTGTATTTTATGAAATATTAAATTGATTAATGCATAAATGCAAAACAACATAATTTTTAAAAGATATATTAGATTCAATTTATAGGTTAGGGATATCATGACTCTTCCTGTTTTGTGTGTGTGTGTGAGTAATTAGTGTTTTAAAATTATTATTAGCAAATTATGAATTAGTCAATAAACAATGTAGAAATGAATGAAACAAATAGGAGTGGTATTGCATCAGTGATGACTACTGGTGGCATAAGAGTCCTATACGATGATTACATGTTGAACTCTGAGGTCCATCGTGAAATATAGTCCATGCTCATTGTTTGAAGGGATCCCCTTGAAAGTTGTCAGGAATATATGAGGATTTTGTTTTTAATTTTTATGTTTATGCATTTTCTGTCTATATAATTGGATCTATGAAATAAATAATAAGCAAACATAAATAAATAAAGATGGAGGTGGTAAAATATTGTCCAATTATAAAAGTAGGTGTTTAGTCAAGGAATAGTGTTAAATCTATATTTAAAACACTGATGTTGATAGTGGATTATATGGTATTAGTTCATTATTCTTTGACTAAGGATGATATAGGTATTAATAAGTGGTAGTTAATATTCATGTCTGTCAGTGGTCAGATCAATATTGTTCATTGACTCATGGGAAATTAAAATATATATTGTTCTAATGTAGATTACATGAATGAGTGACTCAATGAAAGGTGAAATGCAATGACTAATGACATAATATCTCAAACCTTTTTTTAAAATTATCTGTTCTGTCTTCTACTTAGCTTGGTCACAGATGATTTCAGCATCTTTCATGATCAGAAGCTCCATGATTCCATCTTGTTGAAAGCACGGGGACCAATGTGAGTAATAGTCAAAGTACTTTTCTTGGTTTTGTGTTTTTGTTCAAAAAGGTTTTCACTGCATTATTAAAAATGTCATATAAAATAAAAAATCATAACTGTGGCCTATCAAGCATTATATTAAGTAATTTATATAAGGAGACATTGAAGTTAATTAATGAAAGATTATAGTCAGTAGGAAGTTTTGTTTTACTTTTTGTGACCTTTGTTTTTAGTTAACTAATAAATTAATCTGTAAAAGCATTAATGAATATAATAGGAAGTAACCTGTCCAATAATGGTAATTGGTCAAGTACAAGTCTTGGATGATGAATACTATAGGTCTGAAACGGAGGTCCGACATGGAATATAAATCTATTCTTTTAGTTGGGATTGCTTCCATAGAGAGATGTCAAGAATATATAGTAATTATATTCTTGTGAGAATTTCCTAGATGTAGATTTGTTATTAATGCTCCTGGTATATTGGTGGGAACATTCAACAAATATAAATAAGTATTTAAAAAAATAAGAGGGTGATGCATGATCTAACTTCTAAAGTGTGTGGTGATGCCTCTTAAGAAATAAATGGATAGAGGTCTCACCTCTTTGACTGAGCCATAAATACTCGTTTTAGGAAGAATCCATTGTATTCTTCTTGGTCTTGAAAATTGAGTTTTTCCTTTTGTAAGATTATATATATATATATATATATATGAAAAACAAATCAATAGTGAATTTATGAAACATGGAAAGAAAGCATCAGTGATGATTGGCTCTTTCTCTCTTTATTTTATTTTATCACCCTCTACTCTGTACTCCTGAGGATGAAAACACTCAAGCTGAGTAGAGCATCTTCATGGTCATGAGCTGTGTGGTTGTCTCTGTATAAGAAGACATAGGTTAATGTGAGTAACAGTAAAAATTCTTTTCTTAGTTTCTATGTTTTTTTAAAAAGATAATTCGCTGTGTTATTAGAAAGTCTGAAATATAATTAAAGAAGGCAAATGCATCTTAGTGATAAGTATGGGATATATGAAACATTATATTGATTATTCCAGTGGAAAACTGAGGATAATTAATGAAAGTGACACATTGGTGTTAGGATACCCAATGTATAAAATAAGGATATAAAGGCTCCTCTAGGGTTTTTGTTTATCAGTGTTTAGAAATTACTAGTAGTAAATCCATGATTTAATCAATGAACCTCTAGGAATGCCTGAAGAAAAGGAGAGACAAGATTGGATCAGTAATGAGCACGGGTGGCTATATGAGACATACACAATGAATATTAGTATGTGTAGATCTCTGAGGTCTAACACAAAAGAACTGGAGTCCATCCCCATTGTTTAAAGGGATCCGATAGATAGATGTCAGGAATAAACAAGGATCTTGCTTCTGGTGTTCGTCTTCATTCATTTTTATTCTATTATTTTAATTGAGTAAATGGGAGAATCTTTACATTTATAAGTAAATAAAGATGAATTTAATGAAGCATTGATCAATTACAAAATATGTGTTTATGTAAGAAATACTATTGATATATTATGAAAATCCTAAAGTTCCTTTAGAAATAAATGCTTTATGACTACTACCTGTATAAAGATGACAAACAGTATAAGTCATAGACACTGTTCAGATGCTGGATCAATTGGCAAGATCAACATTGTTCTTTTAAGGGAAAAATAGATCCCAAATTAATAATTGCCCAAACTGCTGAATAAACAAAATGTGAAAAGCAAGGATCAATGGAGAAAATGTCTCAACTATTTTTATCATCTGCTCTGTTCTCTGCTTCTCAGGACAGACACACTGGACTAAGTTAAGGATTCTTCCTTGATCCAGAGCCCTGGAGCTGACCAATGTGAGTTATAATGAAAGTTCTTGTTTTGGTTTTGCTGCTTTGTCTAAGTATATTCATTGTATTAATAAAAAGTGTGAAATCCAATCAAAGAAGGTAAACTGTATTCTAGTAACAATTATGGGAGTAATAGGAAGCATTATATTGATTAAAAGCACATAAGAAAACAAGATAATGACAGATATTAATGCAGAAATGATTCTTGATACATATTAGGAACCTTAAGATCTTGTTAAGCTTTTGATTGTCATAGAGATTTAAAATTTTAATTAGTGAATTAATAAATTAATCAATAAACAACATAGAAATGAATGAAGACAAAGTGGTCCTTGGATCAATGATGATGATACCTGCTGGTGTATGAGTCACGAATAACAAATAATATGTGTCTGAAAATGGGTAATTTTCTATATGCATTTTCATTCTTTATTATAATTGGATCAATGACTTACCAGTGAAGAAATATATAAAAATAAAGCTGAATGGTAGTTGTGTTGTACAACTTAAAACATATATAGAGAGGCAATAAATTCCATTAATATAATTTGAAACTAATAAAGTCCAAAGAGAAATAAATGGTACATGACTGTAACCTCGTTGACTAAGGGTGATAGAGACAGGGTAAATTATTGACTATGTTTATGTTCTTTGTCAGTGGGAAGTCCAAAGTAGTTTGTTTTCACAAAAGACAATGAGGTAAACATACTTAATAACTAATGTCTAAGTGTTTCCATACAAGATCAATGGAAGGAAGTCTGTTTTAGTTATCTGCTCTGCTCTCGATTCCTCAGAATGACGCACTGCTGCTGATTGTAGCATTCCTCCGTGGAGACCATGTGAGTAATAATTGAAGTTATTGTCTAAGTGGGAATGGCTTCATTACGGGTATTCACTGTATTGTTCCAAAGTATTAATTATGATCAAAGAAGGTGAGACAGTCCATGTTAAATATCTAATTGCTAGGAAACATTTAATTGACTAATCCATAAATGTAATCCTGAAGTAGCTAATAAAAGATATTTAGTCAATGTGGAAATGATTTTACAGGTAGATGATAGGGATGTCCAAGGATATTAGTATTGTTTTCAAAATTAATGTTTATTTTTATAATGAATTAATAAACACTTGTTTATTAGAATGAAAAGAAAGAGGGACAGTCATGGATCCATGATGGCTGGTGGACAATGAATACTACGTGCCCACATGAAAGGTACTAGTCTACTCCCCATGTGTTAATGGATCCTCTAGACCAGGGTGTGGGAGTTTTTTTCTGCCAAGGGCCATTTGGATATTTATAACATCATTTGCTTAATATAATTCACTTACTATAAATTTATATTGCTATGAAAAAAGCTCCCAGGTTTATTGCATTTCGAGTCCCACCTGCACTTGCCTTGGCAGGGCCAGACCAAATGACTTCGCAGGTCTTATATGGCCCACCAGCCAGATATTCCCCAACCCTGATCTACAGATGTGAAGCATATACATTTGTGTTGATTTTTAGGTTCATGATTTTAATATTAACAAAGTATCTAATAAATAATAAGTATATAAATGAAATAAATAATAAGTATATAAATGAAAACTTTGAAGAGGGTGAAGCATTATTCTCTGATAAATATCAAGGTAAAAGAATATTAATATACATTAGAATGAATAATAATTGGACAAAGTGTGTTGCAACTCTAAGGTTGATAAAAACATTGAAATGTAAGAGTCAGTTATTGCCTGAGTCAGTTGTAGGTTTGAAGTTCATTAAGTTAAAAAAAAATAAGTATTATCATAAATTAATAAATGCATAAATGACTATGTACATAATTGGTGAAAACTATGAATCAATGAAGAGAAAGTCCCAATGTTTTTATCAATTCTTTGCTTGGTATTTTTCAAAGGAGGTGATCAAGTTAATTTTGTCTACTGACATGATCAAGATTGCTGTGTTGCTCTCCATCTCCATCCATGTTGTTGCAAATGGTAAGAGAGAGCATTATGCTAAGTGAAAAAAGCCAGGCAGAGAAAGATAAATATCACATGATCTCACTCTTTTGTGGAATATAATGAACAACATAAACTGATGAACAAAATAGATCCAGAGACAGAGAAACATCAATCAGAACATCAAACCTCAGGGAAGGTAGGGGAGGGTGGAGGTTAGGGGGAGAGATCAACCAAAGGACTTATATGCATGCATATAAGTCTAATCAATGGACATGTACAACAGGGGGGTGGGGTCATGAATGGGAGGTGGGGGGCAATGGGGGAATAAGGACACATATGTAATACCTTAATCAATAAAGAAATTAAGAAGAAAAGATTGCTATGTTGCCTTTATCTTAGGAAAGAGAGTAAAGTGAGTAAAAGTCTAAGGTCTTATTTTGGTTTGGGTCATTGTTTAAGGATATTTACAGTATTACCAATAGTAATATTATCAGAAAGGAACCTATTGCCCAATAATAAATCTTATACAAAACATTATCTTGATTAATTAATAACATGTATCATTGACATTGATTAATGAATGACATAAACCTAAGTTGATAATGATTTTTCAGGTAGAAATTAAGGAAATTTAAGTATCTTATTCTTAAGTTTTTGTGAATATTTTTATTATCAGTGAATTAATGAGTTAATCAATACAAAAATAGAAATGAATGAAGAGAAAGTAGACTTCTAATGGACCATGATGGTGGTAACAATTAGAAAATATGTGTATGGAACTCTAAGTTCCAACATAATGCCTAGTGTAACCTCTCTGTTATATTCGATATTGTAGACAGATGTTAGGAATATACAAAGATTATGTTCTTATTTTGGCTTCATAGATTTACACTTTTTATTATTAATGGATCTATAGAACCAGTAAAGAAATGTGAATAATAGCTAAAGGAAAAAGGGTGAAGCATTGTGCGACTTGAACATATGTCGTGAGTAAAGAAATAATATTTAAAAAATGAAAACATTGCGTTCATTAAGAAATACTGAAAGCCAATGAACAAACAAACAAAAACTCACAGACACAGAGCGGTGCTTACCAGAGGGAAGGGGTTGGGAGAGTAGCAGATAGCAAAGGGGGTCAAATATATGGTGGCGGAAGATGATCTGACTTTGGGTGGTGGACATGCGATGCCATACACAGATGATGTATCATACAATTGTACACTTGAAACTTACATAGTCTTATCAACCAAAGTCACCCAAATAAATTTAGTAAAAAAATAATGGAGTAAATCTATTGTCTTGGGTTGGTCTCAAGTTTGAGACAGTTCCTTTTGTTAGTGAAGATAATATATTCACAGACATTTTAAATACCTGTATAACACTTTAATATTTTCTTCTGTCCGACTGTGCTTAGAATTTCTCAGAATGGACCATTCCAGCTAATTAAGCCTCATTCCACGGGGGCAGCTCCATGCTACCATCTCCGTGTTAGCAGCACAGAGAGTAACGTGAGTAATAAATAGTCCAAGTTCCTTTCTGGGTTTTAATGATTTTTTTTTAGGGTATTTAGTGCATTTCTAAAAAGTGCCATAGGGAATCAAAGTAATCCAATGATAAATATTAAATTAATAGGAAACAGTATATTGATTAATGCTCCAATGAAATTTGGGATTATTAATGGAGGTATATTGATATGAGAATGATTCTAGATACATAATAGGGATATCAATGTCTCCTTGGTTTTGTGAATCATCAAGTTTTTAAATTACAATTAGTGCTTAATTAGAGTTGTGATGACTACTGGTGGCATCTGAGTCATATATGATGAATTTGTGTCTGTAACTCAGATAGATGTCAAGATCAATACAAAGGTCATGTTTTTGTTCTGATTTCATTGAAATACCAGTAGATATGTTATTAGTAGACTGATAGAAATATTAAACAAATAGTTAAGTATTTAAAGAATTAGGATGAATAAATGCATAACCATGAATGTATGTGTTCAGGCAAAGGATATTAACAAAATTGAAAGAACATATTCATTAAGAAACCAATGTAATATGTACTACTATTTGTAATACTTAAAACAATAAAAAAATGGTAAAAAAAAAAAAAGAAACCAATGTAGCTGTGAATTTCATCTATGGTTAAGAATCATATAGACATTTATTAGTATGAATCCATTGTATTGTTCTGGGTCAGTGTCAAGATTAAGTTTTTCATCATGTTAGGGTGAATATACAGGGTCTCCCAAAAAATGTGTACACACACTTTGAATAATTTATAAAGGCAGTGTTTATTAAAACACGTTTCATTTTCTAAATTGAGCTATCAGCTGTTAAAGTATGTATACATATTTTGGGACACCCAATATATACATTAAGATAAAAGAAGAAATATCTAAACCCTGAGTCTATGAAACGTGGTTAGCAGGGATCAATGTCCATAGGTCTTACATTAAATATCTAGGGCTATTTAGGACTGCTTCAGCATCTTCCCTGGTCACAAGCCCTCTGGTTGCATCTATATAATAGCAGGGTGGAGATTAATGTGATCGTAATTTTCTGTGTTGTGTTTTTTTATAAGGTAATTCACTGCAGTATTAAAAATTATAAAATATAAATAAAGGAGGAATGTATTTCAGTGATAAATATGAGATATATGAACCATTATATTGATTAATCCATGTATGAAAAGCAGGATAATTAATCAAAGAGGTACACTGATATGAAAATAATATATGTACAGGTTAGGGGTGTAATAACTCTTCTTGGGTTTGGATGAGTCATAGTGTTTAGATATTATTATTGGTGAATTGATGATTTAATCAATAAACAATTAAAAAGGAAAAAAATGGGTTCCAATAGGATCAATGATGATGACTGGTGGCGAACGAGTCACATAGATGACTGCATGTCTGAAACTCTGAGGTCTATCATAAAAAAACCTAGTTTGGTCTAAGTGTTCATATATTTACATTCTATTATAATTGGATAGATGAGAGAATCTGTAAACAAATACATAAGTAAAGATGAATGCAGTGACATTTTACACCGTCTCATTGTAAAAATAAGTGATTATGCAAGAAATTACTATTGATACATTATGAAAACCCTGAAGTTAAATTAGAAGTAAATGGTACATGGCTAAGGATGACTTGGATAGTATGATTCACAGACAATATTCAGATTCTGGGTCAGTGACAAGATGAATGTTGTTTGATTTCTTAAGAGAGAAAAATATTTATACCGAATTAGTGACTGCCTAAGTGCCTTGCGAACTCAAAGGTGAAGAGCAACAATCAATGGGGAGATTTTCTCATTTTTATTTTTATCATCTGCTCTGTCATTTATTCCTTAGAATGGACAAATTCAACCTGCCTTAAGGGTTCTTCCTTCACCATGAGCCATAGGATTGCATCTCTGTTTTAGGAGCGTGGAGTCCAATGTGAGTAATAATGAAGGTTCTTGACTTTTCTGGTATTTGTTGTAAATAATTGCAACATTAATAGGAAGTAGTTTTTGATTAATTCATATATGAAAAACAGAATAATTAACAATGAAAATACCTTGTTGTCAGAATGATTCTAGTTTAATTCTAAGAATATCTAGTTACATTCTAAGGCCTTGTTGATTTTTGAATTATAATTAGTGAGTTCATGAATTAATCAATCAACAACATAGAAATGAATGAAGACAACATGGTCTTCTGGATCAATGATGATACCTGCCGGCGTTATGAGTCATCATGACAAATAATGCATGTCTGAAACTCTGAGGTCCACCTCAGAAGAAATGGGGGTCGTTCTCCTCCTGCAAAGCATGCCTCATTTTATTATCATCTGCTGTGCTCTTTACGCCTCAGAATGGATGCACGCGACCTGACTTAGGCATCTTCCTTGGTCCTGAGTGTTCTGGGTGCATCTATGTTGAAGGAGCATGGAAACCCATGTGAGTAATATCAATATATTAGATTGAATGGCTTGTTTTATAGTGTTCACTGTATTATTCCAAATATCACATGTAATTAAAGAGTATGTACACTCCTACGTTCATAGAAGTGTTACTTACAATAGCTGAGACCTGGAAACAGCCCAAGTGCCCATCAGTAGAGGAGTGTATAAAAACATATGGTACATTTACACAACGGAATACTATGCAGCTGTAAAAAATAAAGGATCTTTGAGATGGCATGGAGTGACCTGGAGATTATTATGCTAAGCAAAATAAGTGAATCAGAAAAAGACAATATCGCATGAAATCACTTACATGTGAAATCTAATGAACAAAATAAACTGAGCAAGAAAATAGAACTAGTGACATGGAAAGATGGGACAGACTAACAAATCTCAGAGGGAAAGGGCCTTCCCAGAAATAGTAAACAAATAAATAAATACAGGGTGTCACCCAAAAATGTATACACACTTTAAAATGGAACATTTGTTTGTTTGTTTATTTATTTATTTGGAACTTACTTTTAAAAACACTGCTTTTATAATTATTCAAAGTACGTGTATACATTTTTGGATGGATACTCTATAAATGTAAACATGAAGATGGTGAAACTTTGTCCAATTATAAAAATAAGTGGTTAGGTAAAAAGCTGTTAATATGTATTTTAGAAACAAACATCTATTAGGATATAGGTACAAAGTGTTATTCTTTGACTAAGTATGATATAGTTATTGATCAGTAATAGTCAATATTCGTATTATCTGTCCATTACAACATTGATTTTGTTCATTTACTTATGAGAAAATAAAATATACATTACCTCAATTCATTACTTACTAAGTGGCTGACTAATAGAAAGGTGGCATTCAAGAATCAATAATTAATATCTCAACTTTCTAAATTATTGTTTTCCCTTGTACTCCTTAGAATCATTGCATGTAGGTGTTTTAAGCATGCTGCCATGATCATAAACGTTGAGGCTGAATCTATGAATTAAAATCCTGGAGAGCAATGTGAGTAACATAGTTCTTTCCTTGGTTTTTTTTTTTTTTTTTTTTAAAAAGGTTCTCACTGCATTATTAAAAAGTGTGAAATAAGATCTCTGATTGCCAAACAAGCTAAAAAAGAGTAATGGTGCTAATATGAAGTATTATGTTAACTTTGTAGGAAATTAATTAACTTTTGAGGTTATTAATAAACATTTTGTTTATGGAAAGTAATTTAAAGACATATGCTAGAGATATTTAAGAATCTTGTTTCAAGGTTTTGTGACTCCCCAAGGTATTTATTTTATTATTAGTAAATTGGTGATTTAATCAATAAAGATGTATAGACATGAATGAAGACAATGAGGCTCAACCCTGGATAAATGATGATGATTAGTGTGCGTAGGAGTCCTTTTCCCCCCACTTGAGGTGATCCTTTAGGGAGAGGCTAGGTATACAAAGGACATGTTCTTGGTCTTTGTGTACATGAATATTTAAAAATATCATTAGAAATGGCAAGATAAATAAATATATAGTCAATACATTTGAATAGGTGAAACCCTCATCATTGTTAAAAATATATAGTGGGATGGAAAATAATACCACCCAGTGTATATATCCTTGAGTAAGTATGATAAACAGTGATAAATAGTAGTCGGTTACCGATGGAGTCAATTTCAACTTTGACATTTGATTTACTGAGAGAAAAATAAATAAATATGACCATAAATTAATACATGCTTAAATAACTATGCAAATAAATAGTGGAAACTGAATCCATGGAGACAAAGTCTCAACATTTTTATCATGTTTCTTTGGTCATTTGTCTCCTGAATGGACCCTGGAACTGATTTCAGCTTCTGCTGTCTGTCATGTTCCCTCTGTGTCTGAGAAGCGATCAAGGTACCTAATGGTCATGTTGTTATCATAGAGTGGGCCATTTGTTTAAGGATATTTACAGTATTATTTAAAGGCATTACATTCATAAAAAGTTAGCCATGTCTCATTGATAAATATGACATGAAACTTTATGTTGATCAATAGATAATGTGCAGGATTGGGGTCTATTAATGAATGAAGTATAGTCTATGTGGGAAATGATTCTGTAAACTGATCTTAGGGATATTCAAGAATCTCATTTTTAAATTTTTATAATACATGAATTGTTTTTTTTATTATGAATGAATTAATCATTTAATCGATACAAATGTAGTAACAGATGATGAAAAATAGACCAAGTCATGGATCAATAATGATTCCTAGTGGTGTAGGAGACATGACAATGAAAATACATGTCTGAGACTCTGAGTTCTAGAAGGTAGTCTGTTTCTTCTGTTGAAATGGTTTCTATAGAGAGATGTCAGAAATATAGAGATCAGATTTTAGTGTATTGATTTCACAGAGACAGATTTGCATTTATTAATGGAATAGTGATAAAAGTATTAAATATAAATAAACAAAGAAAGAGGTGAAGTATTGTTCAATTATGAAGGTTTTGTAGTGAGGTAAAAGGCAATAATGCCATTAAAAACATTGATTCCCATTAAGAAATTAATGCTCAATCGGTCACCTCTGTGACTAAGTATTATATAGATACTGATAAGGAAGTCTATTTTATTCTTCAGGGTCAGTCTCAAGATTGAGCTTTTACTTTTCTTAAGATAAAGAATGTATATTAATAAAAATTAATACATACTTAAATACTGAGTTAATGAAATGTGTGCAAAGCAAGTATCAATGACAGTTTAATTTTATTTTTCATCTGCTCTGCGCTGTCTTCCTCAGATACTCTTGAGCTGATTTATGCATCATCCATGGTCACCAGCTTTCTCGTTGCCCCTAGTAGGAGGACAGAGATTAATGTGCATAATAGCTCAAGTTTGTTCTTCGTTTCAATGTGTGTTTTTTTTAAATTATTCATTAGGAAGTGCAAAAGATATTTAAGAGGGCAACTCTAACTCGGTGATAAATATGGGAAGTTTATTTTATAAAGATAAAAATAAATAAGTCTTACCATAAATGAATAAATCCCAAAATAATTACGGAAATTATAGATCAATGGAGACAATGTCTCAATCTTTTTATCATCTGTTCTGCTTGATACTCTGCAGAAACAAAGCACCCAGCTGACTAAAGCTTTCTTCCATGATCAAAATAAGATGTCACTTCTGTTTTCAGAGAGACAACAAGGTGAGTAGTCCTCGAAGTTCTTGTCTTGGTTTTAGTCATTTGTTGAAGGTAATAATAACCTTAATCAAATTCCCACTCTTATTAAAAAGTATTAAATATAACAAAAATGTTAGCTATGGCCCCTTGAGTAATAAAGTATGACACATTATGCTGATTAATGGATAATGTTCAACATTAACTTTGCTTAATGCAAAAGATATACTGTATTGGGAAAGATTTCTATAAATAGATTTTAGGGCTATTCAGGGATTTTGTTCTTGCATTTTTGTGAATCGTGTGTATTTTATTATTATCAATGAATTAATGATTTTACTGATATAAATTTAGGAAGAAAAGATGGCCTCACTTGGGCCAATGATGATGACTGGCTCATATGAGTTATGAATAACGAATAAGATCAATCTGGAATTCTGAGGTTTAACACAAAATGTAATTAGTGTATTCTCTCTGTTAAGAATTCTATCAATAGAAATATATGAAGATCATGTTCTTATTTTGGATTCCTAGATTTAGATTTATTATTACTACCAGATGAATGGTTGAGCAATTAAACAAATAAAAATAAGTAAAGAAAAGAAAAAGGGTTAATCATTGTTCAACTAAGAACATATGTGATGAGGCAAAAAATATTAATAAAAATTAAGACTATTGATGAACATTAAGACATCAATGGATTGAAAATTTTACCTCTTTGTTTAAAGATCATATAGACACTGATAAATAAAAGTCAGTTTTATTGTACTGGATCAGTTCCAAGTTTGAGGCTGTCCTTATTTAAAAAATTAAGTTTATTGGGGTAACATTGGTTAATAAAATTATATAGGTTTCAAGTGTACAGTTCTATGATAATCATGTGTATATTGCATTCATTCTGTGTCCCCTACCCACAGTCAAATCTTCTGTCAATATATATTTGACTCCCTTTACCTTTTACTACCTCCATATCCTCTTCCCTTTGGTGTTGTCTGTTGTCCTTTTGTTAAGAAAAAATATATACACATTATCTAAATATAATAATTACCTATATGACTGAATAAATGAAATGCAGAGAGCAGGAACCATAGAGAATATTGTCTCAATTAAAAAAAAAATCATTCACTCTGTTTTGTTTGAGGGGATTTCATTGACACATGTTAGGAATACACAAAGATGCTTTATTAAATTTTTGATCTTTGTGTATTTTTATTCCATTACTAGAAGCCCAATGCACGAAGATTTGTGCAAGAATGGGCCTTCCTTTCCCTGACTGCTGGCACTGCCTTTCCTCTCCGTCCCCACTGCCCAGAGGCCCTGAGTGGCTGGGGCGGTGCAGAATGCCTGTGTATGCAAATTAACCTGCCAGGTTTTTTATTAATTTGCATACTCACTCCTGATTGGCTGGTGGGCATAGCAAAGGCATGGTTAATTTGCATCTTTCTCTTTTATTAGTGTAGATTATAATTGGGTAAATAAACTAATCCATCAATAAATATATAAAGAAATAAAGATGAATGGAGCAAAGCTTTATCCAATTGTGAAAGTATGTGATTAGGCAGGAAATGGTCTGATATATTGAATACTCTGATATTATTGAGGAACTAAAAGGTTAAAGGCTGTTTCCTCTTTGGCTGAGGATAACACAGACAATGGTAAATGACAGTCCATGTTCTGTGCCAGCAGCAAAAATGATACTGCTTATTTACTTCCAAGAAGATAAAATGTTCAGCCAAATCATTCCCGCCCTGAATGACTGACTGAATGGAAGGTGGGGTGCCCAGACCAGTGCAGACAGTATCTCATTCTTTTAAAAATCATTTCCTCTGCTCTGTACCCCACAGAGTCCACACACTTGAGCTGATTTAAGCATCGCGAGCTCCATAGTTGTATCTGTGCATTAGGAGCATGGAGACCAATGTGAGTAATAGTCACAGTTCTTGTCTTGGTGTCATTGTTTTATGTTGTTTTTTAAAATATTCACTGTATCATTTTAAAATTCTGAAGTTTAATTATTGAAGAACGGCCCTGGCCCAGTCATAAATATGGGACTCATAGGAAGCATTGCTTTGATTAATCCCTTAATGCAACATGGAAGTCAAGTAATGAAAGAGCTTTATTGCCATGAGTAATAATTCTATAACACAAGTTTTATGTATGTATCTTACTCTCAAGTTTTGTGACTTTAGGTATATATGTTATTATTATTGGTGACCTGACTAATTAATAAAATTCATATAGACATGAATTTAAAAACAGAGGACCATGTCTGGATCAGAGGTGACCACTGGTGGCATAGGAGTCATGGATGATGGCTGCTGTGTGTCTGAAACTCTGGGGTCCAACGCAATACAAATCTCATCTATTCTCATGTTGGAAAAAACCCTATAGGTAGACGTTAGAGATATTTAAGCTTCTAATTTAACTAATTATGATTAAGTTATTATAAAAGAGTCAATATCGAATAATTAATGATGGAGAAAGTGAGGCATAATCCAGTTATTAAATATGTGGTAAGAAAGAAATTACTATGATTTGGGATGGATAATAAGGAGATCAAGTGTGGTACTCCTTTGGCTAAGAATTACAGAGCTATTGATAAGTAATAATCAGTGCCTTGTTTTGGATCAATTGCAAATTCAACATTTGTTTTAAGAGAAAATACCCCAAAGTACCATAAGTTAAGAAATGTTAAATTACTGAGTCAATGAAAGGGCGCTCGTCTGCTGCTTTTAACATTCTGCCATGGCCTCCAACTCTATGGTCACCTTAGGAGCATGAGCTTCCAGCATGAATAATAGTTGCAGTTCTTGTCTTGGTTGGGAAGATTGGATTGGTCAATGCATTATTAATAAGTAGACAATATAATCAAAGAAGACTAAACATAGCCCATAACGAACATGGGATTAATAGGAATGGTTACATTGAGGCAGCCATATTTGAAACACTGATATGTTTCTTAAAACATCCATTCAAGAAACATAATCTAGTGTCTACGGGAAATGATTTTATAAACATTAGGGGTGTTAGGGCTCTTATTCTGAGTTTCAGATTCATGCATATATATTTCTTAGTAAGTAGTAAATTAATGAATAGGTCAGTAGACAAATAATAAATGAAGACAATGATTCATGTGCTTGGACCAGTGGTAATGTCTGGTGGTGGATGTCAAGGATGATGAATAACATGTGTCCAGATGTCTGAGATTGGACACAAAAAGAAATCTAGTCTATTGCTCCTTTAGATGTGATCCCATAGACAGTTGATAGGAATGTTCAGTTATCCCATTCTTATGCTTTTGTAGTTCATGGATAATTATATTGTTACAGTGAACTGATACATGAAGGGTTTAACAAGTAGAATTGAATAAAAACCCTGCCACACCAGTTCCAACTGTAGCATATGTAATGAACAAGTGTCAGTACCAATCTATCATTGAGGATCTGGAATTCACGTTTCCTTAAATTTCAGAATGCAGCACATATAGACAGATTTATGCATTCTGGGATGTCTTTGGTCTACTGGTTTTTTATTTTATTACTGCATACAAATATTTATAAAATTAAAGATTAAGCACTATTTAAATTAAAGAAGGCCAGTGATAAGTTTTGTTATATAACTAAAGTTGTTGTGCCCACTACATTCCACTGTGAAGTGACATACTAGTAGTCTGGTAATGAGCAGCAACTGCACATGCGTTGCTATTACTCAGTGCTATTGTACTGAGTGTTTGCAAAGATCTTGCTTTTATCATTGTGGTGAATAAATAAATTCATATCTATTAGTAGCTCAGAGGGACAAAGGAATAATGTTTATAATTTAACCAGTTCCATGAAGATGATAACCCTCTTAATTAAGTAAAACATTTGGGCTCCTCTTAGTTCTGTGGGTGAGGGACAGAGTTCTCATGTTGGGTGGCTTATTGAAGGGTGTTTGTTATATTATTAAATGGATAACTAAATACTTCAATACAATTGTGGTCTATTCATGAGTCAGAGATAAGAATGTGACATAAATCATTGTTTATGATTAATTTCTTTCACGTTTGCCATATTAAAACCCCAATCTAGCCTTTTCATTTACCAGCATTCTTTTGACATCCCACAGGATGGAAGCACCATAGCTGATGAAATTATTCTGCAGTCATGAAGATCTTCACCTTATCCCTCTTGAAGGAGTGTACCATGCTATGTAAGTAACAAAGTTCTTGGTTTGAGTGGTTAGTTCATAAGTTTCCACTACATCGTTAAAAAAGCACAGAAGTGCGCCCTCAGCTTAAGCACCAGGCACTTTATGGAAGAGATGATGCTTGAGCCAGTAACAAGCTCACAAGGCTCTAAACACCAAGAAGTCAGGGACCATACTCATGCCCATGGTGCCTTGCATGTGTATCACATGTAATAAACATTAATTGAATGAGTAGCTGAATAAATAATGATTGAAATAAAGAACGAATGAAGCAGTGAGTTAGTGAAAGAATACGTCTTTGTGTCAACAAAACATGAAAAAAATGAATGAATGAAAATATGAAGGAGCACCCCAACGGGTGAATGAATTGGCAATGAGTTGAGTAACTAAATTAATAAGTACATACGTGTGTGATGAGTTAGTGAATGGACCTGTAAGAAAAATTTTCAAAAAGGGAATGAGTGAATGAATAAAGTAGGTCAATGAGTTGTAAATGAAAGATGAGTGTACAAATGGATGAGCGAATAAATAAGTAAATCTCTGAATGAGTTTATGAGCTGATGGATAAGTGAAAATTAATTAGTAATGAGGGAATAAATGAACCAGTGAGTCAATCAGTGAATGAGTCAATCAGTGAATGAGTCAATGAATAACCAAATGACTTGATTAATAACTCAGAAAATGAGTGAGCGAATAAATGAATAAATCAATGAAAGAGGGAAAAGTTGAAATAATTTGACTAATGAGTAAGTCAATGAATGAAACGAATTAATGAGGGAATGAATCAGCAAATGGACAGAGGAATGACTATATTAGAGTGAAAGAATAAAAGAATGAATTAGTGAGTGAGTCAATGAGTGTGTAATCCAAGAATAAATTAACTCCTCTGTGAATGGATGATTGAATATGCAAATTAATCAATAAATGAGTGGATGAGTCTGTGATCCATGTGTGAGGCAACTAGTGAATGACCTCACCATGGGCCTCCTTCCCTGTCCACTCCAAAGAGTTAGCCCCACCCCAACCTCACAGCACATTGTAGCTACTTCATCCAGATCACCAGTCTTACTCCATCATGAACATTTGTTTAATTTCATCACTGAGCTGATGTGCCCTGAGAGCCAGAAACTGGGTCAAATTTTTCTCTCTGTCCCCGGTGCCTTCCCAGCCCTGAGCCTAGGAGGTGCCAGTAAATTATTGCCGAATGAATGAATGAATAATTAAAAATACATGTGCTTTTGTGGAACCAGGATAACCCTTCTCAGAAGGCCTGGGAGCCATTCTGTGGGGAAGTGTGTTGCGTATCAGATGGTCGGCATCTCCCATCCAAGTTCAGATTTCTCCCTGGAGTCCAGCACCAGACAGTGAGGCAGGATACTGGCAGTTCTGACTGCCCTGGCCGTTGGCCCGCCCTTGGGCAACATTGGCTTGGCATAGTGGAATGGGAGCCCTGGGTCTTCCCGAAAGCTGCCCGTGCGCCTGCCAAGACAAGAAATTAAAAATAACCCAGTCTTGTTTTTATGCCTCCAGTGAGTGGGCTTGCTCCCTGCCTCCTGGTTCTAGCTGTGGGACTTTGGGTTACATGCGAAGCATCCTCAGACCCAGCCTCAGTGTCGTCCATTAGATGGGACACTGACGCCCTCCAGTTGAATGGTTGCGAGAATTAAGTTTGCCTAACAAAAGCTCATGATAAGGCCCTTACATGGCGTAGGCTCCTGGGGTCAGGTCAGTGGGGACACCCTTGGAGGAGAGAGATGAGCAGATTTGGGAGTTCGGCAGCTGCCTGGCAGTGGAGTAGCCAGGTGCTGGGCTTCCCTCCAGCAGCAGCTCATCAAGGAAGCTGTTAGTGTCCAGCTTTGATCTGCCATGTCCGCCTTCAAGTGTTGCTCTTAGATTTGCCACCAACTCACAAACTTAGGGTTTGCATTGCACTGGCTCTTTCTTCTCTCTCCATCTCCCATATTCACTCTGCAGCGCTAGGAACCCTCCCATTGCTAACATTGCTGTAGAGTCCACAGCACACCTCTGACCCCAGTCCCGCCCCTTTAGCATCACTCCAGCGGGCCAGTGTCACTGCGGGCTCACATCAGTCTTCCGGTTGGTCTCCCTGTCTCTGCTCTAGTCTGTTCTCCTCACTGCAGCCAGTGTGATCTTTCTAGAATGCATGAGGATGAGTCCCATGCTCTTTAAAGCCCTCTTGTAAGTTCTGGACACTCCAGGCTGAAGTCCAAGCCCCTTGGTTTCCCACTCAAGGCTTTTCATGGTTTGGCCTCTAGCCACACCTCCCACCACACGCTCCCTGGCCTTGTGCACCAGCCAGTAGCCGCTTCCCCAAGTCTGTGTGTGTCTGTGTCTCTGGGCCTTCACACAAGCTCATCCTCTAGCTGGAGGGATGAATGACCCCACTCTTAGAACCAATACACAGTTGTGAACTTGACCGCTATTCAGAAACTTCTGTTGCTCGGTCATGACCTATTTAGGTCCCTACCTTCCCAATCAGACTTTGAGCTCCCCAAGTGTGGACGCTCAGTCTTGGGGGCCTCAGAGCCCCTACTGTCCAATGCGGACCTGTGCAGGTGGATCTCCAACTTGGTGACAATAGCCATAATGTAATTATTCTTCCTCCTCAATGTCTGGGACAAAGCCCCAGTCCCATTTAGTGCTGTGAGGGCTGATGGATCCATCCGTCAGAATGCTGGTTGGATGACAGAGAATGAATGCACAAAAGGATGACTGTGAGGTTGACATCCTGGCACAGAACGGGGTCTGTGGTGCTGAGGAGAAGCACCCTCTCTCTACCGAGGCCTGTCACCCTGATCCTGCCCACTCCACTTTGCCTCCACCTGTGACTCATTAAGAAATATGTAACTTTAATCCTTGAAATTGCCTGGGATGGAGCATGTTTGCAGTCCATGGCACAGACATGGGGATTTTATTCCTTCCTTAAATAAATCTCACTCCCCCAGGAAGTTTGGACAGGATGTGGCAGTTGGACTAGGGCTTGAAACTGAACATTTTGCAAAAGGCCCATTTCAAAATTTGAAACCCCATGGCCACTGGCCAGAGCTGAGCCTGGTTTGTGAGGTCGCTGGGCCTCCTCTCAGAGAAGGGAAGGAAAGGAAGATTAAAAACAAACGTCCGCTGTCATTGAGCGGGCAGACGGTTTGCAGGAAGAATTCCGCGGTTTGGTTGCTTCTCTGATGAAACTTGAGTGAGCTCGGTCACGGTCACCCTCATTAGCTCTTCTCTCAAGCTTTTGGCTTGGGCCTCATACCTTCCCAGAGCCAGAGGAGTCTGAGTTGGTCCTTCAAATGATGGGACAAGTGTCTGAGCACTAATGGGACTGGGGTTTTGTCCCAGATATTAAGGAGGAAGAATAATAACTACATTATGGCTATTGTCACCAAGTTGGAGATGGGTGACATCAAGCCCTCACTGAGGAAACAAGGAAACAGGCCTTGGGAAGGCAATGCCATGCTCAGGGCCACAGTCTGGCTCGGCCAGCCCTGACTGCATGCCCAGTGCCCTCCCCAGGCTCCTCTGGCCACAGAGCTCAGAGCCTCACTTCTGGCTTGGCCACCAGGGCCCTGGGTGCAGCCCACTCTTGGCCTGCCTGAGCTTGCCCCTTTCCACTTGCTCCCAGTCTCCTGCTTTCATGACCTCGGGGAGAGCCCCCAGTGGGTGCTGGGCTGTCTGTCTGTCCTTCAGACCAGCCATTTCTTCAACCTGGCCGAGCTGAGCTCCCAGGCATGGCTGGGACTGTATCAATGGGAACTCTCAAATCCAGATCAGGGGTGTGGCCGCGGTGGGTCTCAGCCGTGTTCAGCAGGGCTGACAGGGAGCTGCAGGACCACCCAGCCCAGGGTGTGCAAGTTACAGTTAGTGTTTCTGCTCTGGGTAGGAGCTATGGTGGGTTTATGAATGGGCATTTAATCCTTCAAATGTTGAATAAAGATCAAAATACAAAAGAATCTTCATGGAACAATGATGGCTGGTGTCATGGAACAAGGATGGCTGGCAACCCCAGGTACACATAGAATTTGACTAAATTCTATGTGTACCTGGGGTTGCAGGCAATAATAGTAACAATAGCAGGAACTCAATGAGTTGAAATCTGAGAGCCTTGATCTGCTCAGCCAACTGCATAGCCACCCGCCCCCTATTCTGTGCTCTTTACTATCTCCAAGGGTCTTTGGCTGGACCTGACACCTGCCAAAGTTAACTTGCCCAACCTGGGCTGGGTGGTCCTGCAGCTCCCTGTCAGCCCTGCTGAAGTGACAGGGAGACCCACCGCGGCCACACCCCTGCTTCTTGCTTCATCCTGAGTGTCTACTCATTCCCCAGTTCACACCTCCTATCAGCTCTGTCACTTGGGGAGGGTCTCCCTGACACCTCAGCCCCACAGCTGCCCAGGGTCTTCTCCATACAGAACACCGGTGTTTAATACCGTCTCTATCCTTTTCCCATGGAATTTTGAGTATCCTGTCCCCGGTGCGGAACCTCCCTGTTTCCAGAGGCCCCCACCCAGGAGTGGTTACCTGTGCCCTGTACCCTGAGGGTCAGACAGTTGGGTTTTGTGACATGGCCTTCTTGTCTCCAAGGTCATCTGCAAAGATCCTGGAGGTGTGACTGCCTGAGCACAAGCCCTCCTGAGAGGACGCTTCTGACGGTGGAGCCCTCGCTTCATGGGTGAGTTCTGCGTCTCCTGCTTACACTCTGGGAAGCATACATGCCTGTGGGAAAGGGCCAGACAGTGTAGGTCAGTGGTTCCTAATGTGGGGCACATGCCCCATAAGGGGGCAATTTGATTTTTAAGGGGGTTGGTTTGAGTATGAATTATTAACAGTGAAGTTATTGCATTTCTTATGGTTCTAGGGGCCTCATATACAGTATATAAATATATATTGTGACATTTATGCATTTCAGTTCTCTATTAAATGTTTTGAAACTTTACTTGCTATTTTTCATATCACTTCATATTATTATTTTTTAACCATTTCTTAGTGATTTCTTCCTCAGTACTTCAGCTGTCCTTTTGTTCTTTTATTTTTCTCTTTCATGGACGCCATGTTCTTTGGAAGCTTGTTTAGACCAAGTTAATGGCTTTTTAGGCTTCCTCCACGTGCATAGTAGTTCACTTTTTGAATAATAAGAATTATATGTCACTGGAGGGGAGGGGAGGGATCAGGATTTTAGAGATGCTTAGGTGGGGTGTGGCCAAATAAAGGTTGGGAACCACTGGTCTCTAGGTCATGTGAAGACTGTAGGTGATCACAGGTCGGGTGGAGGCCATGTGAGGGCCTCAATGGGCCCCAGGAGGTGCACATCCACCTGGAGCAGGGCAGGGGAGGCTGGGCCAGTCCTGGCGGATGCCTCTCTAAGGGTACTGTAGGGCCAGTAGCGAAGCTGCTCAAAGTTGTCCAAGGTCCTACTAGGGAGAGGGCAAGCCAAGAGGTGAGGTCAGCAGAGGCTCGACCCCAGACAGCTATCCCTTTGGTCTCTGGTCTCATCGAGGCGATAGGGCCGAGTTCACTTTCCAGCTGAATCAGGACTCAGGGTTACCTTCACACTCCTGCTTCAAGTGAGTGTCCTCAGAAGTATGCAGGTCACTGCATTCTGTGAACTGTCATGGAGATGCAGTAAGTGGGAGCCATGTGAGATTTCCCATAAAGGACTCTCAGCCAATAATTGAAACATCTTGAACATAATTCTAAAAAATAACATTTTTCTCATTAAGAAGGAAATAAAAAAAAAATACACCTCTCTTGTAAAATGCTAAAAAGAACAAACTGGTCCCGCCATTCAAAGATGACCACTGCCCTCATTGTGTGACCAGCCTCTCATCTTGTGTTTGCTCCATCCATTTCATAATTGTGTGTGTGTGTGTGTGTGTGTGTGTGTGTGTGCACGCATATGTATGTACGTATATTTTTAATTGGGGATCATCACTGTTATCTTAACTTTTTCACCCAACTCTGAATGTTTTCCCATGCCATTAAGTAATTTCCTGTTTGTTTGTTTTTTAGTTTTGTTTTGTTTTTATGGTGACATAGTGTCTCAGCAAATGACTATATCATAATTGGTTTAATTGGTTCACTCACATCAGATATTTAGATAATTGGTTTAATTGGTTCACTTGCATCAGATAGTTAGATAAGTCTCAAAGTTGGCTAGAGCACGTTGGGGTGAGCATCCGTGTTCCTTCATCTTCATGCATCCCTGACTTGTTTGCTCGGTTCCTTATAAAAGTGAAATGACCGCCTCAAGAGGCATGCGCTTTTTATGGCCAGATTGACCTCCTCAGACTTTGTACCAACTGACATTCTCAGAATTAGTTTCAGAAGTGCCTGCTTCTCTGCTAATTATGGAGGTTTCTCACATTTGCTAGTTTGTCAAAACATGGTTATTTTGCTCTCTTGATTTTCAGTTCTTTTATTACCTTTGCTAAGAGCATATCCCCCGTATCTTTGTTGGTTCTGTGTAAGATCTGAATTGCCAATTCAGATCCTTTGCATTTTTTCATTCAGTTTATTTTAGATGAAGTCATGCATGTGCATCATTTTGAGTCGATTAGTTCTGCAAGGTTGTTTTAGAAGTCTCAGTCCTCCAGCCTCCCAACTCTTTTCAATATCCTGCCCCACAGCACAACAGCTTTGAACTTTTTAAATGAATTCTCTTGACATTTATATCCATATTGCTAAGTAATATTCTTATTTTTCTTCATTTTCTTTTGGGGGGGGGGTTAGGCATTATCTTGACTCTTTACCCCCAGAAGGTAAGACTTTAACTCTCTCAAATGCCCTTGGCTTCACCACACACAAGCACATCTCTGCTCAAAGATATTTGCTTCAGTTTTGGTTTGATCAGTATTCAGTATTTAACATGATCATAACATTGTAAACACCCTTGACAATGGAACAATGGCATATATGATTCTTTATCTCTTCTTCAGACTTTTTGTTTCTTCTGGAGTTGATAATTGCCCTGTGTCTTTTTTACTTATTTTTTTTTCTTTCTTTTATTTACTTTTTTTCTTTGATTGGAATTTAATGAACATCACAAATTTATCCTAACCTTATCAATATATTCAAACACATTAGTGTTATTTATTTATTTATTTTTCCATGCTTTATCATTTGAAGAAATCTTTTCCTGGAGCCTCTTGCCTGTTCTGTTCTGGGTTGGTTGATCTTTGGGCTTCCTGCCTGTATCTTGGGCTCTTTCCTCATTTTCTTCCTAGGGATTCCCTTGATCCTTTCTCCTTGGTTGAATTCCCTGATGTCATAAACCCTGTGTTATCCTCTCTTTTTGGTTTACTCCCCTGATTTGCTAGAGTGCACACTCTAGCAAAGTGTAAAAGGATTCATGGGAGATGGAGACTTTTCATATGTGAAAAGGCAAATGTCTAGTTCTCACTGACATTGATAGTTTGTCTGGGCATTGAATTCTAGTTGGTCATTTTTTCTCCCCTGAGATTTTTGAAAGCATAAATAATTGTCTTCTGACTTCTAGCATTGTTGAGAAGTCTGAAGCCTTTTTGGGATTATCCCTTTTATGTGATCCTCCCCATTCCTTCCTGATACTTAAAGGATTTTCTCATTGTCTTCTAGTGTTTTAAATTTCATTTGTATGTGACTTGATGTGGAGCTAAGTTCATGTATTTTGTCAGGTCCTTTTGATCTGAAATCTTGTGTCTTTCAGTTATGGAAATTTTTCTTGAACAATTCTTTGGATAATGACCTCCCATTTGTTTTCTTTTTCTAGAACTTTCATTGTTTGAGTGTTGGATTTCTTTGACTAGTTCTCAAATATTCTCATATTTTCCCCTCATTCTTAATTTCTTTTTCCCATCCTGAGATAATTTTATTTATTTATCTTTGACCTATTTTCATTTCTATAGTCTCTAATTCTCAAGATTTTATATTTTACATTCTAAATATTATTTTATAACATTTTTTTTCATAGGTGCAATTGCTTCTTTGATATTCCTGATAATAATAGATTTTCTTAAAATTTCTTCTTCCTATAGAACTTCTACGCTTTTTCTTTTTCCAAGTGTGTGTATTTCTAACTTCCTTGTTAGATGCTTTTCTCAACTCGATGTAAATATAGATGAAATAGATATGTGTCTGTTCTAGTTAGCTCCACTTTATTGTCTCCAAGTAACACACTTTTAGTCTTCTCTCAGGGTTAAGGAAGGCTTCTACACAGTGGGTGAGGATTTGGGTAGCTGTCTTCTTAAACAAGCGTGCAGCCGTTTCATATCATTTAGGCCCAGGTTTTCCTGCCACACTGGGGTACCTGGTGCTCTCAATTCCTGAGACTTCTGTGGGTTCTTAGAAAGCACTGGGCTTTCTTTCTGTTTTCCTCAGAGCCAGTGTAGGATTCCCAGCTTCAAGTCAGTTACCATTCCTATCTTCTTGGCCTCTGTCCCTGTGTACTTATGCTCAAAATGAAAGTCTCTTCACACTCATTTAGCAGTTTCAAGGGGTGCAAGGGGCAGGTGAACATCTATATTCCATTCACCATATTAAACTGAAAGTTATGTATCCATTTTTTTCTCTTGGTGTGTTCATCTTTTATTTTTATTTTACAAAACCTTTTAAAATTAGAATGGTAACTATTTTCCATCATGTATTACCAATGTTTTTTCTTTTGTTCATGAAATTTGTAACTTAAACATTTTATGTTCTAAAAATCTATCACAAAATTTTCTTAATAGTTCCTTCTTGTTTAGAAAGACCTTTCCCATCCTGAGCTCATATAGTCACTTTTTTTTCTAGTTTTTCCATGATTTCATCTTTTATATTTGCATCTTCAATCCATTAATTTAATTATTGTGAGAAATAAATATATGTCCCATTTCCACATTTACCACATGCTAGATATTTTTATAGTTTTTGTTTCTTGTTGTGGCTTTCTGTTACTCCATTAATCTGCCTATTCTTACACCAGTGTTGCTTTGTTTTAATATATGGTGTTGTTATAATGTGTGTTATTATTTGATAGCAATAGTCTTCCTTAATTCTTATTTTTCAAGATTATCTTGATTAGTCTCACTTGTTGATACTTCCAGATGAATGAAGTGATGTTGTGAAGTTAAAAAAATTGTTAGAGTTTTTCTGTGAAATTTTATAAAATTGTAAATTAAAGAGAATTGATATTTTTGATACTTGGGCTTTGCATGATATTTTTCAGATTAATGTATATATATATACATTTTGTCAGATTTTATAAATTTATCATTTGTCATTAACTTATTTCAAGGAATTAAGTATTGCTTGTATTACTCCTTTTTCTTATATTTCCTAACTGCTTATTACTGGTGTGTTGGGAAGAGGTTATATATTTATTGTTATTGGCTGTGTCACTGATTTCTCTCATTTGATCTACAAGATTTTAGTTGAATGTTTTGGAATTTCTAGGTAAAGAACCATTCATTTCTATATAATGCAAATTTAGCCTTTCTCAGCGTTTTTTTTTTTTTTCTTTCCTCTTTTATTTCTCTTTCTTGTCTTATCGCATTGGCTAGATCTTCTAAAACATTGAATTGTTGATAATAGAAAATTTTATCTTGCTTCTGGTTCACTATTAAATAAGATAAAAATAAATGTAGGCTATACATTTTTCATAATGCTATTGAAGTATTTATTTCTACTTAATATTGTGACTAAAATCAGGAATGAATTTAGAATTTTATGAAATGGTTTTTTGATATCTATGGAGTTACTTACGTTGTTTTTCTCTGTTGACTTATTGATGCAATGGGTTATAATAATGTTTCATAACTTTGAAACATTTTTGGATTAATCTACCTGTTTGGGGCATATTGTTCTTTTAATGGATGATTGGATTTGCTCTGCTGTTGTTTCATGTAGGACTTTTCAAATTTATCTTTTGTTGATTTTGCTGTCAAAGTTATGCTGGCTTTGTAAAATGATTTAGGAAATATTCCATCTTTTTCTATATTCTGTACCATGTATACATCATTTAAATTATCTATTCCATGAAGGCTTGAAATAATTCACTCATATAACTTTCCTGAGATGATTCTTTGAGATGTTTCCTATTTCTTCTGTATTTCTTGGGTTTGATATATTTTCTACATCTTTAGAATTTTTTATTCTTTTTCTAATATAGTTCAGTGTTAAATGTGCAGACATTTGAAATTAAAATGTGCAGACAATTTGGGTTCAAATTTGTTCTCTGTCATTTTCCATGTGACCGCAGGAAAACAAAGTCTTCCTCCTAATTCTTAGTCTTCTTGTTTGTTAAATGGTAAAATGAGAGTCTGTAGTTAATAGGGCTACTGTGAGGGTTAAAGAGATAAAGTAACTTGCACTGTGTCTGGCACAGTAACTGCCCAATGCCTTTTTTGACCTAATAATAATCCTAGGGAATAATTTATTTTTCTGTGATATGAAAATTCTTAGCATAGAGTTTCAAATATTACTTTTATAATACATTTTAACCTATTTCTATGATTATATAATATTATTAATTCTTAATTTTTGTGTATGTGTACTTTATCTCTTTTTTTTATTTGATGAGCTAGAATAGTGTCTATTTCAGAAGTTTTTCATAGAATCAGTTCTTGGAATAATTTATCAATTCAACTGTTTTTGTGTATGTGTTCAAATTCAACAATATCTGCCTTTTGGTTACTTCTTTCTGCTGTCCTTAAGCTTGGTTATGGATTGGTCTATATATCTCTTATGTTATTCTTCTTTAATAATGAAAACATTTCATGGTATGAATTTGCCTCTGGATGCAATTTTGACTGCATATCAAAAGTTTTAATATGTAGGCTTTTCAATATTTTAAAATATTTGTAATTATGCTTTTCATTTCTTATTTTTCTTAGAAGAAATGGTTACCTGAATTAAATGTGCAAAAGTTAGAGCTTATTTGAAATTAATTGCTAATTTATTTGGGTTGTGTGTTGTTGCTTATACCTTTTTATTGAATTGTAGTTATATTTCATTGTGGGTTGAAAATGTGGACATAAAAAATTCTACTCTGGGGAATTTATGGATGTCTTTGTGCCTTTTACAATCAATTTTGTAAATGTTTCATGGGCCTTTAAAATAAGGTGTACATCTTATTTATAGGTTACCAATTTTGATGTGAAGACAATTAGTTTTACTAGGTTTGCATTTTATTCTTTTGGATTTTCTTAGTAAATAATTAAGAATTCTATAAATATTAGTAATTTTAATCTCATTCTAGTAGTTTATAAAATTTATCTAACTTTTGTTATGTCATATCGGTTAGAGCTTTGTGGACAGTGTAACTTAATATTCATGCCTTACGCTTCTTTTCTTTGTTTCTCATTTTCTGTGAAATATGATGTGACTTGCCTCTAAGATTGTCATTTAGTTTTTGCCTATTCGATGTCTTTACTATTGAAAGGGCTTTGGAAACTGTTTTTTATCTGTTTCCTCCAGTTTGGGATGCTGTTTTATTCCTCATGTAAATGTTTCTTACTGTTATATCCCTGTGGTCGTACCTTTCGACTCTGAGAGGTGATTTTCATCGGCCTGCTTAATGATTTTGCTCTTGGGTACTTGAAATTGTTGACCTACCTCTGCTTTATTCTCATTTTTGTATCTGAGTTGGATAAATTGACTTTCTCATGTAATTGTTTCTGGAAGCCTATTTTCAAGACAGTGTTGTTTGAAAGCTGAAACAGACAATTGCATGTTCCAAAGGATTCTGCTCCTCGAGAGCCCACTGTTCTGCACATTTGCAGACCATTTCTAGCATTTTCTTCTTTCCAAACACATAGTTGACTGCCTTAAATTCAATTATCAAGGCTAAACATTGGCCACAATGGGTTCACCTAATGATTTCCATCTTTGTCTTAATTTTTAAAGTATATATGACATCTATGTTCTTACCACAGGTATCAGCAATTATATATTTTTTGATTTTCCACTCATTTTCATAAAACAATATGAGCAAAATGTAATTAAATACTGGGGTTTCAATGCAGCCAAGCCCTTTATTCAGACCAAATATTACCCAGAAGTCCAATAAAGGAGATCAAATCAAGGCTGCCTTATTTAGAGCTGAGCAGTGACCTCAAGCTGTAGGCATCATTTTGCCAGAGACATGGCGGGCGGGGGGGGGGGGGGAGGAGCAAGTACCCCTCAGAATACCCTATGAAAGCCGCTGCAATGAGGTATTTAAGCAATTGCACACTGAAAATTGAACCAATTGCTATATGTGCAGAACTGGGAGGCCATCGGTAGGGAGTCGATTGCTGGCAGTCAGCTGCTATATGAATTCTGTGGTTTTTGACATGTCAGTGCATGAGTGTGTGGTTGCCTGAATGTCACATGCATGAAAATTGAGGTCTTTCTTTTTATCTGTGCCCATACCTTCTATTTGAATGTTTGGAATGTATTTAAAGTGTGTCTCAAATAAACTATCTATAGTTTAGATTTGAGGCTGTTGACTTGAATTGAAAAATTCCCTTTTTAGGAGTGTATAACCCATTTACATTTTTTTCTTGATTCTCTTGTTTGGACTTAAAAATTGCACTTAATGCTTGTTTTTTAATTCTCCCTTTCCTGCTGTCTTTTGTTATATAGACTACATGTTTCTTTTTTTAAAAAAATGTACCCTGGAGATTTCAGAAAGTGCACGAGTAGCTTCTAATGTTAGGGCTTACATTTTAGGTGTTTGGTTCCTTATTTTCATTTTTTTTGAAAACCATGCATCTATATCTCTTTATGGTAAAAAAGAACTAGTATTCTCTTGACTTTGCCCTATGTGTAATTATTAAGCTGAGTATGTATCTGTTTCTGCCCATCCCCCCGGTGTGCACACTTCCAAATGATAAGTTGTGAATGGGTTTTATCCCCAGCTCCTGCCCCACCTCCGGGAATGGCTTGTCTCGGTTTTCTCTGGCCTGGCCCCCTCTGCGGGAGCCAGACCTCCTACTGATTCCGGACTATAGATTGTAAGCCTGGGATCCCACCACTCTGTACACTTCCACAACCTCCTATCAACATGTGGGTTGAATGTCCGGCTTTCTCCTACTAGACTGTGAGCTCCTGGGAGACAGGGACACTGAGCCAGGGCCGCATCGCCCTCCGCACAGGGCAGAGGTCAGCAAACGTACTCATGGCTGCGTGTGAGAGGACACATGGGCAAGTCAGTGCAGGGATGAGGAACTGGGGCGTAAATGGTGCACGAAGGTGTGAACTTGAAGGCATGAACTTGGGATGGAGAAGAGTACAGAGCCAGGGGTGAATTAGTGTGCTGTTGAGAGAATGGCAGGGCAGATGGACAGGTGAGGCAGTGAGCAATGACCGGGGCCCGAGGAAGTGAGAAGAGCCACCAGCTAGCAGCCATCTGAGGTTAGGAGCTGTTCAGCCCAGGCTGGGTGTCCCGAGTGCTGGGAGGCCGGGTGGGAAAGGTGGGTTTGCCCACCTCTCTAAACACCCAGGGAAGCTATTGGGGACACACGTCCCTTTATCCGGGAGGACAAGGCCAATTTATTCAGAGTTGTCCTTTCTTACATTCCTCACTGCTTATCGAATGCCTGGTCCTGGTGACTGGGTACCCAGGAGAGGCTGGTTTGACCCCTTCTTGCCCAGAGGCATTCCGATGCCAAGGGGACACATGAGCAACTCCCTCTTCAGTCACGGACACAGAGAAAATAAAAGCCACCAGAACGAACTCCCCCAGCCTCCCACCATTAGCCTTGTCCCATTGTGTGTCTTTCCCCAGCGACCAGGGGAGGCCCACCGCCACCTGTGCTTGGCTCCTGCTCAGACTCTCAGGGGTGTTCATCGCCCCTGTGACTGCATGTCCGAGAGCCTCTCCCTGTCTGGGCGCCTTCTGAGCCTCTTACATGCTCTAGTCCCTTTACTCTGAAAGATCTCGGGACTCCCATCTCCTCCTTCTAGCTACCACCCTCCAGGTGACTTCTTTGTATCTCACTTGTCTTTGGCTTTGGACCCTGCCACTGTGCTGGAGGAACGTTCCTTAAAGTCATTGGGGACCTAGCGTCTCCACAGGATTTCTCCCCAGCACTCACACTCAACTCTTGCCCCTCCCCCAACACATCCGGCGTTGCTCAGCTCAGACAGTGGTGCCACCCTCTCCTGGCTTCTGTGCCAGACACCTGCAGGGTTCTGGATACTTTCTTATTGCTCTCAGCTCCTCACCCACATCTGAGACGCGACCAGTCTCTATGCTCTTCTTCCTAACTATTCTCAAGCATGCCATTCCCCCATTCTTTGGACTCCTGTACTCTTTCTCTTTACCTCCATTCTTGCCCCCCACAATACTCTCTCTTCCATATCAGTAAGAGTACCTTATGGAAACATGGAACTCATGTGCTTTATTAGATTACAAGGACTCTCCCTTGGGTTGAGAATAAAATCTGTTCTCTTTCTTTAGCTGTTGTTATAGTTGTCTTAAGTGATCTCCCCCATCCAGCTCCTCAGCCTCATTATTGGGCTCTCCGTTCACAAGGATGCTCTTTCGGTTACCATGCTCCTTTCAGAATGAGCTCCACTGATCTGGTCCATGAGCCATCTATCTGGTTCATGCTTCATCTATCTGGTTCATGCTCCATCTTTCTGGTCCGTGCGTCATGTATCTGGTCCATGCTCCACGTATCTGGTTCGTGTTCCATCTGTCTGGTCCATGAGCCATTTATTTGGTTCATGCTTCATCTGTCTGGCTCATGCTCCATCTGGGAGGTCCATGAGCCATCTCTCTAGCACAGTGGTCGGCAAACTCATTAGTCAACAGAGCCAAATATCAACAGTACAACGATTGAAATTTCTTTTGAGAGCCACATTTTTTAAACTTAAACTATATAGGTAGGTACATTGTTATTAAGTTAATTAGGGTACTCCTAAGCTGGCCTTTTGCTGAAAACTCAAGGGGCCAAAGAGCCGCATGTGGCTCTTGAGCCGCAGTTTGCCAACCACTGCTCTTGACCATGCTCCCTCTATCTTGTCCATGCTCCATCCGGTCCCCGGTCCATCCTTTTCCATGCTCTGACTGGTCCACAAGCTATCTATCTGGTCCACGCTTTCATTTGTTCCATGCTCCATCCAGTCCTCTGCTTCCATTCTGCATTGCCCACTCTTGCCCCCTGTCTTCCTGGCTTAGTATCTTCATTCTTTTTCTTCTTCTTCTTTTTTTTCAGTCTCTTCATTCGTCATCTTTTATTCTAAACTTCTTCTGAGATGCTCCCCACTGATTGGTCAGATCTTATTAAATGCTCCCTGCTCCTTCACAACACTTTGGCCTCTTCTCATTTTGAAATCAGTGCCCTGCAACTTTCTTTCTACGTGGCTTCTCTGCCCTCCTGCTGAGCTAGAAGCTGCGGGAGGGCAAAGACCTGTAGCTTCAGCACCTCATGCGTGTTTCATGAACATGAGCTTCTTTCTATGACTGACCACATGGACAGTGTGGTTGGGCTGGAGGAGAGGCACAGGCAGGGTGCTACAGAGGATCAGGGGGTGCAAAGGCCTGAATTGGCTGAGGTGGTGTCCGGACACAGGGAGCAGGGAAGAGAATGGGGGTGAAGGCTGAAGCCTTGAATGTCATTCTAGGGAATTTAGTCTTTAACAACCTGTATTGTGAGCAGGAGGACGACCCGCTGTGCACTGGGCTTCAAGACTTTGGATAACCGTGCCCTGTCACCATGCTGCCTAGGAGCCGGCCCTTGCCCTTTCCTTGGAGACCAGCCCATCTCTTGGCTGTGCATCCCATTCATAAGGGGTTGTGGTATGGACAACTGGGCTATGAGCGGGGATGGGGAGACCCAAGAGAAGGCCTCCTGGGGGTGGAGCTGGAAGAGCGCACCGCCACTCAGGTGGTGTGGTGTATGGTGAGGACTGCCATAGCTCGGGTGAGCTTGGGCAGGTTGTTCCCCAGAACTTGAGGGGCCCTTCTTCACATGCGAGCTCGGCCCATAGAGCTTCCCTCTCTGCCATGCAGAGCAAACCACTGCCCTTCCCTTGGGTTAAGAGATAGTTGACCACGTAATGGCCAGAGCGTGGCCCATGTCGCGTGGTTTGCCTCTTCTCAGTCTTCCCAAGTTGGCATGGCCTTGCCAGGGGAGGTGCTGCTTCAGGGGAGAGGCACCTCTTCCCCCCCCAGCACTGCTCCCCACACTTGATGGGGGGGTGTTTGTGTTCACACAGGCCGGCTTCCCAATGCCAAATCAGGCTCGGAAGCTTTCTGGAAGTGGCACCAACTTGAGGGACACACCCTGGCTCTGGGGTCAGCACCACTCCATGGTTCCTGAAGAGATGGTAGACTATGGAACGTAGGCTTTATGATTTTTGACCTATGTAACATGGTCCACTAACTCTCAGTATCCACTCCATCCTCGGAGGGCACCCGGAGGTGTGGCCAACGTGAGGGAAGAGCACACGGGGTTAGCGCCAGCACCGCTCATGGTAACTCCCGCTGCCTCTCTCCCATGCCTGAACTGTGCAGCGAGGCCGGTGAAAGGCATCCTCAGGGGTGGGGGCGGGTGTCTGGAGGTGACAACCTGGGGGCAAAGACGCCGGTTCCAGCCTCAGCCATGGCACTTGAAGACATGCTTTTCCATGTGGCATATGCACCAGGAGAGATTTCGCTCCCCAGTAGCCCAGCTGGCTTTGGAGGGCTTCATGGAACTGACACTACCTTCAGGGGGACCCACCAGTCCAACCTCCATCATGTTCCGTGCCACTGAAGAGATAATTCCTTATGTGCAAGTCCTGTTTGTACTCATGTCCACCTCTGGTTGATAGTCAATTCCATCTCAGAGGGTTTCCTGGAGGCGGTGACACGATTGGGATGAGACGGAAATTCCGATCTTAGGGAGTCCCTTGACCAAAAATGACATCTGCTTTGTTTATGAAGATGGCATGGTGGCTATTGCACACATCCAGTCCAGCCTAAGAGAGCCCCTGACTTGAGGCAGAGATGGCTGTCAGTCATTCCTTGTGCTTTACTTTTTTTTTCTTTATGTCCCAAACTAGGGCTCACACCCTGGGCTTCACATGCCCTGAGATTGTTTGCTTGGCCTGCTCAGTCTGACTAGACAGGTGTCCTTTTCAGTTGCTCACAGGCCATCTCATAGATTTCACTTTGCTCACCACTCCCCATGCAGTTCTGTTAGCCAGTCACCTGGCATACCACTGTCCCTCTGTGCCCACCTAATTCATTCCCTCAGATCCACCAGGGTGCCTGGCACATAGTAGGCACTTACTCAGTATTTCTGGAGTGATGAAATCCATAAGTCCACTTCTGCTCAGTGGGACGTTCAGCCTTGGAGGGCTTCCTGGAGGAGTTGTCAGCTTTGGGGCTAAGCCACCAGTTCCAGTGTCAGCATCAACTCCTGACGGTGGAGACAAGACTCCTAGCCTGTGTGTGCTTGTCGCATGGTGCATGTGTTGTGCTCGACCTGCCTCTGGTTCCCCCCAGTTCTGGAAGGCTTTCTGGACGTGTCCTCAACCTCTGTCCTCGGCGTCCCTGTGTGGTACTTGGAGAGATAGTAGACCGTATAGCGTACGCTTTATCTGTGACGTATGTAACACGGTCCACTAACCCTCAGTATCAAATCCATCCTCGAGGCTCCCGGAAACCACCCATCTGCAGGGCGGCACCACTGGACGCAACGTGAGGCCTCTCTCTGACACTTGAAGCTGGTTTCTGTAGGGCATGCTCTCTCCTGCATGATACGAAATGACATTCTCTCGCTCTTCCTATACCAACTTCTGCCTCGGGAAATCTCGCCATCTCTGGGGAGGAGATCTTGATTCTTTCTGGGATCGGTGCTGCTCTATGGCATTCAATGACATGGTTGACTCCACAACTCTTGTCTAGTATCCACCGTGACCTGCTTCTTCTCAGCATCACGTGCAGCCGTGAAGAGGTCCCCAGACGCAACCTTGGATGCGAGCCTTCTTCCAGCCATCACTGCCACCGTGCGGTACTTGAAGAAATGGTTTACCGTCCCACATACATTTTGAATATGTATGTGGGACGGTAAACCGCTTCTTGGTATCCAGCCCAGCCGTCCAAACCATCCCGCAGAGCCTGAAGTCAGAGACGCCACGCGGCATTGGCATCCTTGTGCTCCGGTACCTACCTGGCGGAATGGTAGACTGTTACATGTGTACTTAACCTGTTCATGCTTGCAGCACGGTCTTCTCCTCAGTGTCAAACGCCGCCTCCAAAGGCTTCCTTAGGACAATGACAACCTCTAGGAAGGTGTCCTGCTTCTACGCTGGCACATCCCCCCAGAGTGCCCGAAGAAATGCTGCTCACTGCCACGAATGTTCACGAATGAGGGATGTTACACGCCCTGCCTCTCGTCATCCTCCAAGCTCTGCTCCGATGGCTTCAGGACCAAGTGCCCCTGCAGAAGCAGCTATGGGTGCGCGAGAGACAATGCCGCTCCAGGTACTCGAAGACACACTGACTCGCGGTTTTCCATGACGCTGCGTGTCCAGTCTATCTTTTTCCCATATCGAGTCTAGTCATGTCAGGGAAGATGCCCTGGCTCTGGACTCAACATTGACCATTGACCCTCCACGAAGATGTGCTGGGCCCCGCCGTGTGCATTACAGACGATGCATGTGCCACGGCCCGTGCATAGCTTCCCTATCTCCGGTCCGCCTCGAAGAACTAGCTGAAGATGCTGCCGGCCTGGGTCATGTTGGAGCCCTGGTTCCGGTGTCCGCACCCAGCTCACGGTACCTGGAAAGGGTTGGACTGCATTGCATGTATGTTATTAACTGCCTATGGAACATGGTCTGCTTCTCTTCAGTATCAAGTTCAGTGTGAAGTCTCCAGGGAAGTCAGTCACACCAGCCTCTGGAGACGAGCCACCAGTGATGCTGTGGGGGTACTTGGTAGAAGCTGACCATGCTTCATATGTTTTACTCACAACGCATGTTACTCGGGCCTCTTTTTCGTAACAGCAAATGCATCTTGGGGGGCTGGGGGGCTTCCTAGAGGCAATACTAAGTGTTAGGCAGTGTTTGTTCTGATGTCATTTCCACTCCGGGTCCCTGAGGGGGTTCTCTGTGCTGCGTCCGCTGCATCTGTCGCAGACTTTGCATGGTGGCCTCTTCTCAATACTGCATCTCACCTCCAAGGGCTTCCTGAAGGGGGTGCTGGTGAGAGGACAGAGACGCCGGTTCTGACAGCGGCCCTTTCTACGGTAACTGAAAAGATGGTTGACCATAGAACATGCGCTATCTCTAAGTCGTATGTAATATGGTCCACGTCTTCTCAATATCAAACTCAGTCGCCGAGGGCTTCCCCGAGGCAAAGCAGACTTCGTGGGAGACACACTGGTGTGGCTTCGGCACCTTGCCTGGCATGTGGAGAGACGGTGGACCGTAGAGCATGCGTGCCATTTGTGACGTATGTGCTATGGTCCACTCATTCTCGGCATCAGTCAGCCTTCAGGGACTTCCCAGAGGCCATGCCAACGTGACATCAGGACCCGTGTGGCAGGCACCGTCCAGCATCCGTCACAGCCGACCGGCAGGAGACCGTGTGCTATTTTCGTGACCGTGGCTGTTGGGTCTCCCACCGATACCTAGCACCCAGTCTGAAGGTGGTCGTGGCGTTGGATGTGGGTTTGTGGTCATTGTCACACTTGCTGATTGTGGATCATTTATGGTGCCCGTTGCAAGGGCTTCCTGGAGGAGGTGATGCCAAATTAAGGGGAGAGGGTCAGGGTCAGCGTCACATCCTGGTATTCGAAGATGCGGTTGACCATGGTGTGTACGCTTTATTTATGACGTAGGACACATGGTCTACTTCTTCTCAATATCACCTCTCGCCTCAGAAGACTTCCCGGAGGTGCTGTCAGCTTTGAGGAGGAGCCACTGTCCTGGGGCCAGCACTGCCGCTGCTTGGTACTTGGAGAGAGGTGGTCCGTGGCGCGTTCGCTTTATTTATGGCGCACATTACACGGTCGACCTCTTTGCAGTATCTAACACCGCCTCGCAAGCTTTCCTGGAGCTAACACCAACTCTGGGGCGGGGGCCCTCTCTCTGCTCTGCTCTCCTCTCTTCTCCTCTCCGCTCGGCGGGGTCTGTGATGTCTGTCCTCTGCGGTGGTAACTCACCTGTGGCGGCCTTCTGCTCAGCACACCTCTACTCTGCTTGGTGGCTTCGAGGGCGGGGTCCCTTGCAGACAAGGAGACCGGCATCAACACATGCCTGGATACATGAGATGGTTGACCAGAGAGCACACGCTTTATTTGTGCCGTTTGTGACCTGGTCCACTAACCCTCAGTATCTAATTTCCCCTGGGAGAACTTCCAGAAGTGCCGATGACTCCGGGGAATGCGGCGACGCACCAGGGCCAGCCCGGCTCTACTGGACTCAGAAGAAAGAGCACCTGTAAGGTGTGCACCACACCTGTGACAGCCGTGGCCAACTTGGACTTGTTCTCAGTAGGATCCCTGTCCTTGGAGGGCTCCCTGGAGGGGAGGCCGTCCACACTCGGGAAGGGGCGTGCTGTCGGCACCACCCCAAAGTCCTCCCGTGGTCAGCGGACCAGAGTATGAGCACTCTACTCACGACGTAGGTCCCTGGCGCGCGCCCCCTCCCCCCACGCCTCGGTATCCAGGGGTTCCTTGGGAGGAGGATCTTTGGGGGAGCCAGCCTCAGCTTGGGGCATCTAAGAAAGGTTCCTCCTGGGGGGTTAACCAGAAATGTGATCGCTCTAGTGACCAGCATCTTTACAGTAGCACCACCCTCTAGCCATGATGCCAACTTCTGGAAGTTCAGATGCCGTTGGCGTCTGCCCCACCGAGGTGCTTGGACAGGTGGTTGACGGACAGCTTGCATTCAACCAATAGTTTACGGCAGCAAATTGACAAATGTGCAGCATCCTGGCCAGATCAACAGGCTGTCCAGGACTGAACGCCATGTCTGGTGTTCTCATCAGTGGTACCTGGAGAGAGGTTTCCGGGTTTCTGTTTCTTTAATGAGGATGAAACACCACCTGGTTAACCTCTTTTCCAGTATCAGATCCCAGCTTCAGTGAACGTGTTACTGTCAATTCCCATCCAGTCAACTCTAATAAGTGGCTGACCTCAAGGCCTAGGGCTGTGTCTATGACTAATGTCACCTGTTCTACTAACAACGGTGGCTAGTCATAGTAACAGGACTTCCAGGACTGAACGTCAAGCCCGGGGAAGAATTCTTGCCCATGTGAATTGGTAGCATCTAGAGAGGTTTTCGGGGAGGAAACACACTTGGGTAACCTCTTTTCTAGTATCAGGTCCCCCCTTGGAGACCCTCTGGTCCAGATCCCAGCGTCAGGGAGGGGGCGCGTTGGATATGAATAAGTGGTTGGCCACCAAGCCTATCCCCTATTTTTGAGTTTTATCACCTTTTCCACTAACTGTCAATATATGATTCTTTCTTAGGACGACTTCCCAAGGCGGCGCCTGCCGGGAGGACAACAGTAGTCACACGATAGCTCCGTGCCCCAGAGTATGAGGTAGGTTCTCTGGGGTTAATTTATCTCGCTTCCAATCAGTACTCCATCGCCAGTCTCGTTCCATGTCTGGCCCCCACTTTGGAGTGCTGGCTGGTCTTTGCCACCTTCAGTCAGTGTGGCGTTAACCCAGCCCATGTTGGAGGAATGCCCTAGCATGGAGCATGTTGCCAGGACAGACATCGTGGTGGCCCACACCACGGCCCCTCTGCCTCCAGTCTATTCTGAAAGAGAATTCTGAACATAAGGACATCTTTGGGAAGAAATGATGGTTCTGAGATCAAGATAAGACCTTAGGTACCCTTAGGATTGGACTGGTGTGGGACCTGTTTATTTCTAACAAGAATTCTGGAGGTGATTAATTTTAAATCCAGAGGCAGCCTGTTATGCGAATGTAGGGGGAGGCTCTGTCCACAACCCTGAGCCAGGAGAAGTGAGCAGACAGCTGATGACAGGCCGTGGCTTACCAGGAGAGCCTGGCCCACTGACCGCTGCATCCAGCCCACCCTTAGGAGGTGACGCTGACGCCAGGGAAGAGGCTGTGTTTCTGTAGGTGGTCCTCCAGGAAAGCTTTCCTTCAGTGTATTCGTTTCTTTCATGACGAATCATCCTGCCGACCGCTCTTCAATCAAAACCCAGCTTGCAAGACTTTCCAGACCGGACGGAAGTTGTCACCTCAGTGCAGGTGAGTGAGCCAAGCTATGTCCTTCCTTCGCTCTGCCTGTCGTGTCTGACACTAACACTTTTGCCAATCCTTCACAGGAGGACTTCCTGGAGGTGATGCCAACCTTCAAGGGAAGGAAGTGCTTCCTGGCCACTCCAAAGGCAAGGCTCAGAGGTAGGCTGTTGGCCCTGCATTTGTTTCAATGGCACAACTCTGGGTACTGGGCTCCTTCGTGGTGTTTGGGGAAGGGGCATCGGACTGCAAGAAGGGCCAGGTCTTTCCATCTCCTTCCCATTTTGTCTGATGAGAGCCCTCCAGATGCGGTGGCAGCAATGACTGGCACAACTGATCTCCATAGCAGCTGGTACCCAGCCATCATTCCTGCCACCTGAAAAGAGCCTCGCGGGAAAGGAGAGAGGTGAGGACCTGTGACTGCGGTGGGCGCGCCATTGTCTGCTGGACCCAGGGCAGCTGGCTGCTGAGCACTTGGAGACCTGGCCCCCCGGGTGGGTAAGCGGGATTCAGAAAGTTGTAGTGGGCACTCCCTTTACTTAGGATTCTCCTGATACCTGACTCTGATTTTAGAATCACATCTCGTCTGGAAGACTGCCTGGACCCACAGCCAAGCGCCCGCGGGGGCAGACCACATCGCCTGCCTCCTGACCACAAAATGCGGGTTCCTTCGTGAGTGCTCACCTGATGCATGGACCTTGGTGTGCACATGCTTGCTGGGGGCACTTCCCAAAGGAGGCGAGGGCTCCACCATCAGGAAAGCTCCTGGGAGAGGCTGTACATGAAATGTTCTCTTACTGGCAGGAAATATTTCCTGGGTGACCTCTCTGCAGTATCCTAAAGGGTTTGTTGACTGACCTCTAGAGACACTCCTGAGTCTACCTGGTGCAGTGTAGACTCGGGAGACCTTGGAGGTGGCCCCGGCATGCGTGATGATTCAGCCCTTTTCTTTTGGTTGTGTTTTTGTTTGCTTGCTTGTTGTGATCCGTGCTAATCCTCGATACTCGAAGGAGAGGTTGTCCGTGTTGTGTTCTCTTTATTGATGATGAAACATACACGGGAAACCTCTTTTTTAGTATCAGATCCCACCCTGGAGGCACTTCCTGTTCCTGGTGCGGCCTTCAGGGAGGGGTCGCCACCAGCGCTCGGGGACTCATGGGCTGGGGCGGGGGTGGTGCGTGGCCCTCGGGGTACAGCCGTCCCAGGGCCAGCTCCTAGGAAGGGAAGCCAAGTGTGGGAAGGGCCCACGTTGGTGTGATGAGGGAGGCTCCTCACTGTGGTGTCGTCTGGGTGATGATGCACGGCGGGCGGTGGGTCTTCAGTGTGAAATCCCGCCGGGTGACTTCCGGACACACCAGCAGCGTCGCTGAGCGGACAGTAGTGCCACCCACTCTCAGGGTAGCTGAGGGGATGGTAGACCGGTGACGTGCACTTTATTTACGATGTAGGTCACCGGTTTGACTATCCGTCGGTACCCAATTCAGCTGTGGGTTGACAGCAGTTCACGTGGCAGCTGCGGAGAAGATGTGCGGGGATTGGGGACCAATGGAAACCTCCAGTGTCTAAAGGGGCTGCCCTGGGGGCTCCCCCTCCTACCTTTTTATAGTAAATATAAGCAATTGGCTGTGAACAATCTCTCTTTCAGTGTCAAATCTTGCCCAGGACTCTCAGCCTGGCCCCAGAAAAAGTCGGGGAAGGGGCACCCCACAGCACCTGCTGAGTGCAGGCTGCATGCCACCTGGCTCAGTCTGTCCTAGGAGAGCGTGTGTGTGCACCTGTGGGTGTGCATGTGCGTGCACACCCACATGCAATAGTGCTACTGTAGGGTGCGTCTGTGGCTGTGATGTCCGTTCTAGTCTGTGGTGCCTGAACCTAGCCTGCGTGATGAGCGTACCGCGTACGTGATGAAGGGTACGCGGCCCATCTCTTTCAGGAGTCACCGCCACCCTGGAGATTTCCGGGCTGTGAACTGGGCCGTTGGTGTCTGCAGCTCCACTGGCACCACCACCGTCGGCGAAGGTAAGAGCGTGATGTAGCCCCGAGAGCACGCGTTCCGTTTAGCACAGGCGTCTCCTACCCACGAACCCCAGATCACGTTCCCAGGCCGAGGTCCGCTGCTGGAGCGCAGGCCTCCTCCGAGTGCAGGTGGGACTCGACCTCTGTCACCTCCTCCTGGGCGGGCTGGCCTTGTTCTCACGGTGACGCCCGGGGCACAAGCCAGAGCGCATTCTGCTTGTGGATCCTTGGCCTAAACAAGTGTCATGTCCAAGTCCAAAGGCGAGGGAGGAGGTGGACTCCACCCACGAAGAGGCGATGGCCAGGGTGTGGCTGTGGGGCTGGTGAGGACATGGAGCCATGGGTTAGTTGTCCACATGGGTCACTGAGAACTTGGGGTTCATCGTCATTCACCTCCAGTTTCCTGTTGCGTTGAGGCTGGCCGGTGTCGTGACCCATCCGGGCTCAGGGTTCCCTCCACTGCACCTGCTGTGAGTTGGACAGTCATTGCACGTGTCTCTGTTCCCACCCCACAAAGGCGTGTCCCCTGTGCGTGCCCGGCCCTGTTTGCTCTCAGCCAGTCTGGGGGAAGCTGCCCGGCCTCCGGGAAGCAGTGTCACGCTACGGCTCTGACCCGCGGTACTTAAGGGGAAGCTGCCCGGCCTCCGGGAAGCAGTGTCACGCTACGGCTCTGACCCGCGGTACTTAAGGAGAAGTTGCCCGTGTCTTTTTCGCTGTATTTGTGACGAAACATTCGCGGTGCACTTCTTTTTCAGTATCCCTTGCTGCTTTGAAGACGTCATCGTTCGGGCGCCAAAGTCAGGGAGGGCATGTTGGCACTTGTGGGTTCTGGTCAAGATGGTCGCTACCCGGCATCTTTTCTCCCTTCCCCCGTTTCCCTTGATGTGTCTCCTGAAAGCTGCCCTCTTCCTGCTACATGGTTTGGGTTTGAATCACACACACCTGGGTATCCAGTGTTCAGTGAGTTACTTTATCCCTCCCTGTTTGCTGCTGTTATTAGTTCAAAGATGGGCCCCCAAAGCTACCGAGCCAAGGGCATCCACAGAGATGTTTGCTGAGGCTTCCTGGAGAGGAAGTTTTTCTCCCTGACCAATGAGAGCTGCCACCGCCACCCCTCTCTGCTCCCTCAGCCATGTGACCTGGTCACGTGGGCCTTGAGGCTCCCACTGCCACTTTCAGACCAAGAGCAAAGAGCCTGGTCTGCATGAGCGAACTGTGCAGACCCAGAGGGTTATGCCTGCACCGTAAGAGGCTTACTGGGGAGTCAGAGAGGAATCAGGACCTGGGTGATGGCGTTGGCACCCGTGGGTCAAACTCTGCCTGCAGCTGGCCCTGCCTCTGCACTTTTCAGTTGTATAAGCCTACACATCCCTTTATTGTTTAAGCCACTGTGCGCTGGGCTTTCTCTTACTTGGGGTATAAATGGATGACGCCACACACCGTGTGGCTGGAGAGCGTGCGTTTTTTCAGTGATGTGCGTCTTTTAGCTCATCTATCCTTGTACCCTTTCGAAGGTGGGTCCTTGGTGAAATTGCTTTTTCTTGTGGATTTACTCTGTACTTCAAAAGGATTGTCCTGGTGGTTTAATTTATGAATTACAAGTCATACATGATTCATACGTTTGTGTGCAGGAAGGGCCATTGGCGTGGGCCTCTCTCCAGGAGCCCTGCAGGGCTCATCTGACCTCAGAGTGCCTGTCTCCCTGGGAGGACTTCCTGGAGGTGATGCGGCCCTGGGGGAAGACAGCGTCCTTGTTCCTGCTGCTCTTTGGCGCTCGGTGATGGGTTTGCTGTGTTCGTCACAGGTCATACTGGACTGCTGGTGCTTGAGAAGCAAACCAGGCCTGGAGGGAACAGGGAGTGCTGTGAAGGAGGGACACGGGTGTCAGGGCCATGCCAGGCACATGACAGCCGGTCCTCAGGGAGCCGATGCTGGTTTGGTGGCTCCATTCACCGAATTCCACATCCCCGGTTTCCTGCGTCTCAACAGGAACCTCACTGACTCACAGAGGAGACTTCATTTCGGGGCCGGGGTCCGTCCATTGCAGAGCACGTCAGCCCCAGTTACTGAATTCTGCCCCAGAAGATTTCTGGGGACCCTGATACAGAGGCACCTGGGATGGGTCGGCTTTATCCACAGTGAGGACCCCACTCCCCTGGGCTCAGGACCCCGCCTCGAGTGGTGTCCGCCTCCTCCAGGGGGCCCAGATGCCCCTCTGTGGTCCCAGCCCATCGCCACCCCTAACCCTCTGTGTCCCCTCGCCCAGGTGGACCGCTGGAGGTGACCGGCGCGGATGGTGGCATCGTGCTCCCCCTGGTCCCTGGAAAGAAGTTGCCCATGTTCCTTTCGCGTGATATGTGCCGAAACAAACATGGTGCACTTCTTTTCCGGCATCAACTCTCACCTGGCCCGATGGGACTCCGGGGAGGGGCCTTCGGGTCGCTGCCCCTCTGGGTACGTACACGGAAGACTTGGCCCCGTCCACAGTGCACTGGCGGGTTTAGGGACACCCAGTGTTCGGCCGTCCTTAGTCCAACCGCAGGCCGTGCCACCTCTAAGAGCAGGCACAGCTAGCGAGACCCGGGTCACACGCAGCTCCCCACCGCAAGGGAGGCTGATAGCACGCTTCCAGGTCCTGTGGTGAAGCGTTCCCCAGCCTTCAAAGGGCGTTCAGGTGAGAGCCGCCAAAACACGTTGCAAAAGAGCATTCGCGTGAATGACAACGGGACCTGTGGGCGGAGGGCCTGTCCTCCAGGTCTCTCCGGGGCGGGGGGGCTGGGGGGAGGGGCGGCACGGTGGTTGCCAGAGGTGCATTTTAACAGATGTCTCACCTGGCGGACTGTCACCTACACGGCCGCAGTAGCATTGACTGGGAACAGCAACCCTGGCAGAGGCCGCGGTCCCTATGGTCCTGGGAGAGGTGGTCCCCCCGAGCGGTCATGTCACTGCGACTCACCCTCTCCAGCCTGACTCTTTCCAGGTTCCGGCCCCCACCTGAGAGATGTACTCCTAATGCCACCCATGGAGATGGGACATTGGTGTCAGCCCCAGCGCGTGGATGTGACTGCGGAGCATGTGCCTCCGCCTCCACATCAGTGCATTCGCAGCCATCTTCCTGGAAGCAGTGGCATGGGGTCCACGGGTGGCTCTGGTCTGTGGTGCTCGGTGAGGGGTTTGTCCAGGTTTTTCTTGTGACGAATCATTCTTGACCGTCCTCTTTTCAGTATCAAATCCGGCTTCGAGGAGAGGCTGTGGGAGCTGGGACTCCGTGGCATCAGCACTTGGGTAAGTGGGGGGTGGTTGTCCAGAGAGTGTGCTCGGAGCCCTCAGGGTCGCCTGGCTGTCCGCTAGTCCCAGCGTCTGTCTTCCCCAGGAGGACAAGTGATCCAAGATTTAGAAGACACACCAACCTGTCCGACTCGGTCAGCAACACCTACCAGATGGGAGCTGCGCACTTCAGGGGAGGCACAGCCATGGGGCACCTCCTGGGAGCAGGTGTGGCTGCCTGACCCCCAGACCCTCCGGAGGCCCTCCTGGAGGAGTTCTGATGTGAGTCACCTGTGCAGTGTGAAGGATACTTGTCCCCTGGTTCTCTGCCCCAGGACACATGCAAGGTATAGTTCTCTTTCAGAGCGGGCCTCGCCGCCCAGGTGGAGGGTTCCTGGTTCCTGCTGCTCCCGCCAGGGGATGGGGTGGATGGGTGGGGCACGGTTCCCTGCTTCCCGGCCCCCCCCCCCCCCCCCGCCAATGTCAGAGGAGGCCCTGAGGACACATTGCGTCTGATGGTGTTTCTTCTCTGTGCACTGACCCCCACCCCGATCCTTTGCAGGAGGACGCGCCCCGGTGGCCGGGGGAGAAGCGGGGTCACAGAAGCTGGTCTGAGATGTTCGAAAGGAGGTTGTCCGTGATGTATTTGCTTTGATGATGGCAGATATTGCACGGTTGATCTCTTTTCCTCATCAAATGCCTTCTGAAGGACGCTGCACGCCGGTCAGGAGCGGGTGGGCGTGGGCGTGGCCCCTCGGAGGGTGGGGAGCAGATGATTGACCAGAGGGCACGTGTTTTCTTATAGCTTTTATTCTGAGGATTTAGTTACGGAATCATCCTGTAATCCCATTTCTCTTAAGGTAAATCTGTACATGTGGAAAATGAGGTTCTGCAACACCCATTTCTCTTTTAAAAATTGTCAAAGAAATGAAAACAAATACACGTTTGGCACAGTTTTCAGATTCCTAGGACAATTGGGAAATAGACGCTCTGCGGCCCCTTGGCGTCCAAAGCTTCATCTCCAAAAGAAAAAGCAAAAGGGACAAATTAGAGAGGATCCTGAAGAATTTTTGTGAATAGGTGGCGGGCCTACCAGTGTGTTGGTACATAACTGTTTTTAATGTAACTTTATTTTAATAACTTGTTAAAAGGCACGAAACCAGCTTGCTTGGGAAAGTTAGGACAGTGCCCAGGTGCCTCATAGGAGGAGACTAGATTGCCTTGGCATGCTCCTCAGGTGCCCCTCCCTCGGTCCCACGCGATCATAGGTGCTCCCAGGACCCAGGCTGTGGTTCCCCTGGGCCTGAGCTGCAGTGAGCGTGTGCTGTTTTCTTAAACTTGCGGTGGGCTCCTCGAGTTTTGTGGGCAAGTGGTTTATTTAAGGAGTGGTCTCTAGGGAAGGCCACTCCAGGGGGAGGGGAGGGGAGGGGAGGGGAGGGTGGGGATAGCGCGGTGAGCAAACACCATCCTCAGCTTGCTGGCCCTTCGGCCTCCGCAGGACACTCGAGGAGGGAGAGACAGCAGGTGTGTTGACTCTGTTCCTCCAGGACACCTGAAGGAGGGGTTTGGTGCCTAGTCACTGTGTCTAGCCCACCTCTTGCCTGGCCACCTGTACTTCAGTTCAGAAAATAATAACCCAGCCAGGAGTTATTGCTTGGTGGCACGCCCTCCTGATTCACGGCCCTGCTTGCAAGAGCCATTCCTGGGGACATGAATGGTGGTGGCCACAGAGGACACTTAGGTTACTTACGCCTTCAACCACCTGATCCCCTAACCAGCATGTCTCATTTCTTCTTGATAGGGCTTCGTGGAGGTGGAGCAGCCTGGGGGGCGTGGCATTGCTCTCAGCGGTGAGGGCCACCTGGCCAAGGGCTTCTGTTTTATTTGTGATGAGTTGTGCTTGGGGGGCTCTTGAGGGTTGAGCATTGCTTCCTCAGCAAGCGGTGGGTACTGGGAGGAGCCCTGGTCCACTGTCCCTCCACGGCTGTTTCTCCGTAGGAGGCATGCCCTGCCCCACCCTGTGTCCAGCTGTGCTTTATAACTCTGAGACATGGGGAAACCAAGCCCAACTTCAGAAAAGCAAGGTCGGTGGCCTTTTGTGGACTAGGAAGGTGTGGTCATCCATAGAACACATGTTTTGTGGGTGGCCCATTTCTCTTCAGTATTGAATTTCCGTTCAGGAGGACTTCCTGGAGGTGGTGGCAGCCTTGCCGAACAGGGACTGAGCCTGTTCAGGGGTGAATGGTGCTTTGTGTTTTGCTTTTGGAGGCACACTTTACCAGGAAGGAGTCACAGCACCTATTTTGGTAAGCCTCTACTTCCAACCCACCTGAGAAATGACTTTTCTGGACACTGTGCCATTTTGGGGGGATGGTGGTGGCTGGTGGGTAAGGGTGCTTTGAAGAACTACGGTTGGTGATCTGTGGTTTGTCTGACAGACTCCTAACAGCCTATCACGTCGATTTCTCGAATTCTGCCTGCGGGACCTCTGGACATACGTCTCACTTTCTGGAAGGTTCTGTGATGTCCCCGTCCCTCCCAGGTATGTGAAAGGATGTTCACTTGTCCAGCACACACTCGCATATGACCTTTGTCGTCAGGTGCCCGCGAAGGGCTTCGTGGAGTGATGCCGACCTCGGGGTTTTTGTCGAGTATTCGTCTTTCTGTGATAGTTTCGGAACGTCACGATGGCCATCCCTACTGTGCTCACTCTATTTATGGTGACTTTTAGAAGCTCATCCACTTTTCTAGAATCAGTCGCCGCTTTGGCGATCCTGCTGGCCATGCAGTCCCGGGGCCTGGGAGGAGGCATCCTGTTCCCCCAGAGGGAGCAGGGTGAGTGACCACAGGGCCAGCGACCTGGGTGTGGAGGGCTGGGCTCTGACTGGGCGGGGGGGTGGGGGGGGGCGGTGAGCGCTGCTTCCTCAGCAAGCCATTCCTTCCTGGGACGTGGGACAGGTCAGCCCCTGCATTGTGCTGGCTCTCCATGAGCCTGTACTCGGGTTGGCGCCCTCCAGCGCTGCTCCGTTGTTGGTATTGAAAAGGTGGGTTTTCCTTCTATGTTTACAGGCTTTGTGGTTAGCCATAGAGGAAAACCCACCATTTCAGTATCTAACATTGCTTTTAAGGCAGTTCTGAGCACCAAGTCCGTCTCAGGGAAGAGAGACGAAGGTCATTCACCCCCACCCCTCCCGAGGGGGGCGGGGGAGGGCGCGGGGGGGATGGAGGACCGGTCCCTGTGGTGATGGGACAGGTCCTCAGAGCGCCCGGAAGCCGGCGCCTGGTGCACCTATCTTATGTGCCCTTCATTTTTGACAGATCACGCATGGGTTCCTGTTTCCCGGACTAAATCCTTCTTTGGTATTTAAAAGGCGGATATTCCTTCTATGTTTATGTTATGTACCATTAAACGTAGAGGAAATTCCACCTTTTCAGTATCAAATGCTTCTTCGGAATGCTCGTGCACGGACCCACGCCGGGGAGGCCATGTGGGGGCAGCCCTGCAGGGTGAGTGGTGGGACAGTGGGCCACCCAGCCCATGTGCCTCCTTCCTGCCACCTCTGTGAACCCCCCACTGTCCAGAGGAGGGGCTGGGGGCTGGGGGCTGGGGCTGGGGCTGAGGCTGGGGCTGGGGCAGGGGCTGGGGCAGGGGCTGGGGCAGGGGCTGGGGTCTGGCGTCCCGGTCTCTCCATGCCAGCTACACGGTCTTTCCTGTGTGATGTCGCTTTCATTTCAGAGGGCTCGTGAGCAGGTCCACGCCTTCCAGGACTCACCTTCCTTGGTATTTAAAAGGTAGATTTTCCTTTTATGATTACGTGGTTGATAGTTAGTCATAGAGGAAAATCCACGTTTTCAGTATCAAACACTGCTTTGGAAACAGTTCCTGGATGGACGCCAGGGTTGGGGTGGGGGAGGGGTGGGGCACGAGCAGGGCCCAGCGACCCAGGGGAAGTGAAAGATGGTGGACGGCGGAACATGTGCTTCATTCGAGCCATATGTCTGCCGACCATCACCTTGAGAAGCCCCCTGTTGCTGAGGAGCCAGCGGGGCAAGGGGCCGCCGTGTGTGGTCACAGCTCGGCCACGGGGCTGGACACAGCTTGGCTTCCATTTTGGGGAGCTGTGCGCGGACGTGTCCTTTCCGGAACTCACCCTCCTTTGGTATTTAAAAGGTGGATATTCCTTCTATGTTTACGTGATTCATAGATAATCATAGAGGAAAATCCATGTTTTCAGTATCAAAAGCTGCTTAGGAAATATTTCTGGAAGGGGCTGTAGGGCAAGCCCCACACCTGGCCCCCTCGGCCTGGGTGGGTGAAGGCCGTGGACCGTAAGGAGTAGGCTGAGTGTACCTGCCTCTCTGAGCGAAGCCAACCTGGGGAAGATTGCGTCCCGAGTCTGTCGTCCCGGTTACCTGGGGGAGCTTGTCTGCCCCGTGTCAGTGTCACTGTCGTGTTTGACGCAAGCGCCAGGACAGAGTCCTTCCTTGGTATTTAAAAGGTAGATTCTCCTTCTATGAGTACATTATTTACGATTAATCATAGAGGAAAATCCACGTTTTCAGTATCAAATGCCGCTGGGAAACCTCCGAGGACGTGAAGTCGCCATCAAAGAAGCGTGGTTCCCGGAGCCCCCCAGCTCTGTGAGATGCGCCGTGTGCTGCCCACCCTCGCGTGCACTGTGTGGTTAAGGGGCACTAGACTCTGTGTGGCTTCACTGACCTGGAATGGATTTTGTTCTCTGTGTGTTTATAACGCGTTTTCTGGACTTAACCTCTTCCGCTGTAACCTTAGTGACTACTACGGGGGCTGTCAAGTTTAGGGAGAGGCGGAGTGGAGGACCACTCCCAAGACCTGAAGGAACGGAGGCATGATTGATCTGTTTGTCTTAGGCTCACTACTGGAGCTGATGCCAACTTTTTTTTTTCAGTCAGAAGGATTTATCACTATTATTTTAAATGTAACATAATTTAATTTTTTCTACCACCATTTATCCCCTCTATGCCCTCTTCCACCTCCACCTATTCCTCCCCCTGATGCCAACTGTGTCTCGTGAGAGTAGCTTTCCCACCAGTGGTATCATTTGCTCCCTGAAGAGAGGTTGTCCTTCCGTTGTTATTACTTGTGTGATGTGTGTTCAAGGGCAAGCTCTCTCCAGAGGGCAGAACCTGCCTGGGGCGGCTCCCTAGAGGCAAGGCTGACTGCTCCTGTGCGGGCCAGGGCCAGAGCATGGCTGGCCCAGGGCATGTGCCTCTCTCGTGCTGTCTGTGACTTGGTCTTCTCACCTTTCTCATCCCATGCATCCTCCAGAGAACTTTCTGGAATAAATGATGACTTTGGACATGATGCAGTGGTTTTCCTCTCATAGCTGCTGTTCTGTTGAGAAAGTGGTGCCTTCTTAACAGGACCCATGAGCTGCTACTCTGGTCAGTCTCACCAGACTTGATGCCCATCCCTGGGATGTGACCTCAGGGTCCATCCCTCTCCCAGACAGGTGACCAGATGGTCAACAGCAAAGTTAAGGTCTCATTTTAATTTGGGCCATCTGGTCTACCTACCCTCCTGACCTAGCTCATTCCTGGGCTGACTTCTGGGCCTTAATGCCCATGTCATTCAAAGGCAGGGGATGGGTGTTGGTGCCCTAAAGTGCTGTGACTTATGGGACTTGGCACTGGCACCCTGAAGCTGCAGTGTCCCCTTGTCCATAGGCATTCTCCATCGTTGCCGATTGTGATGGAAAGACTGGCATTACCTAGGTCATTTTCATCATCTGTTTAAGTAGCGAGAGTGGCCTGGGGGTCTCCTCTCCCTTTGGTGGATCTTGCACAGATGAGCACCTCTGAGTAGCAGCTCAGGTGGCTTTCTGCTCGCAACGCCAAATTCAGGAAAAGGGCCGCTTGTCTTAGCACTGCCTGGTGATTTGTGAATGTGTGGGCAGTCGTGTAGCGTGTTGGTTTTCCTTCTTGCTTTTTCTCTTTCATGATGCATGCTATCATGTTTTCTAACCCCCACCAGCCTGTGTGCCATCGGGTGGGCTTGCTGGAGGCGGTGGCTTTGGGCAGAGGCATGGTTCTTGCCCCAGGGTGATTTTGGGCCATGCAGGAATGTCATAGGGGATTCCTTTAACCTCCACTTTATGCCAAGCCATCAAGTTTGGCTTGTCTTGGTGGAGACAAACCTATCTTGGAGAGATCCTGGCATGTACAGCCCCTTTCAGAGTTGGGTCACAGCATGTAGGGTGTGGGGTTGTCACTGGCCCTCCCTGCCCCCTCCCCCGCCCCTCCCCCCCTTCGTGGTCTTACACCCTCCAGGAACCTCCTCTGTGGAAGGCGCGTGTGGTCCTCACCGGAGCTTCTCTTTGGTACTTGAAAAGAGAATACCCTTTGTATGTTCACTTTATTAATGGTGAATGTACAGGGGAGACTCTTATTTGCGTATCAAACTGACCGGGAAGGCACCTGGACCCAGAAGCCTTCAGGACAGGATCGCTGAAGTCAGCCACATCAGGTATGTCCCGGCTTCCCGGCCTGAATGTGGATGTCTTCCCTCCGCGATGGTGCCCCTCTCCCCCACTCCCCCCCATACCCCCCCCCCCCCCGTTCTCCTCAGGGACTCCCCAGGGGCCGAGCCTTCTGGGTAGGCCGCCTATTGTCTGCACTGGTTTAATGGTGGTTTGCTTTTTTAAAGATGAACCATATGTATACCTGCCCTATGTCAGTGCCAAGTCACATCCAGGAGACTTCCTCACGTCAAGCTCATGTGTCACGGGTAACACATGAGTGACAGTGGACCACAGAGCACCGGCTCTATTTATGATGGTTTCAAGCCTGATTGACTAACTCCTGTGAATCTATCCTGGAGGACTTCCTGGAGGTGGCATCTGCCTTTGGGAAGAAGCTGAGATTTGCTCGTCATTACTCCTCGTCAGTGTTTGGTGGACATTTTCCGTGTGGCCCCTGAGATGAATCTGTAAGAGCTATTTCTGTGTGTGATTTGTGGTTCAAGTCCCACCTGGAGACAGTGTCCTCCACAGGAACTGCACGGCTCTAGGGAAAAGCCGGGGGAGCCATCTGTCTCCCTGGACCAGGTACGTGGATGTTGGAAGGTCAGAGGGAAGGGCTACTGTCTTGATGTTTGTCCTCTGGCCCTCTGACTTCCTGTATCTGCTCATGTCTAGGATGCTGGCCTGGAAAGTGGGTTCTGGGGCTGTGTTGGTGGAGACATTTCCTGAGCTGTGTGACTGTCCGCTTTGCACACCCTGACTGCCAGCATCAGAGGAGGGGTGTTGCAACACCCCCATCAAGGAGAATGGACATCGTCCCAGAGAGGTGAGCCCCTCACCGGGGTGGGCGATTGGGAGGGGAATGAGTCAGCCCACCGGTTCACCTGTAGCCTGCAGTTCCACTCCTATAGGGCAGGGAACTCCGGGGAAGTGGCCACCGTGGGAAATTGGCCATAGGTCTGCTCTCTCTCGGCATGTAGCACGTGGGGTCTGATTCTTTTTTGGTAGCAGACCTTTCCTAGCATGGCTTCAGGAGGGTGGTGAGGAGGGATGGGCCCTGGGGAGCCACACTGGTGGCCACACCTCTGTGAGAGGTATGACCAGACACTGGCCACAGGGCCTTTGCTTCTACACTATGTCCATTCACCCAGTCCCTGTGCCCTCGGTGCCCATACACTGTCGGCAGAACTTTCTGGAGGAGGTGCCCAGCTTTGTTCGGCAGAAACGGAGAAGCTGGGCTCTGCGTGCGCTCCAAGGCCATGGGCTTGAGCTCCATTTCGGGAACAAGTTCTGATTGTGCCTGGAAATGATGCCAGTTTCAGTGAGGGGCAATGGCATCTGCCCCTCCCCAGACTCTGAGGGATGGAGAGCTGACCCGCGGGCACACACCTGGCAGGAGGTGTGTGCCCCCTGGCCTGCAGATCCTGCATCTCCCACCCCCTCTCTAGGACCAACCGCGGGAGTCGAGGCCGGCCCCGGGATCGGTAGCGGTGGACCTGCCCAATGCTCTTGTTTGGTACTTAAAGCGAGGTTGCCCTTTGTATATTCGGGTTTTTGACATAGAATATACAAGGGCAAGCTCTCTGTGAGTATCAAACCTTGACCCAGTGCACATTCAGCGAGGGATGCGGTATGTGTGTGCATGCCAGTGTGTACCGTTTGGTGTGTGGCACCTTGCTCGCTCGTGGGTCGCCACTCTGCAGAGATGATGTCACAGCCACACGGCCAACTAAAGGGAAGGCAGTGGTCTGGGGCACACCGCCTGTCCTTATTCTGTGTGGCAGGGGGTGGGGTGAGCAGGCATGCGCTGTGTGTGGTCTGGTCCAAGCCCTCCAGGTCAGTGTCAGTGTCGGGTGGTGTCGTGTCATCCCCGTGGTGTTCAGTGTTCGGTGCTCGAGCCCGCATGCTTGTGCTCAGTGTGTGTGACCTGGCCTACTAACCCTCAGCATCTAATTCATCCCCAGGACTGCGCCTTGAAGACGTGCCGAGCCCTCCCAAGGCAGTGGCTTTCTTTTCCGTGCTAAACTTTGGTACTTGGAGAGTGGTTATCCCTGTCCTGTTCGTTTTACTCATGTCGAATCGTACAGGGTCATCCACTTTTTCAGTATCAAGAGCGCAGACTGTAGAGTTCGATTTCCTGTGTTTGGATCCCGCCTCTGACACTTACTAACCATGCAACCTTGGGCAAGGGTTTCATCGTGTGGGGCCTTCTGTCCCACGTGTGTCCCACGTGGACATCGGGGGCTGCTGGGGCTGAAAGAGTTAGACTGTGTGCAAGGCGCAGGGCAGAGCCTGGCCTCAGCACCTCCCATGCAGTGGCCTGGGAGCTCTGTGCTCTGAAGCTGGTAGTGGCGGTAGTGGAGGTGATGGTGGTACTTACCTCCTGGGTGCTTTGGAGCCATGTCCAGATGTGGACATCAAACGCCCCCACAGGTATGGGGATGGATTGCTGCGCCCAGAGTTCATGCTGTATTTACCATGGCGCCAACCAAGTGCAGCAGCCAAGCCCTTCTCGGGGTGGCATTGGGAAAACCAAGAGCTTTGGCTCCCCTAAGAGGGACAGTCCTTGGCCTCGGCCTCAGCCACCATGCACTTTCTGAAGGACTTTCGGGTGCAGGCGCCAAGCAGAGTGAGGAGTGGGTTATGGGGCATGCACCATGCCTGTGTGTGGGGTATGTGCACATGCGTGTGTGCATGTGTGTGTGTGTGTGTATGGTGTATGTCTGAGTTTCCGTCACTGTCCAGCCCTGAGCCACAGACCTGGAGGTGCCGGTGGTCCTGTCCGTGCTCCTGTTTCATACTTGAGGAGAAATTATCCTTGGTGTGCTCGCGTTTTTTGTGAAGAATCATACAAGGACAATTTCTTTTTGAGTATCAAGCCCTGCCTCGGCGGACTTCCTGGGCTCCATGGCAAGTTCTGTAGAGATGTGAGCGTCCGCCACTCCCCGGGGCTGGTGCTGGGGGGCGGGGGGCGGGGAGGAGGAGAGAGTGTGCAGCTGGCCTGTGGGGGTGCACTTGTGCTCTCACCTTCAGGACCCTGGAGGCAAGGCCGCGCTTGGCAAGAGGTCAGTGAGACCCTGGGTGCTGCCGCTGGCCTGCGTTGGTCCTGGGTGTGTGTGATGGGTGACGCGGCATTCACAGGCCTGCTTCTTGAAGGCACTTCTTGGACCTGGAGCCAACTTTTGGGACAGGTCGGTGGTGTCGGTGCCCCTCCCCCCCACCTGAGGATGTGACTGATCCCAAGCCACGTGCCTTCTCCTACTGTGTGAAGCGGATCTGCTCACCCTCACTGTTTGGGGAGCGCTTGAGAAGAACTTTCTAGGAGGGACACGGACTTTGGAGAAGATGCCAAGCTCTTCTGGATGGCGCAGATCTTTGGTGCTTAAAGAATGGCTGTCCGTAGTATGGTCTCTCTATTTATGGTGATTAATATCGGACAACCATTGTTTTAGTATCCAAATTTGCTTCACAGTGTTCTCTCAAGCCCAGCGCCGACCTCAGCCCGAGGACACGGGTGCCTGCCCCCGTGGTGCACGCCTCTCTTGGGGATCTGTAGTAACCAGTTCAGCCGCCAGCGTGCTCTCCTTACACTAAGACCAGCTTCGGGGTGGAGGTGCAGAGTGGGAGTTTGGGGCCATTTGGAAGATGCTGATAATTTCTCATCTGTCTTTCTCTTCTTGTATTAAATCTTAGCCACGAGGAATTCCATGAAGAGATGTTGGTGTCAAGCATCTCTCTAGGCAGCTAGATGGTGGACCAGGGCCTCTGGTCCCCCACCCCCGACCTTTGGCATACATTCAGAGCGTGGAAGGCTTCCCGGAGGAGGGCCAACCATTAAGGAAACACAGTACATTTCCTGCCTCTCCCACTGCTTGGGGCTTCTGAGCAGCCGTCCCTGGAGGGTTCTATTTATTTTTGAAGGACGTGGCATGGCCATGTGCCCTTTTTTGGATCCACTTTATCTTAGAGACGCTCTCTCCCATGGGACGCAAACTTTAGTAATAAGACACTGGTCAACGGCACCTCTGGGGTGTGTGTGTGTGTGTGTGTGTGCGCATGCGTGTGTGCGTGCATATGAATTGTGGGCTACAGTTGTGTTTCTCAAACTCTAAAATGCTTCTAAGATTTTCATCACCTAGGGATCTTGTTAAAAGGCAGATTCTGATTCAGGGACCAAGATTCTGCATTTTTAGCAAGTTTCCAAGTGATGCTAATGCTGCTGGTCAGTGGACGCCACTCGGAACCGTTTTGGGTTGGAGAGTTGGAGATCTTTGCTTTCCTTGCGCTGTGTCCCCCCTGACCCCCACCATCCCTATGCCGTCTGTCCTGAGGACTCCCCAGAATACACGGGCTGCCCTCTGATTTGCGAACCCTGGTGATCTGGGATGGGTTCACTTGATGGAAGAACACCATGCGCTCATGCCTCTCCAGACTCACATGATGCCCCAAAGGGCTTCCCACATACAAGACCTGCTTCTGGGAGAGGCCGCAGGTGTCTGTCTGCCCAGGGCCAGGCCGGTCAGGGGCTGAGTCAGCCGTGTGATTGATGACTGGGCCATCTAATTCTGTGATCCTCCATTTCCAGTTAGTCCGAAGGACGTGTTCCTGGGACCCCAGGCCATCTTGCTCCGGAGAGCCCAACTCAGGAACTATGATGCTCGGTTCTATCAGAGGAGGTATTGCCCGTGACGGCTGTGCTGATCCTACAACACACATCGATCCGATCGGTTCAGGTAGTGATTTTTAAAAACTAAATGTATTGGGGTGACATTGGTGACAGTGTCGGGCTGCACCTAGGCGCTGGGGCCAAGGCGCAGGGCTGGGTGACGGAGACCACACTTATGCTTTCTTGACAGGATGGGAACGCCTGGCTCCCTGGTACCCGGGACTCGGCTCATCCTAAGAAGAGTTTTCCGGAGGCAAAGACGACGGTGGGGAAGCACCGTGGTTTTCATTTCAGAACATTCAGGGATATTTGAGGAGAGGTTATCCGTGCTATGTTCGCTTCATTCATCATGAATAATACATGGTTAACCTCTTTTTGAATATCAAACTCTGCCTCGAGGTCCACCCGCACAAGAGACGTGAGAGCGTGTGCCTTGTGTGAGCCGTGTGTCCCGAGGGTGTGCTTCCCAGCAGGGAGGCCAGCATGCGACAAGCTGGGGATGTTTTGCAGTGTTTTTGCAGTGAATTTGATGTGTTTTTACCATTTGTCCAGTTACCCCCTGTCAATGCTGACCTGCCTGGGAGAGAGGGACCCTGGGGATGGGCCTCTGTGTCCTGGACTGCAGGGTGGGTCCCTGGGTGTCTGACGGTGCCCCTGATCCCAGGGGCAGAGTTCCCCGCAGCACTGACCATGACCTCCATTCGAGTTCTTTGCAGGGTGGCTCATGGGGCTCGCTAGCCATGCTGGAGAGGATGTGGTCGCTGCTCCACAGGGGACATTGGGAGCTTCCTTCCTTCTCCAAGACTTCTCCCAGGGCAGTCTGTGCTCCGGGGTCAAAACGCACCCAGACGGCTCCTTGGATGCTGGCCACCGGCCCAGGTGTGTGAAGGGCAGGTCAGCTTCTGCTTACCCGCTGCTTCTCCCTGAGACCACTACCCTGCTGTCTTCTTCCTCTTCAGGTGGACTCCAGGGGGCGCCATCGCAGAGACCGGGGGCTTTCCTCTCAGGCTCCAGCTGCACTCCCTCTGTTCATTGGTGGGGAAGACCACGCGGCCCATAGGATCCTCCTGCTTATGGGGGAGGAGGGCCCATGTGTGGTGACCAGCACAGTGAGTCCTTTCTTGGAGTCAGTTCAGGATGGGTGACTATTGGGGGCGCCAGCTTCCCCGTAAGCAGTCTGTCAGCCTGGACCTAAGGTACGTGAATACACAGTCGAGCCTGGGCCTGTTACTGACGCATGTGCTTCCCATCCGCTAATGCAGAATCCGTTCCACCCACAGGAGAAGCCCCAGGAGAGATGCCAGCTCTGGACACGGAGTGCCGACGTTGTCAGTGTCAGCATGTGGGGGTGACGAGGGACCATCTGGATGCTGTTTCGCTATTGGTAAAAGACATCACACAATTGACCTCGCACTGGTGCCATGGAAGGTGGTGTGGAGGTGTCCTACCTTCAGGGAAGAGATGGGTGTCAGTAGTCCTTGGCAGGGAGGTAGGGTCCGTGGTCCCCAAAAACATTGTCCTCTTTTGGGAACTTCTGGGGGCCAGACCATTTCGTGCTCAGCTCCGCCCCAGCTCCGTTGGAAAGAGTTGTAGTGTGTATTTGCAGCACACGCTGAGTGGTCTTCCAGCTCCCAGGACCCCATCCTGCCCATGGGGACCTCCTGGAAGAAAGGACACCTCTCTTCCAGGGAAAGGTTTTGCTGTCAGTGTCAATCCAAGGTTTAGGGGTGACGCAGGGGGGCTCCTACTCTGCCACTCCCAAGCAGGGGCTGACCACTGTCCATGGCAGCATCTCTCTCATGCTTCCTTGGTTATGAATGGGGTGCTGGATCACATCCTTCCTGATATCATTCAGCTTTGGGAGAATTACCTGTCCCAGTCCTTGACAGGACGGGCCTTAATCAGGATTTAGTCACGTGGTCCCCCAGTTATAACGTGGGGCCTTGATGCTCCCCCTTGGGCTGGGCAGTATTGGGCTGACTGTTGGGACTTCACTGTGTTGGTGGCTAATCACTTCCGAGCTGCTGTTTTTCAGGACAGGCTCCCACCTGGAGACGTGCCCGACAGGACTCCAGCAGGACGTTGTCCATGATAGGGGAATGGATGGTTGATCAGAGAACATACATTTTATCAATGATGTATGTCAACTGATCCACAGTCCCTACCTATCCAGTGACTTCAGGACAGACTCCGGAAGAAGAGGTGGTCGTTTCCTTATCTGTGCTAGTACCTGGCCCTTGAAAAGACCTTCTCCTTGCTGGGTTGGCTCTGTTGATGCTGAGTCGTACGAGGGAAATACTTTAAGTGCTGATCTTGCCTGGGAAGCTGTCGGCCTCGGCTCCTTCTCGGGGACAGACAGGAATGCATGGTTGGCCAGAGAGCATGGGCTTTATATCCAAGGAGCACCACCCAGTCCTCCTAACCCTCAGTCCCCAATTCATCTTTAGGAGGACTAGCTGGAGGCAAGGCCCACTCTGGTGAAGACACGGTTCATCGGCGTTAGCCTTCGGTACTTGAAGAGTGGTTATCCCTGCTGTGTTCGCTGTATTTATGACGAATCATACAGGGACATCCAGTTTTTCAGTATCAAATACTGCTTTGGAGGGCTTCCTGGACAGCGTTATGCCTTCAGGGAGGAGGTCTGGGCTTCTGTGCCCACCCAAGGTATGTAGATGGACGATGAAGCTCAGTGCACTCGCTGCCTAATGCTGCATGGCCCTTGGTGCACCCATGGCCGGAATCTAAGCTGTGCAGAGCTGGCTGCCTAGGAGGGCTGCGATCTTCTGGAAGGGGTGTTGGTTTCAGCACCAAAGCATCATGGGAGGTTGACCAGTGAGAATGCCATTCACACAAAACATCTGCCACCTGCTCCAAACAAACCCGATCCTTTTTTAAGATGAATTCCTGGAGACCAGGCCAATACAAGGAGGCGGCAGTGATCTGGCCTGATACATAACTGGTCATGCATATTGCATTTCTCCAGGGAAGACTCTTCTTCAGAGTCAACTCTTGCCCAGGAAGGCTTTCTGAAAACAGTGCCAACCGGTGGGCATCGCATCTTCCTGGTGTGCATTGAGAGTTAGTTGAGCTGAGTTACTCTTTGCTCCTGATGGGTCTCACTTGGTTTGCTCTCCCACAGACCCGGCCTGTATCATCGCTTTGGGAAGGGTATCTGCTTTTTCCATAGGTGCTCTTTCTTCATGATCAGATTCTCTTGTCATTTGCATAACTACTTGGTCCATGAACTGATCCATTAAGGAGGAAAGATTCAGTCATTCCACAAATGAGGACCGAGTACATACTATATTCTAGACGATCTAGGCCTTAGCTGTTTTCTCTAATCTGGGGGTGGAGCAGAGGGCAAGACAAAGTGCTTGCTCACGTGAGTTTCACAATCTGGGGGGAAAGATGGACAAGCAAATGCAAACTATGAAACATAATTTTGTCCACAGTAAGTTTTTTGGAGGAAATAAAAGCAGGGTAAGGTGTGAGAATGAGGCAAAGATGGGGTGGAGGTTAATGTTACATGTAGGGGTCTGGAAAGGTCTCTCTGAGGAGAGGGGAGGAGAACAAAGTTGGGACAGGACAGATGGCAATCTAGGGTAGGAGTATTTCAGAAGGAGGGTGTGGTGCAAGGAAGTCCTATGGTATCTTTGAGAAACAGCGAGAAGGCCAGTGGGGCTGGACCAAACATGGAGGAGTCATGGGAGCTAAGGTGGGACAGGCAGCCTCAGAGGCACGGGCACATGCTTTTATTCTGATTGAGATGGAGGCTATGGGAGGATCCTCAGCAGGGAGGGATGCATGGCCCATGTTTATGGCCTGTTGTGTAGACCTAGAAGTGAGCTAATGGAAGCTTGAGTGAGGACGGGAGCCCCTGCTGAGGTGGAGGCATGGAGAATGTGGGCTGCCCTAAAGGTGGAGCCAGCCTGTCTGCAGAATGGTTGGATGAGAGCAGTCGGTGGACAGTGAGATAGTGGGGGAGGGGACGGACCAGAGGTTCTAAAGGTGTGATCATTGCTGAGCAAGGTTCTAGAGCAAGTCAGTGGGTAGCCGGGAACTCGTGTAGAAGAGGCAATGACCCTGGCACTGAAGGGCCAGGTGGGGTGGAGGCAGAGGGAGCTGGAAATGAGGAAGTCGCCAGGCCAAAGCAAGGGAGCTGTTGATGTGCAGTCATTACCAAGAAGGAAATCAGGAGGTGTTCAAGGGAGGCAGATGGAGACTCAGAAGCTATCAAAGAAGAGCTGGGCAGCCATTATCCAGGTGGAGGGTCGTGAGGTCAGATGAATGCGCTAGGAATGAACTGGAATTTTGAAAGGCAAGTTGTGGGGGCTGCCTAATCTGGAGGTGGAGCAAGGATATCATCTGCCCGCTGCAAGCCTTGGTGTAAGACATGGAAGGTGCCCCATTTGAGAGAAGGATGGACATGAAAGACTTGGCTGGTGTTGGGCCATGGTTCCAGACAGGTTTTGCAAGAGTCTTGGGGGCAAGGAGGAAGGGTGGGGAGATGGCTCTCATGTTGATCCTTTGGGCATGAGGACTGGGTTCTTGAAGTGGTGAATGGAACCTGGTCCTACTGGTCCAAGCTTGTTTGGGAGAAAGTGGGTCAGTAACTTTTGAGGGCATCCTTCTTGGAATTGCTTTCTTGGATGGGTTTATTGGGGTGAGGTAGGTGGTGAAGCAGAGGAGATGGGAAGTGACTGGGGGTCTTCTGGGATTGTGAAGAGCTTGGTGATCCACCCTGCAGTGGCCATGGTGCTCTCTCTTGAGAGCCCCCGATTCAGTGGATCCCGAAAGTCATGAAGGAGCTTGGCTAGTACCTCCATGTGCTTATGGATAACTGAGTGTGTTCTGTTGAGAAGTCCAAGGTACCTGTTCAGAAACCCTCGGGTTCACATACACACGGAGAACTCCTGTGACAAGTTCACACTGTGAAGGACCACAGTGGCCTCCGTCTTCTCATTTCTAATATGCTGCCCCTGATGACTCAGGAACACAATTTCAACCCCAGGGCAGGGGGCTGTGTTGGCACCCCTCCAGAATAGGTGAGTAGATGACCACCCCCCCCCCAAAAAAAAAAAAAACTCCCATGTGTACATCAGCCATCTCATTAACACTTTCCAATCTGCCCACAGGACAGCTGTTGGAGGCCACGCCCCTCAGAGAAGTGGAAGGGGACCCCTTGTCTGTCTGGTCTCTGCTTTTCTGTGGTACTTGAAGAGAAGTTGTTCGTGGTGGATTCGCTTTACTTATGACGAATCATTCACGGACAACACTTTTTTCAGTACCAAATGCTACCTCTAAGGACTTCCTGGACACAGTGGAACTTCAGGAAGACATCTTCATGTTGTCAACCATGTGGAGAAGATACCGGATGCTTGTCCAGGGACACCATGCTTGACCATCTGTAAGTCACCTGGTCCACTAGCCCGAACCTCCGATCCATCTGTAGGAAGCTTTCCCCTGGGCCATGCCGACTCAGGGGAAATGGCTCTGGTTCTGTCAACAGAGTCACCCTCCACGACTTTGAAGAGAGGCTGCCTGGGCCCAAAATCAACTTCCTGAAGAGATGCTGGTGTCAGCACTATCCAGGGTGTGTGACCATAGGGGCAAGCACTCTGTTCACCCTGTGGGTCACCTAGTCACCAACCCTCAGCACCCACCCCACCCAGGAAGACTCTGTGGAGGTCCTTTCCACTTGGGGCAAGCGGCAATGGACTTGTGACAATGGCTGTTTGGTGGACCTGGACAGCCGTGGTCGGGAGGGTGTGTTCACTTAAAATGTGATGAATCATCCATGGTAACCACTTTGTCACTGTCACTATCGCAGCATCCTTGAAGCGCTCCTGGGACGTGACAGACATTGCCTTCTGATGAGGGACCTGAAGCGAGCGGGCCAGCTCCTCTCCATGGTGTGTGACTGTTCAACGAGCACGTGCTTTATTTATTAGGTGTGGCACCCAGTCCTCTAACCCTCGCGTCTTGTGTCTTCACAGGAGTTGGCCATATTAAGAGCCAAAGGGCTACCATGACATGCTGACTTTATGGCAGCTGTCAAGCGGTGCCCCTGTTGGCGAAACAGATGAACTGCACCCACCTGCTTAGGGTAAGTGCGTCTCGGGTGAGCATGCGATTAACTGTGGTAGTATGTCACTCGGCCCACTACCCAATATTGTCCCACCCCTTTTTTACAGGGCTCCGGGGAGGGCAGCGCCTCTGCACGAGGGACCATGGATTGCTCGCCAGCATTCACTTATGGTACTTGGAGAGAGGCTGGCCGTGATGAATTCGATTCATCAAAGCGAGTCATACACGGCTCTCCTCTCTTTTAGTATCAAATTCTGCCTCGGAGGGCTGCCTGAGCTAATGTTGATTGCGAGGTATGTGCCCTGCTGGCTGGCTGAGCAAGTGCTTTCCTGAGGATGCACGCTACTGACGCACTAACCCAGTGTCTGCGCTGACCCTAAGGCAACTTCCTGGGGCACGACCAACTTTAGGACAAGCTAGAGAGGTTGTGGGGATGCCCTAAACTTTTAAAGAAATTAACATTGAAATGCATATGGCTAACTTTTTTTGCTATCAAATCCAACCTTGAAGGGGCATGTGGAAGCATCTTTTTTTTTTTTTTTTTTTTAGTAAGCTCTTAGGATATAGGAAAGAATAGGAGTAGGACCCGCATGACCCCTGGTTTACTAGCCTGCAGCCCCTCTCACCCTCCAGGGAACTCCTGGGGTGATCCCAGGTTTACCAAGGAGGCAGTGCAAACTTGTGGTCTTTCAAGAACTCATTGCTTCATTGAAAATGACTCATCAGTGGCTGACTTCTTTGCATTACTGAGTATTGCTTGCATGCCAGCCAAGTACAGGAAGTAGCATTCCTGTCCACACTAATCCTGGGTTGATGAACCAGGGGTTTGCCTGAGAGCATGGGTTTGATTTACCCATTGGTCCACTCATCCTCAGTGTCCTATCCACCCTCAGAGGCTACTCCCAAGCTGCCCAACTTCCCGGATGCAGGGATGCTCTGAGCAGTAACACCTCATGGTACTCGGAGGGAGGTTGTCCGTGATGAGTTCGCATTATTTAGTGATGCCCAATACACGGTCGATCTCTTTTTGGTACCACATCTCACCAGATATTGACTAGGAACTGATTCCAATTTTAGGGAAGCCACACTCATGTTGGTTCCATGCCAGTGTACTTGCACTTGTGCTTGGCCCTGGAACTAATGGGTAGGTGTCACTAGAGCCCCTTATCCTCATTCAGTCTTTTTATGGAAGACATTGCCCATTTGGGGGAAGAAGCATAGGACCTAGGTTTAAGACCTAGGAAAGTAAGGGTGTCCATCATGATTTTGGGATTTTTTAAAAAGAAAAACAATAGATAATCCTCTCCCCTTTCAGTATTAATCTTGTCTTGGAGGGAGGACTTCTTAGAGATGTTAGCAGAGTCAGGGAAGGGGCATGGTTTCACCAATTTTTCTGGATAAAGTGAATGAGCAGACTCACATCTGTCGACTTGGAAGCCATACCAAATTTGAGGATGGAGGTCAGTTCTATTTTCAATATCTTGTTTTTGTTTTTCAAAAAGAATAATAATTATTTTACTTTATTATCATACTATAAAAATGGGACATGCTTATAATAAAAATTCATGCAATGTGGGAAAATGTAAATAAAAAGGGAGAAAATTTCCCAATTCTTTGTGCACCCAGAAATAACCATCAGGGTCTTAGAAATTTCAAATACCTGTCTGAGCATATATGCAAATAGAAAGTTGGATAGATAAATAGAAAGAAAAACGTTTTATGAATATGAGATCACACTGTACCTCATATTTTTATTAAAAATGTTAACTATAATTTTACTTGAATTTAATATAAAGATAATCTGAAGGAGATTGGGAGAATTGATAAATGTTCTACTCTACCATAAGAAATCTGAAAGATCCCTATAAAACTAAGAAAAATTATTGTGTAAAATATTCAGTGATTGGGATCCTAATGTGTTTTTTTTTAACTGTTCAAATTTCACTGTTGGCTCAGAAATGTAAGGATATCAGCACTCTTACACTTCGCCCCACCCCCTGCTTGATTTTTACTCAAACAATTTAATTTTTCCATGATAAATATTTGCATTTTGTTCTTTAACCACAATTCTTGCAGGTGTTTTTATCATAGTTCTATATTTAAATGAAATCATTACTAACCACCAGTTTTCTTTCCTTAAATTAAGCTTCTCTGTTCCTGAGTTTTTAGTTATCTCTCAGGGGCATGGATATTACCATTGTTTGTTCTACAATGGCTAATGGACACTTCCTCTTAGTCCTTGTACACTTGAGAATATCTGTCTCTTGCTTTTGCCACACAAGGGACAACTTAACTAGGTATAAAATTCTCAGCTTGCCTTTTTTTCCTTTCTCCTTAGACTTGTTCAGATACTGCTCCACTGTCTTCTGCATTTAGTATTTCACCAGCTCTTTTGATGTGGCTTCTCCACATAGCTCTTACTTATCTGGACTGTATTATCTGGTGGATCTTTATATTCTTTGTTCCAAACACTTTGGGGCACTATTTTCTGTGAGGTCTTTATTCACTGAGGATGTCTGACCCTTGCTTGGACACCTTTACTCATCTGCCTAATTTTTTCCCCACACTATTCTATTCAACCCTATGATTTCTCATTCTTTTTCATTATTTTAGTCACTTTAAAGATACTTGTGATATAAAGTTTCTTAACTTTGGGGTACAAGTCCTTCTCTTTTTGTCTTTTGACTCAAGATAGTGCTTTTCTTCATGGGGTTTGTAACTTCTCAATGTGGGTTATCAAGGGGATTAAGGTGTTTTATTTTGTTCCCTGTGCAAAAGAACTGTGACATATGGTTCTACATTGGATTCTGTCTGGCACCCATGGCTTTGACCATTGGTTGACTTGAGGATTCCCATACTTCCGGCTGTTATAAAGCCTCACCCCAACTTTCTCTTGTAGCTTTGTTTCTCCCTGGAGAACTAATTCTACCCAAATCTTAGGTAGAAACAAACTTTCTTGTCATTTTTCTGGGCCTGTATAGTTTTCTGCCTCCCCTTTCTGTTCTAGGTGCCCACCTCTTGGGCCCAAGGTCACATCTTTGGTTCCTTGGACATTGTGACTACAGACTCTTTGAGCCTCTAGGTGGCAGGTTATAAACTTGTCACTCTGAATTAAATTCTTTCTTTATTAGCCAGCTGAGGGTTTTCCTTTCAGCTGTGCTCTTATTTTACCAGTCGACTTTGGCTTTTATCCATCATATCTCTGTGTTTGTGGAGGAAAAAGTTCTCTCTTAGCTCTTCACCAGGATCTGACTCAGCCACTAATTTTTTATTTATCAGTTTTTCTGAATCATATTAGTTCGTCATTCTTTTGTTGCAAGGATGTCTTCTATTATTTCTTGGAGTACTTTTCTATTTACATGCTGGTCTTTTCTTGAGTTAAATGATCATGTATTATTTCATTACACCCCAGAAGAGGAAAGAATCTGTGATCTGGCCCCACACTGCCATCTTTATCTAGAAGCCTCTCTATTATCATTTGCAATCTGCATCTGTCTATTTAAAATGAATCGTATCCAGATGGCCCGCCCCCCAGGATCATCTTCCAGCTTGGCAGGATCCTCTTTGCAGTGGCAACTTCTGGGATGGAAATGGAGTCGGTACCATTCACTAGGTATGTGAATTTACCTTTAGGAATGGAGGATTTTCTTTTTGACCATATGTACACTGGAGTATTAACCCCAAGTACGCAATTTATTTTTAGGGTGATGTCTTGGAAGTCATGGACACCTTTGGAGATGAGTCCACCATTCCCAGGTCAGTACCACACCCATGGGATGATAGTGTTTGCATTCAATGTCATCATTGTCATTATGGTTAGGATTGCAAAGCCAGCCTCTCTGGAATGAGCGCTACCTTGGGAGGGTTTCTTGGACACACGTCTTGTGTGAGGAAAGGATCACTGCTGTCAGCTGTGATCTGATGGCAAAGGGAGAAATGTTCCCTCCTATGATCAGAATAATGCATTCGTATGCACTTGACCTCTCTACCTTAAAACCCCCTATGAGTGCTTCTTAGATACCCCGCCAAGCACAGCACAGATGTTGATGTCTGGGCTGCTGCAGGGCCTGGGATGGGTCAATTGAACACAACCACCTCTTAGTCCACTAATCCTCAGTGTTCACTCACTCCTCAGCAGGACTTCCTGGAGGAGCCTGGCTTTGGAGAAGAGGCATTGGCACCTGGTCGCGGCTAATTGGCAGTGTGTGAAGATGGGTTATCTGTGTTGCCTTCATTTTATTTGTCACAAATCCTCCGTGGGTCACCTATTTTTTAGTACCAAATCCTGGCTGGGAGGCTCCCTGGGGCGGAGTCCCACTGGAGGGGACGGGACCTTGGTGTGGGCTTCTCTCTGGGGTAGGCAGAGGGACTGTTGACCGCCGGCCGCCGGCTGCAGAGCATGCACTTCCCAGATGCTCTCTGCCCTCTCCATGGGAAGATTCCTGGACATGGAGCCAACCTGGGGGAAGAAGAGGCGCTTCGCTCACCAGAGTGATTTGGTGGTCCTTGAGGAGAGGTCTTCCATGATGCATTCACTGTATTCGTAGCTGAATCATACATGGTAGACCTGTTTTCAAGTATCAGATCTGGCCCCGACGTATCCCGGAGACGCCAACTTCAGGAACTAGCGTTCGGTTTCCGCATGTGAATGCATGGTCAAGCTGAGCGTGTGCATGTCCTCCATGGATGTCCCCTGAGCCCCTCAGCTGTGTGTTGTCCACTGCTAGGGTCCCAGTCTCCTCAAAGAGGCGGGAGTCTCACTGTAGAACCACTTCATGATTGACAAGAGGGCATCCTGCCTCTGTGTGTGGGGGGGGGGGGCGGGGGGGCATGCAATTCTCTGCACACCTTGGTTGCAGTGTGTTGCTCCCTAAATGGCTTCCTGGATGGGGGTACTCATTTTGAAGGACCCTGGGTGGCACTCGGTGGGGACTTAACAAAAAGGGGGCGGGCCACAGAGCTTGTGTTTGACCGCCGGCGCATTACCAGCATCCATCCTCGGGCCTGTTGCCGGGGCTACATTGAAGCCTGCACCCTTGTCTGGTACTTGAATGGAGGTTGTCCATGGTGTGTTCATTTTATTCATGATGAGTATTACATGGCCAATCTCCTTTCAGTACTAAATTCTTCTCGGGAAAACTTGAGGAGCGTTTCCGCCGGCGCCGCCCGGGGTAAGGAAGCGGCCGTTTCGCCCGCGGTAAGTGCTGTGTGTGGGACTCATGTCCCTGGCCCGAAGGCCTCGCTGTTTGGGTGAGGCCGCGGTTTCCAGGCCATGGTTGCCCTCCCTTCCTTGGAGTCTCACGCGTGAACAGTGTGTGTTTGGTGACCTCGTTTTAGGGGGAGATCATCTGGGAAATTGTCTCTCTGGCCAGCCAACAGCCTGATCAGCGCGATTTATGCAACATGTTACTGCCCCCCAGCCCCACCCAGTGTCCTCCTCCTCAGGGTGACCCCGGGGACTCAAAGCTCATGCCAAGGAGGTGGGGGAGGGCTCCCGGGCAGTGAGAAGCAAAGGTGTTTGAAGACAGGGTCCATGGCGCCTAGTGTGCTCACCCACACTGACCTTTGATCCTTGAGCAGAGGTTGCCCTTGGTGAATTCACTTGCTTTCTTAATTATTGTTTGAGTATCAAATCCTTCTGGGTTGGCTTCCAGAACCCTGCCCACCTTGTCCTGAGAACACGACCGGATGGTGTAGACGTGGGTGTCGGCACCTCTCCAGTGGACGGGAGCGGAGGTGATCAGAGAACGCAAGTGTGATTCCCGATGTGGTCACCTGGGCACGTGAGGACGGTGAGCCTGCTTCGCTTATGACTTGGAACCCTCTTTGTGTCTCCGTTTTGACCATTGACCCCAAAGCAGTTCTGCCCCCACCACTTGTTCTTAGGGGGTATTTTGACCTTGTGGTAAAGAGTTTGCCCTCAACCATTTTTAAGACTGCCGCTTCTCCGTTCTGTTTCCCTCCTCTCCACCCCCCCCCCCCCCACCGCCTCAGCGCCCCCCGTGTTCGCTCTGTCTGTCTCTGTGGTTTGTTTTCTCATGCCTCTCCTTGATTCTCTCTCTCTCTCTCTGGCTTCCTCTCCCTCTGCCAAACAGCATTCTCAATTTTCTCATGGGTTATGAAATGAATAGACGCTATCAGTATTTCGTCCCATTTGTATCAAATTATAGTGATAAAAATAATCAACACAAAATAAAACTAAAAACAAATGAAATGGCACCAAGTAAAACATGTTCAATTGACTACAAATTGGCAGAAGAATCCAATTTTCTTGACAACATGTCAGCCGCACATTTGACCTGGGGAAATGGGACGCGGTAGACATGGCGGCTGTGGGAGGAAATTGACGCTGGCGGGAGCTCTGGACGGTGCTATTTGATGTAGACAAAAGTACATGGAGGAACCAAATCTGCATTCAGGTTTTTAATGGAAAAGAATTGATCCTAATGAAAATGATTTGGGGAAAATAACAAGGGAAATAAAAGAAATGAAAACAGCTCAGCAGCACAGCCAGGGAAACGAAACAGGGAATTGGATTAGTTTAATGGAATTCACTCTGAAAAACACATTTTTATGAAAATCAGTGTTGGCATAAATCTCATTAAGACAGTTAAACGCATAGGTGTTTGGCGAGGAGCAGACGGTCAGTAGACACTTGGAGTCAGAGCACAGTGTCCTTTATGCCGCTGACCTTTTCCTTCTGTCCCAGGTCTTCCCAGAGCACCTCCCGGACAGACGTGCTGACTTCGGCGTGACACCCGGTGAAGTGGGGTGCGTGTTGAAGCAAGCACGCGCCTTCTTGGTCTGCTCCCTCTATCCCTTGTGGGATTTGGGGTGATGTGCTGACTCCGGAGTGGGGCAGAAATGGCTTGGCCGGTGGGGTCTTGGCCGGAAGGGCGCGGTCTCTCATTCTGCGTTGGGCACACTGGAAGCTGGGCATCCCCGGGCGTCTCCACCAGTGTTGGCACCTTACGTGGGTTATGCCAGCCCCAAGAACCTATTCTTCCTTGGTGCTGATTGTCACTTGTCATAGAGGCCGAGCCTTGTTGGGGGGCAGGGGGGGCCCCTGGAGGGGTGCTTCTGGGTTCAAAGCCACTGCCTGGGATGACGAAAGTGCTTGTCCTTGCCTGGCAGGAACACTGCATGTGGGTCTCTCTGCAGATCAGTCCCGCTTTGGAGAACTTGCAGAGCCCTGCCGCCCCAGGAGGTGGCCAGCAGGTCGAGCCCTCCCCAGAACAGGTGCATGGGCGCAGCCCCAGGACACGCCGGAGTGTTGATGACCTGTGTGGCCTGGTCCGTGAGCCACCGGAGACCATGCCAGCTCGGGGACCATCTCCGCGGCAGGTCAGTGTCTGCGCTTCCTGCAGGGCAGCTGTCCACAGTGTTACTTCTTCGGTGGGGCCTCCGGCTGCGGTTGCAGCGAGCCCTTGGAGGGCTTACTGAACTGTCAGTGACTCCACAGCTCGCAGCAGGGGTGGTGGGCACAGAACCCAGACCCTGCTTGTGGCCACGTCCTCTGCCCCTGACCCTGCGGCCAGGCCCTTATTTGCTGCCCTTTCTCACTGTGACACTGGCTCTGGGAACGTTGGGGTTCTGATGTCGAGGCTGCTTTGCCTTTTTTTGAAGAGAGGTCATCTGCCCTCTTGCCTTCCCCTTCCTCTCCCCCCCCGCACCCTCCCCCCCCCCCCCTGCTCTTGCTGTTTCCCCTGCTTCGTTTATGATTCGGGTCAGCCATCTCTTGTGTGTGTGAAATCCCCTTATGGCCTCTCTGGGGTGGCGACACCTATGCGGGGCTAGCAGCGTGTTGGTGGGACCACAGTGAGCACAGCTTCAGGCATCAGCTTCATGCACAGACCCCGCTGAGCTCTTTCCAAAGGCCACACCTTCCCGAGGGAGGCTCTGAGCCAGTGGGGGGCCCCTGGAGTCACTCCTCTCTGGGATCTCAGAGGGAAAAGCTGGGCACAAGCAGAGTTTCCTCTGTGTCAACTGTGCTCAGGGTCTGATCCACTGAGATGGCCCTTGGGGAGGAATGCTGGGCAGAAGGGCACGGGGTGGGGGGGGGGCGTCCGTGAATCCACAGGATTCCTCTGGGGCACCTCCTTCTGGAGAGGATCCCACCTGGATCTCCCGATTAGCTGCTGAGAAGGGTCTCTAGATGCGGATTATTCCGGGGACAGGGTGGCTTTGGCCTGCGGGGAGCGGGGGTCCCTGCAGGGTGGGAAGGGCCAATGTGCAGTGCTGCAGGGCCCTTGGGGAGGGTCTTCTAGAAGCACAGCCGCCTGGAAGCATCCGCCTTGAGCATCCGAGCGCCCATGGTACTCGGGGAGAGGTTACCCGAGCAACTTTGCATCCAGACGACGAATGTTGCTCGGTGAACCCCTTTTCGGTATCAAATCGCACCAGAGAGAGGCCGTCGGGGAGGCCGCGGCACCTCAGGGAAGAACGTCGGTATCGGCGCCGCTCTGGGGTACAGGATGGGTGGTCGACCAGTTGGAAAGTAATTGTTTCTAATGTACTTCACCTGGTCCACTAGCCGTCCGTATCCACTGCCGCCTGCGGCCCAGCCGGGCGCGGCCGCCGCCCCGCGCTCAGCACCTCTGCTGGTACCTGAAGGGAGGATCGACCGTGTTATATTCGCTTTCTTGACTTCGAATAATACATGGTTGATCTTTTCTCAGTATCAAATCGCACCTCGGAGGACCTCTTGGAGATGGAGCCCTGTGGGGGTAGGAGTGGGGAGGGCCTTCCGTGCCACTGCCCCGAGGGTGGGAGGGAGCCCTGGTCACGGGCTGGGTGGGGCGGGGTGCGCTGCCTGCGCTGTGTCCTCTCACCTGTGGTGTCTGATTCACCCTCAGGGCGGCTCCCAGAGGCGACCAGCGGTGCTGCGGTGGCCACGTCTCTGAATGGGCATCATCACTCTGGGTACTTGAGGAGAGGTTGTCTGTGATGAGTTCGCTTTATTAATGACGAATATAACACAGATGGCCTATTTTCAGTACCACCTACTCGCGTGCAGGGCCACCCCCGAGGCTGGCCTCCTGCAGGGTACGTGACTGCATGGGCCCCACGTGTGACTTCTCTCATCTGTGCTGACATGTCTCACCGAATCCATCCTGGGAGAGCTACCTGGGGGCTCCCAGACCTTGGGGAGCAGGCGGGAGGGGTGCGTTGGGGAGTCCGGGCATACAGCATTTGCTTCATATGTGAGGAATGATGCATGTTCAGTCTGTTTCAATGCCAGTGCCACTAGCCAGAGGGCTCCTCAGAGGGCCCTCCGTTGGAGCGGGCATCTGCCCCTCTGTAGGGTGTCCCTCCACAGGGTTCATGTGCATGGCCTGCACCTCTCATCCCTATGCCTTGGAGACCCCCGGGCGGGCTAACTCCTCGGGGAAGAGTGGGGGGCTGCTTGCTGTGCGTGTCGATCATGTGGAAGCTGAGGAGAGGCCGCTGTGAACGTTCACATGCTCCATGACGCACAATACACGGTCGACCTCTCTTTAGTGTCCATCCCGCCTCGCATGCCTCCTGCACGACCACGGGCCCAGGAGGGCCCAGCATGTGCCAACTCGCATCCCGTGGAGCTGGGCCATCCCATGGCACCAGGCGGGCGGGCGGCGGGGCTGCTGCACGAGGAAGAAGCCTCCGTCGGGAGTGCTCCCGCGCCGTGGTGCCTGACAGAGGTTGCCTGTGAGGTGTTCACTTTCTATACGATGAATATTATACAGTCAACCTCTTTCCGGTATCGAATCCCACCGGGGACGACCTTCCCTTCGGGTGCTGATCCCAGGCGGTGGAAGCCCCTGCATCGGGGTCCCAAGGTCCTCGCCTCAGACCTGGGCCACCTGGTCTGTTAATTTTCCAGCTCCATCCTGTACGGAGGGCTTCTGAGAGCACCCTGGAGCGGTCTCCCTGGTTCCAGAGCCCCTGGCTGCAGACGTGGGTGCTCCAGGGGGTCCCCTGCGCTGGGCAGCCCCACCCTCCCCCGCATCAATGTCACCTCGTGGTAGAGAGGGTTCTGGAAAGGTGAACCACCAAAGCACCTCCTAAGGAGGAGGAAGGCCATTTGGCATTGGTTCCTGGTCGCCTGGGTCCCAGAAAGCCCTTTCTGAGGAGGGTGGGCTGAGGCCCCATGGGAAGTCTCAGCTCTGTGCTTGCCTTTCCTCTGGGGCTTTCTCCTCAGCCCGGGCTCCCTCTGTGCCCATGCTCAGCACTGCCTCTTTTTTCTATATATATTTTATTGATTTATTACAGAGAAGAAGGGAGAGGGATGGAGAGTTAGAAACATCGATCAGCTGCCTCCTGCACTTCCTCCACTGGGGATGTGCCCGCAACCAAGGTGCATGCCCTTGACCGGGATCGAACCTGGAACCCTTGAGTCTGCAGGCCGATGCTCTATCCACTGAGCCAAACCAGTGAGGGCTCGGCACTGCCTCTTATCCTCCGCACCATTGGCTGCCCCTTTCTAGAGCTGGGGTTCTGGACTCTGGAGGGGATGAAATGCCCTCTGCTCAGCAAGCTGTCCCTGACCACCCAACCTCGCCCTCTCCCTCCCCGGTTGCCCATTACCGTATTGTCCCTAGCTTACTGCCACCCCAGATTACCAGGTGCTAATGTCTACTCCCCCCCACCTCCCCTTCCCCAGACTGTAAGGTTTCTCAGGTCTCAGGGCAGGAAGTTGTCCTGCTCCCTGCTGTGTCCCCTGCCGTGGGGCACAGGCCAGGCCCAGGTAGAGCAACTATGAGTGGTTGCTGCCTGACTAAGGAACTCAGGAGCTCCGGGGCCTATCACGTTCATTCCTGGGAAAGTGCCCCGTGCAGGTGCAGAGGAGGCAGAGGACGCCTGAAGGTATGGTGAGGAGCACATGCATATGCTAATCTGCTCTTGGAAACTCTCCTCGTTTGTTCAAAGCTGTTTGGTTTCCCCCTTTTCTGCCCCTCTCAGGATGCCATTTGAGAGCCTGAGTTCAGCTGCCACAGGGATCGGTCAGGTGGGCCTGGGCTTCCTGTCCACTATCCAGGGATCCCGAAGGGAGTGGTGAGTTCCAGTATAACCCAGCAGACATCAGTGGGGCCCCCAACATCCCAGCCACTCCTCCGGTGCTCGGAGCTGGTACTCTGGGGAGCTCCATCTGGAACAGGCAGGAGCCCCGTGTCAGAGCTGATATTTTATGCATGGAACTGACTAAATGGGGACATTTGGAGACGAAAATTGCTGTTAATGCATCCACACATCTTTGGAATATATTAAATGTGTGTTTGGGGGGTGGGAGGCAACATCAGCCGTATTTAATGGCTCCAATGTAACCATCCCCACGCCACAGCAATAAAAAACATGATGCCCCCCGGGTCTCCCAGGCCACCACCCAGGCGGAGCGGAGGGTACATCAGCCCCCCCCTGGGAGTTCTGCATGAGACAGATGTCAGCCCAGGGGACCAGGCACTCGGCAGTGTGCATGTCCCAAACTTATTTTAAACCCAAAGAGGGTGACCCCATACTGCTCGGCGCAGAATTTCATTAAAAGCCAAATTACTGGTTTATCTACTGTTTGAGGATGAAAGAAAATAAACAAAGGGCCTCTCTCATCTGCCGGCCGAATGGAAATGTCTCCTCACAGTGGCAGGGATGGAGGTGACTGGGGCCACCTCTGGGCACCGCCCAGGTCCGGCCTCGGGTCCACACACCTCTGGCAAACAGGCATTTTCCTTCCTTGTAAAAACCAGGGCGACTTAGCACCCAGGGCTAAGGTCAGCCAGCGGGATTCAGTACCTGAATTTTCACTGTCACCCTGCCATAGAGCCTCTTGGAAGCCATGGCGTTGACTGTAGTGCCAGCTCATAGTAGGTGCTCAGCTAATACCTGGCTCAAAGCTGGCCACAGACACCAGCACAAAGTAGGTGTTCAACATGTGAGGGTGTATTGAATCGGATCTCTTTATCACCAGGGGGCCCTGGGAGGACGTTTGTGGAATGAATAAATAAAAGTGTGCTCTTGGAGGGAATAAAGAAGCGGAGAAATGAAAAAGAATTCAGGGAAGATGGACATAACTCTCCACCGAGCACCGCCAAGGCTCCGCAGGCCAGGAAAGACCCTGCAGGGGGAGAGGTGCCATTTGTCACCGGTGGACAGGCTCGAGGGCCAGGAAGTAAGGGCGTGATGGAGGCTCGTTCATCATTTTCTCATTATCCAGCGATGGCGGCAGGGGCCCGTGCATGCGCAGCCGTACCACCCATCACGGAGGCTGTGTAGGGCTGGTGGGGGTGGGAGGGAGGACCCTGGGGAAGGGCAGGCCAATTGGCCTGAGATGGCAGGGCCCTATGACCAGCCCAGGCAGGACTTTGGGTGCCATTGTGGCTGCAGGACTCACGTGGGGCCTGCATTCTCCTGGCATGATCCCGAGGCAATGGGACATCTGAAAGCCCACCTCGTGTCCTCGTTGTTGGTTTTCATACCTATCCCCATGCCTTTGTTCAAGCTGCACCCCTGCCTGGACTGCCCCTCCCTCATCATCCTCTGCCCCAGTGCTGCCTCCTACAGGAAGCCTTCCTGATCCACCCCAGTACACACCAACAGCCTCAATCTGCAGTCAGATAATCAGCCCTATGACCCTGTGATCAGCAGGTGTCTATCTCCCTGCTAGCCTCCAGGCTCCTAAGGGGAGGGGCTGTTTCTGGCTTGGTCACCTTTGGGGCCCCTGTGCCCGTACAGAAGCTAGCCCAAGGAAGGTGCTGAGCCATGCTCATTGGCCTTGTCTCCTCTTCGCAGGCACACTGGACCGGACACTTGGCAGGGACATCCCATGGGTGGAGCCTTCGGTCGATCCCAGCCACGAGCCAGAAGCTAGACCAGACCACTCCTGCCTGGAGAGACCTGGGCTGGAAGCCCGGCCTGATCCCCGATCATTCTTGGGTCTGGTAAGTGCTGTCAGGAGGACCACTAGGCTCTTCCCAGGTGGGCCTGGAGCAGAGCGGGGATTTGCCTGGGGCATGCAGGCTCTAGGGAGAGCCAACCCTGTTCTTAGGGCCGATGCCACCTGACACTGGACTCCAAACAGCGTTTGTGGAGTGAATGACGGACCGAAACGGGGCCTCCTGCCCCAGCCCAGAGCTCCATGCCCACCCCACATGGCCTTCCCTGGGGCAGGACACCGCTGAGGGGGGCACGGAGCCTGGGGGTGGGAAACCGTCCAGGGTGCGGCTCTCGCCATCTGTGAGAGCTTCGTTTCTCTAACACTCGAAAATAGATGTTTCTGTTATGCTCGTTGTTGGCAGGGGAGCGGCGGGGCCTGCCAAGGCCTGGGGGAGCCCGCCAGCCTGCAGAGTTTTACTGTACTAACAGTTGTGGGGGGGGGGGGGTGGTGGAGTGTGTCTCTGTTAACTTGAAATCCCCGATCAGTAAACATGCCAATTTAAAGTGTAATTAACTCAGGCCGGAAAATTTTCAGATTTGGACTGCTTTTCACAGTTGAGGTTGTTTTTCTTTTATTTATTTATCTCTTTCCGGGTGTGATGGTGTCTGTGGCAGGTTTTAGCCAGGAAAAATGGGATGGGGTGGTGGGAAGAGGAAACAGAGCAAGGGAAGGAAGGAAAAGAGGGGAGGTCTGCCCGAGACCCCGAGGGCCCGGTATCTCCATCGACTTTCTGTCCAGGATGGTGGGTGCCCGGTGAGGAAACTGAGGCAGAGGGAAGTAGGGGGCTTGCCCATGTCGCTCTGACCCCTGTCAGCTGGGCCCTGAGATAAGAATGGCGGGGTGCTGCTGTGGGACCCCGGGAAACATGGGGTCCTCTGACACTGTCCTGTCTTGCCTCCCTCCCTCCCAGGGCCCTGCTTGCTCGGAGCCCACTCCTCCCGTCTCCTGCTCCATTGGACTCCACAATGGCCCCTGCTCCTGGAGATGGCCGAGGGCACCCAGGCCCCAGAGACAACACGGCTGCCAGGCCAGCGCCCTCTCCTGCCGCACCCAGGAAGACAGAGTCCCCACAGCCACGGCTTAAAGGACTGACTGAGCACCAGGGGCCGTCCCTCTGTGCGGGACAGGCCGGGCTTCTCTGTGCACTGGGGAGGACTGTGGGCCTGGGGAGGACCCAGGGCGCGGAGTGGCGTCCTGCGTGACAAACTCCAATGAGCGAGCCGGCGACCCCTCCCCCCGGGAAGGACAGAGGGGTCCTGCCCCGCCTTTTCAGCCCCTCGGATTGTTGTCAGCCTATTTGAATAATAAATCCACAAGATGAAAGAACGCAGTGTCTTCGTGTGTCTCTAGGTTCAGAGATGGCTTTTCGGGGGAGATTGAAGGACAAAGGTCCCAGGCCTTCAGGAGGGGAGGGGCTCTTTGCAGGGAGCATTTTCCAAAGGCCGGGGCTCCCCGCGGCGCCCCCCTGCCTGTGAGCCCACATTTCCAGGTGGAAGCCAGGGCCATAAAAAGACAAACTTCCCGGCGGTCTAAAGTCTGAGATGACTCCCCCAGCCGCTGGCGTCACTCCTCCCATTGGGGCCGAGGCTAGGGCCCAGGGTCAGAGCCGGAGCCCACGCCTGGCTCTGCCAGCCTCCGCCTGGTCACGAAGCAGCCGCTTGACGCAGCCGGCTGACTCAGAGGGCCCCAAGCGAGAGCCTCGTAAATTACATAATTACCTATGAAACCTGCCACCAGCGCGGCGGAAGGACGCGCTCGCCTGGCCGCGGTGACTCACTGTTTTCCCCAGAGCTGCCCACCCCCCTGCACTCGCCCCCGCCTGGGTCTGGGCCGGCTGGTGGGGGGTGCGGGGGGCGCAGCTCCACTGCCCCCCAGCTCTGTAGCAAATGCAAAGGCAGGCAGGCATGCAGCCACCATCTTGTTGAGGGCTCTCGGTGGGGGCACCTTCCCCAACCTCCTCTGCAGGCGCCCCCCCCCCCCCCCCCGTGGTCCTCACGTGGACTGTCCCCATCGGGCAGGGCAGGAAACTGAGGCCCAGAGAAACCCTCCTTGGTCCTGTCCATACATGGGATCATGGCCCCCATCACAGACCCTCGGGTGAGTCCAGCTGCTGGGTTGACCCTCAAACCTCCGGCCACTCCCCACGCAGTGCCTCCTCTTCTCCAGGGCCCCTTGGTTGAGCCAACTCTACCTTTGGAAAAAACAGTGAAAGTGACCGAGTCTGGGACGGGGCATGAGGTGCCTTTCCAACCCAAGCTGGCGCGTATGCCGGGGGTGGGGGTGGGAGGTGATGCTCTCAGAATGCTTTGGTAAAAATATAAAACCTAGTAGGATGGGGTCTGCGTGTGTGGGCTCCGGATGAGGTCTTGGGTTCCAATCCAGTCTTTGTCACTCACTGGCACGGAGCCTCGGTTTCCTCACCCACAAATGGACACACTCTCACCCACCTGGTGGTGGTGGTGGGGGGGCACAAAGTGAACTGGGCTGGTGCTCATTAAACTGGGGTCTCCCTCATGATGGTCCATGGATGGGAAGGGTCTCCACAGATCCTGAAGTCACAGCGCATCTGCAACCTGACTCACCCCGGCCCCGGGACCACCCCTTGCTGCTAGCCCCAGCATCCAGGGGCTGTGCCTTCCCTGTCCGCTCCCTCACTTCTGAAGGCACCCCAAAACACAGCCAGGAGGAACAGAGCCCATTATGCTCAGAGCCATATCTAGATCCCAAGCAAAGCTCTGCAGGAGGTCACAGAGGGTGCTGAGGGTCCCTTGACCTGGGTGGGCCTTCTGGGAGTTCTGCGCCCCCATCCCCTCCTTGGCTCCAAGTCTGGGGAGAAAGCTGCATGTGTGAGTAGTTATGTTAGTGTGGGGGTCTATGGCTCGCTCAAGTCACCTCTTGTGGGGGTTGTCGGGATGTGGACAGGGTGGTCCCCAAGGCCCAGCCACCTTCCCAGTCCCACAAGCCATCTTGGCTCACCCAAAAGCCCATCACTCATTCTCACTCTCAAAACTGGTGCTGAGGGGCTGGATTAGGGGGGAGGGGTGGGGGGAGGAAGGGCAGGTCCTTTTCCTATCAGGGCCCCATCCTGTCCCTCCTCCCTTATCACAGTCCCCCTGGAGCTAGCCCACCTTCTAATATTAACACACAGCCTACCTCTCTGACTCTGCTCCTACTGTGTGCCAGGCAGGAGCTGGGTGCTGCCTTCAGACCAACTACAGAGGGTTCTGGTGAAGAGCACAGATCTGGACACAGACTGTGTCAGGATCCTGGTTCCAAGTTAGCCCTGGGAAGTCACTTGCCTGCACTGGAACTCAGTGTTCTCATCTGTAAAATGGGTGTGATTGAATCAGTTAGTGTGACACTGAAGTCCTGAAACCTCAGAGGGGCTGTGGGCAATCATGGGCCTTAGGGGCTTCTTGGACCCAGGAAGTGGGGCCCTGGCTGAGACAGGTCGGCTGCTGTTTGTCTCCTGCTGCTGTCGTCTTTCATTGGGCATCTCCCTCACGGCGCTGACATTTTCCTGCAGCCGGTCCAGGAGGAAGGGGGCTGGTGGCTGCACAGTACACCGGAGGGGTGAGAGTGGGGTGGGGGTGCCCCTGGGCTGTACTAAGGCTGCCTCTTTCCGGGGCTGGGGGCAAAGAGATGGTTCAGACCCCCTCCCCACGGGGGTCCCTTCATCGGTCCCTCCAATGCCCAACAGCCTTGGATTCCAGCTTCTCTGCCTCACGTGTGCACAGTACAGCGTGGTCCTCAGAGAGCACCCCCACCCACCCTGAAACGGCAGCTGTGTGGCCCCCCCCATCGCCCAGCTGCAGGAGACCTCGTGATGGCTGTAGCGGGATCCCAGCCAGGGGCTCACTGGCCTTTCCTAGATCCTTGGCACTTCGTTGCCTATAACAAGACCATGGTCATGCGTGTGGATGAGTAGTCCATGCATTCGGCCGCCACCTACCTGGTGGTCTGTGTGCGCCCCGTGCTCAGGACAGAGACCCAGCCGTGCCCGGTCTCCCCCTAGCAGCCTACAAGGCCAGGAAGGACACAAAGGAGCGAGACCCTATGAGGTCCGGGTCAGATAATGGCCCCTGGGTGCCCATCCGCACGGTCGGGGAGGAAGACCCACAGGTCATCACCTCTGCCCCCGTGATGAATGCCCAGGCCCATGAGGATGCTCACCACAGGGTCCTCCTATGCGTTACCTCCCGAGCGGCCTGCCTGGCAGCTTCTAACACCCCCTTTCCCATTTTCAGCTGAAAAGAGATCCTGGGGCCAGCACGTACTCCAACTCGGGGCCCCCAGTGGGAAAGCAGAGGGGGAATATTAATGTCAGTGTGGGGGGGCACAGTGCCACCTGGCAAACCCTCCAGAAAGGAAGGTACTGGCTCTTGTTATAAATGACCAGGGTGGCCCCTGGTCAGGCCTTGGGGGCCCCTGGAAGAGAGCCACCTTGGGGACCCAGGGAGGAGGATTTGAGCGGGGGGGAGGGGGGGCTGGGAGCGAGCAGAGAGGTAAGAACTAAAAGCAGAGAAAAGGCCTGAACAGGCCTGAGTGGGCAGGGGGAGGGCCTGGCCCCGGGGTCCGGGCGCCTGGGCTTCGTAATCAGGAAAAGTTGGTGCTTTTCTAAGAAGGGGCAGGTGGAGGCGGCGGCCCTCCCGCCGGCAGGGTATTCAGCGGAATTACCAGGAACGCAGCCGTTGGTTGCTAATGGGCTTGGGGAAAATGGGAGGCAATTTAGCGGCTGTTTTTCAGGCCCCGAGCTATTGAATAAATGAAGTGCGATCGGCCCAGTTGCTGACGCACCTGCCGGGCCGGCAGCAGAGGCTGCGGGGGCGGCGGGGACCTGAGGGGGACAGCGCAGGTCTGTGGGGGTGGGGACTGCAGGGCCCGACACTGCGGGGGCGCGGAGGCGGGACAGGAAGCTGGGGGGTGGGGGGGGAGCGCTGCGGAGCTGAACTTGTCTGGCCTGAGAATGGGGATGGGGAGGACCAGTGGTGGCCTGGGGGTGTTCAGAGGTGGGAGAGGAACCCAGAGCCTACCTTGCCCAGCATAGGGGACACAGGGGCAGGACAGAGAGGGAGAGGGACAGGGGCTGGGAGGGAAGGGGGGGTGAGAGGGCTGGCAGCTCTTGACATGTCCTAGGGCGGGGGAGCCGCTGCGGGCCTTGCCTGCGCCATTGTCACTCACAATTGGGGGCCTGGCCCAGGCGTGGGATTTAGGAAAACGTGGGCACAAGCAGATTAGACTACGCAGGGGAGGGGTGGGGAGATCAAGCTGTGTGAGCCTTGGGCGCCCAGCTGAGACCCTGCCCTCACAGTGCAGAGAAGAGGGCTGCGAGGGGGCGGGGAGGGGCATGTGCAGGAGCCCACACCTGCCAGACCACAGCCTGTGTGAGCTGGGGGGGTGTGGGGGGGCAGGGATGAAACCACCCCACCCTTGTACAAGCGTGGAGACTGCCACAGTCCCCCCTCCTTTGGCTCCAGGCCTGGGGCCAGGTGAGGGGCGGCAGGGTCCAGAGCTCCCACACCCGTGGAAAGCCCTGGGGGGAGGGGGGAAGACCCCCCTGTGACGGGCAGAGCCTGGCCTTCACTTTCCAGATGGCAAAATGCAAAGTGGGGGTCCCTGTGGCGTCCTCACCCCAAACTCATGCAAACATGCACTGTGTTCCGCTCCTCCCCCCCTCCCCACCCCCCCCACCGTTTCCAAAGCCCCCACGTTGCTGGATTGGATTCCTCTCACACTTTCTAGAACACACAGCCCAGCCAGGGAGGAGACAAGTGCTCCCCACCGAGTTCCCCTCCAGCCTCAGTGAGCTTCTCCATAGGGTCCTTGCTTTCCCCTCCTGCCACTGCCTCCTCCTCACCCTTGCCACTCAGGGAGCCTTCCCCCCTTCCAAAGCCCCCAAGACAGCCCCGTCCAGTGCCGACAGGAGGCCTCGGTGGGCTATGAGTCCAGACAAATGCAAGGGGGACAGTTGTTGCAAAATTCAGACCGCCCGGTCCCGGGGTCTGCAACCAACACCTCTGCAAGAGATACTGTGGAATGACAGTGGCGGGCGGCTTGGCACAGGACCCTCTAGGATGGAGGCGTGTCCCCCAGATCCACCAAGCCACCTACTTGCCCTCAGTGACCAAATATCTCTGGGGGACCACCCGCCCCCCACGCACCCAGCACCACCAAATTCCAGGGTCCCTGGAGAAGGTGCTTCTGAAACTTGGTTTCCACACCTGCAAAATCAGAATAAAGGTGGGCAAGGGGCTGCCTGTCTCCGAGAGCCGGTGGGAGCCCTCGGAGACACCCTGCCTCAAGCCCTTCCTGTGGGAGCCACAGCCAGGGACAGCGAGGGGGGGTCCCTGTTGGTGACGGAGAGCCAGAGAGGGAGGGTGGCTTCTGCCTGCCAGGCCCTCCGCCGGTGGCACTGAGCTTTCAGAGCGGGACAGCCGTGTGTCCAGAGCCACACAGCTGGCAAGGCAAAGCCCTCAGGCGGAGGCCGCCAGGAACGCGCTCGCGGCGAGGAAATGCGCACGCCGTGGGAAACCTGGGCGGGGGTCCCAGTCAGGGCATTAGAAAGAATGTGTATGACCTGACATCCGCTGTGGGGGGGCTTGGGGAGGGACTAAGGGGTTCACTCTGGATCGGATGCTGTCACAAAGCATCTCAGTAAGTCTTTACTTGCGGCCAAGAATGAAAGAAGGAAGATGCAGCTTTGGTAAGGAACTAGCTGTCACTCATTTCAGCCCAAAGAGGGGCTGTGGGCGGCGCGGGGAGCTTGTTTTCGGTCTGTGCTTCGACACAGTCCTGAAGTGGCCTTGTCTGGCTCCCAAGACGGCCTCAGGGGAGCCTTGTCTGAGCTCGCTGCCAGGAGATGGTTTACGTCCAGCCGGACAGGACCACGGCAGCAGAGCGTGCGAGGCCCCCCTCCCCGCCCCCGCCCTCCTCTTCCCCACCCAGGGAGTGGGAGCAGTCAGAGCACACCTGCCTGCCGGCATGGTTCCACGTGTGTCTTCTCCTGCAGTTCGGAATTCTTTCTTTGTCTCCCCGGGCTTTATTGAATTGTAATTGACAAAGACAATGGTACGTGGCAGAGGTGTATGATGTGCTGACTTGATATGCCCATGACCGTGAAATGATTGCTCGCGACCGCGTGAATGAACGCCTCCATCACCTCACGGTGGACCTGTTCTGAGTGTGCCATGAGGATACTTAAGACCAACTCCCGGCAACTTGCAAGCATCGTAATACAGCCTGGTTAGCGATGGTCCCCGTGCCGTCAATTAGAGCCGCACCATGTCGTCATCTGAGAAGTGGTTTCTGCTGTTTAACCAACATCTCCCATCCCTGCACCCCCACGGGCCAGGCCGCCACCTCGCTCCCCGCCCCCCCCGCACCCCCCTCCTGGTGTCCATGAGGCGGGCTTTTAAAAAAACAGTTTCCCCGTAAGTGGCACCACACCGTTACTGTTTTTCTTCATCTAAGTCCCTCCGCGTGTTAGTCTGGGGTGGTCCCCCTGGTCCACGTTTGCTGTCATTGCCTGTGCTAGTGGGGTCGGAGCCAAGACACCCCTGCCATGAACCGTGGCACGGCGCTCCTCCCCTCTGTTCTTGTATGGTGTCGGGGCTCCTATTCAAGCCTTGGGTCCGCTTTCAGTTGCTTTCTGTGAGTGGTGGACAGCAAGGGCCCGCCCAGTTCCGTTCTTTGACATGCAGATCCCCAGTTTCCCCGGCACCATGTATTAGGAGAACACCCTTTCCCCATCATGCGCTGTCCTTGTCAAAGGTTAGTTGATGGTACCTGCATGGGCTTGTTTCTGGACGCCCTATTCTGTTCCACCGGTCGATGTGTCTGTTTTTATGCTCATATCATACTGTTTTGATTACTCTAGCTTTGTAATACAGCGTGACATCAGGAAGCGTGAGGCCACCAGCTTTGTCCTTTTTCCCCTCAAGATTACGCTGGCTACTTCGTGTATCTTGTGTTTTCAAACAAATATCAGAATCGTTTTTTTTCTATTTCTGTGAAAAATGCCTTTGGGAGTTTGGCAGGGTTGCATGAATTTGTAGATGGCTTTGGGTAGTATGGACATTTAATATTTAATTATTCCAATCCAAGACCACAGGATATCTTTCCATTTATTTGTGTCTTCTTCAATTCCAAAGAAATCATTTTTTTAAAAGCAAGATAAATTAAACTCATACATGGGAACCTCCATAAGGCTCTTAGGGAATTTCTCAACAGAAACCTTGCTGGCTAGGAAAGACTGGGATGATATATTAAAAGTGCCAAAAGAAAAAGAATATGCCAACCAAGAGTACTGGGCCTGGCAAAGCCATCCTTCAGAAATGACCTTCTCAGACAAGCAAAAATTGAGGGAGTTTATCACTACTATACCCTCCTTATAAGAAATTCTAAAGGCACTTTTTCAAGCTGAAATAAAAGGACTAATTAGTAATAGAAAGACATACAAGCGTATAAAACTCACTGGTAGAGGCAAGTATGCTGTCAAATTCAGAATATTTTATTACTGTAATGATGGTATATAAATTACTTAACTTTAGTGTAAGGGTTAAAAGACAAAAGTATTAAAAATAACTATAGCTACAATAATTTATTAATGCATACAGAACATAAAAAGATGTAAGTTGTGACATCAAAAACAAAATGTAGAGGATGAATAAAAGGTCAGAGTATTTGTATGCAATGAAACTTAAGTTGTTGTCAGCTAAACATAGACTGTTTTGTGAAAGCCTGTTGTTATCACAATGAAAACAACCTATATTACATACACAAAAGAAAAATGGAAAGGAATCAAAGCATACCAATATGAAATATCATTAAATCACAAAAGAAGACAAAGGAGAAGAAAGGAACTACAAAATAGTCAGAAAATAATGAACAAGACTGCACTAGTTAGTTTTTACTTATATATAACTAGAGGCCTGATGCACGAAGATTCATGCAAGAATGGGCCTTCTTTCCCCTGGCTGCCGGCACCGCCTTTGCTCTGGCCAGATCCACCTTTTTGCTCCAGCTGGGAGCCCCCTTTCACCTTCCCATGCTGCCCAGAGGCCCGGAGCAGCTGGGGTGGTGCAGAACACCTGCATTGTCTCCATGGTGATGATGCAAGCATCCTTCTCTGCCCCCGGCCACTCAGCGCCTATGTATGCAAATTAACCCACCATCGTTGGGTTAATTTGCATATGCACTCCTGATTGGCTGGTGGGCATTGCGAAGGTATGGTCAATTAGCATGTTACTCTTTTATTAGTGTAGATTACTTTAAATGTAAATGAATTAAATTTTGAAGTAAAAATACATAGAGTGACTGAATGGATTTTTAAAAAATAAAAATCAACTATATGCTGCTTACACAGACTCAATTCAATTTTAAGGGCACACATATGCTAAAGTACAGGGATGGAAATAATATTTCATGCAAATGGAAACCAAAAGAGAACAGGGGTAGCTATACTTGCATCACACAAAATAAACCTCAAATCAAAAGCATAACAAGAGGCAAAGAAGATCATTAAATATTGACAAAGGGATTAATTCATCAAGGGGACATAACAATTGTAAACATATATGTACATGACATCATAGTACATAAATATGTTAAGCAAATATTAGCTGTTCTGAAGGTAGCATACCACATTTTGCATATACCACAATGCAAAAATAGTAAGGGACTTCACTACTCCACTTTCACCAATGGATAGACCATCCAGATGGAAAATCAGTAAGAAAATGTTATTGAACTACACTTTATAATAAATGAATCTAACAGACATATATAGAACATTCCAATCAACAGTAGCATAATGTATATTCTTCTTAAGCACACACAGAACTTCTCCAGGATGGATCATATGTTAGGTCACAAAAGAAGCCTTATCAAATTTAAGGAGATTAAAATGATATCAAATATCTTTCCTGATCACGATAGCATAAAACAAAAATCAATAACAGGAGGAAAACTGGACAATTCACAAATACGTGAAAATTAAACAACACATTTCTAAGCAATCAATGGGTCAAAGAGAAAACCAAAAGGAAAGATTTAAAAATATCTTGAGAAAAATGAAATGGAAACACAACATGCCAAAATTAATAGGTGCAACAAAAGCAGTTCTAAAATGGGAAGTTTACAGAGATAAATGCCTAAATTAAGAAAAAAGATGACTCTCAAACAAACAGCCTAAATTTATACCTTAAGTAACAAGGAAAAGAAGACAAACTAAGCCCACAGTTAACTGAAAGAAAGAAATAATCAAAATCAGAGCAGAAATAAATAAATAGAAACTTTAAAACAATAGAAAAAGAGCAACAAAACTAAGGGCTGTTTTTTTAAAAGATAAACAAAATTGAAAACCTTTACCAAGACTAAGAAAAAAGAGAGAAGACTAAAATAAATAAAATAAATAAAATCAGACATTATAGTTGATATCAGAGAAATACCAAGAATCATAAGACTTTTATGAAAAAGTATACACCAACAAATTGTATAACCTAGAAGAAATGGATAAATTCCTGGAAACATACAACCTTCCAAGTCTGAATCAAAATAAATGGAAAATCTGAATAGATCTATAACAAGTATGAAGATTGAATCAGTAATCAAAAACCTCCCAACAATTAAAGCCCAGGACCATATGATTTTCCTGGTTACTTTCCCCAAACATTTAAAGAGAAATTAATGCCAATTCTTCTCAAACTCTCCCAAAAATTCAAGAGGAGGGAATACTCTCAAACTAATTTTAAGAGGCCAGCATTACCCTGATACCAAAGCCAGATAAGAATAGTATAAGAAAAGTACAAACCAATATCCCTGATGAACATAGATGCAAAAGTCCTCAATGAAATACTAGCAAACCAAATTCACCAGCATATTGAAAAGATCATAGACTGTGGATCAAGTCAGATCTGTCCCTAGGATGCAAGGACAATTCAACAAAGGCAAATCAATAAATGTGACAATACCACATTAAAACAATGAAAGATAAAATAAAAAAATCATCTCAATAGATGCAGAAAAAGCATCTGACAAAACTCAACATCATTTCAAGATAAAAACTCTCAACAAATTAGGTTGAAAAGGAATGTACTGCACATAATAAAAGCCACATATGGCAATCCCACAGGTAGCATCATACTCAAGGGTGAAAAGTTAAAAGCCCTTCCTCCAAGATCAGGAACAAGACAATGATGCCCATTCTCACGGTCAGAAAAAGCATTGGGAATCCTAGCCAGAGCAATTCAGCAAGAAGAAATAAAAGGGATTCAAATAGGAAAGGAAGAAGTAAAACTGTCTCTGTTCGAAGATGACACTTTACAGGCTCCACCAAAAACTGTTAGAACCAATAAATGAATTCAATAAAGTTATAGAATACAATACCAACTGAAAAAAATCAGTTGTTTCTACATACAAAAGAAACTATCTGAAAGAAAAATTAAACCTTTTTCATTTACAATACCATCAAAAAAAAAAGGAAGAATAAATATAACGAAGGATGTAAAAGACCTGTATTCTGAAAACTAGAACACTGATGAAAGAAATTGAATAAGACACAAATAAATGCAAAGATATCCTGTGGTCTTAGACTGAAAGATCCGTATTGTTAAATGTCCTACCTAAAGCCATCTATAAATTTGATGCAATTCCTATTAAATATCAATGGCATATTTCACAGATCTAGAACAAATATCCCAAAAATTTATATGGAACCAAAAAAAAAAAAATCCTCAATAGCCTCAGCAATCTTGAGAAAGAATAACAAAGTTGGAGATATTATAATCCTTGATATCAAATGATACTACAAGCCCATTGTAATCAAAACAGCCAGGTATTGGCATAAGAACAAGCGTTTCAACCAATGGAACAGAATAGAGAACCCAGAAATAAACCCACCTCTTATGGCCAGTTAGTATTTGACAAAGGAGGCAAGAGCATACCATGGAGTAAAGACAGTTCAATAAGTGGCGTTGGGAAAAATGGATAGGTATATGCAAAAAAAAAACAACAAAAAAAAAAACTAGAACACCAACTTACCCATTTACAAGAATAAACTCAAAATAGATAAAAGACTTAAGTGTAAGTCGTGAAACCATAAAAATCCTAGAAGAAAACATAGTCGGTAAAACATCAGACACCTCTCATAGCAATATTTCTGCCAAAATATCTCCCAGCGCAAGGGAAACACAGGAAAGAATAAACAAATGTGACTGCATCCAGTGAAAAAGCTTCTGCACAACAAAAGAAACCATCAACAAAACGAAAAAGGAGCCCACTGAATGGGAGAACCTATCTGCCAATGATACATCAGATAAGGGGTCCATTTCCAATCTATATAAAGAACTTACCCAACCTGACACAAGGAAGACAAACAATCCAATTACAAAATAGACCAAGGACTTGGAGAGACATTTCTCCAAAGAGGTCACTCAGATGGTCAAGAGACATATGAAAACATGCTCCATGTCAGAGAGATGCAGATTGCAACCACAATGGGGTGTCACCTCACACCTGCCAGAATTACTGTCATCAGTAAAGCAGCAGACAACAAATGCTGGCGAGGATGCGGAGAAAAGGGAACCCTCGTGCACTGCTGGTGGGAATGCAGCTTGGTGCAGCCACTGTGGAAAACAGTACGGTGTTTCCTCAAAAAAATAAAAAACGGAACTGCTTTTGATCCAGCAATCCCACTTCTGAGAACGCATCCTAAGAAATCTGAAACACTGATTTGAAAGACTATATGCACCCCTAAGTTCATTGCAGCCATTATTTATAAGAGCCAAGATCTGGAAACAGCCCAAGTGCCCATCAGTGGACGGGTGGATAAAAAAGCTGTGTTACATTTACACAATGGAATACTATGTGACCATTAAAAAAAAAAAAGAGGAAATATTTACCTTTTGTGACAGCATGGATGGACCTGGAAAGCGTTAGGCTAAGTGAAATAAACCAATCTGAGTGGACCAGGAGCCTGAGCCCTTTGGGGTCTGTGGCTTCAATGCTGCTTCTTGGCCCCAAGGGGGAGCTTCTTCAAAGCCTGGGGGTGTCCTTGCGGGAAGGAGACTTGGCTTTGGGACATTTGGGGTCTCAAAGTGTTTGAGAACAAGCTGGTTCCTACAGAACAGCCATTCACAAATCAATTGGGAATGAATCAGGGACACATGGATTCAAGTTCCCCTGGAATGCAAATGGATTTATAGATGTTTAGGGAGTAGGTTGGATTTTTTTAAGGGCATCTGGACACGGGCCTGTGCTGGCTTCTGGGGACCTGGACACCAGTGGAGAGGAGACAGGCTGTGCGGAGGGACATGAACACAGGTGTACGACTCCCATGTGGCTGGTGACCACCTGCTGAGGTGCTGCCTGCATTCCTTCCACGGCATCCCCAGCAGCCCTGTTATTGACTCAGCCCATTTTATAGATGGAAAAACCGAGACACAGCCTGGGCCAGACCCTGGCCTACAAGGAGGAACAGCCAGGATCTGGACCCTGCTTCCCCAGCCTCTGATCACTGAGCCCTTTTTCTACACGAGGAGGGTTTCAGGAGCCCTGCGGGGATCCGCGTGGCTCCAGAGGGGCAGCAGCGTTTGGGCAGGGCCTGGGCAGGGGCAGAAGCGCCTTGGGGCTGCTGGGGCAGCCGCAGCCATGCCATGAGGAATGCTGAATCCTATTGGATGACGTGTTCTGGCAGGTTCCAGGCACCCAGATGGGCCTCAGGCCACAAGCAGGCACAGTGTCTCTGCCTATGGTCCAGACACACTGGAACGTGGGTGGTGGGGACCTTGGGCCATGGTCATAGGTGCAAATGACCTCAGGTGGGGCTACTCATGCCAGGTCTGAAACTCCTATCTCTGCCCCACCCACAGTGTCCTGGCTTCTGGCCTGACACTTCTCCCCCCTCCCCCCCCCCAGCCCCCCCGCCCCGGCTCTGTTGTCCAGTGACTCTCCCCAGAGTCCCAGCTGCCGGGGGACCCGCTGCAGGCCCTCAGGGCTACTTCTGGACACAGGGACATGGAATGTGGCGGGGGAGGGGGCTATGAGGTCTGAGTGCTCCTGGGCCAGCTGAGCCAGGGTGGGTGGGGGACTATGGGGGACACACCCCTGATGTCAAGGCCAGCCGAGCCCCCTGCAGGACTTGGCACAGGTCACCTTGCTCCTGAGCCCCGCTGTGGCTCCCTGATCACACCCGCTTGTCCACACCTGAGCATCTGTCTCTGCTTTTCCTTCCCTGCCAGGTGCCCCTCACCCTGCAGCAGAGCTCGACTCTGGGGCAGGCAGAGCTGCCCAGCCCAGCGCAGCCTCCGGGCTCCTGTCCCCGCTCGGGCTGTGTGTGGGGCACGTGGAGCTCATCATCATCCCACTGGTTCTGGGATGACGTCGCCGTCTCCTCCCCATCGAGCCGTGATTGAGACCAGCTGGGCCTCTGCCCGCTCTGGCCCCACACGCAGCAGAGCCCGCAGCCACTGGAAATGACGTCACCCATCACCCATACCCCCACCGCCCCAGGGGCAGCAGAGCAGCCTGGGGAGGGTGGTGGCCGGTCTGTGGCCTGGCACCCTCGCCGTCTGCGCCATCTCTGGCAAAGCCCCGTGCCCCGGTCTCCTCCTTCACACGGGGACAGTGAGGGGCAGACCCCGGAGTGGAAGACTGAGAAGGGCCTAGAAGGGCGTCTGGTGAGCGGTGGTGAGGAGCCCCAGGATCGGCTGCATCTCGCCTCCAGTCCACCCGTTGGCCTGGCGGTGGGCCCGCTCTCAGGGGTGGCGCTGTGACACCTGTCCCTCCTGAGGGTGGCCCTTTCCGAGGGTCCCCTAGGATGCTAAGGGCGCTGCTGCCGGAACCACTGACATCAGAGAGAGAGGCAGAGGCAGAGAGGGACAAAGGAGCGCAGTGAGCAGGACCTGGCTCCTACTCTGTGGGTCTGGGAAGAAGTGACCAGGAGCAGCCGGGAGGCTGGGGACACCAGGGGGCAGCCCTGTCCGCCCGGGCCTGGGTGTGGGAGCAGACACCCAAGGCCATGCCCAGGGCCACGCCCAGGACAGTGGGTGCAGGTGCCGGTGCCAGACCTGCCACGGCGGCAGGACACCGGCCAGCGGGGGACGGGCGGTGACATCTTGTGCCACCTGCAGGCCTGGGCCGGCGGCTGGTGGCTGCGGACATGCTCTTGGCCGCCCAGAAAGGGCCCTTTGTGGCGGCCGCTCACTCTGCCTTCATTAGAGGCAGCGGGCTCAGCTGCGGCCACTGGCCTCGGTGACCTGCCCGGAGCGGCCACCTCTGCACCCAAGGGCTCCGGGGACGCGGCCCCTCGCAAAGCAGGGCGAACGCGACCCGTTTCCGGGCGGCGGGGCTTTCGGGCTTCAGCTGGGAGCCACTTTCCCAGGCTGACCCTGGCGCCCCGGCCCTGTGGGCAGTGACCCCAGCTCACCCCTGCAGGGGCTGGCACGGCTCCTGTCTGGCCCAGGGGCCCCCCTCGGTGCCTATAATTGGCAGGACCACAAGGAGGGTTTTGTTGACCCCTCAGCCAGGACAGGCCCAAGGGGGGGCTGGCCCCTTTCATCTCCCTGGTCCCCAATTACCCCTTTCTCTGGCCTGGACCGAGATGTTTTTAAATAGCATCAGTCAGGGGCTGAGGGGGCTGCTGGGCCAGGGGCGCGGGCCGGCCTCTGAGGCCGCTCACAAAGGAGCCACATCGCTCCTGGAGACGAGAAGAAAAGGGCCCTGCTTGGGTTTAAAAATAGATGCCGGGTCCATGGTGTTCTGGCCCCGTCACCCTGCCTGGCCTTGGGACACGGCGATCCTCCTCTGGGGGTGAACCCCTCCTCCCCTGCCACCCCACAAGGGCGAGGCAGCCCTGCTGACATCAAGTTCATCCAAAAGGTTGTGTCTTCACTCCAGGTCCCCCCAGGCCTGCCCCTGGGGTGGAGTAAGGGGTGATTGATGGATGAGTCACCTGGGGCTGCTGTAACAGAGCCCAGGGCGGCAGGTGCGCAGGGAGGGGTGGGGGGACAGAGGAATATGGAGGGAGGGTGGGCTGAAATGGGGTCCCCAGGCTAGAGACCCCCCACAACACCTCTGAGGAGTATCGCAGCCTGGCCTCAGCTTGCAGGCAACCTGGGGATTTGCCCAAACTAAAACAATTTACTAAATTAGCTCCAAGCAGGGCCTGAGCTGCCGAGAGCCAGAGATGTGGGTGATTTGGTATAAATGTGGGAAACTGAGGCTGTTGCCTTGGGTGGGGCAGCTGCCACTCGAAGTGGGAAGGCGTCTCTGCTTCTGGGTGTGTCTCACCGCGTCGGGCTCTGGAGGAGGACATGGGGAGGGGGGTGCTGTCCCTCGGGGCCCCTGCCCCAGCAGCCCCTTCACTGTGGTGCAGCCGGTGGACTTGGGGGTCTGTGCGAGGGATTTCCGAGTTGCCTCCTCTGCTCATAAAGGTTTTTGGAGTTTAAAGGCACCGAGGTTTCTGATGTGTGGGAACTGTGGGTTTCAAGAGTCAGGTTCTGATGCTGATGACTTGGAGTCCCTGTCCATGCTGCCGCCATCTTCCTGTGCAAACCTGGGGTCCAGCTGACTCTCAGAGGACAGTGGACAGGGTCAGCCTGGTCACGTGGCTCCCAGCGGGAGCCTGAACACCCCGCCGCCTGGAAGCGGGCAGCGCTCTCACTGCTTTGCCTGGGGACGCTCCCCATGAGCCCTCGGGCTACAGAGGGCCTGATGATGACCTGTGCCTGATGGGCTCCCCGCCTGGACCCCAGGGGTGAAATGCACCAGCCCCCGTCCTGCTCTGAGCTCACGGCCTCAGGCCAGACTCTTGATACCTCTGCCTCCCTGTTCTTCCCCCGCAAACTGCAGGAGTTAACGCCGTGTCCTGTGGAGACCTCAGCTGAGCACAGGCACAGACTTATTGGGAGAGTGGGGCCCTGAAGCCTTGACTCTCCAGAGTCAAGATCTGGCCGGCTGCCCCGTCTGCCCTTGGGCTTCCTCTCTGGCTCTCTGTTTCCCTGGCTGTAAAATGGGGACGGGGCCCACCTGTTCGTTTTTGTGAGGACTGAGTGAGGTTGGGAATATGTTTGCCTTTCGGGACAGGAGAGGACAGTGAGTGTATGCTTGTCCTCCTTATGGGTGACTGGTTCTCAGTAGCCCATGGCCACTTGAAGCCATTTGTTTTCCAACCCTTTCATTTTGCTCAGGACCTTGGGAGGCTGAAAAAAAATCATGACTGGAAGGGTTTTCAGAGATTGCTCAGCCTGGGCGAAGGGCTTAAAAGGTCGTGATCCTGAAATTGCTAGCCCGCGAAAAGTTTCACTTTCCATCCATCCGTCTATCCGTCCATCTATCCACCATCCATCCATTCACATCTTCTATTTGTCCATCCACCCACCCTTGTCATCCGCCATCTGTCCACTCATCACTCACCTCTCCTTTAGTATACGCAAGCACTTCCTCCATGTTGGTCACAGGGAACCCAGACTGCGTCAGACCCACCCATCGGGAGGGACTGCTGGGCTGCAGTGGAGATCTCACAGAATCTCAGAATGGAGAGTGGCCTGGGGGAACCAGGGTGGGGGATTACACCGGGGCCCCAAGGGGCTTCCCAACCAGCCAGGGGAGGGGTGGAGGGCTGAGTGAAAAAGGTGAAGGGATTATGCACACAAAAAAAAACAAAAACCACACCAAACACCCCAAACTTATAGACACAGACAACAGGAGGGTGAGCACCAGAGTAAACAGGGAGGTGGCGGGGAGGAAGAAGAGGGCAAGGGGAGATAAATGTGACAGAAGGAGACCTGGCTTTGGGGGGTGAACACACAATACAGTATACAGATGATGTGTTATCGAATTGCACACTGGAAACCAATATACTTTTATTAACCACTGTCACCCCAATGAATTCAATTAAAAAAAAAGAAAGAAAGAAAGAACCAGGCGGGGGAAGGGCGTGATGCTGTAGGGGCCTTCCTGGAGGAGGCAGCCACAGGCTGTCCCGCAGCTGCCCGAAGACCAGGGAGTCCGGGCAGGTCCTCTTCCCTGGCCTCCCGGGCCCGCCTGCTCACCGAGCCGCAGCCGGAAGCCTCCCTCACTCTGCAATTTCATCCCCGTTCCCTCGCGAACAGATAAAAACATCACAATAACCACAGCCAGACAAAAATAATAACAGTCCCCAGAGCTGAAAACAAATGGGATGCTGTCGCTCACATCTCAATAAATTGCAAAATTTATCTTCCCGTGCCGGTCCTCTCCTTCTCTATTTCATTTACCTCGGATTTTTAATAAAAAAAAAAAGGTTGATAAAAATCAAAGCAACATAATCAAAAGAGAAAAGTTTGACATTTATAGATGTTGTTTATTACTCCCGTGTTTTAAAGTATTAAAAAGGCACACCGAAATTAGTTTCTTATCAAACGTCAAATTTTCATCAAGTTCTCGCCCACGAACTCTTTAAACTTTGTTCTCTGGAACGACGTCGAGCGTCTCCGGGAGGACGTGGGAGAGTCCCCGAGGCCCGCGAGGGTGTTTTCCTCCGCGTCACTGCGCTGCTAAGACTATTATGGTGTCACGTTGTCTTTCTGATGGGCTTTGAGGAGGCATCAGCCTCTTCGCCGTTTGTTCCCTTTCGCAGGAATAGTCGTGGCTGTTTGCGCGGGTCCCGTCAAACCCACACTAGCTGGAAACGGCGCTGGGCAAGGTCTTCTGACCGCAGCCCCGTCCAAACTTTTCCCCATGGATCCGAGCCTGGCCCCGAACCAGCCCATCGAAGCTGTTCTCTGGGGGAGGCCACAGCCAGGGCGGGGCGGAAAGGCGGGGTCTTGGGTGGTGAGCGTCCCTTCCAGGCACAGAGACCACGCTAAGCCAGCAGGGAGGGAGGACACACTGAGAGGAGCGCAGGCTCCTGGGGCAGAGACCACTTTCCATCCATCCATCCATCCATCCATCCATCCATCTGTCACCCGGTGCCTGGAAACAGGCGTGGCCAGGACCTCACGGGGTCCGTTTCCCCGTCTTAGAGATGGAGGCCAGGCTTCCCGCTTCTGGGCCCCCATGAGCATATGCGTCAGGGGAAGGGGCAGGGATCGGGAGGTTGGGTCTGCCTCCATTGTGCACCGGCCACGCTCCTGGGCCAGGTTGCTACTCCCCCTGAGTCTGTGCCAATGACTGGATGCCCCTGGGCCTCCGTTTTACATTCTGTAAAATGAAGATCCCCCCAGCCAAAGGGATACAGGCACCAAATACTCTTCTCCATTCCGAGACCTCCCCCATTTGGGGATTCTGCAACTCTGTGGTCAACCTGGGGCGTGACCCCAGAACCAGCCTCTGAAGGAGTCTTCTCCCCACCTTCCCTGTGAGCAGCATCAGGGTGTGGAGGCGAGGCCTGTAGGTCCTGCTTCTCCCTCTGCCCCCTACACTCCCCATTGCACAGCCCCAAGGAAAGACAGTCTCCCAGATTCCAGAAGCTTCTGAAGGGGTTGCCTCATCCTCCAGACCCAAATGTCCCCAGACGCTCTGAGTTGGATGGCTGGAGGATGAGAGACGGGGAGGACAGCGATGCTGAGGAGCGGCGTTTCCAGATGATTAGAGAGGGAGGCCTGAGCGATGCTGCCTGTCTCGGAAAAGTCTGTGCCAGCGGCTGTCAGGGAAATTTCCTCCCGGGAAAGTCGCAGAATAAGTGAAAGAGGGGAGAGAGGAGTCCGCTGCTCGCAGGCTGGGCCAGGCTGGACTGGGGAGGCAGCCCTCAGGGCATAGGCGGGCCTCAGGACTCCGCCTTGACTCTGGGGCCCCCCCAGTGTGGCCAGGGAAGCCAGCGCACAGACACCAGGGTCTACAAAGGCGCAGGTACCCCGGGGGCCCAGCCACATCCTGGGGAGAGTCCAAGGAGACAGAATAAATTCAACTTGAGGTTTAGACGGGTGGTTCCCAGCATGGGGCACACGACCCACAAGAAAGCAATCTGATTTTTAAGGGGGCAATTCGAGAATGAGTTATTAATAGTGAACTTTTTGCATTTCTTATGGTTCCAGGGGTCTCGTATACAGTATATAAATATGTATGTTGTGACATATTTATGCATTTCAGTTCTCTATTATATGTTTTGAGACTTTGTTACTTCTTTTCATATCACTTCATATTATTGTCACTTTTAAACAATTTCTTAGTGATTTCTTCCTCAGTACTTCAGCTGTCCCTTCGTTCTTTTATTTTTCTCTTTCATGAATGTCATGTTCTTTGGAAGCTTGTTTAGCCAAGTGAGTGGCCTTTTAGGCTTCCTCCACGTGAAGAGTTCACTTTTTGAATAATAAGAATTATATGTCACGGGGGGCGGGCATCAGGATTTTAGAGATGCTTAGGTGGGGCGTGGCCAAAACAAGGTTGGGAACCACTGGTTTAGGCGATAGACTATGTTCAGGAACAGCTAGAGATGAATTAATTATGCCACGCCACAGGAGGGAAATGGTCATAGATGATCACAAACAAAGCCTGCAGATTCCAGCAGCTTAATCCTGTCAGAGCCTGCTTCCTGAATGACTCAAGATGAGTGTGTCCTCTACAGGTGATGCAGGGACCCAGGCCCCTTCTATCTTGTGGCTCAGCCGTCCCCTGGGGCATCACAGTTGGGGGGAGGGTGCATCTGTGTCACAAGGACCCCAGCCTGGAGCCCTCCCGTATCCTTTTGAGAACAAACATGTCCACCCCTGGAAGAGAGGAGAGCTAGAAATGGGGGTGGGGTGGGGTAGGGGAGCAGGGCAGGAAGTCCTCCCAGAGATGCAGGGCCATGCAGAGAACAGGGGCTGCAGTGACAGGGTAGGGGGTGGTGTCTGGGAAAGGGGAGGCTCCAGCAGAGTGTCTCAGGGGACCCAAGACTGCACCCTGAGTTTGCTTCTCCTGGTTCTCCCTTCTGTGGAAGACTGGGCTATGCCAGCCGTGCTGTGGGAGCTGAGAAAGCAGCTGGGCCCCGGAGGGCAGTGAATCTGAGAGCAGGACAAGTGTGAGGGACCCCCCACCTCCGGCCACTGACAAGAGCCCTCCTGGCCATACTCCACTCAGGCATTGACCCAGGCCTGCAGCCCTGCCCTGCCTGCCCAGCCCGCCCAGCCCAGTCTTAGCAAAGGATCCTGCTACGTCAGCTTGGCAAAAATCCCCCCACCTTCCACATCTGATCGAGAGTAATCTCCCAGCCCCTGACCCCCCACTCTGCTCCTAGGCTGTAAATCCCCAGCCGTCTCTGCTGCATTCGGGGTTCACTCTCTCACCCCATTTCCATAGTCTGGAATAAAGTCTTCATTCCCTTTTTTCACTCATTTAGTGCAAAAAGTTCTCTTGAATGCTACCACGAGTCAGACACAATCTCTTTATCTACAACAAGCATGTCAAACTTGCAGCCCGCACGGCCCACAAGGAATATTTTTTGCAGCCCGGCCAATACAATGGTATGTAAGAAACATTTTAATAAAAATGTCGTAACTTAATGTTTACAATACCCTGTTGTACATAATTATTAACGAACGACAACATTCGTTAATGACCAATTATTATAACCATGTTGCATTCATTTCCCTTCCGCGCAGGCGCACCATTTCTCGCCACTGATACCAGCAGCGAACATTTTAGCAGCTGATGGTCACATCATTGGTCTTGGACTGCCTTGTTCGGTGTCCGCAACGGGAAATATTTCACTTTCGGGGAACAAGTTTATTTGCACTACGCTTATTAATTTGTGCAGTTATTCAGTGTCCCGTAAGTTAATGTTCAAGAAAAATATCGATTTTTATTAAAATGTTCTATTATTTGATGTTCACGATGACTCATTTATTTCAGCCCTTTGTGTTCAGCATGTCTACCGAAATAAACCTACATTTCTACGAAAATTGAAGCTTTTCTTTTTTTGCGGCCCACATACACTTACACCGTGATTATTTGGCCCGTGTTAGCCTTTGAGTTTGACATGCTTGATCCAGAACATTCCTTCCAGAACCAGTCTAGCCCACTGAGAGTTAGGGGTTACCGAGGGGGCTTTGCCCATACGGGCAATGGTGTGGGACAGTGGTCGGCAAACTCATTAGTCAACAGAGCCAAATATCAACAGTACAACAATTGAAATTCCTTTTGAGAGCAAAATTTTTTAAACTTAAACTTCTTCTAACGCCACTTCTTCAAAACAGACTCGCCCAGGCCGTGGTATTTTGTGGAAGAGCCGCACTCAAGGGGCCAAAGGGCCGCATGTGGCTCGCGAGCCACGGTTTGCCGACCACTGGTATAGGAGCATGGAGGTCAGGGCAGGCCATGTGGAGGCGAGGCTGCAGGGGAGGGTGTGGACTTCACGCTTGTCCTGTGGCCCCAGGCTGGGCTAGAAATTCAGGTGGAGAAACTGTGGCTGAGGGTGGGATCTTCTGCCGTCCAGGGTGGAAGAAGGGCACCCACAGGGGCGGGAGGGGGGCCCGGGTGGGCACAGTGCTTGTCGGAGCCTCCTTCTGTCCTCCATCCCCCAGGGCCCGTCCTGCCTCTGCTGTGTCCTTGGGCTGGGAGGGCACGGAGTCTCCCTGGGGAACGGGTCCCAGGCCAGGGCATGAGAGTGCTCCAAGCAGGGACGGGGCACCCTTCTTTGAAGGCTGTCTTTATTTTTAAACCTCTTCTGCCCAAGTGCCAGCTGAGGCTATTTTTTGAGATCAGCCATTCACCTCAGGGCCCTATGGCTCTTCTGAAAACCCTCATTAAATTGTTCGTGGGCTGAAACCAAATAGTTGGCCCCAGGGTATCCAGGTTCCTTGAGAGCCCAGTGCCCGATTGTGTGGCCTCCTTGTCCAGGTCCTCCCGAGAGCCGGCGAGGGCACTTGGCCGGCCACCGAGATCTTGTTAGTGTCTTTTCCTTCAGAAATTAGATCTGTCTTCCAAAACCACGCTCCCCAGAGTTCATGAATATTCTCTCTGTGGCCACACACGCCCCAAGTCCCACCACCACCCCGGGAGGGCACCCTGTCCAGGGAGTAATTAATTAGCACAATGATCCGAGGGCAGGACCTTGGACAGGGGTGGGAAGGCTTTGTGTGGGTGAGCAGGAAGGGGTGGGAGCTCCAAGGGCAGGGTCATAAGTGGCCCCCAGCCCTCTGTGGGGTCACATAAAGGACGAGGCCACATCTTAGCTCTGGGAGTAGAGCAGAAGTGTTGATTTTGAACTCAAAATCACCTTTATTTGCTGTGCAATAACTGGGTCAATTATTTAAACTTTCCCTAGCATTGGGGGAAAAGAGGTAGAGAAGAAAACACGGGGTGCCCCCCCCCCAAATGTTTATGCACTTTCATAGCAGACCGCTCAATTGTGAAAATGAAATGTATTTTAAGAAACACTGCCTTTATAATGATTCAAAGTGTGTGCATACATTTTTTTGGGAGGGGTGGGGACACCTTATATTGCTGGGGAGGTTCTTTAGAGGAACGAATATAATATGCTGAGTAAAATGCAGAAAGAACCACATAGGAAGCTCTCATGAAGTGCCAGGCCCTGTGCCAAGCACTTTCAATTAGCATCTTGCAGGCTTACTTGTCACCATAAACATACCCATTGTTCAGATTGAAAAACTAAGATTTGGAGAGCAAAGAACTCGCCGTTAGCCCCCAGCTCCCAAGTGGGACCCTAGGCTGTGACCGCTGAGTTCCAGCTCATGGGGCTGGGCCTGGGCACCAACACTCCCCTCCCTGTCCAGCAACAAGTACCATCCAGAGACCTGACTTCTGCAATGGGAGGGGATGGGGGTGAGACTCTGGGGAACCTGGGGGAGGCCATCCTAGGGCTGGGCTTTGGGTGCAGGCCCAGCAGAGAGGGAGACGTGGGTCATTTATATCGCTTAGAACCAGGTGGAACCCATCTTTGGTGATAGCTTCATTGTTACTTAGTGACTGAGAGGGGCGGGGCCTCCCTGAGGATGCTCTGTGATTGGACGGAGGGTTCCTGAGTGTCGACGACGTAGATGAAATTCATCCAATTGCAGATGTCCTTATAAGCACAGATGAGGAGGAGGCCAGGTGAAGACAGAGGCAGGGATCAGGGTGCTGTGGCCACAACCCAATCAGGGCTGGAGCCCCCAGAAGCTGGAAGAGGCAAGGAGGTTCCAGGGATGTCCCAGCAGCCAGCACCCTGGTGTGTACCTGCAGCTCTCATGCCCTGATGTGCCAGGGGGGGATCCTTGGATCTGGGGCAGGGGGGTAGGGGGGAGCCAGTAGGTGAGTTCAATTCTTCTCCCCTCCTGACACCATGAGTCTCCATCTCTGTGAGCATTTACCCTCCTCTGATACTGGGCAGGTAGGCAATGCTGCAGAGGGAGGGGAAGGAGCACCCCGAGGGTAGCCCGAGGGGTATGGCATGCTCAGGAGAACCTTGGCCACATAACCATCGACTGTAGCGTGGGCAAAAAAATCATGTTGTAGCCACCAAAGGAATACTACACAGCAAGGGAAAAGACTGAACTAGCCACAGCCAACAACACAGGTGAATCTCCTAGACCTGCTGTTGAGCTAAGCAGTCATTTATATTGTTCAGAACCAGGCAGAACCCATCTTTGGTGATAGCTTCATTTTTACTTCGTGACTGAGAGGGGCGGGCCTCCTCGGGCACTGGGGTTGCTCTGTGATTGGATGGTGGTCTTCTGAAAAATTCATCCAATGGCAGATGTCCTTATAAATATAGATGAGGAGGAGGCCGTGTGAAGACAGAGGCAGGGATCAGAGGGCTGTGGCCACAACCCAAGGAAAGCTGGGGCCCCCAGGAGCTGGAAGAGGTGAGGAAGGACCTTCCCTGTAGAGCTTCTGGAGGGAAAGTGGCCCTGTGACACCTGGACTCTGGGCTTCCGGCCTCCAGAACTGAGAGAGAGTACATGTTTGCTGTTTTGAGTGCTCCTGTGTGTGCTAATTTCTGGCGACAGCCACAAGACACTGGTAGAGGAGGTAGGCAGATCTTGGCTCAGGTCCAGGGTTTGACAATGACTCCGTGTGACCTCGGAGAGGTCCTTTGCCTCTCCAAGTGCCTATCTCCTCAAGTGAAGGCTCCCCTCCTTGCCTTCCCACACTGTGAGGAAGAGATGAGATGTGGTCCCTACTGATCTGCATGGAGACAGCTGGCTCCGGGAGGAAGAGGAGGCCATGCTGGTGAAGGCATAAGATCCAAGGGCTCCGAAGCACATGATCTTGCTGCAGATTCTGAGACGGGGAGCTCACCGCCTACAAGGCTGTCCACTCCTTGGGGAACAGTGCCAGGCACCAGGAAGCCCCTGGTTATACCAGTCAAGGTCCCTTTTCCTGAGACCCTTCGTCCTGCCCAGCTCTACAGAGCGCACACGTTTTTGCTTCCCACCCTGACCCCTGAAAGAGTCCCTCGAGACAATGGTGTCAGTCCCAGTGGCCCACGTCAGCCAACACTCCCTCTCTGGGCCTCAGCCCCCGACCACCCCAGCCACCTCGGTTGGCTGCTGGATTCAGACCCTCCACAAATCCCCGGGGGGAGGAAAGCCCACCCGCCCGGCAGCGTTTTACGGTAAGCAGGGTTCTCATAAGCTGAGGCCATTCTCCCACCAAATGAGAGAATAGACAGGGAGCAGCTCATGAGCTTTAAAGAGGTTACGGAGTCTTATCAGGTTGTGTCGTCCTGCCAGATGTCCACAGAAACGTTAGCACTGTCACATCCCATGTAACTCGTGTCAGTAGCCATGTCCAGGCTTGCGCTCTCCCTAACCAGCCCCACATGTCAGATGTAGCCACGTCGGTGACGAGAGCTGGCACGCCGTGGCCCATCCATGGCCGGTGTTAACTCACAGTCCCCACCGCAGCCTGGGAAGTCATGGCTGGGGTCCCTGTTCTCTTAAAGCGAACACTGAGGCGTAGAGATGTGAGGTCATTTTCTGCGCGCGCACACACACACACACACACACACACACACACACACACGCAGACACCACTGCACAATCACGTTAGACAAACTGCTGACGGGAGATCCAAAGGCACAGGGTTGTTGAATGTAGAGACATTTGTCGTTGAATTTGCGAATTCACTTATTCCTTATAGAGAAGGCTTCAGGGAGGGTGGGAACGAGGCCACCTAAAACACACAGGTCGTGGCCACGCTGGCCAGGTCCCTGCCGCCGCTCTGTCCGCTGCCCTCCCTGGCTCCAGCCACACATGCCCCTTGCTGTTCCCAGAACTTTGGAGGTTCTTTCTGGGCACGAGGCTTTGCCATCCCTGTGGCGAGGCTGGCCCTCTCCATAATCAGCTCCCAGCGGAAATGTGGCCTCCGAGCAGAGGTCTCGGCCAGGGGCAGCCACCGCCCCACATTCCTGTTTTATTCTAGTCCCCACACTCACCCCTGATGTGAAATGGCCCTGATTGTTTACTTGTTGTCTCCTAAACATCACTACATCCCAGCCTCCCTGCGCAGCCTCCCACTCAGCCGTCGCTCTGGCCCTCGCCCCTCGCACAGGGACCAGCATGAGCTTGTGCGCAGTGAGGGCATGAATGAGTGAAAAGAGGAGCAAAGTAGGAAGTAGTTGAGGAAGGAGACCCAGAAGACATGGTCAAGGGTGTCCAATGGAGCCGGACCTGAGTTTTGACTCACCAAATGCCTGCCTGGAAGCCCTACTTACAGAGCTTCCCAGTGGCCAAGAGGAAGAGAGAAACGGGATCAGTCTCTGTGAGATGGCGATGAGATGGGCCAGACCAGCAGGTCAGGAGGGGCATACCGCTAGTATCGGTACTGAGACCAGACGGACGTTTTCCCTGAGATTCCTTCCAAAGGGACCACCTTGTGAGGTCTACCTCCCCGTGGGGAGCATGGGAATACTTTGTGTCCACATGATTTTCCATGCAGGTGGATAGCTCATTTCACAAAATAGTTGAGACATAGGCAGGCCAAGGGAAGCTGCTCTCATGCCTGGCTCATCAGGGGTGACTGTGAGAGCAGGGGGGCGGCCTGGGGGATATAGGGGTCCCTACCCACTCTTGGGATGAGAGGCATCCCAATGGGGTCTGGCAGGAGCTGGGCTCTCTCTGAGTGACATTTTAGGGCTCAGAAACAGACATAACAGGGGCAGAACACACTCCACACCAGCCACGGTAGGAATGAATCATCTCTGGACCACTGCTCCCACGCACCCGGGGCCCCGCAGCTAGGATCACGGGGCAGGTTGCGCCTGGCTGGCCCTTCACCCCATTTAGTTGGTAACTCATCCCTCTCCAGAGAGGCAGAGGCCGAGAGGTCTCTGATACCAGCGGAGAGCTCTCTGGAATGTTTTTGAAGGATTTCTCCTCTAGGTGGTAAGAAGTGGGACAGGGGCCTGCAGGGGCCTGGACGTGTGTAAACACATTGCCGAGAGCAAGGCGCCAGGTGCCTGTGCCAGTGGCATCCAGCCCCGGCTCCCCGGGACCTGTGCTGCCCACGTCCTCAGCCGCCTCCGGCTGCTGCTGCTGTTCCTGACTTCTGCCGCCTCCTACACAGAGTCCATGTTCTGGACCTGAATGCGCGCAGAGGGAAGCAGCCATAATGCAGGTGTTAAACAGGCAAGAGGCCCCTGGGGGCTGGGAATAATCCCACTGATGCCCATGCAGCTGCCCCGGTGGCCCAGGTTTATGGCAGGTTGTAGCGTGGGAGGGTGTGAGCCCAGGCGTAAAATCCCCGGACGTTAAGATAACATTTGAAAGGAGACATGTGTTAATTTACACTTTTAACCCACAGGACTGAAGGCAGGGGAGCGAATGGCATGGAGAGTAATTATAAGGGAGAACAGAGAGTCCCGGAGAGCATCTCGCCTGGAAGAAAGGAGCCGGGGGGGAAATTGACATCGGCGAGATAATGAAGGCTCATCCTGTCTCATCCAGCACTCACCTCTGAGCAGATCAGGAGACACAAAAAAAAACAGAAATTGACGGTGGCTCTAAAATTGCTTATTGATGAAGCCATGGAATTATGTGATAGAAGAAATCAATTAAGTACTAAGAGGTGAGGCCCTAGCGCAAAGCAGAGGCTTGGAAATTAACAAAGGAAATTGACATGGGTGGTGAGAAGAGGCTAGAAATTATCCTGCCAATGGAAAAGTAAAAATAGGCTACTTTGAAAGACCAGATCATTAATAAAAGAAAGGTATAATGGCAGGGAGGAACTTGAAAATTGCATTCACCGGAGAAAGGCTTTTCAAAAACAGAAAGCAGATCACCCACCATTTGCTGGTGGAGCTCAAAAGTGAAGTGAATAAAAATGCCTGCAGAATGACAACCTGAGGGAGGGCGTCGGGTTCACACTGGTGCTTTCCAGGTGGGGAAACTGAGGCATGGCAGGGGCCAGGTCCTGTGGAGAAGATCCTTCTCTCTCATCCCTGCCTCCTCCTTCCACTCAGAGAGAGAGAGAGAGAGAGAGGACTCAAGCCCACCTTGTCCACTGTGTCTTGCCTAGGATGCTTGGTACATAGAAGGTACTCAGGGAGAGCGAGAGAGAGATAGAAACATCAATGATGAGAGAAAATCATCCATCGGCTGCCTCCCACATGCCCCCTACCAGGGATCGAGCCTGAAACCCAGACATGGGCCCGAACAGGGAATCAAACGGTGACCTAGTTTTCTAGGTCCATGCTCAACCCTTGAGCCAGACAGGCCGGGCCTCGGTGAGTGTTTGTTGAGTGAGTAAGTGACAGCCTCTGGCGTGGGCCAGACGCCCCTTCTAGAGCTCCCACGCAGCCTGCACTTCCCCACCCTCCCACCACCGTTATCACTGAGTGTGGTTACACCTAACCCCTCAGGTTCCGTCTCAAAACGGAGGCCCACACCCCAGCATCGTGTCCTGCACAGAGCAGAAGCCCCAGGACCCGGAAGTGGCTAAATGCCCTAAGCTCAGAGCAGGCTGGTGTGTGGGGTGAGAGGGTGTCTCAGAAGAAGATTGCAGAGCTCGGAGGGTCCACCCAGCCCTTCATTTCACAGCCCCGGGACCTCAGGCCCAGCTGAGACAGTCTTTGGCCCGCTGCTCAGCTGGCCTGGGGGTGGGCAGCCTCTGGCCTTTCAGGTCCAACTGGGATGGGCTCGCGTGGCACCCCGACAGGCAGCACCCCTCCTCCTCCCACGTTTTCCCAGGTGAAAATTGGATCTTCCCACCAGGAGGCTTAACCAACTCGGACCCCTGCAGGGGCTGCTCTGTTCATCACATTCGGCAGGATGGTCAGCCCCAGGCCTGGCTGTCATCCCACTGGGCTGGCAGGAAGGCAGCCCCCTCACACTGTGCCCAGGGCCCCCGGTGAGTGGGCAGCAAGAGCTTTGCACGTGAGGAGATACTCGTCTTGAGGTTGGGCTGCAGCTGCAGAGCCAGGCCTCCTGGGACGTCCCAAGTTGGTCAACACCAAGTGGGCAATCACCGCCCCTTCCCTGGGTCAGACTGGGCGCGGGGAGATGAGGTCAGGGGATGGCTGTGTGGGCTGGGTGCCCGCTCAGGGCCAGACATTGTGCCGGTGTCTGCGTGACCCTCACTCGGCTTCCCAGGATCGCGTGCCAGGCTCAGGGCAGGTCCTGCATCCTCCTGGCTTCTGTGGTTGGAACTAGGCAAGTGTGTGAGGCCCCAGTGGGTCACTGGCGATGCTGTCGGGAGTCTCTGAACCTCAGTCGTCCCACCCAGAGGATGGGCGTTGGCCTCCAGACGAGGAGGCCTCCAGGCTGTGACTGTGTTAATTTCCATGGGCTCAGCACCTCCGGCCATGAGCAGGTCGGCCTCCCTCCCCCACTGTCGCTCTCTGTGGGAGGGGTCTCTCCAGCTCCCAGCATGGCCGGTTCAGGACAGGAGGCAGCAGCAGGGCTGGCCCAGGGCCTTCTGGCACCTCTGACCTCTCACCTCGCTGGAGACAGACGTGGTCTGTGTCTCTCACCAGGGCAGCCTCCCGCCCCTGCCCAGCCAGATGCCCACCCCAGCACCAGGCCTCCAAGGCCTGCCAGTGGGTTGAGGGTCTCCTGTGTCGCCTCGCAGTCCTTGTCCACACTGCTGGTGCCACCTTCCGCCAAAGGGAACCCCGTGGGTTGGGGTGCACCCCGGCAGGTGTGACAGGTGAAGGAGGTGAAGCGGCAGGGAAAGGGGTGTGCACACCAGCGCGGAGACTCCAAAGCAGGAGGAACACATAGATCAAGTAGTTATTTCATGTCAGAGGGATGATCATATTTCACATGATTGATAAGAATGCCACACACCAAGCCCGCACTTGGGCGTTTACACGCCACACGTTAATTCTTCTTTGTCACTTAGCGAAAACCGTCCGGGGAGGTGTACTTTTTCCATTTTACAGGCGTGAAACCCAAGCTCCGAGGAGCAAAGAAATGGATTCCTCCAGCCTCCAGCCCTCTGGCGGGATCTCAGCATCTTCCAGGTGTCAGCCCAGGTCTGGCTGGTCTGGCCTGAGCCGTGTCTGACCGCCGGCTCCTGCGGGCCTTGGGAGAAGAGCCCTGGGTAGAAGGGTGACCTGTTATCCCCGGTGGCCCTGTAGACACGCCGGCTCACTGTGCTGGGTCAGTCCCCTGAAACACGCCAGTCTCTGGCCCTGGCCACAGGCTGGTTCATTCCCCCAGGGCACAAAGCCATCCCATTTCTAGAGAGATTGTTGTGTGTGTGCGTGTCACTTTGCTCTTAATGCTGAGGAATCACACGATCAAATTCCTTTTTACAAAGCTCACTCTAGCTGGAGGGAGGAAAATTGATTCAAAGGACAAGCAGAAGGGCAATTTGGTAGGACCCAACCATTTAGAAACGTAAACTCCTCAAGCGAACACCCGCACTCCTGCCCGCTGCCAACGGAAACAGCCAGGGGAATGTGCGGTGGGTGACAGACCCTGACATGTGCAGTGAGGGTGACAGTCAGGAATGTGCGGGGGAGGGAGTACTTACAAGGATGTTTGCCAGAATATGATTTATGAGAGCAAAAAACGGTTCCCCAACCGTTCAACAAAATAATATTGGTATTCGTGGAATTATATGGTCGATTAAAAATGTGGTCGAGCCGTGTGCGCGAATGTGAAATGTGTCCATGAGTGACAACACGCCATTGCAGGACAAAACAGAATGATTGCTTTGGAAAGTTATCTATAGAGACGTGTGTGTGTGTGTGTGTGTGTGTGGTCCACAACGAAACCCAGTATCGCCCCGGCCGAGTGGCTCAGTTGGAGGAGCATGGTCCCGTGCGCCAAAAGGTTGCGGATTTGATCTCCAGTAGGAGAGTTGATGTTTTTCTCTTACACTGGTGTTTCTCTCACTCCCTCCTCCCCTTTCCTCTCCCTCTAATAAAATAATAAACATATCCTCAGGTGAGGATAAAAAGGAAAAAGGATTGGTTTCCAGGAGAGAGATGTTAGCGAGAACAAAGGGAACAGCATAAAGCCACGGAGTCTCCTTCAACACGGGCTCCGCAGCGTCTTCGATGGAGCTGGTGCCGAGGGGGCCCAGGATGGGCTCTGCTTTCCACAGTGGAACCCGGGCTTTCCTGCACATGTGCGTGCATCTGTGTGCTTCCCAATTACCTCGTAACCATGAGGGAAGCGGAGGGCACAGGGCAGGTGGTAAGAGAGCAGCTGCCGTCAGAGAATGCTCTCCACATCGCAGATCGGGATGCAGGCGGAGCTCCAGGCCCCGCAGGCCCCGCTGCAGATCCGACCCGTCTGTGCAGCCACGAAACGGTGGTCCCAGGACAGCTGGCGCGGGAACGCTCTCTGCTGACATCTCCCAGACGCCTCTGAGAACAGGCGGCCGATCAGAAAGGGATCTGGGAGCTAGAGACTGAAAGACAGGCCTCCCTTCCCTTCACAGTTGTTGACTTTAAAACCAAACCAAACAAAACAAGCCCGACCACAAACATGAGCTCGTTTGGGCATTTGCTGGGAAGACAGGAGCAGCCCCGAGGAGGCGGCTCACGGAACGGGTGTCTCCCCTGCCCGGTCCCCACAGAAGCCACGGGCCCTGGTGCGGGGCTTCGTGCAGGAGGTGACATAGAGCACAGTGGCACGGGGGGGACCCGGTGGGACGGAGTGGGCAAGATAAATAAAGGACACGGGCGTGGGATGTATGCTCCAGAGAGCAAGCTGTGGAGCAGGCTGGGACGAATGGGTAATGTACAATTAGCTGAGGTCAAGAACAGAGTGGGCCGGAGTAGGGAGGGGAAGCGATGGGTGGAACAGATGAGAGTGAAGTAAACAAAGTAGATTAGGCTGGGATTGAATAGCTAGAGGAAAATGAAATGGGAAGGGGGCTGTGTCCTTTTTTTTAAAAAGTTTTTTTTTTTTTAAATTGATTTTTAGAGAGAAGGGAAAGGAGCAAGAGAGGGAGAGAAGCATTGATGTGAGAGTGAAACACGGATGGGCTGCCTCCTGCACACCCCCTTATCAGGGATCGAGCCTGCCACCCAAGCACGCTGGCTGGGAATCGAACCAGCAAGCTTTCGGTGCATGAGACGATGCACAACCAATGGAACGACACTGGCCAGGGCAGGTTGTGTCCTTCAGAAGGCACTGGGGTCATTTTGGAGGTGAGGACACTGGAGGCTGTGACAGGGCAGGACCAGCCCCCCACCCTTGATCTTTCTCTCCAGGGACATTGGTGGGGCCTATGGCTGAGGTTTACAAGGTTCGGATGTGGGGAGCATCTGGGGATAGGGAAGGTCTGTCTCCTCAGAGGGACAGTAATTGACGTGCAAACCCTAGAGAGAGCCCTGGGTGGGGACAGCCCTGCTCCCTGCTCTGGCCCTGGATCTCCCCGACTGTTTCAGGAGTGGCCCGGGGCTGCAGATACAAACAAATGGACTTGAGAGATGTGCAGAATCAATGATCTGAGCTGGATCTGTGTCTGACAGCACCCGGGACCAGGGGCTACATCTCCATGGTGACACAACGCTCTCATGGCCCCAGACACCTGGGAGTGCCCTCCACCCCCATTCTGGGAGAGGCAGCGCCGTGCTGTGCCGAGTATGTCAGAGCCTGAGGCCCAAAGAAACCTCGGATATACCGATTCTGTCTTTATTTGCATTTTCGATATGTTGTTCATCATGGATATATTTGCATTAATTTTGACTGTTTTATCCCTCGTGCTAAAGTATTATTTATCGCCATTACTGAGTTTTCTGGTGGCCCCTTTAAATGTTATGCCCCAGGCAAGTGCCTCCCTCACCTCACCCTTGTCCCAGCCCCACGGGTAGGTGGCATGATGATCCCAGTCCACAGAGGAAGAAACAGAGGTTCGGAGAGTCCCCCTGACTGTACGATGCTGAGGATGCTTGTGGGAGGGGCAGCTCGCTGTGCTACAGGAAACGTGACGGTGCCTGTGCTTGGCGGGTCCCACGGGGGGCTATTTCTTGGGGGCTGGGTCTTTTGGAAGACATGGCACTCACTAGGGGAAACAGGAGGACGGTTTAGGCAGAAGGACCCACGTAGCCTAAGGCGCAGCAAGTCAGCTGGAGTGCAGGTCCGGGTGGCTGGCTCCGGGGCCGATGGGGGGTCAGTGTTGGAACTTTTGGGGCTGGGTCTAGCTCCGACCTGCCTCTTGGCTGGTCCATGCCCAGAGAATCTGCATCCTCCCCATGTACCCCCTGGATAAAACTCCAGGTGGGCGTGGATGACGGAACCACAAGCAGCTGCCGGGCTGCTCCCCCTGGGGGTTCAAGCACAGAGCCCAGACAGCGATGCACGCCTCTGGGGAAACTGCTCTCTGAGGATGTATGGCTGTGGCACCTTGTGTGCTCTGGGGTGTCAGCACTGAGGGGACAGCCGTGGCGTGCAGGCCAGTGTACTGGGAATATATAGGATTGACAGAAAGCCTCGCCAAGTGTTAAGCACTGAAACCCAAACAGGAGATTGGAGCCACATGGCCTCCATCCAGATTTGGGGAGAGGTTGGGAAGTGACACTGGAACCTCTGCTCCTTCTCAGTCTCCAGAAGCACCTCCAGCTTTAGGGGGCTGGCCCCTTCCCTGCCCACACCTGCCCAGCCAGCCTCTTCCTTGCTGCATACTCCCAAGAATCAGGCAAAGCCACAGAAGTTTCTCTCCCTCTCCCTCTCCCTCTCCCTCTCCCTCTCCCTCTCCCTCTCCCTCTCCCTCTCCCTCTCCCTCTCCTCCTCGAAGGCTCTTTAACATTTCATGTAATACTGCTTTGGTGCTGATGAACTCCTTTAGTTTTTCTTGTATGGGAAGCTCTTTATCTGTCCTTTGATTCTAAATGATAGCTTTGCTAGGTAGAGTAATCTTAAGTTGCAGGTCCTCATTTTTACATCACTTTGAATATTTCGTGCCAATCCCTTCTGGTCTGCAAAGTTTCTGTTGAGAAATAAGCTGACAAGGAGTTCCCTTGTAGGTAACTAACTGCTTTTCTCTTGAAGCTTTTAAGATTCTCTTTGTCTTTAACCCTTGGCATTTTAATTATGATGTGTCTTGGTGTGGGCCTCTTTGGGTTCATCTTGTTTGAGACTCTTTATGCTTCTTGGATTTGTCTGTCTTTTTTCCTTCACCAGGTTAGGAAAATTTTCCATCATCATTATTTTCTTAAATAGGTCTTCAATTTCTTGCTCTCTTTCTTCTTCTGGCACCCCCATGATGCAAAAGTTGGTAGACTTGAAGTTGTCCCAAGAAGCTCCTTACACTATCCTCATTTTTGTATTCTTTTTTTCCTTGTTGCTGTTCTGATTGGGTGTTTTTTGCTTCCTCATATTTCAAGTCACTGTTTTGATTCTAGGTTTCATCTACTCTACTGTTGACTTATGTAAATTATTTTTTATTTAAGCAAGTGTACCCTTCATTTCTGACTAGCTCTTCTTTGATGGTTTCCATGTCCTTTTTCATGCTGTTGAAGTTCTCTGCCAGTTCACCTACGCTTCCCCTAAATTCACTGAGCAGCCTATAACCAGTGTTTTGAACTCTGCATCTGGTAGATTGCTGCCTTCATTTTATTTCGTTCTCTTTCTGGATTTTTGCTTTGTTCTTTCATTTGGGACATATTTCATTGTCTCCTCATTTTGGCAGTCTTCATGTGTTTGTTTCTATGTATTAGGCACAGCTGCTCTGTCTTCTGGGCTTGGTAGAGTGGCCTCATGTAGTAGGTGTCCCTATAGTGTCCAGTGGCACAGCCTCCCTGATCACCCGAGCTGAGCATTTCAGGTGTGCCTCCCTGTGTAGGCTGCATACACCTACCTGTTGTAGTTGAACCTTGATTGCTGTTGGCACGTCAATGGGAGGGATTTATTCCAAAGCCCATTGGCTACAAAGTCTGGCAGTGACCACCATGGTTAGTTGTACAGGGCCCACTCCACAGAGCTGGATTTACTTCAGGGGGGCTCTGGTGCCTGCTGAGTCTGCCCTTTGAGTGTGTCACTTGTGGAGGTGGTTGGGTGGCACTTCAATGTGGTCTGAAGCTATTGACCTGGTGTGTTAGCTCTGGGGCCTCCCAGAAAATGCAGGCAAAGGTGAGCCACTGCCTGTGTTCTGCCCGGGCCACTCAGCATGAGCTACAAAGTGATCTGCAGATGGACTTGGAGGTGCCCAAGAGAGGCCAAGCTGTGAAGCAAGGCCAGCTGCAGCTAGTTCCAGGCCCAGGGCCACTTAGCAAGAGGTACAGGGCCCACCAAGGCCAGATGTTGCTTGTTTGAGAGATTTTAGGAGAGAGTGAAGCCTGAGTCAGGAGAGGCCATTTGTATGGAAAAGCTACTGGAAATAGCTTGGGTGGGCCTGCAAGTTGATGGAGCAGGATCTCCGGGAATCACCAGTGAACAGTGTAAGCCAGGCTGATGGATGTGCCTGCCTGCTGGCTCTGTGTGGGGAGCATGCCGCAAAGGAACAATAGCCTCTGTCAGCACTCTGTCTGGGAGAAAGTCACCCCTCCAGCTTTCACTCTATACCCATAAAAAGCATATTACAAAAAGGGCCCCCCACGGACATACTTGGACTCACTCCCTCTGAGCTCTAGCGCTGGAGCTGCAGCTCGAAGGCACTGGGTACATAGTGGGAGGAACTGAAGTGTCTGGCATCATTTACATGATCATGTAGTGTTTGTTTTTCATTCTGTTGATGTATATTACATAAACTGGTTTGGGTGTTAAACAATTTTTGTATTGGTGGGATAAATCCCACTTGGTCATAGTGTAAATTATATATATATATATATATTGCTGGGTTTGGCTTGCTAATATACTGTTATAGATTTTTGCATGTTTACTTATAAGAGATAGTGATCTGTAGTTTTCTTTTCTTGTGACATATTTCTCTGATTTTGGCATCAGGGTAATGTTGGCCCCATAGAATGATTGGGGAAGTGTTTCTTCTCCTTCTGGTTTTTGGAAGAGTTTGTGAAGAATTGTATTAATTCTTTTTTAAATGGATTATTTTTGAGAGAGAGAAAAAAAGAGAGACAGGAGACAGAGCGGGGGGGGAGAGAAACATCTATCAGTTACCTCTTGTATGTGCCCCAACCATGGATCAAACCCACAACCTTGCCCTAGCCTGTTTGGCTCAGTGGATAGAGCACTGGCCTGTGGACTGAAGAGTCCCTGGTTCAGTTCCAGTCAAGTGCACATTTCTGGGTCGCAGGCTCCATCCCCAGTAGGGGGCAAGCAGGAGGCAGCCGATAAATGATTCTCTCTCATCATTGATGTTTCTGTCTCTCTCTCTCCCCTTCCTTTCCTCTCTGAAATCAATAAAAATAAAAATATTAAAAAAAAAACCCACAACCTTTTAGTGTTGGGACAATACTCCAACCAAATCTGTCAGGGTGTGTTATTTCTTTTTAAATGTTTGGTTCTTTTTTTTACGGGAGTTCAAACTTGTTGTGCTTCTCTGGTGAATTTCAGATATTGCCCTTTCAAACTCCAGAATTTCTGCTTGTTTTTTATTTTCCCTCTTCTCTTATCTCTTTATGATATTCTCTAGCTGGTGAGACAGAGTTGTCATATTTTTCTTTGATTCTTTAAACACAGGCTTAAAGTTCTTTGAATATATTGATATTAGCTGATTTAAATTGTTTGTCTCCTAACTCCAATATCTGGGTCACCTCAGGGACATCTTCTGTTGGCTATTTCCCCTCCTGTTATATGGATTATATTTTCTTGTTTCATTGCACATGTCGTAATTTTTGTTAAAACTGGGCTTTTAAAATAACATATTGTAACAATTGTGTCATCAGCTCCTCTCCCTCCGGGGATTGGTTTTGTGGCTGGGTTTTATTTATTTTTAAATTTTTGCTCCTGGTTTTCTTTTTGCTGCGTATTGGTTTAGGGGCTTTCCTGGGCTAAGTCCATATTCCCCATAGAGTGCATCCTCTGAGTTCTCTGCTCATTTTTTCTTAATTTCTCCTTTATTATTTTAAGCCTGGCTTCCTAGGGTTCAGCCCTGTGTCAATACAATTTAGCGCTGAGCCACTAATTGATCAGATGATTTCCCTGACTGCCTCAAACTTCACATTTCCCATCCTTTGTAGAGTTCACCTGTGAGTAAATCACACCTTCAAACTTCAGGTGCTTTAAAAGCTGTGCCTGGTTTTCCCCCTGCCTGTTTATATAGGGGCTTAAAGCCAAAGGTGACTGACAGGGACTTCTTTTCTGGGTCTTTACTGGGTATGCAGACTGCCTTTCGGATCCTCAGGAATTTGTGAGAACTCTTCAAAGTTCCCTTTGGTTTCCCAGTTCTCCGCGTCTTCCTTTTAAATCTGCGGCCAGGGTTGTCTTTGCTCCAGCTGAAATCGCAGCCTCAGGCAAGTGGGATGCGAGGAGCAGATTCCTGTCTTTTTCCAGCAACGTCCTGAGCCGAGCTCATCGTCATATCAAAGAGCAACAGAACCTTGGGAACTGAGATTTTCCTGCAGATTCCAGTTCAAGGTCAGACGACTGACCGACCTGACCGACCGTGCTCTGGAGATGAGCCTTTCAACAGAACTGAGCTGGGGAGGGAGGGCTTGTGGGAACAGCCCTAAATTTAAAATGCCTCGGACTCACTGTTGTTCCGAGCGTCAGTGGTTTTTCTTGAATAGATGCCTTTCAGTTTGTTCTGATGAATAACAGCCATTTCAAGACTAGAATTATTCATTTTGATGCTGTCCAAACTACTAATTTTCATCTCTTCTGAATTGCGCTTTTGGTGTCATTTGTAAGAAATCTTTGACTAACTCAAGGATGGCCACAAAGGTTTCCTCCTATATTTTCTCTTCGAAGCTCTGTAGTTTTGGGTTTTATATTGAGATCGATGAGCCGTTTGGAGTTAATTTTTGTGGAAGGCATGAGGCTTGAGGCAAGGTCCACAGATTGCGTTTGGAAATCCAATGATCCCATCGGCATTGGTCGAAAAGGCAATTCCTTCGCCGCTGACCTGCCTTTCCCCTTACATCAAAATTGGCCATATGTGTGGGTTTATTTCTGGAATCTCATTCTTTTCCATTGGTTTATATATTGCTTCTGGAACCAATACAATCCCGTCTTGATTACTGTAGCTTTATAGTAAACCTGCGGATCAGGTAGTGTAAGTCTTCCAATGCTGTTGTTCTCTTTCAAAATTATTTTGGCTCGTCTAGTTCCTTTGCCTTTCCGTATAAATTTCAGGATAAGCCTGTGAATGCCTGTAAATTTTACTTTTGGGATCTGTAGATCAATGTGGGAGATTTCAAGTCTTAACAATAATTGGTCTTCTAATCGATGGGCAGTATTTCATTTATGGAGGTCTTTATTTCTCTCATCAGTGTTTTGAAAATTTTGCATGCAGACCTTACACGTATTTTTTAGATTTGTTATATGTATTTTATTTTTTTTGGGGGGGTGCTATTGTTGATTATGCTGTTTTCACATTTTCTTAACTTCTATATTCTAGTGTATAGCAATGCTACTGATTTTTGTATATTGACCTCATGGCCGGCAATGCTAGTGAATTCACTTTGTTGTGTGGGAGATTGCTTGGAGAATCTTTGGGATTCTCCTCATAGATAGATATGTTGTCTGCGAGACATACTATTGCATTTTTACTTAGTCTATACGCCTCTTTAATATTATTGCCGTTGGCACTGGGTAAAACACCTCGGTGCACATTGCTAGTGGCTATCGGTGCTTAAAACATTCAGTTGTTTCCATACTCATGGGCGATGCCAGCTGTAGACAATCCATCTTCCATTGCGCCCATCCCGTTACTAGTTCAGCTGTGTGTCTTTCAGTTCTGGAATTCCCATGTTATTCTTTTCTGAATAACCTTCTTTCCTCTGTTGAGATTCTCTATGTTTCCTCATTGTGCACACATTTTCCTTTAAATCCAAGATTATGTTCCCAATAACTTTCAAACTTTTTATTTACTAAATCCCTATTTGGGTCTATGTGTACTAATGGTTTTATGAGCTGTGTTTGTCTTCTTTTCCTTAAGATTCTGGACCGTATGATGCTATTTTGCTAACTGTCTGGTTTTGTTGTCTCCATTTAGAAGCTGAGTTTTGTTCCAGTGGGTCGTTGACATTCTTGTGGATAAGCCGTCTGGGGCCTCACGCTTCCTGGGGTGAGTGGGTGGGCTGGCCTGGATGCCTCTGGCTGGGATACCCGGGTACAGTCTCCTGCCTGGCATCTGGCCCTTCACCTCTTTTTCTGTATGGAGACAAGGTCCTAGAGTTAAATCCCTTGTGTCATAATTAGTTCAGAATCAGAGAGTTGCTCATCACCTCTCTGAGCCTCAATTTTCCCATCTGTAAAATGGAAAAGATCTTTATACCACAGATAGGGTGGGCTTTCTTTCCTTCTCTCTTTCTCCTTCCTTCCTTCCTTCCTTCCTTCCTTCCTTCCTTCCTTCCTTCCTTCCTCCCTCCCTCCCTCCCTCTTTCCCTCCCTCCCTCCCTCCCTGTCTCTCTCCTTTCTTTTTCCTTCTCTCACTCCCTCTCTCCCTCCCCTCCCCCCATCTATGAGGAGGTTATATGGGTGTTTGATTGAGGCGATCTGACTTTAAAGATGAGTATCAGCGATGCTCCCTCCCCACACCATCCCACTTCAATTCTTTCCTGCGGACGGTGATCCAGCCCCTCTGGGGACAGGAGGCCGTGTCCCAGGCACCCTGGGCTTTGACACCGCCCTCGGATGAAAAGTGGTCCGTGCAGGGACAGACCAGGGCCTCCTGCTTGCCTCCGACAGTCTGGGCCCCAAGGCTCACCAACCTTCAGGGACAGACTGGGCCACGGCCACCTCAGGGAGCAGCGGGGACCAGGAAGGAGCGCCCCTTACGACTTCTCGGTGCTCCCCATTTTCCCCTCAGACTCCAGATTAGCCAGGCTGCCTCCTTGGAGTTCTTGGCAAGGGATGCCCAGGGAGGGGAGGGCAGATGGGGCTGGAGGGCAGGCACAGCTGCACCCTGAGCGTGGTGGGGACCTGGCTGGACACCCGTGGGTCGCACCTGGAGGGGGCCCTGGGACCTGCTCCCACTCAGGTCTCCTCGCCCCGGGGTTGCTCCCCCTCCTCCCTCACCTTCCCCAGGCTCGGCCGTGCCCACCTGCTCCCTGAGAACAAGTCCCTGCCCCACGGGAGGGGCTGTGGGATGAGGCCCGGGGGTCTGCCAGCAGGTGGACTCTCAAAGACACAGCGCGAGCACTGGCCCGCACAGACAGATGGCCAGGGCGGCGGCCACAAGCGCGCCGGGCTTCTTTGCCAGCCAAAAGAAATCGGCTTTTACAGAAAGTTATTTGGCAAATGGAGATCTCCTGTGTCTGCATGTTCTCCCTGCTCAGCACAAACGCCGGGCACGCGCTGGGGTGCTGGATGCCTTGGTGGTGACAGGTCTGTGCCAGCGACAGCTTGCAGGCCAAGCCTGCCGGCCTTATGTGACCCCGGTGCCTGAGGCTCCCACCTTGTAGTTGAGAGAAAGAGCACGGATCCCGAAGGACCCCAAAGCAGGGGGCACGGTTGTCATTTGTGAGGGCGTCGTCCCAAAGGCGTGTCCCGGGCATGGGGGTTGGGGGTGTCAGCCTGGCCTGGAGTCCCCATGGGGAATGGATGGGGAGCTCAGGCCCGGGTGACAGGTTCACGGCACCACTTGCAGGGCCCTCACAGAGGCCAAGGCTCACCTCCCAGGGCCACATGCCCAGAGAGGTCACGGCCACTTGGGTGTACCTCTGTCACCGCCGGAGAACTGGGGACAGGTGTGCTGGGCACGTGGGGGCTTAGAGACCAGGCCTAGGGCTGGAGGCCTTGCCTTCCTCCGACAACCTGACCACGATGTGATGGAGCGTGCGCTGAGGATGGCCACGCCCAGGGTGGCGGTTGCTGAGCCCAGGCAGGTGGTCCAGCTCTATTCCCAGGCCATGAGGGCCTGCAAGGGTGGGGCATGTCTCAGGGTTCCTGTCTTCTGTTCCTGGCACTCAGTGTCTCAAGTCCCCATGAGTCTGACTCTTTTAAAAAAATATATACACACACACACACACACACACACACACACACACACACACATAGTATATACACGGAGTAGCCAGATTATTATGACCTCTGAACTCAGTGTATATCCTATATAATAAAAGGCTAATATGCAAATTGTCCCCTCTACCAGGAGTTCAGCCAGCAGGCAGGCCGGCCATCTGCCCATGTCCCCTCCCCCTGGCCAGGCTGGCCAGACCCCACCCATGCACGAATTCATGCACCGGGCCTCTAATATATATATATATCTACACTAATAAAACAGTAAGATGCAAATTGACCATACCTTTGCAACACCAGCCAATCAGGAGTGAGTATGCAAATTAATCCAACAAAGATGGTGGGCTAATTTGCATATGCAGGTGCCGAGAAGCTGGGGATGGGGCTACGATGCAGGCATTCTGCGCTGCCCCAGCTGCTCCGTGCTTCTGGGCATCATGGGAAGGCAGAAAGGCAGTTCCGGGCCAGAGCAAAAAGGTGGCTCTAGCCGCAGCGAAGACAGTGCCAGCAGCCAGGGGAAGGGGACATTCTTGCAGGAATCTTCATGCATTGGGCCTCTAGTGTGACCAGATTATGCGTTCAGAGATCATAATAATCTGGCCACTCAGTGTATATTTATTGATTTCAAAGAGGAAGGGAGAGGGAGAGAGACAGAAACATCAATGATGAGAGAGAATCATTGATCGACTGCCTCCTGCACGCCCTCTGCTGGGGGTTGAGCCCACAACCCCGGCATGTGCCCTTGACCACAATTGAACCAGGACCCTTCAGTCCACAGGCTGACGCTCTATCCACTGAGCCAAACCAGCTAGGGCGAGTCTGACTTTTCTTTATTTGATTTAACATATTTTAATGTGGAAGCCCCTAGTTCTTGTCTAAAAGATTTTGCAATTGAAGGAGAATTTACATACCGCAAAAAAGGTCTCAAGTGAACAGCTTGACGAGTTTTGAAAATGCGAACACCCATGTAACCAGCACACGAGTGACAGAATGTTTCTGTCACCCTAGACGGTCCCTCATGGATTTCCCGCCGAAAGCACCTCCCCTCCAGAGGGCCTTGCTGCCCTGATTTCTGTCACTGTGATGGTTTTGCCCGATCCAGGGCTGTGTAGGGAACATCCTGTCATTTGTTTGCTTCTGACTTCTCGCACGTGGCAAACTGCTTTGAGCTTCATTCACGCCAAGTGTGTGCAATGTTTTGCATTCTTGCTTAATGGAGTTTCATTGTATGAACAGACCACAATCAGTCATTTTGTTGATGGGCATCCGAGTGGCTTCTGGATTGGTAGTTTGGGGCTATTATTAATACACTAGTAGCCCTGTGCATGAATCCGTGTGCCAGTAGCTCGCCAGTAGCTCACTGCTGCCCTCTAGTAGCTCTCTACCTGCTGCCCCACCTTCCTGTAGCTCCCCCTGCACCCTTATCCCCGCCCCCTCATAGCTTGCTGCCCTGCCCCCTCCTATAACTCTCTGCCACCTGCTTGTAGCCAGTAGCTTGTAGCCGCCTTCCTGTAGCTCTCCGCCCACTGCCCACCCTCCTGTAGCTCCCTCCACCCTCCGCCCCCCCTCATAGCTTGCTGCCCTGCCCCCTCCTGTAGCTCTCTGCCACCCACTTGTAGCTTGCTGCCCCACCCTCCTGCTGATCCATGATCCGGTTGTTATGCAGTCGGTCGTTATGCTTCACGGCATAATGAACATTTGCATGTTACATCTTTATTATATAGGAGGATTAGAGTCCCAGTGCACAAAATTTGTGCACAGGTAGAGTCCCTAGCGGCTGCCAGCTGCTGGCCGGGGCCTTCCTTCCCCTGGCTGCTTGTCACCGCCGCCACCGCTGTCCCCTGGTCGAACTCCCAGTCAAGGGGACAATTTGCATATTAGGCTTTTATTATATAGGATATGCAGTGATGAACATTTGCATAAAAATCTTTTTGTAGTTATATGCTTTTACTTCTCTTGGATAAATACTCAAGATTGGAACACCTAGGCCACAGGTCACCTTTCATGTGGTAAATGGCCATTTGAATATCTTCTTTTGTGACGTGAGTGTTCAAATGTTTGCTCACTTCAATTTTTTTTTCTTTTTACTATTGAACTGCACAAGTTGTTAATGAATTCTGGATACACATATGAATTGCAAATATGACCTCCCTGTCTGTGGCTTTCTTTTTCAACAACATTATTTTGGGTAACTTTTTAATTTTGATGTAAGATTGGGAGACTAGTATAAGGGACTTCTGTAACTCTTCATTCAGATTCATGAATTGTGTACATTTTATCACATTTGCTGGATTATTCTTGCCTTTCTCCTTCTATCCCTCTCATAGATGTATGAATGTGCACACACACCTATATGTTTATATGTACACACACGTATGTACACGTTTACATACATATGTGAATAAAGATATGTAAACATGCACACACGTGTGTGTATTTCCCCCTTTGAGCCAATGAGGAGAAGTTGGGGACATCATGCCCCCCTAACCACGCAGTGTGTGTTCCAGGGACGAGGGATTATTTTCCATACCCACAATACAAATACCAAACTCAGACAAGTTTATGCTGATATGATTCTATTATCTCATCCACAGCGTATATTCACATTTCACCAACTGTTACAATGTGTCCATTATAGCTACTTTGTTGCAAGTTCAGGGTCGAGTCCAGAGTGGTTCAGGGCACTTGAGTGCTGTGTCTTTTTAGTCTGCTGTCATCTGGACCAGTTTCTCGGCCTTCCTTTGCCATTCGTGCTCCCGGCATTTCAGAGAGTGCAGGTCAGTTACTCTGCAGAATGTCTCTCAGTTCGGGGGTTGCCCGACGTTTCCTCAGGAGCAGATTCAGATCGTGCAGTCTGGGGGACATTATCGATGCGCCGCGTCTTCTTGGTGTATCACATCTGAAGTTGGGAGCCATTGGTCTGACACTAGTGATGCTCACTTTGGCCTCTCCGTTAAGTTGGCCTTGGCCAGGTTCACTGTGGTAAACTGATGATTTTCCTTCTGTAATTTGTAAGTCATTGGTGGGTGCCATAACAAAATACCACAGGCTGGGTGGCTTAAATGACAGAAGTGCATTTTCTCACAGTGCTGGAGCCTCGAAGTCCAAGATGAAGATGTGGGCGGGTTGGGTTCTGCGGAAGCCTCTCTCCTTGTGGTGCGAATGGTTCCCACTGTGTCCTCACAGGGCCCCTCCCCTGAGCACAATTCCCTGGCGTGTCTTCCTCTTCTCGCAAAGACACCAGTCCTATTGGATGAGGGACCACGCATAGGACCTCATGGAGCCTTAGGGACCTCTTTGAAGGCACAGTTCCACGGGGACTAGGCCCTCAATGTGCCAGTTTCGGAGGGACGCAGTCCAGTGAATAACAGACACTCGGAGACTTTGTCAACAACCTGCTCCTCATAACACGTTCACCTAGGGCAGTGGTCGGCAAACTCACTAGTCAACAGAGCCAAATACTAACAGGACGACGATGGAAATTTCTTTGGAGAGCCACATTTTTTAAACTTAAACTTCTTCTTAACGCCACTTCTTCAAAACAGACTCGCCCAGGCCGTGGTATTTTGTGGAAGAGCCACACTCAAGGGGCCCAAGAGCCGCATGTGGCTGGCAAGCCGCAGTTTGCCGACCACTGGCCTAGTGGTTCAGCACACGCGCTCATTTGCTCTTCATCTCTCCTTCTGTATATCCTAGTGGGTATTCTTCCCTTCCTGTGTATTGATCCATTTTAGTATAGTATGTGCATGTTTATACACCCGTTACTATTGTTGAGTTTTGTGCTCCAATTGTCCTAAAGTTGACCAGTAGAAGCTCCTTCAAGCTGGTTCCTGTGTCATTTTTTGGACACCTGCCCTCCCCTCCCCTTTTATTGCTCTGTTATGTTTTTAATTGATTGCCTTTAGAGAGGAGAAGAGGGAGAGAGAGATTTGTTGCTCCATTTATTCATGCATGCATTGGGTGCTTCTGCTATGTGCCCTGGCCGGAGATCCAACCCATAACCTTGGTGCACTGGGATGAGGCCCTAACCAACCGGGCTGCCCAGCCTGAGCCTGTCTTGCTCTGTTTTTCAGGGCAGTTTTAGATTCACAGCAAAACTGAGCAGCAAGCACAGCCATTTCCCTTATGTCCCCACCCCGATTCCCACACACGCACCCTCTCCCCCACCCTCAGTCCCAGGGTTTTGTGAGCACCTCCTCAGAGCACTGACACGGGTCTGCATGCCCTACTACCTGCAGACTTGGACTGTGTCCAGGTCACACAGCTGCTCCCATGTGCTGTGTTTGCGTGTCAGCAGGTATTCCTTCACCGGGCCGAGAGCTGAACGCCTAGATCTCTCTCGTGTTCCTTGAACTGGTCACTTTGGTCTTTTAATGTGTGTGTGTGTGGGGGGGGGGGAGGGGGGTCCATTTGTAAACAGTGAAATTATTGACATGGTTGCGTTTGAACCTCCTACCTTGCTCCTTGCTTTCTCTTTTCTCCTCCGTTTATTCCTATTCTTTTCCTCTGCCTTCTTTCGGGTTCTTCATCATCATCATCATTATTATTATTATCATTTGTATTCCATTTTAGTTCCTTTAATGGGTTTTCCTCTGTACGTCTGTATATTATTTTCACTGTTCCAAGGTTACAGTATGGATGCTTAATCCATTATAGTCCCGTTGGAATGAATGTTCCACTTCACATATAACGTAAGATGCTCACAGCAACGTGAGTCCACGTATCCCCTGCAACCCTGTGGACTTGTATTGTCATAAATTTGACGTCTGTACAAACTATAAGCTCTGTTATTTAGCTATTAAACAACGGCCTGTTAAGAAATTAGAAAGACACAGTTTTATATTTACTCACGTAGGAACCATTTCTAACCCCCTCTGAATACCGGAATCTTCACCCATTATCATTTGCCTTCAGCCTAAAGAACACCTTTTAGCATTTCGTGTACTATATATGTAAATGTCCGTTGGCAAGGGATTCTCCTGGATTTCCTTTGCCAAGAATGTCATGATTTCTGCCTGTTTTTTGGAAGACCGTTTTTGCCGGAATCAGAATTCCAGAATGACACCTTTTTTTTCTTTCAGCACTTTAAGACACTGTGTTATCTGTGGCGTTGTTGTTCCTGATTGTTCTCCGTGTGTGTGATGTGTCTTTCTTCTTTGACCGCTTTTAAGATTTTTCTTTTCATCCTTCATTTTCGCGGGTTTTACTGATTCTGGCACGCGGAGGTGCCGTTCAGTTTATATGGACTCTGCGTTGGCCCTCTGACACTGCGGGTTAATGCTTTCAGTGACGTTTGGAAATGTTCTCACCACTATAATCTTACATATGTTTTTTCTGCCCCCGTTTTTCTAGGACGCCATCCACATCGATATTAGATTGCTTGAAATTGCCCCCCGCAGTTCGGCCAGGCTCTGTGTAATGCTCTTCTCTGGGTTTCAGTTTGGTTAATTTCTACTGGTCTGTTTTCAAGTTCGCTGATGCTTTCTTCTGCAGTTTTCAGTCTGCCATTCAATACGTTTTTTGTATCCCATTTAGCATTTTCCCAGTTCTAGAATTTTCATTTTCTTCTTCTTTATCACTTTCATTTCTCTCTTGACATTTCCATCACAGTGTGTATATATGCACATTCCATCCATATTTTCTCATAAAAATTTAAAAACATATCTGTAATACTTATTCTAAAGTTCTTGTTAAGGAATTCTACCATCTGTCTTCTCTCAGTTTGCTTTCTTAAATGTATTTGCTCTTTTATGATAGGTCACATTTTCTTGCTCCTTTGTGTGACTATCGCGTTTACATTAAGTAAAAGTCCATTGCACCTTGTAGAGGCTCTGGATTCTGTTACTCTCCTCTGAATAGTGTTACCTTTTGTTCTAATAGGCAATCAAATGACAAGCAATTGCCTTGACCTGGTGGAGGGTTGAGTTTAGGCTTTGACAGGGCTGGTTCAGATCAGCATGTCCTAGCCCTACGTTCACCCTTGGTCCTGGGATATGGCCCTGCACCTAAGGCATGGCCCTTCCTTGGCATCGGTTCAAGGACTAACATTGCAGAAGTTGAACTTCACGTTCTATGTTACCTGAACTGAACCGCTGATTAACTCTCTGCTCTCTGGCTTCTTGCGTTGTTTCCATGGAGATCTTTGGAGTCTTCCCTGTGTAATTTAGGGGTCAGCCAAGGTTTGAAGAGGCGTTTGTATGCGGATTTGGGGATACCCCCCCCCGCCGCCCCTCTCCTTTCTGGATTTCTTCCCTCACTTTACTGTTTCTCTGAACTCAGCCCTTGACTCTTCAGCCTCTTACCCTTTCTGTTTGAGCTCTCTTCCCACATGCCATAGAAGCTAGAGAGTGCCACCAAGGGAAAAGCATACACACACACACACACACACACACACACATATATATATATATATATATATGCCTGCTCTCTGTCAATGCATCTGTCTCTATTTTGCTTGTTAGATTCCACGTCGGAGTGAAATCATATGGTACTAGTCTTTCTCTCAGACTTGCTTATTTCACTTAGCATAATGCTCTCCGGATCCAATCCATGCTGTCACAAAGAGCAAAACGTCATTCCTTTTTTATGGCCAAGTAGTAGCCCATTGTGTAAATGTAGTTCAGCTTTTTTATCCACTCCTCTGCTGATGGACACTAGGGTTGCTCCAAATCCTGGCTATTGTAAATAGCACTGTATGCACATAGGGGTGCATATATTGTTTAAAATCAGTGTTTCAGGGTTGTTGTTTTTTTCGGATAAATTCCCAGAAGTGGAATCGCTGGGTCCTAAGGCAGTTCCATTTTAAATTTGGGGGTGGTAACTCCATACTGCTTTCCACAGTGGCTGCACCAGTCTGCATTCCCACCAACAGTGCATGAGGGTTCCCTTTTCTCCACATCCTCTCCAGCACTTGCTATCTGCTGATTTATTGATGGTAGCCATTCTGACAGGTGTGAGCTGGCATCTCATTGTGGTTTAATTTGCATCTTTCTGATGACTTGTGACGTTGAGCATCTTTTCATGTGTCGATTTGCCGTCTGTATGTCCTCTTTGGAGGAGTGTCTCTTCAGAACCTTTGCCCACTTTTTAATTGGATTGTTTGTTTCTTTGGTGTTGACTTTTATAAGTTCTTTATAAATTTTGGATATTAACCCCTTAATAGGTGTGTATGCAGATGTGTTCTCCCATTCAGTGGGTTGTCTTTTCACTTTGTTGATGGTTTCCTTTGCTGTGCAAAACCTTTTTAGTTTGATATAGTCCCGTTTGTTCATTTTTCTTCTGGTTTCCTTGCCCGTGGAGATACATGTATCAGACTAAATATTGCTATGAAAAATTATTTCTTCTAGGATTTTTATGTATTTCTGGATTTGGTTTGCTAATATTCTGTTGAGGATTTTAGCATCTATGTTCATCAGGGATAATGGCCTGCAATTTCCTTTCTTTGTAGTGTCTGCATCTGGTTTTGAAATTAGGATAATGCTGGCCTCGTAAAATGAGCTTGGGAGTCTTCCTGCCTCTTGAATTTCTTGGAATAGTTTGAGAAGGATAGGTGTCCATTCTTCTTTGAGTGTTTGGTAAAATTCATCTGTAAGGATTTCCATTTGTTGGGAAATTATTTTATTACTGTTTCATTCTTGCTAGTTGTAATCTGTCTATTCGGACTCTCTGATTCTTCTTGATTCTATTTTGAAAGATTGTATGTTTCTAGGAATTTACCCATTTTGTCCAGATTGTCCAATTTGTTGGCATATAGTTGTTCATAGTATTTTCTTACAAAATCTTTTGTATTTTTTAGTATCAGTTGTTACTTCTCTCTCATTTCTGATTTTATTTGCTTGGGTCCTCTCTCTTTTTTCTTGATGAGTCTAGCTAAAGGTTTGTCAATGTGTTTATCTTTTTAAAAAGCAGCTCTTTGTTTCATTTTGATTTTTGTGTGTGTTTTTTTTACTCTATTTTGTTTATTTCTGTTCTGATCTTTATTATTTCCTTCCCTTCTACGTACTCTGGGCGTTGTTTGTTATTTGTTTTTAAGTTCCTTTAAGTGTAAAGTTAGATTGTTTATTTGAGAATTTTCCTGTTTCTTGAGGTAGGCCTGTAATGCTATGAATATCTGTCTTAGGACTGCTTTCACTATGTCCCTTAATTTGAGGACTGTCTCGTTCTCATTGTAATTTATTTCAAGTTATCTTTTGATGTCTTCCTTGACCTCATTGTTAAGCCATTTATAGTTTAGTAAAATTTTTTTGCCTCCATGTCTTTGTGTGTTCTTCAGTTTTGTTTTTTTCCTGTGATTGATTTCTAGTTTCACACTGTCATGGTCAGAGAAGATGCTTCCTATGATTTCAATATCCTTAAATTTATTGACACTTGTTTTGTATCCTAACATGTAGTCTGTCCGTGTAAAAAATAGTCCATGTACATTTGAAAAGAATGTGTATTCTACTGCTTTGGGGTGAAATGCTCTGAAAATAACAATTAAATTCATCTGATCTAGTCATTCAAGGCCACTGTTTCCTTGTGGATTTTCTGTCTGGAAGATCTATCCACTGATGTCAGTGGGGTGTTAAAATCCCCTGCTAGGACTGTATGACTGTCAATCCCTCCCTGTATATTCATCAAGATTTTCTTTATATATTTGGGTCTCCTATGTTGGGCGCATAAATGTTTACAAGGGTTAGATCCTCTTGTTAGATTGCTCCCTTTATCATTATACTAGAGGCCCAGTGCATGAAATTTGTGCACGGGAGGGGGGGGGTGTCCCTCAGCCCAGCCTGCACCCTCTCCAATCTGGGACCCCTCAGGGGATGTCTGACTGCTGGTTTAACCACTCGGGCCTAAACTGGCAGTCGGACATCCCTCTCTCAATCTGGGACTGCTGGCTCCTAACAGCTTGCCTGCCTGCCTGCCTGATTGCCCCTAACTGCTTCTGCCTGCCAGCCTGATTGCCCCCTAACAGCTCCCCTGCTGGCCTGATTGACGCCTTACTGTTCCTCTGCTGGCCTGATTGCCCCCAACTGGCCTCCCCTGCTGGCCTGATTGCCCAAAACTGCCCACCCCTACTGTCCTGATCACCCCCAACTGCCCTCCCCTGCCTGCCTGATTGCCCACAACTGCCCTCTCCTGCCATGACCCGCTGCCTCCACGCAAGGTGGCAGAGATGCCAGGACCAGCCTCCTCTGTGCCGCACGACCCCACAAGCCTCACCAGGTGGAGTGGCCGCCGGGCCCCGCCTCCGCGGGCACGTGGCCATCTTGTGGTGGCCATCTTGTAGCAGCCATCTTTGTGTCAGCCATCTTGTGGCGGCCATCTTGTGATGATGTCACGTGAGGGCACGAGGACAACCTAGGCTTTTATTAGTATAGATGGTGTCCTTTGTCTCTTACTCTACCTTTATTTTATTTTATTTTTTTATTTATTTTTTTAAATAAATCTTTATTGTTCAGATTATTACAGGTGTTCCTCTTTTTTTCCCCCCATAGCTCCCCTCCACCTGATTCCCCACCCCACCCCATGCCCTTACCCCCGCCACTGTCTTCATCCATAGGTGTAAGATTTTTGTCCAATCTCTTCCCGCACCCTTCACACCTGCTTCCCCTGAGAATCGTCGGTCCACTCCCTTTCTATGTCCCTGATTCTATTATATTCACCAGTCCATTCTGTTCTTCAGATTTTTTATTCACTTGATTTTTAGATTCACTTGTTGGTAGGTATGTATTTGATATCCTTTTGTTGTTCATAATTTTTATCTTTACCTTTTCCTTCTTCCTCTTCTTAAAGAATACCCTTCAGCATTTCATGTAATCCTGGTTTGGTGGTGATGAACTCCTTTAGCTTTTTCTTGTCTGTGAAGCTCTTTATCTGACCTTCAACTCTGAATGATAGCTTTGCTGGGTAGAGTAATCTTGGTTGTAGGTTCTTGCTGTTCATCACTTTGAATATTTCTTGCCACTCCCTTCTGGCCTGCATAGTTTCTGTTGAGAAATCAGCTGACAGTCGTATGGGTACTCCCTTGTAGGTAATTAACTGTTTTTCTCTTGCTGCTTTTAATATTCTCTCTTTGTCTTTTGCCCTTGGCATTTTAATTGTGATGTGTCTTGGTGTGGTCCTCTTTGGATTCCTCTTGTATGGGGTTCTGTGCACTTCCTGAACTTGTAAGTCTATTTCTTTCCCCAGGTAGGGAAAGTTTTCTGTCATTATTTCTTCTAATAGGTTTTCAATATTTTGCTTTCTCCCTTCTTCTGGCACCCCAAAAATTCGAATGTTGGTTCGCTTAAAGTTGTCCCAGAGGCTCCTTACACTATCTTCATATTTTTGGATTCTTTTTTCTTTTTGTTTTTCTGGTTGGATGTGTTTTGTTTCCCCGTATTTCAGATCTTTGGTTTGATTCTTGGGGTACGTTGATCTACAGTTGAGTTTCTGTATATTCTTTATTTCAGACAGTGTATGCTTCATTTCTGACTGATCCTTTTCCATTTTTTTTGGCATTTTCATTAATATCCTTAAAGGTCTCATCAAGTTTCTCAGCAGTTTTAAGAAGATTCTTGAGTAACCTTATAAATGTGGTTCTGAACTCTATGTCATCCAGTAGTTTGCTTTCCTCCGTTTCTTTCATTCGTGACATGTTTCTTTGTCTCCACATTTTGGCTGCTTCCCTGTGTTGATGGAATGGCTTTGTGTGGTAGGTGACCTATAGGGGGCAGTAGCTCAGCCTCCCCAATCACCTGATGTGGATGCTCTTGGTACACCCCTTTGTGGGCTGAGTGCAAAGTCTTGGTGTAGTTAGGCCTTAATTGCTATTGGTACACTGGGAGGAATTGACCTCCAGGCCAATTAGCTGTGAGCACTCGCTGTGTCTATAATGGAAGAACTGCTACACTGAAGACACGCTTATGAGGCAGGACTTGTTTCAGTGGGGCTTTGGTGCTCACTGAGTCTGCCTCTTGAATGTGTCACTTATGGATGTGAGGAGTTGAAATCTGGTGTCTCACACTGACCACTAGGTACACTGGTTTCTGGATCTCCAATGGGGTGCAGGTCAGCTACTGTCTGAGGCCACCCAGCAGGAGCTACAGTGAGAGCTACAGTTTTCTCCTCTTTGCTTGTGGTTTGGAGGTTTTGGAGCTGTCTGATCCAGGCTGCAAGTTTGCTAGGTTAAGCTTCGATAGAGCAGGGCTTTCTTATGCTAACTCCGCTGCTTGGAGCTTGGGTGGGTTTGTAGGTTGTGCAGGGCAGGGCCTCAGGGCGTCACTAGGTTAGGGCGTGGCAAACAGCAATGGCTGCTAGTTAGCCGGCTCTGCGTCCCTGTCGGCAGTCCCGTGCCCCAGTGCAGCAAACAATTATTCCTGCGCTCAGCTCTGCAAGCAAGCCACTCTCACTGGCAGACAGTCCAGCTTCTCCCTGTAGGACTTTGGGTCCCCTGCGTCTCCCCAGAAACTGGATTTCAGAGTAATCGGGGGGCTTGTCTCCCTTTGGGTTGAAAAAAGCAATGCCCGCCGCCAGCCCGGATCACGCGCCTCCGTACCTCAGCTTTTCAGCGCTCGTGCACGTCTCAATGCTCTTTTCTCTTTCCTTCTAGTTGTAGAACTTCCACTCAGCCAGCTTTCCCGTGGTTCTGGGTGATAGACGTTTTGTCTTTTAGTTGTATTTTTGAAATTGTTGCGGGAGGCAGCAGTTTAGGTGTTTACCTACGCCGCCATCTTGGATTCCTCCTCTACCTTTATTTTAAAGTCTATTTTGTCAGATGTAAGGATTGCTACACCAGCTTTTTTCCATTTTCATATTCCTGAAATATTTTTTCCATCCCTTTCCTTTTAGTCTGTGTATATCCTTTGTTCTGAGGCGAGTCTCTTATAGATAACATACGTATGGGTCTTGTTTTCTTATCTATTCAGCTACCCTACATGTTCTGATTAGAACATTTAAGCCATTTATATTTTAAGGGATTATTTATAAGAATGTAGTTATTGTCATTTTATTCTTTTACTGTATTGTTCTTCTTTCCTTCTCTTTCTTCTCCTCCTCCTCCTCTTCCTCCTCCTCCTCCTTTTCCTTCTTCTTCCAGGCCCTTTAGCTTTTTCTTGTCTGGGGAGCTCTTCTTTTTTATCGATTTTAAATTATAGCCTTCCTGGGAAAAATAGTCTTGGTTGTAGGTTCTTGCTTTGCATCACTTCAAATATTTCATGCCAATTCCTCTGGCCTGAAATGTTTATGTTGAGAAATCAGCTCACAGTCTTATGGGAGCTCGATTGTAGGTAACTCTCTGTCTTTCTCTTGCAGTTTTTAAGAGTCTCTCTTTGTCTTTAATCTTTGCCATTTTAATTATGATGTGTCTTGGTGTGGGCCTCTTTGGGTCCATCTTGTTTGGGACTCTGCAATTCCTGGACTTGTGTGTCTTTTTCCTTCACCAGGTTAGGAAAACTATCCTTGTTTTAAATATATATATATCTATATATCTATCTATATATTTTTTTTTCTTGTTCTGAGTGGGTGTTTTCCTACCTTTTCTTCCCAATCACTAATTGGATTCACTGCTTCATTTAACCTACTGTTTATTCTTTTCATTGTATTCTTCATCTCAGATATTATATACTTCATTTCTAACTGGTCCTTTTTTATGGTTTCTATGTCCTTTTTCATGCTGTTGGGCATTGTTATAACCATTACTTCAAACTCCATATCTGATAAATTGCTTGCCTCTATTTCATTTAGCTCTCTTTCTGAAGACTTCTCCTGTTCTTTCATTTGGGGCCTGTTTCTTTGTCTCCCCACTTTGGCTGCCTCTTTATGTTAGCTTCTATGTATTAGAGAGATCTGCTATGCCTCCCAGTCTTTGTGGGGTGGCCTTATATAGTCGGCATCCTATGGGGCTCTAGTCTCCTTGATCACCTGGTGTGGGCATTGTGGGCCCTCCTGTTGAAACTGAGTCTTGATTGCTATTGGTCCACTTGTGGATGGACTTGACCCTCAAGCTGACTGACTGTGAGGCTCAGAGCTGACCATGGTGTGTGAGCTGCTGTGCAGGTGCTGACCACATGAAGGGGAATCTCCTCAGGAAGGCTTAGTGCCTTCCAAGATCTTCCTTTGCAGGTGCTGCTTGTGAAACTTACTGGATCCTGCTCTGTTTCTGTACAAAGCTGGCCACTGAGTGTGTGGGTGCTGGGCCTCTTGGGAGGGGCTCTGGTGCAGATGTTGCCTAGGCCTGGCTCTGGGCCACCTATTTGGAGCAGCCTTGATGTGGCTCCTTCTGTAAATCCTTGACTACAGGGCTTCTCTTCAGCTCATCTTCAGTTGGTCACTCAGGATGATTTTCTGTAATGTGGTTGTAATTCCAGTTTGGTCCTGGGAGGAGGTGAGTGTGGCTTCCATCTACTTCGCTGCTGTCTTGGATCCTGGGGAAGGTTGTTGTTCTCTGAAGACCACCGTGAAGACTGGCCTTTTGGTTTATCCACTAAAATGTTCCTCGGAAGTAAGGATTTGAACCCAAGGCAATCCGATTCCAACGCCAGTACTCTTAATCACCCCACTATGCAACCTCAGAATTATTTTACTTCTTGGCACTTAACTCAGGAGGGTCAATGGCACACAGCATAGAAGTAGGCACTCTTGAAAATAACCTTTCAAAAGTAGAATAATTTTAGATGTACAGAATTATTCCAAAGCTAGCACAAAGTCTTCCTGTATATCCCACACCCAGGTTGCCCTATCATTGGCATCTTACATTAGTTGGCCGCAATTAATGAACCAATCTTGTTATTTTTTTATTCACTAGAGTCTGCTTATTTTCCAGATTTCCTCACTTTCCCCTGACACCCTCTGTCTGATCCAGGATACTGTCTGGGCAGCCCATTACATTTAGTCATCATGTCGCCTTTGGTTCCCCTTGGCCATCATGTCGATGATTTCTCAGGCTTTTCTTTTCTTCTTCTTCTTTTTTTTTATTTTTTGGATGACCTTGAGAGCTTTGAAGAGCACTCATCGGATATTTTGTAGAATGTTCCCAAACTGGGATTTGTCTGATGCTTTCCCCGTGATCAGAATGGACTGTGCTTGGGGGAGAAAGATCACCCAGGCAAAGGGACATTCTCATCATAGCACCTCAAGGGCACATGCTGCCAACGCACTTTATCACTGTTGGTGTTCCCCTGGATCACCTGGCTGGGGAAGGTGTTCCTCAAGTTCCTCCTCAATGAAGTTCCCCTTCTTATTTTCCCGACACACTGTCCTCTTTGAAAGAAAGTCACTCTGCGCAGCCCACACTGGAGCAATGGGAAATACGCTCCACCCCCTTAAGGACTGAACATCGGCACGACTATTTGGAATTCTCCTGCACGGAGGATTTTATTCATGTATTTATTTATTCACTTAATCACATACTTACGTTAATGTGGACTCATGGATATTTTATTTTATACTTTAGGTTATCATCCAATACTAGGGTATTTATTTTGTCACTCACATTGTTTCCGTTTTGACTGTTGGGAGCTCTTTCAATTGGCCACCTCCTTAGCCCACTGACATACTTCCCATCGCTGTCAGTTTTCTGTTTTGGTTCGTTTTTTTTTAAAGCACTTTCTTACTTTCTGGCATTACAAGATGCCTTAGGCTCATCTTGTAATTCCCCCCACCCCACCCAGTCCTACAATCGGTCATTTACCCAAGCAGCCCTGGTTCCCTTTGTTGGATAATGGCACTCGATGCAAACATCTGGGCGCAAGATGTGCTGTGGCTACCGGAGTGTCATTGCTCCTGTGCCCTTTCATTCGGCTGAGCAAAGAGGTATGTTTGCTTGCCCTAACCCATGCATATGCACATCTATACATATCTCTATATGAAACCATCTGTGTTTACATTATGCTAAACATGAGTTCATGCTGATGTCTCCAATGCGAATGTACCACCACATGGATCATTCTAGACGTCGTCTCCCTTCCTCATCTGCCATCTCCTACTCCAATCGTGAGACACTGTTGTGGCTCCCACCACCTGCCATCTATGCGCTTAACTGTTCAGCTCCAGCACGTGCAGAGGGGTTTCAGGGTTGTCAACCTGGACCCAGTGATCAATAGCTTTTGCAGCCGGAATACAGTGCTCAGGTACAGTCCTGTGTGCCTGTAGTCCATGGACCATGCTGTTCGCAGTCTTTGGGCAGCACCTCATCTGTATGCGGTTATGTCACACATTTGTAATAGATTCGGATTAGTCTGCCATATCTGCATTCTCGTCTGGGATGCTCAACCTCCTAAACACTTTTGTAAGTGTGCCTATGTTACAGCTTACTCCTTGTGCTATAAAGTCTTTATGGGCTTTGGCAATTGTATAGTGTTCTACATCTACTGATACAAAATAATCTCACTTCCCTCAAATATTCCTGCCCTTTACCTGCTCACCCCTTCTCCCCAACCTCCTAGCAACCACGGAATTGTTTTGTGTTCTTACTGCCTGTAGTTTTGCCTTTCCTGCAGTGTCAAATAATGAGAACCTTAGTGATTGTAGCCTTCTCAGACTGGCTTCTTTCACTTAGCAATAGGCTAACCAGCTTCGCTTCTCATCTCTTCTTCATCCATGTCTGCTTGTGACTCAGCAGATCATTTCTTTCTGTTGAGGAATAATATTCCATTGTGTGGGTGAGCCTCCGTGTGCTGGATCCATTCTCCTCTGAAGGACATCTTGGTTGTTCCCAGTTTGGGGCAATTGCGAATGAAGCTGCTATCAACATTCATATGCAAGGTTTGTGTGGACATAAGTTTTCAACTCAGTTGGGTAAACTCCGAGGAGCTTGATGGATCATATGGGAAGACTATGTTTAACTTTGTGAGAAACTGCCAAACTGTCTTGGGAAGTGGCTGTGCCATTCTGCATCCTGGCCGGCAATGAGTGAGCGTGCCTTGCCGCTCCGCGCCCTCGCCCCCGTGGTCCGGGTGGGTATTTCGTTGTTGCTTTATTTTGAAAGTCGCTAACAACATGGGATACTTATGCACTGTGTGCATATTGTCACCAATAAGGAGTTTGTTCAGAGCTTTGTCTCATGTTTTAATTAAGTTGTTTGTTTTCCTGTTGTTGAATTTTCAGAATTCTCCACTTATTTGGGGTACAAGTTCTTTAGAAGTTACACATTATGCAGATATTCCTCCCCAATGTGTGGGTTGTCTTTTAATTCTCTTAACAGCGTCTTTTGCAGAAAGATAAGTTTTTGGTTAAAAACATCCAATTAATCATCTTGTTCTTTTATAGAGCTTGCTGTTGGTGTTGTATTTAAAAACTCATTGCCTTTTTGCTATTGAGTTGAGTAAGTTATTTATTAAAAAATGGACAGAGGACTTGAATAGGCATTTTTACAAAGAAGATAGACAGATGGCCAGCAGGAATATGACAAGATGCTAAACATCACTAATCATCAGGGAAATGCAAATCAAAACCACAATGAGATGCCACCTCGTACCTGTTAGCATTAGCTATTACCAATAAAACAAGAAATAACTGTCGGTGAGGATATAGAGGAAAGGGAACCCTCGTACACTGCGCTGCTTCGGGGGGCAGGTGTTGTACACTGGTGCAGCCTCTATGGAAAACAGTATGGAGTTCCTCAAAAACTTACAGAGAGAGCTGTCATATGAGCCCGCAATCCTGCTTCTGAGTATTTATCTGAAGAAAATGAAAATATGAATTTAAAATGAGATATGCAGCCTTATGTTCATTGCAGCATTAATTACAACTAGAGGCCCGGTGCATGACATTCGTGCATGGGGTGGCAGGGGGGAGTGTCCCTCAGCCCAGCTTGCACCCTCTCCAATCTGGGACCCCTCAAGGAATGTCCGACTACCCGTTTAGGCCCAATCCCGGTAGGTTCGGTCCTAAACGGGCAGTTGGACATCCCTCTCACAATCCAGGACTGCTGGCTCCCAACTGCTTGCCTGCCTGCCTTCCTGATTGCCCCTAACCGCTTCTGTCTGCCAGCCTGATCACCCCCTAACCACTCCCCTGCCAGCCTGATTGATGCCTAACTGCTCCCCTGCCAGCCTGTTTGCCCCTAACTGCCCTCCCCTGCCAGCCTAGTTACCCCTAACTGCCCTCCCCTACAGGCCTGGTCCCCCACAACTGCTCTCCCCTGAAGGCTTGATTGCCCCCAGCTGCCCTCCCTTGTAGGCCTGGTCCCTCCCAATTGCCCTCCCCTGCTGGCCATCTTGTGTCCACATGGGGGCAACCATCTTTGACCACATGGGGGCAGCCATCTTGTGTGTTGGAGTGATAATCAATTTTATATTACTCTTTTATTAGATAGGATAACCAAGACATGGAAGCAACCTTACTGTCCATCAGTGGATAAATGGATAATGAAGAGGTGGTACATACTGTATATACAGTGAAATATTAGTTGGCCATAAAAAGGAATGAACTCTTTTTAAAAATATGTTTTTATTGATTTTAGAGAGAGAGGAAGGGGAGAGAGAGGAAGGGGGTGAGGAAAAGAGAGAGACAGAGAGAGAGAGAGAGAGAGAAATATACATCAGCTGCCTCCTGTACACCCTCTACTGAGATCAAGCCCACAACCGGGGCATATGCCCTGAGGGGAATTGAACCGGCAACCTCCACGTGCATGGGACGACACTCAACTAACTGAGCCACACCAGCGATGGCAAGAATGAACTCTTGCCATTTGTGACAGCATGAGAGTACTATGCTAAGTGCAAAAAGTCAGACAAAGGCAAATCATGTAAGATTTCACTTCTATGTGGGATCTAAAAAACAAAACAAATAAACAAACAAAGCTACGGAGAAGAGATTGGTGGTTGCCAGAAGGGAGCGGGGCTGTGGGTTGGGCGAAAGGAGCGAAGGGGTAGAGCCTTCCAGAAATAAAATAAGTAAGTCATGAGGATGTAACAGAAAGCCCGGACTGTCACCCAAATCAGCAGGAATGCTGGCTGGGACACAAGAGCCACATCCCTGGACTACGGATACCCCTTTCCTTTACCTTTGGTCTCTTGCTTGGGCACGAATGGTCTCGAGGCGAACATTTGAGAGCCGACAGAAAGTCACAAAATCCTTTCACTATTTTCCATGAAAATGACTTCGGCCCCAGAAGACGAACATGCCTGAAGAGCCTCCGATCTGTGCACACTCCGATCCTGCCGTCTTTTCCACGGCGACGGTTCTGGGCGCATGTTTAGAAGAGGCACATTCCGTCTGGCTGGCTGCAGCCTCCTGCGAGGCCCACCAGGCCCCTGTGTCTGTAGTCAATCCTATTGTGTTACAAACGGCAAAGCTGCTAAGAAATTCAATCTCAGGAGTTACATCACAAGCAAAAAATGTTTGTGACTGTGTACGATGATGGATGGTAACTAGAATTGTTGTGGTGATCATCTCACAAAATACGAATACTGAATCATTATGTTGTAACCTAAAATTAATATCATGGTATATATTTATTAGCTATCAATAAAAATAAATTTAACATAGTAAAAATAAATACAAAATACATAAATAAAACTCATTGTCAAGCAGCATTCTTCCTATATTTTCTCCTAGGAGTTTTATAATTTCATAATTTAAATTTGGATTTATGATCTACTTCCCTTTTATTGCTGCCCAATATTTCTTCTGCATATAGAATCCAGGGCTGACAGTTCTTCTTTTTTTCAGAACTTGGAAAATGTTGCATCACTTCTTCCTGGCCCTCATGGTGTGGGGTGACCAGTCTGCCCGCATCCGGATTGGGGTTCCCCTAAACGTGATATGCCATTTCTCTCTGGTTGCTCTCGGGCATTATTCTTTGTCTTTAGTTGTCAGAAGTTTGATTACGGTATTTCTCGGCACAGATTCTTTGATGGGTTACCCTGTTGGGGGTTCTCTCAGCTCCTTGAATCTATACGTTCATGCTTTTCACCAAATGAGGGGAATTTTTAGCCATTCTTTCTTTAAGTCCTTTTTTTTTCAGTCCCATCGTTCTCCTCCTCTTCTTCGGAGACTGCAGTGACATGAGTCTTAGGACCTTGGTCATAGTCCCACAGTCCCTGAGGATCTGCTCAGTTTTTTCCAGTCAATCTCCTCTCTGTGGCTCAGTTGGTCTGCCTTCCAGTGCTATTGATCTGATCTGTCTTTGAGTTCACTGCTCCCCTCCTTTGTCATCTCTGATCTACTATTGAGCTTGTCCAGTGAGGTTACTTTTTAAAAATCTTAGGTATCGTATTTTTTTTATTAAATATATTTTTATTGATTTCAGAGAGGAAGGGAGAGGGAGAGAGGGAGAGAGAGATAGAAATGTTAATGATGAGAGAGAATCATTGACCGGCTGCCTCCTGCATGCCACACACTGGTCCTGTGACCTGACCGGGAATCAAACTGTGACCTGCTTTTTCATAGGTTGATGCTCAACCACTGAGCGACGCTGGCCAGGCGGTACTCTCTCATTTTAGTTCTAAAATTACCCCCCCCCCCCACCCCCGGTATTAGTTTATATCTTCTAGTCTTTTGCTGAGATTTTCTGTTTTTTTGTTTGTTTCAAGCATGGTCACCATTGCTGTTGAGGCCTTTCTGGGATTCCTGCTTTATAGGCCTCATCAGGTACTTCTGGCATCTGGCTCACCTCAGGGTTGGCACCTCTGATTGCTGTTTCTCATTCCAGCTGTGATTGCCCGGGTTTGTATGATGAGTGAGCTTTATTGCACCTGGATATTTGGGGTACTATGGACTGAACCTGACCCTATTCCACCTCCCTTTGAGCAGCAGGCAGTCTGTTCAGGTGTAAATGCAGGCCTAGGCGGGAGTGGATGTTTTGCTTCCTGCCTACACCTTAGCAACAGCCAACTAACTGAAGCCACTGACTCACACCGCCTTGATGAGAATGGAAGCTCCATTTTCCCCTCAACTCTGCCAGTACCTCCCTGTCCAAAGCCTAGCACCCATATGCCCTACCTGCTTGTCACAGGGTGAGCTGGGGGGTCAGCTCCCAGTTGGGCCCCACTGGCATCAGAGGGAGTCTGAAATTCCAACTGCCACTACTTCACCCCACCTCATCCCAACTCAACTCAGACCACTTCACACCACCTCACACCACTTTACAGCACTTCACACCACCACACACCACCTAACACCACAGCACACCACCTCACACCACTTTACAGCACTTCACACCACCACACACCACTTTACAGCACTTCAACCAATTCACACCACCACACACCACCTAACACCACAGCACACCACCTCACACCACTTTACAGCACTTCACACCACCACACACCACTTTACAGCACTTCAACCAATTCACACCACCACACACCACCTAACACCACAGCACACCACCTCACACCACTTTACAGCACTTCACACCACCACACACCACTTTACAGCACTTCACACCACCACATACCACCTAACACCACAGCACACCACCTCATACCACTACACACCACCTCACAGCACAGGACACCACACCAACTCGTACCACTTCATACCACCTCACACCACTCCACACAATATCACACCAATCCACACCAATTCACACCACCCATACCACCTCACACCAACTCAAATCACCTCACAACACTTCACCCCACCACATGTCACCACACACTGCCTCACACTGCTTTGCCCCACCTCACACCAACTCAAATCACCTCATCCCACTTCATACCACCACACATCATTTTATATCATTTTACCACTTCACACCACCTCACACCACTTTACAGCACTTCACACCAATTCACACCACCACACACCACCTAACACCACAGCACACCACCTCACAGCACTTTACAGCACTTCACACCACCACACACCACTTTACAGCACTTCAACCAATTCACACCACCACACACCACCTAACACCACAGCACACCACCTCACACCACTTTACAGCACTTCACACCACCACACACCACTTTACAGCACTTCAACCAATTCACACCACCACACACCACCTAACACCACAGCACACCACCTCACACCACTTTACAGCACTTCACACCACCACACACCACTTTACAGCACTTCACACCACCACATACCACCTAACACCACAGCACACCACCTCATACCACTACACACCACCTCACAGCACAGGACACCACACCAACTCGTACCACTTCATACCACCTCACACCACTCCACACAATATCACACCAATCCACACCAATTCACACCACCCATACCACCTCACACCAACTCAAATCACCTCACAACACTTCACCCCACCACATGTCACCACACACTGCCTCACACTGCTTTGCCCCACCTCACACCAACTCAAATCACCTCATCCCACTTCATACCACCACACATCATTTTATATCATTTTACCACTTCACACCACCGCACACCACCTCACTCCACCCTGCATTGCTTCACACCAACGCACCCTGCCTCATGAATGTCCGCTCTGGGCTGGACCCACTGACCCATTCTGGGAGTGGGCAGTTGCTGAGCACTTGGGCCACCTGCTCTGTCATGTTGCTGCCGGTGGGGTGGGGGCCACCTCCTCGCTCGCTCCCTCTGTCAGGGAGGTGGGTTTCCCACTGGAGCTTGGCTGGAGGAAGGCAGGCATTTTCTAAACGTTTCCATGCTCTGCTAAGCCATCCTGTGCCCCTTGGCTACAGGGAGCAGTTTCCTTTGGGAGTTCTTTTGTCCATCTTGTTGGTGTGAGGGTTGTGCCCGGTCCAGAGGCAGAGACAGAGGCAGAGGCAGAGGCTGAGGTGGAAAGAAAGCTCAGGGCCCACTGCCACCTCGTGCCCGAGCACCTCCCCATCTCAAGACCATCAAAGGCAACTACAGATTCCCTTTTCCACGCGGTGTCACATGCTCGCTGGTTCCAGACACTGGAAACTGGACATCGTTGGGGGTCATTGCTCTGTGACCACACCTGGCTGCTGCCCACCACCTGGTGTGATGTAGCCTTTGCGTGGTCTGAGGAGCCAGGCACTTGGTTCAAGTGCAGAGGTACCTGCTTAATCCTGGTCCTCTGGCAGGACCTGAACTAGAGCCCCTAACAAGCACTGTGTTGGGATGGGGGTACCCCGGTTGTAGATCTATGGTTCTGACGGGGTCTCACAGCACCTGGGGTGTCAGCACCACCAAGAGCCTGGGCACCGCTTGCCCTGCATGTTTGCAAAGGTGCCTGCAGCTCTTCCCCGAACCAGGGCCCCACCAGCCACAGGTGGCACAGGCTGTGCTGACGCCAGGCCCGTGTGAGTCCTACGGGAGCTTATAAGGCTCCTGCTGTGGTACAACTTCACCAGTTGGAGGTCACTCATGCAAAAGGAGCCCTTTCCTCCCCGATGCGCGAGCCCTGAGCCGGGAGCCCCGAGTTGGAGCTGAACGGGGAGCGTGTGCTAAGCAGCACAGCCAGGGTTCCCCCGGGGCCCTCAGGTCTGAGGAGTTCCCGCGCTGGAGCTCAGGGCATTTTAGAGGTGAGGCCCGAGGAGGGCAGTGCTTTCCTGAGCTCCTGCTTGGCAGACTCCGCTCTGCCCGGGCCTCTCTGAACACTCTCTGACCTTACTTTTCCCAGAATGTTGGTCAGCCATGCCAGGTGGGAGGCCCGCACCATCCGGACCAGTGGAGCTGTGAAAGACCCGTTACAAATCCTGACTGGGCGCTGGCGCTGCGAGCCTGCAGGTCAGGGGAGGTGCTGGCAGCATGTGTACTGGGGCCGTGTCTGGGTGAGGGCTCCCGGTAAACGGAGTGTGGGGTGGGAAAAGGATCCCAAATCAATTATATAGAAAAGATTCCTTTATTAACTTGTGGTCGAGAATATGTTTGTATATTTTCAGAAAACAACTCCAAGACCATGTGGATTCCTGCAACAGAGAGGAATTGACAGGTGTGCTCTAACCACGAAGACAAGAGGAAAAAACAGTCCAGAGATGGAAGACGCTGACAATGCCTTGCCATGGGAGCAGTCAGCAGCTGTGCACCGCTGCAAGTTGCCTAGGACCAAACCAGAGAGGGTCGGACCTGCATTGCCACCATGTGCCCACCATCCAGATATCATTGCTGACATGTACACATAAGGAACTGTTAGACATTGAAACGGGGACTCAGAACTGTTGGACATTGAAATTGGGACTCAAACATTTTTTTGTTTTGTCTTGTTTTGTTATTATATGTTTATTTCTAGTCTGCAAAGGCAAAACTTTTTAAAGGAAAGAAATGGTGGGAAAAAGATACAGAGGCAAAGAAGCATTGAACAGACTGTCAAACTACATTGGGAAGACAGGGGAGGTTGGGCGAGGGGGGCTGTAAGAGACCAACCGATGGACTTGTACACATGCATATAAGCACAACCAATGGATACCAGACACTGGAGCGGGGGGGGGAGGGCGGGCAGGTGAAGGCATGTACTGGGGGGTAGGGGAGGTCAGGGGGAGGTCAATGGGGGGGAAAAAGGAGACGTATGTACTACTATTTGTAATACTTAAAACAATAAAAAATTATTATATTTAAAAAAAAAAAAAGACAGGCTCTGGGTCTGGGCTGTGTTTCATATCAGCCCCTCACCCTCCCCCCACCTTCCCACTCCCCCCACCCCCCAGCCTGCACTCCCCGTAGGCTCACTTCCAGGCCCTGTACACGGAGCCTCGCTGCTTGTCTCTTCTTTTAAAGAAAGAGGGGAATAGCCTTAAAGCCCAGGGAGAGAGGAGAACAGCACGTGTGTGCAGATGCCACCCTGTGTCCCAGGCCTGTCCTTCCCTCGATTCCCACTGAGGTCTCGGACACAGTCCCCTCCCGGTGTGCAGGCCATGCTGAGCCCTGGAGGCGGGGTGTGGGGAAGTCCTGGGCCTGCCTGGGGCAAAGGCCTCTTGGTGTGTGAGCCTGTGGAGAGCGGGCACTTAGGGAACCCGGGCAGGTCCTGGTGAGCAGGGTGACAGCCACGTGTGTGCATTCCCAGAGCCCCGTGCTGGTCCTTGTCCACTACGCAGGAGTCGTTTGGCCATCAGGCATGCAGAGCCCCAAGCCTGTGCGTGGTGGTGGGACGGGCACCACGTGTGGGACATGTAAACATGGTGGAGCAGACACACTGGGCCCAGAGCTGAGCTGCACGCGTCTCCTGGTCTAGCATCTCAGAGCAAGCTGCGAACCTGCTGTTCCCGTACTGGGGGGTAACATGCCAGGGAGCACCCTTCCACATGGGGCCGCTGTGGGCACTGCTCTCCCCTGGCCCTGAGTCCCTCCCCAGGGGGACCGCACCCCAGCTGCCCCAGAGGGGATGTGCTTGGAAAGGAATCCTGCCCCCCATCCCAGTGTTTCGGGGCTCACCTTCCAAAGAAATCATTGCACCGACCTTCCTTATCCCAGGGTCTGCGTCTGAGGAGCCCTCACGGAGACGGTAAGAAATGGCCCTGCCACCAGGAAGACCACCAATGGTGGAGCGACTGATAGTTGTCAGGGCCACCGGGCAGGTGCAGAGCACCCAAGCGGTCCAGGAGGCCAGGCGCGCCCGGTGCCCAGGATCCCCGTGGCGCCCTGCATCCCCGTCTGCCATCGGGCCCCAAGGATGCTGCCTGCTGACATGAGGATGGGGAGAGTGGCGTTTCCTGGAAAACTGGCCCGTCTGCCAGAGCATTAATCACAGGAAGAATGACAACCATCCCACCAGCCTTCGATTGCTGATTGGGGTAAACACAGTGGGATTAAAAGAAACCACTGGAATTCCAGCTCATTAGAACGGAGATGTTACTGAGCCTGGAACCACAGCTTGTCATGTCCCTCCAGACCCGGCGGCCGGTGGAAAATCCGGCTAATGCAGAGAGGGTGGGAGCCTGCCCGTCCCAGGCCTGAGGTCACGGAGCAGGCTGGAGGCGGGGTGGGCCCCGGGCGGCCCTGCGCAGGCCCGTGGCAGTCATGATCGCACCGAGCCCTCCCCACTCCCTGGGAGAGAGGGGCCGTCACTCCCTGACCCACATCTGGGATCACCCAGAGAGGCCAGGGGCTTGCCCGGCCACACAGCAGGGAGCTCTTTCTGCCCCGTGTAAACCAGCTCCGGCTCGCCCTGCCCACCCTCTCCAGCTGGCAACAGAGGGACGGCCGCGTGCAGCCTCCCTGGACAGAAGGGCTCCGCACAGCCCTGTAACAGTGGCAGGAGGGACATGGGTGTTACAAGCTGCATGTGGTCTCTGTTGCATATGCCTCTTTATTTTTTTTCTCAGAAATGTAAAACCTTGCAAAATGTAAAACCTTTCTTAGCTCACAGGCTGTGCAAAATAAGTCTCGGTCAGAGTTTGGTCACTGGGCTTTGCTGACCCCTAGTCTACAGGTGTACAGATGTTCCTGGTGCACTAATTTCTCCATTTCTCCCTCTCTTAACTCCTACTCATTCTTCACAGCCCAGCTCACATGCCCCCTCCTACGTGAGGTCTTCCCAGCATCCCCCCTCCAGGCCTCCTTACCCCAGTGCTGACCTCTGGCCAGGCGGGGCTTCAGGGCACGGCACCCACCCATGTGCCTCTGTCTCCAGCACCTGCACGGGCATCCTGTAGGCACCAGTGGCCACGCTGCTCAGCCTCGAAGTCACCAGTTTCCAAAGGGACCCTGTGCAGGGCAGCCAACTCCAGCTCCTGCCTGCGTGGCTGTCACTGTGTCCACCCGGGGACACAGCCAGGCTCCGAGAGCCAGGAGGACAGCACGGGGTGGCTGCAGGGGGGCGCAGGGAGGGACACATCCATCCCAAAAAAGACTTAGGCAGGGCTCCGAGGCTGCAGTCAGACAACAGACGTCTGGGGGTGGGGGGGACAGCACAGGCCACGTCCTGAGGTGGGGAATGAGCAGCATGGTTTGAGGAGAAGTGGGGCTTGGATGTCACTGTGGCCTGAGTCACTTCAGCAGGGCCAGGACTGCCGCGGTGTCCTCGTCCCCAGCACAGGCCCGGGCCTCTGAGGAGCTCAGACCACAGGATGGAAGCTCCTGGTGCTCAGGGGGAAGGTGGGCAGCGACAGCGAGACGGGCGGGGTGGTGGTGGCAGCCATGCGGGGGGTGCCTGGGCACCATGGTCACTGCGGGAGAAGGGTGCTTTGAGCTGATGGGTAGGTTTGGCGGCTGGTGGCTGGTGCGGTGGCTGGTGGGTGGTGAGGCCTGTGGTGATGGGAGTGTTGAGGACCAGGCTGGCCTAGGACGGAGAGAAGGATTCAAATCAGGCTGGACGGGTGTGAGAAGCAACATCCGTCCCCAAGGCTGGAGTCCAGACCCCAGGGCCAGCAGGCCCGGCTCTTGACGAGGGACTTGAATGCTCCTCTGACGCAGAGAACTCGATGCAGCCTGAGTGTGTGAGTCTGATCAGGGCCCATCAGCCCTTGCCCCACCCCCCTGAACAGAGGTGAAGGCTAAAGACTTCTAGAGGCCAAGTCCCAGGCTCACATACAGAGGAGGGGGCAGCGGCCCAGACACAGGCTAAATCCGGAACCTTCCGCCCCCCTGAGCCTGAGACACCCACCACCCAGCCTCACTGGCGACTGCTGGAGCTTCCCAGCCTGGGCGATTCCTATCGGAGCCCTTGATGGGTCCCCAGGGAGCAGAGGGCGCTGTGGACAGCAGACCCTGCCTGCCTCGGCCCACGTGACTGGGGACGGGGTGACTTTCTGCTCGGCCTTCCTGCTCCCTCCCCTCCTGCCTCATCAGCTTTGAAGGCCTCTGCTCAGGGGGGCAGAGCTCAAGGTCAGCCTCCGGGGCAGAGCTCGCAGCCTCAGGTTCCAGCGCAGCCCCTCCAGGGCCGCTGCTCCCGGGAAGGTCCAGGTGTAAAAACCAACCGTGGCCCCTCAGGGCCTCAGGAAAGCCTCAGCTCCTGGGCCTGGAGACCCGCCCACTGCACCCTCACCAGCTGCCTCTCTAGAGAAAATCACAGGCCCCTCTGTGGTCGGCAGCATGCCCCCGCAGATGGCCACGTCCCAAGCCTTGGAGCCTGGGGCAGGTCACCTTACATGGCAGGGGACTCTGCAGGTATGATTAAGTTAAGGGCCTCGGAATGGAAAGGGGACCCTGTGGCTCCAGGGGGGCCCAGAGCCCTCACCTGGTCCTGACACGGGAGGAGGGGGAGCACAAGGGGCAGAGTCCGAGTCTGGAGATAGGAGGTCCTCAGGACTCAGCCCTGGGGGAGGTGGCTGCACCTCCCCCTCAAGTTCAAAGGCCTTCTCATATGCAAGTGACACAGCCAGCAGCCGCCCCCCTTCCCCCCCCCCCCATCTCCCAGGGCTGAGTCCATGGACCTCCTATATCCAGACCCAAAAGTCAGACCTGAGCCCTGCCCAGGGGTCCTGCCGAGGAGGCCACTCCAGCCCTTGGGCAAAGCAGCAGAGGGGCCTCAGGCAAGCACACCCTGGTGTCTGCCTCGGTTTCCTCACTTGTTACTCTAAGACTGGCACCAGGAGAGCCCATCATGCTCAGACAGTGCCCAGACTCCCAGAGGCAGAACCACTGGTCCTCTCTGAGGCCCCCCTTCATCATCTCTCTAGCCTGTGTGACACCCTCAAAAAATTAGAGTTTGGGAACCACAAACATTGGTTCTCCCACAGGGACTCTGAGGGTCAGGATGAAGTCCCTCCAGAGACGTTGGCTGGGGCTGCAGGCTCAGCAGAAGGCTCAACTGGTGCAGGAAGGTTACACCCAGGCTCACTCACTCACAGGCCTGTCCCTGGCCATGTGAGTCCCTCCACAGAGCTGCTTCAGACATGAGAGAAAGAGAGAGAGAGAGAGAGAGAGAGAAAGAGACCAAGACAGAAGCCACTTAAAAAAAAAACACCTGATTGCAGAAAGAACATCCCATCTCTTTTGCTGCGTTCTGCTCAGTAAGAGCAGCTCCCCCTTGAGGCAGGGTCCCCGGGGCCATCTCAGTCCTGCTCCCCATACCTCCAGAGGAATTTAAGAGACAAGCAGGGGGACCGGGGCAGAGAGGGGCCTGGTGTTCAAACTCCTTCTTAGATGAGAAAAATCCTGCCTCTAGAGAGCAGGGAGGGTGTACCTAAAGCATCTGGGGAGGAGGGGGAAGGGGGCTCATGGCCGAGGGGCCCTGGAAATCCTGCCCAGCTCCAACTCTCCCTGCCCCTCCCCCTCCCCCTTCCTCCTTCCTTGCCCCTTCTTTCCCTTGCTTCTCCCCCTTCCTTTCTCTTGTCCTTCTCTCCCCCTCCTCCTTTTTAAATGAAAGTACGGTCAGCATCCGATGTTCTATTAGCTTCAGGTGTACAACATGGGATCCGACCTTTACACAGCTGACACAGCGGTCGCCATGATGAGTCTGGCACCCACCTGTCGCCGGGCAAGGGTGTCATACTCTCACGGGCTGTTCCGTGTGCTGTACGTTACATCCTCATAGTCACTTCATTTATTTTATAACTAAAGGTTATAAAATAACATCTGGCAACCACCCGTGTGTTCTCTGCATCTATAGGTCTGTCTGTGTTTTGTGTTGCTTATTCATTTGTTTTGTTGGGTGTGTGTGTGTTTTTTGTTTTGTTTTTTTTTTTTTAGATTCCACATGTAATTGAAATTATATGGAATTTGTCTTTTTCGGCCTGGTTTATTTCATTTAGCATAACACCCTCTAGGTCCATCTATGTTGTTGCACATGGTAACATTTCATTCTTTGTATGGCTACTAATCCATCTGCTATGTGCCACATCTTTTTAATCCATTCCTCTATAGATGGACACGTAGGTCACGTCCATATTTTGGCTATTGTGAGCAATGCTGCAATGAACATAGGGGTGTGTATGTCTTTTCAATTTTCTTTGGATCTATACCCAGAAGTGGGCTGCTGGGTCGTATGTTGCCAGTTATAGAAATAGCCATGAGGGTGTAAAGTGCAGCACAGGGAATGTAGACAATAACATTGCAGTATCTATGTATGGCGTCAGATGGGTGTTAGAGTTATTGGGGTGATCACTTCCTAAGATACATAAATGTTTAACCACTATGTCGGAAATCTGAAGCTCATATAATATTGTCAACTATAATTAAAAACCAAACTTTCAAAATATGTTGTTATTTCAGAGAGGAAGGGAGGAGGAGAGATAGAAACATCAATGATGAGAGAGAAGCATTGGTCAGCTGCCTCCTGCACGCTCCACACTGGGGATCCAGCCCGCAACCCAGGCATGTGCCCTGACCCGGAATTGAACCGGGACCTCCTGGTTCATAGGTGGATGCTCAAACACTGAGCCATGCTGGCTGGGCAAGAAATGAATTTTAAAAAAGAGAACTAACATCCTCTTCCTTTTTATTCCTTCCTTCTAGTTCCTTCCTCTGTCTTCCACCCACCCGCCCTCTCATTCACTTCCTTACCAGCCGTCACTTGCAGGAGAAGCTGTCTGTGCTGCTGTCCCACCTGGAAGGACCTTGAAGAGGGAGGACCACAGCCAGCCAGGGCCTCAGGGGGCTGCAGAGAGGGCGGGGGTGGGGGGCAGGGCCTGTCTGCAGGGAAGGCTCCCCAGACCTGGTAGGGATGACCTGCAAGGGGGTGGTGAGGTAACCTTACTACAGACCTCACCTGTCATGGGGTCCCCCACCACATGCAGTGGTCAGCTCCTTCAGGTGCCCCTCCTTCCTACCTGCCAGGTTCTAAGCCCCCACTCCCCCTCCTCTTGCAGCCCTGGCTATGGGCACTGCTGGTCTGACCAGCCCAATCCCACTAGTGCCTCCGTGAACCCCCAGGAATGTGGGCTTGCAGAGAAATCGGGGCGCAGAGGCCTAGCAGCGAGGCCAGTGGCACAGCCTTTACACCAGGCCACAGGGGCAGAGATGCCCCGCACCCCTTGGCCCAGTGCCCCAGGCCGCACAGGCGAGTACACGGTGGCATGATGGCCATCAGCCACAAAGGGCTGTGGGTCGTGCCCAGCTGGACTCAGAGACAGGGTGCAGGGTTGCACCCCCACCACAGTCTTGAAAACCCAGCCGCCTTTGTCAGGTCTCGGGCCTGGATCACAGTGGTGGCCTGGGACCCTGCTCCCCACCCAGGACCAGTGTGGAGAGCCCCGTGTACAGCTCATGTGCAGGGCTAGCCCCAGACCCCGGAGCCGCCACTGAATGGCTGTTCAGGACGTTCTTTGCTGGCTGTGGGGCACTAGGCACAGACACACAGATGCAACCTAAGGGACGAGGGGCAGAGAGCATCTACAGCCTGACACCCAATCCATGGCCCGGGTGCAGCTCTGCTTGGAAATGAGGTGGGCTTCCAGCGGGCTGGGCCCCAGGACCAGGCGTGCCTGCAGAGCCAGGGCGGGGCTTTGGTCCTGGACGGTGGGGGCGCCAGGCAAGGGCAGGAAGAGACCAGCAGGGAGAGGGAATGGCAGGAGGGGGGCCTGGAGGCTGGCTCCGCTCGCCTGCCCCTGCCCTGGGCCCCCTCCCTCTTCACCTGGTGGTGGTGGGGTTACTCCATTTTTGGGGGTCCAAGGTGAGTGCCTTCCCAAGGGACAGCAGTGAGCGAACAGAACGTGTCTGGTGGCCCAGAAAGACATCGATCCCTGTAAGTGAAGCTCGCGCCCCACCGCTTGCTGTGTGCGAGGGTCTGCGAATTTCACGCCATGGGCCATTTCACTCCATTCGGCCAGAGCCCCTCCCTGAGATATGCCCGGTGCCCACTCCCCACGCCCTTGTCAGCTTGGAGGGAGGGCTGTTGTCCAGGGCCCAAAGCCCTCCGGTCTCGTTTCATTGTAAACGTGAATTTCCCTGGTGGAGAAGCTCTCGCCGCGGGTTTTAACCCTCTTCTGCGGATGCCTGTTCGGAGCCTCGGTCCACGTTTGTATGGAGAGCGACGTCTCATTAATTTGCTCGTTGCTTATTAGGTATATTGCTCCGTTGTCTATCCAGTGGTGGCAGATGCCTCCTCAGCCTGCCGTTCACTGTTGATTTTCGTCTGCGTGCGCGGCCTCCCCCAGGTCCCTCTGATTTTGCTTCACGGCGCCGGGGGGTTCAGTCTTCCCTGGGCAGCTTTCCTCTCCCGCATTGCCCTCCTTTCGGAGGCTCTGGTGCATTGTGATCTGTTAGGTCTTCAGTCCCGTCAGGACATTTGTGGGGTGTGAAGTAAGGGACTGACACCCCCTGGGTGACCCCTGCTCCCTGGCCCCTCTCCCACTGCCAGGAGCTGGGTCCCCGGATCCCACTGGGGGTGGCGGGGCCCTGTGCCAGGAGAAGAGGCTGATGCTCCAGAGGGAGGTGGGGTCCTGGCAGTTTTCAGTCACGGAGGCCTTGGTGAGGTGCTTCCTGGAAACCGTGCACCCCAGCCCCACCCCCTCAGGTCTGTGTCCCAGCGGAGCCACGGGGCACCCCGTCTCTGTGCCATGCACAGTCTTAAAGCTCTCTGCAGTGCGTCCCCTCCTCATCGAGGCACCCTGCACTCTGGGGTGCATGCTCAGAGCCCCCGGGGCCCCTTCTCCCCACCCTGGCAGAACCCTCCTCTTGTACAAGGTTGGAAGAAAAGGGGTCACCCTGCTCAGCTGTGGGGGCTTCTGGAGAGGCTCAGTGGAGACCCCCCACAGGGTCCCAGAGGTAAGAAACAGCTTCCCCAGCAACTGGAGAGACCCTGGGATGTGAGAACCCACCCAGCCTCTTCCCGAGCCTCGTGCAAGGGTGGGAAGAGCCCTTGGACCTTCCTTCCGTCCTCCGTGGCCACATGCAGACAGGACGGGAAGCTCATCGTCCCCGCTGGGAGTCTGCAGCCGCTTCTGTGGGCTGCATCCCGGGCCAGCTCTTTGCCTTTCTGTCACCAGTGCACACAACAGCCCTGCCAGGCGGACTCCACGTTCCCTACTTTAGAGGAGAGGACAGAGGCTCAGAGAGATTAAGTAACCTATACAGAGACACACAGCACGCAGGGAAACGGAAGTCACCGAAGGAGGTGTTGAGGTGGCTGAGCCAGAGGACGGCAGCAAAGCACCTGCGGTGTCGGCACATAGTAGGCAGTTGGACAACTGACCTGCCCTTGCCTCTCCCTCCTCCTCTTCTCTGTGCTCCTTCCTCTCTTTCTCAGCCGACTTCCTTGCCACCTGAAATCCCTGAGGACAATGGCAGGTGAACACCAGCCTTGAGACAGGAACTCAGCAATGGAGTGGCAAGCGCCATTCATTTAAGGACTCGCTCTATAAACTTCCCACCACGTGGAGGACCTCAGCCAGGCACCCCTATAGTCTGCAGCTCTCTATCTGACTGGAAGTTCACCCCATCCTAGGGCGGCTCTCAGGAGGGGGGACATCAGAGGTGGTCCCCAGAGGAGCCGCGAGTCTGCTCGTCAAGGATCTGCGCCGTTGGTGATGCTCTGGCGAGGGCGGGGGGAGGGGCAGGGGATGTCCGGTCCCCAGTGTGCAGAGAACAGCATGTAACATTTTCAAAGCTAGTTGAACCGATCACAAGAACATACACAACATGATGTATGGTTTCATGTATAAAATGCAATAACCGGTAAAGAAAGAAAAAAAACAAGTGTAGCAATGAGGATAATGGCCACCCCTGGGCCGGGGCCTGCTGACCCTCGGGAGGTGTGCCTGGAGGTTTCCCGGGCGCTGGCGACATTGTGTTTCTTTATCTGGAGGAGGCTGGCGAAGGTGTGCCTCTTGCTTTCTGAAAATCTAATATTGTCCCTATGATCTGTGGACTTTCCCGCCTGTGTATTATACTCCAATAAAAAGTTGAAATTTGTTGAAACCTGAGCTCAGGGGACGGGAGAGTTTGAACATTATTCCGCAGGCGGTGGACTGACCCAGGAGGCCCCTGAGCGATGGCAGTGCGTGACCAGGGCTGTGTTTCGGGATGATGGATCTGGCGGGGCGCGCGCCATGGATTAGCGGGCAGAGCCCGGGAAGGCTGGCGATTGCTCAGCGCCTGTCGCTAGTGCAGGTGAGAGTAATTCACAGCCTCCCGTCCCTCCCCTCCCACCCCCCCCCGGGGGAGGAGGTGCCGTGTGCAGGCTGTCGGAGGCCTCATTAACTACCAGAAAGAGAAATGAACCAATTTCACAGCCCTGGTCGCGCCTTCTCCCAGGATGTGAGGTCAAAGGCAGTGCGGGTGAAGGCCGGTAGCAGTACGATTAATTCCCCTGGATAAAGCCTTAATCTAACACATAACAGCAAATTCTTGTTTTTCCATTAAAAACAATTCCTCAGCCCCCACGTCGGCTGCCAGGGCCTTAATGAGATCCCTTTCCCACCCGGGGGCTGAATCGGACCTTTGTTCCTTGGCCATGGGGTTCGGGAGATTGCTAGCTTGGCGGTGGCCGGTGGGGCTGTTTGCATCGATGGGGAGCGCGGGGCTGGACGGGACATAGTGGCATGGAGTTCTCGCGACCTCAGCTGAACTGCAGGTTGGCCTAACTCCTTGGAAGAATGTGTGGGGAGGTTGGCTGGGGCCAGGCCTGGGCATGGGGTGAGGCGGGAAGAGCCTGGGGCGGGAAGGCCAGAGGCCCTCACTGTGTCCCTACGTTGCTGAGTGACCCCGGGCAAGGCTTGCTCCGTCTCCTTCCATGCCGGGTAAGACAGCTACCTCCTGGGAAGGCCGCCACCCTGGAATCAGGTCCCTGGCTGGGGAAGGCTCAGAATGACCCTGGGCAGGAACATGCTGGTCTGCCTAACTCTGGGGGAGGGGCGGTGGGCGGCCACTCCTGGCATTTGCAAGCAGCTGGGGACACTTTATGGTGTTGCACAGGAAGTGGTCTGTGGCCTTGCTCCTGCGATATGGCGGAGGAGGGACCTGTTCAACTTGGACCCCAACAGAGAGTGACTTGCCACCTGGGGAGGTGACGTGGACACCACCTGCCTCCCCAGACCAGGGGAGTGGTGATCCGGGCCTGCCCAGAATGTTCCCGTCAGCTCCCGGGGCCCTGCACCCAGGACACCCCTCTTTCCCAGGCAACTGTGGTGGCAGTTGTCCTCCTTGCAGGCCTCCATGGAAGCTGGGGGACCGAGAACAAGGGCGCCACAGGCTGAGGACCTCGGTGAACCTTCCCTGTGCAGCAGCTGGGACTGGCCCTGAGCACAGCACCCTTCCTGCCCAGTCCTCAGAGAGGGGACGGGAAACTGCTGTCAGAATCCAGTCAGCACCAGATTGTTGGACCGAAGAGAACTGTACCCTAAACTCTGCCTGGTGTTGGGGTGTTTGCTGTGGGTCAGATGGACCGGTGCCCTTTCCAGGCCATGGGCTCCATCAGCCCCATCAAATCCACACCTCGCCTCCAGAGAGCCGGAGTTAACACGATATTCTCCCAGAGTTGCCGCGGAGGGGCTAGCTGGCCGCATGCCCCTCCCACCCCCCACCTCTGCAGCCAGCCTTCGGGAGACAGGAACACCCCTCCCTGCTCCCAGGACCTTGGCTCAGCCAGGCTTACTTCCCACCAGACCTGTGCCAGCCACAAGCTTGCCAGCTGAGGCCTCAGGGTCTGGCCCACCTCACAGGGCTCCCCAACTCCAGCTTCCTCTGTTTCCAACAAGGAGCAAGGCCCGGGGTCATTGGGCGGCCACCCAGCCAGGTCAGAGCATCTCGGATCTGAGAAACCCTTTAGAGGGAGCGTGATGGTAGCTTTTGGCCAGGTCATAGTATCTGGGACTGGAAGTCTCACCTCCGTTAACGAGGTGTCACTGGAGAGGTGTCCAGGACAGGCCTGGATGCTGGACAGGCAGATACGACTCCCAAACAGGTTCCACACTGGGTGGTGCACAGCCAAGTGGGACACCTCCCGGCCAACCCCCCGCTGCCCGGGAGGCGCCTGTGGGAATCGCATCCAGCGGTGACCTGGGAAATCAGGAGCCACGGGATGAAAACCTTTGTCACTGAGAAAATATGCATATGCTTATTAGAACAACATTTTTTGGGGCTCTTGTAAAATAAACATATTGGGTCGAATGTTGCTACAAGTACTACATTTACAGGGAGGCAAGGAAGGTATGAAATTGTGGTCAGAGTTGGCGAAGATGAAAAATTACAGCGGGGTTAGCTTCTTGTGCTGTAAATTGGAAAATTCCAAGATGTGTGGCACCGCTGTGGAGGCCCAAACTTCTAAATGAAATTTATTATTTCTGTAAAATCTGGAAACAACATCTTCAGGGATGACAAATGCAGAGAAAACATGATTTCCGCCTTGATATTTGGTCTCCTTGCAGACGGTTTTCATTAAAAAGGGCTTTATAAAAATGATAAAAATGTTACAGTTTGCTAAATTAAGTCTGAAACAGCGTTATGTAATAATCTGGTGCATTTTAATCATTTTTTTTTTTTGAAAGCCTGACATATTGAAAAGAACCTCAGTCTTGGGCACCACCAAAATAGAGGAAAGAAAAAAGAAACCCTCAACTCATCGTGGGTTGTTTTGTACATTTCTTAACTGAAGTCTGTCCTCGGGAAGAGTCGCTGCCAAGTGAGTAAGCATTGAAGACCCAGCTCTTCAGACCTCCAAGAGCAGCCGTGACGGGGCCAAAGGACAATGGGTTTTCATTGTTCTGTCTTCTCTTGGGAACCGACGTGGAAAAGGATAACTGCTCTGTTTCCACTTCTTGGACCCATAATGCAACATACTCAAGAATGGGGGGGGGGGGCATGGAAGAGGCAGAAGGAATAAGCCCTAGTTTACAGCCTCGTATAAAGCTCTTATGGGAAGTCTTTTGAAAAAGAGCAATGGAAAGGGCCTTCCAAAGGATCCTCAGAGAGGGTCTGGGTTCTGGAGGAAGAAATCAAATTTGAGAGGCAGCTTTGGGGAATTATAAGAGCACTGGGCTCAGACTATACAAATCCATAGCTATGACACCACCAAGGCCAAGGATTGGATAGTGACTGCATGGATGGATGGATGGATGGATGGATGGATGGATGGATGGAAGGATGGATGAATTGGATTGATGGATGGATGGATGGATGGAGAATGGATGAATGAATTGGATGGCTGGCTGATTGGTTGGCTGGATGGATAGAAAGGTAGATGGATGGATGGATGGATGGAATGATGAAGAGATGGATGAATTGGTGGAGAGATGGATAGGTAGATGGGTTGGATGGGTGGGTGGATGAATTGGTTGATTGAGTGGATGGATGGATGAATGAGTGAACTAGATTGCTGGATGGATTGATGAATGGGGGGATGAATTGGATGGATGGATGGATGGATGGATGGATGGATGGATGGATGAATGGGTGGCTGGGTAGGTGGATGGATGGGTGGATGGGTGAATGGATGAATGAAGAGATGGATGAATTGGATAGATAGATAGATGAATGGATGGATGGGTGAATGGGTGGATAGATGGATGGATGTGTGGGTGGATGGATAGATGGATGGATGGGTGGATGGATGGATTAGTGGATCAACGGATGTATGGCATGAAGCAGACTGACCCCAGATTTGGCAAATTTGGATGATTAGACTCTGTAACAGTGTCAACCAGAGATGTTGCGGATGTATCTGAAACCCTAGTGGGTGTCATGGCAAAACCTGGAATGGCTGCTCTCATCTCTGGTCAGCCCCTTCCTGAAAACAACAAGGCCGTCTTGTTGCCTCATTTGATTTTTTTCTTTTTTATAAAATGAACTTATTAAAGATTACTTAACTGCACAATGAAACCATACACAAGCAACTAAATAGGATGTGACTCAGTCCCCGAAGCAGGGTAGCCTGTGGGTGGGTAGCTACTCCAGGTCTATCCATCCTGGTGTTGGGCCAGAGCAGGTTGCCTAGAAAAGAAACACTCCTTCCAAGACTGACTTTCAGTCAGGATGATACCCTCACCTCAGCTCATCGAGATGTAGATTCTAGTCTAACCCACACAGATTTAGACCTGCGAAGCCCACCCCTCACCTGTAGACAAGGCTGGCCGGTCGCCCCTGAGATGAGGTTCCCTCCCAGCTTTGGATGCTGTCTTCCAACTTCCCCCAAGTGACTAAGGAAACTGCCTGGAAGAGTTGGAGGTCGAACCTCGGTCCAGGGTCCATGCTATATCCTGGACACAATCATAGATCTAGAAGTCCTTCCTGTGATTTTATGGAAAGACCTTGTGCCTCCATCTTGTTCCCATGGCTGCCCAAGGGACTCTGACACCGAAATCCTCACTGAAAGCCAGAGATGATCTCTGCTTGCCTGTCCTCTGGCTACAGCTTAGAGCCGGAGCAAAGCAGAACACAGGCTTGATTCTCGGTGAACCCATGAGACACCTGTCCCGTCCAGAAGGGCTCTTGTGATGGGTGCCAGGGTGGTAGAACAAGGTCCAATTCCTGCCCACATGCTCACTCACCTGAGAGAAGTTAGCAGGAGGCCCCAGGGACCTGGAAAAGGGAACCGCCATTTCTGGCCAAGTCCAGGGAAGCCTAGAGGGTGTGAGGACCGTTTTCTGGAGAAGATGGTCTTTGGGCTGGGCCTTCAGGAGATGGGAGGTGCTACTCGCAGTTCTGAACTCACCTGGTGAACACACCTAGTCGGCCCTATGTTCCCTGGGGGGGACTAGCCAGCCTGTGGAACAGCTTCCTGGAGCCGCGGGCAGTGCTTACACAGGCCTTCCAGCTCACCCGCTCTTGGGGCTGCAGGAACCGTGGCAAAGGACACAATTTCCAGTAAACAACTGGGTGGCCTGGGCTTTTTCCCCAAGAAGGAGGCTCCGGAGAGTCAGTCAAACAAAGCCACCTCAGGGGTCTGGGCACAGCTTCACTAGAATGTCAGTTAAGAATGACTCGTGTTTGGTTTGTCATCTGTTATTACGAATCACTCGGCTTCCTTCTGCCACAAACATCCCTGTGTCTAGATTTAACGAACTGTAATGAAGAGTGGGATGCATTTCTCCTGAAGCCTGGACCCATCCACCAAGGGGGCTCCGTCTCTGGGCTAACAGGCAGCATCACCCTGAAGGTAGCTAAGGAGTGAGACGTGAGAGGGTGTCCCCAACATCCAACAAGGCATGCTTGATCTGGGTCAGATGACTGCACCCCCTTTACCACCAGGCTGCAGCCCACTCAGGTGTTACCCGCCTGTGCTGAGACTGTGGAAACGAAGTGGGCATGGACCAGGACCCGACAAAGGGGCCAATGCCCCACGCTTCCAGACCATTCTGGGAAAGAGACTGGATGCTCAGCAAGACACTGGCCAGCTCAAGTTTGCCTGATGCCCAGACGCACAAAGTACGGGGGCGGCGGGGGGTGGGGGTGGCACAGAGACTCCTCTGACACCACTGACCGGCCAGCCTGTGCCGTTCTTCCTGGGAGCCTGGTGATGCCCCAGAGCAGCCCACCACTGGGACCTGCCCCTCCCCCAGGTCCCTCAACAGAAGGAGCCCATCCCCTAGGACAGTGGTCGGCAAACTCATTAGTCAACAGAGCCAAATATCAACAGGACAACGATTGAAAAGAGCCAAAATTTTTAAACTTAAACTTCTTCTAACGCCACTTCTTCAAAATAGACTCGCCCAGGCCGTGGTATTTTGTGGAAGAGCCACACTCAAGGGGCCAAAGAGCCGCATGTGGCTTGCGAGCCGCAGTTTGCCGACCACGGCCCTAGGAGGCTGAGAGCTGGGTCCCTGTTCTGTGGTCCAGACACACGGCTGACCACAGACGGGTCCCCCCCTCAAGAGGGGCGTGGCTCCAGGACAGTGGTCTCACTCTGGGGTCCCAGGACTCCCTGCAACCCAAACGTGCATGTGCCCACAAACCCCCGCACGTGCCAGCATGCTGATGTGCACGTTCCTCTGGGAACAGGATCCAGTTTTTATCGTATTTGTAAAGGCCTCTGCGTGCAATGGAGGGGTCCCTCCAAAGAATGTTCTGGGCTCAAGAGAGGCTGTGGGGGCAGGGGGGAGGTGCGGGGTCAGACCAGCCTGGATTCCCACCCTGGCTCATTCCCATGATTGCTGGTGAGCCAGCTGGTCTGCCTGTCTGTTCTTACCTGTTCCACCGGCTACGTGGGCTGTCAGGACAGAGCCCAGGCCGTGTTGCTACGATGTCCCGTGTCTACGTGGGAACACCACAGCTCTTGTTCCCGGGCTCACACGGCCCACGTGCAGGGAGAGCTGGGTGTGTGGCTGGAACCTTCTTTGTGGGAATAACCATGTCCTTCTGGGGCCCCATGCGGTCTTCCAAGTCTATGGACCTTGGTGCCTCCGTGTCTTGTTTAATTCTCACAGCAGCCTCGCCGGGCTGGGCTCACTGGATACGAATATAAGAACCGAGAGGCCCACGGTCAGCCCTTGACAGGCAGAGGAGTGGGCGCTGGCCGGCCTGTCCGCCCCAGGCCTGCCTCTCGCTGAAGTTCCCTTTGCGGGGGGTGGCCCTTGGGGCCCCACAGGCAGAGCTCTGTTCCCCTTGCACAAACAGGTCTGCCTGTCCTTGATTCCACCCCCACCGAAGCAGAGGCAGTGCGGGGCTGGCTGCGGGAGCAGCCCCAGAGGCTCGTTAGGAGCCGGGGCATAATGAGCGGCTGCAGCATCGGGCCACGCAGCCCGCGGGGCGCTGTTTCATAAGCGAGCGCCTCATCAGGCCGCTGCCTCACCGCTCCCACCACGCACTCGCCCCCTGCACGGAGCTGTGACAGTCAGCGTGGCGCCTGCCAGCGCACCACCCCAGGTGCCCAGAGCAGGCGGGAATGATCATGTCCGCCTGATGAGGGTGAGCCCGGAGGGCCAATCAGTGGGCCAGCGCCACCGTGGGGTCCAGCCAGCCCAGCAGGAGAGCGAGAGCCCAGGGCCCGAAGCCTGAGACCAGCGCCTCCATCCTCATAAACGCCCAGTGGGAGGGGTCCCCTCTAAAGCCCGTGAACTCTGGAGGTCTGGCAGGTCTGGCCAGGTGGACAGTGGCCGAGCTGCCAGCCCCGCCTCCGGCTGACACAGAAGGTATCTGAGCTGCGGGGATCTAATGTCAGTCTGGCCTGAACCTCTCCACATCCCAGCAAATGGGAGAGCCTCCCTCCAGGACGGGGAGCTCACTCCAGCCCACCTGGCTCTGAGCATAGAAACTTCTGGAGGCGAAGTGAAAACTGACCAGCCCTCGCCACCCCCCCCCCCAAGGCCCCAGGCCCCAGTTCTGCTGCCCAGGGCCCACCAGGGAGCCTTCTGTAGGGGCGGGCACAGGCCCAGGCATAACCGCTCAGTGGAGGCCTGGTTCCATCCGAGCCAAGAGAAAGTACAGAACCACTGAGGGAGCCCTCAGGGAGATGCACCCAGCACCCTGGGAGCCTGTCCCCTGCTCACTCCCCCCTCCCCGGGAACTGCTGCGGCTTCTGGGGGCCACGGGAGCAGCTGGCCCTTGGCTCCCAAGGGGAGGCAGCGAGGAGCAAGGAACAGCCACTGAGTAAACTCACTCGCGGGACCATGTTTGCTTGTGGGAGACAAGGCGATGATGGGGTGTGAGGTCGAACGGGCTCAGCTCTGGGCACAAAGGAGGCGTCCTCTAGTTCCAGAACCTTCGCCGGCTCCCGCCCCTGGAGCTTTGCACACCCTGGTTTTCCTGTCTGCAGCGTAAACGCCCTGAGCCTTCCACAGATCCTTTCTCCGGACCAGCCGGGTCCCCCGGGGTGGCCTGTGGTGTCCCTGCCCCTCGGCCCCTCTCCCCTGCGAGGGGAGCCGCGCTGGCCCCACAGGCTGTCATCGCCCCTCCTTAGTTCTCTCCAAGCCGCTGCTGGTTTCGGAGCCGGGAACCTCTGACATGTTTTCCCAACATTTGCTTCTCATTTCAAAGGGCAGACCTGGCACCGCGGGGAAGGCTCCGTGTTGTCCTCCTCCGCCTGCTCCGCTCGGCCTTCTCCTCGCAGGGAGAAGCGTCTGGGAGGTTGATCTTGGGTGGCTGTTCTCAATCACTGGGCCGAGAAGCTGACAAGAAGCGAGCAGGACCAGCCCACGTCGCTGGCAGCTTCGCTTTCCCATGGAAGTTTCCAAAGAGGTTTTGGGGCGAAGGGTGTTTCTTGAACTCGCCGGGTTTCTCTGGTCCGTGCTGACGGCCGTCCACAAATCCCCGCATTTATCATGGGAAGGGCAGCGCCCCACCCAGCTTTCCAAGGGTCCCGGAGCCCAGCCACAGCCCCGCGCAGCGCTGGGCCTGCCTCTGCGCGTCTCCTCTAAGCATCCCGTGGACACAGGGCCCTGGGCTGCGAGTCAGAGCTCCCTGCTTCCTGAGGGGTCCACTTCCAGCAGAGGTGGCCCAAAAAAGGGGAAAGGGGAGAAGGTGTAGCACTGGGTCCAAAGCCCAGCCCCCCGAAGGTCACCTGGGAGACCCCGGGTGGCTCCGCTCCCTGAGCCTCAATGGTACCGTCGGTACAAGGACGTGACAATAGCACCCACTTCTTCGCATCAGCAGCGTCGGCACCGTGTGCGCTCCTGAGGCCGCCGCTCATGCCGCTCGCTGGGTTTCCTGTTGGCAACCCTGTTCCAAGTAAACAGCTTCCCACTGCTCTCATTTCTACTCGGCTGAGGTGCCATCGCCACAGGCTGGGCCACGTTAGGGAGAAAGGGTTGTTACTTTCTGGGGGCGGGAGGCAGGGGTGGACTCATCTTGGGGAGCTAGACATCTCTCAGTTCAGAACCACAGGGAGCCCTCAAGGAGGGCACCCAGCGCCCCGGGGCCTGTCCCCTGCTCACCCTCACCGGGGCCCAAAGCAGGGCGAAGGCTTTGTGGCCGAGGGGCATGAGGGTGAGGCAAAGGGCATAGAGCCCTGCCCACCCTTTGCCAGGAGGCTTCTCTGACCAGACAGGGCCTTTATGCACATTTTCAAGAATGGGAGCAAAAGCTCCCCCCAACCCCACCCACTGGGTCCAACTAAACTCATTACAGAGATGGGGAAACTGAGGCTGGGCGTCCCCCAGGTAATCAAGGGGCCGGAGGCAGCAGGAGAAGGCCGGAGCCCAATGCGAGGGGCCCCTACCAGCTGCCGGGGCAGCAGAAGCCCCATCGCTGGTCACTGACAAAAGGTCAGACCCGAAGGCCCAGGAAACAAGCGCAGCTCGCTGACCTTTCTGGGCCCAAAGGAGGAAAGTTTGATGCCATGAAACATTTCGTATGAAAGCAGCCGGGAACCCTTTACGGAGGCACGGCAAACAGGCTTGCTCAGCTAGGGTGAACACAGCCTCTCTCCTCTCCAGGCTGCCACCCTCTTCCAGAAGAGCAGAGGCCTGGCCCAAACCACAGCCCATGGCCGGGGGTGGGAGCAGAGCTCTGTGGGGCCTATTGTTCACCGGCTGCTCCACCTACTTCGTCCGTAGGTCCATCGGCTTCTGTGCGGCACCCTGTGCCGGCCCGGGGCCAGGGAGATGGGTGAGAGTAGATCTGGCCAGGGTGGACGGGGCTGGGTGGGCAAGACAGTGCAGTGAGGAACCACAGCGGGCCAGGGCCTGGCTCAGCTGGCCTCAAGGAAGGCTTCCTGGAGGGAGGAGCCCTGGAAGCCTAGTGCCCAATGGACGGAGTAGAGGTAGCTCCACAGAGGAGTCAGTCAGGGCGTGGCTCATGGCCGAGCTCCGCCCATCACTGCCTCTCCCCGGGGGCCCAGCTGGCAGCCCTTCTCCTGCCCTTGGCCCCATCTTCTTCCCCAGAGCTGCCCCCCTCCCTCTCCACTGTCTCCTCACCTGTGGGCATGGACCAGTTCCTGCATCCTCTCCCTTTGAGGCAAGCGCCCAGACTCTAATGCAGGTATCCACTGAGCTGAGCCAAGCTGGGCTCTCCTCTGCACCAACCTGAGCTCACCTGCGCCCACCTGGGCTCACCTGCGCCCACCAGAGCCTCCAGAGCCCACCTGCGCCCACCTGTGCTCACCTGCGCCCACCTGGGCCCACCTGCGCCCACCAGAGCCCACCTGCGCCCACCTGGGCTCACCTGCACCCACCAGAGCCCATCTGAGCCCACCTGAGCCCACCAGAGCCTACCTGCGCCCACCTGTGCCCACCAGAGCCCACCTGCACCCACCAGAGCCCACCTGCGCCCACCAGAGCCCACCTGCGCCCACCTGTGCTCACCTGCGCCCACCTGGGCCCACCTGCGCCCACCAGAGCCCATCTGCGCCCACCTGGGCCCACCAGAGCCTACCTGCGCCCACCTGTGCCCACCAGAGCCCACCTGCACCCACCTGAGCCCACCTGCACCCACCTGAGCCCACCTGTGCCCACCTGCACCCACCTGCGCCCACTGCGCCCACCTGCTCCCCTAGTGAGCCAGAACCGCTCCACCTTCGTGTACTGGCTGTACGGAGGGTAAACAAAGTGTCTGTCACAAGGCGAGGGCAGCTGGAAGGCCAGATTTCTTCCATGCAAACTTGTATCCTTGGAAAGGGATTGAAAACACATTTATCCTCATAAAAGGGGCCCGAGCTGCTGCTTCAGGATGCACAGCTGCTGGTTACTGCCTTCTGATGGTATCCCAGACACACACCTACACTCCTTCCAGTGAGCCCCAGGGTGGACCATGAGCCAGGGCTGAGGCTAGGTGGGCGGCTTGGGGGAGACCTTGGTCTCCCCTTGTAACCACAGTTCACCCGGCCACACACCCAGTCCGGTGTCCAGCGCCCACCTTGTTGGCCTGGCTCAGAATCCTCACTGTGTATCTCTTCACCCCTCTAAGTGGCTCCGCCGAACTGGACAAGCAAACATGCCCTCCCTTTCCCGCCTTTGGGCCTTTGCACAGGCTGTGGCCCCATCTGTTTGCAGGACCTCCCGTTCCCCCCTGCCCCATCCCCGCCTCAGTCTCCCCTCTCCTGAGAGTGGATTTGGGAGAGACTGTGATGGCTTCAGGCTGGCAGGTCCTAGAAGCCCAGGCACCAGCCCTGCCAGGACACTGGGTCACGTGCACCCTTCCCTAATCCTCTGGGCTGTGGGTGTGAGCTCCTGGGGAGGGAGGGCCCTGTCTCCAATGATGAGCCATGGGCTGATGGGTCTTACTTACCACCTCTCATCAGCACGACTACCACACCAAGTTATCTTCCTGTAAGAGATGGAGGGCACTGGAGCTCTCAGAGAGGTTAAGCATCTGTCCCCAGGTCACCCAGCACGTGGCAGGGCTGGGACTCAGCCTCCATCGTTAAGGCTCCTGCTCTTGATCCAGCTCTACCCCCAGCTGCCTCCTCCCCCTGTGCGGGGGGCGGGGTGGGGGTGGGGGAGGCAGGAAGGCTCCCTGTGTTTATGGCATGATCCTGGAGATGGCTCCTCCCGGCCCCGCACCCCCAGCTCTGGAGGAGGGATCTGAGGCTCCAGACCAGCAGAGTGCCTCCCAGGGTGCAGCACAGCCGGGCAACCTGTGATTAATTTTCCCGTCCTCATTAATTCCCGGATTTCTCCCTCTCATTACGAGGCGGTGGGCGGCCGGGGCTGCATGCAGGCCTGGCTCTGAGCAGGCTTACGGGAAGGCCGGGCTCCTAATTGCCTTGCCCAGTCTCCGACTGGCTCATTAGAGGTAATGAAATCTGCAAGCCCAGGGCCCAGGGAAGCGCCGGCACCCCTCCAGGAAGCCAGGCAGGCAGGACTCTTCCGAGGAAAACACCCCAACAAGCAAGGGGTGCAGAGGCCTGGCTGGGCTGGGCGTGGGGCGCTCGTTCCAATGGGGCAGCAGGAAGACGTGGGCCTGGGGCTGGGCCTGCAGGACATGGCATTGGGAAGGGTCCTTCTCCCAAAGCTCACCAGTAGTTGCCTTTGCTGGGAACAGCAGGTTCCAGCGCCACCCCACTCGCACCCCTGACCCCAGCCACCCATCCCATATAGGGGATCTGCCCCCTTCTCCATCCCACTGCCCCGAGCGCCCTCCAGGATGGGCAGGCTCAGGCCTCCTCCCTGGCCTTAGTCTCCAGTCTCCCTCCTGCCCTTTCTTTGTCTCCTCAGAGAGAACCCTCTAGAACCCACCTGGCATCCAGGGCCCCTGAGACAGGCCCCGGGCCCTCGGCTGCACTTAATTGGAGCCTTTCTCGTGCCCAGCCCATTGCTCCTCTGCCCTGAGCTGGAGAGTTTCTCTCTGGATCCCCAGTGATGCTCAGCCCAGGCTGTGTACACAGCAGGGGCATAATAAATGCAGGCTGGGATGCGCAGCAATGCCTTCTCTCCACTGTCCTCTCATGTTCTGCCCTCTGTGCCTTGCAGCTGGCCCCACCCAGTGTGGCTTTCCTGGGGGTGTGGGCAGCTCCTGTCCTCCCCAGCCTGGAGGATGGCCAGCATCTCCCTGCTTCTCTTGAGACAGGAAAGCCACTCAAGGAGCCCAAATGGAGAAGATGTGAGGCTGAGTTGGTCAAGGCCAGGGACTGCTGCCCTGCTTCCCACAGACGGGCCTGGATTGGAGAGGCTGGCCGGCAGCCTGGCACTGCCTGTGTGGCCAGCTCCAGCCCTGGTGATGGTGCCGATGGCCACCTCCCCCCAGGGCCCTCATGGGAGCTGGGAGGGGAGAGAGTGACTGATTTCTCGGCCTGATCTTCAGGGCCTTCCCGGGCATTCCCGACTCCACCCCACAACCCCGGGCAAGCCCTCAGGCTGCTCTGTGAGTTAGACGCCCTGTTGCTGTGAGGAAACCCCCACACACAGTGCCTGATCCAGATCCATGACCTTGCCATACTGGAGGTCAGAAGTCTGACCCGGGTCCCACAGCTGACACCGAGGCTTGGGCAGGCCTGGTTCTTTCTGGATCTCCAAAGCGGAAGCCATTTCCCAGCCTTTCCCAGCATCTGGAGGCCCATCACGCCCTGGATCAAAGCCCCTTCCTCCACTCTCAAAGCCAGCAATGGCTGGCCAAGCCTTTCTTGGTCTCATCGCTTTGACCCTGACTGCCTGGCCTAGTTCTTCACCTTATAGGGACCCTGTGATGACCCTGGACCTTGGAGAATCTAGAACCAGCTTTTTCATTGGTTGCTTGTGCTTAAGATGGCATAGCTGGGGTAGTGAACACACAGTACGATATATAGATGTTGCATTATAGAGTTGTATACCTAAAACCTATATCATTTTATTAACCAACTAGAGGCTTGGTACACGAAAGTCATGCACGGATAGGGTCCTTAGGCCTGGCCGGCAATCAGGTTCCCGATCAGGGCCTTCCTTCCACCTGCTGCCAGCAGCCGGCTGGGGCCTTCCTTCGTTCCACGCTGCCCCCTTGGTGGGCATCACACGTCATAGTGAGCAGTCGAACTCCCGGTCCTCGGTCGAACTCCTAAGGGACAATTTGCATATTAGCCTTTTATTATATAGGATGTGACCCCAATAGAGTCAATTAAACTTAAAAATTAAAAAGAAATTAAGGCGTCAGAGCTAAGAGACCATTATCTGATTCTAGGTCAGGAAGCCTGCGTTTTCTTCTAAGACAATTAGAATTTTAAATCAGTTTAAATGTAGCTCTTTGATCTCTTTAAATTAATATTGCATGTGGTGTGAGGTGGGGTCCCAAGTTCATTTTTTTTGCATGTGGATATCCAGTTCTATCAGCACCATTGTTGCAAGATTTTTCTCTGACCATGGAATTTTCTTGGCAGCCTCCTCAAAAGTAAAAAATGTACCTGTAAGGGTTAATCTCTGGACTCCCAGACCTATTTTATTGATCTCTATGCCTATTCATATGTTAGTACCACATTGATTACTACACAACTCATAACTTTGTAGTAAGTTTTGTAATCAGGCAGTGTGAGTCTGCCTACTTGTTCCCCGCCCCCCTCCCCCCCCCATCTTGTTTTGGTTATTCTGGACTCTTGTATTTACATATGAATTTTAGGATCAGCTTGTCAATGTCTGAGAAAAGCCAGGATTTTAATAGAAATTGCACTGACTCTCTATCAATTTGGGAGTATTGCCATGTTAACAATATTAACGCTTCCAATCTATGAACTTGGGCTGTTTGGCCATTTATTTAAGACTTAAAATTTATTTCAATGATGTTTTGTACTTTCCAGTGCACCAGCCTTCTACTTCTTTTGTTACATTTATTCCTAAGTGTTTTATCTTTTTTGGTACTCTTGCAAATGAAATTGTTTTCTTCGTTTCATTTTTGATTGGTTTGTTCAATGACAGAAATACAATTGGGTTTTGTAGATTGATTTTATCCTGCAACCTTGCTGAACTCATTAGACCTAAGTGGGGTATGTATGTGTGTGTGTTCCTTAGGATTTTCTATGTACAAGATCATGCCACTTATAAATATTGTTTTATTTCTTCCTTTAAAATCTAAATGCCTTCATTTCTACTTCTTTCTTACTTTCCTTGGCTAAAGTCTCAGTACAATGTTAGTGGAGAAAGTGGGCATCCTTGTCTTATTCCTGACTTTAGGGGAGACGCTTTAAGTCTGTCACTATTAAACATGATGTTAGGTGTAGGTATTTCATAGACGTTCTTTATTAGCTTGAGAAAGTTCCCTTCTATTTTAAATTCGTTGTGTAAAACAACACGAAATGCGGTTATTAAAGACTACTAGGGTTTTTTTTCGAAATTCTTTTTTGTATCTATTGAGATGATCATGTGGTTTTTATTCTTTATTCTAGTAATAGGGTATGTTACATTTATTGACTTTGGAATATTTCTTGACCAGATATAGGCCTATTCATATTCCTTTTTGTATGAGTTCTAGCAGATTGTGTCTTTCAAGAAATTGGTACATTTCATGTAGGATATCAAATTTGTGGGCATAGATTTGTTCATAGTATTCCTTCATTATCCTTTTAATGACCTTGGGATCTATAGTGATGCCCCTCTTTCCTTTCTGATGTTAGTAATTTGAGTCCTCTTTTCCACCTTAGTTTGACTGGCTAGAGGCTTATTGGTTTGATCAATCTTTTCAAAGAACCAGCTTCTGGGTTCATTGGTTTTTCTCTATCAGTTTCCTAGTTTCAATTTCATTGCTTTCTGCTTTAACTTTTATTAGGTCTTTTCTTCTGCTTCCTTTGGAAGTAGTTTGCTCTTCTGTTTGCTAGCTTCCCAAGGTAGAAACTTAGATGATTGACTTTAGGTTGTTCTTGAACTATATATGTGTTCAGTGCTATAAATTTCTCTGATGCCCAGCCAGTGTGGCTCAGTGGTTGAGTGTCGACCCATGAACCAGGAGGACATGGTTTGATTCCCGGTCAGGGAACATGCCTGGGTTGTGGGCTCAATCTCCAGTAGGAGGCGTGCAGAAGGCAGCTAATTAATGACTTTCTCTCATCATTGATGTTTCTATCTCTATCGTCCTCTCCCTTACTCTTTCTCAAATCAATTTTTAAAAAAAGGTTTAAATTTTCCTTTTAGCACTGCTCTCACTGCATTCAACAAATATTGTTAAGTTGTGCTTTTATTTTCATTTCGTCCAAAATATTTTTTTTTGTTAATTCTCACTCGCGGATCTTTATTTTATTTTATTTTATTTTATTTTATTTTATTTTATTTTATCTTGAGAGAAAGTGGAAGGGAGGGAGGGGGAGAAAGAGAGAGAGAGAGAAAGAGGGAGAGAGAAACATAAATGTGAGAGAGACATATGGATTGGTTGCCTCCCACATGCACCGTGGGACCAGGAATGAACCTGCAACCCAGGTACATGCCCTTGACTGGGGATTGAACCCTTGACCCTTCAGTGCACAGGCTGACACTCTAACCACTGATCCACACCAGCCAGGCTAGTTCAAAATATTTTACAATTCATTTTGAGGTTTCTTCTCTGACCCATGTGTTATTTGGAAGTGCGCTGTCGAATCCCTATGTATTTTGGGACTATCCAGCTAACTTCCTGTTACTGATTTCTAGTTTAATTCTATCGTGGACATTTTGTCCCTCAGCTTTTCTGTGCAAGCCTTCTAGTGAGCCTGTTGTTTGTTTGCTCATGGGTTACCCCGGCCTCAGGTTGCCATGGGAGGGAAACCTTTACCTGTGAGTGTTTTTGCCAAATGCTCTGGGGAAAGGCTTTTTGAGCCAGTAGGTCTCCAAGTCAGGTCCATCACCACAGCTCTGCAAATGGGGTCTTTTCACACCCATCAGACTGTTCAGTGATGACACCTCTCCGGTAAGGAGGCTTTGAAGTAGCTCCCTCTGCGTGTCTGGCCGTCATCTCCATCCGAGACCACCACAGAGCTGGAGACGGGCTGGGAGGTAGGAGCAGGGGAAGTTAAAAGCTGCTGAGCATGTTCTTTTTGACAAGATAAGCCATTTTTCTTGCATAAATGCTCTTAGGGTTGTTGCAAGCTTTTGGCCCATTTCCAGGGCTCTGGAGAAGTTGGTCCTGCTCATGTTTGCCAGTTTGCTCATTGTTATCATGGAGAAGAGCATTTTTGGAGGTCCGTTTTCATGGAGGTGTCCCATCTGCCTCTTCCATGGAGGCGTCCTGTCTCCCAGGAGGAGGCCTGGGGGAGGCCCAAGGCAGAAGCCCACTGGATGGCCTGGAAGCTGCCTTCGCCCCTTTGGGGCTCCTCTTTGCCTCATTTCCTTAGCTGTGAAAAGCAGTGTTCAGCAGAGACGGTCCCCGAGGGCATTCTCACCTCGCACATCCTGCCTCTGTGCCTTGCCTGGAGGCATTTTGAAAACAGAGGGTGAATCTTCTTCTTCTCAGCATCCCCTGAAGCGGCAGCTTTCAACCTTCCTTTCTGCACTCACACAGACATCACACAGACATGGGGACACAGCCACACACCTGTGGAGACACATTGATGCACTACATGGCGTGTGGGACCATGACCCCACCAATCGCTGCTGCCTTGGGGATGTGCTCTGATTCTTCCCTTCTTTTTTATTTCCTTTAAAACGTGCGGTCCTGGCCCAGCCAGTGTAGCTCAGTGGTTGAGCATTGACCTATGAATCAGGAGGTCACGGTTTGATTCCCAGTCAGGGCATATGCCCTGGTTGCAGGCTCTTTCCTCAGTGTGGGGCATGGAAGAGGCAACTGATCAGTGATTCTCTCTCATCATTGATGTTTCTATCTCTTTCTCCCTCTCCCTTCCTCCCTGAAATATATATCCTATCTAATAAAAGAGTAATATGCAAATTGACCACACCTCCACCCCACCCTCAAGCCATGCCCACCACCCAATCAGGAGCGAGTATGCAAATTAACCCAACCAAGATGGCTGCAGCCACAGAGCGAGCAGGAGGCTTGGGTTTCCCTGGCAATGGAGGAAGACAAGCTTCCTGCAGCCCTGGTCTCCGCTCAAGGCTACAAAGTTACAATTATAGAAGATAAATAAATCCCAACAAAAATGGCAGCAGCCACAGAGCTGGAGAGACCAGGAGGCTTGAGTTGCCCCCGGTGATGAAAGAAGCCAAGCTTCCACAGCCCTGGCCTGCCTTGGCCTCCGCTCAAGTTTCAATTATAGAAGATAATAAATCCCAGATACCAGGGCCTCTGCTTGGGTGGCCAAGGGGTGTGGCCGGCCTGCAAACCACGACAGGCCCCTCGTCCAGGCCGCCCCATGCCCCAAGAGAACCCCCACCCTGATCTGGGACACCCTTCAGGGCAAACCAGCTGGCCCCCACCCATGTACCAGGCCTTTATCCTATCTAATAAAAGAGTAATATGCAAATTGACCATCACTCCAACACACAAGATGGCTGCCCCCATGTGGACACAAGATGGCCACCACAAGATGGCCAGCAGGGGAGGGCAGTTGGGAGGGACCAGGTCTGCAAGGGAGGGCAGTTGTGGGCAATCAGGCCAGCAGGGGAGGGCAGTTGGGAGGCCCGCAATGGAAGGTAGTTGGGGGCGATCAAGCCTGCAAGGGAGGGCAGTTAGGGGTGACCAGGCTTGCAGGGGAGGGCAGTTAGGGGCGAACAGGCTGGCAGGGGAGCAGTTAGGCATCAATCAGGCTGGCTGGGGAGTGATTAGAGGGTGATCAGGTTGGCAGGCAGAAGTGGTTAGGGGCAATCAGGAAGGCAGGCAGGCGAGCAGTCCTGGATTGTGAGAGGGATGTCCGACTACCCGTTTAGGCCCAATCCCAGTAGGATTGGGCCTAAACGGGCAGTCGGACATTCCTTGAGGGGTCCCAGATTGGAAAGGGTGCAGGCTGGGCTGAGGGACACCCCCCCCCCCCCGTGCATGAATTTCTTGCACCGGGCCTCTTGTATATATATATGTGTGTGTGTGTGTGTGTGTGTAGCCAGATTATTATGATCTATGAACACTCAGTGTATATCCTATATAATAAAAGGCTAATATGCAAATTGTCCCCTCTACCGGGTGTTCGACCAGCAGGCAGGCCAGCCAACGGCCCATGTCCCCTCCCCCTGGCCAGGCTGGCCAGACCCCACCCATGCACAAATACATGTACCGGGCCTCTAATATATATATATATATATATATATATATATATATATATATATATATATATATACACACACACACACACATACACTGAGTGGCCAGATTATTATGCATTCAGAGATCATCATAATCTGGCCACTCAGTGTGTATATATATATATAAAACAACGCTGCTGCTTTGGGATGTGCCTGATTCTTCCCTTCTGTTTTATTCCTTTAACATGGATGGTCCTGGCCAACTAAAATGACCCCCCTGCCCCACTAAAGCGGGGGGGGGGGGGGCAAGGTCCAGCCCTCGAGAAATGCGAAATCATTGGGTCTGGCCCTGCCAAGGCATTAGGGGTGACTTAATGAAATGCTTGACCAAATACAGCGGGCCAGTTTTTAAGTTGATAATTGTGTGTGGTCCCGCAAATGACGTTATAAATATCCAAATGGTCCTTGGCTGAAGGAAGGTCCCCCACCCCTGCACGAAAGCATCACCCACAAGTGGAAGTCTCTAGCCCTCAAGGTTGGGGTGCCCCCTGGTGAATGGGAAAATGGGTACTCTGAAGAGGAACAGGTGGGCGTGGGGGAGCCTGACTCAGCTGTAGCCAGAAAGATTTGGCCCTTAGAAGGTTGCCTTGGGGATGCAGGGAGAATGGAAGGTTGGGGCACCAGGGCATCCTCCCTGCTGGTGCCCCTGGAGCTCAGGTGGCCTGGGAGGGCAGAGAGAGGGGCTCCGCCCTACCGGTTCTCTGGCAGACAAATCTCACTGCGAGCTATTGACCCACTTTCTCCAACCTATGGGCCCCACTGTGTTTCCCCCAAATTCATACTGAAGCCCCCACGCACAGTGTGATGATATTTGGAGATGAGGCCTTTGATGGGGGAGCTTAGTGCCCTTATCAGAAGAGACTGAGAGAACTCTCTCTCTCCCTCCTCCGTGTGCACACAGTGAGCAGACAGCCACCTGCAAGCTGGGAAGTGAGCCCTCACCAGGACCAAGTGGGCCAGCACCTTCATCTTGGACCTCAGCCTCCAGAACTGTGAGAAGTGCATCTGCTGTCTGAGCCGCTCCCTCTATGGTTGGTTGCTATTGCCAACACACCCGCCTCCACCCCCAAACCTCAAATCCCCAGACACCCCCTTCAGATACCTGCACCCAGACACTGCAGAGGCCTTTCAACCCTTCAGCAAAGTGACCATTATGTGCTCACCACTGGGGGACACGTGGTGAAGGTCTCGTCCCTGCCCCAAGACTGGTACATGTCGGAAACGCCCCTTTCACTTTATAAAGCTCCCGCATACCCCATAACAGGGGCTCCCACCATCAAGGCACCTTGCCTTCATCAGTGAGACAAGAGTAAGGGGGTGGAGGCGGGTGTGTTGGCAACATTCTCATCAACAGGAAAGACTCTCCTGGAGAAATGGCACAGCGTGGAAATGCCAGGCTCATGACCCAGAATCCTACACTCTCTTCACTCGCTGCCGCCTCCCGGAGAGAAGGTATCCAGCTGCTGTGCCAGCCCCAACCTGTCTACACCCACTGAGGCTCTGAGGTGCCCCCTTCAGAGGGAGCTCCTCGAATAGCTGCCCCTGAGATCACCACCATCATCAATGTCACTGTTGTCAATGTCACCATCATTCACATCTTTTTTATCTTTGCTGTTACCATCACCTTTAACTTTGTCAGTACGCGCAGGCTCTAGCACATAGCAGGTGCTCAGTAAATATCACTCCCTCTTCCTCACTCACGCACTAACCAGCTATCTTGCTGTCTCGATTCTAATCATGTGAACAAAAGCAACCATAACTGCCGTTACCACGTGCTCACGGCATGCCAGATGCACACAGTAACGGCTCCCAGGCACTGGTCACTGAAGCCCCACAGTTTGGCGAAGGGGGCCCTGTAGGCCCATGAGGAACCACGCTGGTTTCTGGGCAGGGTTCAGAAATTTGGTTCTGGATGTTATTGTGGCGCTGTTTTCTGGATGACATTAACATTTGTTGTTTGGTTTTTGTTAATCCTTACCCGAGGATATTTTTTCCATTGATGTTTAGAGGAGTGGAAGGAAGGGAAGGGAAGAGGAGAGAGAGAGGGAGAGGGAGAGGGAGAGAGAGAGGGAGAGAGAGAGGGAGAGAGAGAGGGAGAGGGAGAGGGAGAGGGAGAGGGAGAGAGAGAGGGAGGGGGAGGGGCAGGAGGAGGGGCAGGGGGAGGAGGGGCAGGGGGAGGGGGAGGGGGAGGGGAGGGGGAGAGGGAGAGGGAGAGGGAGAGGGAGAGGGAGAGAGAGAAACATCAATTGGTTGACTCCTGCACACTCCCCAACCAGGGCCAGAGATAGAACCAGCAACCCCAAGGACGTGCCCTTGACCCAGAATTGAACCCATGCCTTCCAGTGTGAATATCAGCCAGGGCTAGGATGACATTAACATCTAAATCAGTGGACTCTGAATAAAGCGCATTGCCCTCCGTAATGTGGTGGGTCTCACCCAATCAGTTGAAATCCTGAAGAGAACAAAGAATGAGTCCCCCTGAGCAAGAATTTTGAAGCCGACAGCCTTCGGAACTCAACTTGCATCTCTCCCCCTGAGTCTCCAGCCTGCCAGCCCACCCTGCAGCGTTTGGACTTCTCAAACCTCCACAATCACGTGAGCCCGCTCTTTAACGTAACTCTTTCGTTCTCTCTCTGTCTCTCTTTTTTCCATATATGTATCTGGAAAATCCTGACTAATACACACACACATAGCTATATACACACTACAAATAGTCACACATAACACACACACACATACATACATATTGTCTACACACACACCACACAAGCACACATCCAACACATACCCACCCATATACATCATGCGTGCACCTCCACACCACACATACACACGCAACACATGCACACACACACCACAGCCATAGACCGACAGTCACGCTAACTAAGCATATGCACACATGCACACACCACGCCACACACCCAGGCACACGCACACACCCTTCCACAGAGGCCCAATGGAATGAGCTACGCGCCAGAGTGGACAGTCCTCCGACCTCAGGACACTGCCGTCCAGGTGGGCTCCAGACCCCACGTCTGAGGAAGGGCCCGTTTGCTCTTCTTCCTGGACGCATCATGAGGTGTGCTGCCTTGGACACAGCCACAGGGAGTTGATGTACATGCGCAGTTGTTGTGTCAAGAGTCAGTGGGAAGGAAAGGAAGCCTTTCAGCTAGTGACAGAGGACCAGATGGCGCTGAGCGAGTGGTGGGCTGGCCTCAGTGTGGCTTGTGCCATCTGATGACACCCCCAGGCTCGGGCTCCAGACAGACAGAGAGGCAGGATGGAGGGGCTGCAAGCCAGCCGCTGGATGCCACACACCAGGCTAGGATGGTGGCGGGCCGGGTCATTGAATGGCAGTGGCGGTGTGGGGTTCTGGACTGTCCAGCTGGGCCGGATTGGTTGACCCTCCCAGCCCTCCGGCCCAGACTTCTGCATGAGGGAAAGGGAGGAGAAGGCCCGCCCTGGGCAGACTGTTGAACCCATGACCGACGCACTCCGAGGACGAGGATCGGAGCCCATTCTGCAGCTGAAGCAACGGAGGCCCAGTACAAGGACCACCCGTGTTTTGTTAATAAAGAGGAAGGAGGCAGCCGCCTTCCCACCCTCTCCTCCTTGCAAGTTTAAGAGGCCCGATCCGAGGCTGAGCCTGTGGTTTTGCTGTGCATGGCCACCGGACCCCTGACCCTGGGACTGACTGCTCACCCCTCTGAGTGACCTGGAACCCCCTCTCCTTCTGCACTGCTGTCCAAGTTCGCTGCAATTGAACCTGACTGCTTTCTCAAGAGGAAATCACACGCTCTCCCCATATCGGTGCAGAAGGCTCTCATTCCCTGGTCACTTGGGCAGGACTGTCTCATTCCCGGTCACTGCCCAAGGCCACACAATGCCCCACCTCACCTCATCCCCCTGCCTTCCAGCCAGAGGGTCTGGGAACCTGGGGTAGGCGAGCTGGGATCAGAGGCACCAGCACTTCTCTGTAGAGAGAGTTGACCTGCACAAAATGCTTTCACAAGCTACCTTGGCCCAGAAGTACAAGGCTTGACCCAAAGGCCCATCAACTCCACTGGCCCCGGCCAGCTGACGTCTGATGGTACCATCGCCCCACAGCCCCGTGCTGTGTCCGAAGCCTGGCCCGGCGGCCAGTTCCTCCAGCGTTCACCAGCCACCCGCCCGCCTCAGACACCGACTGCCCTTGAGCTCCCGCCGGTCCCTGCTGTTGTCTTCTCTCCTGAAAGGCTGTGCTGAGCCAGGCTCTGCCCGTTACAGTCTGGCAACACGGACAGGAAATCAGGCTCCTTTTCCGGACTCAGCTCTTCCCTCGGCTCCACCACGTGCTGCAGGTGAGTCACGTGGGGAAAAGCATGCGGCTCTGCGATTGGAAGCTGGTCAGGCAAACCTGCAGCACCACCTTAGCACCGCCAATCACTTTGGTGACTTGTGCCAGGTGACTTCTGCTCCACCACCGAGGTACCTTCTGCAAGAATGGGCTCACCAGGGAGAAGGGCCTGTGAGGAGAATGTGTGCCCTTTGTTGCCTGGGCTTCAGCTGCAGGAGGTGTCGCCTCAGGTGTGGGCAAAGCACTTTAGGGACCACAAAGTAGCTGGTTCTTTGGAGCAGCAGGTGGAGGGCTGGTTTGCATGTCCCCTGTTAAAGTCTTCTCTTCACCATCAGGTTGTTTGCTGACAGAGATCACAGACATGCTCCAGAGAGGGCTCATAACATGCCCCAAACAAAGAAATGCAATGGTCTTTGTCATCAGATGCTTCTGTCCCCAGCATCCATGTCACCAGACGGCCAAGCAGTGCACCTCATCCCAAGGGCTCTCACTGCCTGAGCCCTGTCAGCACCCTGATCCACCCCACCGGGTCCAGAAGCTGCCTTCCAGCACCAAGTGGCTCAAAATGATCTTTCCAAGAGACGCTTTTGAATAAGTCAAACTTTTATATACTCACACAGTTACCGCTTCCAGCAGTCTTTCTTCATTTATTTCACGGAGATTTGGACATCCACCTGGTCCATTTCCTGAAAAACCTTTTGAGATATTTCTTACAGTGCAACTCTGCCGATCATGAATTCTTCCAGCTTTTGTGTGTCTGATTAAGTCTTTATTTTGCCTACATTTTGAAAGGTATTTTTGCTGGGTATAGAATAGAAAGTTGACAATGTTTTGTTTCAGTACCCAGACATGATTTCTGTGGCTGGCTCACATTGTTTCTGCCGAGAAACCTGATCTCATTGTTGTCTTTGTTCCTCTGTACACACTGTGTGCTTTTTCTCTGGATGCTTCCAAGGTTTTCTCATTATCACTGGTGTTAAGTCATTAGATTAGGATGCACCTTGGTGTGGTTTTCTTTATTTCTTGTGCTTGTGCTTCATGAACTTACTTAAATCTCTGTGTTTTCATCAAGTTTGTAACATTTCCTGCTGTTATTGTTTTTAAGTATTTTTATCTGCTCCTCTTCCCTTGCTTCATGGACTGCTTTTCACAGGCATCAGGCCACTGAAAGTTACCCCATAGCTTCCTAATACTCTATTTGTTTGTTTCAATCTCTTTTCTTCTCTACATGTTTTATTCTGAACTAGAAGCCCGATGAAGATTCATGCAAGAATGGGCCTTCCTTCCCCTGGCTGCCACCACCACCTTTGCTCTGGCCGGAGCCGCCTTTCTGCCTTTCTACGCTGCTCAGATGCCCAGAGTGGCTGGAGTGGTGCGGAATGCTGCGTCGTTGCCATGGCAAAGACACAATTGTCCCGCCCCGCCCCTGGCCACTTGCTGCCATCTTTGTTGGGTTAATTTGCATACTCACTCCTGATTGGCTGGTGGGCGTCACAAAGTATGGTCAGTTAGCATGCTACTCTTTTATTAGTGTAGACCGTTCCTATTACTATGCACTCAGGTTAACCAATCTTTTCTTCTACAGCGTTTAACCTCTTGTTCATTACATCCAGTGTATTTTTCGTCTCAGACATTGTCTTTTCATCTCTTGACGTCTGACTTGGGTTTCTCTCTGTGTTTTATCATCCTCACTTCCACTTAATTTGTTCAGTCTTTTAGCTTCTAGAAGAATGAGAATAGTTATATTCTCCTCCATCTCCTGGTCCATTTCTCCCTCTCAGGAGTTATAATAACTGCTTTTATATCCTGTTTACTGAATCAATCACCTCTGTGTTTTCTCCTTATTACAGGCATGTTTTCCTATTTCTTTGCATGCCTGAGTAATTTTTTATTGGGTCCTAGACATTGTAAATCTTACCTTGTCAGGTGCCAGATATGTTTCTATTCCTATATCGTTAAACTTTGTTCATGGACACAGTTACTTGGAAACACTTTGCTTTTTCAAGGCTTGGTCTTAAGCTCTGATAGGTAAGACCAGAGCATCATTTAGGTGTAGTCTAGGGCTAATTTTACCCCACTCCTGCACCAACACCCTCCTGAGTTCCTACCCCATGCCCATGCGCTGGCTGGGAGACTTCCTGTCAGGTGTGTGGGAGTAGGCACTATTTCCAGCCCTGCATGAGCACAAGTGCTGTGACATCCAGTCCTTTTAGGTGGTTCTTTCCCTGTCTGGGGTGGCTTGCTCATTCACGTGTGCTGATCATTTCTCCACTAATACTTAAGGGGGGGTGCTCTGTAGACCTCCAAATGCCCCCTGCATGCATCTCTCTCTCTTTTCCATCGCTCTGACCATGGACTCCAGCTGCTTCAACCCCCTCAAACTCTCAGGTCATCTCCTCCATTCAGGATGCCCCCACTCTGTCTGGGCTCCCCCTCCCAGAATGCCAAAGCCTGGAAACTCTCTCCCAGCAGTCAGCTGGAGCTGCCACGGGCTCACAGTGTTTGCTTCCCATCTCTCAGGGGTCACGGACTTGAACTGTTTGACGTCCGATGTCTGAAAACTGTTGACTGCATATATTTTGTCCAGACTTTTAATTGTTTCAGGCAGGAGGGTAAATCTAGTTCCTGTTATTCCATCTTGGCCAGAGGTAAAAGTTCATCAAATATTTGCTGAATGTCCAATATTGACTAAGTGCCAAAGCTTATTGAATGGCAGGCCGCCTTCTGTGCATTTGGGATGCAGCGGAGGGCAAAATCCAACCCCTCTGGCCTCGGGGAAAGCAGTGGTGGTCGGAAAAGAAAAAGTAAACTTAAGAAATCAATGTATTATACACAGCTTTGGACCAGTTTGCTCAGGCAGCCCCAGGAGCTACCACAGGATGGGGAATCCTGAACAGCAGCAATTCGTGTTCTCCTAACGCTGGAGGCTACAAGTCCGAAATCAAGGCGTCAGCCATGCTGGTGTCTCCTCTTCGGGTTGCAGATGGCCACCTTCTCCCATCCTACGTAGCCTTTCCTTTGTCTGTGTCCTCCTCGCCTGTCCTATAGGATGCCAGCCGTATGGACTAGGGGCTGCCCCTCAGATCTCCTTTCACCTTAATCACCTCTTTAAAGGCCCTATTTCCAGAAAGTCATATTTTAAGGTTTAGCACCTCAATATAAGGATGGGGGGGATTCAATTCAGCCCATAAGAAGTGTGTGAGAAGGTAGTAAGTGCTGCAGGAAAAGGGGGAAAGGGGAAAAGGGGAGAAGCAGAGTAGGTTGGGGGGGGGTAACGGGGCAGAGGGGTGCATTTTAAATGGGGCAGTTGGATAGGTCTTCCTGAGAGGGTGACACTCCTCCCCCCCCCCCACTCCCACCCAAACCGTAATGTGACTGAAGGACTTTAGAGGCCCTGGAAGCCAGGGCAGCCTTCCTGGAGAGGCCCCACTCCAAGTCTGGCTCCCTGACAGCCACCCCCTCTGTGGGCCATGCCCGCTGACCCCCGCCCCACCCCAGGCCAGGAGGAGCCGGGGAGGAGACCTGATGGCGAGCAGGGCTTCTGGACGGCACTGTACGCAGCCCTTGCCTCGCCCAGGCCATAGTGGGTACCTGATGTCAGAGTGTGAAGTGTTTATTCTACAAAGTCCAGGACTCAGGCCCATAGAAAAGGCATTTCTCCTGGTGAGTGTCTGGGTCTGATCGGGCCTCGCGGGACTGCGGGCAGCTGAGCTGAATGGCTTCTGCCCATCAGGACACAGCACCTGGCAGGCCAGCACGTGGGTTTCCAACATGCAGTGTCCAGGGTTGAGTCCACGGGGGACAGGGCCCCTTCATCTGGACATGGACGCAGCCCTGCAGATGTAAGTGCCACTGCCTGGGGGAGAGCCGCACTGGGGGAGAGCCGCACTGCCTGGGGGAGAGCCGCACTGGGGGTCACGCTTACTGGCGCTTCTGTGCGTCCACAGTGGCTCCTCCTTCCCAGTGGTCCCTGTGTCCCCTCCCCCCCGCCCCCCGCGAAGACTCCCTCACTGGCCAGGTCCCAGACTGTGAATGCAGGGCCTTTGTGCCAGGGCCCCTGGTCACAGCTGGTCTCCCACAGATGCAGATTCCCGGCTCTCTTGCCAGCTTAGGGTTCAGGGGGCAGAGTCCCCAGTGCCGGCCACTGCACCAGCCCCGCAGACACCCCCTGTCCTACACCCAAGCTTTCTGACCCCTGCAGGCCACCAACACCCTGAGCCCCCAGGTTGCCACCCTACTCTCACCTAGCGCTGCCTCCCAGCGCCCGTTGTCCACCCTGCTGGAACCTTCCATACCAGCCTGCCACCTGAGGGGACACCCAGAGGCTGGGGCCATTTGAGGGGCAGTTCTTAGGAGAGGTAAGGAGCACCCTGGGTCTTGGAAGCCAGCTGAAGGCACCTCACAAAGTCCTGCCAAGGCCCCACTATCACAACGGGCCTTGTGGTCTCCTCCCTGCTCTTATCACCTCGGAAACCTCAGCACAGAGGTCAGGAGGACCCAAGGGCTTGGGGGTCCCCACCACCAGAGGTCCCCCAAATCCCCTGGGGGCATGGCCACAGCCAAGGAGATGGTTGGGAGCAAGAAGGCTGCTTTTTATTTGGGGAGTTTTGACCCCATTTCATGGATTTCTCCGAAACCTTTCAGCCGTAGTTAACCAGGAACAATTTCCTAAAGCTTTTACAAAACTTCCCTAAAAGTTTAAAAAAGTTCACCCTCCTCTTCCCCATTTAACCCCAACCCACAAACCGGGAAGGAGTCACAGCAACAAATTAACAAGAAAACTTCATTCTTGAAACTGAGGCTGCTCTGGGCCTCAGAAGGGGCCCAGCTCCTGCAGAGGCCCTGTCTCCCACCCACCTGCTTCCCCCCCCACCTGCTTCCCCCCCATCTGTCTCCCCCCACCTGCCTCCCCCTCACCTGCCTCCCCCCCCACCTGCTTCCCCCCCACCTGCCTCCCCGCCCACCTGCCTCCCCCCCACCTGCTTCCCCCCCATCTGCCTCCCCCCACCTGCCTCCCCCCCACCTACCTCCCGCCCACCTGCCTCCCCCTCACCTGCCTCCCCCCCACCTGCCTCCCCGCCCACCGCACCTGCTGGCTATCTGCAGCTCCAGGGCATGGCCCAACCTCCCTGTGCAGAGCTGCCCTCGTCCTCCGCTCCCTGCTCCCTCTTCTCTGCCCAAACCTCCTGGAAGCTTCCACAATGTGCAGGAGCCAAATCTCCAAGTCAATTCCACTCCGCGAGCTTAGGTTTAACTTTTCTAAACAGTTCGATTAATCTATAGGAGGCACAACATTACTGATGCAAAGCTTGTAGGGAATAGCATAAAATCTGCTTAAGGGAAGAAGCCAAGACATTTCAGAACCGCCCCATGGGCCCCCAATCAGCTCTTCTTTATCCCGAACGTAAGCCTATAGGATACGGGGTCAGGCCCTGCTTTTGTTCCTGGAAGTATGGAGGCAGGAAAGGGTGTGAGGTTTACCATCCCCCCAACACACACCCGTGCCTCGGACTCCTTATTTGCAGAATTGTTCGTGGGAAAATTGTAAAAAGGTATCGTTGACTCGCAATGGGAATATGATTTATTAACATGTGAATGTCCCCTGTGCCCCGTGGAATAAAGGCAACTTTGACCTTGCTGGCTCTGTGTCACCCCTTCTCTGCCCTCTTCCCCGCCAGGGAGAGCTCTCTGTTTGCCAGCTGGGTTTCCAGCTTTTTTATGATGCAGATTTGGGCAAAAGGGCACAAAGAGAGAGGTCTCCGGAGGGAGAGAAGGGGCATTCTCACGTCTGGGTGAGTTCCAGGGCTCCCCTTTGTTGGGGAGAAATACGGAGCATGGGCAATGAGGAAAGAGGAAAGGACTGGAAAGGGAGGGAGAGTGGGAGGCGGTGGGGGGCATGGAGGGTTTGCCACAGGTTGCTGAGGCCGTGAACTGTAAAGACGCCCACAAAGACTGGGTCCCTTCTAAAGTCTTCGGCCGCTGGACTGCTGCTTCTGTGCTCGCGGCTCAGGGCTGTGCTGGACGCATGGGGCCCTGGCTCTCTCCCAGTGACAAATTCAACAGGGAATGTCTCCACTCAGTATGTGCAGGTGTCGTGCCCAGAGGGCAAAGTTCCCTCCCTTAGCGAAGCCCTCAGGAGCTGAGCCGCCAGAATTGTCATTGGTCTGCACAGGAATGAGGGTGGAGGACGGGGCCGGCATGTGCGGTCTCAGCTGAAGGACCCGCGCGTGCAAAGGCCCGGGGGCAGAACCCGTGTGACAAGCGGGTGAAGACTCTGGCAGGGCAGGGGCTCTGGCCGGGCAGTGGCCTGCAGTGAGGGCGAGGATGCGCATTTATCCCGAAGGTACAAGGAGGTGATGGGAGGCTGTCGGTTTTCACTTGGGAAGCTCGCTTTGGCAGCTGCAAAAGGAACAAGTGAGGGGTGAAGACCCACCGGGTCGGCAGAGGTGTGTGTGTGTGGGTGTGCGAGTGTGGGTGTGCACGTGAGAGCGTGTGACAGTGTGTGCCCGTGTTTGTGCCTGTGTGTGAGCGTCGGGTGTGCATGTATGTGCCTCTGCATGAGTGTGTGAGTGCGTTTGTATTTCAGCTCTGGGACCTCAGGTCAGGAGGGGACACTGGAGCAGAGCCCTCCCCATACATGAATGCCGTCCCCAAGCACCCAAAGAAGCGAGGAAGCTGCGAGGGGCCTGTCACCCAGGAGGACGGATGCTGCGGAAACAGTAGGATGGGACTCCCTTTGTTCTTTGCTACAGCAGCCCTGACAGGGCCTCGGGGCTGGGAGGAGCGAAGACGAGAAGGGCACATCGAGACAGAGACACGTTGGTTCTGCCTAGGGGCACACACTCTCACACGCTCTCACCCCAGACTGGCAGGAGGCGGAGAGACCTCCTCTCTGCACACTCATCCCCTCTACCCCCTGCTTCACCCCCTGGACACCACAGGATGCAGAGGGCCTCAGGCAAGGTGGGGACTTTCCTGCCCCAGGGCCTTTGCTCCTGCCAGTCCTGGTCCTGTCCTCACAGTGCCTCCCTCCCTCCACAGGCCCACCCTTCCTGGCCCACTTGCCCCAGGTGCCCTCCCCCGTCCCCATCCCAGACAAGCTTGCTGGGTCTCCTTCGTGGCCCTGCTGCTGGCCTTTGGCCAGTGGGGGCTCCGGTAAGTACACTGGAAGGACTGGAAGCCACTGGGCCTCCACTCCAGTCCAGCTGGGCCTCCGGCTGTGGAGTCAGATCTCTGGACTCTTGTCCGCATCCCCGTGGAGGGGTCACTCGCATGCCAGGCTGGAGTCACGAGGGTTGGATAAGGCAGTGCCCCAGACGGGTGCCCACTCAGGCACCCAGGCCCAGGAGCTGGTCTGCGAAGAACCCCTGGTGCCACCTGCCTGCTGGCACTGTATCGGCTCAGGACCCTTCCCCCACAGCCCTGCAGGGCACACAGTGGGTGCGCAGGAAGGCAGGCTTCCTCAAGGTGGCCCTGCTGCTCCTCCAGCCACAGTTGCTGCTCCCTCCCTCCGCTCCCTCCCACCCCAGCAGCACCAGCCACCCACTCAGCCCTGCTGCTTCCTGGCGCCTGACAGCAGTGAGCCATCCTCAAGAGGGTCCCCTGGGCCACAGGCCTGTTTTCCAGGAATCGGGATCTCAGCTTCTGCTGGTGGGGATGACTCAGTGGCTCCTGGGGCTGTGCTTCCTGGAGTGGGCCTTCCAAGGAGCATGTGTGTGTGGGGGGGGAGGGGGGGCACACAGGGGAGGCTGCTGGGGGGGGGGGCTGCTTTGCCTCCTTGGGTGAGGTATGCATGTGGCACCACCGCCTCCTGCTGTCCCTATGCCCCCTGCCCCTGTGAGGACCTCCCGGGTGCTGGAAGGGGCAGCGGCGTCTCTGCACCCCTCCATTAGGAAAAGGCTCCATCCACGGTGGTCGTCACCGGAGCTCTGGAAGACGCCAACATTTCTCCAGCCTTGGCTCGGAGACCTTCCCCTTGGGGCTCCATCTAGGTGGCCCTGTCGGTGCAGGTCAGGAGGGCAGAGAAAGAACTCTGGGACCGCTGGTCAAAGGCCCCTCTTCCTCCTCCTTGCACTCGGTTCCCCAATCCCCACCTGCCCAGGGGCCTGGGGGCACGGGAGGCAGTCCCAGGCGGCACGTGGCCCTGAGACAGAATCCGTCTCCAAGTTCCCGTGTGCATGTGGGTCTGTGTGTGAAGGTCAGGAGACATGGGACTATGTACATGAATGTCCTACTCAAGGCTTGCACACTGTAGGCGCTTATTAAGGGCACAGAATCCTGCCGGCCAGGTTTGCAGCCGGGTGCCTAGAACGCACTGTCGCCTGGCAGGCCCCGCGGTTTGGAGACGTGCCCTGAGCTTTCATCCGGGGCAGCTGCGAGGAGCCGTTTCATGAGGTTCGGCACCGCTTTTGCTGTCCAGATGCTGTTGGTGACATGATCCGCTTTTCATTTCAGGGCCACCTAGATGGAGCCCCAAGGGGAAGGTCTCTGAGCCAAGGCTGAAGAAATGTTGGCGCCTTCCAGAGCTCCGGTGACCACCACCGTGGATGGAGCCTTTTCCTAATGGAGGGGTGCAGAGGCACTGCTGCCCCTTCCAGCCCCCGGGAGGTCCTCACAGGCCCAGGGAAGCGGCCTTGTGTGCCTGCCGCACAGGTCTCACACAGCTCTGTGCATCCTGCTGGGAAGAGAGCTGGGAAGCCCCAGAGTGGGGACAGCTGAACTGGTCCTGTTTCCCTTTTCCCTTCGGCTGCCAGGAATCTCACAGCCAAATGCTACACTCCAATCCGAGCCGCTGTGAGGGACCTGCTAGCCTGCACAGTTGTGTCCTGTGTCCTCCTTGGTGTTCAGTCCAATTGTCATTTACAGCTGCTCCAGCTGGGGGGCTCTTGTGGGTTTGTATTTCACTCATTTTGGCTTCATCTTGCTTGCAGGTGGACGTAACCTTTTGTGAAATAAGGCAGGGCTTGAAACAGACCTACTGCCGCCCCAAAGCCCTGATGGCTCATGGGTGCTAGGAGCAGCCCCTACCCCTCCTCCTCCTTGAGGTCGGGCACATTCAGATCTGGGGTTGGATGCTCTCTTGACAGCAACACCATCCCAGGGTAGACACACAGACCGCAATCCGGAGGGAATTTCTGACCCAAGGAACTTCAGAGCCCAAAGGGATGCCTGCCCAGTCCTTCATTTTAAGTGACATGGAAGCCAAGCGCGGATGGGTGGCAGGTCCCAGGTCAGTATCAGCATGATGCCAGCTCCCCAGGCGGCACCCACATGGGACACGCACCAGCTCATCCACCCCCAGCACCCCACTGGGGAACAGTCTCCCAGGTGGGGATTCCACATAAACACAAAATTAATTTATTATTACTGATTGCGTGTCAGTGCCTTGGCTACAGGTTTTGGGACCAGGATGAAAACTGGAGACAACTGGATGTGTCTGCCCACCAAACCTTCCAGCAATGTGGGAGACCGCACCCGAAACCAGCCACCGGGCCTCGCCACTGGCCGTAAACAGCCGCAGGCCACCGGCAAAGTCCAGAGAGGCAGAGCTTGGCTTGAGAGAAGGAAAGGGAAAACCTCTCAAAACAACGCTTGCTGGAGCCATCTGCCCCTTCCTGTCCTCGTTCAGCCACTGCGGAATGCTGGGTGACACACTGCCAGCGCGAGAGCACAGTGCACACACACACAACACTCATGCACCACTCGCACACATGCACACAGGCGTGAACATACAAGCACTCACATGCTTGAGCAACACGCATGGATGCAGTCACATGTACAAGTGTGTGCATGCCCGTGCTCATGTGTGCACACGCTCTCACATATACAAAGTACACACTCACATAGATGCACACACTCGCACACACGTGTGTGAACACACACACACATGCTTGCACACACATAGCGCCGTCTGACGTTAGCATCAGTCCCTCCCGGGCCGTCGCCAGTGATGAATGTGGATGTACTAAGGTGCACTCAGCCCGAGGGCTGCTCTGAGCTGGTGACGCAGCGTCCCAGCCCAGTAGCCGGGTCGGGTAAGAGCCGTGCCTCGCTGTCAAAAACATTGGCAGCTGGAGAGCAGCGCCTGCAAAGCCCGCAGAGCCAGGCACTTCCGGAGCTGGGCAAGAGGAGCCGCAACGCACCCGTCCCCAGGGCTGCCCACAACCCCTCCGAGGGGAGCTGGGCCTGAGCCCACCCAGGCCTCCTTGCCCCTCCCACCCCTCACCGCTCCTTCCAGCACCTCTGGCTCCTGCCCCGGCGGGGGGAGGGGGGCTGCTTGTGAAGGGTCCCGGGTGGGCATTTCCTGGCGGAGATCCCCAGGCCTCCCGCATGTCCCAGCCCCATCCCTGCACGTGCCAAGCCACGGGGCAGCCCTCCTCTCTGAGCCCACCCAGGACTGGACTGGGTCTCGGTGACAGATTGATGGCAAAGGACTGGAGCCCTGGAGGCTGCTGCAGGCAGAGGCCTGGGAAACGGAAAACCTGCATCAACAGCGTGGGGCGGAGGGCTGAGTGGCGCTGGAAGGGAAGCCTCTGTCTGGGTCACTGAGTTCATAATTCAGGGCCCACGGGTGGTGGGCAAGAGGGGGCCCTGACCCTGATCACAGGCGTCCCTGGGGACCTTCCTCCCCTCCTGGGAGCACTGTGAAAGGGACCCAGCTCTGACTGCCAACGTGCCAGGGGCCTCCACAAACTCTCATCTCCATCTTCCCAGCAGCCCGAGAGCTGGGCAGCACGTGCCCACTGTGCGGAAGAGGGGGGCTGAGCCTGAGCAGTCCTCCCTCCAGGCCCCCGGCCCCAGGAGAACCAGACGGGCCTGCCTTCTACCCTCACCCCTGGGGCCCCAGCCCCAAACAATGGCCGCAAGGCGCACTTCTGATGGGCAGCTCTCCCTGCGTTTGTTTGTCATGCAGCTGAAGCGCAAGCTCAGCCGGCATGGGACTTGCTGGCTTGTCTGCGGATGTCTGGCCGTTGGAGAAGTGGGGGCTGGGACCTCAAATTTCCTCCATGGGCCAAGGCTGCCGAGCCCATGGAATCTGGGCAGATGGGTACAGAGCAGGTGGTCGATACACGACTCCCTGGCCCACGGAGTCCCCATGAAATGAGATAACTTAGGGTTTGCAAGGGCAGGACCTGGGGGCACCTGTCCCTCACACCCCCCCCCCAGGGTAGGCTCTCCCAGGTCCTGGGAGGGAGCAGCCCCCTCCACCCTGAGTTCAGGCGGGTGAGAGAGGAGGATGCTACCTGGTTTGCTGTGAGACCCTGGACATGTCACTGTCTTTGTAAAATGAGGGGGAGGGAGCTGCTCCCTCCCAGGATCTGGGAGGATAGAGAGGGAGGGCGGACAGACTGAGAGGGGCCGGCAGGAACCAGGACCTCCACCCGCTGTGGTGCATGTGGGGAGGGGGGGTCTTCCCGGCTCCCTGTCCAGGAAGGAACCCACATGCACAAGAGAAACCTGAGATCATCCACCCTGGGGCAGAGGGCTGCTGGGCAGGGGAGCCATGGGGAGAGCAGCGACTGCCCCTGCAGGGTGGGCCTCAGGGAGGTGCTGCTGGCAGGGGAGGACCCTGGAGGGGGCAGGGTGCCCAGAGACCCAGAAGGCTGGAGAAGGAGCCTGCGGGAGGGCCCTGACTTGGGGGTGGCTCCCCCATCAAGCAGCTGGGCTGCCCCTGGGCAGAAACAAAGGATTGCTCACAGCCCTGCATCCCACGTCAGTGATCTGATGGGAGAGGTGCTGATAGGTGCCTCTGTGACCCACCTGGGCCCACGTGTGTGCTGGGGGTGCCTGTGTGTGTGTGTGTGTGTGTGTGTGTGTGTGCGCGCGCACGTGTGTGTGTGTGCGCGCACGTGTGTGTGTGTGCGCGCGTGCGCGTGCGCGTGCTTGTATGTGTGCATGTGTGTGACGGTATGAGGAGAGGCTATGGTCGTGGACATCTGGAAGGTTCCCTGTACCCAAGCAGAGTCCTGGCGCTAAAGCCCCTTGGGCAGGACAACGGGGTCCTGGGCTGACCACCAAGCAAGGCCTTGCCCTCCCAGGCTGTCTCCTTCCTGGGCAGGGCTGGCCGGAAGGCGCCTGGGTGGATCCCTGCCAGGTGTCCTGGCTCGCACTGCCCCCTGGTGGCCATCCTCAGCGTCCAAGGACCTGGGGGCTGGAGTGGACAGACAGCTGGTCAACCAGGCCCCAGGATAGCTAAGGCCATAGTCCCCCCCCTTCAGGCAGGGGCACCAGCCCTAGGGTCCCCTCCAGGACAATGGCAGCACTTCTGGCCTGAGACTGCTGGGCCGACCAAGATGGTGCTGGTCGCTGCCACCAACCATCCAGAAGGAGAACCAGCCCTCAGCTGCCTCCATTCAGGCAACAGGCCAGCCCTCAACACACCCACCCAGGCCACCTCCCCTCTGCCAGTAGCCTTGCCCCGGTCCAGCACTGCCCCAGACCTAGGTTGTCCATCTCATTACCCTAGCCGGGGCTCCTTGCCACTCAAACGTTGTGAGTTTGGGACTCCTAGGTCCGATCAGTTGGTGTGGGAGCTACAGGGGGATGTAGCCCTCGGAGGTCCCCACGGGCAGGCCCCTCGAGGCCCCTTCAGGGTTGGGCTGTGCATCAGCTCCCCCGCTGCAGTGGGAAGGCGCACTGCCCAGCCCACTCAAACCTTTCATCGGAGGAAGAACACTAAAGGGAAGAGGGAGCTCCCTGGGCCCGTGGGGACTCAGACCCCCAGAAGGTGGGGCTGAGCCCAGGCCCCCAGCGTGATGCATGTTCAAGAGCTGCTGTTTCCAGAAAGACTCTCGCCTTGGCGAGGAGAGGATTGTGAATGAAAGGCACGCGGTCCTCTGGCCAAGGTGACGGCAGGGGTGGTCGACGGTGGGGTGGGGGCCTTCCTTCCACCAAGATGCCCCGCCTGGCAGCCTCAATGCCATGGTCAGATGGCAGCCTCCCTTACAGGGCTGCCAGGTAGAATGGGTCTGTGATGAACATGCGACGCTCAGGGCATACTTACACTGGAGACTCAAACGCATCCGGGCGCCCTGCATTGCATTTCCGAGGCAGGAGACAGCAGCGTGGTCTCTGCGCGGGGCTCCCAGTGACTTCTCTGTCCCTGGCATAGCGGAGACCGTCGGGCTAAGGGTCCTGCCGCTTCCCTTCCCCCCACATCTCAGGCTGACAGAGGGACGGGCAGCCAGCATCCAGGGTGCTGTGGGTGACAACTCCAGCCCCTGCGTGTGTGTGTTGGTCAGACTTGGACAGGGATTCCCGCGAGTGCCCGCTTTCTCCTCGACACGGACCCAATGAGGGCCTCTGACCTCGGGACAGAAAGAATGCTGTGCAGTGGCCCAGCCCTCCCCTGCTCCACAGCCACCAAAGTCTCCCAGGTTAACCACCAGGTGTGGGGTTCACAGGGGAGTCCTGGCTGCCTCAGCCCCAAGGCTCACTGCTGGCATCAGTGGTGGCTCCAAGCTCCCCAAGGGGCTGCTTGGGGTCCCCTTTGGTGGGAAGGGCCCATCCTGAGGAGACAGGGTTAGATCAGTTCTCCTTTATGCAGAAATAGGTGCCATCCGTTGCCTGGGTGCAGCCGCCTCTCTCCACCCGTCCCTGCCCTCCTGGCCCTCCCAGGACCAGGAAGGAGGCTCTGTGTCGCTCCTGATACCCTCTCACCTGCCAGACCCAGCTACGCCCACCTGCACAGAGCACCCAATCTAAGGGAGCAGCAGCCAGGTGAGGGGCCCACCCGGGCAGGTGAGGGCTGCATCAAACCTGCAACCCAGGTATGTGCCCTGGACTGGGAATCGAACCTGGGACCCTTTGGTACACAGGCAGATGATCTAACCACTGAGCACACCGGCCAGAGCTGTGTTATTAGATTGGGGTCCACCCCACTCTGGTGGGACCTCATCTTAATTTGTCTAATTCTACATGCTATGACCTTCTTTCCAAATAAGGTCCCATTCTGAGCGACTTGGAGTTATGACTTCAACATGTGTTTTTTGGGGGGACACAGCACCGATCTTATTCATGCCCCTCCACCCCACTTCTTGTTTTAACTGAGAAAGTCTATTTCAAAAACCTTTAAATTGGAGGGGGCCACTGGGAAGGAAAAGGGGGACATACTTTCAACAATAAAAAATTATTTGAAAAAAACACACACCTTTAAATTCATGAATAAATGAATCGTCTGTTCCAGCTTCCCAAGGTTTGCAAACGGACAAGATGGAGCCTTTGCAGCAAGAGCCAAACCCAAGGAGGAAGAACCCTGGAGCGAATTCTGTTCAAAGAGCAGAAACCCATCGGTTCCCTCTTGATCCTTGAGCTGAACTGCCCAGTGAAAGCCCGAAAGCCTGTCTCTAAGAAAGGTTCTGGCAGCCAGGGCCCGAGCCGAGGTCCCCGTGCATCTGTAAGAGGCAATGGGACAAAGGAGGCCAGCGCAAGTCACCCCCTTATCAAGGAGATGGTGCCAGCAGCGAGGCGAGCTCCAGGCCCTGGGTGGGTGACAGCTGTCGAAGGGGCTGTAACCTTCCCTCTCCGCAGAGCCGTGTCCCTCTCATGCCCGTGTCCCGCAGGGAGGCCCAGTGGCTGGTGGTCTTCGGAAGGCGGGCAGAGCACAGCCCATGGCTTCGGGGTACGCAGAGTATCTGTTAGCTGCCGCATCTGAAAAGTGGTTTTCCTACTAAAAGTTCCAAATCATGTATCCAGGCCAAAGGGGACGCAGGCCTTTTCTCGAGGAACCTTTTTTATAATTATTCCAAAGGTTTATGTCTGCGACGCACTTAACAAGTGATGTCTGACATTCCCACTGGCATTTCCATGGTGGCACGTGGACTCCCGGCTGGTGAGCACCCACGGTGTCTGGCACCTCAGCAGCTTGCAAGAAGTACTTGATGAATGAATGAATAAATCAACAAACCAGGGTCGCTTATCACAGGCTACGGGGGCCGCTGTGTGCGTCTCTTCCCTCAGACTTCGAGGCCCGGGAGGGCAGGAAGCTCCTCATTCATCTGATATCCCCTGGGGCTCCCAGGATATCAAATCCCTGTTTCCTGAATGAAGGAGTCCATGAAAACACGCCTGTGCAAGTAGGTACATTATACCCATTCTGTGGAATAGACCACTGAGACCCCCAAAGGACACCTACAAAGCTCCAACCAGGAGACTCGCAAGGACAAGGCCCTTCCGGGGCCGCACAGGAAGCCTGCTGGTGCTGACCAAGCCCCTGGCTCATCCAGGTGGTGTGCACACGGGCCTGCCCTTTCCTCAGAGACTCCATCCCTGAGCAACCTCTGAACTATTAAAAGGGCGGTTTGCAAGCAAAGGGGGGTTTGGTGCCTTCAGTCTTTTGGGGCTGGTTGGTGAGTCTCGGGAGGAGCCCCAGGTGGGGACCGGGCCCATCCAGGGGGCTGGCTGCTCTCCCTGGAGAAGTCCTGTATTTGAGAAGTCGCACTCCGTGTGTCAGTTCAGGGCCGCCTGCCGGGATTGGCATCTGCCCGTTCCAGAAGGGAGGTGGACACACAGGCACAGAGGCTCACCTGGGGGAGCTGTCCACAGCGCGTTCCTCCATCCCTGCTTTCTCTCCGCAGTTCGCTCCTCCCCAGAGAGGACTTAAGAAAGCAACTAACCCAACCATTAAAATCCCATCAACAGAGCCTCCCCCACACGCTCAACTTTTTTCTGAGAAAGGTCAGTTCCAAAGACTTTTAAGATAATGACTACATTAATTGCACGTTTCAGCTTCCTAAAAGGACCCATCGAAAGTGTGCTCAATTCATTGGGTTTTTTAAATGCCCTCAAGTGTCTGCATGTCACCCAAATCAGCTGTGCAAACTGGGGAGGGCTCCAGCAGCTCCCAGTTGGACAGAGCCCCGGGGTTCGAGCCCCCATTTCGAGATGTCGCCTCAGGAACTCCACTTGGCGTCTCGGAAGCCTGTGCCCCTCGCCTGTCAGAAGAGGAGGGTTCATCCTCTCAGAGGCCAACAGTGGGCTCAGGGAGAAAACGGGTGGATGGAGCCCAGGGGGCACCTGGCCGGGTGCACTCAGGGGACCCTGCTCCAGTGCTGACAGAAATGGTCAGTAAGTCAGGGGCCACCGTCCTCTCCTTTGTCCGTCACCTGACTCCGAGTGCTGGAAAGATCTCGGGCACTGTCTGGCCGGTCTTCTCAGAGGGAGATACTGAGTCTCGGGCAGGCCAAGAGGCTTCTGTGGTCAACAGAATGGTCCCCTGAAAGGTCACACCTCGTCCCAGGAACCTGTGGCTATGTCCCCTCAAGTGGAGAAGGGACTCTGCGGAGGTAATGAAGCAAAGCATCTTGAGACGGGATGCTGTCCCGGCTTACCCAGGTGGTCCCGTGAGCCCTCCAGAGGGGAGACGCTTTCTCGGCTGTGATCAGAGAGACGGTGCCGGGGAAGGAGGGTCAGAGAGCAGCTCCACCGCTGGTTTGGAAGGTGCAGGAAGGAGACACGAGCCACAGCAGGTGGCGGCCCCTGGAAGCTGGAACAGGCCAGGAGACAGACATCCCCCAGAGCCTCCGGAAGCCGCCAGCCCTGCGGACAAGCTGAGTTCAGCCCAGGGAGACCGTGTCAGACTCTGACCTCCAGAGCTGTAAGGTAATAAACGGCGGCTGTTTCAAGCCACCGAGTGTGTGGAAATTGGCGCCGGCAACAGCAGGACACGAATGCAGCTTCCTAAGTGACAAAGTCCACATGCCAGCCAGAGCCAGGCCTGCGTGGCCAGGCTCCTGGCTCCCAGCCCAGGGCTCCTCCTGAGAGTCCCACTGCTTTGTTTTCTCCCCAAAGATGGCCACAGACAGTGGCTCTAGCAGCTGTCACTTGCCCTCGTCCCTCTGGGAACTCAGAGTACAAATGCTCTCATTGTCCCTCCCAGCAGCCACTTCTCATTCATTCATGCATTCTTCAGAAACTATGCCCTGAGCACCCACTCTGCCCTGGGCACTGTTCTACCACTGCAGACACAGCAGTGACGGCCGCACAAAGTCGCTGCCCTTCAGGAAGGCCTCTTAGGATGACGCCAAGCCCTGGAGGCCCCCAGGTGCCCCGGGCAGCCACAGAGGATGAACGCACTAACAGAAGGCGGTGTCTCCATCCGGTGGAATATTATGCAGCCGCCAAAAGGAATGGCACACTGAAATACAGGCTGCAATGTGGATAAGCTGGCAACAGGAGGAGCTGGGAGCGGAGCCAGACACAAAAGGCCACAAGCTATGTGACTCTATTTTCCGGAACATTTTAGAACAGGCAAAGCCATGGAGATGGGAGCTAGATCGGGGTTGCCAGGGGCAGGAGGGAAGCGGGGAGTGACTGCTTAGTAGGTTTGGGGCTCTGTTAATCAGGGTTCTCGCGAGAGACAGAACCAAGAGAACGTCTATAGCTATAGAGAAGGGGACTGACTCCGAGGCGTTGGCTCACAGGTCACAGAGGCCAGAGGCTCACCATCCGATGTCTGCCAGCTAAGGACCCGGGGAAACTGGTCTACCCAGAGGGCCCAGGGACCAGGAGCGCCGGATCCGAGCAGGAAAGATGGACACCAGCTCCAGCAGAAAGAGGGAATTTGCCTTCCGCTGCCATGTTCCTCTTTTCAGGCCCTTGACGGATGGCATGGTGCCCGTTCTCACTGCGAGGGCATCTGCTTCACTCAGCCCAGGGCTCAAGTGCTCCCCTCTCCCGTGACACACCCAGGGGCGGTGTCTGACCTGCTCACTGGCACCAGTGGCCCAGGCAAGTGGACACATAAAATTGACCATCCCAGGGGGTTACGCTGGGGGTGATGGAAAGTTGTAGAACCAGAGGGTGGGATGCTTGCCCACCAATGTGACTGTATTTAACGCCCTGAGTCATCGAGTGAAAAATGCCCAACATGGTCAACTGCTACGTGCGCTTGGTTACGGTAACAAAGGCAGGGAAAGGGCGCCCTTGCCCGTCCAGGCACTCGGGGCGCTGCCCTAACAGCATCGGGGCGGGGGCCGTGGTCAGTCCTCACATCTCACCTCCCCCTGCAAGGGCCCACGTGCCCCGGCGGAGGTGACCAAGCCCTCACTCCCAGCCCATTTTCCCTGTTTATCCCTCACGCCGGCTCATCTTTTATTCAGTGCGGGAGGACGTGTCGCATAGCAGGTCCTGGAGTCTGTGAAAGAGTGAGCACGGAGCTTGAAATACATGATGGACCTGGAAGAAGAATTCAGAGACAGAGAGCGTCGTGCGCTCTGTGCACACACGTGGCTGCTGGTCGCGGGGGCCACACGGGGAGACATATTTGAGGACGATTCGGCAAACACAAACATGGGGCACTCTGCTCTCCTTTAGGCTCGCACCCTGAGATACGAAGACATCAACACCACATGTATTTTGCAATTCATCTAACATTGGGGCAGTGTTGGGAAAGAATGCCTCCAGAATTTTCATTAAGCAATTTAAACCTCTGTCGAGAACAGAGACCAAAATGTCCAAAGGAGGGGCCGGCCTTCCTGACCCGCGGGGACAGCTCAGCCATGGCCGGCAGGAAACACCCTCGCCTTCAGCTGCGCCTTGGGCTTCAGCTTTGCCTTCACGTGGTTCCATGTCCCTTGCAGCCGGGCCAGGCACAGTGCCTGTCGCTCTGAGAAGGGCAGGGCTGCCTGAAGGCTGGGCGGTCCCGATCTGCCCCAACCACCCCGTCCAGCTTCCCCGTGCGCGGTGACGGCCTTAAATAAAGGCAGCCGCTTCCCCGCGAACGCCAGGACGGCGGGATCCGTCGGGTACACAGAAACAGATTACCAAGCAGGTGGCTTCGGGCTAAAGATAAATTGTGTCCTCATGTAACTTAGGAGAGTGGGATGCAGAGCTCCTAATGTGCAAAGCAAGACTCTTCAGCTACTTATTTCTGCCGGGAAGCCCAGACCCTCCTCTGGGGGCCGAGTTAGTGCTGAGAGTGCCACCCTGTGCTCCGACAGGATGCGGGCCGGTGCCCCAGGGTGTGGGCCCCTGTTCGCCTGCCCCACACAGCAGACGGCAAAGCAGGCCAGGTGACACCCACTGCTCGTTGCTCACAGGTGACATCCTGCTCTTGGTGGGTCAGGACCTTTGCTGGGGGCCCCCTTCCTCTTCACCTGAGTTAACCTTCCCCCAGACCGGGCATCTGACCTGGCATTCTGCCAGGACTGTTGAAACAAACCTGCTCGCCACATATCTCTCCAATTTCCCGTATCTCTGCTGGGATTGGCCTCTGCCCATAATGTTAGCTCTCCAGGCATCTGTCCTCTCCCTTTCTTCTTCTTCTTTGGAAATAATGATAGATTCACAGGAAATTGCAAAGAGTTCAGAGATGTCTCAGACACCCTCCCCCAGTCTCCCCTCATGACAGCCCGTTGCATCACCACCGCACAGCATTAGACGTGGGAAGCTGGCCTCGGCGTGGCCCGTGGACCGCATTCAGACTCCACCAGTGTTACATGCTGTCCTGGTCAGCTCAGGCTGCCATGGAAAATACTGCAGGCTGGGGCTCCAACAGCAGACATTTGTTGCTCACAGTGTGGACGCCACTGTGATGCCAGGATTGAGGTGCAGGCCGATTTGGTTCTTGGTGAGGACTCTCTTCCTGGTTTGCAGACGGCCATCTTCTTGCCATGTCCCCACCAGGGAGAGAGACCGTCTTCTATAATGGCACTAATACCATCACCAGGGCTGCACCTCCTAATATCATTACATGGAGGGTATATATTCAACATATAAGTGGGGGGCACAACGAGGCTATAGCTCATGCATTCATCGTGTGTGTGTGTGTGTTCAGTTCTGTTATCACATGGGTAGATTCCTGTAACCACCACCACAATCGGGAGCCATAGTTTTGGGAAGGTTATGTGTAACTTCTAGAGCTAGTTCTTCTCACTCAGGTAGAGGGAGTGTAGGAGGCAGCCAATCAATGATTCTCATCATTGACGTTTCTCTCTCTCCCTTCCTCTTTGAAATCAATATATCCTATATAATAAAAGGCTAATATGCAAATGGTCCCCTCAGGAGTTCGACCGACTGGGAGTTTGACCGCTCGCTATGACGTGAACTGACCACCAGGGGGTGGCATGGAATGAAAGAAGGCCCCAGCCAGCAGCTGGATGGCCCCGATTGGCCCTGATCGCTAGCCAGGCCTAAGGACCCTACCTGTGCACGAATTTTGTGCACCAGGCCTCCAGTATGTATGTGTGTGTGTGTGTGTGTGTGTGTATATATATGAAAGCTCTTCAAATTTTAACACATGGAAGTTTCTATCTTCCATGCTCTGCTCCCCATTCTGGACCCAGCATCCCACAGCTGTTTCCCTGAGCCTCCAGACCCCCATACCCCCATGGGCTCCCCACTGAGTCTTCCTACCCCTTCTCAAGTGATTCTGCCTTCTCTCCCCACCCCTAGCTGTCTTAGGGAGACAGGCAGAGCACCCCCTCCATTGCCTCATTTCTGGAAGCCGCCTCAGGGATCTGGGTCCTCCCTTAGGAGAAGGTGGCCGGGGCTAAGGTCAGAAGAATGTTGCAGGAACAGCCAGGGAGGTGTGACCCAGGTCCCTGGCCCTTCTCTGCTCCGTGGCTCTGCCTCGGGGGCGGGGCCGGGTATGTGAAGAGCAGGGTCCTAAGGAAATCGATAGGAACTTTTAAGATGGCGACAGACAGCAGTGTGGCCCTTCGGAGAACGGGGCCCTGTGGTATACCCAGGAAGCTGCCCAGCTTGACAGCCCCAGCTACCTTTCTGCCTAAAAAGATGGATGTCAACTGATAAAAATGGCCTCTCTTTGCTGCTTTATCCAGTCACGTGTCACCAGACATTCTTCATCTAGTAGAGCCTCCTCTTGCTGACCTGAAATTGTGGAGTGGGTGGAGACGTGGGGCCATCCACGTTTTCTGTGAGCTCTACTCGGGGGAGAGGCCAGCAGCTCCCTGCTTCAGTGGCACCATGTGCCGGAGGGGACCTGCCCGGCCGAGCCCACTGGACTAGACTGGGGTGGACTCAGCACTGCCCTGCTCGGCTCTGAAGGCAGGGCCTCGGGGGCCATGGAGAGCCCCCCTCCTTGCTACCCAGAAGCCCGTGACCCTGTCCTCCCATCCTCCTGTCCCTCACCGAGTTCTGCTTCACTTTCCTCGCATGGTGTTTTTAACAAGGATCCACATACTTGGACCAAACCCGGCTGTTACCCTGGAGGCCGCCAATAAATTTCGTAGGCAAATAAAATTGACTGAAAATTAGCATAAGAAGCCTTAAATTAACAGGATGTAATTTTATGAGTATCTCACAAACTAGTCAAAGATGTATGTCAGCCCGGGGTGAGTCAACCCTTTCAAGTTCTCTCATTATATAATGCTGCTAATTTTTCTCAAATGTAAGCAATGTGTTTTCTTCCTAAACACTGTGTTCTTTGTTCTGCAATTTGGAAAAATAAATTCCCTTTAAGGCAATGCTTTGCTCAACCACAAAGCAAGGCAGGGAGGCAGGCAGGCTCCGAGGTGCCCCGGCTGCCCCTCGGTCTAGGAAGCCCCTAGTAGGTCGCACGGCACGATACAGGAGACTCCAAAGTCAGGGTCACCGAGGCTGCGAGTGAGACGGAGGTGCTGACTCCGATGGCTGCTGGGTGCTCGCTGGGAAAGGCCGGGCTTCCCTTGTCAACGGTGCAAGCTTCCCCAAGTGCGGGAGTGGTTGTGGGCACAGGGCAGTGAGGCTGGCACATGCCCTGTGCCAGGTGCCAGGCACAGTCAGGGGTACCTGGCCCACACTGAGATGCTCCAGGTAGCTTGACCAGGGCTGCCTGGAGCACACGACAGAGGCTCAGCACCCACCCAAGTCTGAGAAGGCTGCAGGGGTGGGGGTGGAGGCCTTAAAGGGCCAGCCTGCACTGGCTGGAGCAGGGGAGGTGTTACAGAGATGAGAGGAGGCGAAGAGAGGCACCGTGCCGAGCTGGGAGGGCGTGATTCAGAGTACGGGAGGGTACGGGGCCCCAGGAGGCCCTTCCCACAAACTGCAGGTTCTGGAGAGACAAGTGACCCAGAAAACAGTTGATAGCCGTTCAAGTCCGTGTCCACCTGATCGCTCCCCATCCCCCCACCCTCCAGTGTGTCAAGATGACAGGTCCAGGTCACTGAGCAACATCCCCAGGAGACAGTGGAGGTTCCGGCCCAGAACCTGGAGGTCCAGGTTTGGTTTGCCAAGGAGACAGCCGTGTGTGAAAGTTTAGAGGGCAGACGGCCTGGGCCGGAGGTTCTCCCGGGACCAGGTGAGAACACGTGGGGGTGCAGAGATGAGGAGGAGGACCCACATGGAGCCCAAGGGGGCCACCCTTCAGAGCCTGGCCGGAGGGCGGCAGCAAAGGAGGATGGAAGGGTGTGACCGCCCGGCAGGAAAGGCCTGGAATCGGGCAGCATGCCCAGAAGACAAGAGCAGCTGTGTGAGGGCAGAAAATATGCTGTTGGTCTGGCCTCTGGTTTCCAGGACTGAGCTTCTCAAACGCTTGGAATTTCCTAAGTGATAAGAGCGCGAGGAGCATCTTCTGGTCTCATGACTGTCTCTGCCCGGTTCCCGACACAGGGCCCCGAACCCGGTGGCACTTCCCGGGTGATGGGACTCCGAACCCCAGGGCATTTCCCGGGTGATAGGGCCCTGAACCCCGTGGCATTTCCCGGGTGATAGGGCCCTGAACCCCGTGGCATTTCCCAGGTGATAGGGCCCTGAACCCCGTGGCATTTCCCGGGTGATAGGGCCCTGAACCCCATGGCATTTCCCGGGTGATGGGACTCCGAACCCCAGGGCATTTCCCGGGTGATAGGGCCCTGAACCCCATGGCATTTCCCGGGTGATAGGGCCCTGAACCCCATGGCATTTCCCGGGTGATAGGGCCCTGAATCCCATAGCATTTCCCGGGTGATAGGGCCCTGAACCCCATGGCACTTCCCGGGTGATAGGGCCCTAAACCCCATGGCACTTCCCGGGTGATAGGGCCCCGAACCCCATGGCATTTCCCAGGTGATAGGGCCCTGAACCCCGTGGCACTTCCTCGGTGATAGGGCCCCGAACCCCGTGGCACTTCCTCGGTGATAGGGCCCCGAACCCCGTGGCATTTCCCGGGTGATAGGAGTGGCTTTCCTTCTAATGAGGTGACTCTGAGTGGGTTTAGGAAGGGGCTGGTCACCGGAAAGATGAAGCCATGATTAGAAGTTTAGAATGTTCAGCAGCCCCAGCCCTGTGTCTCCAGAGAGGGGAGAGGGGCTGGAGTAGAATGAAGAACTGATCTTCTCTACGTAACCTCCCCAAAACCCCAGCACTAGGGGGTACAGAGCTCCCACATCCTGGACAGTGACGCTCCCACTGCCCTGGACAGGAGCGCCTGCACGCAGGACCCCGCTGGACCTGCCGTAGGCATCTCTTCATCTGGCCGTTCCCCTCTGTCACACCCTTCGATAAACTGGTAAATGCGAAAAGTGGCTCCTAACTTCCGGGACCTGGCCAACAAATGACTTTCACCCGGGGGGCGGGGGGTGGTACCTTGGAGCCTCTCACTGGTAACCAGTCAGACAGAGGTGGGGGGTGACCTCGGGACCTACTCCTTGACACTGGTCTCTAAAGGGGGCAGGCTCATTGGGCTGAGCTCCTAACCTGTGGGGTCTGGTCACAGACACATCTGCACATCTCACTCCAGCCACGAGGGAAACTCCTTCCCATACATGGAAATGAGGAGACGGTCTGCCTTCTGAGTGTCTGGGAATCCACACAGGGACGCTGGGGGGGAGGGGAGGGATGCAGGTCACTCCAGGGATGCAGCTGGCTCCCCAAGGGTCAAATTTGGCGCTAGTCAGAGCATAGAACCACCGTGTCATCACAGAGAGGTCTTGGAGGTGGCAGGTGGGAGGGGCAGGCTGCCAGCGTCCAGCCCAGCTTATCTGCTGGGTATGCTGCTCAGGGGGTTCTGAGCTCTTGGGTTCCAGGTGTGAGGTCTCCGGGGAACCACCAACACGCTGGCGGGACAGATGTGGGGCGACGGCCCATCGACCTGTCTCAGTAACTGTCACCTGTCCAGCTGGTCATCTCTGCTGGGATTCAGGCCAACTAGATGCTTGGTCCTTACTCACCTTCCGTGGATGGTCACCTGCAGACATACACCGGTCACATCTGCCCAAGTCCAGGCCACGTGACAGGCGTGTATCTCACTGGGCATGGGCACCTTGGCACCTGGTTTTGTGAACGTGGCTCTAGAGCATCCGCCTCCGGAGCCTGGATGCAGGGACTTCTCCAAGGTGACAAGAGACCTCCCTCAGCTTCCTGGCTCACCAGGGGCTGAAGGAGTTCGTCCCTAAACTGCTTCGCTGCAAACCCACGTCACGTCTGAACCCTCCTCCCTCCTGTTCCTGTGCGGGATAGTTCTGTCACAGCCCCATCACTCTCGGCCTTCCCTTGGAGAGGACCCCGAGAAAGGTGCGTGGCACGTGCCGGAGAATGTCCCTCATCAACCACACGGGCCATCGAGTGGTCAGCCGCATGAGGAGCAGGGACAGGCTGCCCCGGGAGGACCTGTGATTAGAAACGAACAGCCACATGGAGGAGACACAGGAGTTGGGGGCAGGGATGGAGGAGACAGACCCGCTCCCAGAGGCCAGTGTTGGCAGATTGGAGGGTGTGGGTTACTCGGCTGCTCCGGCTGCCATACGCAGGACCACGGGTGGGGCTGCTTCCACAGCAGGTGCTACTGTCTCGCTGTTCTGGAGGCTGATGTCCAAGTTCAAGATGCTGCCCCCAGGCCTCTGTCCGTGGCTTGGAGGCGGCCGTCTTCCCCTCTCAGAGCCTGCACACGCCTTCCCTCTGTGCGTGTCTGTGTCTTAATCTCCTCTGTATGAAGGACAGTCAGAGGGGCTTAGGGCCTGCCCTAGGGACCTCATTGTAACTGAATTACCTCTTCAGAGACCCCATCTCCAGCGACAGTCACCTTCGAGATACTGAGGGTGAAGACTCGAAGCATGAATTCTGCAGGGACGGGGTTCCTCAGCACAGAACAGGGAGGAACGCTGGACCTGGAGATTCTGAAAGTGAGCCTGGAGCAGGAAGTTTGAGGAACACTCCTCCCTAGTCCCTTGGTCTGTGGGGATAGACACGCGCCTGACGGGTTAATCAGCGCAGGCTTTCTGCAAGACTCACCGGGTGATAAGTAGGAACGTCCTTCAGATCAAATGCACTAGTCTGCCCTGAAATTAGCGAACTATTCATCACGATGATGCCTATTTTCCAGGAAAATTAGGTAATTGCAGCCCAGATGGGCAGATCTTCATCGACAACTCATTTTCCCACCCTTCATGTCATCCCGAGGGCGCTCGCTCCGCTCCTCACCCGTCGGGTGACGGAGGCCACTACCGGGGACATTCAGGAGGGCTCTCGTTCCTGTCCAGACGCCGACAGCTGCCCCCGAGAGCATGGGTGGCTGTCACACATCCACATCCTCTGGACAGGAGCTGTCCGCAACGGTGACCACTAGAGCAGAATGTGGAGGCGGTGGGAAAGTTGGCCAGAATCTTCTGTCTCCAGACCTCGGCAACTCTTAGAACTTTTAGGTTCCAAAGAAGAGGAAGCCGGGCTGGGGCCCCACAGAGGCCCTGTGTCAGTCAGGTTAGGCAAGGTTCTGCTCTACCAACGAGCAGCCCCCCACATTTCTGTGGCTTCCACTCATGCATGTATGTCGCCCTCACCCCACACATCCATCTTTTGGAGACCTTGCTATCGCCCCGTTGTCCTTGCTCTGGGACCTGGGCAGACAGGGCAAATCTTTCCTAGGTATCGCTGGCCTCAGGGGCATCAAGACACGCCCGCCGGCTCTTACTTCTGCTCCTAGAAGCCACGGTGACAGTGCCCTGCATTTCACTGTGCCACCCCCGACCTGGCCTTAACGGGGTGAAGAATGCCACCCTCCATGGGAGAGGGACAGCAAACAGTGGGAACAATGTTACAATCGGCCACAGCGCACCCCACCCACCTTCCTCACAGCCCCAGGTCCCCTCCACAAGGGACAGCGAGGGACAGCCGAGAGGCTCCGCGCAGACGCCCACCCACGGGGAATGGGCAGCCTCGCCGAGGAAGAGGTGGCATGCTGGGGGCCCCCCCAGAGCCTCTGGAGCCGGAGCATCCTTGGAGGCCACCGCCATGTCCCGCTGTACGCATTCGTTATTAAAATGTACACCTTGGGTTCGGACACTGGGGCTCCTCCTAGTCCTTACTTCGTGGCACAGGACTACGGACTGTCCCCTTTGTCACTAGTCTCTGTCACTAGTCTTCACCTCTGTCCCCAACCCCCACCCTCACTCCCCGGCCCCTCCAGGTGCTCACCGGGATGTTTGCAGTATGTTCTTGAACACATACTGAACTTAGAAAAACGTGCCGCCGCCGGGTTTGGGGTAAGCGCTGTTTCCGTTGGAAGTACAGTCTGTTGTGCTATAAAGTTCCTGTTTCTCGCTTCCTTCAGTCAACAATATGCCTCAAAATCTGTCCTGCCTCTTGTTGCTGAGTGCGCCGGGACTCAGGCGGCCCCGACGACGGTGGGGAATCCGCCTCCCCTGGCGGGCAGGTGTGCTGTCCCTTCACCTGTCCCCTGCCCCCGGGCCCCGTGCATGTTCAAGGGAGGGGGCTGTTTGGTCACGGGCCACACGGCAGTGTGACACGTGTCCCCCACCCCCAGCAGCCCATGAGGGGCCCATTCCCTCCCACCTCTTCCAACTGCCCAGCTAATCCTTTTACAAAATTGGCCTCTTGTTATTTTTGCATTCCCCCCCCCCACAAAAAAAATTACTAGTGAAATGGAGAATCTTTTCACGTACTTGTTTGCTTTTCAGATTTTTTTTTTCAATCCTCACCCAAGGATACATTTTTATGGATTATAGAAAGAGAGGAAGAGGAAGAAAGAGAGAGAGAGGGGAAGGGAGGGAGAGAGAGACATTGTGTGAGACAGAAACATCGATCAGCCATAAGGGAGTGAATTTTCCCTACACTGAAAATTAACTTATCCATTCCTCTCTGGCTTGTGATTCCACCGCTATCAAATACTAGGTTTCCATATGTAAAAGGTGAGGTTTAAGCTCTCTCTCCTGTTTTCTGAGCCCAAGAGCCCACACTGGTAGGGTCCCTTCCCCAGTGTCCTATGGTGGGCCACGCTTGTAATTCAGTTACTGATCAGTAGCCTTTTTTAAAAATAATATTTTATTGATTTTTTACAGAAAGGAAGGGATAGGGATAGAGAGTTAGAAACATCGATGAGAGAGAAACATCGATCAGCTGCCTCCTGCACACCCCCTACTGGGGATGTGCCCGCAACCAAGGTACATGCCCTTGACCAAAATTGAACCTGGGACCTTTCAGTCCGCAGGCGGACGCTCTATCCACTGAGCCAAACCGGTCAGGGCGATCAGTAGCCTTTTGAGGCTACTTATCAAAAGGAGATTGACCAAATCAGGGGAGTCCTCTGAAAAGGCCTGTGTCCTTCCTGAAAGATTGGTTCCAAGTGTGGGCGGGATCAGTCTTAAGGGAGTCTCTACTGTGGGGACTGGCTGTGAAGATGGAGGGCCCATCTTGCATGGGGCACAGGTGGCCTCTAGTAGCTGAGAGCAGCCCAGGGGACAGTCCGCAAGGCAACGGGACCCTCAGTCCTACAGCCATAAGGAACTTGGCCGACAATATGCATAAGCGTGGAAGTGTATCCTTCCCTGGGCTCCTGGGCAGCAGAAAGCCTCTATGTGAGACCCCCCCACCCTACCCCCGCCCTGAGCAGAGAACTCAGTCAAGCCACACCGGACTGGATTGCTGACCTAAGGAACTATCAACTGACAAGTCACCGAGTTGGCGGTAATTTGTGACCCAGCAATAAAAGGGAATCCTCTCTCTTTGGAGCATGATGTCTTACCAGGCAGGACAAGCCGCCACCACCCTAACCCTGAGCTCCTTTCAAAACAGACCTAGCAATGTGTGGACATTATGGCTCATACATGTTTTAGAATGAGCTCAACAATTTCAACCATCCATAAAAGTGGTCTATCTCTCCACTTTACTCATGTTATCCTTTTTTAAAAACAATGTATTTTTATTGATTTCAGAGAGGAAGGGAGAGGGAGAGAAATAGAAACATCAATGATGAGAGAGAATCATTGATCGGCTGCCTCCTGCATGCCACTCACTAGGGATCGAGCCTGCCACCCGGGCATGTGCCCTAACCGGGAATCGAACCGTGACCTCCTGGTTCGTAGGTCGCCGCTCAACCACTGAGCCACATGGGTCGGGCACTCACGTTTTTCTTTATGTCTGTTATATAACAAATATTTGTCCCCCCCCCCCAAATATTTTCATCTGAAGCCCTAACCCCCAATATGGTGGTGTTTGGAGGTGGGGCTTTGGGAGGGAATTAGGGTCAGATGAGGTCCGGAGGGCAGGCCCTTGTGATGGGACTAGTGTTGTGAAAGAGACAGCAGGGAGCTGCTGTGTCTCTCGCCTGCCCTCAGAGGACATGGCCACAGGCAGCCTCAGAAAGCCAGGAGAGAGCTCCCGGTCCCTGACCCCAGACTTCCAGCCTCCAGAACTGTGAGAAAATGCATTTCCGCTCTTTAAGCCCTCACCCCCAGTCTATGGCATATTATGGCAGCCCAGGCGGACTAAGGCAGGGCCCTTTAAAGGCTTTCATGTTAGCAAGTCCAGCAGAGGGAATACAGTCAATAGCGTTGTAATGACAACGTGCGGGGCCGGGTGGGGACTGGACTTACCCAGGGGTCACTTCTTAAGTTACAGAAACGCCTGCCCACTAGGCCATACGCCTGGAACTAATATGATATTGAATCTCAGCTGTAATAACAGTTTCAGGAGTTTTTATTTTATCGCTGCACTTTTTCACATCTTCGTCTGTATCCTTTACAGGACCTAAGTTTTCATTCTCCCGCTCCAAAGGTGTTCCGCATTTATTTCTGGCTTAACTTCTGGATACGTCCCAGCTTTGGTTCCTCTTGGGAATGCATCTTTTTCTATTCTAATCGGCTAACGCCGCTGTAGAGGAAAGCCACGGACTTGGGGAGCTGGTCTTTTATTCTGCAATCTTGTTAAGCGATCGTTCGTTCCAGTCACTTCTCCATTCACTCTGGCGGGTTCCCACGGAGACGACAGGTCTCTGCGCCTGGTGACAGCGGCGTCCTGCCCTCCACCCTGCCTGCCATCTCACCTGTGGCAGCGGCCAGGGCCTCTGCAGGAGGGGCAGTGGCTGTGTCTGGGTGTTGCAGGAAATGAACCTAAGGGTGGTAGGTGTTCTATGAGCTTGTAACACACAAAGTCCCTGCTGCATTAAGAACGGCCATTTCTATTTCGAGTTTCTGGAGAAATTTTCTTAAAAAGCACAAAATGAGCCCTGGCCGGTGTTGCTAAGTGGTTGGAACATTGGGCGGCTCATGGAAGGATAGCAGGTTCAACCCCTGGGCTGGTTGGGGCTCGTGTGGGAGGCAACCAATTGATGTGTGTCTCCCACCTCTCTCTCTCTCTCTCTCTCTCTCTCTCTCTCTCTCTCTCTCTCTCTCTCTCTCCATCTCTCTCTTTCTTATCCTCCTCCCTCCCTCCCTTCCACTCTCTAAAAATCAATGGAAAACATACCCTCGGGTGAGGATTAGCAACAACAAAGTCACAAGATGAGGCTGAACTTCTTCAGAGATGTTGCTATGTCTGTTGAGAGTGGTTTGCTCCTGCGGCCAATAACACGGTGAGTCTCCCCGCCAGACGCTCGGAGGCTGGACGCTTCCTGGGCGCCCGGAGTAAGCTCCGCTCGGGCCGTTTTCAAAACGCTCTGCAGGCCTCGTTAGCTAGCAGCTCACTTGGACTCGTGCCTCTGTTTATGTAACTGAAGTTGACCTGTTTCTTTCTTACGCTGACCCCATCTGAACTTGGAATACATGTTATTTCAGCTTCATCAAGTGAGTTGGGCAGCTTTCCCTTTTATCTGGAACAAGTTCTCCAAGAGGATTTATCTCACCCGTCACCGCTCCTCAGAACTCTCACCTAAAGCTACCAGGCCGGAGAACTGCTCCAGGCGAATGCCTTTGTTTGCTGTTTCGCTTTCTTAAGAGCTTAAGTTTATGTTATTCCACTCTTCTAAGTCTTTTTTCTCTTTTGACTGCTTGCTCTATTAATCAGTTTCAAAGAGGGATATTTTCCGTGACAGTTGGGATTGTTGATTTATCCAGTTCTCGCTATAATTTCATTGGTTGTGGCTTCACTTAGTCTGATGGTTTCTTTTTCTTTATTTTTTTTAATCCTCATCCAAGGTTATGTTCTTATTGATTTTAGAGAGAGAGGATGGGGGAGAGAGAGAGAGAGAGAGAGAGAGAGAGAGATGGACGTGACAGAGAAACATCGATTGGTTGCCTCCCATCCGCACCCTGACCAGGATCAAATTAAACCCACAACCTTTTTGGTATACGGATGACGCTCCCACCAACTGAGCCACCCGGCTGGGACTTCAAGTTTCTTTTTAGAAGAACAAGTCTTCCTGGTTATTGCATTTCTTTCACAAAACTCTTTTCATGGAGGCATCTATAATAATCAAAGCATGATATGCTACTTAGACCAGACGTCCTTCTGGACAACCTTCTGGATGAAGCCAGGGCTGCGAGAGAAGCCTGGGTCCTGGGTGCTGGCAGCAGGGGGAAGGAAGGCCTCCTCTTGCACAAAGTTTGTGCATCGGGCAAACTTGATTTTTATTTACATAAAATCAAATGCACAGATTTGAGATCCATAGGTTGATGAATTTTGGCAAATGTGCATACTATGTACCTAGCTCTCAGATCAAGATATAGCACACGTGGTAAAGTAGATGATTATCTAATCACTAGCTGTCCACCTGGAACTAATATATATATATATATTAGTTATATATATAGTTTATATATATATATAAAAGGCTAATATGCAGAGTGTCCCTGCAGGAGTTCAACAGGGAGAACGGGAATTTGCTCACTCACTATGACATGCGCTGACCACCAGGGGTGGTGTGGAACACGGCAGGCGACCAACGGCGGCAGCAGGGAGCTGAGGGAGCGAGGGAAGGAAGAGGCAGGGAAGCTGGGGGAACTGCGAGGTGGCGGCCCATGGGTGGCGAGGGAAGGAGGCGGGGAGGTGGGGGGTGGGGGTACGGTGTGGTGGCGGCACACGGGAAGGCAGGGGAACCTGATCAGCCCTGACCACCAGCCAGGCCTAGGGACCCTACCTGTGCATGAATTTCGTGCACCGGGCCTCCAGTACAAAATAATACTGAATGTCAACTGTAATGGAAAGATAATTTAATAAAACGGGGGGAAAGACACAGACCATTTTGGTCACCCCAGGTAACTGCCGTGTGCCCCACTCCTGCTACTACTGTAACATGGCCAGTCACTGGCCTGCCTGGTGTTCACCCCTGGTGAACGGAGTTCTGCGACAGGCACTCACCTGTTTTAGGTTCATTCGCTTGGCACAATGCTGCCGACTCATGTGGTTGCAGGTAGCAGCCGCCTTTTTACGGCAGAGTAGTTTTCCACTGTACGAATAAACCACAGTTTGTTAACCACCTCCTGTCAATGGACGTTTGGGCTGTTTCCAGAATTCAGCTATTATGAAAAAAACTGCTATGAATCATTGTCACAAGTATTTTATGGTGTGTTTTTTTGTTTTGTTTTGTTAATCCTAACCTGAGTATATTTTCTTTCCATTGATTTATTTTTTTAAGAGAGAGTGGAAGCAGGGGGAGAGAGAGAGAGAGAGAAACATTGATGTGAGAGAGACACATCAATTGGTTGCCTCCCACACACATCTGTCTGGGGCTGGGAATTGAGCCTGAAACTCAGGTATGTGCCCTTCACCAGAATTGAACCCGAGACCCTTCAGTCCATGAGCTGACACTCTAACTACTGAGCCAAAACAGCTAGGGCTATTTTATGGTGTTACTAGAGGCCTGGTAAACAAAATTCATGCATGGGGTGGGAGTGGGGGATCCCTCAAGGTTCCGACCTAGACTAGCAGTCGGATATCCCTCTCACAATCCAGGACCACTGGCTCCTAACCGCTCACCTGCCTGCCTGCCTCATCATCCCTAGCCATTCTGCCTGCTTGCCTCATTGCCCCTAACTGCTCACCTGCCTGCCTCATCGCCCCTAATCACCTCTGCCTCAGCCCCCGCTGCCATGGCTTTATCCAAAAGGACATCCAGAAGGTTGTTCGGCTGTCTGGTCTAATTAGCATATTGCACTTTTATTATTATAGATGTTTTCATCTGTCTCAAGGAAGTTACCTAAGAGCAGAATTACTGAATCAGTGGGTAAGTGCATATTACTTTTATAAGAAACTAGAGGCCCAGTGCACAGATTCGTGCACCGATGGGGTCCCTCAGCCTGGCCTGCAGACATCCCCCAAGGGGTCCCAGATTGCAAGAGGGTGCAGGCCAAGCCGAGGGACCCCACTGGTGCACGATCAGGGCTGGGGAGGGGCCACGGGAGGGCTCTAGGGCGTGTCTGGCCCATCTCGCCCAGTCTCGGTCAACTGGACCCCAGCAGCAAGCTAACCTACCAGTTGGAGTGTCTGCCCCCTGGTGGTTAGTGCACCTCATTGCTACCAGTCGAACAGTCGAACGGTTGCTTAGGCTTTTATATACAGTATATAGATTATCAAGGAATTTTCCAAAGTGGCTGTAGCATTTCACACTGTCATAGCAATTTCTAAGAAGCCCAATTGTTCCACATCCTCAGTGACACTTGGTAGTGTCCGTTTTCTATTTTAGTCATTCTGTGGGTATGAAATGGATTAAACTGACCGTGGTATTAAATTACATTTCTCTAACAACACTACATACCTGGTTACAACATAGTCGCCTTCTGTATATTTTTTTTGTGGAATATCTGTGCCAATGTTTTGCTCTTATTTTATAGAACTATCTTTTTAGTTTTGTTGTGTAGGAGCGCTGTAATATATTCTGAATATAAGTCCTTTTCAAAATATATAGACTGTAAATACGTGCTCCTAACCTGTTGCTTGCATTTTCATTCTACTAAAGGAGCCTTTTAATGAGCAGAGCAGACATCATTAATTTTGATGAAGTCCAGTTTATCATTTTTTTTCTTGCATGGTTACCGCTTTTGGAAACTCTCTAAGAATTTGTTTGAGACCAAGGTCTCAAAGACGTTTTCCAATTATTCATTTTTTAAAATTTAGATCTATGGTCTACATAAAAATGAGTTTTGTACGGTACGACATTGGAGTCAAGATTCACGCCCCTCGCCCCCCTCCCATGGATATCAAGTTGTTCCAACATCATTTGATGAAAAGAGTTTTCTTTCTCCATGGAATTACATTGGAGCTTTCATCACATTGCAGCTGGTCATATATGTGTGAATCTATTTCTAGACTCTTCATCCTGTTACTGATTTATCGGTCTAATCACATGCTAATACCACATTGAAATGACTGCTGTTAACACTGTAACAATGTTTGAAATCAGGTGGTGTAAGTCCAATGACATTGTTTATCCTTCACGTGCTTGTGCTGGCTATTCTAGGCCCTTTATATTCCCATATACATTTTTGAACAGCTTTATTGAGATATAATAATTGGCATGCAACTAACTGCATGTCAGTGTGCAATGTGATAGGATTTGGTAGGTGTGTACACCTGTGAGCCATCACCCCTATCAGGAACATGAACACATCCATCACCCCCAGTGCTTACTGCTTCTTAATGAACTGCTCCTTCTAGCATGAAATGTCCTTCTTTATCTTTGATAGAATCCATTCACGTCAAATGTAGCTATGGATTAAATAAACTGTCTTTAATTCCTGTTGTTCCTTTTGTTCTTGGTTTTTGACCTTCCTCTTCTGCCTTCATCAAAATATATTTAGCAACCCAATTTATCCCCCATTTTGGATATTTAGGAATCTCTCTTTTCGTTATTATTTTTATGATTACTACAATAGATAATCACATTTTTCTTGAATTAACATTACACCATTTCATATATAAGAATCTTACAACACTATATTTTTATTCAGCCTTCTCTCATCCTTTGTGCAATTATACTATTTTATTTCTACACATTGCTACATTGAAATGAAAAAATGTCTAACAGCAGCATAAAAGTATAAAACTCACTGTAAAGGTAAATATATAAATCCATTTTCAAGCATGCTTGAAACAAATAAAAAAAAATAGGAAGATTCAGCAAAGAAACAGAAGTTCTCAGAAAATAAAATAGAAGACAACAAGAAAATAAAAATGAAAACTATAGAATAGAAACATACAATAACCAAAATAAAAATATCAATGGATACACTCCACAGCAGAAGAGAGAGGACATAGAAAAGCATCACTAAACTTGAAAAACAGACTAAAAATGAAGTGTTTCAGAGGCCTGTGGGACTCTAAGAGATGCAACATTCGTGTTATAGGAATCCCAGGAAGAAAGGAGAAAGAGGATGGGCGGGGAAAAAGTATTTGAAGAAAGAAGGGCTGAAATGTCCCTAAATTTGGCAAAAGACATAAGTCTACATATGTAAGAAGCTACGTGAACCCCAAACAGATTTAAACAAAAAACAAAATCCATGCCAAGACATGTCATAGTCAAGCTTCTGAACACTAAAGACATGCACCCCCCCACCACACACCACACACACAAACATTAGAGTGAGAGAGAAACATCTTACCTACATGGGGAAAAAACAATTAAAATAATGGTGAATTCTTATGAGAAACCATGAGAAACCAGAAGGAGGTGACAGAATTGTTTTCAAGGACTGAGAAAAAAGAATGATCAATGCAGATCAATTCTATAGCCAGAGAAAATATTCTTTGGCAATTAAGAGGAAATCAGATCATTCTGAGAGGCAGTAAGGCTAAGAGGATTTGTCACCAGCTGACCTATCTCAAAGGATAGCTAAAGGGCTCGGCCAGTGTGCTCAGTGGTTGAACCAAGAGGTCACGTTTCGATTCCCCGTCAGGGCACATGCCCGGTTCGTGGGCTCGGTGGTCAGTAGGGGGCATGTAGGAGACAGCTGATCACTGATTCTCTCTTACTGATATTTCTCTCTCTCTCTCCTTCTTCCTTCCTCTCTGAAATCAACAAAGATACATTTTTTAAGGAAAAGAATGGCTAGAGGAAATTCTAAAAAATACAAAGAAACTGATTAAAATCGAGGCATCCTGGAACATCAAATAGGGAGAAGCAACAAAAAGAGCAAAAATACAAGTCGGTGTGACAGACTTTCCTCCTCTTGAGCTTTCTAAATTACGTTTGACAGTTGAAGAAAAAATTATAACACCATCTGATGCAGTTTTCAATGTATGTAGAAGAAATATTTAAGACAATTATACTATAAACAAGGAAGAGTAAATGGGTGTAAAAAGAGGTAGTTTTTAAAACTTCACTTGTAATAGTAAAATGACTACACTTGTAGACTGTGATAAGTTATGTGTATATAATTAAATATCTAAGCCAACCACTAAAAATATATATAAAGGTACACTCAAAAACACTCTAAATAAAATAAATGTGTGTGACATATTTAAGAATAATAGCACAAAAGAGAGGTGAGGAAATAAATTGATATTGCAATTTGGTTACTGTACTTTACCAGAATTAAGTTATTATTTACCTAAAGGACATTGTGACAAGTTAAAAGTGCATATTGTAATCCATAGAATAACCACTGAGAAAAACACAAGTATAGCTAAAAAATCAAAGAGAAATAAAAATGACACCTTGAAAATTTTCTTAAAACAATATGGAAGTCAGAAAAAGAGCAACAGAGTAACAAAAATGCATGAGTCATACAGAATACAAATTTAAAAATACCAGATATAAACCCAGCCATATCAATAATTATATTAAATGTGAATGGACTAAATGCTCCAGTCGAGAGATTTGGATTGTAAACTGCATAAAAATAAAAATTTACCTAAATGATGACTATGAAAGATACACTTTAGATTCAAAGACACAAGTAGATTGAAAGTAAAAGAGTGGAAAAAGACATATGATGCAACAGTAATCTTAGAAGAGCTGGGGTAGCTATACTAATATCAGACAAAATAGACTTTAAAATCAGAAATATCACTAAAGCCAAAGAGGAATATTTCCTAATGATGACATAATCTATACATCAGGGACAAAGAGTAGTTATGAATTTATATGCATCTAAAAACGGAGCTCTAAAGTAATGAAGCAAAGTGTGACAGAATTGAGAAGAATAATAGATACTTCAACAGTTATACTTTACACAGTTGATTTAAATCATCTTTTCCTGGTAAATGACACAATAAATAAGCAGAAAGCCTGTAAAAATATAGGAGACGTGAAAAACACTAATTCCTGGGCAATTAAATTAGTAATTTAAAACCTTCCCCCGAATAAAGCTCAGACCAGATGGCTTCAAACACACGTAGAAAGATCCACCCAAGCAATAGCAGGAAAATGCACATTTTTTTCAAGCACGCCTGCAGCATTCTCCAGGTTAGAGCATGTGCCAGGCACAAAAAGTTCTTAATAAATTTAAAATAATTGAAATAACCTAAAAGTATCTTCTCTGGCCACACCAGAGTTAAATGAGAAATCAACATCAGGAAAACTCAGGGAAGCACTCATATACTTAGAAATCAAACACCACACTTCCAAATAACCCATGACTCAAAGGAAAAATAAAAATGGAATTGAAAAAGTACAAAACAAAATGAAAGTGTGATATTGAAATTAGAGGAAAATTTTAGATTTAAAATCTTATATTAGAAAAGAACAAAGTCAAGAATTAAAGATGAGACATCACTACAGAATTCCACAAATTAAAGGGGTTCTAAAAGATGATTATGAACAATTTATGCCAAAACCTTAAACTTAAATGAAAGAAAAAATTCCTGAAAAAAAAACCCAAAACTAAGTAAAGAATAAAAAGAAAGAAAAATGTCTAAGCAATTAAATCAGTAATTTAAAACCTTCCCCCAAAGAAAGCGTAGGCCAGGATGGCTTCATGGATGAGTTCTACCAAACACTTAAGGGAAAAATAACACCAACCCCTCACTAAATCTTCCAAAAAAGAAGAGGCGTCTAAGATATTTTCCAATTCCATTTTTGAATCCATATTCCCCTGATATCAAGAACTGACAAAGGTATCACGAGAAAATAGAACTACAGACCAATATACCCCTCATAAAAACTGATGCCACAATCATTAGCAAATGGATCCAAGTAACAAATAAGGATGATTTTACATGATAAGCAGTGAGGTTTATCCCAGAAATATGAGGCTGGTTGACTTCCAAAAGTCCACTTAGTCAACCACATGATTTTTATCCTTTAATCTATTAACGTGGGTCTCATGTTCCTGATTTACGTATGTTGAACCATCCTGTACCCCAGGGATCAATCCATTGATCATCGGGAATGACCCTTTTCATGTGCTGTGGAGTTCGGTTTGCTGGCATTCTCTTGAGGAGTTTTGCATCTATGTTCATCAGGAATAATGGCCTGTAACTTTCTTTTCTTGAAGTGTCTGTGGGCCTGGCTTTGGTATGAGAATAATGCTGGCCTTGTAAAATGAGTTTGCAAGTGTTCTCACCTCTTTGGAAGAGTTTGAGAAGGATTAAAACGAATTCTTCTTTAGCTGGTAGGGTTTACCTATAGAGCCATTTGGTCCTGGGCATTACTTTGTTGGGAGGTTTTTGATTGACTGTTTAAATGTCCTTACTCATCGTTATTGGTCTGTCCCGATTTTGTATGTCTTCATGGTTCATTCTTGGTAGGTTTTATAGTTTTAGGAATGTATCCATTTCTTCTTAATTACCTAACTTGTTGGCATGTAATTGTTCAGAGGAGTCTCTTACGGTCCTTTGTATTTCTGTGATATCCGTTGCAATGACTCCTCTTTCATTTATAATTTTGTTTATTTGACTCTTCTCCCCTTTTTTTTTTCTTGGTGAAACGAGCTAACCAATCCTAAAATTGATATGGAACCATGAAAGGCCAAGTAGGCAAAGCAGTCTGGAGAAAGAAGAATAAATCTGGAGGCCTCGCACTTCTGGGTTTCACACTATATTATGAAACTATAGTAATCACCACAGCATGGTACTGGCATAAAAACAGACAGTAGACCAGTGGGACAGAGTAGAGGGCCCAGAAATAGATCCCCAAATATACACTCAACTCATCTTGGATACGGGCACCAACAATATACAATGGGGAAAGGTCTCTTCAAAAAATGGCCCTGGGAACACTGGGTATCCCTGTGCAAAGTAATGAAATTGGACTCTCATCTTACACCACACACAAACATTAACTCAAAATGGATTAAAGACTTCACTACAAGACCTGACACCATAAAACTCCTAGAGGAAGACATAGGGGAAAACTCCTTGACATGGGTCTTGGCGATGATTTCTTGGCTCTGACACCAAAAGCACGGGCAATAAAAGTGAAAATAAAACAAGTGGGACGTCAAACTAAAAAGCTTCTGCCCAGCCAAAGAAACAACAAAATGAAAAGGCAACCTGTGGGATGGGGGGAAATATTTGCAAAAAATATAAGGAACTCACACAACTTAGCAAAGAAACAAGCAAACCTAAATGATTTAAAGCAGCCGTCACCAACTTTTTGGACCTCACAGACCACCAGTGGTCCCTGGACCACCAGTTGGTGACCGCTGATTTAAACAATGGGCAAAGAACCCAAATACACATTTTTCCCCCCAAAGAAAACATATGAATGGTTAATAGGTATATTAAACTGTTCTCACAATCACTAACCATCGAGGAAATGCAAATCAAAACTACCCCGATGCATCACCTCAGACCTGTTAGGATGGCAATGATAAAAAACATCAGTAAAAGACAGCAGTGTTGGTGAGGATGTGGAGAAATCGGGATCCCTGTACACTGGTGAGAATGTAAACTAGGGCAGCCATTATGGAAAAGAGTATGAAGTTTCCTCAAAAAATCAAAACTAGAGCTGCCATATGATACGGCAGCCCCACTTCTGGGTGTTTATGCAAAGGAATGAGAGCAGGACGCTGTGCTGGCATCTGGGCTCCCATATCCGCTGCAGCCAAGATGGGGAACAAGCCGGTGACTGGGGTGGACGGATGGATAGAGAAGATGAAATACATACACAATTAAATATTATTCAGCCATAGAAAAAGAATATAATCCTGCCATTTGGGACCTGGATGAACCTGGAAGACATAGGCTAAGTGAAATAAGCCAGTCATAGAAAGATGAATACTGAGTCATTTCAAATATATGTGGGATTTTTAAGAGCTGAACAAACAGAACCAGAGAGTAGACGGGTAGTTACCAGGGGAGAGGGGCGGGAAAGGAAATGGGAGATGTTGGCCAAAGGGCACAAACTTCCAGCTGTAATATGGGGATCGAACACACAGCACGGTGATTACAGTTAATAATTATGTAGTGCAGGCTCGACATTTGCGAAGAGAGCAGATCTCAAATGTTCTCACCTCAAAAAGAAAAAAGAGCCATAGTGAGCTGACAGATGCGTTCATTAACTAGATTGGGGAGTCATTTCACAATGTATACATTTACGAAATCATCACATTGTACACTTTAAATATATAGGGTGTCCCCACAAATGGGGGGGCCTATATATTTGAATCACACACTTTGAATCATTCTAAAGGCAGTGTTTATTTTATTTTATTCGTTTTTAAAATATATTTTTATTGATTTCAGAGAGGAAGGGAGGGAGAAAGAAGCATAATCAATGATGAGAGAGAATCATTGATCGGTTGCTTCTTGCACGCCCCCTGCTGGGGATCAAGCCCGCAACCCGCACATGTGCCCTGAGAGGGAATTGAACCGTGACCTCCTGGTTCATAGGTCAACGTTCAATCACTGAGCCACTGCGGCTGGGCAAGGCCGCATTTATTAAAGTACATTTCGTTTTCAAAAGTGAGCTGTCCACCTTTAAAGTGTGTATAGATGTTTTGGGGATACCCTGTATATAATTTTGTCAATTCTACATCAATAAATCTGGAAAAAAGAAAAGCAAAAAAAAAAAAAAAAGGTCCAAATAATATGACCAAAAGAATGACAATAGTAATGGGATGTGACAGGACTGGCCTGGAGGGGAAGACAAGGACTCAGAGGGTCAGTGACACAGGGAGTGGGGGACCCTCAGAGTGGGTGAGGGGGTAACTCTGCTGAGTCTCAAAGGATGAGAGGATGAGGGACCCAAGGGAGGGAAGAGGGACATTCTGGGCAGGACAACATCCTGTGACCGTGTGAAGGGTTGTCTGTGTGACGACCAGACCCATCTCTCTGCTAGAGTGTAAGGAATAATGACAGGTGGTGGAGAGCCGGGCGGGGAAGGGCTGTGGCCTGCAGGCGGCAGGACCATGGTGCGGTTTTAGGGTGAGAAGAGCTCAGGTCAGGGGTGTATGTCTGAGAGTGGGGGGCCATAGTTTTGCACTCTGTCACTCTGGCGTAGGGTGGACACCAAGGAGCACTTGCCCAATGGAATGAACGAGTGAACTGCTTTATCTGCGTCTCAGCCTCCCCATCTGTGAGGGGAGGGACTGAGCTACTTCGGGTTTGGTGGCAGGATGGCTGTCTCGGGTTGCCGGGTCCACCCCCGGAACCAACCCCTAGAGGTGCCACATAAGGGATGCAGGCCTCCTGCCCTGCATCCTGGGCCCTCCCAGGCCTCACTGCCTCCCATGCCGGCATCCCCAGTGCCAACAAGGATGCTGGTCCCTTGGCTGCTGAAGGCCTGGAACGGGGCACGGCAGGGTGGTGGACGGGGCGGGGAAGTTGGGCACAGGTTCCCACATGGAGTTGGCTCCCGTGTGGAAGTCCAAGAGAAACCTCAGTTGTGACTGCGGTTCAGATGGACAGGGGCGCAGAACCGGAGAAGGAAGCGAGGCCCCAGAAAGCTCCGTCTATAAAAGTGCTATCTCCCTGCCCAGCCGCTGAAATGGGGCTCTGGGGACGGGAAACATCCCAGGAGCAAACAAAAATACAAGGTCCCCTGCCCATGTAACATGATAAGCTGGAAAACACATTATATGATGCAACCGATTTCAGAGGCGCACGTCCAAACAAATAAATTCGCTGAGCGTGTTATGCAACAGCGACAGCAGTGCCCACGCCTGCACCCCGCACCCCCCCACACCCCCACCCCCTCCGGCCAGAGGTCTCCTTTCTGGCTGGAACCCCGGGTTTTTGGCAAAAGTGAAAATGGCTTCAGAGCACAGTGCGTGCCTCTGGCCCGGCCGCCGGCTCTGCTGTGTGCGCAGAGCCCATCAGCGCGGCGTCTGACTTGTGTCCCCAGCCCAGCATCCTTTCTCCTTCCCAGACACAGACTAGGGACAGCTCCCTCTGCTCTGCAGGCTGCTGTCCCCGCGCCTGTGTGGGGCCGGGCCCTCTGGACACGGCTGCCACGGTCACTTGCTGGACTGCCGCACTCCCCATCACACCCCCCTCCCCCCCCTCCCCCGGCCACCCCTAGCTGACCTCTGCCAGGTCTTGTCTCTTTTTCAAAACACCGTCCCGTCCCATCGCCAACCTCTTGTCCCCTCTGCCCAGCCCTTTCCAGGAGACGTCCTGTCAGCCCTGATTCGACCGCGCTGGTGCCCAGCAGCTCCGCTTGCCCTTCAACAACCAGTCCCAACGCCAGCGTCTGCGCCCCAATCCCAAGCCTGTGACTGTTACCTGTCGGGAGGGATGAGGTTGCAGGTGATTAACCGAAGGCAGGTAATTAGGGAGATGGTCTGGCTCCAGGGAGCTCGGTGTCATGGGACGAGGGAGGCAGGAGAGCAGGTGGGCAGGGCTGGGCCCAGCTGCTGGCTCTGGAGATGGAGGAAGGGGCCACAAGCCGAGGGATGTATGTGGCCGGCAGACCTGGGGCGGGCCAGGGAGCAGCCTCAGCCCAGAAGCCCCCCCTCCCCGCCCCCCGAGGAGTGCAGTCCTCCCACACCTGCTCTTAGCCAGGGAGGCCATCCCATACCCCTGACCTCTAGATCTGTAAGATCTGTAAGGTGACACACTGGTGTTGTGTTGAGCCTCTAACTTGACGATGACCTGTCAGGAAACACCTACAAAAGCCTTCTCCCCGTCCCCCCCAGCGGCAGGCGAGTCCTCTGGGTTTCTCGATGCCGCCGCGCAGACTTGGGACCTGACGTAATAGCCACAAGAACACGCCCTCCGCTGGCCACTTGGAAAGCACACGTCCGGGGAGAGTAAGGTCAGGCCCAACTTTCGCCCTCTGTGTCCTTGACCCCACGCATCTCGAGAGCCACGCTGACAGTCACGGGGACCAGCTTTCTCCCCGCTAGCTGAAACCGACGCTGGAGACAGATACGTAGCCAAGGAGGCCGAGGCTGCCACCAAGCCTTATAGGCAGAAACCCCCGTGAACATACCCGGGGCTGGGGGTCCCAGAGGGAGCCGAGTGCCTCTTAATGTGACAAGTCAGCGTGGCCAGTGCCCTGCTTGGCATCCAGCTCTTGTGGCTGATTATGTCACCATCTCCCTGAGGCCCGGGCGGGCGGCTGATTGACCACTGTGTCCCCAGGGCTGAGGTGAGGGGCTCTGTGCTGAATGATGAATGCAGAAATGGGTCCCTTGGTAAGTGGCAAAAAAACAAGAGATGTTTCAGAAGGCACCCTGCAGTCCATAGCCTCGCAGTGTCCGGAAGGCCTGAGCCCGGCATACAGCATACAGCTGCCCCCCACCTCGCTGGCTCTGCACCTGCCTTCTCTGGCCCCCACCTGGCCAGGTGCCCCTCCCCTGCTCCCTGGCACCTGGGCACACCTGCTCCCTAGTCCCAGTCCTCCCTGTCCCCAGAATCCAGCTCCAGAAGGGGAGCCCCATCAAGGTTTGCAGAGAGGGGTTCCCCAAGGCGGGGAGGCCGCCAGACACAGACAAGGGCACGAGAAATGGGACAATTTGATACCATTACATCTGCATCATCTGTCCGTTTCCACTTGACTTTCCCCGAGTTTGTGTTCTGCTGAATTAACGAAAAGAGCGTGTGCCCTGTGCTGACTACTCTCATGGGAGATTCGATGAGCGTGGCTCTGGCCTTGGAGCCAGACTCGGGCTGGGAGGGGACGCTGGGTCCCCAGGAGTCAGTGGCGGGGACAGGAAACCGGGCCCCAGGTGGAGGAGGAGGAAGACGAGGGAGGGAGGGAATGGCCAGTCCTCCAGGGGTACTTAAAGGAAGAGCCCGCACCACACTCTGTGGCAAGACCCGGTGTTCGGGGTCAGAGATGGCAGAAGACTCCAAACTGGGTGTGATGAGCTCTCTGAAGACCCCGCTGCCTGAGATCAAAGTTGGTCGAGAATTTTAAAAACGGAAGCATGGCTTGTCGGGCCCCTTCCCCAGGCCTCTCGGCTGTCACAGAGTCACCAAGGCCACCCTCTAGCCCACAGCCACCCCAGTGGCAGGGAGGAGTCTCTGTGATGACCCAACTCTGGAGGCAAGTCCAGCTTCCAATTCATTCACGCCGAAGATGGCCCACGGCCTCCCTGCCTCTCCTCCGCCCCCTGTGGACTCAGGCTAGACACCAGGCCATTCACGCCACACCCAAGTGGCCGAGTGAAAATCGGACAGAGAAGTCCTCCCCTGGGTCCCCAACCCAGGCCCCTGAGGTGGACAGAGCCTCCGAGGAATCACAGGGTGGTCGGATGGGCCCAGCAGGTGAAGGCTGGCCTGCAGGAATCCCTGCCAAGGAGCAACGGAACTTTCTGGAACTGTGACTCCCAGGACAGCCAGAATGGACAGCCAGCAGGATGGCCCGGCACATCTCCAACAGGTGTGTGGACGGTCCACAAGTACCCATCGTCAGGACAGACGGCCTGCCCAGGATGCAGTCTGCATGGAGGGGAGGCACCCAGAGCGAGGGGACAGTGACCCCTAAATGCTGCAAGAATGGCTGGTGGCTTTTATCCAGAAGCTTCTACAGCAAGCAGCACACAGCGGGTCCAACGGTGAAGACGGGGCCAGGGCCCGGGCCACCTGCAGGCAAAATAAAACCCAAACCCACATGGCGTCTTGTTTTTCATTTGCCTACACGGCTCCCAGGCTGCAGATTTTTCACAGCCAGCTCGCACCGACTGACCGCGAGACCAAGTCCCCGACAGGAACCCCGGTGTCTGCCCTTGGCTCTCTCACTGATGCCTCAGTTCATCACAAAGAGGAAAGCCGCCCTCGCCACGGGGAAACGGGGCTCAGCTGGCTTCTCCGTTTCCCTCCAAACCAGCAGCCTCAATATGGTTGAAGGCTAACAGATAAAAGCATTTTCTTGAAACCTCCCGTAAACGAGTGGCTCATTTTTCCTGGCCGACCGACGTGAGGGTGCTCAATTACCTTTCGCTGATTAAAGACAAGCATTCCTGCCTCTGGGCAAAGAGGAAAGAAGACGTGAACCCCATTATTAAAGGGGGTTGCGATGTGAGGGAGGGAGACCAGCTGGGAGCTGACTTTCTCCTCCAGTGGTTTCCAGATGCCACAGAACAGGGCCTGCTGGAGCCGGATCACCTCTGCCAGGCACCGCCTCCGCACAGTCCTCACGGGGAGACAAAGAGGGATCCTATTTCCCAGGGGCGCACGATGCATCGGACCCCCTTGCCTAGTTTCCCATTTCAAATGTGCCTGCAAGGTAGGTGGCACGGACATCCTCGGAGCTTCAGCAACAGACTGGGGGAGCGGCTCTCCCCCCAGCTGTGGTGGTGGAGTGCGGAGGTGCCTGTGCTCTGCTCAGATGGGAACCCCGACTCTCAGGGGTCAGGGTCAGGGTCAGGATTTGGGCTAACAAAGGTCCCTAGAGGTAGAGGTACCTTCAAGGAGTGAGGGTGTCCAGGGGATCATCAGCCACTTATTTCCTGCCTATACCACTGACTAACACACACACACACACACACACACACACACACACACACACACAGTGCACATGCATGCACGCACACATGCAACCACTTGCACGGCTGGGAATGCCGTGGGTGACCCCGCGCCCACCCTGAGACGAGAGGAGGGAAGCCGGTGGTCTCGGTGGAAAGCAGGCCAGGCTGGGGTGAGCTTGGTAACAGGGATCAATCTCCCCAGCTCGGGCATAGGGCTCAATCTCGCATGCCCGGATCATTTCTAAGGTCCCCTCGGTGTTACATTCTATGATTCTATTAACACTGAATGCGGATTTGAAATGCTAAATGGAGTCTGTGAAGGCTGAATATTTCTCGAGATTTAAAATGTCTCTCTACTAATTGAAACTAATTCTCCCAACTGTGCATTAAAAGCCCCAGGCGGGTTTCTCCATCTGATGGACGCTGACAAAGCGCACGGGGAGCCGGAGGGGCATGTGCGCCAGCGCCCGCACTGCTGCTCGGCCCACGGGCTCTGCTCATTTGCTCTAATGCATCCTCCTCGCTTTCCCTGGCAGGCCCTGGCCCACGTCCCCACATCCTATGCCACTTAACTCGCTTAATGCATGGCCGCCTCTCTCCCCCCTGCTCCCTCCTTCCCTCTCTCCTACTTAGAGCGTGGCAGCCTAATGGCCATAATCACGGTGATGAGCATTTAACAATGCCGGGCGCTGCTCTCAGCAGAGCGCCGCTCTCCCTCGGAGAAGGGACCTTTCAGTCCACCTGGCGAGGTGGGTGGGTTGGAGGGAGGTGTCGGCCCCCACCCTGGGTGTCTGCAGAAGACACTGCCAGGAGCTGGAAGTAGCAGCTGGGCCATCGAGAAAACAGCGACTTAAAAAATGGGCAGAAAAGCAAAAGGGCAGAGGCCCTCGGTGCCAGGGAGCCCCCTGAAGTCGGTTTCTAGTCATTTAAATACATGAAAAGCAATTTTAAAAAATTACACTGAAATACACATAACATACAATTACCACCGTAACCATTTGTAAGCGTACAATTCACTGGCATTAAGTACCTCCACATTGTTGTGCCACCATCACCACGATCCCTTTCTAGAACTTTCTCATCTTCCCAAACAAGCCCTGCCTTCCGCTCCCTGCAGTCCCTGGCGTGCAACGCCCCCTTACGTCGTCCGCTTCATCGGGTCTGCAGGTGCTGGTCAGACTCAGGAGCAGTCTACACTTTGAAAAACCGTACACTCCCCCTTCTGGTGGGTAAACTGAGGCACCGGGGAAGCAGCCTACCCACACCGAACAGACAGCCAGGGGCCATCAGGGCAGCAAGGCAAGTCTCAGGACACCAGTCTGAATGGCATTTTGACATTCATCACACTATATTCCACGGAGACCGGTCTGTTCCTTTCTCTCAGAGGAAATTAAAAAGATACACAAGAATGAAGAGAATGAGGTACCTATGCTCGGGAGGCCGCCGTCTAGACTTGACGAGTGCTAATATTTTGTTGCAAGTGCTTTACATTTTTATGGAAGAAATGGAATACGGGCCCCGGCCACTGTGGCTCAGCTGGTTGGAGCATCACCCTATACACGGAAAGGCTGCGGGTTTGATCCCCCGTTGGGGTGCATGCAGGAGGCAACCGATTGGTGTTTCTCTCTCATATCCATGTTTCTCCCTCTCTGTCTCTCTCTCCCCGCTCCTCTCTCTAAAATCAATAAACATGTCTTCAGGTGAGGATTTAAAAAAAAAAAAGAAAGAAAGAAAGGGAACATTAGACAATGCTGCCCTCTGGGTTCCGCTCCAGGGCCGTTCTCCCCACAGGTAATCTGAATATCACCCTCCGGAATTCGGTGTGTTTTTTTCCAGTCCACTGTTCTCTTGTTTACACCTACAGAGAGAGATATCTATGAATAATTCATAATGTGTTTTGCAGTGTGTTTTTAAACATTTTCGTAAATATATTACACAGTAAGCCTGCGTTTTCACTCAACATTATGTTTTTGAGATGTAATTGTGTTGGTACGAGTGTGTGTGTGTGCTTAGGCTGTTTCCAATTTATTTTCCTATTACAGGCGGCGCCATAATTATGCATGACTCTCTCCAGGTAATAGATCTAGAACTGGGATCGCTGAGTCCCTGCGAACACGCATTTCCAATTCCAATTTTGCTTCGGTTGGTGACAAATTGCTTTCCAAAGTGGCTGAATTAATTGACGCTCCTACCGGCACTGTGCGAGAATTCCTTTTATGCCTTATCTTTTAAAATGTTTACCAATCTGATTAGTGCGAAATGTCCTCTTGCTCGTTTTAAATCACATTTCTCTGATTATTAGGGAGACTGAGTATCTTCTCCTATGTGCATTAATAATTTCCATTTTATTTTTCTGTGAGCTGTTCATTCTGCTCTTCTACTGTGAAGAGTGGCAAACCACAGTCCATGGGCCAAAGCCAGCCTGTGGACTTTTACATGGCCAGTGAGCTAAGAATGGTTTTTATGTGTGTGCTTTTGTTTTATTGATTCCAGAGAGGAAGGGAGAGGGAGACAAGACAGACATATCAATGATGAGAGTGAATCATTGATCAGCTGCCTCCTGCCCACCCCCTCCTGGGGATGGAGCCTGAAACCCAGGCACATGCTCTGACCGGGAATCCAACCAGTGACCTCCTGGTTCATGGGTAAATGCTCAACCACTGAGCCACACCAGCTGTATGGTTTTTACATTTTTAAAGGGTCCTAAAAGAAAACGAAGTGACAGGTAACATGTGAAGCCTAAAATAGTTACTATTTGGTTCTTTACAGAAAAAAGTTTACTGACTCCCATCTTGTTGAATGATTTTTTCTTTTTATTATTAACTAGAGGCCCGATGCATGAAGATTCATGCAAGAATGGGCCTTCCTTACCCTAGCTGCCGGCAGCACCTTTGCTCTGGCTGGAGCTGCCTTTCTGCCTTCCCACGCTGCCCAGACACCCAGAGCAGCCCCTGGCCCCGCCCCGCCCCTGGCCTCTCAGCACCTGCATATGCAAATTAACCCACAAGCTCTGTTGGGTTAATTTGCATGCTCACTCCTGATTGGCTGGTGGGCATCGTAAAGGTACAGTCAATTTGCACCTTACTCTTTTATTAGTGTAGACTTATGGAGTTAATGAATTCTGGGCATTAATTATTCACCTGAACTAGCTCCTCTGCCTTCCCCACCAGCTACCCCCATCACTTGTGCAGGCCACGCGTCTACTTTCCCAAGGTCATGGTCTACGTTTTCTTGGAAGCAAAATGTTTTTCCAGCATCCTGCCAAGTTTTATCACATTCAGAAAGGATCATCTCCCTTAATCCTTCTCTCAGATTTTCTGGGTAAAACCAGTTTAATTCTCTTCACTTTGTGAAATGCATACGATGGACTTTTGCTTCTGGCCCTGATGGAGTGGCTGCTACTGAGCTTGCTCTCCTGTCGTACACAGCAAGAAAGCTGGATAACACACATGAAAGAACTGTTCTCAGCCGTAGAAAAACAAGCAGCAGAGACCGTCATCTCTGAGGGTAGAGAAACAAAGGAGTAAGCCCGGTGCCCTGGCTTCCTGCCTGGGGGAGCTCTCCGCACCACGGCGCCGGGAGGGGGCCTGAGCACAGAGAAAGGTGCCACAAAGGTAAGAAGGCAGAGGCTGGAGTTTGGGGAAACTGAGGTGGTAGTGAGGCAGAGTACCAGAAAGGAGGCAGCCCCCGAGAGAGAGGGTTCCAGAATCTGCAGAGGGGTTCCCTCGTGACACTGGCAAGCACTAGGCGGCACACGCGCAGTGTGCAACTCCATGAGGCCAGGGCACACACAGCCAAGTGAGCCGAGCCATTCCCAGCGCTTATTCAGGACTGGGACACATTCTGATTCAGGCCAGCCAGAGTGGAGAGACCCCAAGGCACACCTGGGACATTCAGGAGGCCTCCGAATGGTCCTGGCTAAGTAGCAAGGCTAAACGCACTCTACAGAAAGCCTTAAGATGTACCTTCGCAAAATTAAAAACAAACCTCCAGTGGATCAGGCTGATCTGCAAGCAACGCGGCTGCCTGCTAAGCTTAATGTCACAGTGCTTTGGAAAACAAGAAAATCTAGAAACTCAATAATGTAACATGCACAAGGTTTAGCATCCAATAAAAAAAATCACTAGACATAGTAACATGAGCCGGAGAAAAATACAGCAAGTGGACCCAGAAATGCCAGAGATTATGGGATTAGCAGCTAATCACTTTATGAAATAGCCGTATAAATATGCTGAAGGATTTAAAGGGAAGCATGAGCACAACGAGGAAAGATAAAAATGAATCAAGTACAACTTAGACTTGAAAAAACATTCTGAAATAAAAAATTCACCGGAAGAATTAACAGCGGATTTGATATTGAAGAAATGATCGACGAACTTAAGTGAAACAGAGAAGAAAGGTTGGAAGCGGATGAGGAGCCGCAGTGGCCTGTGAAGAAAGAAGGTCTGACGTACATGTTATTTGGAGACTAGGGAACACACAAGATAGGTGGGGACAGAAAAATATTTAGAAAAACTGGTCATAGTTTTTTCTGTATTTTATGTAAACCATTATCCCACTCATCTAAGAAATTCAATAAGCCACAAGGATAAACATACACACGCAAGTCACATAAAACATGTCATAATCAAACTGCTAAAATCCAAAAATAAAGGGGAAATCTTAAAAGGATCTAGGGGGGAAAAGACAGAAGCAACACACGCAGGGAACAAAGATAAAATACAGAAAGAAAGAAGGCAATGAAAAACATCTTTGTAGTAAGTAATAAAAAAGATATCCACATAGAATTCTACATCAGTAAAATATCTTTTGAAACTCAAGGTGAGCCCTGGCCAGTGTGGCTCAGTTGGTTGGAATATTATTCTGTGCACAGAAAGTTGTTGGGTTCAATTCAAGTTAGGACACACCCCCAGGTTTCGGATTCAGTCCCTGGTCGGGGTGGGCACAGGAGACAACCAAATAATGTTTCTCTTTCACATTGATGTTTCTCTCTCTCTCTCTCTCTCTCTCTCTCTCTCTCTCTCTCTTTCCCTCTCCTTTCCTCTCTCTCTAAAATCAATTAAAAACATATATTTGAGTGAGGATTTTAGAAAAATCAAGGTGAAAGAGAAAAATTTTCAAATAGACAAAAAGAAATTTCACTAACAGCAAGTCTATATTATAAGAAACAATAAAGGATGTTCTTTAAGCTGAAAGAAAATGATACAAGATGAAAACTCAGATCTACACAAAGGAGTCAACAGCAAGATAGGAACACTACGAATAATTCAATTTCTACAAATTTTATAATCTATATAAAATTGACCACTCCTTGAAAGACACAATTTATTGTGAGAACAAACGTACACTTTAAATAGGACTATATCTAATAAAATTTTAATCAATAATTAATAACCTTCCAAAACAGAAAGGACAAGGTGAAATTCTATTAAATATTTAAGGAAGAAATTATAGCAATTTTCTACAATCTCTTTCAGAGAATAGAGGCAACGGGACTACTTTCTAACTTATTACATGAAGCCAGCATTACCCAAATAGCAAAGCCAGACAAAGACATACCAAGAAAATACAACTACAGAGCAATGTGCATCATGAACATAGATGCAAAAAATCCTCAACAAGAATCAGCAAATCAAATCCAACAATGTATCAGAAGAATTATACACCATGATCAGCTGGTATCTATCCCAGGTATGCAATGCTGGCTGGTTCACCATTCAAAAATCAATTAATATAACCCATTACATCAACAGGCTAAGAAAAAAAGAATCACATGATCATGTCAGTAGCAGAAAAAAGCATTTCACAAAAGCCAATACCCACTCATAATAAAATCTTTCCGTGAACTAGGAATAGAGAAGAACTTTCTCAACTTGAAGAATATTTATAAAGAACCCAAAGCTCATACCATACTTAATGGTGAAATACTCAAAACTTTCTTACCAAGGCCAGGAGCCAGGCAAGGATGTCCCCTCTCACCATTCCTTTTCACCATTGTACTGGAAGTTCTAGATAATGCAATAAGATAAGAAAAGGAAATAAATGTATACAGATTGGGAAGGAAGAAATAAAACTGTCTTTTCCATAGATGACATGATCATACATGTAGAAAATCTGAAAGAATCAACAGCACTAAAAACCTCCTGGAATTATCAAGTGATTATAGAAAGGTTACAGGATACAAGGTTAATATAGAAAAATCTATCACTTTCTTATATACTAGCACTGGATAAAGTAGAATTTATAATTTAAAAAATCCAGTACCATTTATAGCAGCAGACCCCAAAATGAAATAGGAATTAATCTAACAAAATATGTATAAGATCTATATAACTCTGATGAATACAATAAAAGAATTATATAAATGGAGTGATATTCCATGTTCATTGACAGAAAGACTCAATATTTGGATTAAGTTCTTGTCTACTTGATCTACAGATTCAATGCAATCCCAATCAAAATCTCAGAAACTTATTTTGTGGACATCAACAAACTGATTCTAAAGTTTACATGGAGAGGCTAAAGACTCAAAACAACTAATATGATTTTGAAGATGGTGAACAAAGTTAGAGGACTGAAACTACTTAATGTAGAGACTTACTGTGAATCTACAGAAATTTAGCCAGTGTGGTATTAGTGACAGAATAAACAAATAATTCAATGGAAGAGAACAGAAAGCCCAGAAATAGACCCACAGAAATACTGGCAAATAATCTCTGACAAAGAAGCAAAGGCAATACAATGGACCAAAGATAGTTTTTTCAGCAAATGGTGCCGGAACAACTGAACATCCACATGCACGCGCGTGCGCGCGCGCACACACACACACAATCATTCTAAAGACAGCTTTTACACCCTTCACAAAAATTAACTCAAAATTGATCACAGACCTAAACGTAAACACACACCTGTAAACCTCCTAGAACATAACATATGATAAACTTAGGTAGCTTTGGTTACAGTGATGACTTTTTTGATACAACACCAAAAGCACAATTCTTTTTTAAAAATATGCTTTTATTGATTTTAGAGCGAGAAGAAGGAAGAGGGATAGAGAGATCGAAACATCGGTTGGCTACCTCCTGCACACCCCTACTGGGGATCAAGCCCACAACCTGGGCATGTGCCCTGACTGGGAATCAAACCAGTGACCTCTTGGTTCCTGGACTGATGCTCAACCACTGAGCCACACCAGCTGGGCAAAAAGCACTATTCTTGAAAGAAAGAATTGATAAGCTGGACTTCATTAAAACTAAAAATGTCTTCTCTGCTAAAGATAATGTCAAGAGAATGAGAAAGCAAGCTGCAGACTGGGAGAAAATATTTGCAAAACACAGAACTTATCAAAGGCTTCTATTCAAAATAAAAAAGGACCCTGAAAACTCAGTAAGAAAGCAAACAACACAATAAAAAGATGGGCCAGCCCAGCCAGCATGGCTAATGATTGAGCGTGCACCTGTGAACCAGGAGTCACGGTTCGATTCCCAGCCAGGTTACCTGCCCAAGTTGCGTGCTTGATCCCCAGTGTGGGGCGTGCAGGAGGCAACTGATCAATGATTCTCTCTCATCATTGGTGTTTCTCTCCCTCTCGGCCTCTCCCTTCCTCTCTGAAATCAATAAAAATGTATTTTTAAAAAAGACGGGCCAAAGTCCTTAACAGACACCTCCCCTTAGAAGACATATAGAGGGCAGATAAACATATGAAAAGATGCTCCACATCAAATGCCATCAGGAAAATGCAAATCAGAACAATAATGAGCTACCATGACCCTTATTAGAATGACCAAAATCCAGAGCACGGACATCAATTGCTGGTGAGGATGTGGAGCAACAAAAACCCTCGGTGACTGCTGGTGGGACGCAGACTGGCCTTCTGGAAGACAGCTGGAAGTTTCTCACAAAACTAAGCACACGTTTAACACGCAGTCCAGTGACCACACGTGTTAGGACTTACCCAAAGGAGTTAAAAACCTACATCTACACAAAAACCTGCATACAGATGTTTATAGCAGCTTCATTCATAATTTCAGAACTTTGAAGCATCCGAGACGTCCTTCGGTAGATGAATGGATCAATACCCTGGGTACAACCAGACAACGGAACACCACTCAGTGCTACACAGAAATGAGCTATCAAGCCACGCACAGACACGGGGAGCCTTAGGTGCATATCGCCAAGTGAAAGGAGCCACTCTGCAAAGGCTCCTGACCGTGTGATTCCAACTCTAAGACAGTTTGGAAAAGACAAAACTATGCCGATAATACAAACTCTGTGGCCACGGAGGTTGGGGCGGGAGGGATGACGGGGTGGAACACAGAGGATTTTTAAGGCAGTGAAACTACTCAGTATGACATCATAACGATGGATACCAGTCATTACACATTCGCCCCAGCCCATAGCATGTCCAACACCAAGAGCGAGCCCCATGGTATACCACGGCCTTTGGATGACCATGACATGTTAACGTAGGTTCATCAATTGTAACAAATGTCCCATTCTGTGGGGGGGTTGCCAGTGGGGGTGGCTGTGCCTGTCGGGGAGCAGGGGACAGATGAGGAATCTCTGTACCTTCCTCTTACTTCTGCTGTGAACCTAAAACAACTCTAAAAAAAATAAAGTTTAAAAAAAGACATTGACAGTTTACAGCAAAATTAACAGTAATGCTTTGTGGAGTTTGTAACATTTGTAGAGATAATGTGACCAACGATAATAACACAAAAGACAGGCGGGAAACAAACATACCGTTTATAGCTTTACTGAATTGATACATGCTGTAAGATAGACCGCAGTACAGTAAACGTGCATATCACAAATCTCCAAGCAGCCTTTAAAGAAAATACACAGGTATCATTAATGTCTATAGAAAAGATAAAATAAAATGCTAAAAAGTACTCAATCAAAAAGAATCCAGGAAAAAAAAAAAAAAGAACTGAGAAGGTATGGGAGGGCAACAAATGGCAAGATTATAGAATTTAATCTAAAACGTAAGTGATCTAAATGCACCAATTAAAAGCAAATTGTCAGGCTGGATAAAAAAGCAAGACTTGAGACACTTCCAGTTTCAGCTTTGATGTGTAAAGTGCTTGAAGGTAATCACTCCCATTCTTACATATATAGATAAAAAAAAAACCCGAACAAAGTGAAAAATCAATGCCTTTTGTTAGACTCATCAGAGAATTGAGGTCACAGGACAAACCTCCACCTGAAAGGGGAGGAAGGAGAATATAGTCATTGAAGCAGAAGCCGCTCCAGCCATAAACTGGCAGCAATGCTTCCATGGTAATTATGGCAACTGTCAGGGCTGAGTGTGGACAAGCACGAGAGTGAGCAAGTCCTGGGGACTGCGTGGGGCTAGGGGACAACTGAGTGGGTTTTATTTCCAGCACCACAAAGGTCTCACCTTGAAGAGCCAAGAAAAACCCCTTCAGGTCTCAGGCAGGGAGAGGGAAGAGGCACCATGTGGAATTGCCTCAGAGCATCTTCCCAACCCGGGCCTGCTCGGCGGGGCGTCTGCAAGGCATCTCAGTGGAGAGAAGGGCAGTTAACCAGCTGCAGCCCCTCCAGACCCGCAGTCTCACCTGAGTCCGGGAGGAAGCTGAGAGGCCCTTGTAAGTCCCCGCCCCCGCCGTGCTCCCCTCCCCCCCCGCCCCCCACACACAGGCGCATCCCCGCCTCCACACCTGACAGCCACACCCACAGGGCTCCCTTCTAATGCCAGTGGTCCCCAGCTCAAACAGCTGCAAGGCAAAGACCATGTCTAGGAAGCAGCTCTGAGAGAGATCTAGAGACAGCGTGAAAGAGAAAAAGGAGGATACCAGTGCAGCCATGCAGAAACTTCCCTTCTGTACGCGCCCTTTGCTCCTTTCTTTCCTTTCGATTCAAACTGGCCTCGTCCAGCACCTGCCTCACCTGCCCGCTTCTCCCTGGGAGTCCACTCCCTTCACCACGGAGCCCTCAGGACAATGATGCTCTGGCGGCATCAAATAATCTTAGGAACGAAGCCTCGGGTCTGTGGACCACGGAGACAGAGCTTCAGTCAAACTAGAGACAGCATCAAGGCCTCTGTTGTGCTTCAGCTCCAGGCCCAGAAAAGCAGTGAAATCAAACCAAATGATGCCATGGCTGACATCGGGACCAGCTGCACTGATCAGCTACAAAAGACCCTAGAACCGAGCAAGGACCCTGACCCTGACCCTAGCTCCCTTCGTCACCATGATCGATGATTTGGGCGCCAACATTGCTACTAGACTGAAAGGGTCCACTTGCCTGCACACATCAAAGCCCAATAAGACACGAACAGGAGTTTGCAGCGAGGAAAGGGAGGGTTTATTAGTCAAGAAAGTGGCCCGCGCCCAGAGACATTGGGGAGCTAATACTCAAAAGACCTGGCACCCTGCTGGGTCCGTCACCCGGGGGGAAGTCATTCATCGTGGAGACGGAGGGAGCTCAGGTCACAGTCGGGGTCCTGCTCCCTACTGACTGGTCGGCACTAGGGCTGGGTAGCGGATCGGTGCAGCTGGCCTGCTGTCAGCCGTGGAGTCATTCTGTCTGTGGCATTTTGTTCTGGCCGCCTGTGCAGATGGAGACACTAACTGTATCAATAATCACTTTAAACGTCAAGGGTGTAAATACTCCAATTAAAAGACAGAGCTTGTCAGAGTGGATAAAAACAAGAGCCACTATAAATGGTCTACAAGAAACCCCCTTTCAATATAAAGACTCCGAGAGAGACTAAAAGTTAAAGGGATGGAGCGTTCAAGGAGGCTAACACATCAAAGGAAAGCTGAAGGAGCTGCGTTAATTTCAGACCAAGCAGACTTCAGAGCAAGGGAAACAAATGATGGGGGACTTTTAAAAGGGCGTTAAATGCTGATAAAAGGGCCAGTTCTCCAAGAAGACGTAACCATCCTTGATGTGTGTGCACTGGAAAACAAAGTGTTAAAACATATGGGGCAAAACCCGCTAGAACTACAAGGAGGGATGATTTCTCTGCCATTGTCGCCGGAGACTGGCACACCATTTCCATCAGAAAGGGACAGAGCCAACAGGCGGGTCAGGGAGGACACAGGTGCACGGAGCAGACCATCCATCAGCTGGTGCAAATTGACATCCGTGGAATACTTCCTCCGACAACCGCAGACTACCCAGGCTTCTCGGGCCCTGCTCACCAAGGTAGATCAAATTCTAAGTCATAAAGCATACCTCCACAGGTTTAAAAGAACGGACATAATAACGTCTGCTCTCAGCCCACAATAGGATTAAACTAGAAATCAATAACAGGGAGACTCTGGAAAATCCCCCAATGCCTGGAGATTAAACAACACACTCTGACTAACCCACGGATCAGAGAAAAAGTCTCAAGAGATATTAATACACATCTCTGGCTAATAGAAAGTGAAAATGTAACTTATCAAAACTTGTGGGATGCAGCAAAAGCAGCGATAAGAAGGAACTTTCTAACATTAAATCTATGTCTTCGGAAAGAACATCTAAAATCAATAATCTCCGTTTTCACCTGAGGAAACCAGAGAAAGAAAAGTAAATTCAATTCAAAGTAAGCAGTAGCAAATAGGTGGTACAAACAGGGATAGAAAGCAGCAAAATTGAAAACAGGAAATCAAGAAACCAAAAAAAAAGCTGCTTCTTTGAAAAGATCGATAATATTGATTAATCTCTCCCTAGGCTGATTAAGAAGAAAGAACACACAGATGATTGACATCAGAGATGAAAGGGAGGCCATGACTACTGATTGGAGGAACCTTAAAGGATATTATGAAAAACTCTATTCCCACACATATGATAACTTAGATGAAATGAACCAATTTCTTGAGTATGCAACCAGTTTGGAGAGCAGTTTGATAATTTCTTAATAGTTAAGCATACACTTATCCTACGGCCTAAACAGACATCTCATGTATAGGTACTACCCAAGAGAAATGAAAGAATATGTCCACAAAATAAATGACTCCCGATATTTAAAGCACTTGCATTCATAACAGCCTCAAGTAGGAAACAACTCCAATGCCCAGGAGCAGGTGAGTGGATAAACCAAGTCCAGCACACCCCGGAGATGGACTACCCCTCACAAAGGAATGAAGAACGACTGACACACACAGTGACATGGATCCACAGCAGAAATATGATGCTGCGTGTACTAAGCCAGGCCTGAGAGACGACTTCGCACAGGACTCCATCTGCTCCCAGGATGCGGGTCAGCGGCTGTCTGTGGCCAGACGACGAGGGGTATTGCCTGCAAGGGCACATGGGGGGGTGGGGTGTCTCTGGGGGGAAATGTTCTATCACAGTTGTGGTGACCGTCACCCCCACTCTTGTTTGTCACACCTCATGGCACCGCACCCTAGTGAATGAGTGAATATTTAGACACACACAGCATAGGTGGTCGGCTCTTGGCAGGGAGCACAAGTCTGCAATGTGAGTGAATTAACTCTGTTCCTTGCTGTTTGCAGTTAGCTTGCCATTTTCCCTTCGAGGAATGACTGCAATAAAGGCAAATTAGTATAGGAATGAAACGTAAAAGCTTCAATTGGTCATAAAACGTAATCAACGTATGATAAATGCCTGTCTGAAAAAAAAAAAAACCCGAGACGCTAGACTGATGGCCGAGGCCGGCTCACCGCTCTAAAACCACCCTCCCCCGGTGAATGCGTTTGTTTCTCCAAGTCCCAGCCTGCCTCTCTCCCCAGCCCAGGGCTAGGGGCTGGCCCTCAGATAAGTCAGTGAAAGCTGGCTCCTAAGGTGGCCAGATGTCCAAGTCTGAAAGCCATGACGGTATTTTTAAGGACAAGGATGAACTAGCAACGTCCATGATGTGGCCACTGCTGAGTTCATCTGTGGGCATTCTGGGCAGGTACGGAAACCAAGCCGGCAACTGAGAGCACTTCCTCGTTAGTGTTCCTTCATCTGAGAATGGCTTTATTGGATCCCCGTTCCTCCTGGGGGAGACTTCTATATTGGCAGCCCTGTTCTTTTCATCGGCGATTGAAATCGTCCCCTTCCCGGCCTCCTGGTTCCTGCCAGGGACATCTGCAGTTCTGGGATCACCGTTTCTGTGGGGGCAAGAGAGCGACAGCAAACAGGAGGGGGGCTGTCCCTCGCCCCCTCTTGGCCACACAGTCCCAGACCAGAGCTGGAGGGCTTCCCTGAGGACTTTTTCCGTCACACACGGTGTGTGGTTCTAGGTTGCCTTGAGTCCAAACTGGGAGATGCTGGAAGAGCCAGGAAAAAGGTGGGGTGATGGGGTGCTCACCTACTGGGGGGGGGGGCCTTCCTCAATCGAACTGCTGCCACTTACTTTTGGGGTCCAGAGAGAGCGGCTCCCCGCACCCCGGGGGTCCAGGTTTTAGTAGTGTGGCTGGTGGGAGACACGGTGGGGCGTGTTTGCTCCATGTTGGTCTCCATCATGTTTTCCGGTCTTTCTTCCCCAGCACATTTCAAGTTCACGAGGGCACGGCGCGAGGCTAGCTTACTAATCACAGGCTCCCCGGACTTAGCCCAGGGTTCTCACATAGCCCCCCCCCCCCCCCGCCTCTAAAATTCACTGGCGAAATCAACACAGCACGGACGGAGTCGCATGATGTTTGTAAAGCAACTGGCGCAGTGTCTGCCATGAAGACATTCGGTGTCCATAAGGGATGGCGCCGGTTTATCACCTGCCGGCACCTGAGCCCGCCATGTCGCTCTCTTTTGTTTTCCAACTAATTAACACACAAACATTGCAAACAGAGCCAGAGGCGCCCACACGTCGCTGCCCTGTCTGAACAAATGAGGCACCTCTCCAAAACGGTTATCTGCAAGCCCCAAGAAAACCCGAGTTCACGGTACCGCGTGCTGTGCAGAGAGAACGGTGAGGACTGTTTTGCACACACTGGCGCTCATGCGTGCACACAGACACAAACAGAACCGCCTTAGGATTATTTAAAAGGCCTCCCTCCATTCCAATCCCGTTGCCTCAGTTGACGGAGGTTACCTTCAGGGGGAGGGCTCCGTACCTAACCCTTTGCCCAGCTGGGCGTGCTCTCTGGCTGTGGAAGTGACCTTGCAGCGCTCCAGGAGGCCTCCCTGGGCATGACCACCATGGCCGCAAACACCAATGGGGTGGCACATGGATGCTCACAGTGCCAGGCTGTCAGTGGCCTGCTCGACTATTCGCTGGTCGTGCCCATATCTCCAGTCCAGTGTTCTTCTGTTCGGCAGACTAGTGAGCACCTCTCGCTGGCAACAGGAAACGGGACCCTGTTGCACGACCATCGGGAAATGTGGCTCGCACGCTTCCAGCCCCTAGACTTGGGGAGGAAGACGGGAGGTCGGGTAGAGGAACGGCCGTGTCATTTTCTCACTTAACTGCTATTTTAGGGAGTCAGTTCCCGAAAGTTGACCTGCCTCTTCCTTCCTAGGACAAATGTGGTGTTCTGATACATTGCTGTATTTTCTTCATTAAGGTTTTAGTTCGGATTTTTCCTATCGTGTTCGTAAGTGGGTGGCCTACATATTTTTTTTGCACTAGTCTTTTCTGGACATAGCACAGAGTTATGCTAGCTTCACTGAAGGAGTTGAAAGCCATCTTTTTCCCTCCTGCGGAATAGTTTATCTATATATATAAAAGGCTAATGTGCTACGTGTCTGACCATCCGACTGGTCGCTATGACCCGCCACTGACCACCAGGGGGCAGATGCTCAACGCAGGAGCTGCCAGGCTGTAGTGACTTGGCTGCGGCGGTTCTCGGATAATGCACCCCAAAACCAGAGAGGAGGGAGCCTGATTCCTTGTGGGGTCTGGTGATGCCACCTTCGGCCGTGGGTTATATTGTTGCTGGGCCACTGTCACCCCGAATCTGGTTTACCGCACACGTGCGTTTCTGTTCCACGCCCTGTACAACAGCAACTTTGCAGAGTGCCCTCTCGCACTCCGGGACCCCTCAGGGGATGTCAGAGAGCCAGTTTCAGCCCGATCCCCACAGGCCAGGCCGAGGGACCCCACCTGCTGAAAGGATCCTACTCACTCCACAGACCACCGGGGACAGACCATGGGAGGTTGGCTTCAGGGCATGTCTGCCCGTCTAACTCAGTCTGGCCCCGCCAGCCACCTTCTAATTAATTTCCTTTCAATGTGCACCAATCCCTGCACTGGGTCACTAGTGTAAGTATAATATAGGTATCACCTATTTCTTAAATTTTGAAAGCAAGCCTGCGAAGGTCGGGTCCTGTTTTCAGGGTTGTTTTTAGGTGTAGTCCTCAGATCACCCCTTCCTTTCTGTCTATGGGTTATTTTTCTCTGTAGATTTCTCCTCTTGAGGGGAAGGGGGGCCGGTTCCGCTGTGGGTCAGCCATTCTCGATTCTTTCTAAATGGTTTTTAATTTTGTTTTCAATTCTCTTTTTAACCCAAGTTATTTTGAAAATTGCATTTTAATTTGCAAGTGAATGGATTCCTTTTTAATGTGGCAGGAGTATTATTCATCGACTCCGGCTGCAAGTCCCCACCTCCCTTGCTTTAGGGACCACGTTCTGTTCTGGTGGCCATATGCCCAGCTCTGAGGCATGGATCACGGTGTCTCTAACGCTGTCCTCTTCCCACTGCTGGTTACTCACTTTCCCAGGCTGCTCTGTGACCAGGGCAACGGTGTGACCCCAGCTGCCCCCCTCGGCCCGCCTTGATTGTGACAATGAAATCCCAGGACTTACAGCACATCGTCGACGGCGAGCACAGATGGCGGGCTACACCGGGGTCCAGCTCCCACCTCCACCACCTAGTAGCTACATAACTTTGGACAAGTTACTGCCTCTCTCTGCCTCAGTTTCCCTATCTTCAATGAGGAATAATAGCGTCTCCCCTATGGACTGATGTGAGTGCTAGGGAGTGAAAGTATATACGGGGCTGAGAACAATGGTGGGTACCAAGTCAGTCAGACATGGTCTCATTACCATGATTATAATTGCTATTAATGCTGTTATTATTACAATCATCGTCACGGGACCAGGAGGACGAACAGCCGACAGAAGGGCCATACAGAGCAGAACAAAGGAAGGGCCCGGGACCTCGCTGAGGCCGGCGCGCGGAGCAGTTGAGCAGAGCCGGGAACGCCCAGCGTGACTTTCAGCGGCCAGCAGCTGCGCTTCCCGTGCCCCCCGCTAGTTCTCCCTGGCTGCCTCTCTCTCAGCCTGACTAGTTTTCATTCAAAACCTGGTGGCCAGCACCACCCAGGCTCCGGGGACACAGCTCCGAACAGCAGCAGAGAAGGCCCTGGCCCTGGCGCTGACGGCCTTCTCCTGCTAATTGCTCACTGAAGTCCGCGGAAGCAGCCGTTCAGTCCTGCTTGGGGGGCTCTATGGAGATTTTGTGGCTAACGCAATCTCTGGGAATACCCCACGCATGTTGCAAACATGTCTGAGGGCTAACGAACGTTTAGGTCCAGCCTCATTTTTGCACATCGAAGACCAATTAAGCACCGTTCGTTGAACAGACTTCCCTTTCCCCATTGAATTGCCTTTCCATCTCTGCCAAAAACCAAACGGCCATGTTTCTAGAGGTGAAGTGAGAGGAGGAGAGGGGAGGCAGACTTGACGGAAGCGTCAAACACGAAAATACAGAACGGTGGCGAAGACGTGGCGCTGCCTGAGCTCCCGTCCCTGCAGGGGAGGTGTCAACGGTAGGGTCGCCCTTTCAGGAAGCACTCGTCTCTTGTGTGCTCAAGTGGCCACACTCACATTCAACAACGAGCACAAGCCAGAGCGGCCCCCGTTGAGGAAGAACAGTGCCCCAAACTGGATGCACTTCCATGCTCACTCTCAGGAGGACAGACAGACAGACAGACAGACAGACCGGGGCGTCCAGCTGGCAACAGAAGGAGAATGAGCCATCTGACAGGACACACACAAATGCGGCCAAGCCTCCAACACCAGTGCGGGAACAAATGAAGCCAGACCCGGCCCTGGCCACGTAGCTCCGTTGGTGAGAGGATCGTTCCGCTACCCCACGCTTTCAGGTTCGATGCCCAGTCGGGGCACATCCAAGAGGCAACCAGTGAATGCATAAACAAGTGGAACAACAAATCGATGTTTCTCTCTCTCTCAAATCAATAAAGAAAAATTTTTAAGGAAGAAGGCACAGATTATATCGTCTTGCTCACATGAAGTTAAAGAAGAGGCAGAACTCCTGTATGATTAGCAGTCAGGCTGGCCCTGAACTCGGCGGGATCAGGGATGGGGAGCCCCGAGGTTCTGGGTATTCAGTCACCTGATCCGGGTGCTGGTTACACGGGTGTCCAGCGCGACACACTTACACTCACGTGCCCTGTTCCGTGGGTAAACCACACTTTAAAGAAACGTTTAGGAAAGTGAGAGAAAGGCCATGCTCCTGGGGAAGGAAATAACTGGAGTCTTTGTCTAAGGCTAACATCACCCCATCTCCGCAGGCCGGGGTGCACTCTGCCCGCTGGCCCCGTGACCACATGCCTTCTAGCCCTGCCCAGCAGCAGATCCTCCCAGGTGTCCCCACGTCAGGTTCCAGGCTGTGCGGAGGACGCTGAACCTGACAGGGCCCTCGTGAGCTGAAACACTTGCTAAAAGAAGAGGACCTGTTCTCCCCCTCGCACACAACCCCCCACCCCCGCCATCGCGCTGTTGGAAGCTAGACAGTGCGAGGGACCACGCAATCGCCCACTTGGTAAGCTCGGCTCCCACAGTCGCAGGGATCCGCCTAAGCCCCATCCCTCCTGCCTGCGGCACCCGCAGGAGACTCAGCTCCCTGAAACCCGCTGACCGTGCTGCAGCCCCAGCTGCGAAGCGCTCATGGAGGTGTGGGCCCCCCCAGGAGTGGGAGGCCATCATTCTTTGTGAGATGGAAGACTGCCCCCTCTCTAGGGGGGAAGTCACAGGGCTTAATGCTCTCAGAGGCGCCCAAGTATGCTGCCCCTTCACTCAATCTCTCTCTCTCTCTCTTCCTTCTGGTCAGAGTGGGGCCCTGGAAAGCCAGGCCTGTATCTTTCGATGTTATCAGCAGAGATTGGGGAGAGAGACCGCCCCCCCCCCCAGGCCCGCACCTCCCCGGATGTCCTACAACGTTTTCACTCCAGCCAGGGGCAGGCAGCATGGATTATAACCCAATGTGAGACTCGGGTCACGGCGGCCCGGAGTCACTGCGAATTAGTAAACTGGCAGAGTCCCCTGAATATCAGCTTTCTCACAAAGCCTGTCACGTAGCTGTCTCTTACAGATCCACGTTAAAGAACCCCTAGTTGTTTTGATGCCGACTCCCTCTCCGCCACAGAGGAAAATATCTAATATCACCTCCAGATATGCACCACAGGTATAACGTGGGCCTGCCACTCAGGAAAAGGACGGCGGTTTAGGCACTTTCTGGTGCTGTTGTTAATATACTCACCCGAGTATATTTTTTTCCCCGTTGATTTTTAGAGAGCATGGAAGGGAGGGAGGGAGGAAGGGAGTAGGAGAGGAGATAGAGAGAGAGAGAGAGAGAGAAGCATCTGTGTGAGAGAGACACATCGGTTGGTTGCCTCTTTCATGTACCCGGACCGGGGCCAGGGATTGAACCTGCAACCGAGGTACATGCCCTTGGCCAGGAATCAAACCCATGGCCCTTCAGTGTGCAGGCTGGTGCTCCAACCACTGAGCCATACTGGCCAGGGTGGTTTAGGTATTTTTAATATCTTCATTGTGCCCTGTCAGGAACAGTTTTGTTGAGTTGAGCAAGCTTTAAATACCCAAGTCATCCAAGTACGTTTACAGAATACCGACCGCACGCTGACATCCCAGCCGCGTCACAACCAACCTGAGAGTGGGACCACGCTCTGCAGTTCTGGGGGCTGCGCTCGGAGATCCTTCTCAGGCCTCGGAGGGCGAATCTGTCCCCACCGCTCCCCCTTCCTGCTGGCTGCTGGCCATCTTCCTCCTCCTCGGGTGCAGCACCCCCACCCTGCCTTCATCTCCACGTGGCCTCTTCTCGGTGTGCGGGTCTGGGTCTGAATGTCCCCTGTAGACAAGGTCACCGTCCTATTGGATCAGGAGCCCGCCCTACTCCAGGGTGACCCCATCGTAACTAGGGACATCGTAGAGGCCCTATTCCGAATAAGGTCACGTTCTAAGGTCCCCGGGGACACAGTCGGGCCCATGACCATGGGTTACAGAAGTCCAGCTCCGGTGCAGCCACTGCCCACCTTGGACGAGTGAGGGAAAAGGAGGCCTGACAAGCTCAGGGACCGGAAGTAACCACCCAGTGGGGTGTGTGAACAAAGCTCCCCACGGGGTAGGCCACGGAGGTAGTCACAGCCCAGGCCCGTAACTTAGTAAGGGGCGCCCCTTCACCTTGGGCCAGCCTGTCTGTTGTTCTGGCGCTTCTTGGATGACATGCTTATAAAATGTCAGAACAGTGCCTTCTGCAGACCTGCAGAGGTAACCCCCGGTGCCCGGGCGGGGAAACCCCAACATTCCTCATTGCCCTCTCTCTCGCTCCCCCACCTGCCTCGGTAAACTGTGGGCATTCAATGTGAATTATCCTGCACCCATGAGCGGAAACGAAGGGTGTGTCCCTCAATGTTCCTTCCTACCTGCCTCCCTAATCTGCCACCATTAGATTCCATGTACCTTCCCTCACCCCGCCCCTTCCGGGTTAATGTACAGAATGAACTACAATCCCTCATATTCCTTAGTCCTTTGATATTTTTGCTTCTGGGTTTGGCCCTCAGGCTTGGCTCAAATGTAACCCACTCTTCTACCTTCCCTCCAGTTTGGACTTTCTTTCCAGGACAGACACGAGCTGTGATGGCGTCAGCCATCAGCCATCAGTCATCAGCCATCAGCCATCAGCCAGGGCCGGCTCCCTCATCTGCAGAACTGAATGCCGACCCACCTCTGGGGCTGAGCCTGGGAGCGCCTCCCTGGGTGTCGTGTGTGGCTGCCCACAGGCTGCGGGCATCATCTGCTTGTTGCCAGGCTGTGCTTCAGGTGGCTCTCCAGCTGGGAGATGGCACCGCGCCCCCACAGGTGTAAACGGCTCGTCACACTCCCTGCCTGTGTCCGTGGCCTTCAGAAAGCCATTAAGAGGCTGTATGTAAAGAGCAGCAATTTGAGGGGCTCTATTGTCCGTCCCTCCAGCCCTCTTCTGGAGCCTGCACTCCTGGGTGATGGGTCCCTAATGGAGCCGCATGTTTATAAAGAAGTCCTTTGAAAGCACGGCCATGTTCAAGTGCATGTGTTGGAAATGTAGTGACTTGGCTTATTCTTACATTGTACTTTGCATCAGAAAGGATTTTAGGGGTATACGGTGAATGAAGCCCACGCCGACGTGATGGATACACACCTTACAGTTAGTAGGATGGGCCTGAGTAATCAGAAAATACAAATAAACCCCAAACTCTGCTTTGATCCCAAAGCTAGCATCTTTTTTTTTTTTTACGTTTTTATTGATTTGAGAGAGAGAGGAAGAGAGGGAGAGAAATATGGGTGAGAGAGAGAGACAGCAATCGGCTGCCTCCTGCACGCCCCCTACTGGGGATCCAGCCCACAACCCTGGCATGTGCCCTGACTGGGAATCAAACCATGACCTCCTGGCTCATAGGTCAATGCTCAACCACTGAGCCACGCCAGCCGGGCCCAGACTGGCATCTTAGACCAGGTGCCCCTCTTCCCAAAGGTGTGTTGTTTTCTCCCTGTAAAGCTCGGCCTTTGAAGTGTGTGCCTGTGAGGATGGTGGTGGTGGGATGATGGATGACAGGCAGCGCATGTTATAGACCAGACTGCTGTAAAAGGAGGGGGAGCAGGGGCAGAGCAGGAGCAGGGGTGGATGGGAACGAAGGGAAAACAGACTGACTTCGTTAGAGAGCCACAGCGCCCCGAGCGCAGCCTTCCAATAGAACCAAATTCAACCTCGGGAGGACTTCCATCCATCTCTTCAAAACTGACATTTTCCCGGAGAACTGTCTGGGGGTCAGAGGTCAGTAGCCTTAGCCATTCGCCTCCAGAAAGCCAAGTCACAGGCTGGCTCTTGCCACCTGCAGCATCCGACCTATAAAGTTGGCGTCTGGTGACACCTGCCTTTGCCACATTAAACACTGTCTCACCCACAGTGAGCAAGCTGGCAGGCTCCGCTCCAGCGCCATCCTGGGATGCTTGGCTGCCCAGGACCGTGGGCGGTGTCTGGAGAAACGCTTCAGGACAGAGGGTGGGCAGCTGCTCGCCCAGCGGCCTGCTCTCCACGGCCCCCTGCCCCCTCCACACCAGCCCCTGGCTCCTGCATGGCCACTGCACCACATCTGGAAGGAGTCACACTTAAGCCCCCTGGTGACCCAGAGAGTAAGGAGCAAAGTGTGTGCAGGATTCATGCTTGGGAAAGAGTGGCCGGGACTTTGCACACTGCCAGGGGAGGGTGGGGGGCACTGTCAGATGCCCTCGGGTCTAACGGGCATTTGTCCACAGCCACAAGGAGCCTCTTGCAGGCCACAACACAGCCGTGTTCCCTGAGTGGATCCCGGCATTGCAGCTCTTTTGGGCCACAGCACACGGGTAGCCACTGTCCCCGGGAGCCTCACCCCTGCCAGTTCAGCCAGCACTGCCAAAACAGACCTCCCACGGCCCCACGCGCTGCACTTGAACTCTCTCTCAGTGAGGGGAACTCAGCAGGATGCGGCCAGAGTGGCAGGTAAAGACAAAGAACACCTGCTCCAAGGTGGCATTCCGTGTCGGGGACACAGAAGCAGAGGGTGGCTCTCCTCCGTGAGCCACCCCAGTCTCCATCTCTGGGTCATGGCCCTGCTGGGAGATGCACACTGCGTCCCGGCTGCAGAGTCCCAGCTCATCCTGCCCTTGCTCTGGGTGAACCGAGGCACAGGGGATGGAAGGGCCTTGTCCCTTAGTACGTGAGGAAGGGAGACGGACCAGGTGCAGGTCCACCTGAGACCTCTCTTCCCTTTGACCTTTGCAAAAAAGAAAAACAGAACCTGTGAGACAGGAAGCAGTTTGCAAAGGTCTGGCAGCAAAGGACGGGCTTCCGGTCACACTCCCAACTTGGTGGTGACTTGCCATGGAGCCTTCCAGGCACCGTGACATTGCGCAGCAAGGGAGCCCGGAAAATCGGGGCCAGCCTCCCCCAGGCCGCGACCCGGGTGCATTGAGGCCACTTCCATCCCCAGGCTCGCCTCCTAATTAAGATCCCGGGACAGAGACATGCCAGGGGCTGCATGGCAGCCCGGCCCTCAGATGGTTCCGGCCAGCTTTGGGCACAGGTGCCCTCCGAAAGCCCGGCTCCAGGCAAGCACAGAGGCGATGGGCCCGCACAGAGCACACCCTGTGCCATGCATTACGGGCCCCCCTCGGACGGCTGACCTGTGACCCATGAAACAAAATGAAGGTTTTCTAATGTGGCCAGGAGGCCGGGGGTGGGGGTGGGCGGCGGTGGCTGCTCACCCTCCCAGCTCCCAGCAGAAAGGAACAGCACCCGGAGGCCCAGGAAGGAACGGCCATTGCTCAGCTCACGGCGTGGGTTTCCTTTCGGAAGGGGTGGCTAGGACTCATGGATTTTGCTCCCTGTGGGTATCACAAAACAGCAGAATCTTCCACAGCCACAGGACACGGTAACTACCTTTCGCCAGAACGGGTAGCAGGGTCTATTTGGGGACGGGGGCGGGGAGGCACTGAGGTCTTGATGGACAGCACGCCTCATGGGAACCAAACTCCTGAGCACGGGCCGGCTGTCCAGGCCTTGGGGAGAGTCCCTGCTGAGGACAATGAGAGATAAACAGTCTTATCTGATCTTCCGTCCCCCCATCTCTCGGGGAACCTGCTGGACACATCACGTCTCAGCTTATTCAAGCCTCAGAGACCCCCGCCAGCAGGGATCAAGGCTGGGGTCCCCCTGAGGAGTCTGCAGGAAGAGTCTCTGCCTGGGAGAACCCGCCGCCAGCATGCGCCCTCCCTTCCCTTTTAAAATCAACACCCGTCCCCAGATCTGCTTTTGGCAAACACGGCTGAACTCCCCGCTGCTTCCCCCGAAGTCACCGAGGAGAGAGCGTGATAATGAGCTGGCGTGTTCTTCTGAAATGTTTACTGTGTTCCTTAAAGCAGGGACATGCTGGTTCCGAGACTAATTTGGGGTTGCTAGATCTTTCCTGCTCTCTTTGGAGATCTCTGAAGGAAACACACGGACTGAAGGGTAATTAAGGCATATCAGGGAGGCACAGCAGCACACGGGTCACACTCCCTAAGCAGGGACCACCGCACACCCACGGCGGGAGCTCCCCTCAGTTCTCCCAACAGAAAGGAGAGACGCGCCTGAGCCGTGAGCTGACACATCACCCAGCCCGCGACGTGGGGATACAGGCTGGGCGGTCCTGACTCCGGTTCAAGGACAACAAAAACATACAGAGCGAACCCGGGCGCTCGCGGAAAACCTCCTCCACGCACACGGCTCTTTGTAACGGGCCTGGGTGATATTGGAAAGATGTCCGAGCCTCCACCTGGCATAGTTCACAGTCTTGTGTTTTAAAAAATTAAAACTCAGGGCCTCCAGTCGTGTGTCGGTTGTGTGAGAACTATAATAAGTGCATCCACATGAGCCCTAAATTCCCACTTTCGAAATGGAGACCTGGGGTTAGGATGACATTTATATAAATCCCGCTCCGTATTCCGGCCGTGTATTTTACCCAACGAGTTCAAAGGCATTTATAGACATTCTGATTAGTGCCCCTGATATCCCAGGGGGGCGGCCGATTCTATTAGCTCACTTGTACAATTGGGAATAGAAAAATCTTACAGCAGCCAAGTGGTTTGGCGAAAACCATATGGCGTGTCACGGATAAGGCTCTGAGAAGAAAACAGGGTTTTTTCAGCGTCTCTGCCCGCGCTAGTCCTCTGTCCAATTCGTTTGCAGGCTGTTTTTTTAGCAAGAACGTTAGCTGATGGGAGGTGGTTCCCAGGGACTCTAAAACCTCACCTGCACTTGCAGCCTGCGGGGAGGGTCCACCCGAGCCCCGCCCTCGACCTCCCGGCCTGTCCCAGCCGCCTGGAGGGCTGAGCCTGGAAGCAGAGAAGGGCAATCGGGGCGAAGATGCTGCTGGGAGAGATCGGAGGGCCCGCAGAGGCCCCGAGCCCTTTGCTCTGCGCAGCTCACAGAGCGTGAGCCGCAATGGCATCCTCCATCTCTTAGTCTAAACAAGAAACGGAGACGGAGGAACAAGGAGAAAGACGTGGGCTGCTGCTGTCTAGGGCAGATGGTGTATCGGGGACAGATGCCAGGGACAGATGCCATGGTTTCTTCAAGAAGCAAGACCCCTGCCCAGCCGGTGTGGCTCAGTGGTTGAGCTCGACCTATGAACCAGGAGGTCACGGTTCTATTCCTGGTCAGGGCGGATGCCTGGGCTGTGGGCTCAGCTCCCAGCAGGGGGAGTGCAGGGGGCAGCTGATCAATGATTCTCTCGCATCATTGATGTTTCCATTCCTCTCTCCCTCTCCCTTCCTCTCTCTGAAATCGATTAAAAAAACACACACACACAAAACAAACCACCTATTAAAAAACATAAAACCTAAAAAAAAAAAAAAGGCAGCAGGACCTGCAGGTGGAGAGCACAGAGCGGGCAGTGGCCAGAGGGAGCGGTGCCATCAGGCTGCCCCTGGCGAGAGGAGGGTCTGTGCTCCATTCCAAGGTGTTTCAAGAGCCTGCAGACAAAATTGCCGAAGTGGCCCTGTAATAGCATTTGAGGAGTGATGTCTACACAACGGCCAGAAGGTGTTGAGCTATTGCTGCCAGGACACAACGTCTGTGGTGGGCCAGGCGCACCCACCCTGCGGGCCGGCTCTGCGCACTGCCTTCCTACCCCGGGTCACGGCGACACCCTCCCCCACAGCCTGCTCCGTCCTGCGCCGGGGCCCCCACAGGCCAGCCGCCTGCCGGGAACCCCTCATCACCTCGGACACAGCATCCACCGTGGGTTTGGTTTGGTTTTTGAAGATTTTTTTTATTGACTTTTAGAGAGAGGAAGGGGGAGGGAGAGAGAGAAACATTGATGTGAGAGCAAAACTTCAATCAGCTGCCTCCTGCCCGGTCCCAACTGGAGATGGAGCCCACAGCCCGGGCAGGTGCCCTGGCCGGAAATCCAACCGGCAACCTTACAGAGCCTGAGCCGCAATGGCATCACAGACAACAGGACAACACCCAACCAACTGAGCCACACCGGCCAGGGCGGCACCCGTCCTGTTCACACACCAATTCTGCATGGCAGGCTTCCTTCCCTGACCCCCAACCTGGGGTCTGGTCCGCCTGTTGCAGACCGTTGCACCCTCTCCTGAAATCCTTAACTATCCCTCAGCTGTGGGAGGCTGCCCCCCCCCCCGAGACTCCCTCCCCCTCCCTCACGTTCTCCTGCTCACCGATGCCTGCCCAGTGCTAACGCAGCATCACCAACACCTAATAAACTAATGAAACCAACAGTTCATCAGTCTGGTTCAATGACACCAACAGGGGGATGGCATTGGGGGAGCAGGAGTTAGGGGGTTAACAGCCGGGAATGTGGAAATGTTTGATAGCGAGTCATGTGATTTTGCCGCCTCCACCTTGCCACGACCTGAACTTCTGACTCCCAGGCCACACGCAAGGCCCCTCACCTACCACCTGAGAGGAGGGGGGGGGAAGGGCGGGGTCGAGGACTCAGCGCATTTTCTGCGTGGAAAGGACACATCCCCTCTTAGCGACGCCCTCGGAAATCCAGCCAGGTCTCTTCCCCCCAGGGGTCCTTCCCTGCCCCGGAATGGTGACTTCACCGGTATTTTCCACTATTCACATGTTTTCCCATGAAATTTCGTACTGTGGGCTTGCTTGGGAGGAATCAATTAAGGATTTATATTTTAGCCCTACTTGGAAATACACTGGAGATTCCAAATCAGAGCGCCTAATGGCTGAGTTCTATAAAATTAGGACCGCTCATTCAATTATGAATAAAGGCTTTATCAACATTATTAGCATTGTTTTAAGCCTCTGTTCCCTCCAAAGAATTCCGTGTCTCCCTGTGGGAACCTTATGAAAGGATCATCAGGAACAAAGGTATGAGCCTCTCTTCACAGCTCCCCCGCTGCTTTTTCCTTTTTCTTTTTCCAGAGGTGTTTTTCAAAAGCAGAGGCATTCTCCAAGGGAGAAATTGCTTGGAGATCTGTCGTTGCTACTCGAACACAGCGACCAATTTTCATAAGTGGTAAAAGTAATTTCAGAAGAATAGCAATAGGTAAGTGGGACTGAAAGAGAGAAAGAGGAAGAGAGGGGGGGAGGAGGCAGAGGGGGTGGGGGAGAGAAGACAGAGAGAGACCAGGACGGGTCATGTGCGGCCGAGGGGCCCACTCCAGCCCCGGGGCAGAGGACCCACCGGAGTTCAGAAAGTCAGCCCTGGGGGTGTTGGCTGTGCAACTTGTCACAGAGTCCCCTTTCCAATGGTAGCAAATGCCCTGACACTTTGAAACCTGTGTGTGTGCGCACGTGTGTGTGTGTGTGTGCGTGTGTGTTTCTGTGTGTTTGTGTGTGTATGTGTGTGTGTTTGTGTGTGTGCGCACGCGTGTGTGTGTGCGTTTCTGTGTGTGTTTGTGTGTGTGTATGTGTGTGTGTTTCTCTGTGTGTGTTTGTGTGTGTGTTTGTGTGTGTATGTGTGTGTATGTGTGTGTGTTTGTGTGTGTATGTGTGTGTGCGTGTGTGTTTCTGTGTGTGTGTTTCTGTGTGTGTTTGTGTGTGTGTGTTTGTGTTTGTGTGTATGTGTGTGTGTTTGTGTGTGTGTGCATGTGCGCGTGTTTCTCTGTGTGTTTGTGTGTGTGTTTGTGTGTGCGTGTGTGTGTGTTTGTGTTTGTGTGTGTGTGTGTGTGCGTGTGTGTGTGTGCGTGTGTGTGTGTGCGTGCATGTGTGTTTGTGTGTGTGTGGGGGGGGGCACAGCACATTTTCCAACTGATGAAGCCACCTCTCTCCAGTTCCCTTTCTTCCTTTTTTTAAAAATGTTTTTTATTGATTTCAGAGAGGAAGGGAGGGAGAGAGAGAAACATCAAGGGTGAGAGAGAATCACTGATCGGCTGCCTCCTGCACACCCCACGCCGGGGATCGAGCCCACAACCCAGGCACATGCCCTGACTGGGAACCGAACTGTGACCTCCTGGTTCAGAGGTCGAGGCTCAACCCCTGAGCCACGCCGGCCGGGCCCAGTCCTTTCCTTGAACGTCACTGTCCTTTGAAAATGCCCACGAAGCTAAAACTAGGCGTGGCACGCACTGCCGATAGAGCCCAAATGATCAGTTCCTGAAACCCGAAGGTTTATTCCATTTAGATGAGAACGTGTTTAATTTGTTATGACCAATGGCACGCGCCTCTCCGGCCAATTTCCCAGAGTCAGACTGGAATCTGAACGCAGACGCCGCCGTTAGCACCGCGGTGAGAAGCAAGCGGAAGTCTTCCGTTTCCCACACTGTCAGGCAGCCCACCGGTGCAGGGCCAGGGGAGGCGAAAGGCCGAGGGAGGCCCAGAGCTCAGTAGGCACCGGTCTGCCAGCCCGGAGCTCCGTCCCATCCTTTGCATTGGCTGAGCTATCAGGACCAGCGACGGAGGCTTCTTCAGAAATGCCTTTATCACCTTCGCCGATTCTAGAAACCCAACAGATCTGGCCAGATTGAGAGAGCCTCCTCTCCCCTTTCACATATGAGTCTATTTTCGTATGATCTGTGAGTTTCCGCACACGCAGTGAATTCCCGCACCTGTTGTACCCCAGGCGGCGCACTCCCCCCGGGCCAGTGGGAGGAAGCAGGCAGCTAGCAGACCCCCTCCTCCAGCTCACTGCCGCCAGCCAGCCTGGTTCTCCTCCCCTGTGGACTCCCTGGTCACCCAGAGTCTCTCCTCCAATGCCCTCCACGCTGCTATGGTCAGCGTAATTTTGAACCACACAAGTCTAGCCAGACTGAGCTGTACTTAAAATCTTCCCTCAGCTCCTGGGAGCAAGATTGAATCCCCCAGTTTCACGCTGAAGGCACTGGGAAGTGTGACCCTGGGAGGGGGGTCCAGCTTCCTCTGCCGCCCCTCCCCCACCCACGTGCTCGGCTGCAGCCACACACTGCCTGCCGTTCCCACCACCGGGCTGCCAACCAAGCAACCCTTCGGGGGAGCTGAGGGCTCGCGGGGCACTGTGACGGGGGCCAGATGTGGAGTAAATGAACATTAAAATAAGGCGACAGGGAGCAGGACTCAGTTCCTGTCGTCCTGACCCCGAGAGAGGTCGCTCTTTCGGGCTGCACCTCACACCCGTTATGATGTTACTGTCAGAATCGACCAATGACAAATGTTGGTGAGGATGTGGTGGAACTGGGATCCGTGTGCGCTGCTGGCGGGAATGGGAAATGGTGCAGCTGGTGTGGAAGACGAGACTGATGGGTCATCAGAAGTTAAGCATAGAGCCCGGCCGGTGTGGTTCAGTGGTTGAGCATCGATCTGAGAACCAGGAGGTCACAGTTCAATTCCCAGTCGGGGCACATTCCCAGGATGCAGCTCAATCCCCAGTAGGGGGCATGCAGGAGGCAGCCAATCAATGATTCCTTCTCACATCATTGATGTTTCTCTCTCTCTCCCTCTCCCTTCCTCTCTGAAATCAATAATATATATATATGTGTGTGTATACACACACACACACACATATATTAAAGTTAAGCAAAGAATCACCACCGGATCCAGCAATTCTATTTCTAGGAGTGCACCCAAAAGAATTAAAAGCAGGACTTGAAGCAATCACTGCACACCATATTCAAGGAGCATTATTCACTCATAATGGCCACAGGTGGAAACCACCCAAACGTCCATCAGCAGATGAATGGGTAAACAACCTGGGATCTACTCACACCACGGAATTATTCCGTTCACACTGGAAAGGGAGGGAAATATTGACACATACTACAGCATGGATAAAGCCCGAAGACACTAAGCTAGTGAAATCAGCCAGACACAGAGGAAAATCATTTAATCCACTTACCTGAGGTAACTAGAGGAGTCAAATTCTCAGACACAGAAAACAGATGGGGGTGCCTGGGGCTGGGCGAGAGGGGCGGGGAGTTGGTGGTGAATGGGGACAGAGACAGTTTGGGAAGATGGAAGCAGCTCTGGAGATGGATGTGGTGCTGGTTGCACAGCAATGCCAATGTACTTAACGCCACTGAACTGTACACTTCAAATGGTTGAAAGGTAACCCTGATGTGCATTTTACCACATTAAAAATTGCGTGTGTAGGATTTCTGCTTCTGGGCATGATGCAATCGCAGGGACTAGATCTACCCTCCCACACTGAACAACAACCCAGTGAACAGCTAAGAGAAGAGATAAAACAGTCGTTTTTAGATGTAAAACAACAGGCACCCAGGACGGAGATCCTGAGAGAAGGTGAACTAACTAGGTGAGCCCTCTGGTTGCCTTAGCTTATCGCCTAGGAAAGGTGTCCAGGCCACACTGCAGCCCAAACAGAACTTGGGGCTCTCTCTGAGATGCGAAAACAGAGCTGAGAATCCAGCAAAGCCTGAGGCTGAAACTGCAGGGCAGAATCTTGGGGGATGCAGAAGGGGGGGAGGGTGAAGGAGAGGAGAGGGATGTAGAAGAGGAGGGGGTACAGAGAGGTAAGGGGTGCAGAGAGGATGGGGGTACAGGAGAGGAGGGGGTGCAGAAGAGGAGGGGTGAAGGAGAGGAGAGGGATGCAGAAGAGGAGGGGGTACAGAGAGGTAAGGGGTGCAGAGAGGATGGGGTGCAGAAGAGGAGGAGGTACAGAGAGGTGAGGGGTGCAGGAGAGGAGGGGTGCAGGAGAGGAGGGGTGAAGGAGAGGAGGGAGTGCAGAAGAGGAGAGGGATGCAGAAGAGGAGGGGGTACAGAGAGGTAAGGGGTGCAGAGAGGATGGGGTGCAGGAGAGGAGGAGGTACAGAGAGGTGAGGGGTGCAGGAGAGGAGGAGGTACAGAGAGGTGAGGGGTGCAGGACAGGAGGGGTGCAGGAGAGGAGGGGTGAAGGAGAGGAGGGAGTGCAGAAGAGGAGGGGGTGCAGAGAGGTGAGGGGTGCAGAGAGGATGGGGTGCAGAAGAGGAGGGGGTACAGAGAGGAGGGGTGCAGAAGAGGAGGGGTGCAGGAGAGGAGGGGTGCAGGAGAGGAGAGGGATGCAGAAGAGGAGGGGGTGCAGAGAGGTGAGGGGTGCAGGAGAGGAGGGGTGCAGAAGAGGAGGGGGAGGCAGAAGAGAAGGAGTGAAGGAGAGGAGGGGGTACAGAGAGGAGGGGGCTCAGGAAAAGATTGGGTTGCATGGAGAGAGAGCTCAGGAGTTATGCAGAGGGTTGCATAACGATGCAAATATACTTAATACCACTGAATTGCACCCAGAGACTTCAGCTGCATCCCATCAGCATACCCAGGTGAGGCGGGAAAGACCCACCAAAAAGGAACAGTCAAAACAATTTCTGAAAACCACTAAGGGGTAGGAATCGTATTCTCACTACAGCGGAGAAACCCTGTATTCCAGAGAGCATCAGGAAGAGCACTTAGAAGGGTGTTGCCCAGGAGTGGGCAGACTTAGCCCTCCGCTAATGCTCTCTCTGGTCTTGCCTAACAAAGCTTCAAAGTAAGTCCCAGAAGGATCTAGCTGTTTCCAAGTAGCATAGTGGCTCCCAAGAACAAAGCTCAGGAATATGTCAAGAAATATAAAAATATCCAGAACCTAACAAAATAAAATTTACAATGCTGGCATCCAATGAAAAATTGTTAAGATTACAAAGTAATGGGAAAATATGACCTATAATCAGGGATTGGGGGGGGGGGAATAACCAATAGAAACAGACCCAAAAACGACACAGCTAATATAGTAGAAAAGGTGTTAAACAGTTATTAAAACTAGATTTTTTTTTTGTATGTTAGAAGGGTAGAGAACATAAGAGTGCTGAGAAGAGATGTAGAAGATACTTTTTAAAATATGTGGAGATAAAATTGGTGGAGATAAAAAAAAAGATGTCTAGAATCAACAGCAGATTACACACTACAGAACAAACACTTAGAACACTTGAAGACTAAATAGCAGTAGGAGCCCTCCAAAATAAAAGAGAGAATAAAAAGATGGGGCAACACTGAACAGAGCATTAGTGAGCAGTGGGCAAATTCCAACAGCCTAATATACATGTAATTGGAGTCCCTGAAGGAGAGGCAAGTGGGGGAGAAAAACACTTGAAAATATAATGGTTGAAATGTTTTCAAATTTGGTGAAAACTACAAATCCCACATACAAGAAGCTAAATGAACCCCAAATACAAGAAATATGCATTAAAATTTTATAGCAAGGTACATCATAATAAAATTGCCCAAAACCGGCGATCAAGAGGAAACTTTAAAAGCAGCATGAGTGAGGAAGGGAGGGACACACTATGTACAGAGAAACAAATGTAACCATGACAGCCAGCTTCTCATCAGAGACAACGCATGCAGACAGTACAGCAACATGTGAAAGTTTAAACACTGCCAATCTGGAATGAGTTACCCAGCCAAAAAACCAATACCTTTCAAAAATACATGCGAGAAAAAAAAAAAAAAGACTTTTTCAGGCACATAAGAGCTGAAGAAATTCAGCAAAAACAGACCTCCACTGAAAGAAATGATGAAGTCCTCGGAGCAGAAAGCAAATAGCAAAAATGTGGATGTACACAAAGGAATGATGAGCATTGGAAATGGTAAATACTGGATAAATGTAAAAGAAAATGTCTCTTATTAAAAAAAAACAACTCTTTAAAAGATAACCGACTGCTTTAAGCAAACATAACAATACATTGTGGGATGTAAAATATAAGTAGAAATAAAAGGCATGACAACATACCCAAGGGGCTGAGAAGGGTACACGGAAGCACAGCCCTGTAAGATAGTTCTGCTATAAGTGAAGTACTCTAGTATCACTTAGAGTACTTCATGAGCTCTTTAGGTCATCAAAGTCATGAGACTTTGATGAGCTAACGACTATGTGTGTAATACCATAAGCCCTAAAACAATCTATGTTTTTTTTTAAAGAGGTATAGTAAATAAAACAACAGAGGACGTCTAAACTGAGAAATGAAAATTACTCAACGTATCCAAAGGAAGTCAGGTAAAAGGAAACAACCTATTGGACAAATAGAGAACAAAGAGCAATGAAGTAGATTTGAATTCAATTAAGTAAACAACCACATTAAACATACATGCTCTAAACATTTCAAACAAAAGGCAAAGGTTGTCAGACTGAATAAAAAAGCAAGAACAAGCTACATATTGCCTAAAATAAACCCACTTATTTAAAAGAAATAGAGAAATTAAATGGATGGAAATAATATTATGCTGGGAATAATCACAAGGAAGCTGGAGAGGCTACATTAATATCAGACAAAGTAGACTGCAGAACAAAGAGAATTAACACGGATTGAGAAAATCATTTAGTAATGACAAAGGCGTCAATTCATCAAGAAGATATAACCATGCTAAATTTTATACCCCCAATAAAAGACCCTCAAATTATCTGGAACAAAAACTGATAGGACTAAAAAAAGGAAATAAATAAATCCACAATTATAGTTGGATAACTTTAGAAAACTCTCTTAATAATGTATAAAACACGTGCACAGAAAATCAGTAAGGATGTAGAAGTGTTGAACAATACCGTGAGCTAATTTGACCTATTTGGGATTTATAGTATATGCTACCTAACTACAGAAGAAATCACATTCTTCAAATTCACACAAATATTTCCCAAAATAGCTCTTATTCCGGGACAATAATAATAATAAATTTACAAGGATTCAAGTCATACAAGGTATGTTCTCCGGCCACAATGAGATTAAATTAGAAATAAATACCTAAAAGATACCTAAAAAATCCCCCAAATGTTTAGAAACTAAATAATACACTTCTAAATAACTCATGGGTCAATGAGCAAACCGTAAGGAATATGAGAATGTATTTTTAAATGAATGAAAAGAAAAACATGGCATGTCAAAATGTGTGAGATGCTGCTGAAAACAGTGCTTAAAATGAAATTTACAGCACTAAACATCTAACTAGAAAATGTTTTTGAAGCAATGGCCTTAGCTTCTACTTTAAGAAATAAGTTAAAAAGAGAAATTTGATTTCAGATTAAGCAAAAGACAAGAAATAATAGAGATAATAAATCATCAATTAAATTAAAAAAAGAAATATGATAGAGATCAATGAAACCAAATGCTAAGTGTTTGAAAAGATGAACCAAATTGATAAACCTCTGGCCAGACAGATATGGAAAAAGAACGAGAGGAAACAAATTACCAATATTAGAAATAAGAGACATCACTACAAATCCTACAAGCAAGAGAGAGAGAGAGAGAGAGAGAGAGAGAGAGAGAGAGAGAGAGAGATAAACAACTTGAGGTGAATAAATTCAATTACTTAATGAAATTGGGAAATTACTTGGAAGACACAAACTCTCAGAGTTCACTCAAGAAGAAACAGATAATTACATATTTCAGCTTTGTATCTTATTAAAGAAATTAAATTTTTAGTCAAAAACCTTCTTAAAGAGAAAATACCAGGCCCATATGGCTTACCTGGAGAGTTCCACCAAGCACTTAGGGACAAAAGCAAAACCACTTCTCCACAAATTCTTCCTGAGAACTGAAAAGAAGGGGACATTTCCAACTCATTCTATGTGGCCGGCATTGTCCTGACACCCAAACCAGAGGATGATACTTAGAGAAAACTACAGAGTAAATATCCCTAATGAACATACATGCACGTTTTCTTAACAAAATGTGAGCATTTATAATCCAATGATATACAGAAAGGAGAATGCCTTGTGGCCAAATGGGGTTATAAAGAAATAGAAGGCCGATTTAACATTTGAAAATCAAATAACAGAATTCACCATATTGACAGAATAAAGGAGTAAAGCTACATGCTCATATCAATAAGTGTAGAAGACTCATTTAACAAAAGCTTTATCTGATTCCTTATAAATATTCTCAGCAAATTAAAATTAGAGGAAATTTCTCAAAATGATAAAGCATACCTATTATAAAGCTACAACTAATATCACTAATGGTAGAAGACTGAAAGTTTTTCCACTAAGTTCAAGAACAGGCAATGATTTCTCTTCTCGCCACTTTTATTCACTATTGTATAGGACAGTGGTCGGCAAACTGCCGGTCGGTTTGCCGCTCTGTTGACTAATGAGTTTGCCGACCACTGGTATAGGAGGTTCTAGCTAATGCAATATAGGCAAAGAGAAGAAAGAGAAGGCATACATATTTGAAAAGTAGGAGTAAAGCTGTCATATGTGCTCATGACATGGCCATCTGCATAGAAAACCCTAAGGCACTACAAAAAAAAAAGCCACTAGAACTACTAAGTGAGTTTGCCAAGTTAGCAAGATACAGGTCAATAGAAACAACTGTATTTCTATAGATCAGCAAGTGAACAAAAAGAAATTTAAAAATTAATTCATTTACAATATTATAAAAAAATAAAATGCTTGAGTTAAATTTGGCAAAAGATGTATAAACAACACCAAAAGCAACAGTGCTGAGATAAGACTTGAGTAAAAGGAGAACCCATTCAGTGATTAGCAGACTCAGTGTTGCAAAGGCTCCAGGTCTCCCCAAATTCATCTACAGATTCAAGATTCTCCTGATCAAAATCTCAGCAGATTTATTAGGGAAATTAGACATTTCATATTAAAATATCAAGCACCTAGAGTAGCCCCCGCCCCCAACACACACACACTTTGAAAAAAAGGGACAAAGTAGGAATACAAACTAAATTAATAAATTTAACGATTTATTACAAAATTGCAGTAATCAAGATAGTATTATAGTAACGTATTTATAGATGCCAAGTAAAGTGGTCAGAAATGGACCCGGACATATGTGGCTAGTGAGGTTTCAACAAAAGTTCTAAGGTAAGTCAATGAAGAAATGACATGTTTTTTGATAAATGATACTGGAAAATTAGATAGTGATACACAAAGTAAAAAGAAAACAGCATTGACATTTCCTACCATATGAGAAATTACTCAAAATGAATCATAGCCTTAAATGTAAGAGCTAAAACTATAAAACTTCTGTAAGAACATATAAGAGGAAATCCTAGTAATCTTGTGTTTGGCAAGGATTTCTTAAATACTATACAAAGTCTAATATGTAAATAAATAAGTTCAGCTACATACAAATAAATGTTTCTTGCTGCTCAATAGAAAGTGTTATAAAAATGAAAAGCTATGCTGCAGACTGGGAGAAAGTATCTGGAAAGTGTAACACCAATCGTACACTTGCCTCTAGAATGCAGACAGAACTCTTATCCTATTTAATAAAAGGCTAATATGCAAATTGTCCCCTAGGGAGTTCGACCAACTGGGAGTTCGACTGCTCGCTATGATGTGCGCTGACCACCAGGAGGCAGCACAGAACGAAAGAAGGCCCCAGCTGGCAGCCAGAAGGCCCCAGCCCGCAGCCAGAAGGCCCCGATTGGCCCTGATTGCTGGCCAGGCCTAAGGACCCTACCCATGCGTGAATTTCATGCACTGGGCCTCTGGTAGTTCAGTAATAAGAGAAACAACCCAATCAAAATGAGCAAAAGAGTTGATTACACACGTCATCAAAGTAGATCTACAGATGGCAAATACTAGTAAGCACATGAAACAATGCTCCACATTATTGGTTATTACAGAAATGCAAAATAAAACCACAATGCAACCCCCCTATGCACTCTGTAGAATGGCTAAACAAAACTGACTGACTGTACCAAGTGTGGGGAAGGGTATGGAGCTTCTGAAACTCTCACCCTCTGCTGGTGGGGATACAATATAAATAAGCCACTTGGGACAGAAGTTTGACAGTTTCTTTTAAAGTTAAACATATACCTACCATACAATACAGCCATTCCACTCCTAGGCATTTACTCAACAGAATGGAAGCGTATGTCCCTTTAAACATTGGACACAAATGTTCATAGCATCTTTTATTTGTAACATTAAAAATCTGGAAACAACCCAAATATCCATCAACAGGTGACTGGATAAACAAGTGGGGCTAGAGCCGTACAATGGAACACTACTCAGCCCTGAAAAGGTATAACTATCAATACACACAGTGACGTGGGTGAAGTTCAAAATAATTATTCTGTGTGAAAGAAGTCAGATGAAAAATGCACACTGTATGAATCCATTCACATAAAAACCTGAAGAATGCAAACTAATCTATAATAATAAAGGCATAATACACTAGACCAGACAGCCGAATGACCTTCTGGATGCCCTTCCGACGACCTTCTGGACGAAGCAAGGGCTGAGCCCCTTGCACGAATTTCGTGCATCGGGCCTCTAGTTCATCATAACAGGGAATAGACTAGTGGATATCTGAGGATGGGGAGGGTGGAGGGATGCATCACAAAGGGACTCAAGGAAGCTTGAGGAGGTGACATTTATATGTTCATCACTTGAGTGTGGTGATGGTATCATGACCGTATGTTAAAATTCATCCAATTGTACACTTTACATATGTACAGTTTATTGTAACTCAATTATTTTTCAATAAAACTGCAAAACACAACTTAAGAATAAGCTCTATATCTCTGTTAACCAGATGATGCTATTCCCATTTTAAAGATTAAGAAATAGTCTCTGAGCAGGAAACCAGGGTTTCAGAGGCTGTTCCGGGGGCTTGTCTGTTTGGCACGTGTGTGGGTCTTAGAAGACCCAGTCTTACGCTAACCGTTTGGCTCAGTAGATAGAGCATTGGCCTGCCGACTGAAGCATCCCAGGTTCGATTCTGGTCAAGGGCACATACCTCAGTCGCAGGCTCCTCCCCTGCCTGAGCCCTGGTTGGGGTGCATGCAGGGGGGCAACTAATCAATGTGTTTCTCTCACATCGATATTTCTCTCTGTCTTTCCCTCTCTCTTTCACTCTCCATAATAACCAATGAAAAAATATCCTCAGGTAACCAGTCTTGCCTGCTCTACAGGACTCAGATTAGTACAAGCTTCTCTCCCTGCCCCAGCCACACCTCTTTGCCCAGCTGACTGCTGCTGGTCTGAAGAAACTCTGCTCAAAAGCTAGCTCTTCCTGGGCATCTCTGTTGGACTCAAGGCGGGGCCTGAGTTATTAGCCATTAGTATACTCTCATTTGTTAAGTGCCCGATAAGTCACTTTGTCATATTTAATGGGTTGTCTGTTTTTTTTCCTTCTGATTTTCAAGGGTTCTTTACATATTATTGATGGGTATTTTTGTCTGATATATATTATTATACATTTCTTCTCTTTGGCAAAGTCTTCATATCTGGTAAAGCCTTTAACTTTGATCTTCCAGATAGTCTTGGCTAATCTTAACCCTTTGTATTTCCATACACATTTTAGAAACAGCTTGACAATGTCCTGGGGGGTGAGGGATATCTATTGGTATTACATTGAATATATAGATATATTTCAAGAGGATTTCTATCTTCTCTATTTTTAATTTTGCAATCCATTGACATGGTATATCTCTCTGTTACTTAGGTCTTCTTTAATTTGTCTCAGCAATGTTTTAAGATTTGCATGTAGAGGTTAGATATATTTCTAGTTGTTTGATATTTGTGTATTATCTAAGTAATGATAGTTTCATTTCCTCCTGTCCTCCGATAGGCATTCACAGTCAGCCTGGTCTCAGCCATCACCTGTGGGTCACGCCAGGGACACTTGGTCTGACAGTCTCAGTTCACAGCAAAATTCCCAGCCCCAGCGGTGTGCATGGTGAATAAATGACATGCACAGTGACAGCAGTAAGTCTCAGAGAAGAGAAGGGATGAGTCTTCCTTCTGAAGATGAGGAAATAGCCGACGTTAAAGGGAACCAGGAAGTGTGACCTGGCCTGGATCTCATGCAGATGCCCAGAAATGGGGACAGAGAAGTGACCCATGGTGTCCCCAAATGAGCACTGAGGCATCTCCCTCCTCTAGCTCAGGAGTGCCCTGGGCTCCAGAAATAGGCTTCTAGATGGTCCTGGTCATCTCTGAACGTCCCAGGACCCGCAGGAGGGGCTGTAGGAAAGGGGGTGGGCAGTGCCAGCCTCCGTGATGAGGACAACCCAAGGAGCAGTGGACGCAACTGCAGCAATGCCTTGTTTGTTCTGCCAGATGCCAAAACGATGAAAAGTTCATGTCCATGGCCTCCAGCTTCTGACCAGAACTGAGCTGACTCACTCAACATCTACCCTTTTGGATGGGGTCCCTCAGAGGGTTCCAGAGGGCTGAGTGTAGCCTTGTCTGACCCTGCCCCTCGTAACCACAGCCCATTCCTGAGTGAGCATTCCTTTCTCTCCCCCACATTCCCATCAGTCTCCCAACCAGCACCGCCAGAGGAACCCTCATGGGAATCTGGCTTCCTGCACCTGCCAACGCCCTGCCCCATGCCAGGAACTCAGGCTTCCCGGGCCAGGGCCAGGCAATTCCAGCACCCATGCCTCTCCGGATCTGTGTTCTGCTCTTGTAGGCAGTTGTCTCACGAATGCTGAAAAGCATCTGAGATGAAACTGAGAGGGGCCAGGAGCCCTCCAGAGACCCTCCCAATTCATTCATTGCAACAGACAGATGGCATGTGCCCTTTGCTGGGTCCTGCACTACGAGGAAGAGAAAGAGGAGGAGAGGAAGCCTCATCTGGCCTTCAGGAGCTCACAGGTGGTAGAGGAGATGGAGGAGCAGAGAGGTGAGAGCCGGTCAAGGGGCCAGGGAGGGCACAGACAGAGGGGCTCAGAAAAAGCTTCCAGAGGAGGGACTACGTTCTAGTAGGCATGGGTGTGCATGAAGGCCCAGACCATGGGAGCAGGGCCCTATGTAAATGGGGGGTTGGGTTGGGAAGTGAGGACAAATCCCCTCCCTACTCTGCCGCTGAGAGCAGGGACCTAAATGTAGGACTCAGTGCCCTGTTCATTGACTAATGGGTCCCACTGCCATAATTCACCTTTTTGAATAGCTTATTCTATGTATTTATCTTGGTAGGTACAGGTTTCAAAGGCTGTAAATTACAAATTAAGCTTCCTTTTACTCCCATGAGACTGGAGAACAGCCAGATCCTGGATTGACAAAAAGAAAAGAGGGAGAAACACACTTTCTGATGCATTGCTGAACTCCCAGGAGGGGAATGAAATCTCTAAAGACCAACACTCCAGTACTGCTACACACACAGAGCAATGAAAAGCGACAAGCAAGAGAAGGGACCAGAAGGGCCTGGAGCTCTAGGCAAGAGGGGGTGTGAGGTCTCCGTGAAGACAAGCGCCACCAGTGGCACTGCCTCAGGACACGAGCCCCGCAGTGGGGTTGGAGCACTCTGCCCCCCCCCCCCAGAATCTAGGACCCTGAGGATGGGGACCTGGCTGTTCATAAAGCAGAGGCAAGTCCTCTTGGAAGAAGAACTGGCCCCATGTGGGCCATCAGAATCCCCCAAACCACAACAAAGCAGATATGGGCTTATAAAGACCATCAAGCAGAGAGCAGGTGGCCCCATGCACGGGAGAAAGGACAAAAATATTTAGACCCTGAGGAGCCCAGACACTAGAATTAGCAGAAACAGGATATGGGTCAGTGTGTAGAACATGTTTAAAGAGAACATGCCTGAAGAATGACTGCAGATCTTCAAATGAAATAAAAGGAATTTGTACAAAGGAAAGATATGATTTTGGAAATCATTAACTCAATAGATGAATCAAACAATAAATGTGAGGCCACTACCCAAAATGGATGTTTCAGGTCTTGTCCTTTCTCCTCGAATCCCCAACACCTTTCTGTCATCCTCACTGAGGTGATACCTCACTAAGCAGCCAGAGGAGATCCCCCAAACTCCTACGCCAATATCTGCATCCACATGCAACCTTCATTCCTATTTCTAGTGATGAACTTTTCATGCCCCAACCAGAAGGAAATTCCACCTGTGTTCCAAAACCATCTCTCCACACCCCTGAAGGGCATTGTTTAGACAGTCTCTCCTCTCTCCCACACTGTTCACTTCCTCTCTCTGCTGGAATAATTTCATCACCTTCTAATGACCTAACTCAAGAGTGAAATGGATTCAATGCTCAGAGCCAATTCTTTTTTTTATCCCTTGGCTAGCTGAAATTGCACCTCCAGGAGCTTCTTCAAGACAGGCTGAAATGAACCCTACTTCCTGAGTTCTTACATGTTCACCTATTCTTGCTGCCTTCAGATTGACAGCTTGGCTAGGTATAAATGGCTTTCTTGGCTATGTCACAGGCATGGCTCTTCTGTCCTCTGGCTGTGGAAAAGACTAGATTGACTGATGTTCTTCCACTTATAGGTGACTGGATCACTTTTACTTGACTCCTTTTTTATCTTTGAAATTTATCAACTTTAATCAGGAATGCCATAAGGTTGACCATTATATGCGTTATCCTTAGGACACAATGTTCTTTTCAATCTGTAGATTCAAGTCTTTCATTTCTAGAAATGTTTCTTAAATTATAACTTCAATTATTAATAGTTTTTTTTCTTTCGTAATCTTAGTTCTTTTATCCTTAGACTCGTTGAGTACAAACATTTGGGATCCTTTTTACCATTTTCCCTTTTAAAGGCTTTGTATCGTTCCATTTGATTTTGTTCACTTTCTTCTCAATCCTGTCCTCCACGTACCTGGCTGTGTTTTCAGGAGTGTCTGCATTGTGTGTTGTTTCTGTGTCCAATATGCCCTTTATAGCTGCAAGTAGTTGTGTTTTTCTCTCCTCACTTTCCTGTATTCTGCAAATGCATGTTTCATTTCCTGCTCTCCTGCCATATCTTCCCCAGGTCCAACACTGCTTCAAGCTCTTGTATTATAGAGATCATTGTTCTATGTTTACTTTTTTAATTTATGGCAATATGTTTGGTCATAAATTCTATATGCTCCACAATATTTTTTTTTTATTTAAAGGGAAAGAGAGATTAAACTGTGCATGTACATCATCTATTTTCAAAGAAACCCAGTGAGTCCATATCCAATCAGCTCACTGGTAGCTAAACAAAGGTGTGTGCCCTCCAGGGGGCTCTCCCTGGGCCTTCCTTCTGTGCCTCTCGCCATCCTCACATAAACGGCCTTGTCCTCACTTTGATCCCTAAGACCCTCCCCATTCCTTGATGCTTTGAGAACTCCTCTGTCTTTGCAGAGAACTCTGACTATTTCCTGTGATGTGATATGGAGCAGGAGTTTAGGGACCCCCACCTCTAAATCCTCATAGGTGCCCTTCAGCTAAGTGGCTACCAGGATTGTTGATAGGACAGTGGAACCGTGACCTGGTCGGCCTGGATACACTCCAGCCTTCCCGGTCAGTGGCTGAGGGAGACATTTCAGTGCCAGAGAGAGGACAGGGGAAATGCCTGGACCACCCTGTAAATGAGCAGCCTCTTCTCTGTCATGGTGCTGTGAGAACCGGGCAGCACCTTCCTCTGACTCATACTGCACCCTTGCCCTCGGGGCTTGCTCTCCTTATCTGCTCCTGCTTCTGGAGAGTGGGTGTCAAAATAAATCAACAGCAATCAGAGGGCGGGGCTTGTCAGAAGAGGCATTTGGCTAAAGAGGGGACATCACTTCAAAGCTACTGAGATAAGACAGTGACGGCAACATGCTGATGTTCATTGAACAGCAAGTCAAGCTCATGTTGGGGGCACCATGAGCGGACGTGATCTTTGAGCTGTGTTTTGATTTCTCACAAGCGATGAGGACCGATCCATGTGCAACCCAGGCTAGCCGGGGCCGGCGAGGGGCTTTCTTGTTTCATCTGAGGAAGACACTGCAAAGAGGCAGACACAGCACAATACTGGAGCATCAGGAGAGGGTGCAACACCAGCCTCTGGGACACCATGGAGCAGCAGTCACCAACCTTTTGGACCTCATGGACCATGGGCCACCGGTTGGCGACCGCTGCCGTGGAGGGCCTCTTACCGCTGAGCCTCATTCACCTGCTGCAGTTGAAACACCAGCCTTGAGAATGGTGGGAAGGCTTCATGGAATGGTCCGTGTAAACGCTTCGAGCAAGGTGCCTGGAGCCCAGGAACCTGAAAGCACTCCTCGGCTCCATCTCCCTCTGAGCCCTGCCCACTTTGAGGGAGGACAGCACCCGCTGTTGTCATCTTCCCTTCCCTGATGCAGGCCATCCGACATGTCCATTTCAACCCTCAACCCTTCCAAGGCTAACCTGAGGCTGGGGAATCTGGAACACACTGATGCCAAAATGGCCACGTCAGTTTACTGAAATCACTCTTCTTTCATCGAGGGGTGTCCACACAGATCTGCATGCTCATTTCCCCCATCACCCCTCCCATTCGTCTCGGTAGGCTTGTCCCTTACATTTCTACATGTCTTTCATTTTCCAATTCCATTTCCTCCATCTTTTCTTTTAAATTAGGAGCTCTCGTTTTCTTTACATTTGATTGGTCTGAGTTGTTGTAAATCAGAATTATTTCTTTTTAGTGCAAAAAAATAGCAGACATCTTGAAATAAATAACACAACCGTGCTCCTGTGCGCACGATGCGGATTGTTGGGAGCTCAGGGAGAGTTTCCTAGGTGTGTGCAGCTGCGAACGTGGTTGTCCTTCCACCAACAGCCTCTGTGACCTGACTCCTCACCCCAGGACAGCCCGGTGCCAGGACGAAGCTCTCAGCTAGAATCTGTGAGCTGCCTCCTGCTAGCTGTGACCTGGGTCCGATAGTTAACCTCTATGTTCCTTAGGTCCCTCATCTGTTCAGTGCAGAAAAGGACAGCTCCAACTCGCCAGGTGACCGCGAGGAGTGCCCAAGGCAAACACGTGGATGGTTCCCCGCCCATCTGTGCCTACATACGCAATCCAAAGAAGCCAGGCTCAAATGACCTCGGGTTGTATGAGACACCTTTTATATGAAATATCCAGGCAAATCGATAGAGGTGGGAAGCAGATTTGTGGTTGCCTAGGGCTGGGGGAAGGGAGCAGCGAATAACAGACAGCCAGTGCTTCATGAGCATGGAGTTTCCTTTGGAGATGATGGAGAAGTTCTGGAACTAAGTGAGGGTGGTACAACATCATGAATACACTTAATGCCACTGAACGTACGTTTCAAAACAGCTAACATGGTAAACTCCGTGTTACTTGTACTTGACCATTGGAAAAACTGTACAAGTGTCCATCCTCTGAGTTTCCCAATGAAAACCAGAATCAGCTTCGTTATTAAGCAGCGGATTCTAGATCTTAATTGAAGACCAATGAGCAGAATCCCGGAAATGCTCCAGGAGCGATCCGACCGTTGGCAATGCAGATCTGAGCACACACTTGGCTTTGAATGATCAGTGGTCTCTGGAGCCTTAACTTTGCTGCTTAACACAGGTCAACCTTTGGTGGTTTGAAACAGCGCCCATTAAGCTCACAGTCGTGCGGGTCAGCGGAGCTATTCCACTCGGTGGCTGGCTGTTCTCTGCTGGTCTCTCTAATGTGTCTGTGGTCAGCGAGCAGGCCAACCAGGGGCAAGAGCATCTGATAGGGTCTCCTCTCAGGCTTGGCTGTTGGGGACCTGGCTGGTTGGGGACCCCTGCTGGGAGGGCTGGTCTGAGCTCCCAGGGGGCTAACCTGCCTCCACAGAGCAGCTGGAGGGAGAAGCCACCCATCTCTGGAGGCCTCACTTCCACCACATGCTAATATTCAGAACAGGTCACAAGTCCCTGGATTTCACGGGTCCCGGAAACAGAGCCCGGTTCCCGGCGGGAAGAGAGGCTGAGAAGTTGTGGCTATGCCCCTGTCACAGTGCTCCCCAAACCCACAGTGTTAAAGGCCCCTGATGTGCTCTGCTGCGGTCTGTTCCCCTAACTCCCACGGACTCCACCGAAGTCCTCACCTCCAGGTGGGCTTGGAAAGCCGAGGCTCAGCCTGAGGTCAGGGTGCCCGCTTCGCACTCCGCGTGGCAAAGTCACCGCTGGAAATGTCACAGCTCACCGGGCACAGCTGGGAAAGCGTCCCCGACGCCAAGGCAGCTGCATTCGCGGGGACACATCGAAATATCTTCCGTGGTTTTTCTTACAACGCCATTTTCTCTCTGTGTCGGGACGAAAGAGGCTTCTCGGCTACTTTCCTTAACCCGTGGCTAGAACCTGCTCCTCTTGGCTGCCGAGGCCTCTGGGCCTTTCCTGTTGCCAGGAAGGGGGTTCCTTCCGAGTGGAAGAAACAGAGCGAGTGAAGCCAGCGAGAGGGACACAAACCTCCGTCCCTCCATGTGGCCAGAATCCAGGGCATGGGAAACCCAGCTTTTGTCCAGAAAGGTGGGTGAGGGTGCCTGGTGCAGAGCCTGGGACAGTAAGTGGAAGTGACTGGGCTTGGCATCCCTGAGAACAGGGAGCCCTTGAGGAGTGCAGAGGCCACAGTCAGGGCCGAGCTCAGGCGCTGTCTCCAGCCGCACGTGCCGACGGGGAAGTTCAGAGAGTCAGAGGCAGCAGGGCCCCGAGGAGGCTGCTGACCGTCGAGGCGATGGAGACTGGGACAGGGGGGGTGACGAGATGTCACAGAGGGAGAACCGACACCACGTGACAACCACTCAGATGTGGGAGCAGAAGGGTGGACAGGGAACGATGAGAGGGGCTGGATGACGGGGAAGGCAGTGGCTGCAGGCACACAGAAAGGGAGGCCGAGCACAAGAGGCGCGTGGGCTGTGCTGAAAGTTCTAGGGAGACGCCCAGAGCACAGGCCAGACCGCCGGGGGGTAGGTAGGGCTGGGGCTGCACGGTGCCCCTGTGGACAGAGGCGCCCTGGGGACTGCCCCATCCGGAAGCCCTCCCGAGGCCAGGCCAGGGGTCTGATGCACCCCAGGGCCTAAAACCCCGACTTCGGAGATTGAGCAATACCACTCTCCTCTCGCAGATGGAAACCTGTCCAGCAATCAGGCCCGCGTGCTCCCCTGCTCTCCCAGCACTTGGAGTGCGCCCCAGTTGGCTGGGGCTGGATCTCTCCTCACATTTTACAGGGCTGTCCTTCTGCCAGGGTCGCTGTAGAAGTCAGAGAGGAAATGAGCCCCCTCTCCGGGAACCCTGACCGCATTGCCCTAGACCGTGCTCTCACCACCGCTGCGGCAGCCTGGACCCAGCCCATGTCTTCTGGGACCAGACGTGGGCCCGGGAGAGGGGGTTCTGAGCACCCACTCTACACACGCTTTTTTTTTTTTTTAATATATTTTTATTGAGGGAGAGAGAGAGAGAAACATCAATGATGAGAGAGGACTAGGGATCGGCTGCCTCCTGCGCTCCCCCCACAGGGGATGCAGCCCACAACCCCGGCGTGTGCCCTGACCGGGAATCGAACTGTGTCCGCCTGGTTCACTGAGCCATGCCGGCCGGGCACTCTACAAGTACTTTGACTCGGGACTCAGCTTCACGTGGGCACCCGATGAGACAGAGGCCAAGGCCGTCTCGGTCACAGCTGAGACGCACCTCATCGCACCAGACACGCCGCTGGTGAAAAGGAAAGGCTGGGGCGCCATGACTGGCTGTCCAGTTCCGGCGTGAGTCACCCTCCCAGGATTCGGGTCCTGGGCTTCGGTACTGTGCTCTCCGGTCAGCCACACAAATATCTCTCAGATTTTTCAGCTCATGGTGCATCTGCGAGGTCATTCGAGGCGAAGACCAGGAGGATTAAAAGGTCTGATTCCTTTCTAAGGCCCTTATACTTGTAAAGCACCAAAGAAGCCATAAAACAAAGATTTATTCAGTTTCAGCGGACAGCTCTGTGGCACAGCCCCGTAAGAACCAGGAAAAAAGAAACATCTGGCCAGAAAAGTGCACTTGTTTACAAAAAAAAAAAAGGGTTAAGACTCTTCTCCAGCTTTACCAAGTTCTTGGGCTAAAATTAGGCTGAAAATTAAAAACAATGTAGAATCTTGAGAGCAGCGGAGAAAGAACATGTTGTTTCTTCCTCATCCAGCTGCCTCCGCGCGGGTCCCCTCCGGAGCACCCAGGGGAGAGGCCCTCCCCGTAGGTAGCCCCTGACCGCACAGCTGGGGCGCTCCAGCACAGGTGGCCCAGGCCTCGCTCCCAGGCCAAACGCTTTTGTGGGGGAGGGTGTTTTCTGAGCAGAGCCTGCGAGAAGGGCGAGCAGGGGTAGGTTTGCTGCCCCTGACCCCAAAGGGCGCCAGTCTTCGGAGCCCAGCGCAAACAGCCCTGGTGCCGCTGGCACGTAGATGTCCGCAGCCGCCTCTTCCGGGGGATGGGTGCATCTTTGCAGACGTGGACAATGGCTGTTTTGTAAGGAGCAGAGCCTGCGTTGGCAATGCAGCCCCAGGTCTGAGTCAGGAAACAGCTTCTGTTCCAGGCCTGGGTTGACTCAGCACCGACACTCGGGCCAAGCCCTCTGGGCCCAGCTCGCCCAGCCCCCGCGGTGGGAGTCACAGGGCTGGGACGCTGCCTTCCGCTCTCCCCCGGGATGCTGATGGGATTAATGGGTTAAGGTGGGAAGATGCTTTGAACTTCTTGGCACAAAGCTGTCTGGAGCCGGTAATTAATCAGCCTTACCAAAGAGGTGGATTAAGGTCAGAAGTCACTAGGGGGTCTAGTGAGGAGTTGGCTGAGCTCGGTAGCTGGGTCTCTAGAGCTGATGGGGAAGACATGGCTTCTGCCATTGGTTGCCCTGGGCAATGGAGTGATGGTGAGAGTGGGCGTCCCTGGGCAGCGCAGGTTAGCGACCTGGACTCACTCTCACAGAAGCAGCCGGTCTTGGAAAAGCTCACGGTGCCCGAGAAACACAGAGGTGCATCATCAGCATGAAATTAGAGGCTAGAGAAGAAATGAGCTCTCCCCACTGAAGCAGCATGGAGCTCGCCCGCCCGGCTGCCCTGGTTGGCAGCAGGGTGCCGGTTGGTGGGAACCAGATGGAACTTCGATCAGCCAGGAAGGACGATGCTGAGCAGACACCTCGCCAGGCCTGGGGTTGCCCACCGCTGTCTTCAAGCCCAGCCTGGGGAACTGGTAATGAGGACCCGAGTGTTCCCACAGCCCACCTGAAGGTGCCGCTCCTGGAACCCGTGTGCCTACCAGTGCCAGGTGGGCAAGATCTGACCAAGCCATGACTTTCGTTCCAGCGGCTCGTTCCGTCTCTCCAATGGGAGACGGGACCAGCATGGCCACGGAGCTCCTGAGTTGCCCAGTGTTCCCGTCCTTCACGCCTGTGCCACCTTCTCATGGGTGGATGGTCTGTGCTGCTGCCCTCAGAGCCCGGGTGAGACACGGGGGGACTCGTAAATCCGGACACCTCGCTGACCCTGAGGACATGGACCACCACAAACAATCGGGCTCCATACCGTTCCTTCTCACCCATCAGCCCTCCCAAGTATCCCCCGATACCTCAAAACCCCCCGTTTGTGCCATAAATTGCTGGCCCGGGGCCGTCACATGGCGCCCGTGCTGTCTGCGTGCTGCTTCTGCACTAAGTCTCCTCTCCAATGAGGCTCTCTGGCTCTGTGTTCCCCAGGAAGTCATCTCAGGTCAACTCAGCTAGCTCTCCATCAGTAAATCACTCCTCCAACCTGTTGAGCATTGTAAACACCTTCCCACACAGGGGATCCGGCCTTTGGGCAAAGTCCATGCCCACCAGCAGGGCACCCTGACCTCTCCGAGCATCCTAACATCCAAATGACTGTAACGCCTCCAGCCTTCCCCATCCCGCACCTGCCCCGGGCCGGGATCAGAGCAGTGGCTCTCCAGTGCTGTCCCGGCCCCCCACATGGAGCCTGACCTGGGACCCAGAGCGCAGCCAATGCTCAAGATTGATGTGCCCCCTTCCCTAGCACAGCTGCTGAATGGATGCCAGGATTTTCTCTTCTTAAAGCCCAAGGGCTCCTCGGTTGCCCTGGGGACAAGGCCTAGAGCGTCAATGTGGTGGCCTGGCCCCTCCCCACTACCACTCCTGACATAGGCCCTGCATTTCAGAGCCACCCCAGGCTCTACCCTGGACACCCTCCCGCCTCCACCCTTCACACACAGCTCCTTCTGCCCACACGCCCATCCCCACCTCCACCGTCACTGTCCCACCACCCTCCACCCTCCAGAGCCCTCCTCTGTGGCAGCTGTGCTGACCGCCCTGTAAGGTCAGTCCCTTTCCTGCTCCCAGGACTGGGTACCAGCTCTGCTGGACCAGTCTAGGAGTGCCCCGTCTGCATGCCCCCGAGGGCGGGTCAGCATCTGGTCATGGCGCTGCTTAGTGACAGTCAGACCCGGCCACACTGGGGTCCCTGCGTGCAGAGAGAAACGAGGCCCCTCTCCGGCCAAGGCTCGGCTGGGTCTCGGCCTCGAGCAGACTCCAGGCCAGGGGAGCCTTCCCGTTGAAACGGCTTTGTTTGCCTGTGTGGAAGGCCAATGCTTCCCGGCTCTCTCAGGGCAGTTCCCCTCTCACCCATGAGTTACTGCTCTGAAATGGAAAGGCCAGGGGCCATGTCAGTGCGGCCCACACGCGAGCCAATCGCTCTGCCCCTGAACCGCTAATGTTTCACGAGGCCCGGGTGTTCCAAAGTTCATCCCGAATAATGCAGTGTTTTGGAAAATTGCAGCAAGCCCATCAGTCCAGCTGCTACCCCAGCTCCAACTCCGGCAAGAGGGGCCGGGATGGCCTCCTCCGAGCCCTCCTCCTCTGTACAGTCTCCAGTCCCCTCCAGGCGCACCCGCCATGCCGCCAAGGGAAGAAACAGCCATAAATCACCTGCCCACAGTCCCTGTGAAATACCACAGATGCTCAGAACGGAGGGGGGTAAGCCCAGCCTCAGCAGGGCAGCCCGAGACCCTGCAGCGCTGCGAGCAGGAGTCTGAGAGCGCTGTATCAATGGGATCACCGGAGGCTCCACCCTCCATAAATCAGCCCGAGCTTGGCAGCCTCACCGGACGCTTCCCGCCTGGTTCACACGAGGGTGAGGGGTGGCTGCTGGAAGAGGATCCCACGGGGACGCAAAGGCGTGGGCTTAACCTGGCCTGACCCCCCGGAGGCCCACACGTGTGCTCAGCGTCCCACACACCATGCACAGCCCCGGGATTGCACAACAGCATTCTGCTGCTGCAGGGAACACCATGTACAGGCAGAGCCCAACCCGCGGCCCGCAGCAGACAAAGAGCACAGAGGCAGGGCCCCGGGTGCTGCCCACGGCAGGAAGATCCATTTCAGTCTGAGCCCCACCACTCGCTCACCGGGCAAGAGACACCCCCTCTCTCGGCACCAGTGGCTTCCTCCACCGAATGGGAATCAACGGTGCAACGGGTTCAGCCCAGCTCGTGGCCTGTGGGGCGCAAACCCCTTGTCCCCCGGGGCCTCCCCCGGGTCTCACGGACTGCATCAGGACGAGGCGGAGGGTGGGGCGGGATGAGAAGGACGGACGTGCTGTGGGGATTTCTGCTGGATTCCCACTTAATGGGCCTGGAGAAAACGGCTGCTCTGATTTCTCCTTTCATGTCCAGCCAGGACTATTGCTGCTCCGAGCACGAGGCTGCCTGCAGGCTCCTAAGCCATCTCCGGAGAGCCCAGGGGTCAGCTGTCCCTGAATGACTGTGGCCGGGGCTGGGGAAAAACCTGTGCCAGGAGAAATGGTCAAAGTGGAATAAACAAGGAGCCTTCCTGCAAAAACAGGCCTGAGCTCAAGAGCCGAGGAGCTGTCTGCGGCCCCCGTGTCTGGAGTCCCTGGGAAGGAGGGCCCGGACTTCGGGACAACAGCGACCTGTTCTTCCCGTTCGCAGAGCACCCTCCTCCTGGAGGCGCCCAGGCACTGAGTCACAGGTGAGCAGCGGGACAGAGCTGCCACCGGTGACACGTCCCAGCCAGCCACGTGTCTCTTGGTAGGATGGGCATTTCCCGAAGTGCCGCCCGGCTCTTAAGTCCCAACCTTGATGGCACCAAGATAACCGCAGATGATGGGAATGTGGAGACGGTCGGAGCCGGAGTAGCCAGCCTCTGGGCCCCAGCACTGCAGCTCAGTTGCCGTGTGACACTGGGTGACAGACTGAGGTCCTTGACCCAGGCAGTAGGACAAATCTTGCATGGTCGCTCTTGTGTGAGGTCCCGAGAAACCAAGAAAGAGGCACGATGCCAGGCGGGTCTCTCTGGGTTTTGGGGCAACATAATCCTCATTTGGGTGTGTTCCTCCAGCCCCTTTACCCCCCAAAAAGCTGCCAAGTTTCTAGAACAAGAAGGGCTGTGGGGCATCGGTGTCTAATGGAGACAGAGTTTCTGTTCGGGAAGATGGAAAAGTTCTGGAGATGGATGATGGGGATCGATGGTTGCATCTCACCCAATGCCACTGAACTGGGTGCTTAAAAAGAGTTGAAATGGTAAATTTTATGTTCGGACCTTTTACTATAATTTTTAAAACCTTAAAAAAAAGGGGGGGGGGAGCAGACTACACTTTTAAGTACAAAATATGATATTGCCAGTATAATTTAATTCATGATGTTATATGAACTGTGCAAAAAATGCACAAACCTTAAAGTTTTCTAAGTAGCAGTAACTAAAGAGTGGGAGAGGGCCTGAGCGAGTCTCAGCGTTACAGTGGGGGTGGGGCTCAGCGAACGGGTGCTGCTCCGGGCACTTGGGCACCTCCGACTTTGCTTACGATGGGCGTTGCCTATGAACACTGGCCGAGTGGCCAGCTGGCCAAGGAACCCACGAGGCGGCCAGGAAGGTCCAGGAACAGGCATGGGCTCCCCGAGGGCAGAGTGGCGGGTGGAGACTTCCTCTGCACCCCCAGGGCTCCGTCAGCCACCTTCCCGTCTCATGCTGTTCCATGACCGTGCTTCCCCCATGGCATCTTTCTTCTCAGCGTTTAATAGTGAATTAAATAAATTCTTTTCATTTTTCTCCTGATGCAAAATAACAACTGAGAGAGAAATGAAAAAAACATATACCAGCTGATGAACATTCCCAGTGTGTCCAGTGAATCACTTCAAAGCACATTAAAGTCGGCAAAGGCAGAGGGGCAGCTGCCCTGGGGTGAGCAGCAGCGGGCAGGGGGCTGGACCCATGGCCCATCCGCCACTGAGCGTGCAAAGCCTCCAGCGCATCCCTTTGGCGTTTGGAATCAAAACCAAAAACCTTTAACATGGAAATAACCGCCGAGCTCCCGGGCTGAAGTGAGGATGGAGGGCAGCGCCCAGCACCTTAGGCTCTGAGTGACAGGCCCCCACCTTTGCTCACGATGGAGTCAGGGTGGATGAGGCCAGGCAGAGCATCCGCAGGCACCACGCCCAGCCCAGCATGGGGAGCCAGAGAGTGCCCGGTGGTAAACGGTACCAAATGGGTATTCTTCCACAATTTTCAAAAATAAAAGAGTAACAGCCGGACTGGCATGGCTCAGTGGTTGAGCATCAACCTATGAACCAGGAGGATGCTGTTTGATTCCCAGTCAGGGCACATGCCTGGGTTGTGGGCTCGATCCCCAGTGGGGGGTCGGGGGGGGGGGCAGGAGGCAGCTGATCAATGATTCTCATCATTGATGCTTCTATCTCTCTCTCCCTCTCCCTCTGTGAAACCAATAAAAATATATTTTAAAAAAATAATAAAAGAATATTTAAAAAGATTGTGTCAGAGACTCTTTTTTTAAAATTTCTTTATTGATTAAGGTGTTACATATGTGTCCTTCTTCCCCCATTACCCCCCCCTTCACCCCCACTTATGCCCTCACCCCCCTGTTGTCTATGTCCATTGGTTAGGTCCATATGCATGCATTCAAGTCCTTTGGTTGATCTCTCCCCCTTACCCCCACTTTCCCCTACCTTCCCTCCGAGGTTTGATGGTCTGATCGATGTTTCTCTGTCTCTGGAACTGTTTTTGTTCATCAGTTTATGTTGTTCATTATATTCCATAAATGAGTGAGATCATGTGATACTGATCTTTCTCTGCCTGGCTTATTTCACTTAGCATAATGCTCTCCAGTTCCATCCAGGTTGTTGCAAATGGTAGGAATTCCTTCCTTTTTTAGCACAGCGTAGTTTTCCATTGTGTAGATGTGCCACAGCTCTTTAATCCACTCATCTGCTGATGGGCACTTAGGCTGTTTCCAAATCTTAGCTATGGTGAATTGTGCTGCTGTGAACATAGAGTGCATATATCATTTTTGATTGATGTTTCTAGCTTCTTGGGATATATTCCTAGAAGTGGGATTACTGGGTCAAATGGGAGTTCCATTTTTAGTTTTTTGAGGAAACTCCATACTGTTCTCCACAGTGGCTGCACCAGTCTGCATTCCCACCAGCAGTGCACAGGGGTTCCTTTTTCTCCGCATCCTCCCCAGCACTTGTCATTTATTGATTTGTTGATGATAGCCATTCTGACAGGTGTGAGATGGTACCGCACTGTCATTTTGATTTGCATCTCTCAGATAATTAGTGACTTTGAGCATGTTTTCATATGTCTCTTGGCCTTCCTTCTGTCTTCTTTCGAAAAGTTTCTATTTAGGTCCGTTGCCCATTTCTTGATTGGATTGTTTATCTTCCTTTTGTTGAGTTGTATGAGTTTCCTGTAAATGTTGGAGATTAAACCCTTATCAGTGATAACATTGGCAAATATGTTCTCCCATGCAGTGGGCTTTCTTGTTGTTTTGTTGATGGTTTCTTTTGCTGTGCAAAAGCTTTTTATTTTGATCTAGTGCCATTTGCTTATTTTCTCTTTAGTTTCCATTGCCCTAGGAGCAGTATCAGTGAAGAAGTTCCTTCGGCATATGTCTGAGATTTTGCTGCCTGTGGGTTCCTCTAGTATTTTTATGGTTTCCCATCTTATGTTTTAAGTCCTTTATCCATTTTGAGTTTATTTCTGTGTATGGTGTAAGTTGATGGTCTAGTTTCATTTTTTTTGCATGTATCTGTCCAATTTTCCCAACACCATTTATTGAAGAGACTGTCTTGACTCCATTTTATGTTCATGCCTCCTTTGTCGAATATTAATTGGTCATAGTGGTTTGGGTCCATTTCTGGATTCTCTATTCTATTCCATTGATCTATATGTCTGTTCTTGTGCCAGTACCAGGCTGTTTTGAGAACAGTGGCTTTGTAATACAGCTTGATATCTGGTATTGAGATCCCACCTACTTTGTTCTTCTTTCTCAGGATTGCTGCAGGTATTCGGGGTCTTTTTTTATTCCAGATGAATTTTTGAGAGTTCGTTCTAGGTCTGTGAAATATGCCGTTGGTATTTTAATGGGGATTGCATTAAATCTATAGATTGCTTTGGGTAGAATGGACATTTTGATGATGTTGATTCTACCAATCCATGAACACGGTATGTTCTTCCATCTGTTTATGTCTTCCTCTATCTCTTTTGTCAGTGTCCTGTAGTTTTTTGCATATAGGTCTTTTATCTCTTTAGTTAAGTTTATTCCTAGGTATCTTAATTTTTTTGGTATGATGGTAAATGGGATTGCTTTTTTAGTCTCTCTTCTTGTAAGTTCACTATTGGTGTATAGAAATGCCATAGATTTCTTGGTGTTAATTTTGTATCCTGCTACCTTGTTGAATTCATTTATTAAGTCTAATAATTTTTTGATGGAGTCTTTAGGGTTTTCTATGTACAGTATCATGTCATCTGCAAATAAGGACAGTTTTACTTCTCCTTTTCCAATTTGGATGACTTTTATTCCTTCTTCTTGTCTGATAGCAATGGCTAGTACTTCCAGTACTATGTCAAACAGGAGTGGTGAGAGAGGGCATCCTTGTCTTGTTCCTGTTCTTAGGGGAAATGGCTTTAGTTTTTGTCCATTGAGTGTGATGCTGGCTGTGGGTTTATCATATATGGCTTTTATGATGTTGAGGTATGATCCTTCTATTCCCACCTTGCTGAGAGTTTTTATCAAGAAATGGTGTTGGATTTTGTCAAATGCTTTTTCTGCATCAATTGACATGACTTATGTGATTTTTTCCACTCAATTTGTTTATGTGATGTATCACGTTTATTGATTTGCAGATATTGTACCATCCTTACATCCCTGGTATACATCCAGCTTGGTCATGGTGTATGATCTTTCTGATGTATTGCTGGATCCGATTTGCTAGGATTTTGTTGAGAATTTTGGCATCTATGTTCAAGAGGGATATTGGCCTGTAATTCTCTTTCATGGTGTGTTGTCTTTATCTGGTTTTGGCATTAGGGTGATTCTGGCTTCATAGAATGAGCTTGGAAGCATTCCCTCCTCTTTAATTTTTTGGAATAGTTGGAGGAGGATAGGTTCTTCCTTGAATGTTTGGTATAACTCTCCTGTGAAGGCGTCTGGGCCTGGGCTTTTGTTTGCCAGAAGCTTTTTGATGACTGCTTCAATTTCTTCCATAGTTATTGGCCTATTGAGATGTTTAGAATCTTCCTGATTGAGTTTTGGAGGGTTGTATTTTTCTAGGAATATGTCCATTTCCTCCAGGTTGTCTAGTTTGTTGGAATAGAGTTGTTCATACTATTTTTTAACAATCCTTGGTATTCTGTTGGGTCTGTTGTTATTTCGCCTCTATCATTTCTGATTTTGTGTATTTGGGTCCCCTCTCTTTGCTTCTTGGTGAGTCTGGATAGAGGTTCATCAATCTTGTTTATCCTTTCAAAGAACCAGCTCTTGGTTTCATTGATCTTTTGTACTGTTGTTGGTTGTTGTTTTTTTGTCTTTATGTCATTTATTTCTGCTCTAATCTTTATTATCTCCTTCCTTCTGCTCACTCTGGGCTTTTCTTGTTGCTCTGTTTCTAATTCTTTGAGTTGTAGCATTAGATGATTTACTACCATTTTTTCTTGTTTTTTTGAGGTAGGCCTGTAGACCTATAAACTTCCCTCTCAGGACTGCTTTCATTGTGTCCCATAGGATTTGGATTGTTGTGTTTTTATTGTCATTAGTTTCCAGAATGTTTTTAATTTCTTTTTTGATCTCATTGGTAACCCAATCAATATTTAATAACATGCTATACAGCTTCCAAGTGTTTGAGTGTTTTGGATTGTTTTTATTGTAGTTTATTTCTAATATGCCATTGTGGTCTGAAAAGATGCTTGGTATAACTTCAATCTTTTTGAATTTGGGGAGACTTTGCTTGTGACCCATTACGTGGTCTATTTTTGAAAATGTCCCATGTGCACTTGAGAAGAACGTATATTCCACAGCTTTGGGGTGAAATGTTCTGAAGATGTCAATTAAATCCATCTGATCTAGTGAGTCATTTAGGATTGTTGTTTCTTTGCTGATTTTTTGTCTAGAGGATTTATCCAGTGATGTCAGTGGTGTATTAAAGTCCCCTACTATGACTGTATTATTGTCTATCTCTCTCTTGATATCTTCCAGGAGATTTTTTATGTATTTGGGTGCTCCTGCATTGGGTGCATATATGTTTACCAGGGTTATATCCTCTTGTTGTATCAATCCCTTTAGTATTATGAAGTGGCCTTCCGTATCTCTTGTTATGGCCTTTACTTTGAAGTCTATTTTGTCAGATATAAGTATTGCTACCCCAGCTTTTTTTTCATTTCCATTTGCCTGAAAGATATTTTTCCATCCCTTCACTTTCAGTCTGTGTGAGTCCCTTGTTCTGAGGTGGGTCTCTTGTAGACAGCATATATATGGGTCATGTTTTTTTATCCATTCAGTCACTCGATGTCTTTTGATTGGAGCATTTAGTCCATTTATGTTTAAAGTTATTATTGAAAGGTACTTGTTTGTAGCCATTTTTATTTCTTGAGGCTATGTTCCTTCTTACCTTTTTGTTTCTTCTTTTTACAGCATTCCCTTTAGCATTTCTTGCATTGCTGGTTTGGTAGTGATAAACTCCCTTAGCCTTTTTTTGCCCGTGATGCTTCTGATTTCCCCATCAATTTTGATTGATAGTCTTTCTGGATAGAGTATTCTTGGATTGAGTCCCTTGCTTTGCATCACTTTGTATATCTCCTTCCATTTCCTTCTAGCTTGATGTGTTTCTGTTGAGAAATCATTTGATAATCTGATGGGGGATCCTTTGTAGGTAACTCTCTGTCTCTCTCTTGCAGCCTTTAAGATTCTCTCTTTGTTGATAACATTTGCCATTGTAATTATGGTGTCTTGGTGTGGGTCTTTTGGGATTCATCTTGCTTGGGACTGTTTGTACTTGAGTAACTTTTTTCTTCCCCATATCAGGGAAGTTTTCTGTCATTATTTCTTCAAATAAATTTTCTAATCCTTGCTGCTCTTCTTGTCCTTCTGACAGCCCTATTATACGTACGTTATTTCCTTTTGCTTTGTCCCAAAGCTCCCTTAGGCTCTCCTCCTGCTTTTTAATTTTTTCTCTAGTTGCTGTTCAGATTGGGCTTGTTTCTGTACCTGATCTTCTAACTCACTGATTCGGTCCTCTGCTTCTTCTAGTCTACTGTTGAAGCCTTCCATGGTGTTTTTGATTGTAGCTATATCATTTTTCATTTCTTCCTGATTTTTGCATAGGTTGTTGATTTTCTCATGCATCGGTGTATGAACTGTATGACCATTACTCTAAATTCTTTTTCTGTCATGTTGCATGCTTCCATTCCACTTATTTCCTTACTTGGCTATTCCTCCTTTTCTTTCCTCTGGGGATTGCTTCGTTGTCTCCCCATTCTGACTATCACCAGAAGGTTCAGATGTCGAGTTGCAGGAGCCTGGACCATGTGCAATGGGAGTTTTGCACCCCCCAAATGTCACTGAAGAGCTCTGACACCAAGACGTGCGGTTGCTGTGGGTTGGTGGGAACCATGCTTGCCCTGGGTCAGAGTCACAGGCGCTTAGTGTGCCTCGTGTGTGCAACTAGAATCAGGGACCCTGCCTGCACCACGTTGAAAGAGAGAACCCACTGGCATGTGCCAAATAATCAAAGTCCCCTATTGCATGTCAGGAGTCAGAGGCTCCCTGTGTCCATGCTGAGAATCGAGTATCAGAGTCTCTGTTTCTTGGTGCTACCTCATACTGAGAATTAGGTCCCTGTCTGCACATGTGCCAAGAATTGGAGTCACTGGCTCTTAGTATAAATGTACTGGGAATCAGGGATCTCAGGTGCACATAATGAGGAACGGAGTCTAGTCACTGGTGGTCAATGCTGCCTCTTGTGTGGAGATTCAGGGTCCCCGATCTGCCCGGGAAATCGGGTTGCTCAGTCGCACTGTGTTGGCAGGAGGTCCACTTCTGCCCTGCGGTAAACAGCCTTCTGTGTGTGCTTACCCTGAATCAAAGTCAGGTGGCACTGCCCCTTTGTGTGGGTGTGGGGTCTGGTCACGCGGGTGTGCACTGTGGAAAATAAACTCCTTGTGTGCATATACCCAGGCTCAAATTCAGCACTGCCTTCCTGTGTGGGCACAGGGTCTGGTCGTGGGGAACAAACTCCCCAAGTCCGCACATCCAGGTTCAAATTCACCGCAGCCTCTCTGCTAAGGGTCTCACACGGTCACCTACATGTTCAGCTCCTTCAAATGACCGTGATGAAACCTTCCATGCAGGTACTGTTTTTGTGTTTATAAAGTGGCTCCACACCCCTGTCACACCTGGTTCTCTGGACAATCTCATGACCATGCATTGTTGCTCAGCCCCCACCTGCAGGAAAGTGAAAAAAATCCAGGAAACAAATTTACCAGCAGTCACCCCCATGTGCCATCACCCGGGAGAGGTGCTGGAGATCGGCAGGAGGCTCTGGTTTGTCACAGAGACCTGCGACTCCTAACCGCACCCCTGACTCCACAAGCTCTTCTGAGGAAAGAAATGGATGCTGACAATTCTCACAAAGTCCGTGCCGAGGGCAGCCTGTGCAGGAGGCGTGCTCCACAATCTGGCAACAGAGAAGTTCATCCTCAAAGTAAAGTCCCTGCATATTACACAGGGGGCCGGAGAGGGAAAAGCCTCATCACTGTCCAGGGCATGGGGTGCCATAAAACGTGACCAAATGTCTCATTTGGGATGTACTTAGAGTAAATAATTGTTTGTTGTTTATCTAAAAGGCAGTCTTAACTGGACATCCTGCATTATGTTGGGCAATCCCACCAGGGCCCTGTGCTGAGTTGGAATAGGAGCACAGTGTCCGGGGGAGGGAGAACGTGCCCTGGGCTGGGTTAAAAGGGCCATGGGGCAGGGAACTCAGCCTCCAGCCCAGGACTCCTTGCTACGCCCTCACTCCTCACACTGACCACAGGAAATGTGATGAAGAGGGACATGCAGCTTCCAAATACAGCTCAGAGAAAAAGATACACTGGGCCAGGTAAGCTGTGAAAATTACATTTTCACACAGAATATATCACACAAATAGGAAGGTGAGGCTGAGCTGCCCCTGTCATATGTGGTGATAAGAATACAAGAATGGCAAGGCAATGAATGCAGATGTACTAACAAAAAAACAGAAAGGAGGGAGGGAGGGAGGAAAATAACAGGAGGGAGAAAATGTGGGACACAGTTGAAGAATTAAGTCTGAAAGAAAATATGACAACACACAATCAGAATTCCTGTGAGTTTTTCATACTATATATATATATATATATATATATATATTTAAAAGTGCTTGCAATTACACAAAAACCAAAAGCTGAGATTATTAAGTGAAAGCATAATATTGCCCAGCTAAGGAACCAACTTGCAGATCTAACCAATAAATGGCCATCAAGGAGAGACTATACTGCTGAAAATCAAATGAATGGCATGCAGTTGAGATCTGAGGGAATCACAGAAAATGCAAAGGGAAAAACAAAGTGAATGTGAGTTAAGAAAAGATAATGAACAGGGAGGGCAAACGGTACTCAAACCAAGGGAAACTATTTGCTCCTAGAGCAGACAACCTACCAGGTGGCATAGAGGAAAGTATTGCAAGACATAATACCAGACATGTTCCCTGACACGAAGGAAAAAGTGGATGAAAGAGCCCGCATATACCAGAAAAAGGTGATACAAAAAGATTATGATCTATACTCCGGTTGTTCCTGAACACCAGTGTTAAAGGACTAATTACTTAAGCACACAACCAGGAAAAAAACAAATCACCTACAAGCGGAAGCCCATGGAATTGGTCATGCAGTGAGACGACTACAGAGCAATCTCTGAAACAACCCAGCGGAAACCCAGCTGGCTCAGCCAAGGGGTCCTCCGAGAAGCAAGCAAGAGGCAGACATTCTCAAATGCAAAAGAATTCAGGAAATTGGAGCCCGGGAATCCTTCTTGAAAGAAATATTGGACCAGAAACCCAGGCAGACCAAAGATGAGCCAAAATAAAGAACACCAGCCTAGGCAAAGCATGGACACAGAGCTGGTGGTCAGTGGTGCAAAGCCCTCCAACTAGGAGCCAAATGAGACAGCGGAGAGCTGTGTAGGACACTGGGACCATGATGGATCCGGGGTGGGGGGCGGGGAAGCTCCTCCGAGTCTCCTTCAGGATCCAGCCGCGAGGGCTTAGCGGACACTCGCCAGCTGCTCATTCTTTCTGCTTTGGAGCAGAGGTCACGCACTCCTCGGGGTCTGTCCAGTTCTGCCCAGTGGGGGCCTCCTCTGAGGGGCAGCCTTTACCCTGGAGTCCTCATTGGACCTGCAAAGGGCTTGCCCCATCTGCACTGGAGACTGCAGGTGTTACTCCCCAGTAACCCTTCTGCACTTCTACTTATTTCCGGAAGCACCCACCTAGCGTAACAGAAGTAGGACCTGTGACACAGACAGGAAGAGGAGAGGGGAGGACTGGAGCCGGTGAGAGAGCTCCTCCGTGGGGAGGGAAGACATGCAGCAGAAACTTAAGACAGGTGGTTGCAAAACAACCAATGACTCAACTGCTTAATGATTTTTAAAATCTGTCTTCTTAATCTCAGTAGGGTCTTTAAATACTGGTATCTCTTGTGGTGACGACACTAAGCTAAAGACAGCACAGGGAAGATAGTGAATTACATTGTAATAGCTATGTACGGTGCCAGGTGGGTCCTTGAAATATCAGGGGGTGGGGAGATGCTTCAAATTATATAATTGTCTAACCACTATGCTGTACACCTGAAACTAATATAAAATAATATCAAATGTGAACTGTAATTGAAAAATAAAATTTTAAAAATAAAGTTCAGCTATCCCATCAGATTTCTTTTCCTTTTTAAAACTCAAATAAAATTAAAATGTAATGCTTTTAATCATGCAAAATATGAGTGTACCTTTAGATTTCACTTTGTCTCCCAATATATTCACCTATTTTTCTATCTACTCATAGAGAGAAATCTGGCATGATGTTAACCGAATGTTAACTCTACTTGTTTTGGGGCAATGGGTGATTTGTTGGTTGGTTATCTGCATTTTTCTTGTATTGCTTTAGTTTTTACATGTGCATGTAAAACTTGTACAGAAGCAATAACTTTAAAATAATAATAATGGCTGGGTAGCTCAGCTGGTTGGAACATCATCCCATACACCAAAGGGCTGTGGGTTTAATTCCCAGTCGGCGCACATACCTAGGTTGTGGGTTTGATCCCCAGCTGGGGCATGTAGAGGAGGCAACCATTCAATGTTTTTCTCTCACATAGATGTTTCTCTCCCCCACCCATTTCCTCTCTCACTAAAATCAATAAAAACATATCCTTGGGTGAGGATTTAAAATATATAATAATAAAATAATCATGACAACAATATGTATAGCTCACATTTCTAAGCACTTTACATGTATAACTCTTTCAGAACTCATAAGCAGGTGAATTGTTATTATTATATCTATTTCAAAATTTTAAAAATGAGAGAACTACTTACAGGTAATTTCAAAAGTATATAAATAAAATATCATTAGAATAATAAACTTAGCAAGGTGCTGGCTGTATGCAAATATAAATTGCATTACTATACACCATCAGCAAACACTTGGAGTCAACTCGCAAGAAGAAAGACAGTTTTTATAATAACAGCCGAAATCAAAAGGTATCCAGAAATGCATCTCATTAGACATAGGTGAGATCTGTATGCTTTAAACCCTGTGGAACCCTAGAGTTACTGGACTCTGTTAAAATATATTGAAAAGCATCCAGTAAGTGGAGATGTCCCATGTTCATGGATAGGAACCCTCAACATCATGGAGAGAAAGGAAGGTCAATCCCAATCAAAATTTCAGCTGGGCTGCCCTGGCTGGTGTGGCTCAGTTGGTTGGAGCATCATCCTTGTATACTAAAAGGTCGTGGGTTCAATTCCCGGGCAGGGCACATACCCAGGTTGCAGGTTCAAGCCCCGATTGGGGTGTGCACAGAAGCAACAGATAGGTGTTTCTCTTTCACCCTTATGTTTCTCTCTCTCTCGTCTTCTCCCTTCCTCTTTCTCTCTAAAAATCAATAGAAACATATCCCCAGGTAAGGACTGGAAAAAAACTGCAACTGGGTTTTTCATGAAGTTGACAACCTCATTCTAAAAGGTTGATGGAAAAGTGAAGGGTCAAGACTAGATAAGGCACTCTTTACGAATAAATTAAAAACTTACCCTAATATGAAGGCTTATTCACAAAATTAGAACAAATAAGACAGTGGGATTTTGGTGCAGAGATCAACAAAAATTATCATTGGACTAGAAAACAGGCTTCTAAATAGAGCCATCCATCATACAGTATATGGAACTTCACTATATGACAGAGGCTGCTCTGTAGATCAGTGGAGAGAGAAGAAACTATGTAGCAAATGCTGCAGGTACCAAACTCACAATGGCTAAAGGACTTAAATGTAAGATGGGAAACCATAA